>CM077027.1:118036186-119288686 GCA_039090855.1 Macrothele yani | reverse complement strand
TTGACGCTAATTATATTGTGACATTCAAAGTCATTCAGATCACACGTTTTGACACATTCTGACCCTCAATTGAATTCTAAATGATGCTCAATGAGCTGGTTTGCCTGATTGATGCTTCACACTGCAATCATGTGACATCTTACGTGTTGGAATGAAACATTTATGATATGAGGACAGGTATCAGGGCTTGAAAAATACCATGCCCGAGATGCCCAGGGCATGTAAATTATTGGCTTGAGCAAGTAAAAGAAAATCTAGTTGCCTGGTCTGGGCAACTAAATTTAAAAATTAAAAAAAAAATTGGAACAGAATTTCCTATACAAGAAAGATGACACCGCATTTTTGGTTGTAATGAGCACGTCTTTTGAATCTGTTCTGAGGCGAATTAAATTTACCAAAGCTATTCAAAGTCAGTGGAACTGGTTAGGAAAAAATCAACCGGTTTCTACAATCAATAAAATATCCAGAAATAGAAACAGCTACTTAGTTCCACCAGCTGCTAAAAAATGTGTTACAAAAATTAACAAATAGCACACAAAAAGCTTTTCATAGCACAAGGAAGGTATCTGAGACAAAAAGATTTTCAAATCGAACAGTTAAAAGAAGAAATATAGAAGGAAACATGATGTAAGCCTACACCTGCTAGCAGAAGAATTTTGCATAATGAAAAAGTTTAAAATAGGCAAAAAATATTCGTCGTGGGAAAAGCTATGCTAAGGAAAAATAACTTTTCAAATACGTCTCCTAGAAGCAGAGACAGAAAATAAAAAAAGGTTTCGATCTTTACGCCCCTAGCAGGAAATCTTTGCATTATTTAAAGAGGATAATGTTCCACATCTGTATTGTAGTGAATGGCATACAGTAAAGATGAAATTTCTCAATAGGGTTTTAGAAGCAGAAATACAGCTGCAAATTGAAGTACACAAACACTGCCTACCGATGGAACTGGGAACTGCAAAATTCCTCATATACTAACCTAAAGTGTTCTACAAGATAAATGGCATCCGGTGTTAAAAGAACATTTTAAATCACACATGTAGAAGCAGAGATATTGAGAAAAACAGATGAAGCATTTGCGCATATTGCGTTATATTTTGGGCAGGAAATATGCACACAGAGTTTCCATAGTTAGTAGTATCTGACCAAAGAAAGAAGTTTTTCAATCGTGTTTTTAGTCCCGCAGATATTGTTGTAAAAGGAAACGTGAACTTACATCCTCTGGTGGCAGAGTGCATTAAGAAAATTTTTAAATTATATGAGACATTTTGCAATGGAAATGCCCTCCAACAAAAGAAGAATTTTTAAATCACTTTTAGAGGCAGAGATGAGATATGCATAAAAAAAAAGATATGCATCTACACCCTCTGGTGGAGAAACCATGTATTATTTTAGGAAGAAAGCACTCTCAAAAGATTTTTCAAGATGAGTAGTATTGGTCTGCCAAAGAATTTTTTCAGTCGAGATTTTAGAAGCTCAGATTTTGCTGCAAATACATCCAAAGCAGAAATAAACACTTACATCTCCTAGTGGCCAAACCATTTTTTACCAAAAAATAGAAATTAAATGCAAACCATTTCCCATCAGGAGCTATATCTGGTGCAGAAAGAATTTTTCAAATCAGCATTTTTGAAGCAGAGATATCAGGGAAAATGCAATTTGCCTTTATGCACCCTAGCGGAAAATCTATGAGTTACTTGAAATTTTGAAAATTTTATCAAAAACATTTTGCACTGGAAACGTTATCCAACAAAAAAGAATTTTTCAAATCGGATTGTTAGAAGCAGAAATATTGTCGAAAATAATATTTACTTTTATACCCCCTGGTGGAGAAACCATGCATCATTTTAAGAAGAAAATATTCCAAAAATGTTTATCAATGTAAGTAGTATTGGTTCACGAAAGAATTTTTTCAGTCAAGGTTTTAGACGCTCAGATTTGCTACAAATACATCAGAAGCAGAAATTAACACTTATGCCCCCTGGTGGCCAAACATTTTTTACTAAGAATTAGAAATTAAATGCAAAACATTTCCCACTAGGATCTGTATCTGATGCTGAAAGATTTTTTCTAATTGGAGTTTTAGAAGCAGAAATATTAGGGAAAATGCAGTTTACTTTTACACCTCTAGCAGAAAATCTATGCGTGACTTAATAAAGTGACTGTACTTGAAATAGTCTTCGACATAAATGGAATCGAAAGGTAAAAGAATTTTTCCAATCGGATGTTTAGAAGCATATATATATATGAAACAAAATGTATTTTGAATGCAATATCATCTGCATTCATGCCCTCTAGTGGCAAAATTGTGTACCGTAAAAAAAAAAAAAAAAAAAAAAAACGGAATGCAAGGATCATCATTCAGGCATTTCAAACTTCCCAATGCAGAAAGAACTTTTTAAATCGGACTAATATTTGTAGAGATATGGTGCCCACAGACGGACAGAAGGGCAAGCGGGTAACATAAGCACGATCTTTTTTACAAAACACGTGCTAAAGACAGTCGTCGCACGTCGTCTTTCATTTCACTGCTAATCACCGGAAGTCATATTATTGTTATATAATGCCAAGGACAGAAGGGTAGCACTCTTTAATTATATTATGCTCTAGATCCAGAAATTGAAACTATACGTAGTTTTGCTCCAAATGTTTATAGTCAGTGATGGGGCCTCTGATAGAACTAGTCTCCGATGTTTAGTGACAAAGGGCAAAAACTTAAATGAAAGAAATGTGGCATAATCACTAAATTTCTCAAATACCAATTTCGTTATCATCTTAAAACTTAAGGTACATGCTTTTGTGCATTGAACATTTTGAATGCAGACCCTTAAAACAGAAATGCAAAACATGCAAAAAAAAAAAAAAAGTTCATAGTCTTAACTTAAAAAAAAAAAAAAAAAAAAAAAAAAAAAAAATGAGGGTTCTGATTTGTTACCATAAAAGATAAATTTTCCTAAGCATCCAGCTTTTACTACCTTTGTAGGTAAATAATTTCTACACTTGCTCAGCTGGGAGCGTGACTTTTCAGATATTTTTCAAATCCTGGGTATACCTGGCATTTCAGTGTATATTTTCTATCAAATATTCTTTGTGTGTCTGTTATATACCATGACTAATATACGCTATGAAGAAATAGGGTCAATTTCAGCTTCATTAGCAGTACCATGCTCTCAAGTCACTGTACAACTCAAATACCTTGCATTACACTATAAAAAATAAGTGGTTTGAATTCACAGAACATTCATGAAAAACCTGCAGCAAAGTTGCCGGTGGGTTAAACGAAATTTCCGTTATGAAAAACCTACAGCACAGTTGCAAATCTTTTAACGAAATTTCCGTTCAGAAACGTTTTCGTTTCTAACTTCAGTATTTTGAAAAATTTTCTGTAATTGGTAACTCCCATATGTTTGAGAAAAGTAAGTTTCGGATTTTTCCGTTTTTGTACAGATGACGTGTATGATCCCTCTCCTTTGCTGCAGTGGGTATTGAACCTGGTTTTGTCTTCAACAGCAGTAGAGTGTGCTATCAATTGACTCAGAAACTCACTTAATCTTTTATTTTAACCTCCTTGTACGTGGTTAGGTACAAGGAGGTTGAAATAAAATGGACTAAAATTGTGTGATAATGAAATCGAGTTAATGCAGGTTAATTAGACATTTTCATTTCTTTTGGAGTACATTATTGTTCTGAGTAATTTTATCATATAATAATTTTCTTTCTCCTATAAAAGGACTTATCACAAATTACATTATTTTATCGGTATTTTTAGAAGCAACAGATTGTTTCAGAACTTGATCTTTTTAAACAAACAATGACTTTCAATTATGTTTTAAGAAATGTTGAAATGCATGCTTCATAATATTATTTCACCAAACCCCTAAATATAAAATTTAATCTTGATAGCTATAATAGCATTATTTTGTCTTTAAGAAGTCCACAGACTGATACATAGGCATCATCTAATCACTCATACAATAATTTAAGTCCCTGATTTCTCACAGTAACACAACATACAATCTCTGGAGCATGCAGGCGGTGGAAGGTAGGGAATACGGGGTCTGAACTCCCTCTGGAATTTCATGGGCTCCCTCACGGGGGGGGGTCATTTGGTTCACATGTGATTTACTGTATTTTTGCAAAGATTTCCTGGAGAATGCAACCACTGTTCACAGTTTTCTGGAAAATGCTGCAAGTACAATTTTGAAAATTGATGTTGCACAAATAAGTTGAAAAGTTAAGTTAACATTATGTTTTTCTCTTTAAAAAAGATCGTTAAAGAATTCTCTGAATTTCTTTAAAGCTATAACAGGACTCTCTCTCTCCCTCTCCCTTCCCCAATATTTCCCTTTCTTTTCTTATCCAAGTCCGAATGTGTCCTATTTGAAATCAGAAAACCTAATGCATTCATGAAATATATATCTGAACAACAAAGAACTCCTATTAAAATTAATTAGTAAGTGTACTACTGCTTATTGTACACAGGACTGTCGTGGAGTTTTGCCACTATAAAGATGAACAAGCCTGGACAAATGTGAGTGCTTCTGCTGTGAGAACAACTATTCCTGAAATATGAGGACGTATAACTGGTAATTGGGCTGAGAGAGGCTTGTTGGTCAATCGCCATATAGGCAGATATTTGGGTCAGAATGACACTGCAATCTGACAATATCATTAATGAGTCGGGGAGGCACAAGCTAGCAGCACGCAAGCAGTGGATGACTGAGGGCAATGACAGATTGCGGGGATCAAGCAATTGTGAGAGCCACATGAACAGAACCAAATTCGTCGCTCTCAACCATCTGTGGCCATGTTGTGTCATCTGCAGGTATGGAAATGGCCATCCGGACCTTTACCAGACAACTCGCAGCATGGGGGCTAGATTTGAGGAGGCCGCTCTACTGCCGACCACTGACCAGCAAGCATTACCGGTGCCAGTAGCATAGTGTTGTCTTCAGTGATAATCACGGTTTGCACTTGGTGCTGATGACCAGTGCATATGTGTTCGGAAATCAGCCAGCCAGCCAGCCAGCCAGCCAGCCAGCCAGCCAGCACATGGATCCTACCTTTATTGTGGAATGGCACACAGCTCACTCACCAGGAGTGACTGTCTGGGGAGTTATTTCTTACAATATCCCGACACCCTTGGTAGTCCTCTGTACTATCCTCATGGCTCAATGTTATGTTGATGATTTTCTATGACCTGTTGTGTTGCCATTCCTGTCCAGCATCACCGAGCAATTTTTCAACAGGATAATGCTTGACCACACATGGCATGGTTCTCCAAGGCCCTGCCACTGTAATGTTGACACCCTTCCGAGGCTAGCCTTGGAAGATGCTGAACATGCTTGGGACATGATGGGACGCCACCTACACCCATCCCAGAATGTTGGCAAACTGGCCAGTAATTTGGACACCACCTGGCTTGCTATATCTCAGGACAGTATCCATGAACTACATGCATCTATGCTGCATGGGGTAACTGCTTGTATCCGAGCCAGAAGTGGCGATATAACGTACTGACTTGTTCCACTTGTGTGACTGTTTTATCGGAATAAATGTCTCAGCTGCTTTGGAATTGTAATCATTTCCTTTCCTATACATGTACATTGCACATACTAGTTTGCATCTCAATCGAACGATTCCTTCTGGGTGTTTTCTCTTTTCGTTTTGTTTTTTCGAAGAATGTACAAATAATGTCATCAAGGATTCTCGCTTCCGTTCGGCTAGTTTCAATTAGAATCTCATAAATATATACAAATGACATGGAAACCTTCAATACAAAATTTCAGTGTCAATCAGTTTAGCTTTTGAGTAATTATGACCCAAACCACAAACAGGCAAGTAGATATATACATGCGCACATGGAAAGACACACAAGAAATTTGTAAAGTGAAATGTTTGCATGTAGTTCATTTTCAGCTAAATGTATTCCTTTGAAACGAACTGAAATGGGAATATACAGGCTTAATTTTCAGTTTTTACTTCTCAGATTTTGTATTTTTTCATTCTTCTAAAATGAGCTGTTGGTCAAAATTTTTGGCTCAAAGCATTCACTTTAGATGCACCGAAACACTCGTAGATATGAATACATAAGAATCCTTAGTGTATTTTTTAGTCTAAAGTTTTAATTTAAATTGAATTTGTAAGTCTAAAAATTAAATTCATAAATGAACTAAAAAGTTAAGATGAAATTTGAAACACATGAAGGGGGAAGGTATTTTTCTTTAAACATATTTTAAAATAACTTTGCATATCAGCACCAAAATTTAAAGTAAGGACTGAAATGAAATATGGGTTGATTAGGAATAAAACAAAAACTAAACGGCATAAATACTAAATTAATTGCCTTAACAGGTGAGTTTATTCTGGCAAAAATGTATGAACTACGAAAAAAATAATCAATTGAGAAAAAAATCATCAGTATTGAACAACATTGCGCTGTTGACACCAATACTAATGTGTGCATTCTTTATAACAATTTTGAACCTTAAATTTAATTTTGCTGTTACACGCAAATAAGTACAGCAGTATGGGTCTTCATTTTGCTGTACTTATTTGTATGTAACATTACTCTCAATCTAAAATTTAGATTGAGAGTAATGAAAACTTCACTGAAGAATGTTCTTGTCTTGGTGAACTTTTCTTATTTCCTTAAATTTTCTGCTAAAAATTTGTCAAACTACTTTTCCTTAAAAATTTGAATTTGCTAGGTAAATTTAAAATTTTTATTTATTTTTCACTGAGCTAGGTTGAAATATGTACACATTTGATCAACATGCACAGATACGCATATTTGTATACATATATGAGCTCTTCCCCGTTTCATGTTCTTAGTTCTATGGACAATTTCTGCCAGAAGTCCCTCCAGTACTCTTGGTAGAAGTTGCCTATTCAATTAACATGAAATGTGGAAGAACTCCAAGAGAATAGACAATTACCATGGTCACCGTACAAGAAGCCAATGGGGAAACAGCAAATACATTCTACCAAGTTTTTGCTAGATACCTCTCTCTGTGTGTGTGTGTGAGAGAGAGTACATTTACCTGATGGCTAAACAGAGAGAGAGAGAGAGAGAGAGAGATAGAGATAGAGATAGATAGATAGATAGATAGATAGATAGATAGATAGATATTTACCTGATGGCTAAACCAACCTTACTGTGATCGTACTACATAGGAAAGGGGACGTGAGAGAGAGCGAAAAAAAAAAAAACATTCACCTGATGGCTAAACCAACATTACTGTGATCATACTACATAGGAAAGGGGATGTTTGGGACCTCAGGAACTACCATCAACCTCTTACGATGAGCTGTTTTCAAAGTCTTCACTAAGGTGCTGTCTCATCACTTGAAGGAAACACTGAACTTGGCTCAGTCAAGAGAACAAGCTGGCTTTAGATGTGACTACAGAACTGTAGATCATATCCATGTACTGAGAGAACTTATTGAAAGAACAAATTAATAGGAACTTCCATAATGTATGGCTTTTATTGATTATGAAAAAGGCTTTTCATTCTGTGAAACCATCAACAAGTTTAGTGTCCTTGAAATCATGCAGTATTGAAGATGCATACATCAATATTATTAATAGCATTCATGAAACAGTAAGCGCAAAGGTACTATTCAAGGTCACAGCATGCATAAAAATTGTAAAGGAAGTGAAATAATGTGACATCATATCTCCCAAGCTCTTAAATACCACACTGCATAATACTGTATCAATCACTGAACCAGAAAGACAAAACAATATAAAGATTAATGGAAATTTTTTAACCCATTTTCATTTTGCTGCTGACAGTCATTTTTGCAAGTACCTCTCAGAGCTAGAGTTCATGATTCAGGAACTTGCTGACAAGACAAAGGAACTGGGTTTTAAAGTGAACTTACAGAAGACAAAATTGAGGTAAAATGCTTTTACAAAAGCTGAAGATTTGGAAGTTGATGGGTCAAATATAGAAGTAACCAATGCCTATGTTTACCTTACACAAAAGATATTTAGCGACGGCCACATAGTAGAAGAAATAAATAGGAATATAAAACTTGGTTGGAGGGCTTTTGGAAGAAATGGTATAATTTTCAAGTGCAATTTACCATTATGTCTTAAAATAAAAAAAAACAAATTCGTACTTCCAGTCCCCACACAACCAGCAATGCCTAATGCATGTCTATATTACATCCACCTGGTGCAGTAGATGCCATGGATAAAATATAGACGTTCAGTGGACGTCTATGTATAAACATCCATTAGACATCATGTATATCTATACATGATGTCCTTATAATGGACGAATTCTGGAGCTACCACATTTAGACATCCATTGGATGTCATTCACAGGACATCTAATGGACATCTTTTATAGATGAATTGTGGAGCTATTCGCGTATGTGCACCTTAAATATCAATAAAGTATGAGACCATTGAGCCAAGCGGAATAGAAGTTTGAAGTTAATAATACATTGCCAGCCACCCAAAATGCAACACCAAGAAGGACACGAGATAGCAAAGCCAGATTTACTGGACACATAACAACAGATATAAAGATGAAACGATTGAGCTTACAGGATCGTGTGATTTGCGGAACATGCAGACATCAATAGTTTGTGTGGCTCACATGGCTGGCAATAATGGCCGCTACATGCCTCGGCATCAAATGAAAGAGGCTTTGGATGTGGGCTTGGGGTTTCTTCGGTCCAGGCTGCTTACACGCGTTGCCACAGTTATCAGGTGTAGTCGCGGGTGGTGCTTGCCGGGCCACTTGGTTGCTGATCAGCGACCAGACGTGTTCGATGGGTGACATATCGGGAGAACAGGCGGGCCACGGCAGCAATGACACCTAGTGGGACGTGAAGAATTGTTACACCATGCTTGCCATGTGCGTGCGTGCGTGCATTGTCCTGTTGAAACGTGGCCACTGGCAGGTCCTGCAGGTAAGGGAGGACTACAGGCTCCTAAACGTCAGAGATGTAGCGGTGGCTGTTGAGTGTACCGGCGATGCGTACCAGAGGGGTGCGGGTGTCATATCCAATTGCACCCCAAACCATAACGCCAGGAGATGGACTGGTATGGTGATGCATAATGCAGGCGTCATACAGTCTCTCGCCGCGGTGCCGCCACACACGGACCCGACCATCGTGGTGTCACAGGCAGAAACGGGTTTCATCGGAGAAGACAATGTTGTGCCATTCCGTAGTCCCAGGTGTGGCGTTCAATGGCCCACTGCTGCCACACTCGCCGGCGGTGTAACGTCAATGGTAATCAGAGCAATGGGCGCCGTGCGACAAGTCCCCGCTCCTGCAGACGACATCGAACGGTATGTGCTGACTCAGGTTGTTGCGCAACACACCCTAATTCCTGCGCTAACGTTCGTGACGTGGCGATGCGAGCCATCAATGCCCGCCGCACAACATGCCGGTCCTCTCGTTCGGTGGTGTGCCGCGGCTGCGGCAATCGCTCACGTCGGTCCGTCCGTCCCTCCTGCACCCACCGAATCCATACTCGCCTCACTGTGGCTGGATCTCGTCCCACACAGGAGCCGATATCTTGGTACGATAAACCCCTGTCGCAATAAGCCACTATTCGCCCTCTGTCGAACTCCAAAATGTGCTGGAATGACTGCCGTATTCTGGGACGAGGCACCAGGAAGCTTCCCACGCACAGGTCCGGCAGCACAACACACTTCCACTACTTATACCCCACCTTCTGTGCACCCTTCTTACAGTGCTTCTCGGTGGCGTGCCGGGCGCACATGGTTTGCATATGCCCTGCAATGCTAATCGTTTGCATGTCCTCTCGCGGGCGACGCATGCTGCGAATTTCAGGCCAATCGGATGCTCCCTTCTTGTTGTTGCATTTTGGGTGGCCAGCAGTGTAGTTTGAAGTTGCTCACTTATTAGCACTAAGCCAGGTGTTATCTTTTTTTTTTTTTGTTGTTGTTTATTTTTTGTTTTTCTAAGTGTATTTGTGGCCGTGCTTAAAGTTGGCAGGAAGCAGTTCTGTACAACCTGCCAAGTGCTCTGATTATAGACTTCTAACGAATTCAGATCTTATAAGTTGGTTGCATCCTTGGTGGTGTATTCTATAAATATCAATATTTTTTTAATACTCATGTATGTATATTGTAAAAAAATTCTGAAATTGACGAACCATTTTTTGTGATTCCTTTCTTAAATTAACGAAGCATATTTCTGATGTAACCTTTTCCGTGAAATGAGGGGGGGGTGTCTGAATTTCATGCCAAGAAAATTCTGAATTTTCAGAAAACTTTGTGCAATTTCTTTCTTTTATTTACGGTAAACTGTCATTACTAAGAAGTGTTTACGGACAATTCTGAAATTTCAGGAACTTTACGGCAATTCTTTTCATACATTAACAGAAAATTCTGTTATCACTTTTTCCATAGCCACATGATGTAAAAAATTCCGGTAACAGGATCAATTCGTGGGAATACTTGAGGTTTGATTAACTACTAAATTAGTTATATGATGTTTATTTATGTCTGAGGTCGTTTTAAAAAAAACAAAGTTATTATAGCTATCAAGAGTAAATTTTATATGTAGGAGTTTTATGAAATAGTATAAAGCAGTGCATTCGCCCTTTTCTTAAAGATAAAGGAAGTCATTGTCAGTTTAAAAAGATCTCGAGTTTCAAAGCATTCTGTTATTTCGAAAAGAAAGATATCACGATTAAAAAATACGTAATTTGTAATAAATCCTCCTACAGAAAAAAATAAAATTATTACAAACGTATTCAGAAAAATAATAAGGCCCAACAGAAAATAAAATGACTAACTCACCCACATTAACAACAACTGAATAAATAAATAAATTAGTGTTGCACCTTGCACACGAGCGATGTTAATAGGAATTTGTGGCTCCGTGGTAAGACATCCGCTTCACAATTGCAAGGTCCCTGGTTCAAATCTTGCTGGAGCGAGTGAGGAAGGTTTTGTTGTGTCAGACTGGTACGGGGGAATTTTCTATGAATTCACGCCACTTATATATATATATATATCATCATCATCATCATTGTCAACCATTATCAATCCACTGCTGGACGAAGGTCTCCCCAAGTTTCCTCCACAACGGTCTGTCTTGTGCCAGTCTCCTCCATGTCACCCCTGCATACTTTCGAATTTCATCCACCCATCTCCCATGTGGTCTTCTTCTGGGTCTTTTCCTGTCCCTTGGAATCCAATCTAAAATTTCGGCTGTCCATCGATGATCTGTCCTTCTGGCAGTATGTCCAGCCCATTGCCATTTCAGGAATTTAACTCTGATCATGATGTCTTCCACTCCTGTCATTTTTCGGATCCACGAGTTCCTCTTCTTATCTCTCCTGGTTACACCAAGCATGCACCTCTCCATGCTGCTTTGAGTTGTCTGCAGCCTTTGTATGTCTCTTTTAGTTAAGGTCCACGTCTCTGCACCATACGTAAGCACTGGAAGGATGCATTGATCAAACACTTTTCTTTTAAGACATAATGGCATATTGCTCTTGAAAATTATGCTGTTTCTTCCAAAAGCTCTCCAGGCAAGTTTTGTACGCCGATTAATTTCTTCATCAATGTGACCCTCACTTGATATCTGCTGTCCAAGATAAACGTACGTGTCTGTTATCTCCAGCTTTTCTCCATCAATCGATAAATCTTCATTTCTTGTAAAAGCATTGAACATCACTTTTGTCTTCTGAAAGTTCATTTTTAATCCCACTTCTTTACTCTTGTCAGCAAGTTCCTGGATCATACTCTGCAGCTCTGATGGGCTAGTTGCAAAAATGACTACGTCATCAGCAAAACGAAGGTGGGTTAGATAATCTCCATTAATCTTTATCCCCTTGTTTTCCCAGCTCAGTGACTGAAAAACACCCTCCAATGTGGCATTAAAGAGCTTCGGAGATATGGTGTCACCTTGTCTCACTCCCTTTCCAATTTTTACGTGTGTTGTATTTTCAAACAGCCTAATCTTTGCACTTGCATTTTCATAGATGTTATTAATAATATTAATGTATGCATCTTCAATACCGCAGGTTTTCAGAGCCATTGTAACTGCTGATGGTTTCACCGAATCAAAGGCTTTTTCATAATCGATAAAAGCCATGCACAATGGAAGTTCATATTCCCTCGCTCTTTCAATTAGTTCTCTCAGCACGTGGATATGATCTATTGTGCTGTAGCCACTCCTGAATCCAGCTTGTTCTCTCGGTTGAGCCATGTCCAGTGTTACCTTCAAGCGGTGTGAAAGAACTTTAGTGAAGATTTTATAAACTACTGATAGGAGGCTGATAGGTCTGTAGTTTCCGAGATCCTCAATGTCACCTTTCTTATGTAGCAGGATCATTGTAGCGGTGTTCCAATCCTCAGGAATCTTTCCTTCATTAAGGCATCGAGTGAAAATTTGGGCGAGTACTGTTTCGATTTCTCCACTTGCTTCTTGTATGATGTCTACAGTAATTCCATCTTCTCCTGGAGCTTTTCCTCGCTTCATGTTCTTGATTGCATGTGCAACTTCTGCTGGAAGGACTGGAGGAACTCTGGTACTGGTATCTTTCATGATGTCTGGAGTGCATATATCATCCCTTTCATATAATTTGGAGTAGAAATCTTTCACTCTTGTCAAAATTTCGCCTCTATTTCTTGTTACAGAACCATCTTCTTTTCTCAGTGCCATAATCTGTTTTCTTCCCTTACCGAGATGTCCCTTTGCTATCTTTAGGCTTTGGTTGTTTTCAATTGCTTTCCTCACTAGTTCACAGTTGAATTTCCTTACGTCTTCAGTGATACTTTTTCTTACTGTCTTGCATAGCTCTATATATTCCACTTTGGAAGTCACATCTTCTTTAGTTGTCCTCATCTCTCTTCTTTTTTGCATCAACATTTTGGTTTTTCCTGATAATTTGTTCACATGCAACTTGTTCTTAGACCCAGCTAATTTTGTTGCTGTTTCCATAAGAGCTTTGGTTACTTTTCTGTTAACTTCAGAGATGTCCACTTCTTCCGATGTTAGGCCTTCTAAAGCAGAGAACCTGTTCTTCAGTTCTAACTTGAAGGTATTATGGTGTTTTTTAAGGTTGGTTATGTCAATAGATTTTGTTTGTCCTATGAGCTTGCCACGTTCAAGTTTAGTGTTGAGGTGCATCTTACATCTCACCAATCTATGGTCACTACCTGTGTTGAACTTGTTTAGCACACTGCAGTCTTCTATGACGAATTTTTTGTTACACATAATAAAATCAATTTCACTTGTCGTCCCATTTGGATGTCTCCATGTCCATTTCCTGTGTGGCTTTTTCTTGAAGAAGGAGTTCAAGATGAAAAACCCTTCTGCCTCTGCAAACTCAACGAGAGTATTTCCACGCTGGTTTCTGTTGCCATGACCGAATTTACCTACTGAAGTTTCATTCTGTTGCCGTTGCCCTATTTTTGCATTGAAATCTCCCATAATTATTTTCAAGTGCTGCTTACCTTTATTATTTAGATGACAAATTTCCTCATAAAATTCTTCAATTTCTTCTTCAGGATGACTTGTGGTGGGTGCATAAGTTTGAATAATCTGAGCCTGGTATCTTTTCGAGAGTTGGATAACAAGTCGTGCAGCTCTGTCAGAGGAACTTTCAACTTCTACAACTTTGTCCTTCAGTTTCTTGTTTATTATAAATCCAACACCACTAGTTCTGCCAGTATCTGTCCCACGATAGTAGAAGAGATGTCCACTTTTCAGTTCGATGAGATCTTCTCCTTTTCTCCTTACCTCACTTAGCCCCACGATGTCCCACTTGATCCTTTGTAGTTCCTCTTCCAATTCAAGAAGCCTTGAATCAGAAGATAGGGAGCGTCCATTGTAAGTAGCCAAGGTCAGCATCAGATGGCAGCCTAGTCCGGTCCTCCGGGGATTCTTAGCACCCTCTGCCTTCATGTCGCACTGGCCGCTGCCTTGGCCAGGTACATTCCAGCTGCCGGAGACTGAGGGCCAAGATTTAAGTTGTGGAATCATTTTGGAGAGGTTTGGCCATAACTCACCACGCTGGCCAAGCGGGTTGGTGAGTGTGGGATAGCATTTCCTCTGATCCCGATGGTATAGTTATACCGCTATGGGCGGTCGTCAGAGCCCCTTTAGTGGGAACAGGATGCACCACGAGAAGGCGGGGTTGACATTTGTCAAGGAGAGGCTGTGATGTTACGCATCACCTGACCTTACATCCCATATATATATATATATATATATCTTGTACAGTGTAGTACACGACATGTGATGGACGTATCTAGACTCACGTCCATTTAGCATCTATACGTAACATCCAGATTACGTATATTAAACATAATCTGGTAAGACATTGGACAGACATTGATTCTTCCGATTACGTTTAATAGAAGTAATCTGGACTTTCATGGATGTCCATGAAAGTTCTATACGTAATGTGGGGAGCATAAAATGGGTGTCTGTTAGATGTGATTGTGCCGTGGGGGTCCTTACTTATGGATCAGATGCACGGACAGGAATGAAAACAAAAAGCGACATACGAAGGATGCAGACAACTCAAAGGAGCATGGGAAGGTGCATGCTTGGTGTAATCAGGAAAGGTAAGATGAACAGCACATGAATTGGAGGAATAACAAGAGCTGATGACATCATGATCCAAGTGAAGACCCTCAAGTGGCAATGGGCAGGCCAGAACAACTGAGATATTTGATAGGATACCAAGTTGGAAGGAGCTACCTCGTGGGTGATGGGTGGATTAAATACGAAAGCATGCTGGAGTGATTTTGGGAGAGGTAGGGTCAAGGCAGAAAGTTGTGGAAAAGACTTGGGGAGACCTTCATCCAGCATTGGATTGGTAACGGCTGATGATGATATGAACGAGCATATACATTTTACTGCTCTCTCTCTTATTTTATGAAGTTGGACCCTGGATCCCCCCCTGAAATTATTAGGTTTCGCTGCACATGCTGGTGCATCAAATAGGTGGAGAGGGGAAGAAATATCAGTTACCACGATAAACTTAACAGCACGCAATATGCTATCTACAATATCCGATCTCACTACAGAACTTAAAAGAAAACAAGTACCCCAACAGACACTTGAAATCTAATACTTAATCAAAACTCAAGTATTCCTGCTGTTCTCAAAAGTTTTTGTCATATGGGTACAGAAAAAGTGAGGACAAAACTTTCCCTTAATATACAAAAGTAATTGTGGTAAGGCTCTGAAAATTGAGAATTTTCCATTAACACCTCTTAAAAAAGACAATTTACCATTATTTAAAATGCAAAAGGAATTGTGGAGAGGTTCCTGAAAATTCAGAATTTTTCTGGCATACAAAAACCCTATGAAATCCAGGTTTTTTCATTCCTTTAATGGAAAAGGTTTAATCAGCAATATGCTTTGTTAATTCACAAAAATGGCTCTTGAATTTCAGAATTGTTTTTACAGTGCACCTCGTTATTGAATCAAGGATAGGTGGACCTCGGTCAAACTGTTATGGGAAAAGTGAAGATAGTACATCATAGGCGTTTGCAAAAATATTTTTCATATAACTTTTCTTTGTTATTTTCCTAATGTTAAGCAAAATGAATTAATTTATATTTTTGCTGGAAAGTGGCAGTTTAAATCATGCCAGCTGTACATCTTAAAACTCTTTTTATAATGTTGATACTGATATCTTAAGTTCTTGTGTTAATGTGTTCAAGTTATATTTTATTGTGTTTATGCTCTTCAATTTTTTTACTGCTATCTCTTTCATCATGCTTTTAGTCTCGGTCCGTCCATTTTGCCACTTGGGAATCTATTGTGAACATGAGCAATGGCTTCAATGACATCTTAATTGCAAGGCAGAAAATATATTCTCAGTTAATGAAACAAAATCGATCAAAGTGGAGCATAATTTCACCCTCGTGAGTATTCTCTCTGTATTAAAGTAGGTTGCCAAACTTTTTTGTTGGCCCAGAGGGCTAAATTTAAACTGTCTTAACAACTTCAAGGTGAATTACGAATTTATCATGGACGTGAGCAAGCACTCACACATAGCAAGAAACATTTTGCACTTGACACAAGATGTAAGCACATGATATACATTGTTTTTCATTGCTTTAGGTAAATATTTTTTTCACAGCTTTTCCGAAGACACAAGTCTTTTCTTTTGGTTTCAACAAGATTTCTTCCAGTTTAATACCATAAAAATAAAATTCTAAACTAAAAAAAAAAAAAAAATATTTAAACAAAACAGTGGGTCCATGCTTAAATCTCCGGCGCTTCATGTAGCAGGCTGTAAAAACAAAACTGTCGAATTTTTGTCAGAATTTCGTCCTTCTGAGGTAGGGTGGCAACACTGCATTGAATGACACATGTTGGCCCTAGTCCACACATGCAGTTTGTTGAGCTGCCAACAAGGTGCATATTTGCCACTGTCCGTGTTTAATCTCAGGAAAACTTCTGCAGAAGCACAAGTGAATTTGTTTTGGATATGGTGAGAAAACTGTAGGTGCAAGCATGTGTCATGAGGGGTTTGTGAAGTTTACAAGGGGTGATTGCAGCAGGAAGGACAAACAGCATAGTAGATGGCCAAAGGAGATGCAGAGGGGAGATTTGTAAGCTATTCTGGATGAAGATGCCACTCAGTCAACACAGAACTGACTCAGTCAACTGTGGTTCAATGGTTGTGTGTCATGGGAAAGATTCAAAATAACCTAAAATATCTTAGTTGTAAATGCATTTATGGCACCTCTATTCATAGTGATTGTGGAATACCAGTCAAACTTAGTAAAGAGAAAACTAGAAGAAGGGATCGAAATAGCAAGAAGAAGAAGTACCACAATTAACGATAATTGCGGATGGTCTCTTCCAATTGAGTGGCAGCAACTACTCCAGTGACATAGTCCTGATGACGAACTAGGCTTTAGTTCGAAAATTTGACAACCAACTTTCATTAAAAATAACCTCTAAAAGACCCGTAAAAAAAAGTTATTCCACAACTAAAATATCTGTTTGACCATGGAACGCTGGAAACTTATGCATAGACCTAATAGAGAAAATAAGCAGAAACGGAAAGGAGACACATACTCTGGAAAATGTATCTATTTGAAGAGAGTTTCTCACAAAAGGTAATGCATTGTTTGGTTTTAGATAACAGGGCAGTGAACTAAATAAACACATGGGACAAAAAATTATGGAATGTAAACTTTATTCCTTAATATTAAGTTATATACCACCTGCTTTAATTACAGCTTTAATTTTGTTTGGCGTGCCATCAGTAAGACTCAGTATCATATGTGTATCAAATTTATTCCACTCCATACTCAAAAGATCTCTTAATTCCACCATATTTGCAGGGTGTTGTTTTTATTCTTCATGGCCCACTCTAACATCCTAGATTTTTTCAATCACATTTAGGTCTCATGCATTTGCAGGCCAATTAAGATGTGGAATATCTCTCTCATGTTATTCAAACCAATCCAGCACAATTCTAGCTCAATGGAAGTGAGAGTTATCATCTTGAAACACAGGATCCACTATGTGTTCTTGTTCTCAGAGCTGGACAAATGGCATTAATGCATTATTTAAAAGTGGCACATAATCCATAGATTTCATGTGATTGGACACCTCAATGAATGGTCCAACTCCAGTACTTAAAATACAGCCCCAAAACATGACACTTCCACCTCCATTTTACATAGCTCTTTGGACACCTTCTGGGTTAAATGCTTCTCCAGTCTTCCACATGACCCTGGAAAGACCATCGTTGGAATACGAGTTGAATATGGATTTGTTGGACCATATTATTCGTTGCCACTGATGTTCAGTGGTCTAGTGACGATGTTGTTTTGCCCAAGCAAGGCAATTTTTCTTCTGGACAATTGCAACATGACCAAAAATGCCCATGTCATACAGTTCTTTCTGTAGTGTTCATTCTGAGACTGGTTTACTCATTCCAGCATTGTGCTATTGAAGCAGTTCTTGGTGAGTCTGGAAAAGTGCCAGCAGTTGCTAATCATGCCAAACACTTACGATCCCGATTTGTCATCAGAGAGCTTCTGCCACAGTTGCTCCATCTACAGTGATGGCTTCCATACTTCTTCCACTGAAAATGGACACTACTGACTTTTGACTCTGACAGTCCAACAAACTTCGCCACTTCTTGCAAGGAATAACCATGTTCTCGAGCAAAAACAATGGTCCCCTTTTGTCACTCAGCAACGCCACCTTTACGACCCATAGTTGTGCCTGTAAAAGGAAATACAGAATGCTACAGATGCTTTAAACACACACCTCAGACATCCACAATCATAATCCAGCAGTTTCACTCTCCATATTTATACAACTTGTTACGCTCATAAATGTACTTATGTACTATATGTGCTTCAATCAGCATTCTGTAATTATTTGTCTGGTATGTTTATAATAGTACTAAAAAGACATATACCTTAGTAAATAGTAACACTATACTAGTGATCCGATTTATTGGCGTAGGAAATAGACACATAAGCGTTTCCAAGCTTTCACACATCAACCAGATGGCTTTTTCAAGGAAGTTACACAGAAACTGCAAACTGAAAAATAGAACACATTAACAATTTGAACATGGGAATTTGACTTGACAATAAATAGATGTGACATTATATTAATTTAAAGATACGAGGCATCACATTAGTTGCACGTGCAATATCCTGGTAGGGAAAAGGCATTACTTGAAGAATTGGTTCCAGATTTGTGGCAACTTGAGTGAGACTCAATCATTGCAAGTATCGCTGTTGGTAATGATCTCCAAGGCTTCCCAAATGGCTGTACATTTAGGGGTAGAGTAGCTAGCTAATGTTCTTTATATCATCCCACATAGTGTCTATTTCCTACGCCAATAAATCGGATCACTAGATAGTGTTACTATTTACTACTTAATTGGTGTACTGTTCCTCATTATCAATTCGACATATACCTTGTTTCAAACTGAACAAAGTGAAGTCACATAATGTGCTAGAAATAACCACCAGGTATTAAGTTGTTGCATATCAAATGTAAGAATATTGATGGAAACTTCAAACACCCGAAGTATGGTGCAAAATAAACTTTATTAATCAAACTAATCATGGCCAGCAGGAACACATTTTTGTCAATGAGATACAAGCTTCTGTATTCCTTCGTGAAAAAATGTTGAGCTTCAGTGTGCCACAAACTCATGGAATGTTGTTTCAACTGATGTTTGATTAGGAAATGATTTTTCCTGTTGAAAGCTGTCTAGGTGTTTGAAGAAGTGATAGATCAGGCAAATAAAGCAGAGGAGGTAAGGTTTCGTACCTCAGCTGGTGAAGCTTATGTACCATCAGGCTTGCAACATGGGGCCCTTGCGTTACTATGCAGAAGTTTGGACCCATGGCGATTGACTAATGTTACCTGTTTGGTGTACAGTTTTCCATGCATACCATTATGTTCTTGACAATACCAGTCTGCAGGGATGGTTTGACCCGCTTGTAGGAAGGTAGAGGTGATTACACCAGCTGTGGACCACCCACCATACACTCATCTCCCTGGGATGAGCGCCAGCTTTGAGATGTGTTTCATGCCTTTACCTCAATCAAATGCTGAACATTGGTATTTCTCATGCAGTTTCATTATCTCATTGCATGTGATGAGGCACCTCAAAATGTTATTTGGTTGGTTGTGGATAAGCAGAAAAGAATCCGACATCAAATCGTTGTGTTTTGTGCTGTTCCGTCACAACTCATGTGGGACCCATTTATTCATCTTCTTCACTTTGCTTATGACTATTAAATGTTTGGAAATGGCTGCAAAGTGAACACAGAGTTTCTTGTCAAGTTCTCATACCATCTGATGTGGATCAGACTCAATCAAGGCCATCAACTCAGGATAATCGATAGCACCATCTGCTCTACCGCATGGTTCATTTTCAAGGCTCATATCGCCAGACCGGAATTTAGCAAACCACTGCTCTGTCTCATGTTCACTAATGGTGCCTTCCACAAATGCTGCATTGATGTTGCTAGCTGCTTCCAATGGTGGCCATTAAACCCCAAACCACACCAAACCAAACAAAAAATGAAGCTTCATATCAAATATTCTAAATATACCGACTAGAGGATAAGGATCTGAAGACTTTCCATTGAAAACTAAATCTGTGAGTGCATTTACATGTGAAGAAAGAAGAAATGTGCAATCGTTGTTGCATATGTTCTAAAGCTGATCAGTAATAAAATGTATACTTGCTTATTTAAATTCACAATTTGCACTTTAATATTCTTTCAAATTTCAGATTCCCTTTCAAATACAACAAAGGGGTTAAGGGACTTATAAGTGTGCATGCACCATCGATTTTATTCACATCTGATTTAGGCGAGGACATGAAAGCAGACGCCTTCAACGAGAAACCAGTAAGTGCTAATTGGTCAAACTTTCAAATGCAGCCTGCTCATTTTGAAATCTTTTGAGTAACACTGTACATTCAATTATCATATATCTTTTTTTTTTCATGTACATTTCCTAATTAGTGCACTAGGAGTTGATTACTATATCACATCTGTAGAAAGCAGAACATTCAACGAAAGATAACTTTTGAAACCAGAGTTTTGACTAGAATGCAAAACTGTCAAATGGTTGAAAGGCTCAGCAAATACATTTCAGTAAACTTAAATTCTTTGTGCAGTTTATTAAAGTATATTAGCCCAAAAACTTAGATATGTACAAGGTGTGTCACTAAAGTTTGGTGAATGCTGTCATACCGTGTAAAACCAATGGTTGTGAAAGGTGCTGCAACTTACAATACGGAATCAAATACATGCAGTGACGCACCCAGGATTTTGACGGGGGTGGTGTCCAGAAAATATCTTGTGAAAAAAAACCTGTGTGTGTGTGGGTGGGTGTGTGTCAACCTCGTATAGATAAATACTGACACTGGAAATAATGTCATGGATTGGACACTTACCTAATACTTTGTTGAACCTCCTTGGTTGGAGACTTGAAATTTACGTTGTGTTAGGTGTAGGAGTTGCTCTAAGGTCAGAAAGCAACTCCTACACCTAACATCTCGTTAGCACTTTTTTGTCCGTCTGTCTGTATGTCTACCTGTTTTTGATAAATATCTTGCTAACCTTTGGAGTTAGATTTGAAAGTTTGTGGATGGTTTTTATGGACTGCACATAACTGTTACACCACATTTACACTCTTGTGTCTGTCCGTCCATCCGCCTATCCTATGTTTTTAATGAATATCTAGGGAGAAGTTTGATATGAAAACAAGAAAACTTCTGGATAGCCATTAGAAACCTGAAGTAACTCTAACCAGATGTAAACACTTTGTCCATTCATCTGCCTGTCCATCCATCTGTGTCAAGTGGGTAAAGAAGTGAAATAACCAAATGAGCTTTTTCACAGCACAAAATCAAGTCTCTTTGGCTTTTTCCTCATTTCAAGCAACACTTCATCAACATGCAATTTTTTGTCACAATGAATATTTAGTAATGCTAGTCCATTAAGTCTGCCATTCTCCATGGTACTCCGAAATTAGGTTTTCAGATGTCTTAAACTGGAAAATGACCTTTCGCTGGTACAAGTTCTTATGGGGAGGGTTACCAGTACTTTTAACAGTCATTTCATGTGTGGATAAAAGGATTCATCACATATGACATAGGCCTCAAGAACTGAGCTGAACTTTTGCTTTGCAATTTTTTTCCTCCATAGTTTCAGTTGCATTAGCATTTGGTTTTCACTATCACAAAAAAGCATTTCAGAAGATGAATAAAATCAAGTCAAACTTAAAAAATCTTCCGTATGTTTGCTGGTTTTGGGACTTATTAAACATGAGAAATTACTTAGGATATTATTTTGCTTTGATAGTCTTTCTTAAATTTGACTTTGCATGTCTGAAAGGAAAGGTAAAAGAATGGCATGCCTGTAGTACTCTTCCGGGTTGTTAGCAGGGACATTATTACGATGGTTTGATCGTTTGCATGATGATATCTTTGGTATTTTTATTTCCTTATGTAGCAAAGTTAATATCTCCAATACTTCTGTGTAAATCATGTTGAAATGTGATTCAGCTTCACCAGAAATATCATTGAGGACTTCCAATGCTAAGTCTACATGTTTCATGGCTTTCTTTAGATCAATGCCAATTGTCTGCAGATGTTCACTCAAACCTTTTGTTATATCAAAAAGTTTGTTCAGTGTATACAACGATATTAAAAAATCTGGCTTTGACACATTTTCAACTAATAGAGATACTTGAACTGCTGCCTCTCTGTCAGACCATTCCAAAATTTCACTTAATGAAGAAATTATTGCATCAATAAGCTCCACGAGCACAATAACAGAATTGTGTCTCTGAATCCATCTGGTACCCTACATTTTGATTAATTTAATTTTTTTTGTTGATGGGAAGTGTTGTTGAATATTCTTCTTCAACACATTCTGTCTTTAGGGGGTATCGAAAAATTAAAAAAAAATTTGAAACAATTCCCATACAGTTTCTAATTTCTGGCAGGCTGCATGCATCAGAGATGGCCAAGTTCAAAGAGAGAGCTACAGTGAACATACAAGGCTGAAGGATATTCACTTCTTACATATGCTTGTGCTCCATGGAATTTACCACTCATTGCTCCTGCTCCATCATATCCCTGGCCCTTTAAATGTTCTAAATTGATATTGAATGATTTTAGATTTTCCATTATTGTTTGAGCAAGACCCTTACCAGTAGTATCTACAACAGGAATAAACTGAAGAAATTCTTCTCTAATAATATTTTCTTCCAGAATTCGGACAGCCAAAGAAAATTGTTCTACACTGCCACCATCTGTTGTTTTGTCAGCGAGGATGCTGAAACATTACGCCTCATTTACTTTGTCCATAATATTCCTAAGTAAAATTGTATTGCATGCGAAAATTATATAATTTTGTGTTTTCCAACTAATGTACGTTTTTTCCACAATTGCCCGGATGATCTTCTAAATGTCTGTCTCCTGATTGTACATGCTGTCTCAGTAAGGCTCTAAAATTTCCTTCGTTATGGTCTGGTTCTGCATATAAATTTAAAGGCCCAAAGTCTCTATGACCATGCAACGCAATACACTGCCAACCGCAAAATATTACTGTTTTTATAACAGAGGCCAGTTTTTCTTCATTCTGAAGTACCTGCTGTTTCCTACTATTGTCAACCAATAAGTCAACATGCATTTGTTTCCATGACAGAATTTTGTTCAAGTTTTGAAAAACGTCAACACTTTTTTGGTGACATGGTGACATTAAAAGCCTCAAGCCTCGATTGCATCTTTCCAGTTGTTAAAAACAGTCTTAACTAATTTACCCACTTTCTGAGTACAGCACATTCCAACTTCTTCTGGCGAGAACATTACACAAAATTTGCCAAAGGCACCCTCCAGTTTTTTCGAGTATACAAGCCAGCTTCACCGCTGAAACCAATCTATTTGGAAACATAATCCCCCCCCCGTTTTTGTTACTTTAACAGGAAACTTAAATTTTTTTCAGGATACTACAAGGAATTAGTGATTTCACATTTTTCAACATTACTGATTAGTAAGCTTACAATTTAAAAAGTCAGCTATGTCACTATATTTGCTTGAAGGTTCAACTGAAGGTGCCAAAAATCTGTCATTTTCGGATACTGAGGCGGAGAAAGATGAACTGGAACACATATTTTTCTCTTCAAAAGATAAAAGAGTCATTTACCTGATCATGCAAAGAAAAACTTGCATCTTTGTGAGAGTCTGAATCTGTTTTTTCCAATGCAGTGGGTTCATTGTTAAAAGCACAGAAACTTACGCTCTCATTGCAAATATTGGTGCCTCTATTTTTATGTTCTCCGTCATTCACGAGGTAATGAGCACCGGAAAGAGAGGCTATGTCACCAAGCTCACCATCACTTTTTCTTTCACTAATAAGTTTTGCTTTCTTTTGACAAAAAGCTTGCTATATCCTTAAAGCCACTATTCTTTCTCTTTGTGAATTGCATGGTGATTTGTAGAACACTATGAAGGTAGTCTGCTAGAAAAATAGTCAAAGGACAGATATGTTCCGAGAATGCATGCAGAGAACTAAACTGTCCAGCTACTGCTGAGCTGAGGGGTCCTCACTGCCCACCCATCCACCCAATCCATATTCCAGAAGATTACCCAATAAATGGACATGCAGCGCGCAGCCAACATTCCTTTGGTACGGGAGTGGGGAGTGTTCAAAGGATGAAGGTTCATAGGTCACCGCAGCCTTTAGCAAGGTCACAGGCTCTTTTACTGAGCAGATGCCATGGAGTCAATGTATCAACAGTGTTAGACATCCCCTACCCCCTACCTGCCGACCGATTAAAGCAACAGCGTAACTGTGAACTAAGATACTACGAAAGTCACTAGCTCACTCCACACCTTCCCATAGATGTAGAACAAACACTCAGATCCTAGCTGAAGCTCATGTTTTCACAGGATGAACTCCTCTCAAGGAGAACTGAAGGTATACACAGGCTTTAACTACTTTTTCTTAATTTAAAGTACATATCTTGCTTGTGCATGCTATATAGTATGCATGAACTAACTATGTATTATTTTTGTAATACCACAATATCTTAAGGTCATTGCTATTATTTTTAAGGGGGTTCTGGACCTGTCAGACCCCCTCCCACCGCCGTTGGGGCATCATTGAATACATGAGCAAACATGCTTATAACTGTCATGGAGCTGTGAAAAAGGTTGTATCACAGAAAGAGTATTGGCACAGCTGATGTAGGTTCACATAATTAGCGGATCAGAAATGGAGTAAGAACCAATATTAAATTATGCTTCAAATTGAGGCATTGCTAAATTGAATCACCTACCGTATTTGTCTGACCTGGCACCGGCTGACTGATTTTTGTTTCCTTGACTAAAATTAGTACTGAAAGGAATGAGATTTGTGGACATTTCAAACATTCAATCAAACTTGAGAACCACCTGTAGCAAAGGAATACTTTTCTCGTAGCTTCTAGCGGATATATGAATGATGCCAAAAGTGTATTGTGTCTGGGAGGAAGGATTATTTTGAAGGCCAGTAGGGTCAATTTTCTTAAATATTACCAGTTCATTTTTACTGCGCATTCACCGTACTTTGTTGCTATGCCTTGTAAAATCAGTTTTTCATCTCATAAATAATACAAAAATATATTTATTTATGAGGTGAATACAAATGCATAAAGATTTTTGAATTTTAATCAAACTCCAGAGCAAGATTATCTCTTACAGTAGAAATAATCCATGTTTTTCCCAAAACGATGGCTACACAGCTGCTAGATGTTCATTGGATCTTCCCCTGTAGAAAATATGTGGCCAGAAATTCAGATTTTATGCTGAATTCTTTCAGGAGAAAGTGGAAAATATTCGATAATGCACTTTGGATATCTGCTAAAGATTGTCTTCTTTACCATACATGAGATATTCAAACAACATTTTTTTTTTCAGCAGGAACCTTTATTTAGAAATAAGTCTTATTTTTAAAATGAGTTTCGAGAATTTATTTATCTCGTGTTACCTTTAAGATTCTTATTCTTATTTTTTAAATGAGTTTCTGTTCATTTATTTATCTCGTTTTACCTTTAAGATTCTTATTCTTATTTTTTAAATGAGTTTCTGTTCATTTATTTATCTCGTTTTACCTTTAAGATTCTTCCCTTGCTACATAATTTATATCCACATCTGACACTAAATACTTTTCCTGCAAGCTGTCATCTCATACACATTTTAGTGCCTATTTCTGGTTCTTTAGGTGAACACGTAAGTACTGAATTAGGAATGGCCAGTTTCTTATAGTCTTCAGGATACCTTAGAGAACTGGAAAATTATAAATAATCTTGCACAAGTCCAATTGGTTGGCTGTTGAGTTAATCATTGGCTCAGTCTAACATGTTCTTATCCTGTTCCCCATTGTTTTTTTATAGCAAAATCTGAAGGATTTAAGCAATTGGAATTCATCAGCAACCACATTTACACAGCTTATTTGTTGTTCCATGCATGTAAGAGAACTAATTACTAACCCGCTTTATAACCTGAAGAACATCAGAACTCGGATGTAGGAACTGGAGTTTTATTTAAATTTTTAATGTACATGACTATATAAAACTACATTGAAGCACCAAATTATTAGGAGCACCCTATAGTAATCAGAAATACGCTATTCTCACTTGCATACCCAACTACATGTATAATGTTAAGATGGCTTTGTAAACAGCTTTCTGCAAAGTATTTAGATGTGAACTAAGCATATATCACAGCAACATGGGAAAGACTCCTGATTTAAGTGCCTTTGAAAATGGCACGATAATGAGTTCTAGGAAGAGGCATCTCAGAAATGACAAACTTTCTCAGATATATTCGAATAACTGTATCGAGGATGTACAATGAGTGGTGCACAATCAACAAAACAACCAGTTTTGCTGTGGGCGGAAATGACTGATCGATGCTTGGTAACAGTACTTGGAGGAGATTGTACAAAGTAACAGATGGTCTCCATTGCATCAAGTAACCATGCAGTACAACATTGGCATTAAGAGAATTGCTGTACACATAATCTGCTTCACATTAGCTCTATTGGGCTATAGCAGACGTTCCCTTCGTGTACCACTCATCTTTCTGAAAATCTGGCAAAGCACTGGATCTGAAACCTTGAGGATGAAAAAAGTCACCTGGTCTGATAAATCACATTTTGAGTTCATACACGCTGATAGATGGGCTAGAATATGGTGTCAACAGCACCAGTCTGTGGATCCCAGCTAGTGCATTATCCTGCTGGAAGTAGCCCTCTTCATCAGGAAACACCATGCATGTGTACAGATGTGCCTGGTGGCATCCAATTGTTGTTCCATGGGTATTAAAGAGTCCAAGGCCTGCCATGAAAATAGATGCTAGACCATTACACCACCTCCACCAGCTTGCACATTTAACTTTAGGTAGCTGGGATCCACCAAATGGTGTTGTTGACACCATATTCTGATCTGTCCATTGGTGTGTATGAACTGAAAATGTGATTTATCAGACCAGGTGACCTTTTATCCTCCAGGTTCCAGTTTCAGTGCTTTGCCGGATTTTAAGGGAGACGAGTGGTGCATGAAAAGAATGTCTGTTATAGCCCGATAGAGCTAATGTGAAGTGGATTGTGTATGCTGTAGTTCTCTTAATACCACTGTCGTACTAGATGCTGCAAGGATCAAATCATCACACAGAGGTTCCAGGAACACCACAGTGACTTCAAACTGCTGAAATGGCCCCACACAGTCCTCAGACGTTAACCCACCTGTGGGATGACATGAATCATTCATAACAGAGATACTTCTCCTGCAAATTATCAACAATTGACTGACAACATCACATCAGCTTAACTGAATCTGCCTGTAGAATGATATCAGCAGCTCATTGAATCCATTCCACGTCAAATTGAGATTGTTTTGAAAGCCAAGGGCTGCTGAACATGTTATTAGGAAGATGTTCCTAATACAAAGGCTGTTCCATAAAAACTGAGAATAGTTTTTTTTGAGCTGGCGATAGTCTGAAGGGGGAAAATAACCAAGCAGATCACTAACTGAATTAAGGAAGTATCTATGGTAACAGTTATTAGCTGTGGCAGACGATTCTGGTTTTTTTATTGTGCGGTTGTTTAAGGTACATCTGCATTTCACCATATAGCTATGGAGGTGAGTGATTCAGAGTTAAGAAGTGAAATGTGCTGTGCAAAATTTTTTTGCTATCGTTTGGGTAAAACGGCTCCAGAAACAGTTGATTTAATGAAACAAGCACATGAAGATAAATGTTTGGGTGAGGCAACGATTTTTAGGTGGCACCATGATTTAAGAAAAGGGCGTTTGTTGGCAGAACTCGCTCCTAGACCTGGTCGACCTGAAAGTGTTGTTACAAAGCATATTGTTAACACTGTTTGGGCAATCCTACAAGAAGATCGACGATATGATGTCTAAGACATAGCAGCATCAACTAACATTTCAAAAATGCCGTCATTGCGCATTCTGCGCAACAAATTACTGCTGCGTCGTGTGTGTTCCAAATGGGTACCGAATCACCCGACGAGAGAACAACTGTTAGTCAGAGTTCAGGTATGTCATGAGTGGAAACAAATTTTTGCAAAGGATCCTAACTTTCTAAACACCGTAATAACTGCTAATGGAACATGGGTCCACTATTTCGACCCCCCCCCCATAAAGCATGCAACGAGTCTCTGGAAACACACAGGCTTGCCTCCTCTGAAAAAAGTCCACCAAACCAAATCAGCTAGGAAGGTGATGATAATTTTCTTTGATCATAAAGGTGTAGTCTACCAGCATGCCGTTCCTCCACAAATCACTGTCGATGCTGAGTATTATGTTTCAGTCTTGAAGCGTCTACCACTGCACATATTGATTAAGCCACTGGAACTGGTGGGCAAGTAGACCCTACACCATGATAACACCAGCCAGCATGTGGTTGTTAGTGTTCAATAGTTTCTTACGAAATGCAGTATTGAAATCATGCCACAGCCTGCCTACAGTCCTGACCTCGCCCCGTGCGATTTCTGGTGGTTTCCAACAATGAAGGAGAAGTTCCGTGGTGCAACATTCAACACAGATGCTGATGTCATTCAAGCTGAACAGGGGTTGCTAAAGAAGCTTCCACAAAATGCCTTCGCCACATGCTTTGAAAAGTGGATTGAATGATGGGACCACTGCATATCATCTGAGGTAAGATACTTTGAGAAAGAATAACATGTATTTTGCTGTTTCTATATTTCTTCATTTTGTGTGATTTTACTCTGTTTTTATGGAACAGCCATTGCAATTTTCTACTTCAGCATAATTAGAGAAAGCACTGTGATGGCATGGAGCTGTTTTGGTGATTCAGTTTGGGTCCATTAGTTGTTTTAGACAAAACAATGAATTCTGAGCTCTACTTGACATCCTGGACAATTTTGCTCTACCAATGTTACGGCAGTACTTTGGGAAAGGTCCATTACCTCTAGCAGTAGGACAATGCACCATGTCATACTGCTTGTGTTGTTACAGATTGAAATGAGGACATGGGTTTTGAAATGATGGACTGGCCAGCCCACAGTCTTGACCTGAACCCCTGTAGAGATTCTCTGGAGACAAAATGGATCGTTAGATGCTTGGAAGAAGAGATCACTCCGCAAACATAGCTGGACTGGTCACTGCTTTGTAGGCCAAATTGCAGAATACGAGGTGTAATCAAAAAGTATCCAGACTGGTTGCATAAGTTCAGAGTCACACGACACAGCAGGAAGTGGTTGAGCACATCAGGTTGACCATGGAACTTACTACACACATGCTGTGAGTCACACAACCCCTTACAGTAGTGCTTTGCTCTTATGTGTGTGGAGCTATTCATCACATTTGTAACGTTGGAAAAAATTGATCAACGAATTTGCGTCAGATTTTGTCAAAAACTTGGCAAAACTTGCAAGACACATACTTAAAGTTACAGAAAGTCTATTGAGAGGACTGTGAGTCATACAAGGAGTGGTAAAAACATTGTATGAGTGGTATAAACATTTTAAAAATGGTTGTGAAAGTGTTGAGACTGATGAACATGTCAAACTTGTGCGCACAGCTGTGCGGGAAAATCGCTAAATCTGAAGATTTCAACATTAGTTTCGGTTCAGTTCAGTCAATTCTTGCAGACAATCTGGGTATGAGATGCATCTCAGCCAAATTTGTCCCAAAATTGTTTTCAGTTGAGCGAAAACAGACCCATGTTCAGCTGCTAGAGACTTGCTTGAGTGAGTCGTAAACAACAAAAACTTTTAAACAAGTATCACAATTGGTGACAAATCAGGGATTTATGAGTATGATCCCAAAACTAAGGTCCAGTTTTCACAGTGAAAGACCAAAAACTCTCCCAGACTCAAAAAACCACAAGAGAGCTGCAGCAATGTCAACACAACACTGACTGTTTTTTCAATCATGAGGGAATTGTGTGTCATGAATGAGCTCCATCAGGCGGAACAATCAACAAGGAGTACCACTATCAAGTTTAGCTGTGTTGAGGGATGCAGCTAGTTGCAAAAGTCCTGCATTGCATGAGAGTGGCGACTGGCAACTCCACCATGACATTGTGCATGCCCATGCATCACAATGTGTGCAGCAGTTTGTTGCTAAGCATTGCATTGCACAATTCCGACAGCCACCCTATTCACAAGAACTCGCTACCTGCAACTTTTTTCTCTCCCCCAAAATCAAATACCACTTGAAAGGAAAAAGATTCCACGACATTGAGGAAACACAACAGGATGCGACAAAGCAGCTGTTCACTATTTCAGAAAATGACTTCAAGAAATGCTTTCAGCAATGGAAATAGCACTCGGCTAAGTGTGTGGCTTTGGAAGGCAATGAGCCCCCTAATTGTCTTTGAAGTAGTCCCCTACAACTAAGGCAATTAACTTTCAAATCTGTAAGTCTTGTATGAAAAGTTGGTGGAGATTACTCCGTGAAGACTATAGCCTGTCATAAGGGTCAAAGACTGTCATAAAGGTCATCATACAATACTAAATTATTTGTAGACATAAAAAAGGAAGGGCAGTGTATTTTAACTCTTTAAGCGACTGATGTACACATCTGAACCAAATGGTGCCCGAAATTTTCTGCACTCCCCAAGCAAAAATGTTCACACAGCAACAGGGTTTTAGGGAATCTACTGTAAAACAGTTCCTTTGCCCTCTGATCTGATCAGTACTGACCATAGGTGCTGACTTGAAAAATTATTGGGGGTTCCGGAAATTTTAAATTGAATGACCCATGCATTTTTCAGAGAATTTAAATCTAATTTAAATTTCATTCAGTCAGATTATCTGGCACAATAAGATGTCTGAAATGCTAAAATAAAGCAAATTATAGTAAATTACAGAAAAATACTTTTTTTCCTCTAGATAATTATTTATTTCATTTATTTTACTTCTGTAAGCGCAACATTATTATATACAATACACAGATACTGTGTGAATTTCCAATTCAATTAAAAGTAACAAAAACCTGTAATATTTATTTTTAGGTGTTGTTACCAATTTTAAAAATGCCAACAAATTTTTTCTTCAAATGATTTCTGAGTTAAAATTTTGTATTCAAAGAATCCAATGTACTCTTGGAAAATGGTGTAAACCCAGAAAATGAAAAGTTTGGTGTTGAGGTTATATGAACACGACAGAGAATAGAGATAATTGGAAAATTAATATTAAAATTTGAAGTCTAAATTCGACTCAATTTTTGCCACCTAAAGGCTAGCCTAATAAGCACTTAATTGCTTACCTTATTTTTTCAAAGTCAAAGAAAATGTTTTTCTTAGTAAATCATTTTGTTGGATGAATTCATCTGCAACTTTGTCTTTTGAGATGCTTGAGGCCAGTTCATGGTGTGTGTGCAGAATGGTAATTTCATTAAGGCGGGTTTGTGCCATGGTTGATCTGGTATATGTCTTAACACATCAAAGTCTTGAAAACGATCTCTCCGCTGTACAGGTCAACACTGGTATAGTTAAAATTATATGAGTAAATTTCACGAACACTTGTAGCATATCAGCTAGTAATAAGTCCTTTTTCAAGACATTCACAACGCTGTCAAAATCAATGACAACTAGATTTCATGATCGTAAAATGTTAAAGAACATAGATCTATGTAATAACAGTCTTTCCCGATCTATGTTGTCTGAATAAAATTTAATTACATTTGTCTTCTTCATTTGTGGATTGTCCAATGACAAATTTTTCTATTAATTGAAGAAGCTTAACTGAAGTAGTACCCATTCGGGAAACCAAGCAGGATGAAACATTATCCAGCATTTCATAAAATATTTTTTTGTAATATTCTTCCGGGGAATTAAACTGAAATCCATTGGCTCCATCATTTTCATCTATTTTTTTGCCGAACTCATAGCTGTTGAGGAAGCTGTGGTTCATCTAATTCCAAAGCAATTGCTTCATCCACTATTGTTTTCCAAAAATATGCAAAATATTTGTTGTACTAAAAATTTTGAATTGTAGTGTTTAACAAATCAAGAATAGCAATTGCTTTTTGAAATGTGAGTGACATTTTTTGAAGAATTGCATTCATAGCATCTACATGGCTAAATATCTCAACATGAACATTTAGATGAAAAAAGAAATCAAATGACATCATATTTAGAAAGAAGCCATTTGCTTTTGCTCCAGTATCATTTTTCTGCATTGCAGCAGTTTCGTTCATAAATTTATGAAACTGGAATAATTAGGAACAAATCTTATAGTTCATCTAGTTGGGGGTTTCCTTGGTTCTCATTTTCTTTTTTGGAAATGGGAGAAAAATGCCAGTCTTTTTGGAGAATTTTTCACGAAAGATATTAGTAACAAAAACATGTAAAATCTCCTGAGCGATATTCAAGGGATTTTGGTAGCCTTCTTGGAGTTGAACACTTTCTTGCACAACTAAATTTAAACTGTGTGTGCCAAACAGTGAACATAAATTGCTCGGGATTCCATCTCTAAAATCTTAGCACAAACTCCATTTATTGCTCTAGACAAGTTTGTGGCTCCATCATGGTATTGGCTGCTACAAAACACTAAGGATATATTAAATCTTTGCAGCACTTTGAGAATAATTTTCACAAGCATGCTAGATGAAGAAGCCGATGTCTCGTACTCCCCCCCCCCAAACTCCTCTACATACTATGTGAATGCAAAACGACACTTGCTTATGGACTGCAATTTTACTTGTTTTGTCGACAAGAATGGAAAAGTATTTTACCACATGCACTTAAGCTTTCTTGTTATCATATGGCTCATTATTTTTAAGATTTCATTTCATTTCCAATTTCATGGGACATCCATCTGTAGCAATCTTTACTTAGCCATTGATCTAATTCCAGAAAATCAGCTGCTCTCAGTTTAAGCAAATTAATAAAGTTGCTCATTTCATCACTATGGCTGCAAATTAGCCAAGCATTGGATAGCTAAAAATTTCAATGAAGAAATCATATTTAGCAGAGCTGATCTTGCCATCTGCATCTCCTTTTCCTTCACTACAGAAAGCTGAGTAGAAACATTACTATGATCGTGAGCATGTAGGTTCAGTTTAAGCACTGATTTTCTGTGAGTTGCTGAAGCTTTGTGTGTCCAAAATCTTTCAAAAGCTTTATTCCATGACTTGAACCCTCGGGGAATAAAAGACAAATTCGTCTTTGTTGAAAACGTGTGAAGTTTGTTACTGAAACCTTGCTAACACAGATTACAAAAAAAAAAAAACGTTTTCACTGTCATGTGTAATCTAAGTAAATGTTGATTTTCATACCTCTTTATAGCCGCGCTCATGATTTTTTTTGCATGTTGTTTTCTTACCATGCTTTGGAATTGGTGTGACACTCACACTTTTCATTTTCCTTTGTGCATTGAACAGAAGGAACAAACAACTGCCTCTCCGGTATTTTTTCTGATGCTGCTGGATATTGACTTTTGGTTGTTTTGATCACAAATATATCCGTATTAGACAAAACATCAACATTGGTAACCCCACGCCCACCGAGACCACATATGATAATGATGATATGTTCGAAAACTCAGCAGCCAAATTTCGCTGCCGTCAAACAATATGGGAAAGTCTTGAGTCATGAAACCCACGTGGGTCAAATTTCTATAGGCACCGACTTTTGGGAGCGGCTTGTGATTCTGATGACAGAATGGCTTAAAAGTCGCATCGTGTAAACTTCTTCAACAATCAGAAGGCAAGGAGAGCTGGCCCCCTAAATGGGTCCTAGAAAAACATATCCCAGTGTCTCAGTGGTTTTGTGTTTGCTGCCGAAATACTGAGATGTGACCAGTGCCCCCCCCCCCCAGGCTCTCTTTAAAAAGAAGCTGGCTGAAATAAAAGCCAGTTTTCCCCAAGCGGTTCAGGTTCATGGGCACTTGCAACGAAAAACAATGTAAAAAGCAAAGCAAGGGTGGGTCCCCGACAAATAGGTTAGAAGGGAGAGGAGATCGCATCAGCCACATGCCCTGTGCTTTCCATGGGCTCCACTTTGTATCAGCTGTGTATGCCCAGTATACCCAACTTAGGCTGCTTCTGTACTTTTCTATGGGGAAATCATCGACTTTGAAGAGGTTTTAAGATATGTGTGCAGCGTGTACAGTCAGAAAAAAAATGAAACTGAAATATACTGTATATGCACGTAACTAAACATTTGCAAAAAATTACAGAAAGACTGTTTAGTATTTTCTAAAAAAATTAAACAAAATTATGCTTTGTAGAGCAGAAGTGCATATTGTGCATTAGCCAATCACAGTATTGCTAAAGCTGTGGATGCCTTCTTGACCTTCTGGGATAGCGTCAGAGAGTAAAAGATGGCTGCTATGCACCTGTGCTCTAGCATGCCTTCGGGAAGTGACATCATGTCACTGAACCCTCCCTACCTGGAGAGCATAAGATACCAGATGATCAGATTTGGCTTCACCAGCGGAGGTCGATACCATCTCCTCTTTCTTCTAGCCTCCTTGGTCCCAGACTGTTTAAAGATAGTCTAGGTCAACTGACTGTACAGTATATTCCTGCCTCGAAACCAAAAGAGATGAGAACCTCGAATAGGTTCTCATCTCTGTATGTAGAGCTAGAAACTAGACTTTTGAATTTTGCGGGAACCCAGACAAACTGAAGAATTTTCTTTTATAAAGAAAGCAGTTTTAAATGCTCTTAAGGAACAGTACTTGAGGTATTATCCGTTGCATCAAATTTGATGAGCATGAACAAACACTAATTCCATTTTGAGGCACAATAAACAGTCTCAGAGGTAAATTTGTATACACACTTTCTATATATAGTAAACAGGGAATGAATAATGAAAAACTTGAATAATTGATAATGAAAAACAAAATTTATGCATGTATGCATACATGTATTTTCCCCACAAAATACACGCAAAAATATTAGAGGTTTGAGGAAGCCACAACAAAATCATTGGAGGTTCAAAAAGTGTCTCAAACCCACAAAGTCGGTGCCTATGGTACCGACCATAAACATGTCACCAATCATAAGAGCTCCCTTGTAGTCTTTTATCCTCTGCTCCATGACCGAAGACATGATGGGGAAGAGATAGTCTCCCTGACACAGACATCATGTCACTGGATAGAAAAAAGTAACTTGAACATCTCTCTCCTTTCTTAGGTTCATTGCCATTCTAATAACCCTATAAAATAATCAGTCAGTAAGGAAAATAGCAATTTGTCAGCAGGTAATCAGGCAGAAAGGTTTAGTTTCAACCTCCCCCCTCACCCCACTTTGAATAACAAAGCTAAGTTGAAAGCAACACTTTCTGATTTGAAGGTTCACTTGCTCCAGCTGCTTTCAGCAGGGCCATAGCCAGACAGAGAAGTTGAGACTGGCAGCTGACGATTGAGGTCGGGAAAAAAATCAGAAATTTTACTGTCCCCTTTTTACCCTGTGTGTGTGTGTGTTATTTATTTATTTATAATGTTTATTACCCTGTGCTAAAAATTTCTTCCGAGGAAAACAAAATAACATTTCTATAGAATGAAAACAAAATAACATTCCTATAGTATTTCTCCCCTTTCACAACTCAATAGTTTTGTTGATTGCCTTTCAGCCAAATATCTGTCCATTTCCTTCATTGATGTACATGAAAAGGATTTATCTTTACCCTTCCTGGATTTCCTGCTATGACGGGATGCCGATACCAGTGCAATATCATATTCTGTATTCTCAAAATTGTCCTCTGAAACTACGTTTATCCCCGTCAGTTCGTTTCACCCTAATAATCGGAAATTTTCGTCTTTAGATTTTCTGATCCAAAGAGCTGTTACCCATTCTTTGTCACCACAACTTCGTCATGCTGAATTCTGCAGGATTAGACAACTGGCTGCCCTGTATGGTTACCCCTCTTTGGAGGTTGACAGGCTATTTAACCGTTTATTGACTCCTTGTGGTTCAACCTTAGTTAGGGAACGCAGTTCCATTAGGTATGTCACTTCTTTACAGTATATCCCATGTGTTAACAACATTTTGAAGAATATCTGTGAAAAACACGGAGTTGCTTTTGGTGTTAAGGCCAACAATATTTTGTCTGGTATCAAAACCAACAGGGATATTAATTACACCTTTGGAATCCTGTTATGGGGTGTATTCCATTCCTCGAAAAGCCCTTGAACCAGGCGAAAGCGATTCGATTTATGTGGGCTCTACATCCTGCAATCTTGGTTGCAGGATTACTAAACATAAGTATAACGTGAAGTCATGTTCTGCTACTACAACTTTGTCAAGATTATGCCTAAGCGGCATTCATTTGCTGCTCTGGAACGAGGCCAAGATCCTTTGTGCACCTAGACTTAAATCGTGTTTGCTGTTTGCAGAGAGCCTTATGATACATAAATTCAAGCCCATATGATGTAATGATGATTACCCTTTGGTAATCCCCCTCCCCTGGAAGTGTTTGGTGGAAGAAAGGGGTGTGGCAATCTGAAAATTGATTATGATTAGGATACACTTATTTTAATTTTGTGTCACCATTTGTGTATCTGTGTGAATTCATTGGTCAGTCTATTCCACACACTGCTTACTGCTTACACTTTTCCACTCTCCACCATACACATCAGTTAACATGAAGCAAGCAATAAAAATGTGGTGTCTTGAGATACCGAACGTGGGTTGATATGTGACAAACATAAGACCTGGGAAGTAAAGGGTTAAAGGTGAATGTAAGTAGTACAAAAAATTTGAAATATCTGTATGGGAAAACTGCTTTGTGCTCTTTGTTCATCTGTGGATAAGAGTGTGGAGATCAGGAGCTCATTTGGGAAGGGGGCCCTTGCCCCTCCCGAAAGTGTTCAATTTTTTTTTAAATATGACTTACATTAAAAAAATATGCTTTATTTTAATAACTATGCATGAACTTACATTAGAAAAAAATGCTTTAATTTTTTCTTCCATTTTTCATTAACTTTTATTTTGTGCTGTTGGATTTCAAAACTCCCATTTTTTGTCAGCTCCCTGAAAAAAATTGTATACATGCTCCTGATGGAGATGGTGGGTATTAGTACATATATCCTTCAAGATTACAAAAGAAGGGTACCAGTGTTCAAATCCCAACCATCTCCATGTAACTGCAGATAGCTTAAGCTTAATTTATTTATAACAGCATGCTTAGTTCGACGGCACTTTTCTCACTTAAGTACAGATAATTTTCCTATGTAATTTTAAAGAAAACTCTCAACATAACGCATAAAAAACTTTCTTTTTAAGGAACTAGCTTACCAAAATTATTATTCATTCATTCCAAAAAATCCAGACAAAAAATATGAGAAAGTGGGCCATTTCTCGAGTGGTCAACGAAATGTCCTGGTGGGCCAGTCCGCCCCTTGCCATAAATACATAAGAATGCTATTTCTTTTGTTCATAAATGAAACCAACTCAATTTGAAGATTGCTCCTAACTGATTTTCTAACTCTGATTGGCCTGCAAGATTATACATGTATTTGCTGGCAAACTTTGATCTCTCAATGAGGGCTGAATCAAGATTTGATAGCTCTATTCAACCCTCACTGAGAGCAACATAGGTTTAGAAACTTATGCTGCTCATGTTCATTTGTTTTTTGTTTTTATTGCTTTAAACCCTATAAGAATCTGAAATAAAATTAAACAATAAAAATTGACTGAATTATTTGTAGCATATCCAATTTAAATAATAATTTTTATCAAGCCAATTGCAAATGTTTTTGATATTTCTCTTTCAGATAAAAGTGAATTTTTACTGCATTATAGATTCTCTGTTGGTACTGGTAATGCTTGGCTTATTTTTGTTCTTCATCATGGTAGCTATGACGTTCTCTTTTGGACGGCGATTGTTAATTAAAGTGAGTAATTTATTTCTGTGTAATGGTATTTAAAAAAGTGTGGCACCAAAATTGCTTTATAAACATTTGCAAATGCACAAAAAAACTTAAGTATGTGTATGTTTTTCATTTTATGGTATAAAAGGAGTTTTTGAGTCTTCATTGTGTTGTGAGTAGCACTATATCTGAAGATGCACTGTGGTATATGATGTATATGTTACTGTAAAAGCACAAACATTGGTAAATCCTAGGTTTGACCGGTAAATCCTGGCATTTACTGAAAGTTGAAGTCTTCAGATGCTGGATAGCAATGATGGTAACAGTCTAGACAAATACTTGTCATTTTCATTTTGGGCTTTTACCAAACTATTTCGGTAAACGCTAGCATTTACCAACACAATTAGTAAAAGTGCATTTTGTTTGTAAGTTTTAAAATATTGAATATTGCATAATTTTTTTATATGGTATCTGTTGTATTGGGCCCATATTTTTAATTATCATTGTTTATTTTAAAAATGTGTAATTGGAATAAGAAATTAGAATAGTCTTATATTATTAGATGAAATTCAATATTTTACTATGAGATAAATTCTAACATGTTACTTTAACATTTTTAGCTTCTTTGATTTCATTCAAAAGAGAATCATACCTCTCACTTGTTAAATAAGAGTTGTTATCCTTCTTATTATTCACTGATTAACTCAAGAAATTGTAAAACCTTTTCTGCACAATATCGTTCATTTTTATGAACAAAATTTAAAAAAAAAACGCAAAATATATTAGCACAAAAAACAAACAAACTGATTCTAGATCGTCGCCGCTCACACCCATCTGTACTCATACAAAGTAAGGCTACAACTGAACTGTTAGGTACGCAAACAGCTAGAAGAGTTACGAGCATGTTGGGACCTGCACACTACACTCTCACCGGCATGTGCGCACTACAGGCTTTGACAGACTCATCGCTTATTTCAGACTTTTACCAACTGGTGTTAGTAAATGCTGTCATTTACCGAAAAGGTTTTTATAAAAGCTCGAAATGAAAGTGTTTACAAGTATTTTTTGGACTGTTACCACCTTAGTATGGTAAATGCCAGGATTTACTGGTCAAATCTAAGATTTACCAATTTTTGGGCTTTTACAGTAACATATACATTCTGCTTTTCCCAAATTATTGGAGTATACATTATGCTTTTCCTAGAGTAGTGTATAGTGTTAATCATTGAAAAATTAAACATATCAGAATGATAAATATATGAATAAATAAATTATAAATTAATTAATTAATTCTAAATACACCTAATAGACAAAACATTATAGATACCTTCCTAGTAGGATGTTGGTCTTCCTCTAGCATGAATAACAGCCTATAGACACCAAGGCATTGGCTCCACCAGATGCCAGAGAAGGTTTCTAAATGTAATGCCAGCCATGCCATTTGCAGCATTGTCTATGAATCCTACCGAGACTTCGATCCAGGATCCATGGATCTGATGTTCTGTTCCATGGCATCCCAGAGAGCTTCCATAAGGTTTAAGTCCAGGGACTTTGGGACCCACTGAATGGTTCCAAACTCAGATGAGTTTTCCTCAAGTCATGCCTGGGTGGCTGCAGCCTGGTGGGGTGGTGCATTGTCATGTTGGAACAGACTATCAGCTGCAGGATGCATGAAGGCCATGGAAGTGTGTAGGTGATCTTCCAGCACAACCTACAGTGGTTAAGAACCTCTCCAGATACAGTAAGGGACCTAATGTGTTCCATGAAAAGACTCCCTAAATTATCACAGAGCCACCACCACCTTGAATAGAGCTGACCTAGCATGACAAGGTCATGACCTCATGCTGTTAGCACTGCACCCACACCTTCCTGTCGATCAGTACAGCTGAAAACAGGATTCATTGGACCACACGACATGGCACCACTGTGCAGAGGTCTAGTTTTGATGTTCCTGCCCCCAGACAAAGCATAATGTCTGATGACAAGCAGTCAACAGTGTTAAACGAGTAGAGCATCAGCTCTCATAGCACAGGGAACACACTGTGTGCCATGTCGCTTGCTCGTTGATGCTTCTTGGGCCTCTAACATTTAGCCTGGATGGGATTTGCTCTGCCATTTCCAAGCAGTTGGTCTGTATGAGTCCGAATAGTCTACAACCATCCCAGTCATTGATGGTGTGTGGTTGGCCACCACACACCATCAATGACCTGGGTGTTTCTTCAGTTGCTGCTTAGCATCTTTGGTGAATCCCCAGCATTGTGCGGGGCTCCAAGAAGCAACCTGCCAAATTGGCTTGGCAGTTAGCATGTGTGAGTCTGGAGGAATTCAAGGCCGCTGTGGTGTAGTGGAAGCATATCCGGCGCGTAACTGGAAGACCCTGGGTTCGATTCCCGGTGGCGGCCAATGAGAATTTTTCCGTGGCTTACTTATAAACGTGGAAAGAGCGAAGACCTTTGCTTGATGATATGACCGGGGTGGTTGGATATTTGGTCACCAACTTGCTCTCTGGGCACTAGTATACTCACGGTACATACACCCTTGGTACAGTTGCCTTCGGTTACCCAAAAGTTCTTATCACTTGGGTGATAAAATGATCCATCTGTCATGCACCAACAATGTGTTCATGATCAAAGTTGCTCAGATCACCATGTTTACTCATGTTCATCAATTGCAATACACTATTGAGAAGCCCTGCTGTCCACCTTTTCATTGCCTGCTTTCGATTTGGGTTCATTCCACTCTTCATGGGGGATGCCCATGTCAACTGTCCATCAGTCCCATGTCTAATGTGTTGTCTACTGAGTGTAAATAAATAACTAAAACTCTTTCTCCTTCTTTTTTAGCTCGCCTTTTGTAAAAAAAGTATGTGTTTATATTATCATGTTGTCCGCCTGTCTGTGGACACCATATCTCTGCAACTATTAGTTCGATTTAAAAAGTTCTTTGCGCATTGAGAAGCTTGAAATGTGATAACAATGATCCTTGCTTTTTAGTTTTCTTATATTGCATCACTTTGCTGTTAGAGGGCATACATGGAGATGCTATGGAATTCAAAATACATTTTAGTCCCTATAATTGCTTCTAAACATCCAATTGAAAATACTTCCATTCGATACCATTTAAAATGAAAACTATTTTGGGTACAGTTTCTTTTTCAAGTAATGCATAGTTTTTTCCACTAAGAGGTGTAAAGTTAAATTGTATTTCCCCAATTTCTCTTCTCTTAAAAGTCTGATTTGCAAAATTATTCTTGCAAACTCTTGGTGGGAAATATTCTGCATGTAATTTTGAATTTTTGGTAAAGAATGGTTTAGCCACTAGGGGGCGTAAGGGTATATTTTTGTTCATGATGTATTTGCAGCAATATCTGCCCTTCTGAAAACTTGATTTAAAAAATTCTTCCACAATCAGATACCACTCACCACAACAAACTTTTTGAAATATCCTCCTGCTTAAAATAGTACCGTACATAGTTTTTCGGGCAGGGGTGTACATGTATATCTTATTTTGTTGATATCTCCAGTTCGAACAGTTTGGTTTGAAAAATTCTTTCTTTGCCAGAGAGCATTTCTGATGCAAAATGTTTTGCAGATAATTTCAAAATTTTCTTAACGTACAAATGTTTCACTAGGAGGCATACATTCATGTCTCCATTTGCAGCATATTAGCAGCAATATCTGCATGTCTAAATACAGGGTTATTATTACAAATGAAATACACAATTTCAACATTTTACAAACCAAAACTATGTAAGATATTGACACTCACGATGCACATCACCAGTAGTAACGATTTTGTTGTGTAGATGGCATCACTAAAAGATTGTGAATTTCCACTACAATATGACCAGTCAGGCAAGATGGTACTATGGTGGTGTTCTGTGTGCTTGAATTAAGCAAACCTAATTCTGTTACTGTTGTGTAAAAGAGTTTTAGAACACGTTTCAAGAAATCACTGCCGAATAGACAATCCAGCGGTGGATTTACCAATAGGCCAACCAGGACGTGGCCTAGTTTTTCTGGACCACCTGCGGCCCCAGGTGTAATCCGCAGGTGGTCCAGAAAAATGGAGAGAATAAGAACAGAAGAACTTGAAAAAGGGAGGTACCGTTATTTTAATTTACTTGAACAAAATAAAATAATGGTAATTTTTTATTTTATCTTTAATGATAACTAAAGAAATAAGAACGTCATGCTACATCATAACTAAAGAAATAGGCTCTAAGCTCATGCAGTTCATTTATTGTTTAATTATTATACTAACTCACTCATAACTACTTTTGTCCATTAGGTTTAGTTGTATTTGTAAATGTTACAAATAAGGTTTCATTTTATAAAGTATAGCAAAAGCTGAGTACTCATACTTGTAGTAGATTTAAGCTTATGATTCCATTTCTTATGTACAAATAAATCAAACTTGTAAAAAAATGTGTAAGTTTATATCATTTCCCAAAACATCTTACAATTAATTTTGATATACTTTATTAATGTTTGCTATTGTAATGCAATTTTAAAGAATCAAAACAAGAAATACTATTGTTTACTTTTCTGTTATAAGAATGCATCATGTGTCAGTTTCAAATGTAGGTCTAAGATTTCAAAATGTAAAGTGTTGTTCCTGGATAAGCATGATACCTTTGTCTATGTTTACAAATATTTTTCTTATAGCCTTTAATTTAATAAGAAGTTAAATCAAAATAATTGTTATTTAAATAATACGTATTTAACAATAAAATTATACTACCAATTTTTTATATTCTTAACTAAAAATAAGTTTATTAGAAAATCCTATAGGAGCAAATTCAAATATGGGGGGGGGGCATAGAAAATTTGGCCTAGGGCCTCAAAAGCCTTAAATCCGGCACTGAAACAATCCATCTATGACTGGCTCAAGAAATTTGAAACAACAGGGTATTTGTGTAAAAGTTCAGGAAGACCATGTGTATCTGATGAACAAGTGGAGCCTGTTCATGCCATTTACCAAAAACAGCCCAAGGAAATCCACAATGATAGCGGGTCTCGAGTTACAAATTCCACAACCCACTGGAAATTTTTGAGGAATTTCTGTACAAAAATGCAGGAACGTTTTGAGGAAGATGGTTTTAGTGAGCATTTAATTTTCAGTGACAAATCGACATTCCATATAAGTTGGAAAGTTAACACACATAACATTCACATATGGGGGACTGAAAATCGTAGAGCAACAGTGGAGCATGTGTAGGATTTCTCAAAGGTTAGTGTGTTGTGTGCCATATTCTGTAGAAAAAGTGCATGAACCCTTCTTTTTCAAGAAAATGCTGTTAACGGGATGTTCTTATCTCGATATGCTAATTATTTGCATAACTTCATTTTCCCACAGGATGGAGCATTGCTTCACTGGCATCAGAAAGTTATAAATTAACTCGATGAAAATCTTCCACAGCGCTGGATTGGCAGCAGAAAAGGCGACAACATGTTTCTCACATGTTGGTCACCATGAAATCTGGATGTAATACCCTGTGACTTTTTTTTATGGACTATGCCAAAGATAAGGGCTTTGTCCCTCTTTTTCCTGTTAATTTAGCTTATCTGAAACAACATATCACAACAGCTATTGCTGGAGTTGACGAAAATATGTTAACATGTGTTTGACAAGAATTTGACTGCTGTGTTGATATATGTCATGTGACTAAGGATGCACACATCAAACAACTGTAAGTTTCTGAAACAAACTTCAAAAGTTCCCTACAAAATGGGGCAACAGGACCCTTAAGTATTAGTTTCATAAAATGTTGAAACTGTGTATTTGATTTGTAATAAACCTGTATAATACACCTGATTGAAAAATACTTTTTCGGTCAGACACCGGTAACAGCCAAAACATTTTGTACACATCTATGTGTACAAAATGTTGCACAATTTTTCCTGCTAGGAAGTGCAAACGTCTAACAGGTTTTTGTCAGCATCTCCTCTAAAAATCTGATTAAAAAAATTCTTTGAATGCTGTATACCATTTACTTTGTGAAATGCTTTGCCTGTATTCATGGGGTTTTGCAGTTCAAAGTTCTGGTGCTAGATGGTGTTAGTGTGTATTTCGGTTTGATGCTGTATCTCAGCTTCCAAAAATCCTATTGAAACATTTCTTTTCTTTACTGTACACCATTCGCTATAATAAAGATGGGGAATATTATCTTTTTTAAATAATGCACAATTAACCTGCTAGGGGGCAGAAATGTCAAAATCTTTTTTTGTTATCTCTTCTTCTAAGAGACGTATTTGAAAAATACTTTTTTCTTAGCATAGCTTTTGCTATGAAGAATACTTGAAGCATATGTTTTACTCCTCCATTACTCAAAATTTTTCTGCTATGGATGTAAAGTTATGTCATGTTTTCCTCTACATCTCTGACTGGCTTGATTTAAAAAGGCTTCGTCTCTGATATCTTTTTTCAGCTAAGAGAAATTTTTTATGCACAATTTGTTAATATTCGTAGTGGACTTTTCATCTGCTTGTGGGAGAAAGTAACTGTTTCTATTTCTAGACGTTTTATCGATTGTAGAAATGCGATAGTCTTAATGAAGATGTCGTGCATATACAATACATTAAAGAGCTTACACCGTCTTTGCACGATATGTTTAATTTAAAAAATGGCAGATAGTTACAAGATTAAAAACCCATTAGTACTTTCGGGTCGACAATCGACCCGTCTTCAGATGGAGGAGAGCCGCTGCTGCACATGTGCTCCCATATATATGTCCGAGTACGATGACGTACAAGGTATGAAATAGCGTTGCAAGGGTGTCACTCTGTTGCCATCATTTCATTGCTAAATCACGAATCAGATGAGGTCCATGTGAAAATATGATAAACAGGGTGCAAAATATATATATTTGTTATAACTCACATATTTAACAAGAAATGTTATATAAGTTCATAGCTGTAATGAGTCTTTTCCAAATTCTGTGTAATTCAATTGGGGAATTATCGTTACAGCATCCGTCCCTGAAGGCCTCAATGTATAAACTTTTAGTTATATGCAACGAGTATACAGCAGCGTGTGTATGTAGCAGTTTAAGGTTTTTCCAATCCGGTTGGACAATTCCTTGTGCCACATATCTGGCGAGCGCTGTGCTACTATGATTAACGCGAATGTCATATTTATGTTCCTGCATTCGAGTTTCAAGGCTACGTTTTGTGGAACCTACATAGTTGCTTACTTGTTCACCATTGGGGACATCTATTATTGGTATATTATATACACCCCATTTACACAAAATATCAGGTGGTTCCCTATCTTTTTTGATAAGTGAAAATAGATTTCTGGATTCAATGCCAAAATGAGTATCATATTTTCATACATGCGTGTGTCAGTACATTAGTAATGCTTGGGTACTGCTCTATTGTACCAACAAAACGCTTTGCTATTTTTTGTTCTTTGGTCAAACATGTAGATCTATCGTTTAAGATTCTTCGATAGATTCGGTTGATCATATATTTGGGATAACCATGTTTGGCGGCTAAATCAAAAATGAAATCTATTTCAAGTTTAAGCAAGCTGTTAGCAGATGAGTGCGAGAAGGCATTTTTGATTAAAAAGTTCATAGCAGATAGCTTATGTGGTAATGGATGTGAAGAGTTAAAAGGGATTAGACTACTGCCGGCAGTGGGTTTTCGATATACAGAGTAAGAAAGGTTGCATGCTACTTGGTTACGGGTGATTTGAAAGTCCAAGAATGGTAGAGAATAGTTTGATTGTTACATACACCCGCCTCTGTATACTTGTTGCATATAACTGAAAGTTTATACATCGAGGCCTTAGGGGATGGATGCTGTAATGATAATTCCCCAATTGAATTACACAGAATTTGGAAAAGACTCATTACAGCTATGAACTTACATAACATTTCTTGTTAAATATGTGAGTTATAACAAATATATATATTTTGCACCCTGTTTATCATATTTCCACATGGACCTCATCTGATTTGTGATTTAGCAATGAAATGATGGCAACAGAGTGACACCCTTGTGACACTATTCCATACCTTGTATGTCATCATACTCGGACATATATATGGGAGCACATGTGCAGCAGCGGCTCTCCTCCATCTGAAGACGGGTCGATTGTTGATCCGAAAGTACTAATGGGTTTTTAATCTTGTAAATCATCATCATCATCATCATTGTCAACCATTATCAATCCACTGCTGGATGAAGGTCTCCCCAAGTTTCCTCCACAACGGTCTGTCTTGTGCCAGTCTCCTCCATGTCACTCCCGCATATTTACGAATTTCATCCACCCATCTCCCATGTGGTCTTTTTCTGGGTCTTTTCCTGTCCCTTGGAATCCAATCTAAAATTTCGGCTGTCCATTGATGGTCTGTCCTTCTGGCAGTATGTCCAGCCCATTGCCATTTCAGGGATTTAACTCTGATCATGATGTCTTCCACTCTCGTCATTTTTCGGATCCACGAGTTCCTCTTCTTATCTCTCTTGGTTATACCAAGCATGCACCTCTCCATGCTTCTTTGAGTTGTCTGCAGCCTTTGTATGTCTCTTTTAGTTAAGGTCCACGTCTCTGCACCATACGTAAGCACTGGAAGGATGCATTGATCAAACACTTTTCTTTTAAGACATAATGGCATATTGCTCTTGAAAATTATGCTGTTTCTTCCAAAAGCTCTCCAGGCAAGTTTTGTACGCCGATTAATTTCTTCATCAATGTGACCCTCACTTGATATCTGCTGTCCAAGATAAACGTACGTATCTGTTATCTCCAGTTTTTCTCCATCAATCGATAAATCTTCATTTCTTGTAAAAGCATTGAACATCACTTTTGTCTTCTGAAAGTTCATTTTTAATCCCACTTCTTTACTCTTGTCAGCAAGTTCCTGGATCATACTCTGCAGCTCTGATGGGGTAGTTGCAAAAATGACTATGTCATCAGCAAAACGAAGGTGGGTTAGATAATCTCCATTAATCTTTATCCCTTTGTTTTCCCAGTTCAGTGATTGAAAGACATTTTCCAATGTGGCATTAAAGAGCTTCGGAGATATGGTGTCACCTTGTCTCACTCCCTTTCCAATTTTTATGTGTGTTGTATTTTCAAACAGCCGAATCTTTGCACTTGCATTTTCATAGATGTTATTAATAATATTAATGTATGCATCTTCAATACCGCAGGATTTCAGAGCCGTGGTAACTGCTGATGGTTTCACCGAATCAAAGGCTTCTTCATAATCGATAAAAGCCATGCACAATGGAAGTTCATATTCCCTCGCTCTTTCAATTAGTTCTCTCAGTACGTGGATATGATCTATTGTGCTGTAGCCACTCCTGAATCCAGCTTGTTCTCTCGGTTGAGACATGTCCAGTGTTACCTTCAAGCGGTGTGAAAGAACTTTAGTGAAGATTTTATAAACCACTGATAGGAGGCTGATAGGTCTGTAGTTCCTGAGATCCTCAATGTCACCTTTTTTATGTAGCAGGATCATTGTAGCATTGTTCCAATCCTCAGGAATCTTCCCTTCATTAAGGCATCGAGTGAAAATTTGGGCGAGTACTGTTTCAATTTCTCCACTTGCTTCTTGTATGATGTCTATAGTAATTCCATCTTCTCCTGGAGCTTTCCCCCGCTTCATGTTCTTGATTGCATGAGCAACTTCTGCTGGGAGGACTGGAAGAACTCTGGTACCTTTCATGATGTCTGGAGTACATGTATCATCCCTTTCATATAATTTGGAGTAGAAATCTTTCACTCTTGTCAAAATTTCGCCTCTATTTCTTGTTATAGAACCATCTTCTTTTCTCAGAGCCATAATCTGTTTTCTTCCCTTACTGAGATGTCCCTTTGCTATCTTAAGGCTTTGGTTGTTTTCAATTGCTTTCCTCACTAGCTCACAGTTGAATTTCCTTACGTCTTCAGTGATACTTTTTCGTGTTGTCTTGCATAGCTCTATATATTCCACTTTGGAAGTCACATCTTCTTTAGTTGTCCTCATCTCTCTTCCTTTTTGCATCAACATTTTGGTTTTTCCTGATAATTTGTTCACATGCAACTTGTTCTTAGACCCAGCTAATTTTGTTGCTGTTTCCATAAGAGCTTTGGTTACTTTTCTGTTAACTTCAGAAATATCCACTTCTTCCGATGTTAGGCCTTCTAAAGCAGAGAATCTGTTCTTCAGTTCCAACTTGAAAGTATTATGGTGTTTTTTAAGGTTGGTTATGTCAATACATTTTGTTTGTCTTATGAGCTTGCCACGTTCCAGTTTAGTGTTGAGGTGCATCTTACATCTCACCAATCTATGGTCACTACCTGTGTTGAACTTGTTCAGCACACTGCAGTCTTCGATGACGAATTTTTTGTTACACATAATAAAATCAATTTCACTTGTCATCCCAATTGGATGTCTCCATGTCCATTTCCTGTGTGGCTTTTTCTTGAAAAAGGAGTTCAAGATGAAAAATCCTTCTGCCTCTGCAAACTCAACGAGAGTATTTCCACGCTGGTTTCTGTTGCCGTGTCCGAATTTACCTACTGAAGTTTCATTCTGTTGTTGTTGCCCTATTTTTGCATTGAAATCTCCCATAATTATCTTCAAGTGCTGCTTACCTTTATTATTTAGATCACGAATTTCCTCATAAAATTCTTCAATTTCTTCTTCAGGATGACTTGTGGTGGGTGCATAAGATTGAATAATCTGAGCCTGGTATCTTCTCGATAGTTGGATAACGAGTCGTGCAGCTCTGTCAGAGGAACTTTCAACTTCTATCACTTTATCCTTCAGTTTCTTGTTTATTATAAATCCAACACCACTAGTTCTGCCAGTATCTGTCCCACGATAATAGAAGAGATGTCCACTTTTCAGTTCAATGAGATCTTCTCCTTTTCTCCTTACCTCACTTAGCCCAACAATGTCCCACTTGATCCTTTGTAGTTCCTCTTCCAATTCAAGAAGCCTTGAATCAGAAGATAGGGAGCGTCCGTTATAGGTAGCCAAGGTCAGCATCAAATGGCAGCCTAGTCCGGTCCTCCGGGGATTCTTAGCACCCTCTGCCTTCATGTCGCACTGGCCGCTGCCTTGGCCAGGTACATTCCAGCTGCCGGAGACTGAGGGCCAAGATTTAAGTTGTAGAGTCATTTTGGAGGTGTTTGGCCATAACTCACCACGCTGGCCAAGCGGGTTGGTGAGTGTGGGATAGCATTTCCTCTGATCCCGATGGTATAGTTATACCGCTATTGGCTGTCGTCAGAGCCCCTTTAGTGGGAACAGGATGCACCACGAGAAGGCGGGGTTGACATTTGTCAAGGAGAGGCTGTGATGTTACGCATCACCTGACCTTGTAAATATCTGTCGTTTTTTAAATTAAACATATCGTGCAAAGACGGTGTAAGCTCTTTAATGTATTGTATATGCACGACATCTTCATTGAGACTATCGATTCCTCACCGCATCGAATTAATGTGTTGTGCACTTTAGCGCAATTATGTGGAGTTTTGCTGCACGGACCTTCCAGTCCATCCTAGTGAAGCTTGTAAGGGAATGTACCCACCTCGGGTTCCTGACTAACTGCAGGGACCTTAACGTCGTACCGAAGCATATTAGGGTATATGCTACAGCATTATCTAGAAGAGATAACCATATACTTTGAAATGCCAAAAGAAGAGGTTACTGTGTGCCATCCAGAGCAAGAGATCTTACATTTACCACCTTTACCGTAAGTGTTATATCTCTTATCAGACTTTGTCTAAGTGTGAACACCCCATTGTAATGAACCATATACTGACCGTCACGGAAGCAGTAACTGAACATACTGTCAGCTCCTAGGTCAAAACCCAAATTGGAAAACTAAGACTCCTTGTTGACTTTCAAGTTAATAGCAGACCAACACGAAGACAACGAAACCCTTATCATAGTCCCAGTGTTGTCAATTTAGGTGACTACGAGCGAAGACAACGAAACCTAAACCATAATTCCAATGTTGTCAATCTAAGTGACTATGAGCTAAACTCCATACAGAACAGAGCTCTTGAAAGGGGACCAAAATTTGCTTATCCTGAGCATAACCCTAATGTCTTTAATGTTATACCACAAACTGAGGCAATCATTAAAAGCCTTCCAGAGAAGGAAAGGGATTATGCCAGAATACAGATTGACAAATGTCTGCAAAAAGCAAAAGGGAACAACAATCCAACTTGGGAAAACTATATCATGAAGAAAAACGTCAACTGAAGTTAATTCGAAATAATGACGAAATCTCCATTCTGGCAGCTGACAAATCACACCAAACAGTACTATTGAATAGAACAACATATCAGGATAAGATGCTTGAAGCCATTTCATCCATTCCGCACATAGTGGTAGAGCGGGATCCCACAAAAGCAACGTGTTCAGCACTTAACAGATTAAAAAAAGCTCGCACATTCCCATATAGTTTCTCAAAGGCCTTCACCATGGCTATTGTGTGCCCCATATCTTTGGGCGTCTGAAACTACATAAGGAGGGGCATCCTATTAGGCCACTAGTTGCGGGTTATGTTAACCTGACTCGACCCCTTGAAAAAGCTCTTGCTCAGTATTTAGCAAATTCTGCTGTGAACTCCTCTTATTCTGTGAAAAGTTCTACTGTAGCAATTGAAAAAGTTAGAATGTTTCAGTCACATTCTAAACCTTTCACCCTTGCCTCCCTAGATGTTGTTTCACTGTACCTTAATGTACCAGTGGACGCCACCCACCTCATTATAGAGGCCAAACTTGCTGAGTCCCAAGTCCCCACATCTGAAATTTCAGCCATTATGAACGCTCTTAGATTTGTTAAGCAGCGTTCATACTTTAAATTCGATAATCGAATCTACAAGCAAGTGGAGGGCTCAACCATGGGTTCTCCACTTTCAGCCGTACTTGCAGAAATTCTGCTTCAACACAATGAGAACAAAGTTCTCAATGAGTTTCCCCTCCCCCTAGTATGTATATCAGGTACGTCGACGACATCCTTTTATTTTGGCCTCATACACAGGATGATTTAGCTAAGCTTGCCGACGCGCTTTCATCTGCTTTTCCCACTATCGGGCTCATGATAGAAACTGAATCAAACTATTCTCTACCATTCTTGGACTTTCAAATCACCCGTAACCAAGTTACATGCAACCTTTCTTACTCTGTATATCGAAAACCCACTGCCGACAGTAGTCTAATCCCTTTTAACTCTTCACATCCATTACCACATAAGCTATCTGCTATGAACTTTTTAATCAAAAATGCCTTCTCGCACTCATCTGCTAACAGCTTGCTTAAACTTGAAATAGATTTCATTTTTGATTTAGCCGCCAAACATGGTTATCCCAAATATATGATCAACCGAATCTATCGAAGAATCTTAAACGATAGATCTACATGTTTGACCAAAGAACAAAAAATAGCAAAGCGTTTTGTTGGTACAATAGAGCAGTACCCAAGCATTACTAATGTACTGACACACGCATGTATGAAAATATGATACTCATTTTGGCATTAGATCCAGAAATCTATTTTCACTTATCAAACAAGATAGGGAACCACCTGATATTTTGTGTAAATGGGGTGTATATAATATACCAATAATAGATGTCCCCAATGGTGAACAAGTAAGCAACTATGTAGGTTCCACAAAACGTAGCCTTGAAACTCGAATGCAGGAACATAAATATGACATTCGCGTTAATCATAGTAACACAGCGCTTGCCAGATATGTGGCACAAGGAACTGTCCAACCGAATTGGAAAAACATTAAATTGCTACATAGACCTGCCTCTGTATACTCGTTGCATGTAACTGAAAGTTTGTACATTGAGTCCTTTGGGGACGGATGCTGTAACGATAATTCCCCAATTGAATTACACAGAATTTGGAAAAGACTCATTACAGCTATCAACTTACATAGCATTTCTTGTTAAATATGTGAGTTATAACAAATATATATATATTTTGCACCCTGTTTATCATATTTCCACATGGACCTCATCTGATTCGTGATTTAGCAATGAAATGATGGCAACAGAGTGACACCCTTGCGACGCTATTCCATACCTTGTACGTCATCATACTCGGACATATATATGGGAGCACATGTGCAGCAGCGGCTCTCCTCCATCTGAAGACGGGTCGATTGTCGACCCGAAAGTACTAATGGGTTTTTAATCTTGTAAATATCTGTCGTTTTTTAAATTAAACATATCGTGCAAAGACTGTGTAAGCTCTTTAATGTGTAGAAATGCGGTTGATTTTACTTTATCATTTTTTTTTTGCAATTGTTCCATTGACACTGAATAACTTTGAAATATTATTTTTTTCATGTTGGAAAGGATTCAAAAGATGTGTGCTCATTACAACTAAAAATTCAGTATCATCTTTTTTTGGTTTTTAATTGTACAGTGAAACCTGTCTAAGACAGAATCTAAGGGACTGGAACTATTTTTCGTTGTAGACAGGTTTCCGTTTCATACATGTGCATCCATGGAAGCCATTGAAATGCAAATATTTGTATTTTTGTCATGCTAATAACAGATTCTACATATTTTGTGATTACTTAAGAGAATGCATTGTTCGTCTGTACCCTTATTAACTAAAAATAAGAAACTTCTATTTCTTTAAATAATTTAACATTGATTTTACTTACAACATGACTCTGGGTAAGAGCTCACGTGCTGTGTATTAAATGAAATAATGAAGGGTCACCTCGGAGAAGTGTAAAATCTTGAATCTTCTGAATATTTTGCCATGCTTGATGAGATGTTTTGTTTCTTCTTAGATGTGGTTTCTGTATTCACCTCCTGTATTACATCATTCTCATGGCTAATGTTTTTTTCTTCAATTTGATGTCACTTAATAATTTCTTCAAGAACTTCATACAAAGCTGTGTCGCAGCATTGCAGTCAATGTTTGCATAATCCTTTGCGCTGACTTTTACAAAACTAGCTCTGTGTAGTGCTGGCTACAGATTATCTTGGATTTCATCATATACATCCGATAAGTCTTCCAAATGGCTGTCCCAGTGCACAGCAATCTAAGTGCTGGCTCCTGACCATTCATCCAGATGGGTTTCAAATCCTGGTGGGGCATGAATGTTGTACTGGGTCTCTTCCTTTCCTGAAACTAGTGCCTGTAAATTAGAGATGGCAACTGCTTATAGCCCATTGAGTTGCTCAGGTGGTCATTAACTCCCACCCCCAAATCCTTGAAATGAAATTTCGGTTTCTTAAAACACTACTTAATTGCATACTTGCCAACCTGTGCTAATCAAAATGAGTGAGATTTCAAACAATGAAAAGGTAAACATGCGTGATCGTTGCAGTGTGTTTTAAATGCTAGAAAAAGGAGATAAAAAAATTGTATAACACATATTTGGTGCTGAAATTTATTTTTATCCTTTAATGTATATTTGTATTTTACATCACATTCCAGCATCTGGAACACATTATCTAAATCATAGGATTTGTTCATGTAAAAAAGCTATTGAATCATTTTCTTTTTGTATCATTATAAATTTTGGTTGATTATTTGCTTTATTTAAAAACTCTTCCAGTGGTTCAAATTGTTGATTATATGAGGAAGAAAGCTTTACTGCTAGAATGGAAGAGTGGGTCTCTTGCACATTCAGACTTGATGTGAACTAGGTTTTATTTTTCCGTATTATAGAAAACACTCTTTCCTCACCTGCATTTGAGGGAGGTAGAATTAAAACAAGTTCTGAAAGCTTTGCCAAATGTTCAATCACCTTACACCCTCCAGAATTTTCTAATTTAGAAAGGTGAGCCCACACAATGTCCATACTAAGTATTCATCATGTTCTGTAGCAGACTGCCAAAACTTTAGCTGTCAAAGAATTGTCTTTCAGTAACTGATATTGCAAAAAATCCTCAGACAAAGTTTCCATTTTGGCAACATTTAGATTTACTTCAAAGTTTGCAGGGATGGATTCCACAAAAGAAAAGGTTATGTTCATTCTTTCTTTAAAATTAACAAATTTACTGGCTTTTAATATTTCAATATTAAGAGAGTTTTTAAGGGTGTACTGGGTTGTTGCAATGTAAAAATTTCTACCAGTATCAAAGAATTTGTCATATTCCTAAAAAGAAATTTTTCCTTCAAGAGATTTTTGTGTTTCTTGCTTCGTGATGATACCCATGAACAGTTCATGATCAGGAAGTTGATATTTAATATCAAGATGTAACATCTGGAACATATGTACATTTTGAGGTTACTCACCTTTATCCCAAATATCCTTTAGGAGGTTTTCATCTCTTATACACATTTCCAACATGTAATTTGAGTAACTTCAAAATGTAGAATGTCTAAATAGCACATTAATAATCAATCAACTATGTGACTTTTTTGACATTTGCAATGCTGTATGAATATATCTGGGACATATTTCTTGGGTGTTTTTTTATGTATCCAACTGGAAAAAACTTGCACAACAATTTCTTCATGATAATATACAGTACATTTCATCATGAATAACATAAATGCATGGACTTTCTCTCTGCAAGAACTTAAAACTTCTAAACAATGGACACACTGAATTTATGAAAAAAAGATATATTTCTGTCAAAGGAATTTGAAAGTGGGAAGTTAACCACCTGATTCTAGCTTGAGTCTGATCTGAATTCTCTGACAGGAAATAAGATTTCAGAGTTTGATACTGCTTCAGAATGCGGGTGACAAAAATTCCTTAACTTAAACATTTTACATTAAATACTGATGAATAATTTTGGCAGTTGTTTAATTAACTAGCCACAAGGTGGAGCTTCCAAATCAGACATGCAAACAAGCGTAAATAGATCAAGTTAGTTGGAGTGAATTATGTAAATTGGGTGTGTGTAAATTGTGCTCAATTAATTAAGAGGATTAGTTGTTAGAACATTTAGGAAATCATAATAAAGTGTTAGCCAACAGTCCAGAAACATGAAGGGAAAAACATATCAGCATAATGATTGGTAGTAAATGCAGCCAGCATTCCAAGGCAATAAACTAAACTCTTGAGAAGTGGGGAGAGAATGTCTTCCCGATGAGAAAGAAAAAGGGAGACCATTAAAAGTCTATCCCCGAAAGTTAAGCATGCGGAAAGCAGTTATCAGTTGTAAAGAAAAAGCTATTCTCTTTCAGTGAAATAAATAGTGGTGGGACATAGAGACCATTGACCCTCAGTTCTGCCTGAAACCAAGCACTTGCCAGTGACAGAACAAAGGGATCTCAAAGTTAGTTCATGTGATTTTGGCTAAAATGGGTCGAAAGTAAAATGACCTAAACACATTTTACACAGTCTCTGCATATTGCTTCTGTACTAAAAGCCTGTTGACACAAATTAGGCCCATGTAAATGGTAGGAGCAAGCACAAGTAGGATGCACTGAAAAGAGGTGGTCCGAAAAAGCTCTGAAAGAAGAAGACTCAGTTGTAGGTCTTGGCATAACCCTAAGTGGTTTTGACGGGAGTCAGCAAAGTCTGGACAACCAGGAAGCTGTCTGTTCCCAAAAGGCCAAGAAATATATAGTCGGCATGTAAAAAAATTAGAAAACTACTTTCTTAGACCAAGCAAATTTAGTCTGCGTCTATGGAGTATAGATGAAGAGCCCCGATCTAGAAACCAAATGAAGGAGTCCAACAGCTTGGAGCAGCATGGTTGAGGACTTGTTGGTGGCCAGTAATTTACCACTGGGCAAGGCAAAAAGATTCACCTGTGGTAAGTAAAAGTGTTCGAACTAGGATTTATATGACCTGTATGTAAATAATCCTGAAAGAAGGGCAGTTCTATGGAGAGTCCTGGATGGAAGGATATACTGCTGCAAGCATCCAGGGGGCTATGTCAAAGCCAACCTCATTAGAGGCTTCTGTGCTTAAGAGAGTTAATGGACTGCTGGACAGAAAAGCTGTTTCACACTTTTGTTTTGTCTGCTGAGGAGTAGGGAGGACTTGGATGTCCTGTGTGTGTTCTCCCCCTCCTAAAGTGTGGAGAAGAACATCGGTGATGAATTGTCAACAGGCAGTAAGCAACAAGAGTGAGTGCTATGCATGTGTCATAGTTCGCATTTCGACTTAATTTAACGGTGCGCTCTGAATTAGTGCCCATGCATTTCAGTGTTGGGCTACAACTTAAACTTGGATATAATCAACTCAAATTGTAAGTGCAGTAACTTTTATTATTTTGACTGTCACTGGTTAAAAGAGAAAAGAACTTGAAATGTGGGACTCAAGTCTACAAAAACTTTCTGAACCAAACTGAATGAATGAGAAATTGTATTAGGCTGTCCGTCAGTAGTTATACAGTTTGCAGGCTGAATGGCAATAAACGTCCACCAGTTTTCAGCAAAAATCGAGGCTGCTAGGTTTATGTTTATGTAGTGTATTTGACAGTGATGTCTTCTTTATTTTTTTATTGTTTTTTTTAATTGATTAAATATGTCTGTCATCTAGTGGCAACCCCTGAATTCGAATGAGTTATTCTGAATGCCAGTGAAATTTGTCTTTGATTGATTAATAAGTTTAAGTTAAACAATCTGTTACTCCATTAAGTCTTTGGCGATAAAGAATCCCAGAATAATTTATTCACATTTTCTAAATTCTAATGTCTACCTCCTGGGCATGGCTATCGTCTGGCAAGGTATGATTCCAAATTCTTTAAATGTTATTTTATTTTGACTAGGCCACCTCTGGGGCTTAACAATATGCTTTAGCACCTGACATTACTCTGTGTCACAAAAGGTGCAGAACTCTGCTAATATAGCTTTCCTCTTTGAGCTCTTGTCAAATCAATAAAACAAATCAACTGCAAATTCCTCACATCAAAACCACTAAGTTGTCTAAATTTATTCATTCCTGCATTTGCTGTATTGTGTATAATATGATAAGGACAGTGTCCCAAAATATATTTTCATTTTGTTCTAAAGCTCTTATTTTAATGGCATACTTGTTACCTAAATTTACAGATGCATTGTCAACTGAAAAGCCACAACAGTTTTTCCATGGAATATATTTTGTCATTATGTTATTGAATTCCATAAAAATGGTTTCAGCTGTTCCGGCATTGCGACAGGTAGTCATATACATACTTAAAAGCTCTGTAACAATTTTTTCTCTGTTTTCATCATAAAGTCTAACAGTAAGTGGGTTGTAGGTTCCTCTTTTCGAGTCCAGAATCATTTGAGCCTTCCACGGCCAAAGAATAGTAGGTACTATTTTTACGCTGTGTAAGACTAAATAATAAGGCGCTAAAGCTCCATTCAAAATGCACGAAGATTTTGTTCTTGCACATGCATACTGCCTGGCAATTTTGCTGTCTGGAAAATTTTTATTCACAGCTGGTGATAAATGATCAACAAAAGCCAGTGGTGTGTTTTGCTGAACCAATAACCGTGTAAATTTTACTTCTGCTGAAATCACTCTATTGTCTATTATTATTATTATTTTTTAAATTCAACACGGGCTGTTTCTTTATTTCTTCGGCGAATTTAGAATGCCGAGATCCGTTAATGTATCTAACAATATCGGATTTACCTTGATGTGCACAAATTAACTATTTATTACAAATAGGGCACATGCAGCTTGAGTCTTTGCCCACTACCAGCAAAACAAAATGCCATTGCTAAGTCCATTCATTTTCTAAATTTTAATTCATAAACTGCTGCTTCTTTCCTTTTCTTTGTTGACGGATCATCTTCGTCGATTTGCATTAAAACACTGTTTTCCACATTAAAAGCAAAGCAAGAAATTTTAGGAATAAAAATAACAGCAGAGTAAATAGTGGTGTAGGTATCACCAAAAACAAACTGACACCTAGGAGCTACACTTACATTACAATGTGCACCTTCAATTCCTGCTATCATGTGTATGTATTACTCTCTGGCTCTAACAGTGGAGAAAAATCCAATGAGATACCAGGAATTAGAGAAATCTACCACCATGAAGAAGCTGCCAGCCCTTTTTTTACATCCAACAGCTTCAATGCTTGATAAATTCTATCCTCTATTGTGTGTGTCTACCGGATATCGAAACTAAAACAACAAAGTGATCAGCATATGCTTGAATTTTACTGCCCTCTCCAAGGGAAGGTTCAGGAATGAGTTGGCAATCACATTCCACTGTAGGGGTCCTGAATTGGACTCCTATGGGAAGGGATTGCACTGGCTTTCCTAAAGGTTTTGACAATTTAGTCGCTAAATTCAATTCGTTTTTGCCAAAGTGTTATAACAGTGTGAAAAGGTAATCACCAAATCTTTTTTCCATCGCCAAAGCAATTTGTTTTTCACAAATTGCGAAGAATGTGATCGGCAGCATGACACTTGCCTGTGGGCATCCCTAAGACATACCTTTCAATGTATTTCTCCCCCGCATATTGGAATTGTACTCCTCTGTCCATCAAGAAGTCAGTGCATATAACTCTGAATAAATTATTTGGGATATCTTGTCGTTTCATGGTGTACAACACAGCTGGATACCAAATGTTACTGAATGCCCCACGTACATCTATCAAAACTAAACATGCATGTTCGCCTTTTAACTTACTTTCTTCAACTGACTTTTGAATAAATTCTGCTGCCTAATAGAACCCCAATCAGGTAAAAAGCCATATTGATTTGGTGAGAACCAATTCTTTCTAAAAAGGAAATGTAGGGTTTGATTCATGATCAGTTTGTCATATACTTTGCTCCTTGTTGGCAAAAAACATATGGGATGGTAATCAGCAGGACAATCTCCTCTCCTTCTAGGTTTATTAAAAAGCATCAGTTCTCCATTTTTCCAATAATTCAAAGAAACACCCTCAAGGCAACATTCATTTAAGATTCCAACCAATAGTTTGGGATTAGCATGATAGAATTCCACTATTATATCCAACCCAAGCCTGGGGGCAGCTTTACCTTTATTAATCTTATTTAGAACATCTCCATTTAGAACATCTGTAATTTCATCACTCATGAAGGGTAGGTCGTTCTGTGTTTGAAGTAGACATGTGCTTCTCTCCAGAATTTCCACTTATTTATCCAAATCATTTAGGCAATCATCCAATGGAAAATGATATTCTAACAAAATTTCTATTGTTTCCCTCAAGGACTGAGTGTCTAGACTGTCTGTCTTCTTTATTGAAGAGATTTTTAGATTCCTGAATAGCTAGAGTGTTTATCTTTCTCTTGTGCGCTATTATTATATATTGATCTGATTTATTGCTGCACATGCATGATGGGCATTAAAATGAGATACTCTAAGATGTTGGCATCTTGTTTTAATCATACTGAGTTTTTTTCTCAACATAGTAATTTCTCTAATGTATATAACCTGGGCAGCTGTGGTGTTCCTCTGCAGTTCCAGTGCTCGTGTCCTGACTCTGCACACTATGCGCATATCTCTTCTTTAATAGAACACTTATTTTTGAAATGTCAATATCCATTACAGGCAAAACATCTAACCTCTCTTATCAACTCTTTTGAATGATAGAACCTGCCATCCCAAATCAAACTTTGCCCTATTCTTAATCACCTTAAAACTGTGTGGCTTAGCTTTTGCCAACCAGTGCTTACCATCTTGCTTGTTGGAAATAAAAAAATCAGGGTTTTATTATATCCTACTCTCCAACTTCAGGGTTCTGATTATAGAGTCTTGATTCAATTTCTTGTTTCTCCAAAGCTTTGTCAACATGTATATGATTATTTTCAGATTTCTTTTTTTGTGGTGGCTTTGATATCAAAACATCTCTTGTGAGAGGATTGGAAATTAATTCCTCACCTAGTTTGCTAATATCATTCTGGCTGTTATATTCCACAATGATACCTTTATTAATTTTCCTAAGATTTGTAATACCAATCTGGATATTCATGAGATTGATCCCAGACTGAAGCTTCCTCTTAACTGCTTCTGGAGCCATACTCTCATCTTTTAAATATACCAGAAAAAGCAGTCTCTTTTCAAGCGGTCTGACTTGGCTCCATTTTTTCACTACTTTCACAAAAGTCTTGCCATCCACTCAAGGAACTTCTTTTGCTGCTAGACTACTCTCTTAAGTGTTTCTTGCAACTTTCCGATAATTATGTTCTGGGCTAGTATTATCTCTTGCAATGTGGAGAAAAATGCATGTAGCTTTAATCTGGTTGGACTGTAGATTTTACTTGTCTGGCATTATAGTATTTCCTCTAACTTTGTCAAATGTTCCATGAGTTGTGTACTGAAGTCTGAAGAACTTTCCTGTTGGAACTCCATTGCCATTCTATCCCAACTAGTGCTCAAAAGAGCAACTATAATTAAGATTAAAACTAATCTTGTCCACTAGCAAGCCAGCTGCTATTTCTCCCAACTTGGCCCTACAATAGTAGAGAGGGACATAGCAAATTAGTAGGAATACCAACAGCAATCAGACACATACCATCCTCACTTGCATACCCAACTATGACATTGAGATGGTTGTATGAACAGCTCACTGCAAAAGATTGAGACGTGTATAAGGCGTTGATAGCTGCAACATGGGAAGTCTTGTGATTTAATTGACTTTGAAAGAAGCATGATAGTGGGTGCTAGATGGACAGATGCAAGCATCTCAGAAACTGCACACCTCCTTGGCTGTGCAAGAAGAACTGTATGAAGAGTGTATGATGAAAGCTGCAGAAACAACAAAAGAAGCAGTCAGCAGTCTTCCTGTGGACAGAAATGTTTTTTTGATGTTCAAGAGCAATGGTGGCTGGAGAGGATTACATGTGGTAACAGATGAGCTCCATTGAGTCAAGTAACCACTTGGTACAACAGGGGTATCGAGAATAAAATTTCGAGATACGCTGCTCGCAGCACATTGGCGCAAATGAGTTTTAACCACAGACATCCACTTTGTGTACAACTAGTCTCTTCCCCAAACTGACAAATTCATCTGCAGTGGGCATAGGAACATCAAAATTGGAACCTTGAGCACTGACAGAAAGTCTCCTGGTCCAATGAATCGCATTTTCAGTTTATGCATGCCAATGGGTGGGCCAGAACATGGTGAACAGCACAAATCAATGGATCCCACCTGCTTGGGGTAAATTGTACAAGCTGGTGGTGATGTGTAATGGTCTGGCTTCTGTTTTTATGGTGGTCATTGGGTTTCTCAATACCTCTGCAACAGCATTTGAATGCTGAGAGGTATCTTAATATCACTGCAAACCAGGCATACTAATCGGTAGCCATGTGCAGGATGTTTCCAGATAGAGAGAGAGAGAGCTACTTCCAGCAGATATCGCACCATACCATAAGGTTCAGATCACCTATAGGTAAAAGCCATTTGCCGGACACACATCCTTCTGGCTTCAGAGCTGAATGCTTTCCCAATTTATCTACACCGACAAAGTTTATTTCTACAACTTTATCTCTTGGCATGTGCCTCACCTCTGAGGTAGGTACGTCACATACACTCGATGGGTAAAACATTAGAGATACCTACCTAATAACAAGCTAATCCTCTAGCATGAATAATGGACTGCTGTTTACACTGAGGTATCAAATCCACCACATGCCAGAGGGTTTCCGGAGGTAATGCTAATCATGCCTGTTGCAGCATTGTCAGCGTGCACTATACCGTTTATTCAAGAATCTTAGAGAGCTAAAAAGAGCCAAGCATTTTTTTGAGCTATCTAGAAGTCCCAAATTCTTGAGGACAGTCCTCGATTTTTGTTTACTGTCCCCAAAAACATCTGATGCCTTTGGAACATAAATTGCCCTTAAATTTTGATGTTTGTCTTCAAGTGTCCTCGAAGCTACACTTCCTCATTAGCTCATTAGATTTCTAATGAAAGATGTTCCAAAAATAGATTTCATTGTGCTAATTTTCCAACATACTTCTTGTGAAAACAAATTCTGACTGTTTTTTTCCATTTTCAATGACCACCGTGAACAACTGTGGACAACTCTAAAGACCGTAAGCAGTCACCTGACCCTAATTTGGGAACATTCAATCTAGAGAAGGGAGAGAGCAAGTGCTGTAAGACAAACACACCACCCATCCTTCATTCAGGCCTTAAACCCATAGCAATTGTACGAATGGTCAGTGGACAGCACTAAAAGCACCGCACCACTGGGGCAGCCAAATTTCGACTGTACTTGTTCTGAGTACATTCAGAAACTTTAGCAAAATGAAAAATTCGCTATGCAATTCATTCATTAGTGTGCAGCTGGATTTTAATTCAGCACATATACCTTAGGTAAAGCATTTCACTTTTGCTAATATGTTCTTGCCATCATATCTCTGCTTTGACAGTATGAGTAACCAACATTCTACAAGATATATCATTTTAAGATAAATTTTCATATGTAATATCACACTAGTAGAAACAATACAGTTTTGTGACTAAAAGATATGCCTATGTATTTTGAGTATGTATGTGTCCTCGAAGGATTTGCGATTTGGAGACACCACGCCATTTTGTTTGCAAATCAGTGTTCCAATATCTGGTCACCTTAATTTTATTCAAGGAGAAAAGGAGATTGGAAAGGAAAACACCAAACAAAAATGAAGAAGCTTAGTGGTTTAAACTGTTTTAATGTCATCTGCATGTACTGGAATTGCAGTCCATGTAAATGGCATAAAATTGGTTTAAATGGCCTGGCAGATGAAAGAGGCAGGCCTACACTAATTGAAACAGCCTAATAGAACAAAAGGACCCGACAGATGATACATCATGCTCATTTAAAAGTAAAACCAAAGTTGCAGAATTATCTTGTAAAGTAAGTAAAAAGAAAACTAGAATGTTCAGTTCACAACAAAACTGACAATACAAACACATAGGGAGCACAAGCAACATTTCAGGGTCCCCACTTAATGTAGTCATGACTTTCTTTGTTTGCAGATAACAAAAAGCGAAGAAGATGAAAAATATTTAAAGTTTTGCTATTTTGGAATTATTGTTGCTTGTTTCCTAAATCTTTTATTTTTGTAATTCTATGCAACGGATAGCATGCTCGAATGGTAATTGACAGATGTGGGTTCGGTTCCCGCTCCAAGGCAATGAAGATTTTCAAGTTTTCTGACATGATTGATATTACATGTAAAACAGTAATTACAATCAATTCAGTAATGTCTGATTGCTCTGTTAATTATCATATACATTAATTAAAAAACAAATTCAGTGAAAACGTCTGTGTAGAAATGGAGGATTTAAAAATTTTTGTAACCCAAGATGAGATGATCATTAATTTTTATATTTCCCATAAATGTTAATTAATTTCTCTTACATTTTGCATAAATGTTCATTAATTTCTTTTACATTTTGCATACATGTTCTTTAATTTGTTTACATATCACATAATTGTGCAACAATTATATTCATTCATTTCTTTTACAAGTCTCAGCTAACTACATGTATTAGCCTATAATACAGATGAGAGAGAATCAAAGTGAATTTGTTACTCCAGTAAAGAAAGGAAGAGGAGCGATTTCTGAAAATTATTACTGTTAGAATTAAGAATCACAAAAATCCTATGCAGAAATTTGTTTTGTCATGAAATGATCACATCATTTATCATGAAATTGTCTTCTTTTTCAGTACCCAGAAGTATTCAGCTGTGGTATAGTAACTAAGGATACATTGTCAGAAGAAGAAGTAAGTTTAGATTTTATTGCTTTCCAAAATTTTTTACTGTTTTTATATTTAGTATGCACAATTTATATACAGTAAAGATCACTTGCTTCAAAGACAAATTCTAATTTTATGCACCTTTCTTGGTAAATCCCTTGATGACTTTTGAAATTATGAGACTATCTACATGATTAGAAAAAGTGTTGCAACTAAATGTACACTAGTCCAAAATTAAAGTCTGAAATGCAATAGTTGGCAAATAATCCAAAGCACTCAATGAAGCATTTGCCGCCTCGGTGGCACAGTAGTCTAAGCGATGGCCTCTGATCATTCATTGGAAAGGGGCCCGGGTTCAAATCCTGGTGAGGCAGGGAAGTTGTGTTTGTCTTATAGCACTGGCTCTCTCTCTTCCCTGGAACCAGTGACCCAAAATTAGGGACGGGCAACTGCTTATAGCCCATTGAGTTGCTCATGGTGGTCGTTAAACCTCCAATAAAAAAAATGAAATGTTACGATATTCACAGGTCATATGTAAATGGACACGAGAAACAAATGCCTGCAGTGACATTTGCATATCAGTGAGCAAAATGCTGTCCAATATGTAAATTGAGTTACATAGAAAAAGTGAATGGGGAAATGCAGTGGCATTTCTTGTTGACATTGCATGTAAGAAGCATTCTGATGGCTTTTGTTTTCTCTAAAGCACTGCTACCCTGATTCCAGAAATGCCTCTTCCCTGGAATTTTCTTTGCCACCTTTGATATCAGTCGCTTATGTGAGGAAAGGGATTTTTTTAACCTTCACTGATGTGTGTATGTGGGTGCGAGCTTGTGTGAGGGGTACTATCAGTGATGATAGTGTATTGGCTAACCTGTATTATGTGCTGCAGTGGAACAATGTGCACATGGGTGCTCATATAGGGGGGGGGCAAGAGGGGGCATTTTCCCTTCCCTGGAAATCAGACTCTGTTCTTAGAAGGTACTACAGTGATTTTCAGAATAACGCTGATTCCACTGGTAAACAAGATTTTCTTTATCATTGTTTTTTGATGATTACTTTTAGATTTTGACCTGCTGAACACAAATCAAACACTAATTTTATCATAGTATCAATATTTTGGGAGATATCGCCATGTGTTTGCTTTTTACAGCACTAGTTTTTTGTTAGAATGACATTCCTACGAAATCCAATAGATGGCAGCACAGGATGGATATTTAGGTTAAAATAGCTGGGTGTGACACTCATTTGATGTATTAGGTTCGTTACCTGTGCTGTTGTGCCTTCTGATTTGTATAAACAACAGTATGTTAATGGTTCCTAATTGCAAATTGCGGGCAGACTCGTAATGCTATGTATGTGGACATTACATTGTGCCTGGAACTAAATTTTGTGAAGCATACAAAAATTACTTTGGAATGGCCGTTGGTGACCTTGACAAGTCATGGGCTCCACATGTGTCTTGTGGTAATTGCCGATCGGCACTGAAACATGGGCTGCGTGGTAGCAGAAAAAGCCTACCATTTGCCATTCCCCGAATTTGGAGCGAACCTAGAAGCCACCACCATGACTGTTACTTTTGTATGATTGATCTGAAGAATTTCAAGAAGGGCAAGAATAGAAGTCAACTGAATTACCCCAACATTCTGTTCTCCATTGCGCCTGTTATACACAGCACAGCTCTGCCTGCTCCCTCTCCTCCTGTTGAAATGAATGTAGATGAAGAATCAAATGGCACAGATAGTTCAGATGACTGTTTTTTTTAGAGGGACAGAAGGGTACCTCATTTACTGAATCAGAATAAGTTAGATGACCTTATTAGAGATTTACAATTACCAAAAAGTTAATTCTGAACTCTTAGCTTCACGACTGAAGGAGTGGAACTTTCTTCTTCCTTTCTGTAAAATATCTAAGTACAGAAACAGTCACAAGCCGTTTGAATGATATTTTGCTTTGGAAGATTCATTGTGTTACTGTTGTGACATAAGTGGTCTGTTTAATGCCATCAGCTTTCTATATGAACCAAAAGAATGGGACTTTTTCACGGACAGTTCTAAAAATAGCCTGAAGGGTGTTCTTTTACACAATGGAAACTGATACCCATTGATCCCAGTCGCATATTCCATCCACCTGAAGGAGAATCACCAAAGTGTGAAGCTGATGTTAGAAAAAAATCTAGTATGAAAGTCATCAGTGGGATATATGTGGTGATTTCAAAATGCTTGGATTTCTCTGAGGCTTACAAAGTGGGTACACAAAATATTTGTGCTTCCTCTGTCTGGGACAGCTGAGCAAACACTACATGCAGACCGTGTGGCCTGAAAGAAGAGAGTGAATTCTAGTAACACATAATGTAATAAACAAGGCTGTAGTAACTACGGACAAGATCCTCCTGCCCACACTACATATTAAACTGGGATTGCTAAAACAATTTATAAAAGCATTGGATATGGAGTCAGCTGCCCTACTGTTTTAAAACAAAAGTTTCCTAATTTGTCACCAGCCAAAATTGTAGGTGGCATTTTCACAGTGCCACAGATTCGTGTGATGCTGCTTATGATGAACTGAAACAAAAAATGACTGAGTAGGAAAGAAATGCTTGGGAGGCCTTTGAAATGTTGGTGAAAGGCTTTCTAGTGCACAAGAGAAGTGAGGAATACGACAAACAGGTGAAAACACTCATTGAACAGTATAGAGAACTGGGCTGTAGAATGTCCTTAAAATTGCACATGCTTCATTCACTCCTGGATTTCTTCAGGCATAATCTGGGCGATATTAGCAAAGAGCAAGGTGAACACTTCCACAAAGACATTTAAACCATGGAAATTAGATATCAGGGACGGTGGGACTGCAATGATCGGTGACTACATTTGGGGCTTAGTCCATGATGATATGACAGATACTCACAAAAGACAAAGAACCACAAACATTCACTTTTGAATGTGGATTGTGTGCATTTGTGAACACTTTCCTAAGGTCACTCATGTGTTTCTTTGTAAACATGTACATTCACATTTTTTACATTGCTAAATTTCATTTTGTATGTTGCTATAGTGTATCATTTCTCCCTGAAGTATTATTCTTTTAATGTATTTCTATAACTTGAAATTAGTGCCAGCACGTTGCTACATTATTATCTTTTACTTTTTCTGCGAAAATTTAAATAAAACTAAGAGAATAATAATTTCAGAATAATTTTCTTGTATTTTACAGGTAAACTACATTTATGGTTTGAAAAAACTCAAATTGCTTATACCGTCCGAACTGTTGACACTACAGCAAAACCAATGCCATTCGTAATCAGCTAGCCCAAATTAACTAAAATTAATTAAAAAATCAACATAACCAGAAAGTTCATTAAAATTTGCTGCCCAGTGCAGTGTTCTTATTGCCAATTTCTTTGTAGAATTTCTGGATGCATGTTTATTCAGAAAAAAATGGAAGAACTTTGGAAATTTACAGTAGAAAAGCAATAAAGAAATTTCCCATTGCATATTGGAGAACAATGTATAAATCTACAGTATGGGAAAGTATGAAAGGACTAGAAATGAAAAATATATCATCCTCTGCACCGGACAAAGATCTCAGGAAATTTTTCCAGAAATTCGTCTTGAGGGTATTTTTTCATTTTCGATGACAAATTGAGTAGTCTGAAGTTTCGTGGGGCATGTAACACAAGTGGCCAAAACGATCAAAAGAACTATAGAGAAATGTCCTTATTGTCTTACATACATTCTTATTTCCTTTGTCAATCTTTTTATGTAGTTTTTGGTCTTTTGGTTTCCAACTAAATTTATGTGTTGAGACTGAGGTGAAAATGGTTAGATAACAAGAAGGCACAGTGGAAATTTGCATATGGTGTTTGTATATGTTATTCGTAGTTACAATGTCTGTTTGCCCCCTCCTGAAAACTAAGCTATGGGTGCCCATGAATGTGCAGCTTTGTGCTGTACAGCAGTTCATTAACTGAGCCGGTGACTGCAAATGCTTTCCTGATGCCTCATACACGTGTTTCCAATGCTGTACGGTGATGAGCAATAGGACAACTAAAAGCAAGCTAGTCTCAGGCTCAGGTCGCGAGGGACTTGAATATCCACCACAGAATGGTCTGACGGTTATGACATCAAATTAACAATACCGATGGGGTGTCACGAAGGCATGGCCAAAGTTATCAAAGGCATATGACATGTCATGAGAACCGTTGTGTTGCTTTAACAGCACAGAAGTCATAGATTCTATGAAGCCCAGCAACTGCAAATGTTTTTGGAGCTCTCCTCTGCAACTGGGACTGATATAAAAGCAAATGATGTATTGAAGGCTTGATGCAATTGGCTTTTATGCCAGGAGACCCATGGTTTGTGTCATGTTAGCCGTGTCTCACAGAACAGCTAACTTGAACTGGTGCAGGCAACATCATTCCTCGAGCCTAAAGAATGGGCTGCTGTTCGTTTTATATACGAGTCGAGATTCAGTCTACAAACGAATTCCTCATAGACATTTCATCTAGAGAAATAGGGAACCCAAAACAATCATACAAACACCACGAATGAGACTCCTTTGGATGCGGTGGTCTGCTTGGGTGGTGTGGCATCATGTTCAATGGCCGCACACCACTCCACATGTTCGTAGGAGGAAATGTGAAGGCTGAGTTTAAAATATATTTATTTTTGAAATGAGATTAAAACATGACAATATATACAAACTAAAATCGGCAATGCAGTATGTACAAATGAAGATGAGTGTGACGGAAAGCCTCCATCACCTTACTGGTGAAAAAATAAAATAAAACAGAGTAAGCTTGTGTACAGACAACAGGTTGTAAGATTAGGATCTGCAGTGATTGCAGGGTCAATGACCTTGTGTCGCTGAGTCAGCAAGTGAGGACGAATAGAGAAAAGAAGCTGACAGCGATTTCCGGTTCCAGGTCAATGATCTTGAACTGCTACGTGAGATGAGGAGGAGATAATCAGCTAATAGACACTATATATATGAATGCTGAGCACTATAGGGATGAGATCCTAGAGCCCTATGCCAGATTTTTTGGGGAGCAGTTGGACTTCAGTTCCTTAAAATGGATATAACACTTGACCACATAGTGCTCAGCTTGTCAACAATTTCCTGCCGAGTAAGGATATTCTGCATATGGCGTGGCCAGCCAGATCTCCGGACCCGAACTCTATGCAGCATGCCTAGGACGCTCTGGGATGTCACATAGCAACTCGTAAGTCCCCTTTCAAAACCCTTCCCGAGCTGTGCACCACCCTGATCACGGTATGTATGGAATTCTTTGGCTCCCAAGTTCATCAACAACCAGGTGGCAAGTATGTGTCGTCATTGTGAGAGCTGTCTGTCCATAGAAAGTGCTCAAATTCTTTATTAAGACATTTTTAAGTTACATTCTTACATCTCATTTTGTTGACATTTGTGGATGTGAACCTGTATGCACAAAATGTGTACATTTTGTCTTTTGTTATAAAATGTTTATTACCCTCATCAATGCCTCCCTTAATATGCAAAATATCTCTTCCTGTTGTTATGTGTTTTCATTTTTATCCCTGTGAATGCTTTCTGGACTTTAAATTTTGGACACCAGTGTACGTATTCGATAAACAAAAATAAAATACAAGGATACGGCAAAAAATGCTTGCATTCTTTCGTCAAGCATTTGTTCATGTTTAGTTTGTGTTCTGGTGATTTGCAGTTCATTCATCATTTCTGTTGCTCGTAGCTTGCACTTAAGTTTGCAACTTTAGTGTCACGTGTCCAACTGAATTGTCTCCAAGGGAATAAAACAAGCCATATGTGAAACCACCAGAAAACTGGAGAAGGTTATGGTTTGATGCAAAGTGTATTTGTATGCTGGACAAGAGGTCATGTACAAATTTATATGGAGATTAAGGTCTTTTAGAAAGAAATATATATTAATGTCTGTTCAAAGTTACAAACACCTTAGATGGCCCCAGCTTTACCCAGAGCCTACTTCTGCAGCTCTAGGCAAAGATTGACATAGGAGCTCCTAATAAGCTCCTAATAGCATTTTTAAATGAAAAGCATGCACAATTTTTAAGTTGTTAAAATATTAATTTTCAATCAGATTTGAGTAAGATAAATTTTCCATAGTGACAGGAAACTGAAGTTTAAATCAATGCACTTTAAATCAATGCACATAAGTTTAAATCATAAATAAATTTTATTAGCACAAACAATAAAATTTCCTTATATATAAAATTTCCTTATATGGAGATTAAGGTCTTTTAGAAAGAAATATATATTAATGTCTGTTCAAAGTTACAAACACCTTAGATGGCCCCAGCTTTACCCAGAGCCTACTTCTGCAGCTCTAGGCAAAGATTGACATAGGAGCTCCTAATAGCATTTTAAAATGAAAAGCATGCACAATTTTTAAGTTGTTAAAATATTAATTTTCAATCAGATTTGAGTAAGATAAATTTTCCATAGTGACAGGAAACTGAAGTTTAAATCAATGCACTTTAAATCAATGCACATAAGTTTAAATCATAAATAAATTTTATTAGCACAAACAATAAAATTTCCTTTATCCAAATGTTTTGGTGGCACAGTGGAAAGAACACTCACCTGTTTTAATTGTTGAATCCCTACCTCAAACAATACACTTTTTTTATTGTTGTAATGTTTATCAAACATACTTTCACATATGGATATTACAAAACAAAGAATACCTGGTTATTAAAAAAATTACTCTACATATCTTATTTTCCCCATCATTATTGATGGGCGTTCACATAGTTTAATATATGAATTTAAGGCTTGCTTGTAATCTGAACTCTGAATGCTGCCTACCAAATGCTCATTTATAAATGTCATTGTACATTACTTTCATGATTAGAACTGTACCATAATTTTTGTCGTATAATCCGCACCGGCATATAATCTGCAGACCGCGAAATTCACATAACATTTTTTTTCCCTTCGTATAATCCGCATCCTGTGACATTCAGGAAAAAAATCGCCATATCATCCGAACGTCATAGATGTTGAACCCAAATTTGTTTATGTTTTAAACTGCGGCACAGAGGCCTCCTTTCCGCCTGTTATCGCATGATTGTTTTCTGACTTCAAAACTATCGCGCAGTGACATGATATGATCATGTCACTGTGCGATAGTTCGCAGTTGTGTCCACCACTTCAAGTTTAAATTTGGAAGTGTAACTGAAACGTTTCCTTTTCAAAAACATCATGAATAGCAATGGTGGAAAATAGCAGCAATGACGATGGTCAAAATGGCAAAAGACGAACTAAACACAAAGCAGCGCACATGAGATCCGAAAGGAGGAACGCATAGGTTCATGTAGCAAGTGCTGTGCGTACTTCTTTGGCTTTTTGCCAAAAACAGATGGCACGATCTTCTGAACGATACAGAATGACCTTGTTGTCCCTTCCCACAACTTTCCCGATCTTTCGTTATGACATTCCTCTCCCTGCTCCCCGACCTCCCTGCTCTGTACAAACTCCTGAACTGAGGAAAATTCTTCTGAAAGAGTTCCTTTTCCAATTATACCCCCTCCCCTGCACAATTACGCTGCAGATTAAAAAAAAAAAATTGAAGGGTCGTAAATATTTTTTTAAATCGGCATATTATCTGCATCGGCGTATAATATGCAGAACATATATATTTTAAACTTTTTTCGCAGGTCATCCGCGGATTATATGGCAAAAATTACGGTATAAAGTTTATGCCACCCTCTGATAAGGAATTTTTAAAATGTATGTTAGTCAAACAATCTACTGTATCCTGTAATCAAAAGCATGGGAACCGTAAACCTGTGAAATTAGCATATCTGAGAAGTTCTGCTTTACGAAAAATACTTTTTTGCCATTTCGTTTATTGACTACAGATTCCTCCTTTATTATTGCCATTTTATTCACAAATCCGACAGGAAAGATACTAACCGTTGCTGCAAAGTAGAAGAAAGGAGAAAAGCAGTTTATATACACTGAGTTAGCTTTGCATTAGGAACACCTCCCATTTCACATATTTGGAGCGATAATGAAGTAACACGTGATATCATCATCATGTGGAGCTACTATAAATTCTGCACAATTATCCTCTGTGCCTAATCAGTAAACATTTGCCAGTGATGGGGAAACATGGCGACCGAAGCCAATTTGATCATGGCCAGATAGTTGGGGCCTGGAGGGCAGGTGCCAGTATTTCAGAAACAGCCACACTTGTTGGCTGCTCCCATACTACTGTACCAGGACTGGATTAGCCATGCACAGACATCGAGCAGAAGGGCTCACATTGATCACCCACATGCTATATAAGAGGCGAGTGTCGGATGCCACAACTGGTATCTCAGCAACAACGTGCAATAGTCACCCACCAGCACAACAGAAGTACAGTTCGACCTATTTGCAGATGCACCATGGGCCATACCTTTGCTTCGCCTTTGGTTCCATAGCGGGAGACCCAACAAGGGTACCCATGATGATGCCCAGTCACCGGAAACAATGATTCTTGTGGGCCAAAAAACGTCCGCAATGGACCTTCAACAGATGGAAGAAGGTTATTTGGAGTGATGAGTTCCGTTTCCTGCTGCCCCATTCTGATGGTATGGGCATGAACAACATAAAGCCCTATTCCCTGGTTGCACAGTTGGGGTTTAATAGGCCATTGGAGGTGGTGGTGTTGTCTGGGGTGCTTTTCCTGGCAAGCCCTAGATCTCTTGGTTATCATTCCACAAACACTGAATGGTGGACACTGTAAGGACTTGCTAGCCAACCATCTCCATCCATATGTGCAGGAGGTTTGCGCAGACCACAGTGCCATCTTTCAACAGAACAACGCACTGTGTCTTCGGACTCATATAACTACTGACTAGTTGGAAGAACACAACAACGAATTCACCACATTGCCTTTGCCCCCAAACTCTCCTGACTGTAACCCAATTAAACATTTGTGGGATATACTAGAATGAGGTGTGAGAAATGCTGATGCTCCTCCATGGAATGGGCATGAACTGACGGAGCTGCTGCAGTGCCATGGGTCAAGTTATGCATGGAGGATGTTCGGCAGCTTATAGAATCTGTTCCTAGGCATCTGTGAGCTGTGATTGCACAGAAAGGTGGACCAACACATTATTAGGTAAGTGTTCCTTATGCAAAGGTAGCTCAGCATATAGCTTCAGTTAACAGCATCCCAAAAGATATCACAAAGGAAAAGCTAAAAGGATCACTTCGGCCATTCACCTTTTTAGTGATTATATTTATTTCCTTCTTTAAAGATAATACAGATAAAAATTTGGATGATGATAAAAAATCAATTCATTATTAAAATCCGCAGCCTCTATGAAAGGCTGCCTTGCTTGCCTGTGCTAAAGGCCCATCCTGACATTTGATAACTGTCGACAAGAAGAAATGCATGCTTTAGTACCAAACAGCATTAAATTAATGATTCTTAACAAGACTGCAATTCCTCTTTTTTCATTCAAAGTCCTTTTAACCAAATGAAGATTAGAGATTGAAATCCATCTCAGCTAGGCCGAATCCAGAGATTTTGGGTTCCTTGCACAAATACCATGCTTTGGAGCATGTTCCCCTCTAAAATAGTGTAATCAGGATTTTTGGGAAATCACTTCTGCCACAATAGCTCAGGGCCAAGGTGCCAAAGTGCAGAGATTCTTCTGGGTGAAACCAAAAATGGATGAATTTAGCAATTTTGATGTTTACCTTTCCATTTTCTAGAGAACAACAAAAACCTTTTTTTTTTTTTTCTTGGAAATTTTAACATTCTTATATCTTTCATGAGGAACATACAGTTCCATAGTTACATATAACACACCTTCCTCCAAAGTTAAAAAATCATAACCACTAGCGCAGCACAGTTGGCAATTCGTGTACAATACAAGACTATTGTGGATTCTAATCTCATTGCTGACCATGCACTTCATGGTTTTCCCAGGGTTTATCATGAATGTAACACAAATGTGTGGATGTATCTCCAAAAATCTGTCCTGAGCCATTTACGCAGTTTCTCCTGTGTTTTGTACTCTTCCCAGCATTGGTCTGGCCACCCAATGTGGTGCATCAATGGCTGGATATCCAAAGAATGGGGCTACGACTCTGCAAATTGACCAAGAAAATCCGCTAACGAGTGAACACCTCTAGAAAAAAAAAGAACTGTATGACCTCGAAAAGAGTATTTGCAAATTTTTCAGGAGCCTCATCTCACTTTCTTGTACATCATGTAATAGTTAAAGAATAATAGTAATTAAGTAATGGAACATTTCATGAGCATATCGTGTATAGCTCAGATGCAAATATTGATAAGTAAATTCACCAGTGTTTCATGAAAACGAAAGCCAAACCACATGCATCCAAATATCAGTGATCTGAATGACAATGAAATATGAGGTCTAGGCCAGAAACAGATTACCACTCACTTTTCAAAAGCCTCCAAGCACTGAATGTAAATTCTACTGAGCGTTTTTTTATATAGTCAAGTTGAGATAGGTAACACCGATAGGACAGCACAAATGTTAAGTAAGCCACACAAACACCTTTTTGTCATAAAGCCAGAAGATAGTATGGCCTAGTGATGAGGGTCAGCAACCACAGAGCAGATGCGCATAGGCACATGGCCCACCCTTTTCATAAGACATGTTAAGCAGGTGGTCTGAGAAATAAGACTTCTCATTATAAAAAGTCAATTTCTCAATCTCATCTTTCCTTTGACAGCTTGGTCCTTGCATATTCACTTCAATATGTTCATCACAGTTATTGTGCTTACTGAGAGTTACGTGCTTTCTTGTTAGCCAATGACAAATAATCCTGCATAACTTGAGCAAGCAGTACTTAGTCTCAGAGAGCCATTTTTAAAGGATTATCTGTAGGGTGGCTTCTGAAAATTAGACTTGTCACTAAAGAAATTAATGGTAATCTCAACTGTCTGATTTCATCTCTGCTCAGTGTCAAGGCTTCATGGGGTCTGGACACCACCAGCCTTGTGCAAATGGAATTGTGTGCAGGGAAAGGAAAGTGCTTTTATGCGCTTTACTCGTATTTTGAATCTGAATCTAATTTACAAAATGAAGGGGGAAATTATCAGTGGATTAAGAAATGTTTCAATACATATACTGAAAGGAAAATTAAAAAAATCACGTCTATAAAAAAAATTCAAAGTTTGGTGGCCTTCCTACACTTATATCCGGCACCGATTCACTGAATCACTAACGGTATGCTGAAGTAGATTAGGAGGATTAGAACCTTCACTGAATTCTGCAAGGTTAGTATAAAAGTTTCAGCATATTTTTGTACACACCTCACACCCACTGTGTTCAAGACATGATTTACCAATCTCGAAACTTGATCACAGTATCAGAAAACTAAAAGTAACAAAGCTATCTGTTTGTTCATCCTGATTTTCTGAGTTCCAGAAACTAATTCAAACATCACTTTATGATGAGAATTCAGTGGATCAAGTTATAAATCAATTTTGGTAGTTCCATTCTTTCCCTAACTGTAAAATGGTTGCTCGCTATTGAATATATTGGTTACTACTTCTGCACTATAGAAGCATTAACAATCAATCGTACATGCCTAGCCTGATCAAGAAAAATGATGTACTTTGTGTTGTTACATGCTTTGGAAATTAAATAACAATTGTTTTAATTTCTAAAACGCTTCTGCACGCATACACATATGTTGTATATTGGCCATACATTCTGGAAACCTATCATGTCACGACTTTATCCACTTTGAAATCGTAGACCTAATCATCAGGTTACTAAACATTTCAGTGATTAACCAGTCTGTCAATTCTGGTATTTTTGCAGAATCAATTTTTAGTACATAAATTACCCCTTTAGTGAAATTTTTGAGTTGTTTTTCGTAGCGAAATATAAAAATTTCACTGTGCCCTTCTGCCCAGGTGGACGAGTGGGTAGAGGTGTAGGTTTTTGACTAGTCATTTAAGCTAGGACCTGGCTCATGTCCTGGTTAAGGTATGGGTGGTGAGTTTGCCTTACACCACAGACTGTCTCCCTTCCCTGAACCAGTGGCCTTAAATTAGGGACAGGAGACTGCATATAATACATTGAGTTGCTTATGACGGTCATTAACCCCTAAATAATCACTGCATGTTCCTGTGTCATACTGTGAGGAACTCCTTTGCTCCAAAACAGCAAACCATACACAATATCAGGGTTCCCACGCAACCTGGAAAACTGGGAATTCTCAGGGAATTTGAAAATTGTTCCAAAAATCAGGGAAAACTCAGGGAAAATTGTGTTTTTCCGTAAAAATCAGGCAATTTTTTATCAGGGAACTATAAAGGCAGGGAATTTTTATTTTGCCAGAAAAATATTTTGTTTCAGACTTTTGTAAAATATATTTCTGTATTGCTAAGTTTTAAAATAATTCCGAGTTGTTTTATCCTTCGAGGCAACTCCGTAACCCACCCACCGATTAAAGTGCAGCTGTGCAGGGGAATGCATCTCTTTGCGGTTTCCCCGTCTCCAGATGATCTAAACTACAACCGAACAAACATACACGTCAAAGCGTGAAAGAAAGCCATTAATCACACACCCATTTCACAGGCTCTTATCTGCTGGCGTTCGCGAAGAGAGGCAGTCATTTGTTCCTGAGTAGGTGCCCCGGTTCTCTGCGTAGACTGGGAAAAAAATTATGAAGAAGCTATTTCCTCAATTTTTAAAATAACCGACTGAAATTTTTACAGTGGGCAAGATATATGAAAATAACGTTCCATTTTAAATTTCGCCGAAATTCATTGGAAACTTTAGAAGTTGAGCCCCCCCCCCTTTTGCATGTTCTACGTGTCTTTTATCAAACTGTACAAAAACATTTTATTTTGCCGGATGTTGGTCATCCTAATAAATCCCCCCCTTCCCCTTCAACAGCAGTGTGGATGAATGTTGCAAATTGAGGGCACCTAATTTATTTTGAAAAAGTTCGTATCACTTACGAACTAAAGCTTTGCTTTCATAATTCTGTAGCAGAATTGGTATAGTTGGAAAAGTATGTACCTTCAAATGTTATAACAGGGAAAATATTATGAAATAGGAAGATTCTTCAAAGAGGGGGAAAGATTTATTTTTTTCATAGTACTTACGAGTATTTTGACAAAAAATATATAAAAAATACCATGCAATGAATCTGGTACTGTTGCATACCTACCATATTTCCCAGATTTCACGGCCGTTTTCTAGATTCGTTGTCTTCCGGTTTTACGGCCGGAAAGATTTTTTTTTATTCTGTCATATTTCTATTTCATAATGCATGAAGAAATTTATTTATAGCTATTTTAAGACGATATTCCAATTACTGCAAGAGCTGGCTGGTTGCAAAAAATAGGGTAGTCCGACGCCCGGAACCATAGATTTTCACATCTGGGTCATTCCACGCAAAATCGTCAGATATTGAAATAATTTTCCACCAACACATCTCCAATTCGTGCGATTTTTTTTTTTTTTTACGGGTAGCTGCCTTCAAGTTATAAAAAAACCCCTGAAAGTTTCAATTTTTTTTGTTTCTGATAGATTAGAAGATATTATTTTTTGAATTTTTGTGCATAGTAGAATCGTTTTCCGTAAAAACACAAATATCTCCGTTATTTCGAATAAGAAATATAAAATTCATCATTCTCTCGTAATTTTTCCCAAGGTTTCAGCTTATACATAGGAACAAAAAAAAAAAAAAAAAAAAAAAATTGCGAGAACAAAAGTTAGACGGGGTAGAAATTTTCTTGTAATGGTAAATTCTTCTTCTTGCGTTGCTGCACCTCACAAGATTTGCATAAATTATTCATTTCACATCTTTACCCTCACATTGCCGAAAAAAAAAAAAAATCTACCTAGTTACTACTGATGAAAATCTTTGCCGTGCGTGCTCTATTGGTTTCAGGTTTGTCAGTGCAGGCGCTAAAGCCTCTGTCTCCGTTTTGGATGACGTTATTTGTGGGGAGTTACTGCAAATGACCTGAGTGAGCTCCAGACCTTTCTCGCACTTTGCCTGATCAACATCGCACAAATGTATTGCCCTTCGTAAAGATATTGTTAAGTATAAACATGCCACTCGCCGCAGGATGATAAATTATGTTGACAAAAAAGTGTTAGGAGGATTTTATGAGCACACGGCGGCGGCTGAAAACAATTTTTCGGTTGCTATGTGTTTCTGGAACGTGGAAAGAGCGATATGTTTATGTGACCGACTTTTCTGTCAGAAATTCCACTTCTGATTCAACATCTATGATGTGCGGATTATACGGCGATTTTTTTCCTAAATGTCACAGTCTGCGGATTATACGAAGGATTTTTTTTTTTATGTGAATTTTGCGGTCTGCGGATAATACGACGAAAATTAAGGGTAATATGCCGTAAGTGTCATCGTAAAAGAGTTTGCGCTTGCTATCGGTTCCCACGCAATTTCTCCGTGTGACAGGAGAAAGGTTACTTTAGCCAAAACGTTTCCTACTGCAGTTGAGGCAGGGCTGTTCACTTGGAATTGTTGGTGTATTATAAGACGTCGTACTGTCGGAAATCACTTTTTCGAGCCCCGTTCGAAGTGCAATAACGATCAACTTGTCGCAACGCGTAGTCCCGTGATGACGGATGTTTATATTTCTTGAGGACTTTCGCCGCGCGGGAGAACGAAGTGCGATGTTTTATTACTAGAAGCTCTTCACATTATTAATTTCTTTTTCCTAAACAAACAGACACAATCGCAAAACTTCGTGAATTACGAATCCCCCTCTTTTTCCAAACTCGTGTTAGCAGAGGATGACTTTATTGACAGCTTGTTCCTCAGACTAGCAGACGTGCTTTTTCGTACTGTGTGAAATTTTTTTCTAAGGTTATTTGAAATGGCTTGTAGTGAGTGAAAGTTTGCCAAGTGATGGTGATGATTTTGAATCATCTGAGAGTGATATTGGCCAAGCAACATCAAGCCAGAAAACTAGCCACAGTGCCACGCACACCATATCTTCTTCAGAAGGTGAAGATCTTCATAGTGAATCTTCAGATCATGAAAGTTCTGAAAGTGAATGGGAGGATGTAATAGAGGGAAGTGATGAACAACCTCAGCATCCTTTTGATTGTCATGAAATGCAGGGGCCCAAACATGCTCCTGCAACTGATGTGGCACCTATTGCATATTTTTACTTGTTTTTTACCAATTTCATCCTTGGAATTATCGTTTCTGAAACAAATAATTATGCAAAGAGGTTTCTCCAGGAACATCCAAATCTTTCTCCCAAATCTTGAGCAAGGAAATGGAAAATGCTGAAATAAAGGTTTCCTTGCGTGCCTTCTAATATGAGAGTAATCAGTAGCCCATGTAGGACGAAGGCATATCCAGTCAAAACAAACACCAGGATTGTGTAAAATTAAAGACTCGATCAAAGCCTTTGGATAATTTTTTTGCAAAAAGAATGAAAATAGCGTGATAAACGCTGAATTGCTGTTTACTGCAATCGTTGTGGAGCATAACCTACCTATAGCAATCTGTGATCATGCTGGTCGCTTCTTTCATGCTATGTTCCCAGACTCTGATATTGATGAAGCTGGATATCCTTGAGCAGATGTGGCATGGAATGAAATATCTAAGATGAAGGATTCATCTGGCCTTCCCAAGTATTCTGCATTGCCTAAACTAATGTTGGCAATATTGACTATATCCCTCACAGCAATTCCTCTACGTAGAGAATATTTAGTATAGTAAGGGAAAACCTCGCATACTTCTGCCCAACAATGAGCACCAAAACATTAAGTGCTCTTCTTATACAGAAAAGTAAATCATTTTCCTCAGGTGAGATGTGTTATAAAAAGTTTTCTGAAAAAGAATATACCACTGCAAAATAAGCAACAAGGGAGTTTTTATGTCAGCAATGACATGAGGTAAGTACAATATTGATAATTTAATTTCATATTTTTTTGTGAGGATAGTGTAAACATATAAAGTTATTACACATATCACGCATTAATTTCTTATGAAATACCCATTCCACGCGCTAGCAATGAGGCTTCGTATGGTGATTACCGATAGGCACCTCATACAAGTATTACAGGTTACACAGTAATACTATTATATTGTCCTTAACTTTGAAAAAAATGGCGTGTTACATTACTGAAAGTTTGTCGATTACTGAAACATTACTGTAAAATCCCCTATTGATTACTGATGCGTTCTGCTAGAGGTTGGCCCCTCTGAAATAGCATAGATTCGATGTTCTCATTGCCAAGTGCAAGAACTAACGTTAGCTAAAATAATTACAATTTTGATTTTTAAATGTCAGCAGTATTTTCCCTGATTGCTAGAAATTGTTGGGATGGTACTGGCACACGTTTTTCCTCAGACGCAGAAATGCTGTCACGATTTCTGTTCTCTCTTCTTTTTTTTATTTTTTAATAACTGTTTTACTTTGCTTTGTCTTTAAAGATTCTAAGTAAATTCCAATAGAAAATGCAAATTGGTAGATCGATTTGATAGAACCGCTCTAACAAAATGTTAAGAGACTGTCAGACACTCACCGTTTTATCATTCCCATTAGACTTCAATTTCAGCAAACGTTTCTGTGTTGTTTAATATTTATGTAAAATAAGCACTTAAAGGATTTAAAGCTTCAGCATTGTATCATTTAAGGGCAATTTATTCTCTTCAGTCACAATTCTCCCAGCTTGCATTTTTAAACCTAACTGGAACTCTAAATGTTATGAGTCGTTTAAAATGTTATTTATATACTTGTGTGCACTTAAAATACAGATAAATCAGTTGTATAATTTCACCTAATCGATTGAAATATTTCATTATATGTAGAATTTAAATTAAGTCTTTGTTCAAATATTCTTTAAAACATGTAAATACATGGTTTACATGTTTTAAAGAATATTTGAACCAACGGTACCAAAAATAAATAATGGTACCAAAAATAATATGCCTCATGCATTTAATTGTTATTAAAAAAAAGCAGGTAATTGTATAAAGGACAGTTATTTAAAGAATTAACAAATGTATGCTTTCGTAAGGAACACAAGAATGTAAGGAAATGCAATAATTTGTCGCAATGTGATTTGATTTGCCGCTCTGGAAAAACTCTCAGCACCACCTGGAAAAGTCAGGGAATTTTTTTCTACTTTTGAGTGGGAACCCTGAATATGTTGCTCAAGTATTCGGTTGCCTTTCTCACGTCTCATTGCATTGTCATCTGGTTATGCATACCACATGAGAGCTAAGACTGTAAACAATGCTGTACCTGTGGGCAAGTGGTATAGAGATCTGCCTATTAGTCATTTACCAGAGATGGGTCTGGTTCAAATCCCAGGTGAGGCATGGATGGTATTTGCCTCTCTCCCTTCCCTGGAACCCGTGGCTCTAAATTGGGGACAGAAGACTGCTTATAGGCCATTGAGTTGCTTACAGTGGTCATTAAACGCCAAAACAACAACAAAAAATAAGACAGTAAAACTGTATGGTCTAAAATATTAGGCCCAACCATAATGGGGCTATGGCGATTTGGGGGAGGGGGGAGGTAATGACTACCGTGAGCAACTCGATGGGATATAAGCAGTTGTCCATTCCTAATGTAGGGCCACTGGTTCGAGGGAAGGTCGAGAGCCAGGGCCACAAGACAAGAACTTGCTGGGATTTGAACCAGGACCCATCTCAAATGAATAAACGGAAGCCAGTGCTTAGACCACTGTACCACTGGCATGGCTGCATAATTTGGAACACACTGGATAAAACTTCAGAAACTTTTTTAGTCTAACCTTCTGTTGGCGTTTGCACCTTTGTGTTGTACGATCCCTATATAGGTCTATTCCACAAGATAAATGACTTGGCTGAAGTTTTTGAGCTGCAGTTTATTGGGAAACCTGAAAAACTTGCCTTAATTCTGACTTCTAATTATTGATTCATATAATCTCTTACTTTGGTAGTATAATGTAAATTAAGAATCAAGAATTATGCGCTGCACAAGCAATCATAATTCCATTATGCTTTCCCGGCTTGAACGTTTTTGTTTTGTGGGTTTAACAACCATCATGAGCAACTCAGTGGACTATAAGCAGTTGTCCTTATCTAAATTAGGGCCACTGGTTCCAGGGAAGGGAGAGCACTAGTGCTGTAAGACATCGCTGCAGAATCCTTAAGCAGGTGCGAAGACAGCCATCTACTAATGCCCTCTCGTGTGCTTAAAAGCATCACTGAAACAACAGATAAACATGTTTCTGCTTCCACCATCAGAAATATTTTATACAAAGCAAATTACCATGGTAGGCACCTAGAAAGATAGCACACATCAGTGAGGCAAACATGAAAAATGCTTGCAGTTTGCTAAGAAATATCTAAATTTAAATTGACCTTTGGATTTCTGGGAAAACGTCTTATTCACTGACGAAAGAAAATTCAATGTTTTTGCATATGATGGATGCAAAACAGTCGGGGGGGGGGGTTATCAACCTAACAATGAGTTTCATCTTAAACACATTTATACCATAGAAAAAGATGGATGATTTGGGGTGCACTTTTTGCTCCGATGCTAAGAACCACTATGTCATACCTTTCCGAAAATTTTGCTTGAGAAAATTTACACACTGTTTTCAAATTTAAAATATTCACATGCATTTGGCTGTTTTACCATCATTCCCCTTCCAAAAATTTAGAGATAAGGTGTTTCAGTATCGCTCAGGTACTTAGTAAAGCAAATAGTCACGGGGAAAATGGCAATTTCATTCACATAAAAAAAATATTGCATAGGAACTTCTCCCCTCATAAAATTATTGGGTGTACTAGATTCACCTAGCCAGATCGGCACCCCTTGATGATTCTCTGTGCTTAGAATACAGAGATAAAAATGTGCAAGTAATTTCTCAATGTCCTTTGTATTTTATTCATGCAAAAAAAAAAAAAAGTGCCGTATTAAATTTTTAGAGAGCAAAATTCTGCCCCACTGTTAACTGTCGCTCCAAGCAGCTCCTTCCTTTGTTTAATGGAAAATGTAGCACAGTGTGTGTGTGTGTGTGTGGGGGGGGGTACTTTAGGCAAATAAACACTGCTTCATTTCCTCAGAAAAAAAAAAAGAAATCAAAGGGAAAGAAGATGATTGACAGATGCAACAAAGCAAGATACTATATAGCCTGTGGCCAAAGAGGGAGGCAGGATAAATTGGCCAGTACTGATTTTGGGTAAAAACCGCTTCCTGTCCTCTGCTACAAAATGAAATAAGGCTGTAGGGCAACCTATATATTACCTAGGCCACCCTTAGGTTCTTACCACTATTATCTTCACCGTTTTTCTTAGGTTAGATATTACCAACCGAACTAATCAACAGTAGGAAGTTTGAAACAATATTTCTCTGGTATAAATGTGACTATTGGTAACACAACAAATCTTTATCACATGATCATCGCTTCTGGTCGCCATACATTTTTATTATACAAAGACAGGAACGTGTTCCCTACACCAAGCCATTAATTACAGTGTCCGGACCCTGTGTCTGTCTTCGGAGCGCATTCTCACTCTCCACCCAACCAATCCAGTTTTCATGTCCTTGAGGAGGTGGTCATCCCCTTAGGCAACCACAGAGGTCGAGCGAGATAACTATTACACTGTGGTTTTTGTTATTTGGGTGTAGCTATTCCATTTAATCACTTCATAAAATAATATTAAGCAAAAAGGAATCATATTGCTGTAGTAAAAACCTTTAAAATGCTATAGGAGCTCCATAAATATTTTATTTGTCCCCTACAAGCTACTCAACATGTAATATTTTACAAGAGTTGTGCTGTAAAACAAAACTTCCCTAGAGATGCCCCGGTGGCTTGCTTACCTTGCTTATGAGCTTGAGCAGGCCCTGGGTGCATGACGTATAATGGCTGCAGGAAACTTAGCTTATTGAAAGCAATATAAATGTATGAGATTATACTGATATCTTGTGATGCGATTTACTTGACAATGCCAACAAAGTAGCCATTGGGAATACCGTTCATTTCGATAGGATAACGATCCAAAGGTCACTCAAGAATGATTGTTGCACAATGTTAGGAGCAGGTTAAATACACCTCCTAAATCTCTTTATATTAATTTATCAAAAATTTGTGGCAACTTTTGGATTTAGAAATTGTAAAACACATTTCCAGCAAATACAGAGTTAATGAAAGTGTTTATATGCACTAAGCACTCAAATTCTTGTCTGATCCATGAATAAGAGACTTCAGACAGTAATCGATGTTAATGGTTTATATACTAAGTGTAATGAACAGCACAGGCATGCAAATACTTTTTTTCTCTGAAATTTGCAGCTTTGTTGTTTTGTACAAATGACGTTGGAAATTTTTGCAGTTTTTTGTCAATATTGTGTTCTGTCCAATAGTACAATATCTGTACATTATTTGTTTTATATCTCCTCCTTTTTTGTCAAAAATATCTTGAAATCTTTGGGTGTTCAAATGCTTTTTACATCCACTGTACTTTCCCAAAACTTCTGCAGGGTAAAAATTTTGAGAAAAACAGCACCAGCATCATACATCGAGGTCAACTTCAAGCATATGAAAAGTTTCACATCCTAAAGTTCAGTATTGTTGTATCTGTGATTCTGACAGACAGATAATCGCGGGCGGTCTTAGTGAGAGATGGATTTGCCTCCTCGGGGTGCTCCGTGAGCAATGGCGCTCAGAACAGCAACAAGGGCATCTGTGAATCTTGGAGAGGTGCCAGCTAGTTTTGTGTGAAATTGGCGAAAAGACCCCAACTCATTGGTTTTTTTTCCAGAATGCTTAGGTTGAACGACCAACTGGAACCATCAGCTGTGGGCTAATCCCCCACACTGATGTACATACCTGATTAAAAAGACACAAAGAAATGAAAAAAAAAAATGACTAGAGTGTGGGATATGGTGGACCTACCACACTTGAAAAGGATGGTCTACCACAGAATAGACCTGGAAATTCCATAAGGCGCACGAGAAAGAGATCACGGTTGAGTGAGTGTAAGATTGGTGTATGGAATACTAGAGGTATAAATGGCAAGATGAATGAGATGATTGAAGAAATGAATAAGTATAAATTGGATGTGCTGTGTGTAAATTAAACCAAAAAGAAGGAAATTGGGGTAGAAGAATTGAATGGCATGGTGAGTGTGTGGTCTGGATAATGTTAGGGGACAAGCTGGTGCAGGTGTGATTTTAAGTGAAAAGATGAAGAATAAGTTGATCCATTACAGCTGCATTAGTGAGATAATTCTTTGGATATGTCTGAAAGTGAAACTTCAGAGAATAGTAATTGTTGTAGCGTATGCTCCTTGCGACTCAGAACCTTCTGATAGGAAGGAGGATTTCTGGAATGAGCTAAAAGCTGTTTTGAACCAGTTTGGTGCTAAAGAGAAAGTTATAATAACAGGGGATTTCAATGCTCGAGTAGTGTGAAGAATGCAATTTCTGATGATGTTCTGGGTAAGTTTAATGATCCTTGTGTAAATGATAATGGTGAAAGGTTAATTGAAGGTTAATTGAACTTTGCCATTGAGAATGGTTTGTGTGTATCTAATACGTTTTTCAACCACAAGTATATCCACACATATACTTAGTAAAATCGTACTCTTGGTCAAAAGAGTGTTATAGATTTTGAAACAGCATCTGAAACACTTAGTTGTTGACACTCGTGTGATGAGAGGTGCAGATGTTGGCTCTGATCATTACTTGGTAGTGTTGCGAGTGAAACTGAATGTTGGTTGGAGGAATAGGAAGAGGCCTAAGGTGGAAAGAATAAGGATTAAAAGGCTTCCTGAGGATCATCAGCATTATGATAACTTACTCAGAGAATGACTGAAGGAGCTGAAGTCATGTGAGAGGGATGCAGAAAAGAAGTGGGAATGTTTTAAGAACTGTGTTGTTACTGCTGCTGAGGAGGTCTGTGGTACCACAATAGTGGGTAACAGTAGACGTGAGCCGCCCCGGTGGCGCAGTGGTCTCAGGCGCTGGCCTATGATCATTCGTCCGTAAGGGGTCCGGGTTCGAATCCCGGTCAGGCGTGGATGTTGTGTTTGTCTTACGGCACTGGCTCTCTCCCTTCCCTGGAACCAGTGACCCTAAATTAGGGACAGGCGACTGCTTATAGCCCATTGAGTTGCTCACGGTGGTCGTTAAACCTCCAATAAAAAAAAAAAAAAAAAGTAGACGTGATGGTTGGTGGAATAGTGAGATTAAAGAGGCAGTAAAGAGAAAGAAGGATGGCTATTTGGGAATGTTGCAAGGTAGAGTTTCTGTGGATGAATACCGCTGTATGAAGCGTGAAGCAGCTAAACTGGTTCATCAAAGTAAGGCAAAAGATAGGAAGGAGAAGGTGGAAAAGCAGAAATTTGCTTTTTGGAAAGGTAGAAAGACTTTCTGGAAGTTCGTGAGACTCAGGAAAAATAGGGGAAACAAAGTTGTAAGTTGTGTGAAGAAATAGGGATCCCAGATACATTGGAAAAAAATACGGGACCCTTACGACTGAGGGTGAAAGTTTAGTATGCGCATCTATCACATATGCCAGTCTTACAAAATGATTCTAACTATTCATATTAATCAATATTCCTATTAATCAATCAGTCTTGCCCACTCTTGCAATACTTTTCTGAAGAATGAATTTCACTTAACAATTGTTTGTTTTAAAGAATCATGTCATGAAAAGCTACACAATCCTCATTGAAGAATGATTTTACAGTTTTTACAGACAATTTGTTTTTCTCATCAGTCCACAGTGCGCTTATGTGAGAAAATAATCTTTCGACACATGATTTTGTTCCAGGCATACAGATAACAAACTCCACTACTTTCTTTAAATTCGATAGTTCTCCTTCAACATTTTTTAAGAAATCCACCCAAACTTCATCTAAATGTTTGGATTTCAACATGTCCTTTACTTCACTATCTTCTTTTCCAAGCGGACCGTTCCGCTGCTGTTAGATTACTGACTGCATCCACCAGGTGTTGAGGTCACGTGCCCTCTCCTCCCCCGATATCAATCTGCCACAGCTGTGCTATTAGACGCGGGAGATAACAGTCAGCTTGGGGGAAGCTTGGCGTGAGGGTTAAAAAATATGTTTGTAAAAGAATAGAAATTGTAACTCATTGATTTTGTTTTTCAGTCTTGAACTCTAAAGTACAGGTCAGAAAGCTGTTCCGAAGAGTTTTCTCAGAACAACAGGACATATTAGCCAAAAATGGGATGATCTTGTACATTATGGGACATCTGGGACCTCTAGTGAAGAATAGGGTTGGGGAAATGATATGGGAGCCCAGTGAGTGAAAGATGGGGTGAATACTTTTGTGAGTTATTAGATCAAGAAAGCAAAGGTGATTGTGAGGCAGTAGCAGATGATGTCACTATGAAGGAGGGAAGCACAGGAGGAATCTCAAGAGAAGAGGTGTGTAAAGCTCTAAAATCTCTTCAGCATGGTAAGGCTCCGGGAGTTGATGGCATAACTGCTGAGATGTTGGAATATGGTGGTGACTCTGTAATTGACTTGTTAACTGAAATTTGCCAGATGTGCTGAGAGCTAGGAATGATCCCTTGGGATTGGAAGGATGCTACCATTGTTCCCTTGTATAAGGAAAAAGGTGATCAGACTGACTGCAAGAACTATCATGGTATTAGCCTACTGAGTGTGCCGGGGAATGTGTTTGGTAAGGTCATTATTGAAAAAAGTACAAAGTTTTACATCAGTGAAAGTATGGGATGTTCAGAGTGGTTTCATGCCTGGTAAAGACTGCACTAACCAAATTTTTGTATTATGCATGATGATTGAAAAGTATCTGGCTGTTGGTAAGAAAGTTTTTGCTGCCTTCATAGATTTAGAGAAAGCTTACGACAAAGTGAATAGGACACTTTTGTGGAAGGTATTGAATAAATATGGTGTTACTGGAAGTCTACTTAATAGTGTAAAAGCCATGTAGGCTGGTAGTAGAGCTTGTGTACAAGTGAATGGTGTTTTATCAAAATGGTTTTCTATTGATGCAGGAGTCAGGCACGTTTGATATATTTCTGGATGCATGCATGCGTGATGCCAAAATAGATAATACTGGTTTATGTCTTGGTGATATGCGTGTGTGCAGATTGCTGTATGCTGATGACACTGTCCTGTTGGCAGAGAGCAAAAGTGAGCTGCAGAGTATGTTGTCCCAGATGTACGAAGTTTGCATGAAATTCAAACTGAGTATAAATAAGGGAAAAACAAAATTTATGGTTTTTGAGAGAGGAACTGGTAGCACTGAATGTAATGTAAGTATAAATGGCACTGTGATTGACCAGGTGAATGAGTTTGTGTATTTAGGAAGCATGTTTGACAGAGAGAACAAATTGGATGGTGAAATTAGTAGGAGAGTGAATTCTTCATTGAAAGTCATAGCTGCCTTGGGAGGTTTTCACAGGAATGACGAGTTTTCAAGGGAGTCCCGCATGGCTGTGTATCAAAGTGTAATTGTTCCTACTCTGATGTATGGCAGTGAAACCTGGGTACTACAGAAGAAACATAGAGGAGTCGTTTGTGTGCTGGAGAAATGCGTTACTTACGGGGGTTTGTGGCAAGACACGTTCTGATTGTGTGAGGAATGATGTGTTGGAGTAGTGTAATGTGAAGCAAAATGTTGTTAGCAAGGTGGAGACTAATATGATTCGGTGGTTTGGGCATGTTGAAAGAATGAGTGATGAGATACTTACTAAGAATTTTTTTTTTCAGCCCAAGTGGCAGGAAGGAAAAGCAGAGGAAGGCCAAGCAAGTCATGGGAGGATCAGATTCAGCAAGGTTAGCAAGGTGGAGACTCATATGATTCGGTGGTTTGGGCATGTTGAAAGAATGAGTGATGAGATGCTTACTAAGAAATTTTTTTCAGCCCAAGTGGCAGGAAGGAAAAGCAGAGGAAGGCCAAGGAAGTCATGGGAGGATCAGATTCAGGAGTGTCTGCATGAGAAAAAGATCATGAGTATGAAGTATAGAATATCTTGTGTGCATCGTATGATGGATGTCAGTGAAGCTCGAATTGTGTGCCAAGATCGCTGTAAGTGGAGGAGTTTGATATGGCAACAGTAAGTAAATAATCAGATAAAAATTATCTGGTAGTTTGTCTTTTCTTTGTGGAGCTAACCTCTGAATCTCAGAGAACATCCTAGTGATATGTATGTATGTATGTAGATAATATGTACTTTGTTTACTATTGTTGTTAATTGTTTTTATTCATTCAATTTTATTTTTTCAATTTCAGAGGGATTCAGCTTCAGGAAATTTCACTGGAATAGCCAGCGGATGGAGTAAAAAGCAGCTGAACAATAAACAAGTTGGAAAGCCAGACAAAACAGTAGTTTTCCGAGGATCTGGTCCCCGTAAGTGGATAACAAGTTCTTTACATTGGAATTTTTTTTTTTTAGTCGAAATATCATTTGTAAGATGCCAACAGAAATAGTTGCTTCCAAAAAATTTTATTTGCTTCTGTTGTGTGAAAGGTTCTGTATATTAACTTTATACAGGATGATTTCTGTTAATATTGTATATAAAATATATTTCCACGCCATTTGATACAAAACAAAACATCCGATCTCATATAATTCTACAAAAAAGGCATCATACACTGAAGAACAAACATTATGTCCAACACATCTTTATGAGAATCGAGACAACTGCAGGTAAATGACGGCGTGTGTGAAGGTCATGAAATGGTATAAATAACACTTAATATTGAGCTGTGTTAATCAGTGTTATTCTTGTTCTTCAGATGGGAATGGCAGCAGACTTAAGAAAGTTTGATGAAAGCCAAATTTTAATGGGTAGGTGACTGAGTCACAGCATTACCAAGATGTCAAGGCTTGTAGGGTGCTCATTCATGGTCAGGCATGGTAACCCATGAACCTCTGGCAAGGTGTAGGCCAACAACGGCTCATTGATGCTTGAGGTGAGTGAAGGCTATTCCATATGGTACCAGCCAGCAGAAGGGATACTGTGGCTCAACTGGCCAGTAATTTGAATGCTGGTGACAGGAGTAATGTGTCACAACACACAGTATGTCAAACCTTGTGCAAAATGGGCTGTGCAACCACAGGCCACTCTGAGTTCCTATGCTAACCTCTGTTCACTGTCAAAAGCGCAAACAATGGGCCCATGAGCATCAAAATTGAACCTTGAATAATTCGAAGAAGGTCGTCTGGTCCAATGAATCTCATTTCCTGTTGCACCATGTGGATGGCCGGGTATGTGTGCGTCATTTACCAGATGAAGTGTTGGCACCAGGATGCACTGTGGAATGAAAATAAGCCGGTGGAGGAACTGTAATGCTTTCAGCAATGTTCTGCTGCAAAACCCTGGGTCCAGTCATTCATGTGCAACAAACTATGACATCTAAACCTACCTAAACATCATTGCAGACTACGTACATCCTTTCATGGCAACAGTATTCCCATCTAATAGTGCCTTCTTTCAGAAGGATAATGCACCATGTCACATTGCCCGGATTCTTCGAGAATGGTTTATGGAACATGAGGAAGATTCCAGGTATTGCTCTGGTCTCCAAATTTTCCAGACATCAATCCAATTGAACATCTGTGGTTTGTGTTGGAACAGTAAATCCGATATACAGCAGCTCAACTGCATAACTTTATAGGAGTTAAAGGATCAGCTGGTAATGTGTGGACATAACGAGACCATTACATTAATAAGTTTCAGGCCCACCTCAGGTTTTAGAACAGAAGAAATTCAACTCGCAATATACTTATACAAGTCAAGCACATGTGATAATTGAATTTGCGACCACTCTTCCTGTAAAATATGTATCAACAATCAACAGTGCCAGTGATGTTGGAGGTGCAAAGTATGGTCTGACCTTTTGCTCCAGATATTCCCACAAACGTTCAATAATATTGAGGTCTGGAGATAAGGTGGCCAGGGTACTGCTGTACCTCATTCTCATGCTCTGCAAACCACAACTTGATACATTTTGCACAATGCAGGCACATCATTAGGGAATGCCTGCAAACATTGGGTGCAGGTGGTCCTCAAGAATGGATTCGTACCTTGCAGATGTAACACGATCCTTCAGAATAACCAATGACCTTATCCATCTCCATGCTTCACAGTTGGAACCAAATAGTCAGGGTGGTACTCTTCTGCAGGTTTTTGCCAGACATACACTCTACCAGTGGTGGAAAACAATGAGAAGCACAATTCATCAGACTAGATGGCACACTCCCAGTCTTTAGCATACCAGTTTTTATTTGCTTTGCACACACTTACACATTTTGTTGCATTGATGTTACTAATCAGAGGTTTGTGGATTACAGAATGGCCATAAATACTGGCACGATAGAGTTCTTGACAAACTGTTATGATTGAAACAGGATCATTTCAACTGGTGTTCAACTCTGGTGCTACTTGTTTTTGTGTACTTCTGGTGTGCAATTTGTGCCAGTTTTGCCTATCCCCATCTGACATATTTGTATGGAATCCACAATTTGCATGTTTGGAGGTAACGCTGTGTCCTTTTTTGATAGGTAGTCATAATCTTTGATATAGTTCCTTGTATTACACCTACTATTTATGCCATTCTAGCACAGAAATAGTAGGTGTAAAGCAAGTGACACTTTCTGCTTCTGAAAGGAATCAGAAATTAAAACTTAAGCCCCCTGGTGGCCAAGTCCCACACCAATGATCATACCTTTTTTGAGGTCACTGAAATCTGACATTGTCGACAACTGCTCCACTCAGCTGTTTCACCTGTGACTGTGGCACCGCTACTTAATAGCTGACATGGTACTGCACTAAAGATTAAAATTGGTGATTTTTTCAAGTGGCCATTGGCCAGTGGGTGGACAAAATCTAGTGGCCACTTTCCTGATGGCTATTTTGTGTTGTATACACATTTTATCACTTCACTGTATACCTTTCATTTATTTAGACATAGTTAAATTTAAGCTTAATAGTTACAAGGGTCCACTGTCTATTGTCCAGTGCAATTAAATTAATAAATATAATCTTAAAAGTTATATTTTTCTTCAACCGCATCAACCAAATTTTCTAGACAGTTTTTATGGAAATGTAATTTAATCATTTTTATTTGGTCCTTCACTATGTTCACAAATAAAATCTTTCAATCTCTCCACCATAAATTGATAGCAATAAATGGGTCAAAATTTTCAAGCAGTACTTACTTTATTTAATTTGCTGTATTTTCTAAAGTCATTCATTTCATAAGCATTGTCTTGTCATCAAGAACATTGCCCACAATGCTTGCATTCTCTTAACTTCTGCATTGTGTGGCATAACAGTCAGCAGTATTGAGTATTTCAACAATTTGTGCTATGACCTTCATGTACTAAAAATTGCTTGTTTTTTGTTTCTCTAGCAGTTTTTAGTGAGTTATTGATGGTAAAAAATGTTCAGAAGCTGCTTCCATTCTGCTAAATTTCCAGGTACTGGCCCCCTGGTAATAAATAAGAGCGTCTTCCTCCCCCTTTCTACTTTGCTTCCGTATCACTTTCCTATCGGGCGCTCTAGCCCAAATCTCCTAGTTTCCTATTTCTAAGGGTTGTTTAAGACCTGGGGTCAGACACTCCCTTCCTAAAATCCTCTACATATGATCATTCTGCTAAATTTTTCTTTTCATTCCATTTATTTTTGGTTAGGTTCTTCTTGGTGTCAAAATGAAAACTGGCTGTATAGCTTTCAAAAATGAATTTCATATCTTATAGCAGAATCATTTTGTGGTACAGCTGAGATAGGGAGAAATGTGATACCAGCCTGGTCACTTTATTTTACAGACTGACAATGATTCCTGATCACTAACACAAAATATTCAGTAATTTCCTGGGTTGTTCTAATAAATATTACATTAAAAACATTGATAAACCTTCACAGGTATTGAAAAAATAGTCGTGACAGAATATCCTAATTCCATCGGATTTTGTCCGGTTTTCAAACCCAGTGTCAGGTTGTTTTTTTTTTGTGATTACTGTGTTAATTATCATAAAAAAATCTAGTTGTCGAGGTTATTATTATTATTTTTTTCTCTTCAGAAAACATTGTTTTGGTAGAATTTTAATGATTTGTCATTTTTTCCTGTTTGCCTACATCAGACCTTCCAAATACTACGAATTATCCATAGTCACTACAAAAATTGTTGATCGCTGCGGAGTACAGGAAACATCGAATATACTACGGAAATAAAAAATCTGGTTGTCGGTTTTTTTTTTTCAGAAAACGTTGTTTTGGTAGAATTTTAATGATTTGTCATTTTTTTCTGTTTTCCCACCTCAGATCTTCCAAATGCTACGAATTCTCCAGAGTAACTACGAAATCATCGATCGGTGCAGAGTACAAATATACTACGAAAATAAAAAATCTATTCAGAGTTGAAGAAATATTCTTATTACACACAGAAACTTGTGAATTTGCCGTCGTGGGTGGTACAATAGATAGCGCGCTTGAACGTAAATCGGGAGATGCGGGTTCGATTCCCGCTCCATGGCGACGAAATTTTCAAGTTTTCTGATGTGATTTCATTCACGTGTGAAAGAGTAATTACAGTCAATTCGGCAATGTCCGATTACTGTGTTAATTATCATAAAATATCTAGTTGTCAAGGTTATTATTTTCTTTTGTTTTCTTTTCCTTCAGAAAATGTTGTTTTGGTAGAATTTTAATGATTTGTCATTTTTTCCTGTTTGCCCACATCAGACCTTTTAAATGTTACGAATTCTCCATAGTCACTACGTAAATCGTCGATCGCTGTGGAGTACGGGAAACATCGAATATACTACGGGAATAAAAAATCTGGTTGTCATTTTTTTTCCGTTCAGAAAACGTTGTTTTGGTAGAATTTTAATGATTTGTCACTTTTTCCTGTTTGCCCACCTCAGATCTTTCAAATGCTACGAATTCTCCATAGTCACTATGGAATACGGGAAACATCAAATATATTACGGAAATAAAAAATCTATGAAATAATGCTATTCAATCATTTGTTCAAAGTTTATTTTCATGTTTTCATAATTCTAACATTCATCAAACATTTTTGGGACTGTTTATTGAATGTTTTTAATGTCGCAACATTTGTTCGATATAATTTGACCATCTTCATGCCGTTTGTCGCCTGAAATGATTGTTTTAGCACGGATGAAAATGTTCCGTAGTTTTCTAAATTTCAAATTTTTCTTACCCCAAGATGCACTTTCTTTTCACTTTCTGGTTATATTCTTATGTTATTTTTTTCTGATTATGTTTCTCGTTTTTAATATCTTCAGTTATAGTGAAACAGAACAACTTCATATTTTAAAAGTTTTTTTCTAGTGAAGCGCAGTTTTTGTTATTTCTAACAGCCTGTTCTTCAAAACCAATCATCACGGAGAGTGTTTTTTCTTTTCCGTTTTTTTAAAGCAAAATTAAATTTCAAAATCGGTACTTATTCTGCCCGTGATGGAATATTCCCTTTTCTGTGACCCCTAAAATGATTATCACGGCAGAGTGAACAATACAGTACTAATTTTTGATATTTAATTTTGCTGAAAAACTTGTGGTTACCCATCCCTAAGTAACATTTTACTGTATTAAGGGGCAGACAAGAGTTTGTTTTTTTACTTTGTTTAAAGCCAACTTCACACGTGCAAAAGAAACGCAACTCTGCGTGGAATGAAAGATGGCGCGCGTCTGCGGAAAGTGAAGTCCCGATTTTCTATCTTTGATTTCTTTTTGTAAACAAAATGGAAAATGCTTGCCCATTTTGTTTGATGATAAGCAAGAAGTGCCTAAGCAATGAAAAATCGTGCATTTTCAGAGAAACCAAATTTAAAAAACGAGCTGCTGACGACGGGTTGTGATGCCACAGTTCCATCTAAAGCCACAGGTATCCATTCCCGATATGGTTACTTTGTGCACCAACTTAAGTGGAAAAACAAAAACAACCGCCCCCATTCTCGAAGAGTGACTATAAATAGATCGTACCCACTTATTTGCGGAGGAAAGGGCTGTTTCTCACCGCGCGTGATTTGGATGATTTAAAAATGCATTTCCTATAACAGGAGCGTTTTAAAAACGCAAATTAATTCTTTAGCAATGAAAAAAGGCAAATTTTCGAGTGTGGTGACTAAAGTTACTTTTTCTACTGGACATTTTATTTTATCCAGTCGCCAAGTGGCAAGTGGCGACCGCTAATTTTAATCTTTATATTGCACCCTTTTATACATGTATGCCTCACATCAGAGTAACATCATCCCAGTGATTTGCATATGTCACATAATCCACTCGCAGTCAGTATTTCCATTATTTTTATAAATCCCTGTATGCGTTAAACAAGAAAAACTAACAAGAAAGATGACACCGAGTTTTCAGTTGTCATGAGCACATCGTTTGAATCCATTCTGAGGCAAATTAAATTTATCAAAGCTATTCAAAGTCAATGGAACTGGTAAGGAAAACAATCAACTGGTTTCTCCAATCGATAAATCATTCAGAAATAGAAACAGCTACTTAGTTCCACCAGTGGCTAAAAAGCATGTTGCGAAAATTAACGATTGGTGCACAAAAAGCTTCTGATAAAGGTATCAGAGACAAAATAAATTTCAAATCGAACAGTTAAAAGAAGAAATATGGAAGGAAACATGATATAAGTCTATGCCCACTAGCGGAAGAATTTTGAATAATGGAAAAATTGAAAATAGGAGAAAAATATTTTTCTTGGAAAAGGCTATGGTAAGAGAAGAGAACTTTTCAAATGTGTCTCCCAAAAGTAGAGATAGTAAAAAAAAAAGGTTTCTGCCTTTATGACCCTAGCGGGAAATCTTTGCCTTATTTAAAGGGGATAATGCTCCACATCTCTATCGTAGCGAATGACATACAGTAAAGAATATATTTCTCAATAGGGTTTTTTAGAAGCGGCAATACAGCTGCAAACTTAAGTACACAAACACCACCTACTGACAGAACTGTGAAGTACAAAATTCCTCATATACTAGCCTAAAGTGCTCTACAAGGTAAATGGCATGTTAAAAGAACTTTTGAAATTGCACATGTAGAGGAGAGATATTGAGAAAAACAGATTAAGCATTTGCATCCTTGGTGGCGAAATTGTGTAGTATTTTGGGAAGAAAATATGCACACAGAGTTTGCATAGTTAGCAGTATCTGACCGAAGAAAGAAGTTTTTCAATCGGATTTTTAGCCCTGCAGATATTGTTGCAAATGGAAACGTGAACTTATGCAATCTGGTGGCAGACTTGTGCATTAAGAAAAATTTTAAATCACACGAGAAACATTCTGCAATGGAAATATTCTCCAACAAAGGAAGAATTTTTCAAATCAGATTCTTAGAAGCAAAGATATCAACAAAAATAAGATATGCATCTATGCCCTATGGTGGAAAAACTATGCATTATTTTAAGAAGAAACCATTCCCAAAAGGATTTTCAAGGTGAGTGGTATTGGTCCGTGAAAGAATTTTTTTCAATCGAGTTTTCAGGAACTCAGATTTTGCTGCAAATACATCAGAAGCAGAAATAAACTCTTACGCCCTGGGCAGCCAAACCATCCTTTACCAAATATTAGAAATTACATGTATACACAAAGCATTTCCCATCAGGAGCTGTATGTAATACAGCAAGCATTTTCAAATCTGAGTTTTAGAAGCAGAAGGTATCGGGGGAAATGCAATGTACCTTTATGCCTCCAGTGGTATAGTTAATAGTATCTGACTGAAGAAAAGAAGTTTTTCAATTGGATTTTTAGTCCCACAGATATTGTTGCAAATGGAAACATGAACTTATGCATAGTGTTCCAAAACTTTAGATATTGTTCCAAATGGAAACATGAACTTTTGCATACCATATATACTTGTGTATAGGTCGACTTTTTTAATGAAATATTTAGGTCGAAATTAGAGGGTCGAACTATACACGGAAAATATTTCTGATAGGTTGAAAACCCAAAATTTTGATGCCTTATGGAAATACGCATACTTAGCCCTTTGCACCATCAGTTCATTTGCAGTTGTATATTTAGTCATTTTCTGGGTGTTACTGGTACGGAAGAAAATTATTGCTAAGAATTTTCTTGATTTTATGTGTACACATTTTTTTTTATTCACTAATAGAAAAACTCATTTCGCAAGAATGTCTCAAAGTCCGTTTTAGATCTGTTGATATGACCTTGACTTGACTGCCCAGCTGGTAAATTACCCAGAGGCCAGAGGAAAGAGGTGAACGCGTCAGTAGTTTAAGTTGCACCGTGCGGTGACCTACGAACATGTCAATTCTCGATGGGGGGAATCAAGAGGGAAAAGGACAGACTATTGAGAAAGGAGACCACTGCCCCTGCTTGGCAATGGCGAAGAGAGGCATGACAATCTACAGAACAGCGGTAACTTAATCAATGCATCCCAAAAATGAAAGTGTTTAAACTTGGCCGATCACTCAGAATAACATTGCCACTGATAGTAAAAAAGTGCATTAGTTTAACAACCTACTTACGTTTCTTATTAAATTGAGTGTGCCCCAGCTCTAAAAATCAAACAAAAAGTGACCTTTTCTGAAGACTAAGAGCGAGCAAAAATGGATTGCATCTTTACTGAATGGGGCGATGTTTGGTTTTGTCTCTAAAGCCGACTGTTTGTCGCAAACATGGTGGAGAGGGGGATGAAACTCGGGAGTAGATAAACGACCTCTCTGTCAATCACACACTCGTCCAACTCAGCAGTTGATCGACAGCTGCTATGCTGCATAGGATAGTGGAAAAAAATTTTATCGAACAAATGTTCTTCAATTTTTTAAATAGTTGTGTGCAAATTTTAGTGTCCGCAATATATCAAAATAAAGATTAATTTTAAATTTTGAAGAAATCCGTTGAAAACTTCAAAAGTTACACATTTATTTTTTACGGCATGCATATTCTTTATGGGATTAAAAAACTTTCAGGTTGACATCAAGAGCTATTTACGCTTTCTAGCTTTCCAAATATGTTTCAGGAAGTTTGTTTTTTTTAAAATAACGATGTGCCTTACAATGTTTGGTAAATGCATCACGATTCGTTTGCTGCGGGAACAAATGCTTTACTCTCCATGAATGAAGTAACTGCAGAAAACTTGCTTGCAAAAAGTGGGAGAAAGGGGAGGGGGTATGCGCAAAAGTGGGTTCATATATTGTTAAAGTGTGTAACCTTCCCCTGAAAACTCTCTAACCAGGGTGGTGAGCCCTATCACCTTCCCAGAATTGTGCCTCAATTCCACCCACATTTTGTGGGAAACTGCCGCAAGTAACATGGCGAGAGCCAGCTACAACAATAAACAATAGGTTCACATTTCCACATGCTGGCGCATCCTCGGAATTATTTTTTTTTTATTTATATACAAGATAGGTAGGTATACAAAAACTGCAGATATTCACATAAAAATCAGTGGGGGGGGGTCGACTTATACACGGGATATATAAAAACTGCAAATATTCAGATAAGAATCGGGGAGTCAACCTATACATGAGTATATACGGTAGCTAGTATCTGACTGAAGAAAGAAGTTTTTCAATCGGATTTTTAGTCCCACAGATATGGTGCAAATGGAAACATGAACTTATATAATCTGGTGGCAGACTTGTGCGTTAAGAAAAATTTATAATTATATGAAAAAAAATTCGCACCAGAAACGCTATCAACAAAGAAGGAATTTTTCAAATCAGACTCTTAGAAGCAGAAATATTGACAAAATAAGATGAACATCTATGCCCCCGGCAGAGAAATTGTGCATTATTTTAGGAAGAAAATATTCCGAAAAGGTTTATCGACATGAGTGGTATCGGTCTATGAAAGAAGTTTTTCAATCAAGATTTTAGAAGCTCAGATTTCACTGCAAATACATCAAGAAGCAGAAATTAACACTTACGCCCTCTGGTGACCAAACCATTTTTACCAAAAATTAGAAATTATATGCAAAACATTTTCCATTAGGAGCTGTATCTGGTGTAGAAGGAATTTTTCTAATCAGAGTTTTAGAAGCAGAGATATTGGAGAAAACACAATTTACTTTTGAGCCCCCTAGTGAAAAATCTATGGGTAACTTGAAAAAGTGATTGTACCTAAAATAGTCTTCGACATAAATGGAATTGAAAGGTAAAATATTGTTTTCAATCGGATGTTTAGAAGCAACTATATGGAATAAAATGTATTTTGAATTCGATGCCGTGTGCATTTATGCCCTCTAGCGGAAAAATTGTGCATTGTAAAAACGGAATGAAAGGATCCTCAATCGGACATTTCAAGGTTCCCAATGCAAAAAGAATTTTTTTAAATTGGACTAATAGTTGCAGAGATATGGTGTCCACAGATGGACAAACTGGTAACATAAGCATGATCTTTTTTACAAAAGATGTGCTAAAAAATATTAGACTGCTACTTGTATACAGTAGTGTATCCAGTGTAAACAGCATCTAGGGCAAGCACGGAATTTGCATCCCGCCCTACACATGCATATCATATCTGCCCTTCAGTTCCACTTTCCTTCTTAGGTTTCATTGTTTGTTACACAAGTTTCTAAATTTAAAATAGAATCCTATATAATAATTAAAGAAACTAAACTTCACTTCACTTTCAAAACCTTCACAATGCTAAACAGTCACTAAATACAAAACAATAGAAATAGCAGACCTCCTTCTTCGTCTATTTTAAATTGTTAACTGACAAGACAGAGCTTGGTAAGAGTATTTTTATATTAAAATGGAAGCTACCAGAACATTTGCACACATAAAAGAACTGCAACAAAAGAAAAAAAATTGTAGACTATTAGAAAACAAAGGTGCTGAGCCGACAGCCGGCCAACAAAGGCACTTGCCACTGTGGCACCACCATGTGTCCCCTGTTGCTCGAAGATTTGAGTACACAGAGACAACATGCTAGTTGGTAGGTCTAGCGTGACGTCTCTGTGTACTCCACGCAAACCACTGCACTGCTGATAACAGCCATTCAGAATGAGCTTTTCTCTTCTTTTTTATTACAACCTTGGGTTTTTAAAAATTAGTTTTTTAAAAAGTTTTCCCAAAATTAATTTTCTTCAACAAACAAACAGCAAACACACATTATTTCTTTTGGCTTTTTACGCCCCTGTATCGTTGGCACCCAGGGCATGTGCCCTACTTGCCCCACCCTAGAATACGTCACTGCTTGTAGATACACAGATTTTGAACATAAAGAAAGGAAAAGTATTGCTTTACAGTAGAAGATACTTCAAGATAAAGTTGAGGAATCAGTACTATACCTTCAGATGGAGGCATTTAAGATATTTTAGTGTGTGTGTGGGGGGGGGGGGAGGAGCTGGGGTGTATAAATGTGTGGTGTAGAAAATTTTTATGTGGGATGTGCACATTTCAAATTTCAGATTGATCTTTGTGGGGATTTAGTTTGAAATGGGGTCTTCAAGAGACTCTTGATTTTTCACCCCCTTTTTTTTTTCAAAAACCAAATTTTTTGAAAATAATTATCTGGTACAAAACTATGTTTTCAGCATGGTTTGACACTACATTCAAACCTGAGCAAAATTTTTAAATTCTTGCACAGTTAAATTATTGAAATTAGTTCATGACAGAAATTCATTTTACAATGAATATTTCAACAGTTCCCTTTTATCCAGGATCTCATAGATTTTTTCTGTTATGAGGATATTTATTACAAGGTGTAGGTATGTTTGTTTTTGTAGTGGTCTGCAAGACTAAAATTCCCTGCCTGGTTTAGTTGTTCAAATCCACCCCTGTGCTTATGCATTTGCGATGCCACAAAAATGTATGTTTTGATGAAAACATATATTTTGTTTGCTATTTATAGTGCAAAAGTCATGTTTGGATGTAAAACACCATGTCAAATTACAGTATGTACAAGGTCGCCCACTCAAGCTGCTGGGACGCCATCTCCTAGTCTATTAGGATATCAGCTGAAACCTTATAGGTAAGCATACGTAAGATACAAATACAGTGAAACCTTGGTTAGCCACCCAGGTGGCGCTGTAGTCTAAGCGATGGCTTTTGATCATTCATCCAAGATGGGTCTGGGCTCGAATCCCGCTGAGGCATGGATGTTGTGTTTGTCTTACAGGCCTAGCGGTCTCCCTTCTCTGGAACCAGTGACCCTAAATTAGGGATGGGCGGCTGCTTATAGCCCATTGAATTACTCACGGTGGTCGTTAAATCCCCCATGAAAAAAATAAAAAATAAATAAACCTCAGTTATACATTTTTCTAGGGGATTGCCTTAAACTTATGAATATAAGAAATCTATAAACGAAATGTCAAAATGTCTAATACTATTGTAAAATTTATGCTTTAAAGGAGTCTAAGATGTTCCTCAATAATGATTTGTTTATGGTCGAATCTGCGACGAAAGATAGAAAAGCGTTAAAATTATACTCATATTTTATCACACTGCAAAAATCATAAAGCTTATTAAAATCAAACTTCTCTTTTGACAGCTCTTATCTATACATAGTATAAAATAAAGTCCCTGGTAGGCTTCTGTCTGTTTGTTCGGGCTAACCTCTAGAATTGCTGGACGGATTTTGATGCGGTTTTCATCATTCCATAGAGCATTTGTTGAGGAAGGTTTAGGTGTATGAAACATTAATCTATGACAAAAGGGAGCCGAGCAGTAACGATTTTAGTGACAAGTCAAAGAAAAACCGCCATTCGCATTCTTTCGTGGCTTCCACTGCCTAAACAACAATGCGCGGCGACCGGTTTATGAAACTTTTTGGCTCATTGGGAAAAAGATACGCAGCTGCCTGTCTACAGCATGTAAAGCCACAGACTAAATGCATAGTTACATCAGACGCTGAAAGAATTGGTTTATTGGCGCTCGGACAGACTAAATGTATAGTTACATCGGATGCTGAAAGAGGATGGGTTCATTGGCACTCACACAGACTAAATGCATAGTTGTTTTTGTCCACACATATGTATCTCTTTGAGTAGCTCTTTAATTAAAATTTAAATATTGTATTAACATTATGCCGAGACGAATATCGAATATAGGTCATAGTGCATCGGATGCTAAAAGAATTTGTTTATCCCATCATAATGAAACTTTCCAAGAAACAGAATCTTGATTGGCAAATGACAGACAAAGAATGGCTTTACAAAGAGAAAGACGGTTGCTCTCTGTTGAATGTAATAATTGTCTCTCTTTAGATTCGCCATAAATTCTAAATTGCTACTGTGTGAAGCTGGGCCGGGTTGCTAGTCTGTCTATAAAAATCTAAGGTCACAGATCCTTAGTTGTTGAATTCCTAACAACTAAGAATCTGTGACCAGTGCTTCAGTATGGAACTGGTGAATTAACAGCTCTTTTTGCCACCATTAATGAGTGCATCTACTTGAAACCAAAATATTGAATATTGAGGATAAGTTTATGATTCTATTCTACTACGCCACAAAATAGTGAAGCCACAAAGCTACGTTCCAGAGATTTATCAATTTTTAAATAGCACATATACGTGTGTGAGACATGAAATGCAAACCGAAAGTAAACAACATACTCTTCTCTGATGGGATCAAGGTTCAACTTTGGCTGCACCAAAAAGGAACACAATGCTGTCTTGATTCTCTCAAACTTGCAACATACTGGGTTACATATAAAAAAACTGTGTATTTCTGTTAATCTGAAATTCAAATTTTAACATATGATTGCGAAAAACATACAAATGAATTATGTTTAACCAATTAAAAAAAAAAAAAGTTAGAAACTACAGTAAAATATTGGGACTAACGCAGAATTATGTATAAAAGTGAAAAACATATAACTGTGAAACATGTAACCAAGGGGCTTAAAGGCTGTTTCTCATAAAAAAATATTCGATGTTTTTAAATAGATGTACAATCTGTTAAAAAAAACAACTGACTCTGCTATAAAATTCACTGAAATAGAAACAAGACCTTAATCAAATTCATGTGCACATATATAGTATTTTAAAAATTATCTGTAGATAAAACCTTTCTACAAATTTACTGCAGTGACCAATGTCTGTAACTCTCACTTTTGTGACTTCTAATTTTGACTTCTATAAGCAACTGAGTCATAAAAGTGGTGAAATTTTTAAACCTTACAAAGTTAAAGCTTTCTTCTGCTTTCTGGACTGGATATTAGACTGCCACCCAAATGTATGAAGACATTTTTTTCTTCTGTTTTCATTGGTAAAATTAATTTCCCCAAAGTTTCTTTGCTGTACCTTGAAATCGACTGGTAGCTCAAAGGCCCTGGTACTTTTCTGTCCTATTTTTAAGAGACCTTACATTCGGAATACAAGCTGTTGAACTCTAATTCTCCTGCAGTGTAACGAATGATGCTGCTTGTCCAGACACAGAGCTATTCTTTAATCATTTTTCTTTTCCCCTTTTCCATTCAGTCCAGCGGAAGCACCGGTTAAGTTAACATTGCTGGTTGCTGGCCAAATCATCAAGCTAATGTCATGTTCTTCAGTAAGTTCTTCGAAAGCTAGGTGAGCTCTAATAATTCATTATTTCTTGGAATAAATAAAATGCAGTATCTGGTATAAAAAAGGCAGCTACTACAAGTACTGATAAATCAAAGAAACTTCAAGGCATTTGGTTGGTAGGTGGGGCCAGTGAGTCCATAACCGGAAACGAGTCACCCTCAAACCATCAAGCTTTATATATAAGCCACTTTTTTCATTCACACCTTAATGAAAAGCGAACCATTCAAAACAGTGCTACGGAGACTACACAGGAAGTTATAACTTTCTGGGAGAAAGCACAAATCCCAACCACACAAGTGTGTCATATGATCAATAAAGTTAAGCTCTTGTATTCACAGTGGAAAGACCTGCAAAGAAAAAGAAAAAAAAATGCTACCAGGAGGACAGAGACACAGCAGAAAAATGAAGCTACTTTTGTTGACACATTTGATGATTTGTTTGATGTAGCTCATGCTGATGCCATGTTTCTAATAGTTATTGCCTGAGGACAGGGTATTTTAATTGGCTCAGTGAGAAAAAGGAAGAAAAGGACATATGGGATCTGTTGATAAAAGCCTTACTAAAGAGGAGGAAAGGTGCAGGGATAGAATGAATTTAAATGAAACTAGAAAAAAGGAAGGAAACTGACAGATTAGAATGTGAGTCAGAGCCCTCATAAATGAATCTAGATTTGAGCAGCAGCACTGAAAGTAATAGCGACTCAAATGATGAAACAGTTATACCCGCAGCATGTTATGGTACCTGTAAAAAAACTATAAAGCCCTGTCCTTTTAACATTGCCACTCCTGAGTTAACATCTGCGTTAGACTGAAGCAAGAAAAGGGACAGGAAAGCTACATATGTCCTAGCCACCACTGCTTAAACTTGGGTATAAACCTTGAAGAAATTGCTCTCAACAAATAGTCCATCAGACGAGCATGGAGAAAGAACAGAGAGGCCATAGCAACAGAAATACAAACTTCATTTGCTCCTGATATACTACTAACTGTACATTGAGATGGGAAAATGCTCCCAGCTCTGACCAACAAGTGACTATTGATTGCCTAGCATTACTTGTGTCTGGGGAAGGCCTCATGAAACTTCTGGGTGCTCCAAAGCTCTCAAACGGGACTGGAATAGCACAAGTAACTGCAGAACAGAATTCCAATTCAGGATTGCAATTTGATTGAAAGAATTTAGTTTATGTCATTCGACACCACAGCAATCAATACAAGTTTGAAAGGTGGAGAGGCACTTAGCTGGAGCAGAAACTATGAGTAAACATAACTCTTGTGAGCTTGGCTTGCCGACACCATATACTTGAACTCATTCTTGCAAGTGTTTATGATAAACTAATGTGGCCTTTCAGTGGCTCAAACATCCAGCTCTTCCTGAGGTTTTCAAATTCTTGGAGTCAGCTTAATAAAGATTCTTTGAATAAAGGTCATGTTGAGAAATGGCTTCCTAGTTTCTTAATTCAATTACTAATCTAAAGCAAATATTATGGGAATTTTACTAGGAAATTTTTTCATTAATAGCAAATTTTCGGAGAAAACTCTTCTACTTCTTCAGGCTGTCTTGTTGTTGTCACTTTTTCCTGTCACTATCACGATTACGGTTTACCTTGACGGTTACGGTTAACCTTGACGGTTTAGGTTATTTTTCAACAAATCCTGCCAGATGTTAGGCAGGGAAAATCCTTTGCAGTCATTGATGATGGAATTTTGATTTTTCTCAATCTCTATTCCTTCTTTCAGCTTTCTTTTTGAAAATTGCTTTGGAAACTAATGACTTTAAGGGAATTCCAATCCATGCTGTGCCCAGTTTCTCTAACATGCCTATCTAATCCAGTCTTGTTGGAGCAATTTTTTATAGCTGCTTTATGCTCAGCTATACGAGTTTCTAGTCTGCGACCTGTTTCACCTATGTAAGATAGTCCACAACTACAATTTACTTCATAGACTACTCCTTGCATTTTAAAAATATTTTCTTCTCTTTGAACTATTTTAGGGAAAATTTTTTTCTGAATTTTAATGGTACGAAGAACCCACAAAAGCAACAAGTAAAATTCACTAGAAAAATTTCTTATCACAAGGGTTTATTTGAATCTTTAAAGAGAATTAGTAAGAAGTACAATATTAGGCTAGCTCCAAGTTTAGAGAACTAAGTTACAAAATTTTTTCCCTAAAATAGTTCAAAGAGAAGAAAATATTTTAAAAATGCAAGTAGTAGTCTATGAAGTAAATTGTAGTTGTGGACTATCTTACATAGGTGAAACAGGTCGCAGACTAGAAACTCGTATAGCTGAGCATAAAGCAGCTATAAAAAATTGCTCCAACAAGACTGGATTAGATAGGCATGTTAGAGAAACTGGGCACAGCATGGATTGGAATTCCCTTAAAGTCATTAGTTTCCAAAGCAATTTTCAAAAAGAAAGCTGAAAGAAGGAATAGAGATTGAGAAAAATCAAAATTCCATCATCAATGACTGCAAAGGATTTTCCCTGCCTAACATCTGGCCGGATTTGTTGAAAAATAACCTAAACCGTCAAGGTAAACCGTAACAGTGATAGTGACAGGAAAAAGTGACAACAACAAGACAGCCTGAAGAAGGAGAAGAGTTTTCTCCGAAAATTTGCCATTAATGAAAAAATTTCCTAGTAAAATTCCCATAATATTTGCTTTAGATTAATAAAGATGTTTATGAGTTGGGTGTAGAAGATGAAGTTATTGCTTGTTGAATAGAATAAATTAAAACAGGCTTAGTTACTTTCATTCATGGACAGCTGTGCGAATGTCACCCCAGGAATTATTATATAGAACTGTTGCAACATTCACTGCTGTTTCTTGGGGATACACTTGCACTACAGGATTCTTCCATACATTATCCTGGTGCTTGTCACAGGACAGAGCTAGGTGGATGGCAAAACTGATTTATAGTTTAAAGCTATACTTGTTTCAATCTCAGTTTCAGATAACTGCTCGAGAACTATTCAGCCTTCATGAGTTCCTTGTTTGTCGTACAGCTGTACGTGGAATCGTGGTTTACTGCACCAGCTGCTGCACTTGCTCCAAGGATGGACCTTGAACTCCTACAGAATCTTGTTGCATACAAGAACACAAATGAAGCTGTTACACAAGTGCTGCAATCAAAAGCTTCTCTGGCCATTTGCGGTACTCGAGCAAAATTCTAGTTAGTCTTGTATTTTTCAATGAAACAGTGCCCGTAGAGATGAAAGTGGCCATGGTTGCATCCTTAGACAATAAAAGGGGAGGATCCCGTTCCTCAAAGAATAAAGATTGGTGAAAAACAGATTAAGAAAAGTAAACTATCAGACTTTGTGACAAACAACACCAAGAAACTGTTCGTGGCTTCGAATGTTCCTGATGACTTTCTTAAAGCTGATACTAGCACCTGGGAGGAAGATGAAGAATTCATTAAAGCCAAATGGGGGGGGGGGGGGGGCAAGAATCTCAGAGTTGTTAACAATGCAGCAGAAAGGGGCATTTCACTAAGTCTTTTAATGCTATATTAACTAACCAAGAAAAACAGAAGCAGTTCTTCTGCAAGTAGCAGGAAGGCACTGCCAGCAGTACCCCAATGGAAATACACTAATAATTATCCAGGGAATGCAATAAAAATTACTTTACTTGTTGTAATCTGCAATCTTTGGTGTAACTTTTCATTACGAATATACATATCAGAATGCATTAAAACGTTTGGCTGCACTGAGTCACCATTAAATATTGACCAATTGTCTTAAAACTTTCTGTGCCTTATTTTTATATTAAAATGAACAAAATGAGATTATGTCACATTGAATAGTAAAAAAAATGTTTTCGAGTGGCAGTCTACTGGTTATATGCAACAACTTTTATTGTGATGTAAGTGAACTGACATTTCCGAAAAACCCTAAATTGACCGTATGCTCTTAGGCCGAGATGTCTGAAATCTGTTATCCAGTTTCCAGGAAATCATAGGACATTGTACAGTTTTCCAGGAAAGAACAATTTGCTTCAGGCGAGACTGGGTAAGCCCCTTTCTCATACCACCCACTCAGTTTCTCCGCTGCTTTGCTGATACCTTTTCCCTTTAAGTTTGACACAATTAACAGCTAATTTCACTATCAGGCAAACACAGCATCACGTCTCATCTGAGATTTGGGCATGGGATGGGCCTATCTCGGAAGAGTGATTAAAGCCAGCACCTTAGACCCCTATGCCACCATTGCAGCCATACAGAAATCAAGAATCCTGGTTTTCAACAGTTCACACTGTTTATTATTTCAGCAGCTTGCACTGAAGCCTACAAGCAAATGCTGGAACTAAGAATACACCGAAAGGACAAATTATTACCTACACCCCAGTGAATATATGCAAATCAGCAGCACAACATGGTGTGCAGGAAAACCAGTTGGGGCTATAAATAGAGTGGGTTGGTATGTACAGGAATACATTCCGTCAAGTAACAGGATGGGTCGAGAACAAGACTTAAGTGAATTTGATCGAGGTCAAGTCGTGGGAGCCAGGAAGGCCGGATGTTCAATCAGCACAACAGCAAAACTGTTAGGAATTCTGCAACAAATCATAGCAAGTGTGTACCAGGAGTATGTGAAATCTGGCAAAACTGCTAACAATCAGATGAAATGTGGCCATAAAAGTGCATTGGATAATCAAGGGTGGCAACGATTGGCCTGCACCATACAGATGAATCGAAAGGCTTGTTTGCAGCAAATCATGTCACAATTTAACGAGGGAGCATCCACAAGCCTATGCTCAAAGACAATCCGTCGACTTATGGCACAACTCGGCTGGGGCAGTCCACAACCACATCATGTCCCAATGTTAACAGCATAGCATCGCATGATTCAGCTGCAGTTTGTGAAGACCCAATGAAACTGGTGCATGGATGATTGGAAATGCGTCATATAGTCTGACGAATCCTGTTTCACACTGATGGCAGGCAGCGTGTGTGGTGTAAACCACATGAAGCTATTGACCCCGCATGCCAAGTTGGGGTACTACAGGCTGGTTAGTGTAACTGTTTGGGCAGCTTTCATGTGGTCCGGCCTGGGTCCCTTGGTATCTCTTGAGTCTTCTGTCACTGGTTCCAGCTATGTGCAGCTCCTGGCCGACCATCACCACCCTTTCATTATGTGCCCCTGTCCGAACCAAGTTCCTGTCTTTCAACACTCCATCAGTCCCGGCTAGCGATCGATTGGCTCCAGATCATAGCAGTGAGCTTACCACATTCGCATGACCCCCTCGCACACCAGACACCAACCCCATAGAGAATTTATGGGACATATTGGAATAAGCTGTTCGTGATCAATCATCCCCACCAACATCTCTGCCTGCTCTAAGACAAACACTCTTAAATTGATGGTCAGCGAAACCCGCGTCTGTGTTTCAGAACATAATAATTTGTGCTTTCAGTGTATGCTTAATAACAGCTCCAACTGGCTATCACAAGAAAATATTGAAAGCAGGGTTCTTTATTTTGCCTATTTATTTGAGAACACTTATGGAAAAATCAGCATCCATTTGATTTAGTTTTATGCTATTAAGAATATATTTTCACAATTGTTATTCTGTCAATCTTCAGAAAAGTGAATGGGTTAATCTACTTAATTGATATTTCTTAATTGTCAGTGTCTCAACCAAACACAACCATTCAATGCAGTTGGTTTTAAGTTTCCAGGTGCGAAATGAGGCCACTGTGGCATTTCCTGAGTAGTCAGAGTCATGGGATTCTGGCTTATCATCCGAGTAGGACCTGGGTTGAAGCTATGGATGTGGCATGGGTGGTGTGCTTATCTCACAGTGCTGGTTCCATTCCTTTTCTGGAACAAGTGGGTTTAACTGACCATCTATACTGCAATTGAGAGTCCTAAGCACTCCTTGCAGCCTTAAGGTGTTCATGAAGTTACCCCACTGGTTGAGTGGTCAGAGACTCTGGGTTTTGCGTAATTATCTGAGCTAAGCACGAGTTCAAATCCTGGATAAAACATGGTGCCCTGGAACCAGTGGCCCAAAATTAGGGATGGGCAACTGCTCAGAGCTCTAAGATTTTCTCATGGTAGTCATCAAAACCCAAAAAGAACTTTCATAGAGGATCACCACACACACACACACACACACAGCCCCCTACCAAAAAACAAGCACACACACAAAACAACAACAAAAAAAAAAAAAAAAAAAACAGGCCACTTGAGTTTAGTACTTCTTCCTGATGATTATGTTCAGAATGTTATCAGGCAAGAAGATTTCAGTTTGAGGTTTTACTAACATTTTGGGTAGCTGTACACATCCCGGTAAAAAATTAATCTCCTAAACCATGTGGTCAGCACAAAAAATCATTATTATTGGCATAAAAATTGTGCTATTCACAATGTCCATGTTGCTAACTCCTCAATAAACTTATTAATGTGTCATCCTTGATAAGAAATCAAACCCGCTTTTCATAAGTGGGTTTGATTTCTTCTTACAGTACTCAGAAAAATGCATTTTCAAGCAACTGAAGTAGTTCTAAAAAAGCAGTCAGTCCGATATCAATTTCAGGACAATGCAATTTTTAAATTACCTGAGAAACTCATCAGATTGATTTTTTTGTGATGTCAAATATATCCCAGAAGTAAATTAATGATCTTATTTTTCTGAACTTGTTAAGCATTTGTTTTTCTGTTTTAGAGTTTAACTTCCACCATGAGCAACAACTCCACGGGCTAAAAATCAGTCGCCCATCCTTTTTTTTGTTGTCATGTTGTTTGGGGGTGGGGGTGTTAACGACCATCACAAGCAACCAATGGGTTATAAGTCATCATCTGTAACTAATTTAGGCCACCGGTTCCAGTGAAGAGGGAGATCCAGTGCCGTAAGACAAACACAAAATCCACATCTCATGGGGATTTGAACCTAGACCCATCTCAGATGTGAATGATCAGAAGCCAGTGCTTAGACCACTGTGCCACCACCCATCCTTAACCTTGAGCCAATGGTTCCTGTGAAGGAAGTGAAATAGCACCAGAAAGGCAAAAATAAAATCCACATCTGTCCCCACAGATGTGAGATGCCACTGCATTGGATCACTGGTCAACTCCATTCCAAGTAAACAAAAAATCTGATTTGAGTTTATAGCTGTAATAAATCTATTGCTTATGAATGTGTGTGTGTATCATTACAATCTTAAATTTCCTGTTCCATTTTAGAATTTTCCCACTCTCTTCTTTCAGCTGCTTACAGGAATACAGCAATATGTTTAGTACAAGCTGCTCTAATAGTTCTGCAGGAAACTGATCGTCTTCCAAAGAGGTATGATGCTTGACATTTGTTATACAGTGTACATATTTCCGATTATCTCAGTTATTTCCCTGTGCTACGAGAACAAATCAACAATGGAAAACTGCAACACAAGCTTTGTTACACGAGTCTAAAATTTCCTTTAATAGCTTAAATGCACTACTCAATATTTGCTGAGCTTTTTTTGCTCTCTACTAGGCACATAAAAGAGACATAACAGGTGGGAAAGTGATAACTGCTATATGCAAGGTCATCCAAAAAGGAGCAACTCCATTTTGGAGCAGGATGAAAAGATTAGCACCTTACACAAACTACATTAGCACAGCCAGCTCAGTGAGAAGGTCTTAACTCATCTGCACCATGCAATGACAGCTTGTCCTTGGACCTGTCAGATGCCGGGGGAAATCTCCTGAACAAATACCGAAGGAACAACCAATAGTGTCCCCTCCTACCATGATAGCATGATGTCTTTCAACCACGGACTTTCAATTTTGTAATAAAATTGATAAACTTACGAAATTTTGGGACAAGTTTCTCATTAAATTCAGAGATTATGTGGAGAAATAGGCCAGGCTAACTTTTTTCTTTGTTCATAATATTTCAGATTCCTCTGATTAAACATTGTAAAGAATAAAAATGTGTTACCTTGCTTTTTAGAAACCCCTCATACATCCATCTGATAAAGAAGAAAAGAATGTTTCTGATCCAGCTCTTGTGACTGTAGCAGCGGTACTAACAGAAGACCAACAAACATAGAAAAGCAATAAGCATGTCATTTCTGTGTTAAAACCTGCATTAAAAACATGGTTGAATTATTCATTACTAACACATGAAAGTATCCCCTTGGCTCCTGAAGGTTTTCCCCTCTACAATGTTCTAATCAGTGCCATTCAGATTGTAACTGAAAAAAACATTTTAACACTTAAAAGTGGTTAAATTCAAAAGCATACACCATCTGATAATAAAGTTCCAGGACAGTGGGTATTACTCTGTTAATGTTAGTGGTAAAAATATGTTTTATGGGTCAAATTGTAACTGTGTTTTCCCTCTCTTGCAGGACACATGAAGATCTAAGGAAGTGCAGACCTGTCCGATTCTGAAGACTGTTAATAGAAGGTACCCCAAAGACCATTGTTATGGATTTGAACAGGGAGCAGAGAGTAAACATCAAGTTTTGCTGCAAGTCCGAGAAGCCAGCAACGGAGACCTTTGAAATGATAAAACATGTTTACGGGGACAATGCCCTATCCTGTTGTCGGTTTTTGAATGGTATGCTCGCTTTCACCAGGGAAGGGAAGGCATTGGGGATGACCCAATTATTGGAAGACTGTCAACCAGCTGTTCTGAGGAAATGGTGGAGAATGTTCACACTCTGGTGCAGTCAGACCGTTGAATGATGGTACGGATGATGGAGGATGAACTCCGTATCAACCGTGAAACAATCCGGCTGACTCTAAAGAAAGATCTTGGGAAAAGGAAGATTTGCACAAGGTTTATGCTGCACAGTTTGACTGAAGAACAGAAAGTGCAAAGAGTCAAAAGCTGTAAGGCATTCATTGCAGCCATGGAACTGGACCCTTCGGCACTGGACCACATTGTGACAGGTGATGAGATGTGGTGCTTTCAACATGATCCAGCATCAAAGAGGCAAAGCATGAAGTGGAGGGCACCAAGTTCACCAAGACCCAAGAAGGTTCGCCTGAAGAAGTCGAAAATCAAGGCAATGCTGATAACATTTTTTGACAGCAGCGGCATCATTCACAGGAATGGCTTCCGGAGGGCACAACAATCTCCAGTGCCATTTACCTGCAAGTTCTTGATTGCCTACAGAAGAGAATTCATCATGTGAGGCTGCACCTGCGAGCACGTGGAAGTTGGTTCCTTTTGGATGACAATGCATCTGCCCACTCAGCACTGTTGGTGATACAGTTCCTCACCAAGTCCAGAGTGCCCAGGCTCAACCATAAGCCCTACTTCCCGGACTTAGCTCCCACCAACTACTTCCTGTTCTCCAAAGTAAAATTGGCGTTGAAAGGACGACATTTCATGACTGTTCAGAACATCAAGAAAACCGTTACTATGGAAATGAACAGTGTTGCAGTAAATGAATTCAAAAAGTGTTTCACACATCTAGTGGAGCAATCAAAATGGTCCATCAATAAGAAGGAGACTGCTTTGAAGAACCATAACCACAGTTGCACTCAGTGCATTAAATTTCCTCGTAACAGCAACTGTCCTGGAACTTTGTCAGACTGTGTACTTACGCTTAAAGCCAACATACTGATTTTTCAGTGGAGGGTTGGGGGTCTATTCTGGATGGCAACTTCACATATAAGAAGGTTTTGTGAGGAAGACTAAATTTGAAAAGCACTTTATTCTGCATTTTTGAATTTTGTCATAGAATTCAGATACATTATAGCTGAATTAATAATTACAAAGAAATGCACACGCCATCAAGAAAATTCTGCCTGTTAAGTCAGAGGATTCACTTAACAGGCAGAAAGAGAAAGCGATGATTTATTGTGGAAAATTCTTCTGCAAATGTTATCTATTTGTACCAGAAGGACGTTTACTGCTAACAAAGAATTGTTTTGATAGTAAAGTGCCACTTCAGTAAGAATCCCTAAACACTTCTAACTGCTCATAAGACCTTTTTTGGGGTTAAAACAAAACCCCTGAAGAACTGTCAAATAGGGACTCACCTACCTTTAATTTTTTTGCCACTAGGCTCCAATGAAGGTACAGAATCAGCACATAAGGACAAACAAACATTGTTAGCATTTGTGTCTTGTCTAATTTGGTATTCAAACACAGACTCGGCTATATGATGTAGGATGCTCATGCTCCAGGCCATTTGCACCCTGGAAAATTCATGCGAATTTTGAAAGCTCATCGAAAAGCACCAACAGTAAACTTAAAAACACTAAGACTATTTACTTACTCCCACATGAATGAACCTTCAATGATCTACCAGTGTTCGAAGTGGGCCGGTATGGCATACCGGTAGTTAAGAAAATGGAAGTGAGTACACTGGCAGTTAAAAAAACATTATTTACCATCCCGGTATGCAATAAATTATAAACCCGTCACAAACTACATAAAGAAATTAGGATGGAAGCGCAAATTTTAACACAAAAATTGGTAAATGACATTTTTAACGTATAAAATTGATAAATGATTAGCAGCTGGGACTGAAAAGACGTTAAGCGCTCTGCTGCTACACTACAGTTTTAGTGTAGCAGCAGAGCACTTAACATACTGAAGAAGAATGGCTTTCGATTTAAAATCTTGGTGTCAACCATACTGGTAGGAGCACTGCCGGTATAGTCAACACCATACCGGCAGTAGCTCTGTGACACTTCGACCACTGTGGTCTATTATGTAAAACGTTTTGAAATGTGGCTTTTTATTATGCTCCAGAAATTAATTTATGAAAACCATAACTATAAGGTGCTAACTATACCATATGAGGATGAAATAAGACAGTCAATTTATCTACTATAAACACAGTTCTATGCTCAAGAAATGGATATCGCTACATCCACTATACAGAAAACTGCAACAAATTTTCTGTTCTCTCCCCACCCACACTTTTTATTTGCCACAGCTGCTTTAAACTAACATGACTGACAAGAGAAACTATCGGACCTCCAGAGGACAATCGTCACAGAACGTTCTGTGGTGGACAAGCATGACACCAAAGTAACAGATGTGAAATACGACATTTCTCAATCGCCCGCAACCCCTAGAACATGGCTTATAAAAGTGGGATGCCCGCCTGTAATGTATGCAGCCATAAAGTGTCAAACAACATGTAAATATGGGTGTGATGTGATTGGGTGATACTGCACATGCCTGGAAGGTGTCCTGCGTTCTGTACGTCAGTGACTGTTAAATGTGAGTAGTGTGAGACAGCGCACAGGTCTGTTTGTACGCATACAAATATTGTGTTGTGTGTTTTAAGAAAATGGCTTGTAACCCTCATGCTGTAGCACAGATACTGGTGGACAAGGTGACGCAGAAATACCAAGACGACACGGCTCCAACGTACATCAACAGGTGAATTGCAAAGCAGTTGTATAGTGTTTTGGAGCAACATGTCATTGGAGACGCTGACATGTTTGAAGGACAGACATTGTGGCGTGATAGTGATGAAACGTCGGATACGTTATCTAAACATAGTGATACAACGGGTACTCCAGCAGACAACGTGCCAAGCAGTTCGAGTTCCTATGAACCATCACCCCCCAAAGTGAAACGGAAAAGCATTCACAAACAGTTTTCCGGACAAACCATGCAGAGTGTCTATAACAACGTGAAGGTTGCAAAGAAAACTGTTGCAGCAACTGCCCGTAAATACAAGATATCACCAGAAAAAGTGTGACAAATAGTAACTGCTGTTGAGAGCGGTCGTACGATGAAACACAAAACTGCACGCATTTGCCAGCATATGTTCACCAAATTTCAAGATGCGTGTAACATGGGACTCTCAATTCACTACTGGCATTTAAAGACGTAGGTGAAGAAAGCAGCTAACGCAATGGGTATCCATAATTTTAAAGCCAGCACATATTTATTGTACAAATTCAAACACTGCTATAAAATCTCATCACGCAAGATCTCAAGGTTTGTTGCCAGGTGGGATGTTATCCTTGACACGGCCGCAAGGAACAGTGCATTGGAGTTTGTACGGGATGTTACGTACTACATTACTGTCAATGCAATTGATGCCGACATGGTGTTCAATACAGACCAAACTCGATTTGGATACGAACTCACGTCAAACAGGACTCTATCACTGACTGGGGAGAAGACAACTGAAGCTGTTGTGCAATCCGTTGCATCGACTACCCACTCCTATACCATTCAGGTGCTTATGTCCATGTCAGGACGCCTTGCAAAGAAACTGTACATCTGCTTTCAGGAAGTGGGTGGTAAGTTTGGCAAACGTATTTCCAAAACAGTATGATGTAACCAACCTCCAAATATAGAATGTGACTGCAGCACAAGTGGTAAGATGTCCACAGCTCTCGTTCTGTCCTGGATGTGTAAGGTACTGGAACCAGAGCTAACATGACCTTCCCTTCTCTTACCGGATTCGTGGTCTGGTCAAACCGACACTAGTTTGCCAGTCAAAGCCTTCGGTGACAGCGACGTCAATTTGCACACACAAATCATACCACCGAAAGCCAGCAAATACTACCAGCCCCTTGATGTGTATTTCTTTCGACAATAAAAACTGTTTGCATGATGCATGGAAGAGTACATACATTCTGATGAGGTGAATGGCGTCAACCTACATGACAGAATCTTCATTTTCAAGTTGCATTCATTTATATACAACCAGTTGTGTGCACCACAGTACCAAACTATGCTTCTCTATGTGTGGAAGACGTCTGGCTGCTTGCCACATGAAACGCCTCTTCTGTTCCGTAATGTGTTGGGCATCAATTTTGCTGTGCGTGACATGTGCAACACTCCTGACTGTGATCCCAGTGCCATCATTATCTGCTTGTGGTGCGAGATTCACCTTTGCTTGCAGCATTGCCTTCTCTCAACACATTACCATGACGTGGAGTGAGGTATGTATAGGACATTTGCAACTTAATAGCTTTGTACATGGTCTCTCTCAACATTTAGGTGCCTTATATCTAACAGGTAAATGTTAAGATAATACAACGTAGTTGTCACAAATGTTTATTTTTTTAAGCCGACCATGGTTTTGCTGGTTATTGACCTAGCTTCATCAGGACGAATGGCACATAAATATTCAAATTGTATATGGCATCATAAATGGTGTTTACAGTCACGTGTTTCGGTTAGATGCTTCCACACACTTGAGAGAAATGAAGTGGATGCCATGTCATTAACAAGTTGCGAAGACTTCTGATATATATGGAAATCTTCCAAAATATCAAGTCTGGTGGATGAATCTGGCTTGTCAATTAGTTTTGCTTCTTCAAAGAGAAATTTATGGTCCTTTTTGTAACAGTGTTTAGCCACTGATGACTTGTTTAGGTCACAGTTCCGAATATAGGTCTTGTGCTCCTTCAATCAAAAATGCAAGTCTCTACGGGTCTGTCCTATATATGAAGCACCACATTCACATGGAATTTGATAAATTCCCCATGAGTTTTTGTCTTCAACATAGTCATTTGATCCGAAAAATCTCATTTTGTTTATGGGTTTAAAAATCACCTTAAAATTAAAGGTTTTGAGAAATTTTGAAGGCAATGTAATGGGAAAATGGAATAATGGCAAAATTCTCTCGCAGTGGGCGCATCACAGGAGTTAACATGGAGTTAGGCTTCGGTTTCTGGAATTTTGTTACAGCCTTGTCTATAATGGAAGGGTTGTATCCACGCTGTACTGCAACATGTTTAAGAAAATAAAGTTCTTTTTCCAAAATGTCTTTACCTGAACATATGTGTAATGTGTGATATATGCAACTGTAAAAGGTGCTGAGTTTTTGTTGCCAAGGGTGATTGGACTTGGCATGTGGAGGTGAGGAAACAGTGAAAGGCTTCCGATAAATTGTGGTTGTGAGAGATCCATTTGAGCGAGTTACCAGGACGTCAAGGAATGGTAGGCATCCATTATTTTCAGTTTCGTAGCTGAATTGAATGCGCGGATTAATTTAATTTATAAGTTTGACTAATTCTGGAATTTCAGAATGTTTTCCCTTCCATAGAACGAAAGTATCATCTACATATCGTATCCATAAGTCAAATTTCACGAGTTTAAAAAGTTTTTCATCAAATCAACGTATGTAGATTTCGCATAACATAGGTGACAGTGGACTGCCCATGGCTAGACCTTCTGTCTGTTCATAAAACTTTCCACAGAAAGTAAAACTGTTCTGTTTTATGCAAATGTCCACTAGTCCTGTTATTTCTTCTACTTCAGGTTGGCTGTAATGATGCTCTATAAGACTTGATTTTAGGGATTCCAGAGTTCCTTTTACTGGAATATCGGTGAACATAGATACCACACCAAAAGATAGCATTAGTTGATCTATGCAGGGGTGTAGTTTGAGTCGATTGGTAAACTCAATGGAGTTTTTCACAGATGTTTCATTTGGAGTGGCCAAGGTAGATAATTTTGAAGAAAAGAACTTGGATAACTTACTATATGCTGCTGTGCCGATATTACTTATTATAGGCCGGAAAGGAATTCCAAATTTATGTATTTTAGGGAGAGCATAGAATCTGGCATAATAGGCGTATGAAGGTTTAAGTTTGTTTTTGTGTTTTGGCTCAGAGTTTCTGAGTTTCTGATTAATTTCTGTATTTATTTCAATTGTTTATCTGAAGGATCATTCTTTATTTCTTTGTAATGTCCATCCGAAATAAGATTTTTGACTTTGTTATCATATTGGTTTTTGTCTAATACAACCAAATTACCTTCTTTGTCACCTTTAGTGATGATTAAATTGGAATGTGTGCGCAATTCTTTAAGCACATTAATTTCTTTGGTGGTTAAAATTTGGTCTAGGTAATGTATCATGATTTGCGGATATCACTTGGTTGATGCAATGTCTAACTATTTCTTTTTCTTCAAAGTTGAGATGGCTTTTTATTAGAGATTCCTCAACTGATGTAACTATGCCTGATACTGGTATCTTTCTTGAGATAGCAAAATTATTAGTCAAACTTATAAATTCAATTGATCCTCACATTCAATTCAGGTACGAAACTGAAAATAACGGATGCCTGCCATTCCTTGATGCCCTGGTAACTCGCTCAAATGGATCTCTCACAACCACAATTTATCGGAAGCCTTTCACTGTTTCCTCACCTCCACATGCCAAGTCCAATCACCCTTGGCAACAAAAACTCAGCGCCTTTTACAGTTGCGTATATCGCGCGTTACACATATGTTCAGATAAAGCCAGTTTGGAAAAAGAACTTTATTTTCTTAAACGTCTTGCAGTACAGCGTGGATACAACCTTTCCATTATAGATAAGGCTCAAACAAAATTCCAGAAACCAAAGCCTATCTCCACGTTAACTCCTGTGATGCACCCATTGCGAGAGAATTTTGCCATTATTCCATTTTCCCGTGACATTGCCTTCAAAATTTAAAATTTTTTCAAAAACTTTAAATTTTAAGGGTGATTTTTAAACCCATAAACAAAATGAGATTTTTAGGATCAAAGGACTATGTTGAAGACAAAAACTCGTGGGGAATTTATCAAATTCCATGTGAATGTGGCACTTCATATATAGGACAGACCCATAGACCCTTGCGTTTTCGATTGAAGGAGCGCTAGTCCTATATTCGGAACTGTGACCTAAACAAGTCATCAGTGGCTAAACACTGTTACGAAAAGGACCATAAATTTCTCTTTGAAGAAGTAAAACTAATTGACAAGCCAGATTCATCCACCAAACTTGATATTTTGGAAGCTTTCCATAAATATCAGAAGTCTTCGCAACTCGTTAATGACATGTTATCCATGCCATTTCTATCAAGCGCGTGGAAGCATCTAACCAAAAAACGTCACTGTAAACACCATTTATGATGTCATATACAATTTGAATATTTACGTGCCATTCGTCCTGATAAAGCTAGGTCAATACCCAGCAAAACCTTGGTTGGCTTGAAAAAAATAAATAAATAAACATTTGTGACAACTACATTGTATTATCTTAATCTATATATAATCGTCACAAGACTGTAGTCTTTGAGATAAAAGTAAATGTTGTTTGACACTTTATGGCTGCATACATTACAGGCGGGCGTCCAATTTTTGTAAGCCATGTTCTAGGGTTTGCGGGCAATTGCGAAATGGCATACTTCACACCTGTTACTATGGTGTCATGCTTGTCCACCACAGAACGTTCCGTGACGATTGTCATCAGGAGGTCCGATCGATAGTTTCCCTTGTGAGACTGGGATGAAATCTTGAAGGAACAATGCTACCCAGTTCTTGGACCCCTTACTGAGACAACCTCAGTTCCAATTCTGTTAGAGAAGATATGCACAGGTGATAATAAATTCATAGATCTTCACAAATGCTCAAGTCTTACACCATTACACCCTAAATAATGCTCTTGAGCTCAACTTTTCAGTTGTTAAAGAACAGAGTGGTGGTCGCTTTGGACAGATATTTATCTATTTAAAAGCAATGGAAATACCCCAAAATCGCACTCACTCTTCAGCATTTTCCCTCCAAAAATTTGTGCCATCAAAAGATTAATCTTAGTTACGGCCTTAATAATTTTCATATGCAACATAATACTCCTTCCAGTCTGAAGTCTTATAAAATGGTAAAATTGTATGTATGACAAAAGCACTATGAATTTTGAAGTGCTTTATGAATGAAACAACAGAATAAACTATAGGCACAGATGAACATGCTCTGACATATGAAGCTTCATACATTAGGAGTTAACTTTATTGGATGCATGAATATACTTTTCATGCAAAAAAATTATCAGCCTCTGTGTTCACCACCAAATTTTTTTGTTTAAACAATAGGTAACTAATATGTCACTAGACATCATAGATTCTGTTTCATTGCAGAGACTTAAAACCATCTTTAAACAATTTCAAATAAGCAAGCCATTTTGCTGAACTAATTATTGAAATAATAGCATGGTTCAAAATTTGTTTCTGCTGTTCAGGTCTAACAATAAAGTGGTTAGACTATGAATTTCTTTTACAAAGGACTGGCATGAAAGATGTAATAGATACTGCATTTAATCTTTTGAACCAATTCTTTTATACCTCTGACAGAATAATCCACAATTAAAGGGATGGGTCACTTATTCTAGAAATTGGTAATAATAGGTATGTGTAAACAATAGCAAAAATATATATAAAAATTGCTACTGAAAAATCATTTTAAGAACTGCAGTGTTTTTAAGTTTCTTGAAGCTATGAAAACAGTGTTCTTAAATATGTTCTTACACAATAATTTAAATTTATTTTTCTTTTATCAAAATTGCATTCAACTGTTCCCTCTTTCCTGCAGAGGAGGAATTTATCTACCTTTAACAGCCTTCTCAAGAACCTCACTTTCTTCACGATTGCAGAAGCATGGAATAATATACAAAGAAGAAAAATACACTGGATGAATTTTTTTATATAGAGATACTTTTTACTAAACAATGTTTGAGAATTTTTGTTTAATTCAGACACTATGTAAAGCATTATATTTTTTGTATTTTAAGAAATAAATTTTTTTTCTATGTATAGTACGATCTTTTAGCACTTATCTCAGACAAACACACATTCAGTTTGTTATTATATATACTCACCTAACAATGTTTGGGCACCTGTTACCCTCACAACATCAGCAATGCATCATGGAATGGACTCTACCAGGTGCTGAGGTGATAGAAATGTCTGGGTAGTATAGTAACACATGATCCAAGGACAGCCATCCCTTAAGCATGGACAGTTACACGGAAGTTGGGTTTGGGCACAAACACATTACTTCCCTTAGTCTTATAACATGCTCAATTAGGTTTAAAAACCAGAAAGTGAAATGGCCATTCAGGGACTGAGAACTCACTGGAGTGTTTCTCCAAGCTTTGCCAAACTTGAGTGTTCAGATGGGGCATAGTCTTCTTAAAAGAAGGCATCCTGCTGTGGGAAATGCATAGCCAGGCAGGTATATGAGATTTCTGTTATTGTTTGGGGGGGGGGGGTCCAGAAAAATTGCACACACACACACACACACATACACATATATATATATATACTGAAATTCAAGACTGGATTCCAAGGGGCAGGAAAAGACCCATAAAAAGACCACATGGGAAATGGGAGGATAAAATTCGAAAGCGTGCGGGAGTGGCACGGAGGAGACTGACACATGGCACAAGACAGATCGTTGTGGAAGAAACTTGGGGAGACCTTCATCCAGCTGTGGATTGATAATGGTTGATGATGTGTGTGGCGGGCTGTTGGTTTTCATGTCTTCTGTTAGCATTACTGAAGCTGCGTTATTAGCAAATCTTTTGTACAAAAAAAAAAAAAAAAAAAAAGATTGTGTGTATGTTGCTATTACTTTGTCTGACCAGGGACACTACTAGGGGTGTTCAAATGAAAAGGTACGAAACGTCATAAGAACAGAACCGTTAACATATTTGTTTATGCCGCTATGGGAGAACGTAGCGACACATCTAGGGATGCGATTGGAGTCGCCGGCGTGGATCGGAGCATGCGCGGGCGCCCGCATGCGCAGGAGAGAGCAGAGGCTCTTATAAAGAGCGCCGTCCAATTGACGCGGCAGTGCGTGTGAGGACAGGATGGTGAACCATTAACTCCGATGTGTACTGTGAGACACTCCGAAGTCTACGCAGGCCCATCAAGAACAAAAGACCGGGGCTGCTCACGGATGGTGTGGTTCTGCTCCATGATAACGCGCGTCCACACGTCTCCAGGGTCACACACGCAGAACTGGCCAAGTTCCAGTGGGAGCAGCTTGACCATCCGCCCTACAGCCCGGACATATCGCCCTGCGATTTCCATGTGTTTGGTCCCCTGAAAAAACATCTGAAAGGGAAGCGCTTCCACTCGGACGACGAACTCAAGGACGCTGTGCAGGACTGTGTCTCGTCACGGCCACAGGAATTCTGGGAACAAGGAATCCTTCGGCTTGTTAATCAATGGGATCGTTGTGCTACGGCCTATGGTGTATACTTTGAATAAAGTCTTCATTTATACCCACAGTGTCGTTTCGTACCTTTTCATTTGAACACTCCTTGTACATCTCTGCATATATATATTGTTTTTCTAATTCCATATATATCTTTACACAGAGAGAAAAAGAGATATTTCTTTACGCCTTTTAAGAGTTGTTTAAAATCTTACGACTTCTTGCGCAATGGTCCCTTGGACACTAAAACAGGTGTTTTGTTAGGCAGTCCCTTACAAAAAATTGTCCAACCTTCTCATTCCCTATCTCCTCATGGAGATTCTGTGAAGAATTCTCCCTCTTCCTGGATGTCGTCTTCTGCCATAAAATGTAGAACGAGTAACCAGAAATGCACTGCTAATTGCTCACACAAATCACTGACTCATCTCTTAATATCACGTGAGTGGGGCTACTGAAAAAAACAAAGCAACAACACAGAACCAGAGTGAGCTTTTAAAAAATAACTGTTAGGCAAGATTTTGAGCGCAACATAGTTAAAAAGCTGGCTCGTTAAAACTACTTTTCATCTTCCACCCTGGCTCACCATACTTCACTTTCTTTGTGCCCAAACCCAGTTGGATCAGTGCAGACCCCTACATCAAACCATAAATATTTACTTCAATTTAATAATTTGCAAAAGCTCATGTTTAAATGCATTGGTTTTGCAATTATTCAAAAGTAATGCTTGTGCTACTGCAAAAAAAAAAAAAAAAAAAAAAACCGTTAGCTACATATTTAAACACATGGTTTGCATGCATGCTGGAATTCCATGTTGTCCTGGAAATGTCTTAAAATTCTGTTACATGTCCTGAAATTCTATTACATGTCCTGAAATTTTATCCATTCCTGCCTTTTTGTTCCTGTGCAATATTTTGTAGTCGAGGATTTTTCACTGATATAACTTATATGTGACAAATTTCCCTCCCCACCCCCTACAAAATGTTGGGACTGTTGATTCTCATGTCAATTAGCAGTCCTGAAGCTGCATTATTAGCATGTCTTTTGTAAAAAAAAAAAAAAGAAATGATTGTGTGTATGTTATCACTTTGTCTGACCAGGGACACCATATCTCTGCAACTATTTGTTTGATTTGTAAAATTCTTTTTGTATTGGGAAGCTCGAAATGTGAGAATGACAATTCTTTAATTCTATTTTTTTTTATGTACAACTTCGCTGCTAGAGGGCGTAAATGCAGATCCTATAAAATTCAAAATAGATTTTATTTCATATATTTGCTTCTAAATATCTGATTGAAGAAATTTCTCCTTTCGATACCTTTTATATTGGAGACAACTTCAGTTACATTTTTCAGTAATGCATAGACTTTCCGCTAGGGGGCGTGGTAAATAGTGGTTTTTCCGATATCTCTGCTTCTAAAAGTCTGAAAAATTCTTCCTTTGCATATAATTTCTCATTTTTGGTAAAAAATGGTTTGACCACCAGAGGCATAAGTGTTTATTTTGGCTTCTGATGTATTTACTATAAAATCTAAGCTTCTGGAAACTCGACTGAAAAAATTCTTTCATTTTATAAATTCTTTCTTTTACTCACCTCGTATAATCTTTTGAGAATACCTCCTGCTTAAAATAGTGCATAATTTTCCCACCAGGGGGCATCGATGCATATCTTATTTTTGTTGATATCTCTGTTTCTGAGAGTCCGATTTGAAAAAAATATTTCTTTGTTGGAGAAAATTTTCGGTTCAAAATGTTTCTCAAATGATTTCAAGTTTTTCATAATGCACAAGTGTGCCACTAGAGGGGGTAAGTTCATGTTTCCGGGACAAAAAACCAGATTGAAAAAAATTCTTTTCCGATCAGATACTAACTATAAAAATTCCTTGTGTGTGTTTTCTTCACAAAATAATGCACAATTTACTGCTAGGGACACAAATATTTAATCTATTTTTCTCAATATCTGTACTTCTAAATGGCCGATTTAAAAAATTCTTTTAACACCAGATACCATTTACCTTATGGAATGTTTTAGGTTTGTATTTGAGGATGTTTTTAGTTCACAGATCTGCCGCTAGGTGGTGTTTGTGTACTTCCGTTTGCAGCTGTGTCTCCGCTTCTGAAAATTCTATTGAGAAATTTCTTTCCTTTTTTTTTTTTCTTTACTCCATGCCATTTGCTACAATAAAGATTGGGAGTGAATAAGATTTTTGATTCAATAAGAATATCCTATTTAAATAATGCACAACTTTCCCCTTAGAGAGCGTAAATGTCAAAACCTTTTTCTTGCTATCTCTGCTTCTGGGAGATGTATTTGAAAAGTTCTTTTTCCTTAGCATAGCTTTTGCCATGAAGAATACTTTTTGCCTATTTTCAACTTTTCCATTATGCAAAATTCTTCTGCTAGAAGGCATAGAGTTATATCAAGTTTCCTTTTACATTTCTTCTTTTAACTGTTCAATTTGAAAATCTGTCTCTGATACCTTCCTTCTGCTATGAGAAACTTTTTGTGCACCATTTGTTAATTTTCACAACATACCTTTTAGCCACTGGTGAAAGTAGCCAATTTTTTTTTTATTTTTTTTTTTTTTTGTGGCTTATTTTGACCTTTACTGAAATTTGCTAATGAATACTTTATGGAAAAATTTGCCATAAAATCATATTGTTTATTAATATCAGAACCTTAAATCTAGTTGTTTCTTAGCATTTTCTGAGCTAATTAATCACTTTCCATCTGCTATATTTAGTTTTCTAATCATGCCCAGTTAAATTGCCTTGATCCTTGATGAATGCAGCTGTACACTTCCAATGTAAGCATTATTTCAAAATACAAAGGCCGTTAAATAAAAACGGAGAGTAATTTTTTTTTGAGTTGGCAACAGTGCAAAGGGAAAAAAATAACCACGCAGACGACTAACCAAATTAAGGAAGTATTTATGGCAACAGTTATTAGCCGTGGCAGACAATTCTGGTTTTGTTATTGCCCAGTTGTTTGAGGTACATCTGCATTTCTCCATACAGTTACCCCGCACGGGGATAACTGGTTTTCCAGTTATTTGGGGAGCGGCGCCCCCACGGCCCGAGCTGACCTTGTGACTGGTCAACATCTGATGTCATGCCACAGCTTGTTTTTTCTTATTTTGGTGCTGTTGGTGTTTGCAGGGACGGCTGTTCATCCAGCTGTTGGGGAGTCGCGGCCCCACGTTCCCGAGCTGGTCTTGTGTCTCGCTTTTCGTTTTTATTTATTTTCTCCACTGGCTAGTTGCCCGTGTTGTATTCTCTACCTAATCGCTACCACGTTATGTACTAACACCCCGGTCTTGTGGTTTTGTTACCCTCCACCACTAACTGATTTATATTAACCGCTCAGTTCGTAGGTTGCTGAGATTCAGTTTAGGTTCCCTGCCAGGATTTGTCTTCTTTAGATTTCTTTTTTTTCCTTTTAGTTGGCTTGGGTACTAGACCTACCTGCATGTTTGCCGCGTGCGGAGACCCGTGAGGCGGAAATGGGATGTCTGGCGGCTGAGGTCGCAGGAGACCGGATAAAGTGCCTCCTGTGTACCAACACTCCTCTTCGACCCCGGCTTCGCTGTAAACGGGAGGCTAGAGACTAACCCACCTCTAGTCAGAAGTCATGTACCAAGTTGTGTACCGGGCTTTAGCGGCTTTTTTGTCGTATGGCACGGCAGGGGTGAGCCCGGGGGCTGTGGGATCATGCCAAAGGCGTTGGCATGACGGTACCAGGAGGCCGAAGTGTCCGCCGAGTGCGTGTGATCACAGCCAACGGACTATATCTGCAACGTATAAGCTCCAGAACTGTGTCTAGCGTCATTTTCTTGGCTTGCGGACCTCCAGTTCTCCCTTGTAGGGCTCGGTGGTGGGTGGAGTAGTCTGCAGACGAATCTTCCTTCTTTTTTCCATGGGTAAACCCAAACATAAACACTCCAAATTTAAGTCACCTGAAAAAATGATAGTTGCACCCGACTCTCCGTCTTCTCAACCTACCAAGTCTCATACCCTTAAACGGTCTTTAGACCTTGACCAAGAATGTGGAACCTCTTCTTCGGCTGCTGTACCAGTCGCTCCGAAGCGTCGTCTCCCTCGATTGCTGTGACTACGCATGCTACACACTTACTTGTAGAATCCATCGATCCGAATGAGAGACTGTCCACCAGATCTCCATTTTTTATTTCTAAAGCTTTGGACGCTGCGGTTGGCCCCTTGAAGTCTGTGAGGAAGCTTCGCTCTGGGGACCTGCTTGTTCAAACTTGCAGTGTTTCTCAGAGTAACACTCTTTTGCTCCTTACTAGTCTTCAAGGCATTCCTGTCAAAGTGGCACCTCACCCGTTTCTTAACACCTCTCGGGGTGTTATTTCGGAATTTGATCTCTTGCCATGCAGTGAAGAAGAATTGGTGACTGAACTTGCAGATCAAGGTGTTATTGCTGCGCGCCGTATGATGTTTCGGCGCGATGGTTCTTTAATTAAGTCTAAAAATGTTATCTTGACTTTTAACTCCCCGAAAGTTCCGACTGAAATCAAAGCAGGCTACTTGGTCTGTGGAGTTCGCCCGTACATTCCCAGTCCTCTGCGCTGTTTCAGGTGCCAGAGGTACGGGCATTCACAACGTTTTTGTAAGAGTTCCGCTCGTTGCGCAAATTGTGGCTCCAGTGAACATGACGGGGAAGGTTGCACTTCTGCGGCCTCCTGTGTTAACTGTGGTGAGGCCCATGCGGCTTACTCCCGCACCTGTATGAAATGGAAGGACGAGATGGCAATCCAGCGCCTCAAGACCCTGGACGGCCTCTCGTACCCTGCTGCCAAAGCCAAGTTGGGTATTCCCAACACCCGACAGCGTAGTTTTGCCGCAGTTGTTCAGTCTCAGCCACCACCCGTGCAGCCCTTTGTTCCGCGCCCTGTAGCTCTCGCCGCACTTGCCAAGCGATCTACAGTTGAACAAGCGACACAGGTGGATTTCACCGAGCTCCAGCTTATTCGACCAGCTGAGTCTGCGCCTTCTCTTTTGAAGACGACCGACTCTTCCAGTTCCCAGCGGAAGGCCTGCACGTGCTGGAGAGCCGGCCCTCAATCCTCTAAGGTGTGCAGTGTCCATCCACATGTCGCGGCCATCATGGCCGACTTTTGCAGCTGTCTCGGACTCAGCGCGGTCCCCACCCTCAACCAACATTATAGAGGAACATGGGGGAGGGAGAGTGACAGTTCGTCCCCAGCCTCAAACAACATTGCAGAGGACCATGGGGGGGAAGAGAGTGACAGTTCGTCCCCGCCCTCTGCCAGCATTGCAGAGGAGTGTGGGGGGAGGAGAGTGACTCATCCTTTGTGTAGTTGTGTCTAAAAAAAAAAAAAAAAAAAAAAGGAAGTTATAATTATAATAGTGAATCAATAAATTTTTCTTATAAACCTACTTAACTACCTTGTCTTCACAGCTTTCATCATGCTCTTTTTCGGCTTTTACCGGGCCTGTCTGTTCTTGATCATTTTCCACGTTTTTAAAAATCTGTGGCTGATAGTTCTTTGTCTGGCGCTCTTTGGCCAAGCCTGGCCCTTGCGCCAATAAAATCCAACAACCAACCAACCAACCAACCATACAGTTATGGAGCTGAGTGATTCAGTGTTAAGAAGTGAAATGTGTTGTGATAAAATTTTGCTATAGTTTGGGTAAAATGGCCCTAGAAACAGTTAACTTAATAAAAAAGCTTGCAAAGACAAATGTTTGGGTGAGTCAACGATTTTTAGATGGTACCATGGTTACAAAAAAGGGCATTTGTTGGCAGAACATGCTCCTAGGCCTGGTCAACCTGACAGTGTTGTTACGAGCATATTGTTAACACTGTTTGGGCAATCCTGCAAGAAGATAGACGAATAACGTGTGGAAACACAGCATTGTCAACTGATATTTGAAAAACGTTGGCATTCCGCATTCTACACATCAAATTACTGCTACATCGCGTGTGTTCCAGGTGGGTACCTTCATCACCTGATGAGAGAATAATTGTTAGTCAGAGTTCAGGTGTGTCATGAGTGGAAACAAATGATTGTAAAGTATCCAAACTTTCTAAATGCAGTAATAACTGATGATGAAACATGGGTCCATTATTTTGACCTTCTCACGAAGCGAGCAACGAGTGTCTGGAAACACACCGGCTCACCTCTTTCGAAAAAGTTCGCCAAATCAAATGGGAAGGTGATGATACTTTTCTTTGATCATAAAGGTGTAGTCTACCAGCATGCTGTTCCTCCACAAATTACTGTCAATGCTGAGTATTACATTTCAGTCTTGAAGCGTCTACGACAACACATATCGATTAAACGACTGGAACTGGTGGGCAGGCGGACCCTACACCATGATAATGCCCGCCCACATGTAGCTGCTAGTGTTCAACAGTTTCTTACAAAATGCATTATTGAAATCATGCCACAGCCTGCCTACAGTCGTGACCTTGCCCCGTTTGATTTCTGGTTGTTTTCAACAACGAAGGAGAAGTTCCATGGTGCACCATTCAACACAGATGCTGACATTATTGAATCTGTACAGGGATCGTTAAAGCAGCTTCCACAAAATGCCTTTGCCACATGCTTTGAAAAGTGGACTGAACGATGGGACCATTGCATATAATCTGAGGGAAGATACTTTGAGAAAGAATGGCATATTTTGCTGTACCTATATTTCTTCATTTTGTGTGATTTCACTCTGTTTTTACGGAACGGCTATTGTAATTAAATATAAATAGTGTTTTGTATAATTGATTGTGTGGTATATGAAAGCATTTCAAGTGTAATGCTACATTTATGTTCCAACTTTAGATCTTATACCTATATATTTTTGTGTTTTATGTTGTTTTTTTATTCTGTAATTTGCTTCAATAATTAATCGAACATAAGCCAAAGTAGGAAAATATATTTTTCTCAAAATCAGTATAGTACAGGGTGTCCATAAAGTCTTTCCCACATTACAAAAATTAATATAAAAAATCTATGGAAGTTAAAATAAAATGGTCGGCAACATAATATAGCAGCACTCAGTTTTTGTTTTTTTTTCTGTTCTTTAGGTGAGGGCTACAGCTGAATAAGAAGAGCATTTCATTGATAATGGCTTCCATGCAAGAAAAAAAGAGGTGTGCATGTTGTGGTTCTACGAGACCAAATCAATGGTTACTGTCTAGCGTCATTTCAGAAAAGAGTACAGACGATCACCAATTTTAAGAAATACCCTGTTATCTTGGAAATCTAGATGTAGGTTTATACTTCAGAGAAAGGGCTATCAGATAGAATATTTAACAAAGATATAATTTTATTGTAAATATTAATTATATTGCTAGAAAATTGTTGTAAAAATGTGTGAACATCCTCTGTATATCAATTCAGTGTCTGACCCAAGCCACAGTAAATAATATGTAGCCCTATCCTAGTTCGGACTGCACTGGCGGGCAGGCAACATCACTAATAACAACATCTATGTTTGAAAGCCCCCCCCCCAAAGAAAAACAGGCTGTGCAAAAAAAAAAAAATCAAAAAAAAATCAGGTAGTGTGACATTTTGCTGCATCCTGTATATGCACCATACATGAGGCTGACAAAGAAAAGCTAAAATTGCTCACTGTAATTTATTTATATAAATATTAAATTGGAGAACATCACTGTATACACAATATAAAATTACTGAATTCAAAACAAAATAAAATGGTTTTAAATTATTTTAATGCTTTAAAAAGTTATTTTTCTTGATTTGTTGTTGTACTTGCTAGACCAGCTCAAATTTCCTCTTGCCAGCAAGCAAGCTCCACAGCCACATCTTTTGTGGACTCTGCAGTTGCAAAGCATCCATTGCATATTTTTTTTTCTGCTGATATCTTTCCTTTCCCATTTTTTTGTTTTAGCTTTTCTCCCCTCCCCTTTACACTCTTAAATGACTATAACTTAATCAATCATGCTGAAAGACCTTTCAGCTTGAGGACCATGAATGTGTTACATTAAAGCTTTCACTATCTTAGATAAATGTTGTCACTTTGAGAACATGGATACTTTTGAACACCATGTATCAATTCTTTAAAACTTTCCTGCTTCATCACTCCCATTTTCGAAAATTTTCTTCTCCCTTGTCATGCAGAAATGCACACACTGATGTGGAAAAATAACATCTAACAACAGCACAAATAGTAGGAACATCACTAGGAAACACATTATAATTATGGAAAAAATCTTTGCTGCCTTTGACTTCCATTTTTGGAAATTTTTGTCCATTTTCAAGCTGAAATACCAATATTTATGGAATGAAATGCTATTTAACTATAAAGCTGAGCAGAAAGGACATCGTGAGTGGGGGAATGATTACCAGAGAAATCTTTAACATTCATTACTCAAAGTTTTGAAAGATGAAATTCGTCCCCATTTCACAAAGATATAATTTTATTGTAAATATTAATGATATTGCTAGACAATTGTTGTAAAAATGTGTGAACATCCTCTGTATATCAATTCAGTGTCTGACCCAAGCCACAGTAAATAATATGTAGCCCCATCCTAGTTCAGACTGCACTGGTGGGCAGGCAACATCACTAATAACAACATCTATGTTTGAAAGCCCCCCCCCCCAAAGAAAAACAGGCTGTGCAAAAAAAAAATAATAATAAAAAAATCAGATAGTGTGAGACATTTTGCTGCATCCTGTATATGCACCATACACCTACCTCACACATGCCAATCCCAAAAAAATTCTCTTCAGTTAGTTATGCATTGCTTTCAAGAGGGAATTTCTCAAATCTGCAAACGAATCCTGTCCTTAACCTTTTAAATACCACACTATGTTAACTGTGAGTTTCAAACTTATTGTGCAGTTTAAAAACCTTATTATATCTGCATACAAATTTTGAAATTCTCTAAAAAAATTTTTTCCTGTTTTTTTATTGCTTCCATTAGGGAATATTGGCATGTGAAGTTAATAATTTTGTTGCAATTTTATAGAAACTGATTTTTTTCATTATTTTAGAATACAGAGCCACGGATACATATTGGGGATTAAAGAATATTATAAATTTAGTTTCAATGGTTAGGTTTTTGCACTTTTAACTTACAATATATACAGGGTGATTCAAAACTTCTGGGAGGGGTAGGTTGCACATAGACAAATCGGAATCACATAGCAATTCAAGGTCAGAAATGCCACCTTCATGTGCTAGTGTACAGAGAGGACGAGAAATGAAAGAGCAGCACGTAAGAGAACAAAATGCTTTTCATTACTCACAAGACATTTGCAAAATTCATTGAGGTTACAGAAGGTGTTCAAAAATGTGACCATGAGCTGTAACACACGCTTAACATCGTCGGTGCATGGAATCACGTACATTTTGGAAAATTCCTAGCGTATCTCAGACTTCTGAAGCAGCTACAGAGATGCGTGCATGCTACAAGGTCCTCATCATTTTCAATGGGGGTGTCCTACACCAGTCCTTTGATGTAACCCCAGAAGGCATGTTAAGCCCAGTGATCTTGCAGGCCAATGAACGGGACCATGCTCGATCCACTGATGTCCAAATGTCATGTTTAAGTGATGACGAACGTCATTGCTGATATGGGCGGGGGACCCCATTGTGCGGGAACCACATTGCACTGCACAGAGACTGGGGACCTGTTGTTCATTCAATAGCTCTGGCAAGACGCTCTCCAGAAATACATATTTGGTAACTTCTTCCATCCAGACGAGGAGGCATTAAGTATGAGCCAATTAAGTAGTCCTCGACAATGCCGACCCAACAACAGCAGAACAGTTTTGTACTGCGGTCATATAGAATGGGGTTCTCCACCACCCATACATGCGCGTTATGTGCATTGAAGCAACCTTCCCATGTAAAGCAAGCTTCGTCTGTGAACAGCACAGAAGCAGGAAATTGGGGTTCTGCCGCACTCTTCTGCAGGTACCATTATGCAAATGCAATGCGCTGAGGGTAATGCTCAAGGCTTAGTGTCTGAACGTGCTGCACATGACATGGATGCAATTGGTCTTCGTGCAGAACCCTCCATACGGTGGATTGCAACAGACTGAGCAGATGGGCAATTGCTCGTGTGCTGGCACTTGGAGCGTCTTCTGCATGACTTAACACATTCTCTTCGATGGCAGAAGTGCATACCCACTGTTCCCGCTAACTGGCAGCCCCTGGAAAGAATCAGTGTCGCATAACCTCTGATGCAGCTGTGCAAATACTTGGTGGTTTGGCACTCGTTTTATCGGGTACCGTTCCTGGTACAGTCACACGACGACTCATCTGTTGCAGTCCACTGCCCCGTATGCGAGGTGCATATCAGTTATTTTCGCGTTCGTGAACTCAGTCATCCTACTACCTCTGCGGGCGGTTTACAAATGACGGTATCCTGAAAGAACATATGAGCAGTCTTGCGGTTGAACAAACGCCATCTACTGCATGAAGACGGCGTTTCCGACCCTGCATTGCTAGGTGATTCCGGTTTGTCTTTGTGCAACCTACCCCTCCCAGAAGTTTGTACCCGCTTAGCTGAATCACCCTGTATAATAATACACTATCTACCAACAAGTAATTGGACACCTGTGATAGCAAAAGAAAAAAGTTTATTCACCTTCAATAGTTGGTGGAGCCTTCATGAGAGGCGATTACAGCTGCGACCCTCCGGGGCATACTCTCAACTAGGCGCTGTACGATGGCTAGTGGTATTTTCTTCCACTCGGCTTGAAGAAGACAGGTCAGTTCCTTCACCGATTTCGAACGGTGGGGGCACCCCTTAAGTCGCCGCTCCAACTCGTCCCAGAGATGCTCGATAGGGTTAAGGTCTGGGCTCTGCGCAGGCCAGTCCATTCGATTAACCCCATTGTCACCATAGCAAGCCAGGGTGGACCTATCAATATGACAGGTAGCATTGTCATCCTGAAAGTAACATGGGTCCACCCCGTAAAACTGCCACAACGTAGGAAGCACATGGTCATCCAAAATGGTGCAGTAGGTCTCGGTGTCGAGTCTACCAGGAATTGAAACCAAGGGTCCCATGCCATACCAGGAGAAACACCCCCATAGCATAATTCCACTGCCGCCGAACTTCACAGTTGGCACAATACATTCTGGCAGGAGGCGTTCTCCAGGCTGACGCCAAACCCAGACCCTGCCATCCGAACGGTAGAGGGTGAACCTTGATTCGTCGCTCCAGAGAACCTGTTTCCACTGTTCAACGGTCCACAGTCGACGTTCTTTGCATCGCGTTAGCCGAGCAGGGCTATAGGACTTGGTGATCAAAAGCTTGTGGGCGGCAGCGCGTCCATGATAACCAAGCAGATGGGCTTCCTTACAGATGGTATTCTTTGAAAGAACACTACCGGATGCCTGTTGAAAGTCCTCGCGGATGTGGCCCATCGATTTGGTGCGGTTCTTCCGAATTTCTCTGGTCAGCACCCGTCGGTCTCTAAACTCCCAGTTTTGTGGGTCTGCCAGCTCGGGGAACATTCCGACAGTCACCTCTCATCTTCCACTTGCCAATCACGTAGGCCATTGTCGATTTTGGGTACTTCAACTCACTGGATATGTCACGTATGAATTGGCCATTCCTGTGATACCCGACGATTACACCTTTCTCGAAATCGGAGAGCTCCGAACTGCATGACATCTTGCATGCGACTGGTTACGTTGTTGTTTCCCACACGATATTTAGTGGCGGTGGCCGTGACGTGTATCAGGACTGCAGATATCATTGATTGCAGGGGTGTCCAATTACTTGTTGGTAGATAGTGTAGTTGATTAGGAGTTATAACTTGCCATAGAGTAAGGTCTTACCTGCCGAGATCAATTCAGCATAGCTGCTTGTCCCACATATGCCCTATGGGATTTAGATAGGAACTTTGGGTTGACCTATCCAACACCTGGATGTCCTGCTTTACAAACCCAGCCTGGACAGGTGTTGCAGTGTGGAAAAGTACCCAGATTTGCTAGAACAGGCAGACCCCTGGGCTGAAGTATGGCCAGAGCAGGTAGTGCAGTATTGTTCAGAATATCTTCACACCTGGTATGGCTGAAAAGCACCACAACCACAAAATTCGGTCCTTTCCAGCAACACACCATCACACACACACACACACACACACACCATCACAGGGTTCCCTCCAAAGTTGAGTGTAGTGCAGTTAACCAGACAACATTCGCTGAGGAAATTCCACACTCTGGTACTATCTAAACAAAAGAGTGCATAGTGTGAGTCATCCATCATAAAAATAAGAAAAACATTATTTTGGGGAAATTTTCAGGTTTTTATTTTTTTGAATGGAGGATAAAAATCAAAATAGCTAAAAATATAAAAGATATTCAACGATTTAAAGAAAAATTTCATTATCGAATGCTTTCTTTTGATTTTTCTTATTTTAATTGAAAACTTAATGTTGACGTTCTTTGTTCCCAAATGGGAACATTGACAGGTAAAAGAATTGCAGGGAAATTTTTGCACCATTCTGTCTTCAAAAATGTTCCTGGAAGTTTCAAGCTAAAATACAAACATGTAGGCAATAAAATTATATTTAACAACAATATTGGAAAGAAGAAACATCACAAGAAAAAAAAAAAAATATATATGATTACTGGGACAATCCTCATTCTATTTAACTTTTTGTTTTTGAAAATTCTGAAAGACAGACAGAATACTTCCCCCATACTAATTCCAAAAAAAATTCTCTTCAGTTTTACATTGATCTCAAGAATGACCGAAACACACGGGTACATATCACTAACCTGTTATCGGAGATTCAGAGGTTAGCTACTGAAAGACAGCTTATCTGCCATATTTAAGTTTAAAACTGATGGAACTAGATTTTACTTATTGTTAATATGTATATCAAATGTCTCCACTTACAATGATCTTGGGAGACAACTTGAACTTTCACTGACATCCATCACACACGTCTCACACAAGACCTTTTGTACTTACATACATACATATCAATAAGCTGCTCTCTGATATTAAGAGGTTAGCTCCTCAAAGGAAGACCATCTGACAAATAAACATTTAATTGATAATATCCCTAAGGTGTTTGTTCTCTGAGATTAGCTCCACAAAAAAATACAAACCACCAGATAAATTTTTAACCGATTATTTACTTACTGTTGCCGTATCAAACTTCTCCATTTACAGCGATCTTGACACACAACACGGGCTTCAGTGACATCCATCACTCGACGTACACAAAACCTTCTATACTTCATACTCTTTTTCTCATTCAGACACTCCTGAATCTGATCCTCCCACAACTTCCTCGGCCTTCCTTTTCTGCCACTTGGGCCGAAAATTTTTCCTAAGTAAGCATCTTGTCACTCATTCTTTCAACATGACCAAAGCACCAAAGAATATTAGTCTTCACTTTGCTAACAACCTTTTGCTTCACATTACACAATTGCAACACATCTTCATTCCTCACATGATCAGAACGTGTCTTACCGCTAAGTAACGCATTTCTCCAGCACACGAACAACTCCTATGTCTCTTCTGCAATACCCAGGTTTCACTGTGATACATCAGAGTAGGAACAATTACACTTTCATACACAGCCATTCAGGACTCTTGAGAATCCATCATTCCTGTGAAAACCTCCTAAAGCAGCTATGACTTTCAATGAAGAATTCACTCGTCTACTAATTTTGCCATCTATTCTGTTCTCTCTGTCAAACAAGCTTTATTCTCATTATATTTTTCTCATGCAGCAGGGTGTCTACTGATTTCCAATGAACCAAATTCATGACATCTTCAGTTAAATTCATGACTTCTCGACAAAGCGTGGCACAATGACAACCATTCTAGACTCATAATCTAGTACCCTTGGCTTGAGATCCCAGGTTACTTTTTATTTTTACAAACACAAATTAATTCCATGCAACAACAGTTTAGGCAAAACTGATGTGTCTATAATATTGCTGTTAAAATGGCTATAGGGGGGGGGGGTGCTTTTTAATGAACACCTACCCGAAAGCCAGTTGAGATGAAAGCTGAATGTAATTCTTATGTCACTAAAATTGCTTAACATGAATAATGTAATTATGTATGGCTTGCACTATGCCATTCACCAAATTCTATGTGTTTAAAGAAATAAAAACATTAAACTCTCATCTAGGATGGGGTATGGCTATTTTCAGAAATATTTATCATTACATCTATTAATACACAAATTCTTTTAACATGGTAATGCTGTAAAAAATTACAAGTTTTTATTAAGGCAATATAAAAACTATGAATGTACAAAATTTATAGAGACTGAAATTTCACAGTGAAAGACTCAGTGTTTAAGTATCTGAGCTAAACTTGTTATCTCAGAATCTAGAACTTCAGCTTCTTCTTTTGCCTTTTCTATAAGCTTTCTTTTCTTATCTTTGAGTTATTTTAGTTCTTGGACTGCTCTTCTTTTACGATTGGCCACTTCATCTTTGTCAGATTTCTTCTTCTTTAAGGCTTCTACTCTTTTGATGAAGCATTTTTGACAGCTAATATAATTGATTTTGTGATGTCCACGTTCAGCTCTTTCTCACTATTAGCTAAACCACCTAACGATTGTATTGCACTGTAAACACTTCTTTCTACAACAACTGCATCCTCTTCTAAGTTTTCAGTTAAAAATTCTTTGTTAACAGGAAAACCTCTTTCAACTGCAGCATTGCCATGAAACATGCATAACAGCTTCTGTAAGAACTTGATAAAGTCATGGTTTGCACTTTGTAGTAAATTCACCAGGAAGTGATCAAGTTTGTCCTCCTTAGGATTGAACTGTTTCAGTTGTTTTTTAGAAGATTCACAAAATTATAAATATTTCCTCTTCACAACATCAGCTTTTGATGAAGACATATGCTTTTTTATATATATGTCATGGGGCATCGACTACACGACGGTTTATAAGGGTGCAGATTCGTGTTTTCTTCTAGGTATGCAAACTTGTCTTCATTCAGGCGCTGATACAAAAAAATAAAAATAAAAAATAATAATAATTCATGACCACCCACTCAATTTCATTACTTTTTCATTACTTCATGACCACCTGCTCAATTTCATGACCAGTAGACACCCTGTGCAGACATTCCTGAATCTGGCCCTTTCATAATTTTCTTGGCCTTTCTCTACCTTTCCTTCGTGCTACTTGGGCTGAAAAAATTATCTTAGTAAGCATTCCATCACTTACTCTTCCAATATGGCCAAACCACCTCAGAATATTTGTTTCCACCTTACAAACAACATTTTTCTTAGCATTACATATGCTCTACATATTTGTTCCTCACATGATCAGAACTTGCCTTGCCACAAATTCTTGAAAGTAACGCATTTCTCCAGCATACAAATGACTCCTATGCCTCTTCTACAGTACCCAGGTTTCAAAACTGTACATCAGAGTAGGAACAGTTGCACTTTCATACACAGCCATTCATAACTTTTTTGAGAACTCATTATTCCTAAGAAATCATCCTAAAGCAACAATGACTTTCAAAGATGAATTCACATGCTTACTAATTTCATCATGTAATTTGTTTTCCTTGTCAAACATGTTTCCTAAATATTCAAATTCATTCAACTGGTCTATCTCTGTGCCATTTAGACTGATCTTGCATTCTGTACTAACAGTTCTTTGCTCTAAAACATTAACTTTGGCTTTTCCCTTATTTATACTCAGAATCTCATACAAACTTCATACACTTGGAACAATATACATGTATGCTGCAACTCACTTTTACTATCTGCTAACAGGACTGTGTCATCAGCACATAACAATTGGCACACATCAATATTATCAACACATAAACCACTTTTGTCTATATTGGCATCATGCATCCATAAATATACTGCTGGCCACCCAAAATGCAACACCAAGAAGGAAGCATCCGATTGGCCTGAAATTCGCAGCATGCGTCGCCCGCGAGAGGACATGCAAACGATTAGCGTTGCAGGGCATATGCAAATCATGTGAGCCCGGCACGCCACCAAGAAGCACTATAAGAAGGGTGCACAGAAGGCGTGGTGTAAGTAGTGGAAGTGTGTTGTGCTGCCGGACCTGTGCGTGGGAAGCTTCCCGATGCCTCGTTGCAGAACACGGCAGTCATTCCAGCACGTTTCGGAGTTCGACAGAGGAATAATAGCGGCTTATCGCGCCAGCGGTTTATCGTACCGAGACATAGGCGCCCATGTGGGACGACATCCAGCCACAGTGAGGAGATTATGGATTCGGTGGGTGCAGGAGATGGACCGACTTGAGTGATTGCCGCAGCCGCGGCACACCACCGAACGAGAGGACCGGCATGTTGTGCAGTGGGCATTGACGACTCGCACTGCCACATCACAAATGTTAGCACAGGAATTAGGGTGTGTTGCGCAACAACCTGTGTCAGCAGGTACCATTTGATGTCGTCTGCAGGAACAGGGACTTGTCGCACTGCGCCATTGCGCTGATTACCATTGACGTTACACCACCGGCGAGTGCGGCGGCAGTGGGCCGTTTAATGCCGCACCTGGACTACGGAATGGCACAACATTGTTTTCTCCGACAAATCCCGCTTCTGCCTGCAACAACACAATGGTCGGATCCGCGTGTGGCAGCACCAAGGCGAGAGACTGTATGACGCGTTGACGCCTGCATTATGCATCGCCATACCGGTCCGTTGCCTGGCGTTATGGTTTGGGGCACAATTTGATATGACACCCGCACCACTCTGGTACGCATCGCCAGTACACTCAACACCTACCACTACATCTCCGATGTTTTGGAGCCTGTAGTCCTCCCTTACCTGCAGGACCTGCCAGCAGCCACGTTTCAACAGGACAATGCACGCCCGCACGTGGCACGCATCGTGCAACAATTCTTCACGGCCCACCAAGTGTCACTGCTGCCATGGCCTGTTTGTTCTCCCGACATGTCGTCCATTGAACACATCTGATCGCCGATCGGCAACCGAGTGGCCCGGCAAGCTACGCCTGATGAACTGTGGCAATGTGTGGTAGCAGCCTGGACCGACATACCCCAAGCCCACATCCAAAGCCTCTTTCGTTCGACGCCGTGGCGTGTAGCGGCCGTTATTGCCAGCCATGGGGGCCACATAAACTATTGATATTTGCGTGTTCCGCAAGTCGCACGGGCCTGCAAGCTCAATCGTTTCATCTTTGTATCTGTTGTTATGTGTCCAGTAAATCTGGCTTTGCTATCTCGTGTCCTTGGTGTTGCATTTTGGGTGGCCAGCAGTGTATATTAAACAGCAATAGAGACATTATACAACCATGTGCGACTCCAGCACCAATATAAAACCATTTTGATAAAACACCATTTATTCGTACAGATACCCTACTGCCGGCATACATAGCATTCACATTATTATACAGATTTCCAATCATACCATATTTATTCAAGACCTTCGACCAAAACATCCCGTTCACTTGGTCATAAGCTTTTTCTAAATGCAGAATGACCTAAATAATGGAGAAAAGAATGAATTCCTGTGAGAATCTCATGTATGATATACACTAATGAGCTATACCATTATGAACACCTACTCAATGGCATGTTGGGCAGCAAAAATAAAACCCCAGAGTTTAAGTGATGGAGTGACACAATGGCAAATGCTGCATTCCACTACATCCCACAGACATTTGATGGGATTCAATTCGAGGGAATATGGTGATCATGGGAACAGATGAAATTTTTGGGCATGATTTTCAAATTACTCTTGCATGGTGTGGGCTTTGTGAGATAGAGCATTTTCATGCTGAAAGAACACAGTGCCATCTGGATACAAAGTTATCATGTAGGGCAACTTTTGGTGTAGAACAATACTTAGGTAGGATCTCAAGGCGAGGGTGTATTCAATGCAGACGAGGAGACCCAACGAGAACACCTATACTTTTATAAAGCAAACACTGATCAGTTTCCATTCAAATCTTTAGTCTGGTTACAGCTTGCAGTAGTAAATAGACACATCCATTTGTGGGCTGCAGCTGAAACCCAGACTCGAACAGACCAGGGTCTTTTCCAGTTGTCGAAGGTGTAGTCATGGCATTCCTTTGCCCACTGCACAAGATGTCAATGACTGCTGTTCTATAGAACTACAACAACTCTTTAGGCACATCTGCACGAGCATTTGTTGGATTGTACATCCAGAAGGTTTTTTCTGTGCACCTTGTTTGTAATCTGCTAGTAACTGATGAATTCTGAGCAATCTATCATCCTGAAAAGCACATGCCAAGTGGCATTCACCTCAACTGTCAACCAATGGTGGTCTTTCCTTTCCTGCACATTGGATGGATGTGTGTATCATTCTTTGGACCAATCCAGCAACAATTTCACTGCAGTTGCACTCAAAGAGCATACCATGTGTGTGGGAACTGAGATGCTGGCTCCCACCTTCATTGTGCTGATGATAATTTCCCCATTAAAACTTCAATAAGTCCTCCTTTTCTCCACTGACAAGGCTTTATGCTGGAGAACTAACACAAGCTGCCTGTGCAATCTATATACATCTGGCATGAGTAAGAGATGTCACTGCTACATGCTGTGGGACCCATGCCCTAGTGGAGAGACAGGCGGTCATTATGGTCAGACCCATGGGTGTATATACTGTATACGTATATTTGCACATACTTACATTAATAGTCAAATGCAGATCACAAGTAGAAGATCCGTTATATGATTTTATTTGAGATACACTTTTGTAGTTGGGATGATTTCAGTGCTGACAGAGAAGGCACGCTCTTAATTTAATTTATATGTTTTCTGAATTATGTTCTCTTGTGAAACACATTAATTCAACATTCCACTGTGAATGTGTATGAACGTAAATCAAAAAGTAAAGGCAACTTCATATTTACCAAAAACAAAGAAAAACTTATATAACTGTCACATTATTTTTCAATATAGTCTCCCTGCAGTTCTTTTTATAATGGTCAAGTTTTAAAAGGTTTTGGGATGTCCTTGAAGCCATGCATAAGCCACTTCCCCTGCCCCTCTTCATTATTACCAAACCACTGTCTATGTGATGCCTCTTTTAAGTGGACGAAAGACATGAACAAGAATTTCTTGTTGCTGGGCTGTACAGTGGATGTGAGAGAACCTCAAACTTGAGTTTTGCAATTGTCCCCACGTTTGCAACCCCGCTGTGAGTCTTGTCATGCTATAAAGCAACAGTTTTTCAAAATAACCTTTTGTTGTGAATTGCGAGATGCTCTATGGAGATGTACTGAAACTCACCAGAACCCCTACCAGAACACTTCAAGAACTCAGAACAGTTCTTGTTGAAAAGTGGTCATTAATCCCCCAAGACCTCATCAATACCCTCATAAAAAGTACAAAAAGTTGTTGCTTGAGCTGCATGGCTGTCAGGGGTGATCATATTCCATATTAAAATACCACTACCACATGTTGTAAGCAACACACTTTAAATACTGTTCCATGGACTGTTCTTTTATGTAAATTAAAATATTGTGATATTAACACATGCAAATTTTAAGATTATGATTTTCTTCTGCTTGAGGGGAAAGGGGTCATCACCTTAGTACAGTAGTCTCTTGATAATCTGAGGTAATCGAGACCGGGACCAATTTGGATTACTGAAAACTCAGATTAAGTGGAATTACAAAACACAAGAATGATCCTGAACGAAGGTAGTTAGTTAAATTTGAACCTAAAAATCATAGAATTTTTTTTAATAATCAATGAAAATGTTAGCAAAAATGAATTAAACAAAGAATATGACTTACATCATATTAACGACGAAAAAAAAAAAATCTAATGTCTTCTGCTTTTTCACGGAGCATCTTTTTTTTTCTCAGCGCTATCTCTCCATATTAGAAAAATAACATCAGCGGCCGATGATTCCAGTTGCTGTTCTATGTCTTTTCCAGCATTTTCTTCATTATCAGTTAGTCTCTAGTGTTGCCATACTTTTCGCACCAGAATTTTTTTTTTCTTGTGCACAGTCAGTTCCTTCTTTATCTAATTCCGAATACTGTTTTTTTTTTTTTTTTTTTTTTGATTGGAGGTTTAACGACCACCGTGAGCAACTCAATGGGCTATAAAGCAGTCGCCCGTCCCTAGTTTAGAGTCACTGGTTCCAGGGAAGGGAGAGAGCCAGTGCCGTAAGACAAACACAACATCCATGTCTGACCGGGATTCGAACCCTGACCCCTTTCGGACGAATGATCAGAGGCCATCGCTTAGATCACTGCGCCACCGGGGCGGCACTGAATACTTTTCATTAGTAACTATGTGAATAATTGCTTCATCTGTAATTTCTTCCTGGGCATCGCAGGAAAGCCAATCGGTATGCAATTTTCTTGTGCATTCTCGTACCTGGGTATCTGTGAAACTAGGTTTGTAAGATAGTCTTTTCCAGCATTTTCTTCATCATCCAAGTCGTCATTTTCTTCTTCATTTTTGAGCAGATTACACTAACATTTTGTGAGCGTCTCGGATCTGATTTGTGCCCACGATTCTACAAGCCAGTAAATCACGTCCTTGATAATTTTTTTTTTAAACGAACTGTCAAGGATTCTATTCCATCGGTTTCCTCCAAAATATCAGCCAGTAATTGCTTGCGGTACTTCTGTTTGAGGTTATTAATCACCCCCTGGTCCATTGGCTGGATGAGGCTGGTAACGTTGGGAGGGAAACACATGGCCTTTATCTCCTCGGTAGACAAGCTTTCGATATCAGAATGTCATGGGGCATTATCAGTTAGAAGTATCGCTTTTCATGGTAGGTTGTTTTCCTTCAAATATTTTTCAGTTTCGGGCATAAATTCAAGGAACCACTGTGAATACCTCCCTGCTCATCTACGCTTTTCTTTGATTTTTGTAGGATACTGACAAAGCCTGGATTGCAACGTTTCAAAACGCCTGTGATATTTCAGATTTCCTAATCTCCACTAAGGGCAATTTATGAGTTTCTGACACATTGGAACAAACCATAACAGTTATTTACTCCTTGCTTTGCTTGAAGCCAGGGGCTGATGTTTCAGATTGAGACACTAAAGATCTGCTAGGTAGCATTTTAAAGTTAAGTTCCATTTCATCGCAGTTGTACAATTGTTCAGTGGTAAAATTTCCAGTTAGCATCAAGTCTTTGAGTTTTGCACAAACGAAATCTGCTGCTTCAAAATCCACAGAAAGTTTCTTGCCACAGATGGTTAGCTGACAAACTCCGAACCTTTTTTTCCAGTGGTCTAATCACCCAACACTAGCAGAGAAATTGTCTGCTTCTTTTAGTTCTCTGCAAAATTGCAATGCCTTTTCTTGCAGCATCGAACTCCCTTTCAGTCGTTGTTGGGAAAACCACAGGAAAAGTGCCTCACTGGTCTTTTCACATTCCCTTTTTCACAAACGTTTCCTTGATTGCCCGCACTACTTGGCGGAAAAGTTCTCAATGCCCTTCTCAATTTTTGATCGGTTCCTTTTCCAATCACCCACTGTCACTTCACCAATGCCTAATTCATTTGCCACCTTTTTTATACTATCTCCCGCATCTATTCTTTTCAAGGCATCGATCTTCACATTCAGAGGAACAGCAACATGTTTTCTTTTGAAACTCATTTTAGTTTTAGATTTTGTAGTCTTCTTGCATCAAGTTCTCAGAACACATTGACACATGAATCTCACATTCAATAAGCTACACAACATGCCTGCATGCCGAGACGTGAAAACATGGTCTTGTTCTATTTTCAGCTTTCTTTCAGGAGCCTCTCCTTCCCAGTTGGCATCAAAATTTATTCTATTTTTCTTTTTCGAACCGTCTCCAGCTTCAATGGTTTTCCAGGGTTGCACATTTTGTCCTTTGGCTATCTTTCAACAGTCCCTGGCATTCGCTTCTAAATTACCTGAAAATGGCCTTTTTCGACACTTGATTAAAAAATTTTCATGTGCAAATTGCCCAGAATTTTTTTTTATTAGATTTTTTTTTAATGTTTTGTTGCAAAAGACCTTGAATTAAGCGAAACTCGGTTTACCAGGACTCAGATTATAGAGACTTTACTGTAATGTAACAATAAACCACTTTACAAAATTTTATTGAATTTCTTCTTAAATACTTTTGAATTAGGTATGAACTTATAAATTATTTCCTTTCATTTTGAGCACTAGTGCATATGATATATCACAGGGCTTGAAAAATACCTGAAAAGTTACATGTGCAGCTGGGCATATGCAGAAAATATTTACTTGCCCAGAAGTAAAATCTACATGCCCAAAAAAATTTATCTTTTAAGATAACAAAACAGAAGCCTCATTTTTTAAAGTTAAAAATTATGATAAACTTTTTAAACATCTTTTGCATTGCCATTTTAAAGTGTCTGCATTCAAAATGCACAAAAGCATGTATCTCGAGTTTTAAGAAAGGTAATTGAGGCATTTGAGAAGTTTAGTGATGTCATGTTGAAGAATTTTTAATATATGTCCTGTGTTTTGCAAAAGAATTAAATAATCATAGTTAACTGTATAGCAGTTTAAGTAGTTTTTAACAACAATTTTGAATGTAAAAATTATTTACCTTTTTCTCTTGTGCAAACAGAAGTGATTTTGCATCATAAAATATTCCAAGAATTGTTGTTTAGAAACAAAGGCCATCTTTATGTCTTCGACTACTGTTGTACGCACTTATAGTTATTAAATGTATATCATCACCTGACACCCCACATTCCTTAAAAAAAACTGTTGGCAGTATCAGCAATTTTAGGATGGTTTTTGCAAACAGTGCACCACATAATAGTCTTGTCATCTGACTTTAGCCAATTAAAATGTTTTTATCCAAGATTCCTCAACTGTGCGACAGTGGTTTTTTTTGTAACTCAACTGTGCGACAGTGGTTTTTTTTTTGTAACTCAACTGTGCGACAGTGGTTTTTTTAATTTCCATTTTGCCGACGATGTAAACTCTGATTCTGAAATTACGTCACTGAACAATGCGAAAGAAAAATTTGTAACTACTGCTGACAGATCGGGAATTTCACATAATTACTTACTATGAAATATACCCTCATTGCTAGATTTTTTCCAAAAAAAAAAAAAAAAACATCGTACATCCATTAATAAATACAACTTATATCCGCAGCTTGTAAGGTCAGGTGATGCGTAACATCACAGCCTCTCCTTGACAAATGTCAACCCCGCCTCTCGTGGTGCATCCTGTTCCCACTAAAGGGGCTCTGACGACCGACAATAGCGGTATAACTATACCATCGGGATCAGAGGAAATGCTATCCCACACTCACCAACCCTCTTGGCCAGCGTGGTGAGTTATGGCCAAACACCTCCAAAATGACTCTACAACTTAAATCTTGGCCCTCAGTCTCCGGCAGCTGGAATGTACCTGGCCAAGGCAGCGGCCAGTGCGACATGAAGGCAGAGGGTGCTAAGAATCCCCGGAGGACCGGACTAGGCTGCCATTTGATGCTGACCTTGGCTACCTATAACGGACGCTCCCTATCTTCTGATTCAAGGCTTCTTGAATTGGAAGAGGAACTACAAAGGATCAAGTGGGACATCGTCGGGCTAAGTGAGGTAAGGAGAAAAGGAGAAGATCTCATTGAACTGAAAAGTGGACATCTCTTCTATTATCGTGGGACAGATACTGGCAGAACTAGTGGTGTTGGATTTATAATAAACAAGAAACTGAAGGATAAAGTGGTAGAAGTTGAAAGTTCCTCTGACAGAGCTGCACGACTCGTTATCCAACTATCGAGAAGATACCAGGCTCAGATTATTCAAACTTATGCACCCACCACAAGTCATCCTGAAGAAGAAATTGAAGAATTTTATGAGGAAATTCGTCATCTAAATAATAAAGGTAAGCAGCACTTGAAGATAATTATGGGAGATTTCAATGCAAAAATAGGGCAACGGCAACAGAATGAAACTTCAGTAGGTAAATTCGGTCACGGCAACAGAAACCAGCGTGGAAATACTCGTTGAGTTTGCAGAGGCAGAAGGATTTTTTCATCTTGAACTCCTTTTTCAAGAAAAAGCCACACAGGAAATGGACATGGAGACATCCAATTGGGACGACAAGTGAAATTGATTTTATTATGTGTAACAAAAAATTCGTCATCGAAGACTGCAGTGTGCTGAACAAGTTCAACACAGGTAGTGACCATAGATTGGTGAGATGTAAGGTGCACCTCAACACTAAACTGGAACGTGGCAAGCTCATAAGACAAACAAAATGTATTGACATAACCAACCTTAAAAAACACCATAATACTTTCAAGTTGGAACTGAAGAACAGATTCTCTGCTTTAGAAGGCCTAACATCGGAAGAAGTGGATATTTCGGAAGTTAACAGAAAAGTAACCAAAGCTCTAATGGAAACAGCAACAAAATTAGCTGGGTCTAAGAACAAGTTGCATGTGAACAAATTATCAGGAAAAACCAAAATGTTGATGCAAAAAAGAAGAGAGATGAGGACAACTAAAGTAGATGTGACTTCCAAAGTGGAATATATAGAGCTATGCAAGAACACACGAAAAAGTATCACTGAAGACGTAAGGAAATTCAACTGTGAACTAGTGAGGAAAGCAATTGAAAACAACCAAAGCCTTAAGATAGCAAAGGGACATCTCAGTAAGGGAAGAAAACAGATTATGGCTCTGAGAAAAGAAGATGGTTCTATAACAAGAAATAGAGGCGAAATTTTGACAAGAGTGAAAGATTTCTACTCCAAATTATATGAAAGGGATGATACATGTACTCCAGACATCATGAAAGGTACCAGAGTTCTTCCAGTCCTCCCAGCAGAAGTTGCTCATGCAATCAAGAACATGAAGCGAGGGAAAGCTCCAGGAGAAGATGGAATTACTATAGACATCATACAAGAAGCAAGTGGAGAAATTGAAACAGTACTCGCCCAAATTTTCACTCGATGCCTTAATGAAGGGAAGATTCCTGAGGATTGGAACAATGCTACAATGATCCTGCTACATAAAAAAGGTGACATTGAGGATCTCAGGAACTACAGACCTATCAGCCTCCTATCAGTGGTTTATAAAATCTTCACTAAAGTTCTTTCACACCGCTTGAAGGTAACACTGGACATGGCTCAACCGAGAGAACAAGCTGGATTCAGGAGTGGCTACAGCACAATAGATCATATCCACGTACTGAGAGAACTGATTGAAAGAGCGAGGGAATATGAACTTCCATTGTGCATGGCTTTTATCGATTATGAAAAAGCCTTTGATTCGGTGAAACCATCAGCAGTTACCACGGCTCTGAAATCCTGCGGTATTGAAGATGCATACATTAATATTATTAATAACATCTATGAAAATGCAAGTGCAAAGATTCGGCTGTTTGAAAATACAACACACATAAAAATTGGAAAGGGAGTGAGACAAGGTGACACCATATCTCCGAAGCTCTTTAATGCCACATTGGAAAATGTCTTTCAATCACTGAACTGGGAAAACAAAGGGATAAAGATTAATGGAGATTATCTAACCCACCTTCGTTTTGCTGATGACGTAGTCATTTTTGCAACTAACCCATCAGAGCTGCAGAGTATGATCCAGGAACTTGCTGACAAGAGTAAAGAAGTGGGATTAAAAATGAACTTTCAGAAGACAAAAGTGATGTTCAATGCTTTTACAAGAAATGAAGATTTATCGATTGATGGAGAAAAACTGGAGATAACAGATACGTATGTTTATCTTGGACAGCAGATATCAAGTGAGGGTCACATTGATGAAGAAATTAATCGGCGTACAAAACTTGCCTGGAGAGCTTTTGGAAGAAACAGCATAATTTTCAAGAGCAATATGCCATTATGTCTTAAAAGAAAAGTGTTTGATCAATGCATCCTTCCAGTGCTTACGTATGGTGCAGAGACGTGGACCTTAACTAAAAGAGACATACAAAAGCTGCAGACAACTCAAAGAAGCATGGAGAGGTGCATGCTTGGTATAACCAGGAGAGATAAGAAGAGGAACTCGTGGATCCGAAAAATGACGAGAGTGGAAGACATCATGATCAGAGTTAAATCCCTGAAATGGCAATGGGCTGGACATACTGCCAGGAGGACAGACCATAGATGGACAGCCGAAATTTTAGATTGATTCCAAGGGACAGGAAAAGACCCAGAAAAAGACCACATGGGAGATGGGTGGATGAAATTCGTAAATATGCGGGAGTGACATGGAGGAGACTGGCACAAGACAGACCGTTGTGGAGGAAACTTGGGGAGACCTTCGTCCAGCAGTGGATTGATAATGGTTGACAATGATGATGATGATATCCGCAGCTAACACGAACTACTGTCAAAGAATATCTTTGCTACTGTTCTCTCTGATAAACTTAAGTTATTGGTGTTGGTAATTTTCGGCCTTCTCCCAGTTAAGTGGAATGAATTGCGCAGGCTCATTTTTAAATGAAACTTAGCTTTTGTTTCAGTAGTACTGCTGTCAGTTCACGTGTGTGGGGGTCAGTGGGTGAGGGCGGAAGATTCCACTTTTTTCTCCCTCACTCACGCAAGTTATATCAGAGACCTAACCCCAACCGGAGCTGTGCAATAAATATTCTGTTGTCACTCCCTCCCAAAGATGCTCCCTCTCCCCATAAAGCATGGCTTTTTTGCCCATCAGTCTGCGTCCTCCTGTTTCATGGCAGTTTACGCATTTTGTCACTGAACTCCATAGGCTAGTTTCATCTGAGGCATGCATCTTGTCATTAACTGTAAATGACATCTGGAGCAAAACTATGTATGGCCCCAATTTCTGGACGTAGAGCATAATATAATTGAAGCAGCGCTATTCTCCTGGCCTTGGCACTCATTCCGTAACAATAATAAAACTTCTGGTGATTTGCAGTAAAATGAAAAGCACGCGACGAAAGTCTTTTTTCTAGAGGAGAAAATTCTCCATTCCAACCCCCCTTTAAATCTAGTTGCACAACCGGGCAACTAGATTTTATTTTTACTTGCCCAGGCCAATAATTTACATGCCCCAGGCATCTTGGGCTTTTCCTACGTTGAAGACATTTATTTTCAAGCTGTACCGCTACTGCTATTAGCAAGTATTAAAATAACACTAATGGGAATTATTTTTGTTTAAAAGCTGAATGAAACTTGAAAAAAATAATTTATTGTTGACATCCACTTTATATGCTTGATGAAACAGAATAAAAACATGGCACATGCTATGTCTGCCAACAAATATGAACAACAAACAAATGTGTATGTACAAGCAACAGATGGACAAAAGCACCAGCATTTGAAATATTCAAGTCCTTTGCAGTGTATAATGCACAATCTGATTCAGTAACCTAATAGCATCATAGTTCCCTTCAACAGCATCTCCCCTGATATCGTGCAGATGCCTCACAAGAGTACTTTGTTTTTCCCAGTGTAGCTTAACATTCTGTTCTTTTAACTTTGTGATGTAGTTCTGGAGATTGTTGATTTTTGTTTGGCAGAGTCCAGTTGTTTCTGCAGAGAAGCTGGTGATGAAGTTTCGATACTGTTTTCATGCACAGTAAAAGAATCTTCTGAAGACTCTAAAGAACTTCTTGGGTTAAGTTTATTTGATGCTTCAAAAGTGCAACTATCAGCAACTGTTTCACATGATAATGAAGTACTTTCTTCTTTTGTTTGGCACAGCAAAATACACACATTATTGAGGGAATTCATAGCACCAGTAACTGCTGCAAATAGAAATGAGATTTGTTATTTATAAGACATGAGGGAAGGGGGTTGAAACAAAAATACACTTGCTGTACATAGTGTAAGAAAACTGGACTTTCATTGGTGTATCACAATTACATATTACAACAGAAAAATATCTTTTTTAAGTTCAGTTTTCTTCAAACAGTCAATAAAACCAACAGTACAGAATGGGAGTGAGATGCAAATGTAATAATTAATACACAATGGCAATTCAAAGCTTATTGCTGCAGTAAGTACAGGAATTTCAAAAATGATTTTTGAAACTGCATATATGATAAGTAGACTTATGATTTTCATGGGAAAAAATTTGATCAAATATGGGCAAAAATATCGGCAAAAATTTGACAGAATATGGGCAACATACCTTTTACTGGGGACATAAATACACATTAACGTAAAAAAGCGAATTCCAGCATTCTAATGCTCGAAGATACATTTTATTAACGACTTAATGCTACACTTACTAAAAGGAATTGAATTTAATCACATTCAACATTTCAATGTTCTGAAATAACAGATTTTGTCTATTTGGAGTCAAAATTGTTTTATAAATGGAAAATGACCTTTCTACTGCTACAGATGTCAAGTGGTGCATACTTTGTTTTAATTCTGAAGTCGACATTTGGACAAGTAGCAAACTTTACATCAGGATTTTTTGATAGGCTGACTTCGAGCTATCTTTTAGCAAATCCACTTAAACTTGCTTCCACTGTTTGTATAATTTTCCACTGATCTTCTTTAGTAGAGATGTTGGCTTTTTCTAACTGTTTGATATGCATTGGAATGTACTTAAAAGCTGTACACTAGAAAGAGCTCATTTTCAAGGAGATTATCATTGACAATCTGTTGCAGCTTTTTTTATGGCTTCTGCTTCTTCAGAATCAAGAGTAAGAATAAATTCTTTAATTTTTGTAAAATTTTCTGAAAGAAAAGTACAGCACTCAATCTATGTTCCCCATCATGTTAAAACAGGAAATTTGGGAATACACAGACCTGTTACTTCTCTGTACCTAACAATACGACTAGGTGCTTTTGTGAGGACCTTTTCTAGTTCAGATATAAATTGATTTGCAACAGAATACTCAGCACGAATTGCTTCACTCACTCTATGGAGGGCGTGGGCAAGACATGTCACATGGTTTAAGTTTGGAAACAAAACTTTCAATTTATTGATACCTGGCAGCATGTATGATGCTTGATCAGTTACCACTTCGTATACATTTTCATAATTAATTCTCTCAGGCCATAATTTTCCACAAGCATCCAGGAAACTCTGCATTATTTTTGTAGAATTAGTTTTTCCCAATTCATACATTTTAAACAGCATGGCCTTTGAAGGGTCTCCAGTTAGAGGTTGAACTAGAATACTGAGGACATATCTTTGGCAGTCATCTGTTACTTCATCCAAAATAAAAGTTACAGGGCGCTTCCCAATTACCTCTCCGATTTTGTTAACAGTTAAATTATATATTGGTTTCACATAATTTTTCCTTAAAGTGTTTTCAGAAGGTACTGATTTTTTGGTCCATTTTTTCATGAAATTAATTATTGCAGGGTGTTAAACTTTATTTAAAGGTACACCTGCCTTTAAAAATGCAGATGCTAAATCTTGATTAAATTCATTTAGTGAATTTGCCTTATCCTGACTATTTTGTAAAGCATTAGAAATACTTGATTGTCTAGAGGTAGAGAGATTTACCTGCTTTATGTGGTTACCTCATTTTATATGTTGCTCAGTGGCATCCTTCCGGTGCTTTTTTGTTATGCTGATAGTAACATTACAGACACTACACCTCAGTACACTTCCATCTGTTTCAATAAAATCATTTTTAAAATTTTTTGCTAAAGCAAATAACTTATCTTTTGGTACTTTTGGCATTTTGCAAAATTTATACACTCATTTAGAAATTAATAGACACCTAATCTAAGTGGTAGCAAACTAACACAAACTCAAAGAAAGTAGCAAAAACTTAGCTAATAAGGTAGGCCTACCAACCACCATGTGCATGATGTTGACAGATTCCAAATGAAGTATGTTTGGGCTTGGTGTTTCCTGATTCCAAATGAAGTATTTGTGGGCTTGGTGTTGCCAAATCCAAATGAAGTATATTTTATACTTATATTCTTCTGCCCTTGGTTTTGCCAACTTATTCATTTTTTGAAGCATATTTTTTTCTTTGTAAATTTTGTTTCCAAATGTAAATAACAAAAAATATTAAAAATGTGATTTAATAACTGAAATACGGGAAAAATGTGCAATTGCACCAAAATATGGGCATTTATGGGCAAATAAAAATAATGATTTTCAATAAATTTCAGCATATGTAAGAGTATTCAGGGTTCCCAATCAAAAGTAATAAAAAAATTCCCTGACATTTCCAGGTTCTCCAGGTGGTTTTTAAAGTTTTCCAGAGTGACATGTTGCAAAGAATTGTTACATTTCATTCCATTCCATTCATTTTTCTCATCAAAGCACACACTTGTAAATTCTTTATGTAATGTGTCTTTATAAAATTACCTGCTTTTATTAATAACAACTAACTGTGCACATTATTTTCTGTAACAAAGTTCTGTGAACTTTTGTGAATACTACCCACACAGAATTTGTAAATACATTCCCATAGAAACAGGTCATATGTAACAAAAAATCTGTCAGTTGAATAGTTTCAGTTTTTCTATAACACAATGCAGCTAAGCTTAATGATGGAATGGCTCTGTTCAAAGAAACATGTTTCAAGAGAACCAACAGACAAAGGACTTTGATCCATCATTTGGTTGGTTCTCTTGTGAAGTGTTTCTTCAAGCAGGAGCCATTGTGCCTAATTGCTCCATGTTATAACAACTGCCTGCAGAAACTGAACAAAAGCTTAATAACTGGCAATTTTAAAAATTCAATTTTGCATCTTTTTTTAGAGAATAAAGGAAATACTTAATATAACTGAAAGTAAGATCTACCAAATTCTAGGCAGGCAGTAATTGCAAGCAAAAGTTTGAAATCTTGAAAAATAAGGTTTTTTGGCAAAATAAAGTACCCATCGATTTTTCACACCAAAAAAAAAAAAAAGGGGGGGGGGGGGTAATTTTCTCTGAGTTTTCCCTGACTTTTACAAAAAAGGGTAATTTTCCCTGAGCTTTCCCTGAGAATTCCAGGTTTTCCCTGTTTTCCAGGTTGAGTGGGAACCCTGGTATATTTTTAGGTCAAATTAAGCTTCCCATAAAAAAAAAAAAAAAAAAATGTGGGCAGCCCATAAAAAATCCCAAGTCTAATGATAAGTTAGAAATTTGAACTTCACAACAGTGTAATTCTACCAACAGAGTACAGTTGCATGTAGCTGCATAAAATGCAATATGTGCCAGAGTTGCACATGTAGTACATCAACTGCAAATCGAATTTCTCACTATGAAAGGAATACTCTTGAAAATGATTTGTGAATGAAGTACACCAACTACAATCAAACTCCTCCTATGGGAGGAATACTCTTGATATTAATTTGTGAATGGAGCACAACAACTACACTAGTGTGCAAAACTTAAGGACGAGCCAGATTTTGACCTGTAGCATTGCACAGTAGCAGCCTGGATATGTGAAATTCACACCATAGGAACTCCACTACTTCCTGAAATGATGACTGAAACAACACCGACACAACTGCAGACTCTAAAGGATATGGTGGAACTTCATTCAGAATTGGCCACATAGCACTGGGAGCTATAATACAGATGCATCACTGCTAAAGACAGTACATGAAGGGAAGAGTAGGTCCTCAGTACGTGATATGAGCACCCCAAATGTTGATGCACGATTTGCACTATCTGTTCATACTTCACACTAGGTTGTTGAGTTCTTGCAGTAATGCCACCAATTCTTTCATCAGCACAGTCTTCAGCTGTTGATGTACCACAATGCGTCTCCCCAGAGCGCCCCACACGTTTCATGGGATTTAGGGATGAATTCATGTTTTATGGGATCAAACCAGAAGTCCTCCACCATCGTAGTAGTCAATTTCCCTAATGTTGGAGGGAAGATTTTGGCTTTCCACCACTCCCCAAATGTACACACGCCGAGAATCCAGGTTCAGGCTATACTGCGACTCGTCACTGAAGAGAACGCAGGCCAATTGATCAGGGGTCCAGGGGGTGATGTGATGTTGTCGGGCCCAATTCAGATGAAACCTTCTGTGCAATGTGGTGAGTGGGAAACAGATCATTAGCGTTCTTGTATATAGACCTCTCTTGTGGAGTCTTCTGTAGACTGTTTACCTCAATACTGCAGTTCCTGTAGCAGAGAGCTCCTGTGAGAGTTGCCTAGCTATCGACTCCCTATGACAGTCAGCTGTTAGTGATAAATACTGGTCACCTTGAGTTATTGTGGCTCTTGAACAACGTTGTCCCATCCTCCTGTTTATTGTACTGGTTTTCTGGAACAGAGACCACTTGCCTCAACACATTCAGCCATCTTACTACCTCAGTTTGCGATCGCCCTCCATCGTAAAGTATTTTAAACGATGGCCAGGGCTCAACAAATATGTTCTAAATCTAGGAGCCAGCTTCAAAATTTAGGCGCCAGGTGAAACGAAGTCAATAACGCATGAACAAAAACATGTTTGGTTATGACGCTGGAACGAAGTGGTAAACCATATTTGTTGTCAATTTTTTTTTCTTTTTACCCAAACCACTTATTAAAAAATAAAGTTCAGATCTGCTTCATAATTTTCTTTTTCCATTCTTTCAGTAGATGATTTCAAAAAAATTAAAATATCAGATTTTGATTTTATTAAAATACTATTTGTGGATGTCATATTTTATACATATTAATTCAAAGTACCATATTTTTTTTTCTTCGTATAATCTGTACACCATAAAATTCAGAAAAAAATTTCCTTCGTGAGATCCGTAGGGCATATAATCCAAAGAAAAAACAATTTTTTCCATTGCATAGTCTACAGCAGCATGTCTCAGACCATATTTAAAAAAAAAAAAAAAAAACCGGCAGTCCATACCTGCCAACATTGGTAATAGCCTTGTTACTAATAACTAGTATTGCATGGAATACAACCTCTCCATTTCTCTAATTTACGAAATGATCCATCTCTTTGTAAAAAACAAATATGCACCCCAACAAAACGCTACGAGAAACAAGGACTCTAATTAAACAAACTTAACACGTGCGAAACACAAAGTTGATTCTCTAGCGAGGGCATGATTACGAGATTTAAGTTCGAAACTTCCACCAGTAAAAATCGGTAAGATGCGTGTTAAGAATTCCATAATGCTTGGCAGACAGGAAATCCAAGCAAGTGAACACGCAGTGCACGAACTTCCATTTACCATATGATCATACTGCACCTAAAAAGTTGCAGTTTAAGACAAGATGAGACCAATGAAGGGGGGAAAAAGTTGAACATTTTAACTGGTGAAATATCAAAACAGACAGCAAGACTGCGGACTACTGTCAGTTTGTCTTTTGTTGACTGCAATTGCCCAGCACCACTGCTTAATTTTTCTTTCTGCTGATATCATTCTCTGCCTACTTCTTCGTCACTTTTCTTTCTTTTCTTGCTGTTTTGCCCTCTGATAACAACCATCAGCCTGAGGACCATGAGCACACGATATCTAAGCTTCAACCATTTTAGATAAATGGTGTAACTTTGGGAATATTAATACTTTTGAACACCATGCATCAATTTTTTCAAATTTTCCAAATTCATCACTACAGTTTCCAGAAATTTCCCTTATCAAGATTAAGTGCAAAAACTTATGGGGTGGGGGATATTTAACAGCGCTGGAGAGTGGGAACATTGCACGAAAGGTGGGGTGGGGGTGGTAGCGATTACAAGGAAATAAGTCTGACTTCCGGTTTTGGAAATTTTTCTCCTATTTTCAAGCTAAAATACAAAAATTTATGCAGTAAAATGCAGGGGTGTTAGTGCCCCTACCATGTTTCGGAGCAATTCTTGGAGTGGGAAAATATGCAATTTGGAGCAGAAACGTTGGGTTTTGGAGCGAGAAAATTTGCATTTTGGAGCAGAACTCAGGTTTTGGAGCAGCTAATGATAGCATTTTTAATTGTTTAAAGTCCATACTGTGCTTTAAGTTATGTTTATATACTGAATTACCATTATTTTATGAACTATAAAAAAATGTTGTACACTGCTGGACAATTGCTAAGGATGGATCATAAACGGCTATATAGCGCATAAAAAAGTAAGTGTGGTTGGATGCCAAGTGAAATAAAATAATGTCAGAATGCCAGGACATTACAAGAAAGACAATTTATTGTGCTCTGAAATCCAGAAGGCTTTGGAACGTGTTTAAGGGACAAACAGGCCATTTTGAGCAGAATACGTAAACGTGAAAAAAATGCAATTACCGTTCGCAGGCGTTCCAGCGTAAGATGTCAATACGGGATATGGCCACCATGGAAGGTGATGCAAGATTCCACACGTCGTGTCATGCTTTGCACAACATTATCAAGCAGCTGTTGGGGTAATTTATCCCATTCCTCTGTCAGTGCACGGATGAGGGTGTCCTTGTTTATTGCAGGGAAAGACTCCTCCCCAAAGCATCCCACACATTTTCAATGGGATTCAGATCTGGAGAACGTGCTGGCCAAACGAGGCGTTGAATATTCTCGCTCTCAAGACACTCTTGGACAGCGACTGTTCGATGACATGTTGCGTTGTCGTCCATGAAAATGAATCTATCACCGACAGCACCACGGAACATGCGAACATGAGGTAGCAGAACATCATTAAAGTATCGTTGGCCAGTCATAGTCCCAGTTGGAAGCACATAGAGGGACGTACGGCCATTGATCATGATGCCAGCCCATACCATGACACTACATGTTGGATATCGGTCCCTTTCCTGTATGTTTGCTGGACAATATGCAGTACCACTATCACGCCAGATCAGTTGTCGTCGACAATCAGACGATAGACTGTATCTACTCTCATCTGAGAAGAGGACAGCAGACCAGTCGTTATCAGTCCGATTGCGATGTTGATGGCACCATTGCAAACAGGCGGTACAATGACGCCTGGACAATGGGATGCACACAACAGGACGGTGGGCGTATAGTCCTCCTTCATGCAAACGTCTGGCGACAGTTTTTCGGGAGATCCGCTTGCCAGTAGCAGCCATAAACTGATTTGCTACCTCACTAGCTGTGCTGCGCAGGTGTCTTTTTGTTTATAGCACTATGTACTGATCTTCTGCAGGTGTCGTACTGCGAACACGACCTCCCCGTGATGTTTGCTACACTCTCCATTTGTTTGAAATGATATTCAAAGCCTTGAAACAACACTGTAGCTGACGTCGAACTCCCTGGCAACATCTGTTATTTTTCGCCCTTCTTCAATCTTGCCAATAATACGGCCACGCGTAAAATCATTTAGGTGATGTCGGGAAGACATACTGAAAATTGCAAGTTCGTCAATTGATTCTTTCCCTTTCAACTTTGCGTTTGAACAACAACGGTCAATAAGCGTCAAATCCTTTATATCTCTTATCAGCGCTATGACGTCACGAACAAGTTCGGCAATCCAAAATTTGGCATACGCACAACACGTCTTACTGTATCCCGCACTTATGCTAATTTCCACATTTTCCTGCCTTCCATTTTATGGTTGCTATTGTTGCTATTGTCATCCGTCCTTAGCAATTGTCCGGCAGTGTATTTCAGGTTTGTTGACATTTTACTGCTTCTCTTACAACTGTTAGTTAGCATTTCTGTTGTTCCTACAGTGAGATAAATGGGAAAACAATCATATTACCCACAATATATTGAAAACTACATGACCTGCAATATTTTAAGCATAACATATTAAATATCAGGGATTTTCTTCTGAATGCATTAGTTTCGCTGTAACATAAATAGGATGCTGCCACATTAAAGAACTGTTGCTATTGCTACTGAATGCTTGCGAATATACACTTAGGAAGAATAAATAATATGTAATTACTGTTTGTTCTTTGGTTGGTTTTCAGCAGCATATTTTTTGAGATTCATGGCATTCAGATGAAAATACATTATTTCTGAAACCAACCAACTGGCAAGCCACGCGTACGTGGTTTGCGTATGAATCACAAACTCCTAAGGTTTTCTGAAGGAAAGCATACCTTCGATATAAAAGGAAAACTAATGTACAATACAATTATTTATTGCACACATTTAAACTTACAGTTATATGAAAATGCAATACACCAGGAGGAATCTGAACACATTGGTTGTAAGGCGATTCCCCCTATCAGATGTAAGAAAAAGAATAAAACATATGGCATATATGAAAGAAAGTAAGATGGTTATAACAGAAGCACCACTGTTAGCAGCATGCTTAGAACTACAATTTAATGATAGGGTTGAGATTCGTTATGGAGATCAGGGTGATTTACAATGTAATTTTGCAGAGACAAGGAAAGCATTTTAATATTTTCCAGAGATCTGATGCTCTCTGGGAGATTATTCCATAGGATAATGGCTTTACACAGTATGCTATTTAAACCATAATTAAGTCTAACACATGGCTGACATAATTTGTTGTTAGCAACAGATCTGGTGAAGATAGAATAATCCAGATATTTGATGTCAGATTAAAAAATAGGCAGTTTAAGATGCATTATTTAAAAAAACATGATACCTAGTTTCAAGGCAAAAATTTCATGAATTTTTAGAATATTTAGTTTTAGAAATAATGGTTTAGAATGAGACATGTAATCTGTGTTCAGCATATAGCGAACAGATTTCTTCTGTAATTTGAGCAAGCATAACTTATTGTTTGCACTTATATTTGAATACCAAGATTACAGACAATAGGAGAGATGGATATAAATAAAAGCATAGTAAAATGTTTTTAGGACATTGATAGGGAAGATATGCTTAATTTTACCAAGCAGGCCAACCTGTAAGGAAACTTTAAAAAACAACTGAACATGAGTATTCCAGTTAAAGAATTCATCAAACCAAACACCAAGATACTGAACTTTGTCCACAATTTTAAGGGGGAGATAATTAATCCTGACTGGAAAGTTATTTATGTCCTCTCTTTTATGAACGTTTCGGAAGTATGCGGCATTGGTTTTTAGAATATTAAGTGATAATTTGTTAGAGCATAACCAATGAGATAAATTTGATAGATCATTATTGATCATTATCTGTAACTTATGCAAATCATGACATTTTTGAAAAATGTCAGTGTCATCAGCGTATAGCAAAGCATGAGTTGATTGCAGGCACAGAGGAAGGTCATTAGCATATAACAGGAACAGTAATGGTCCTAATACCGAACCTTGAGGCACTCCACATGAAATATTAAGTAGATCAGAGTTTATTTTATTTACAGTGACATACTGTTTGCGATGAGAGAGGTAGCTCATTAAGAGGGAAAGAATTTTGCCACGAAAACCGTATTTGGGTAATTTATGTAACAGAATGCCATGATTTACCGTGTCGAAAGCTTTTTGGAAATCAATAAAAACACAAATAGTATAAAAACTGTCATCTAGTGCTTCGGAAATGAAGTTTGACAACTTAGCAACAGCCATTTCAGTAGATCTGTTTCTTTGGAAACCGAACTGTTCCAAAGAGAGCATACCATGGGTGTGCAAAAATCAACCATTCTGCTGCAAATAGACCTTTCAAAAATCTTACTCAAAACGGGTAACAAAGATATCGATCTGTAACTACAGGTAGATTCCCTATCTCCTTTATTACGCTTTCCAACCGTAGGTTGAAGAAGCGTATATGCTCCAGCTTTTTCCGTCTGTCTGTCCGTCCGTCCGTCTGTTGGCACGATAACTCATGTAAAAATGGTTCGATTTAGATGAAATTTTAGTATGTGGTAAAGGACCACCAGGGGACGAACCCTATTGAAAATGGGTGAAGTGGAGTCAAAGCTCAAGCCATAAGAGCGGGATCCATTCAAGTGCCCTTATGTGTCATAACTTGCGTAAATATGGTTCGATTTCAATGAACGTTAAGTATGTGGTAGGGGACCACCTGGGGACGAACCCTATTGAAAATGGGTGAAGTGGGGTCAAAGGTCACCTCATAAGAGCGGGATCCATTCAATTGCCCTTATGCGTCATAACTTGCGTAAATATGGTTCGATTTCAATGAAAGTTTAGTATGTGGTAGGGGAACACCTGGGGACGAACCCTGTTGAAAATGGGTGAAGTGGAGTCAAAGGGCAGGATATAGGAGTGGGATTAATTCCATTGCCCTTATGCGTCATAAGGTATATAAAAATGGTTCGATTTCGAAGAAATTTTAATATGTGGTAGGTGACCACCTGGAGAGGAACCCTCTTGAAAATGGAACAAATGGAGTCAAAGGTCAGGACATAGGATCGGGATCCATTCCATCGCCCTTATCCCACACTATTAAGGTGGACGTCAAGTAATTTTGCTTCCTATATTTTCAATGGAAAACCTTTTGCACACATTTCCTTCACAATTAGTGTGTTCCCAAGGATGGAAATTTGAACATTGATTAAAATAACTTCATACTATAACTTGGAATACTTAACATTTTCTAAAACATAAGCATAATTATATTAAAAAACAATAACGTTTCCTTTGGTGGTGTTGAAACCAGAAAAAAGATGGCACGACCTGTACTTTGATGACGTCAGTGGACAAATAAATGTTGGATTGCATAATTACTGTTATGGTTTAGAAAATATTAAGTATTCCAAGTTATGAAATGAAACTATTTTAATCGATGTTCAAATTTTCATTCTTGGGAACGCATTAATTGTGAAGAAAATGTGTACAGAAGTTTTTCCCAGAGGGGTCCATTTCGATGTGCAGTAGCGAAGCCATTTTTGGGGCTGCTCGCGCATGACGTACCTGTGGAGGCCAGTGGAGGCAAAATCGCAAAATCATTTGCTTTGATGTTTGTTTATGTTTGAGATTGCTATTAGTCTTGGTTTTTTTAATGGTTTTTGATCAATTCTTTGTGATCAAGAGTCATATTTTTATGCGATAGGATAAAGATAACAACACTGGCTACAAAAGGTAGGCGTTATAACATTACAATTGATTTAACAAAAATAAAACACTGTATTGCTGTGTGTTTGGCTAGAAAACTTCACGACCCCATCCATTCTGTGCTATTATTTTGGAAAGAACGATGCCCAACTGTGCCGTTGCTCTGTGTCCATCGCAGAATAAGAAAACAAAAGGAACTGGGATTATTTATCATGCATTTCCGAAAGATCAGGTATCACAAAAAGCATGGCTAATCAAATGTAGACGAAAAGATGTTGTCAATGTGAAACATGCCAGAATTTGCTCCAGACATTTTACTGAAGATGATTATGAACGTGATTTGAAATCCGAATTACTGGGCCTTTCGTCGAGTAAGCAGAAAAGGCTGAAATCGCATACCATTCCGTCCATAAATCTCCCCTGTAGTAACAATACTCCTGTTTTGCAGATGCACATATTACTGCAAACACCTCACATAATGCAAGTAATAGCATAGGAAGTCCAGATGTAGAAAATGTGTTGTCTAAGTCTAACCGATTAAACAGAAGCAATGCCTGTGCAATTCGTAAGCGTGCCCTAGAAACCATTTCCAGTGTATCCCCAAAGAAGAGAAAAATGGACAAAGGCACACAACCTGAAAATTCAAACCAGTCAGTGGAAATGCAGCAACTAGTACTTAACATGAAAAATCTACAAGCTGAAAATCAAAGACTTAAAGCTTCTTGTGCTAAATTGAAATCTTGAAACAAAGTTTTGAATAGTTTGCTATCAGTAAAGCGACGACAATTTCTTGTGGGTGCCAAAAATTCTAAGGCACAGGTATCAGCTGAAGTGACTTAACACTTTGGGGAAAATATTTTCAAAAAACCAAGTGCGCTGCTTATTGCAAGGTAAAAACAGTGTAAAGTGGAGCAAAGAAGATGTAGGTTGGTAGGTTGGTAGATTTTTAATGGCGCAAGGGCCATAGTTGGCCAAAGAAGCGCCAAACAAAAGACATCAAAACGAAACAAAATTAATAAAAAACGTACACAAGGTTAAAAGCAGGCTGATGCGGAAAAAATGAAACATGAGAATGAAGAAGTTAAAATCTAGACGAGTTTATAAAAGTCAATATCCCGTAAAAATGAAAACACTGCTCTCGTATCGCAGGCTTCACCGATAATAGTTTGCAGCGTAGCTGCTCCTTCGTCCAACAGATGAGAGTGAAAATGACGAAAACGATGAGCACAAAAACGAACACAAGTACACAAAACATGAAGGACGGTGAGACGACATTGGCACGCCTCACACAGCGGGGCACTGTCGCCACACAGCAAAAAGCGGTGAGTAAAACGACAGTGCCCAATGCGGAGACGTGCAAGAACAACTTCCTCACGACGGTTCTTCCGCAAGCTAGACTTCCATAGTCCGATGTGTGGTTTGATGGCATAAAGTTTATTGCTGCCCTGCTGAGACCACAGGGACTGCCACTCGTAAAGGAGAAATGTCCGGATCAAAGGTCTAAAATCACGGAAAGACAGTGGCAGCCGAGCTGGCGACATGGAGGAAACAGACCTGGCAGAGAGATCTGCCAGCTCGTTACCCGGATCCCAACATGGCCAGGAACCCAACAGAATCGGACCAGGAAACCATCACCCTCCAAAGTTCCAAGAAGACGACGGACATCAAGGATGACAGGTGAGTCCGTGTCCTCCGGAGAAGATAAAAACATGGATGACGGACTGGGAATCAGAGCAAACCATAGCGCGACGAAGTGATCGAGACTGTATGTGGCACAAAGCGAGGTGTACCGCACGCATCTCTGCCGAAAAGACAGTGGATTCAGGCGGAAGCCTCTCAGCATGGGAGGCTTCGCCACACACAAAAGCGGATCCAACGACATCCCCGGACCTCGAGCCATCGGTGAACACAGGCACGAAATCCGGGTAGACAGACTGTATTTCAGCAAAGAGCTGCTGGTACACCAGAGCAGGAGTGGAAGACTTTGGCCACACACAAAGAGAAAGGTCAGCCGTTGCTAGAACGGACTGCCAAGGAGGACGGTTGAAAAAGGTGGTCAAACCAATCCTTGACAAGTTCAGACCAGCATCGCGCACTATGGCAGACATCCGAATCCCGAACGTCGGAACACAGGAGGGGCGGTTGGAAAACAAGCGGACACAGTCCGGTTGGAAGATGGAACCATGCAGGGGATGATCAGGAAGAGATTTCAGTTTTGTGTAAAACTGAAGAGACAGCTGCTTACGACGGATGCACAACGGCGGCTCATGAGCCACTCCGCATACAGGCTATGCACGGGAGAGGTACGGAAAGCACCAGTACATAGCCGCAATGCCTGGTGATGGACGGGGTCCAAAGGCTTTAAAACCGAAGGACGCGCTGAACCGTACGTAATGCATCCGAAGTCTAACTTTGACCGAATCAGAGAATGGTAAATGCGAAGCATTGAGCACCTGTCGGCCCCCCAAGATGTTCGGGAGAGGACCTTCAGGATACTCAATGACTTCGTGCACTTCACCTTCAAAGACTGAATGTGAGGCCGGAAGGTGAGCGCTCGGTCAAAAGTTAGCCCAAGGAACCTGGCTTCTGACACCACAGGGATGGTAGAACACCCCAGACGGAGGCTGGGGTCTGGGTGAAAGACCCGCTTACGGCAAAAATGCACGCAAACGGTCTTCTGCGTCGAGAAGCCAAAGCCATTTTGGGAAGCCCAGTGAGAGATCTTGGTAATGGCAGACTGGAGCTGTCTCTCGATGGTGCGCATGTTAACTGACGCGCAAGAGATCTGCAGATCATCCACGTACATGGTTCCACGAACCGTCGGAGGAAGCAGGTGGAAAATATGGTTGACACGAAGGATGAACAGAGTGACTGATAAAATGGAGCCTTGAGGTACACCCTGTTCTTGCGGGTACACCGCAGAGAGGGGTCGACCCGACGCGCACACGGAAACTCCGGTCCTGGAGAAATCCGGCGATGAAAGATGGTAAGTTTCCCCGCAATCCGCACTCATGCAGATCACGGAGAATGCCGTATCTCCAGGTACGGTCATAGGCTTTCTCCATGTCGAAGAATACGGAGACCATGTGCTGACGTCGGACAAACGCCTCCCTGACAGATGTCTCAAGGCTAAGATTATTATCGGTGGTGGATCGAGATGTAAATCCACTCTGATGAGGTGAAAAAATGTGATGAAACTCCAGATAAAAAATGAGACGAAAATTAATGATACGCTCGAGTACTTTGCAAAGGCAGCTCGTCATAGCAATTGGCCGGTAGTTCAACGGGTTAGTGGGATCTTTACCAGGTTTGGGAACAGGAACGACAATGGCAGTGTGCCAAGATTCGGGAAAGACATGCTCTTGCCAAATCCTGTTAAACAGGATTAGCAGACATTCAAGAGAGGACGGAGAAAGGTGCTTCAGCATTTCGTAATGGATGGTATCCAGTCCGACAGATGTCCGGCCGGACCGATTCAGAGCGGTCTTCAGCTCCACGGCAGTCAGCGGGCTGTTGTAATCTGTGGCAGAAAACGGTCCAAAGAAATCCTGGACCGTTCAAGCCGCGGCTGTAACTGCCGGAACGAAGCAGGGTAATTGCTGCTGCTGGACACCGAAGAAAAGCGGCGCCCAGACAGTCAGCAATACCCTGAGCGTCAGCAACCGTCCCTCCACCACTTTCAAGAATGGAGATTTCCCCAGATGGGTACTGTCCCCTGAATCTTATGGATCCTGTCCCAAACGATCTTAGGGCTGGTATTGGCGTTAATCCCGGATACATATTGTATCCAGGACTCCCGTTGACTACGCCTACGAACCAATCGCGCGTAGGACTTGGCTTTCTTGAAAGCAAGTAGGTTCGCGTCGGTGGGGCACCGACGAAACCTACCCCAAGCCCGATGTTGGGCCCGACGAGCTGCCATACAAGTGGAATTCCACCAAGGTCTCGGGCAACGTGGAAGTTTAGTCGACGTCCTGGGGATGGTAAGTTCTGCCGCTTGCACAATACAATCCGTTACCGCCGCAACAGCGTCATCGACCGTTCCCGAGGTCACCACAGCTGGAGTAATAATCGCTGAAGCCGTGAATGTGTCCCACTTGGCACGATCAATATTCCATCTAGCAGGGCGAGTAGGGTAACGGTACCCGCCACCCGCGAGACGGAGAAAGATGGGAAAGTGATCGCTGCCCAGGGGATCACCAGACACGCTCCAGGACCAGTCAGGATATAAGGATGGTGAACTCAGAGACAGATCAATGGCTGAGTACGAGCGGGTGGGTTCATGAAAATAAGTGACTGCCCCGGTGTTATGGAGACAGAGGGACGTGTTGGAGAGAAGGGACTCAACAACACGGCCCCTGGAGTCACGAGTGGTAGAACCCCACAACGGATTGTGTGCATTAAAATCTCCTAAGATGAAGAAAGGAGGCGGCAGCTGCTCAACTAAATCTTCCAGATCCGAAAGGCGTACTGCTTCATCTGGTGGTAAGTAGAGGGAACACACCGTGAACAATGTGTTCACAGATAGTCTCACTGCCACTGCCTGCAAAGTCGTCCGAAGGGCAACCGCAGTGACAGGAACACCATGAGGAACAACGACGGCCACTCCTCCGCAGGCGATAACGCCGTCCTGGCGATCTTTACGGTAAAGAGAATGTCTCCGCAGCGAAGGAGTGTCCATCGTGCGAAGCTTTGTCTCCTGGAGACACACGCACACAGGTGTGTGCGAAGACAGTAAACCTTTCAAATCATCAATGCGTGATCGCAGACCTCGGCAATTCCACTGAATGAGCGTGGCCATAAAGAAAAATGAAATGAAATGAGAGAATGAAGACAGACGACTAGAAGGTCTCAGAGTCGTCCATCACCTCCAAGCCATCCGCAGTGTCTGGAGGCAACACAGGGCTGTGTTTGCCCCTGGTGGTAGGAGGTGGTTTTTGCCTGCTCTGTTTCGGGGAGGAAGAACCTGGTTTCATCTTCTCCGGCTTCTTCTTAGCAGTGCCCTGGGTCCCAGTGCTGACAGATGTTTTCGGCATAGAGGAAGGTATCGGCGACGATGTTGATGCCGCCTTGGAGGCAATGCGGCGAGACTGCAGTGCCTCCAATCCAGCAGCAACGATGTCCGCAAAAGCATAAGGACACCGCGCTGGGAAGGGCACCTCAGTCTGGACCGCCACAGAGGCCTTTTGCACCACAACTGAAGCATAGGACCGCCGGCCTGGTTGTAAAGGGGCGATCCGCCGTCTAGCTTCGGGATACGATAGATGCTCAGTTGTCTTCAGGCGTTGGATTGCCTGCTCCTCTATCCACTTTGGACACTGCTTAGAAGATGCAGGACGAGTCCCTTCGCAGTTGACACAATGATCTGACTCTGCTGAGCAATCTGCCAAAGAGTGTTCTGTGGAACCACAGCGACCACACTTAGCAACATTACGGCAAGACTGCTGGGAGTGACCGTAATGCTGGCACCTGAAACAACGCAAGGGGTTCGGGATATACGGCCGAACATCAAGCCGTAAATAACCTGCCTTGATGGTAGTAGGCAGGGTTGGGGAGTCAAAAGTCAGGATGATGTTACGGGAGGGAATAGATTTCCCATCCCGCCTGAAAAGAATCCGTCGAACCCCAATGACATGCTGTTCACCAAGTTCCTCCAGCAATTCCTCATCGCTGCACTCAAGCAGGTCGCGGGAGTTGACAACACCACGAGAGGAATTGAGGTAACCATGTGGAGAAACCTGGACAGGAATGCCAAGCAAAACGGACGTCTCCAGCAAGGTGGCACTGTGGCGTGGATGAGATGTTTCCACAAGAAGATCCCCTGAAGGGAGCTTCTTCACACTCTTTGGAGAGCCAGCAACGGCTTGCAGAGCCTTGTTGATCCAGAAGGGACTCTTCAAACTGAGTGACTGTGAAGAGTCAACAGATTTGATCAAAAGAAACAGAGCATTGCAATTTGATGTGACAAGTTTCTTTGTGGAGGAAGGTGTACTTTCCTCCACAGGGCGCTTTAAATTGGAAGCATGGGAAACACTTTGTGTTGCCATGAGGGAGAAAAAGATTCGTCCGCCAACCTCCCCACCCACTACCGAGCCCAACGAGGGAGAGCCGGAGGTCCGCAAGCCCAAGAGGACGCAGGACATGGCTCTAGGGATAGTCAGCGGATATAGCAAGTTGGTAGGGCAGACACACGCTCAGCGCGCACCCAGACTTTCCCGTGCCCAGAGAACACCCCTTTGGCATGCCCACCCTACCCCCAACTCACCCAGCCGAACAGAACGACAAGCCGCTAGAAGTCTGGACACCACTCGGCCACAGACTTCCTGACCTAGGAGTGGGTTAGCTCCCAGCCTCCCGTTTAGGGTGAAGCAGAGGGCAAAGAGGAGTGTTGGCATCTGGAGACACTACAACCCGGCCCCCAAATACCTCAGCCTCCAGCATCCTCATTTCCACCGGGTACGGGTCACCGCACACGGCAAACATGCAGGTAGGTCTAAGCTAACCAGCTCCGGAAAAACAGAAAATGTAACATAAAAAAGAAAAGACAGGGAAGAGAACGAGGAACAAAACCCGGAGCTGGCGCCTCATCACAACCTCAGCAGCCTACAACTGAGGCGGGTACATGTCAAAATATGAACATAAGACGAAAAAGCAAAACAATAAGAGAAAATCGGCTCGGGCCGTGGGGACGCCATCCCCCATCAGCTGGATGAACAGCTGTCCCTTCGGTGATGTAATCGTCAAAGCCGCAGAGGCAATAGAAACCGTCACAAGGTTAGCTCGGGCCGTGGGGGCGCCGCTCCCCAAATAACTGGAAAACCAGTTATCCCCGTGCGGGGAAAGAAGATGTATGCAAAGCTATCGCTCTGCGATCTATTTCTAAGAAAGCGTATATTTCTCAGAAATAAAATGGGATATTCTTTTCCTGGGATTACAACCCTAAAAAGGTGGACTGCTCGTTCCTTCTGCTGCCGCGCTGGTGTGCTGCAAGATGTGCTTTATTTAATGGAAAATCAGGCAAAAAGATATACAAATTTAGAACGTATTTGTGTTCTTTCATTTGATGAAATGAATGTTGATAGTCGAATTTGTTATGAGTAAGATGAAGATAAAATCACTGGTCCACACTCTAATGTTCAAGTAGCCATGGTTCGTGGTCTATTTGGAAAATGGAAACAGCCAATATTTTTTAATTTTGATATCCAAATGACAGGCTCACTACTGAAGGAAATAATATCATCTTTAGAAGACATCAGTTTTCATGTGGTTGCTGTTGTTTCTGATCTTGGTGGGAAAAATAACAAAGTTTGGAATGAATTGGGTGTTACTTATACCAACACATGTTTTTCTAACCCAAGGTACCCAGATAAGTGTGTATGGGTTTTTGCTGATGTTCCGCATTTGTATAAGCTGCTGAGGAACCATTTCCTTGATCATGGATTTACACTTGAAGGGAACAAAAAAATCTGTAAAGAAACGATTGAACGGTTGCTAGCATTAGACTGTGGTGAAATGAAAATCTGTCCTAAATTGTCTACTCATCACATTACAGTAACAGGCAGAGAAAGACAGCGTGTATTCTTGGCAATGCAGCTATTTTCAGAACATACTGCACAAGGTATTTGGTACGTCATGCCAGATGAAGAGGATACAGCAGCTTTCATACAACTTGTGAACGATTTGTTTGATATTCTCAACTCTAGAAAACCTTCGAATGACAAATTGCATGCATGTAGTTTTGGCATGAATTATGAAGCTCAAGAAAGTATTCTGCGCAAGTTGTATACATGTTGCAAAAATATGAAAGTTGGCAAAGCCAAGCACTTGCTTCCCTTTCAAAAAGGGTTTCTCACTACCATATGGTCAGTTTTAGGATTATTCAATGATTTAAAGCACACAGGAATGAAATATATACTTACAGCTCGTCTTAATCAAGACTGCCTAGAAAACCTTTTTTCTCGTATACGTGGGCTTGGTCATTTTTATGATCACCCATTACCTGTAGAATTCAAGTATCGTCTGCGTTTATTGCTTCTGTGTTCCAATATCTCTGATATTCCCCTTTCAAGTGCAGCACCTGTGGAATTATGCAATGAAGATGATGTGTACCTGACATCACAGCTTTTTAATGGCATTTTGCCAGATATGTCAGAATCACTGTCAATGATTGAAGGGGAAATTGAGATTCGTGACTTATCATTCAACACTTCAACTGTTCCCAATCCTCCGGCACCTGCTGCATCTGACTGCTCAGTTCAAGGCTTTCGTTATCTGGCTGGATATATTGCACATAAGGGGAGAAAACACGATAAATCTCTTGGAACGCCAACTGGGCAACTCCTCACGGCTCCAAAAACTACAACTACAGGAGACAGCGGCTGGATTGAGGTACTGTCACGGGGTGGTCTACTGGCACCATCTGATGATTGGCTGCAAAAAGTAAGTCAATTCGAACTGATGTTCATTGACATGCATGGACCTGTCTCTCTCTCACAAGAAAATAATGTTGTCAAGAAACTGTGTGAAAAAATTGCTGAGAAATTTCCAAGTGTTCAGACAGAGATAATAAAGATGTATGTAAGGACTAGAACTTTCATATGGATAAGAAGCATTAATGCAAAAGCAAAGATCCAGAGAACTGCAATAGCTGCACAGAGAAAATTATTGAAATGGAAGGCATCAGCGAAATTAGCAACTTAATTTACATTTCACAAATTTCAAGTTTTAAGTTTTATATGAAGTGTCAACTGAGCCCCATGGCCAGACATTGTTTGGTGGGTTTCCAGTTAAAACCACTTTGCTCCACTTCTAACCGGTTTCTGCGTGTACAGCTGCAAAGGAATTCTCCAGAGTGGTTAGTCACAGCTAGAGCAGTGTAGGTACACGGTCATAAAAGTAAGTGAAGAGAGAACAAAGGCAACGGAAATAGTTTTAAGTACCGAACAGCAGATTTTTATTGTGGAACAGTATTTCAGAAATAACTCATACAAGGTTTTAAATGAGTTCTTTACAGAAAAATTTCCACATTGTGCTGCACTGGGGAAATCAGTGGTACAGAAATTAGTATGGAAATGACGTGAAACCGGCACGGTGTGCAACAGGAAAAGAAACAAACCCAAGACAATTCGTACTGAAGACAATATCAAGAATGTGTGCACAATGATGTTACAAAGCCCTCAGAAGTCGATTCGCAGATTATCGTCTGCAGCAGGAATATCTGCCACGTCATGCTGATGCATACTTAAGGTGCATTTGCATTTTCGGCCGTACAAAGTTATGCTACTCCAAGAACTTAAAACTCCTGATTATGCAAAATGGATGCAATATTGTAAGTGGTTTCAGGAGACCATTGTCAGCTGTGAAGTGGACCCAACACTTTATTACATGACAGATGAAGCATGGTTTCATCTGTCCGAGTATGTCAATGCGCAAAACAGCAGGAATTGGACCAACATGAATTCCAGATGGACAATGGAGACTCCTCTGTATGACCAAAAGATAGGCATTTGGTGTGCTGTGTCTGCGAAGAGGATAGTCGGCCCATTCTTTTTCACTGACACCATCAACTCGGAGCACTATGTTCAGCAACTGTTCAACCCATTTGTTGCCGCACTTACAGAAGAAGAGTGAACATACGCTTTCTTTCAGCAGGAAGGTGCATACTGTGCGGAACAGTCTACATGATGTGCATGGAGTGTTTGGGCTGGACATAACTGTATTGAAGGGACTATGGCCACCCAGATCATCTGATCTCTCCACCTGTGACTTTTATCTGTGAGGAGCACTTAAATGGAAAGTATATGCAACTAATCCGTACACCCTTGATGAATGATGAATTAAAACTGAATATTACTGATGGCATAGCCCAGATTACTGCCGATGAGTTGTGGCGCGTTACGAACAACATATTCCGTCGTGTGCTGCTGTGTCTTGATGTTGGAGGACAGCACTTTCAGCAATTGTTGTAAACACAGGTAAATTACTCCTGTTTTCTCTCATTTCAACTATTCTTTACCATGTATAGTAACATTGCCTGACAGTTGTTGTTCATTATACTCAGGCCTCTTTTATATGGCACACCCTGTAGTAGGTACGTACTGGTTTTACAAAATATCTTTATAACTGTCGCACCGAGTGGAGGTGGCCCAGGGTCCTCCTCTGATACATATACTTTATTCTGTGTTATTGCCTGCTTTTTTTTTATATATGTGTTTATGTTTTTAAATATATATATTTCAAATATATGGAAGCATACTTTAATATGAGGAAGATATTTGTATCGGTTCCCAACATTTTGGGAGATGTTTTCTCCAGTTCATTTTTTATTTGCTTTTTCAATACATCGGGCCACCCTCATAAAAAAATCTTGGGTGCACCACTGATGTACTTAGCCTAAATTTAGTATTAATCAGAATATTAAAAACTAGTGTCAGGCTACATTTTCATTGTTGTTGTACAGTGGAGGGTTTGAATACTTATGTCTAAACTTCTGAGAAATGTTCTATTAAACTGTTTGCAAATTTTCGGAAATGTATTTGTTTAGAAGAAAAACTGTTCAGTGGTCAAAACGAAAACGTTCATTCACTGCAGTAAAAGTCAAAATATACAGGTTACATCACCGAAATTTTAGCAACTTTCTAAGTAAATTTCAAGCATAATATCTATCCCGATTTTTAAAAATGCTCGCCATTTCGAGGTAGAAATGTAAAATCGAAATCAAAAAATTAGCAATGCCGTGTGTAAAAGAAAATACTCTACGTTTCGGTAACAAAAGAAGCATTGATTTCTGGTATAATTTAATAGAAACTTTTATTTTGTATCTAAATTTCATGTCCTGTGACCTATCTATGAGAATAATTCTGACGCTAGTTTTTAAAACTGCGCAAATTAGGAAAGATCACGTTTTTTTGTCGATATAAATTCTTTATTTGTTTTGGTAAAAATCTCAGTTGTTCACAGTGTTGTTTCACAAACGCATATGACAAACTGTAAAGTGTAAACATTACTCTATTATATTAGTTAAGAATTCATTCTGAACTGGACATTTTTTTCTTTAGTGAATGCGTGACGAAGTTAAAAAAATTTTAAATGGAGAAAAATTTTAGCTTTTGCTTGTATAAAGTTTAAATTATCTATGCCTTGAGTTACGCATATGAACGCTGTGCTTTGCTTCGGCTCCATGCAACCCACGGCCTCCACAGTGACGTCAAATGAAAGAGCCAATGAGAGCGTAGATCGCCAATGGACCCAACCTAAGAGATATCTAAGAACCTTGAGTTTTCCATTGAAATTATAGGAAGCAAAATTACTTGACGTCCACCTTAAAGTAGCAATTCTTGCATGTATGTATGTACATTTTATTTTGAAAACGGCTCTAAGAATTTTGATGGAAGTCTAACCTACCATTTTCTGGTACTAGAAATCGATTTAGCTTGATCTCGACTTAAGGAGAATTCGTTTAGTGGGTTAAATAACCACCCTGAATTATAACGTTTTTAGTGTCATGGCATCGTTCCATTAATGTTTCCAATGCTTAGAAATCTTATGATCTCACAATCCCGCGTTTGAGAATGTTGGCGCACGGTCACACCATCTGTCTCATTATGTCATGCATTGTGTGTGGATCCCATTAAAGTTTTATGACGTCATACTTTTGCGAGCAGATGGTCGCGATTCTCATCTGCTTCATTACGTCACACGCTGTGTGCGTATGTCCGTCCGCATGATAATTCGCGTAACAATCGTTCGATTTCGATGAAATTTTAGTATCTGGTAGGGTATCTATCACCTGGGAAGGAACCTTATTTAAAGTGAACGAAATGGGGTGAAAGGTTAGTACATAGGAGCGGGATCCATTCCACTACTGTTATGCGTCATAACTAACGTAAAAAAGGTTTGATTTCGATGAAATTTTAGTATGTGGTAGGGGACCACCTGGCCACAAACCCTATTGAAAATGAGCGAAATGGGGTCAAAGGTCAGGACATAGGTGCGGAATCACTTCCATCGCCATTGTGTGTCATAACTTACGTAAAAATGCTTCGATTTGGATGAAATGTTAGTATGTTGTAGGGGTCTGCCTGGGGACGAATTCTATTGAAAATGGGCGAAATGGGGTCAAAGTTTAGGACACAGGAGCGAAATCTATTCCATAGCCCTTAAGCATCATAACTTATGTAAAAATGCTTCGATTGCGACAAAACTTTATCATGTTATTTCGGAGGTATACCGAACCGGTTCTGTTGAATATCATCGATATGGGATCAAGGGTCAGGGAACAGGACTGAAATTTATTCCACAGCCATTATTCTCATAACTTGAGTGATAACTTGAGTAATGATTTCTGGTATGTTGGAAAGCGTATTATAATCAATGCATTGCATGATTTTACAAACTTGTTTAAAAATAGGAATAACCTTAGCGATTTTCAGACTGTCAGGAAACTGACCTGAATAAAAACTCAGATTAATAATATGTGTTATAAGTGGTACTAAAATAGAGATCGAGTCTTTTATGACTCTGCTATTAATATTGTCTGAACCAGCACTTCTTTTTAGAGACAATGAAGTGATAATATTATAGGTTTCAGTATCATCCAAAGGGCGTAGAAACATTGAAAAAGGAACTTCCTTAATTTTGGATAAAGAAGAAAAACCTTTAGTATTTGTGGGCAAGTTTTGCTGAGATGCTAAATCATGACCTATGTTAATGAAGTAATTGTTGAATTCATCAGCGACTGCATTTAATAATCGAATTGTAAAATCACCTGTCAGCAGTTGCACCATGATACTCTTCATACAATGTTTTTCATCCAGTAATTATCAATGTCAAACTTTCATTATTGCTGTGAACAACTACAACTGGAACCAAAACTATAAGACAACAGTGATGTTTAGTAAAGTTGGTTAGATAAAAGCTTCTTCCATCGCTTAACGCTTGCACAGTAACATTGTGGGGTGGGATTACCTCCCCCCTCCTTCTTCAGTAGTAGTAGAATCAGTTTATGACTTTTTTGTTGTTGCTGTCTGAAAGAGCCACTGCTCGTGCATATGTGGGATCCTGTATGTATGGACATGGACATTAAGCAAACGATTGCGAGTTAGTAAATGTGGTTCAATGCAACTTCCATCTGGAAAAAGAAAAGTGTGAGGGTGAAGATGTTCCCCATCGTCACCCTCACACAATGAGAAAAAGAAAACCTACTAAAAATTCTGCTCCCTGAGTAAGAACCAAAAGATCAGTATTCCTGATAATTGATTAAAAGTTATGCGGTATAAACAATTCTTTCATTTATCCATAGTGATCATGAGCGATTTTAATTAACATACATGAGACTGACGAAGAAAAAAACCAAAGCTGTACTTTTTAATTTGGTGAAAAATCAGACTGCACGGTGAAAAAGGGTGAATATTACGAACAAAACTGAATTGTTCACTGTTTTTTATTATTTATGAAAATATTTAACCAGAACACACCACTGTATTCACAATTATAAAATTACTGAATTTCAAACAAAATAGGGTGGTTTTTAAAGACATAGCTTCAAACAGTTTTTTTCCTGGTTTTTGTTCTTGTACTTGCTACAAACTTAGCTCTGGTTTCCTCTTGCGAGCAAACCCTACTTTCTTCTCAGCAAGTTCCACGGCCATATTTGTCTTTTGTTGACTCTGCCACTTCACAGCATCCACTGTTTACTTTTTTTTTCTGCTGATAGGTTTCCCTTACCATTTTTCTTTGTTACTTTTCTTTCTTTTTTCGTTTTTTTTTTCTTTATTCCCTCAAATGACAATTTTATCCATCATGCTTAAAGAACTTTCAGCCTGAGAACCATGAATTCTGATATCAGAGCTTTCACTATTTTAGATAAATGGTGTAATTTTTAGAGAACGAAAACTTTTTTTTTTTTTTTAACACTATACATTAATTCTTACAAATTTCCAAACTTTGTCACTTTTGTTTTTGGAAATTTCTCCCACCCTTATCAAGCTAAAATGCGCACACATTTATAAGGGTGATGACATTTAACAACTACATAAGAGTGAGAACATCGCGGGGGGGGGCAGTTACGGTAGAAACTGCCCCCCCATTTATTCAACATTTTTTTTCAACATTTTCAAGCTGAAATACACATTTATTCAACATTTTCAAGCTGAAATACAAATATTTATGGAATAAAATGATATCTAACAACACTGGGTAGATGAAACATTACGAGAAAAAAAAAAATTACGATTACGAGAGAATTCCATTTTCGAAGGATGAAATTCCGTCTTCTGACAAAGAAAACGACCTCCCCCCACCACCAATCCTCCCAAAATTTCAATTCAGTTGTGCATCGATCTCGTGCATGGTTCAAATGATAACAAAAATGACGGAATTCCTCGAATCCGCGTAAGAATCTCGTGGCTGACGATTACGAGGAAATTTTCGGGCGGCCTAACTTCTGTTTTCGGAAATCGTTGCTAACAATTTCAAGCTTAAATTAGATTTAACAACAATACTGAATGCAATAGCGCACGAGAAAAAAAAAAAAAAATACAATTACGGGGAAAAATCTGCACACCGTTTCATTTCAGTTTCCGAAAGTTTAAAAAGGCAAAACAACGTCCCCAGACGGAATACGATCCCCTGCCCCCCTAACTAATACCCCGAAAATTTCTTCACCTATATGCATAGACCTCGAAAACGACAAAAAAAAAAAAAAAAAAAAAAGGAGAGAACGCCGCGAATCTGTGGAATAATCTCACATACGAATTAACCGCTGAATCGATTTCGAATGTCGTAAGATTGCGCTAAAATATCGATGACTGGTAAATTTTAACTTTTGGCGCAGATTTCGTCAAAATCTCTATTTTTTAGCAGAATGGCGCACGAACAATGTTTTGGAGTGGGCTGGCGCGATTGGCACAGGTCTGGCAGCCCTAAAAATGATATTTAAAAATACTGAACAGAGGCAACATCGCGAGTAAAAAGAAATTATGATTACAGAAAAAATCTAAACTCTAGTTGACTTTCCGTTTTCGAAAGTTTCGTGAAGATGGAATTCTGTCCTCCGACGAAATATCTACCCCCCTCCCCCAATTCTGTTTACTTGTGCATCGATCTCCTGAGTGACCAAAATAACGAAAAAGAAGAAATTTCTCGAATTTGCGGAAGAATCTCATGCCTGAAGATTGAACACCAAAGGTGATCTGGCATTGTACGCAATTGCTCCCCACACCATGACGCCAGGCCTTCTGGACGTGTGATGCTTGACAACAAACCGTTCATCTTGGCACTGACCATGGTACCTCCACACACGGACGTCACTGACGATCACCCGCTACCATTCTGAGTGGCTCCATGACAGTCTGGCACAACACCATTGCAGTCTTTGGCGATGATGCAAAGGTGTTAAAGGCAGTTGTCTTAACGGTTTGCGTGCATGTAGTCCTACGTCATGCAGCTATCTGCCAATGGTGCCAGCTTGCGTCACATGTGCAGCCGAGCATGATACTTGAATCATTTGCATGTCTCATGATGTCAAACCTACCCACCAAGTTTCATTGTTGTCAGTTGCTTCCTTCTGGGTGCAACTATTTTTTTGATGTAGAGTGTATTACGACTATTTTCAGTGAAGCACTGTAAAAGCAGAGCAGCTTGATACTAATGTTAGGCGGCACTGTCGATCAAAAACAATGGCGGCTACCTCAAGTGTTCAGTTCAAGCAGTAGCTAAATTTTTAATGAAAGAAGGTGTAAAGTCATGGACATTACTAGAAGACTTCAGATGGTGTATGGTGATGCGGCTATGTCTTGTTCCAGCGTTTATGAATGGGTTACAAAGTTTGAAGCTGGCCACGACAGCCTTCAAAGATGAGGCACGGTCAGGTAGGCCTGACACGGTGGCAACTGACGAAACGATTAAATGGGTTGACGACTTGATTAAAGGTGACAAAAGCATTCGTGTTTGGGATATTGCCATATAATTGGATACCAGTAAAGATTCTGTTGGACGAATTATTCGTGAAAATCTCGACTTTAGGAAGATCTGTGCCAGATGAGTACCCCGAAGGCTTACAGTGGTGCATAAACACTAAAGGCTAGACATTTGCAATGAACTAGTACAGCACTACGATGAGGAGGGTGATGCATTCCTGGGATGCATAATCATAGGCGATGAAAAGTGGATTCATCAGTTCGAACCGGAGACAAAGTATGTAATGGCGTGATCCAAACTTGCCCCTATCAAAGAAGTTCACAGTTGGTTTGTCGGCATCCAAGGTCATGGCTACTGTCCTCTGGGACAAACACGGTATCCTTTTGGTTGAGTACTCAGCAAAACATGAAACAATAAATGCAAAGGCCTACGTGAAGACACTGAGAAAACTTGCGCAGCATATCCGGACCAAACAGCCAACATTGAAAAACAATCAAGTGTTGCTTCAGCATGATAATGCTTGCCCGCATATTGCTAAACCAGTGCAAGCAGAAATTGCAAAACAGAGGTGGACCGTTCTTACACATCCTACTTACAGTCCGGGCTTGGCATTTTCCGATTTTCATGTTTTCGGCACCTTGAAGGATAGTCTTCGTGGCCACCACTATGAGAGCATGATTGATCTGTGAGTGGCTGCCCATCAATGGATTTGCAATGCACCTGCTGATTTCTTTGCTACCAGAATGAATTGACTTGTTGATCGGTGGAGGAAATGCATTGTGCTGAACAGAGAATACGTGGAAAAGTGACTTTGACTCTTTGTACCACTGTATTACATATGTGAGTATCATATTTATGCATCCTGTATTTTTTATTTCTCTGCTGTAATTGATAGGAATAAAAATCTGGATGCTTATTGACACCCGTCGTGAACATGCTTAAATAAAGTACTCTTTTTTTCCCAATGATATTTCATTTTTTACCCAAACTTATGTAAAACTACAGGTTTCAAAATACTTTAAGTGTATAAAATTAGATTACCTGTACTGGAAGATAACTTCTTCAAAGTCTCTAGTCCCTGAAAAAAAGGAGACAAAATAAGCCCAACAATTCTAATTAACAACTAATTAACAACAAAGAATTATACACCAACTATACTCAAAATAGCATAACTGTACTAATAATCCGAATTTCTTGGTATAGAATAGAAATCAAAGATGTTATTTTAAACGCACCAGGTAGTGAATACTCAAGGAATGCTTATAGTGTAGTAAATCCATTTATTTTCATGGTGTAATATGCATAAAGATTCACCAAGCTTTCACTCTCCACTCGGAGGCTTTTTCAAGGCAATGTAGACACAAAGTGCAGGAAATTAGAACATGTAAGAAACAAAGATGATTTTTTGAAAATAACTGGGTGACATCACGAGCAGTATTGCCTGAGTTTTTATCATGTAATCATACGGTGTGCTGCAATGTGTTTCTACCTTTTAATAACGCATGACACACAAACCATTGGTAGTTCGATAGAGACCATATCATTGCAGGCTGGTTTGCTAGAAAGGATTTCGACTATTTCCCTGATGGCTGTCTCTTTAAACAGACTGACATATGGACTGTTTCCTTAATAGCAGTCTCTTTAAAGAGACTGCAATAGAGACTGTTTCCCTGATAGCTTTAAAACTGCTATCAGGGAAACAGTCAAAATCCTTTCCGGCAAACTATCATGCAATGATATGGTCTCTATCAAACTACCAATGGTTTGTGTGGCATGCGTTATTAAAAAATAGAAACACATTACAGCACATCGTATAATTAGGTGATAAAAACTCATGTACCGTAATTTTGGGCAAATAAGCCCCACTGGCGCATATGCCGCAGCGATAAAAAAAAGGGGCGAAATGAAAAAATAATCACCAGAAATGCTGCACCTTCGCAGTAAGGTGGGGAGCACCACCGCGGAATCTTGAAAACATTACGTAGATAAAAATACAGTATCTCATCTTTCAAATGATAAATAAAAATATCAGTTAAACAAGATTCAATCTTAAGTACACTGGCGTGCAAAAATTAAGGACGAGACGGTTTTTCGAATGTAACGTCGTGCAGAAGTGCTCCACATCGACTCAAATCATACCATATGATCCCCAAGATGTAAGAATATGGGTCAAGTGAGCAAAACCGTCCAAACAAAGAATCCAAAGGATACAAAGGCACTTTATTGAAAAGGTAGCTTCAAGCACAACTGGACAGAAGACAGAAACGTCCATGTGACAGGCGGCTGCCAAGAAAAATTCAGTCTTTAGTAGGGGATTTGATTACCCCTGACTGCGTTGCAGGATTTGCAACGTCTGTCCATGCTGAGGACGAGGCTGTCAAGGAGCTGTTGAGGCATCGCGGCCCATTCCTCTCGTAGTGCCAATCGCAGCTGCGGAATCGTTGCTGACGGCTGGTGATGTGCTGACAAGCATCTCCCGAGAAAGTCCCACACGTGTTCGATTGGATTTAGGTCCAGGGACCTTGCGGGCCAATCCATGCGTTGAATATCTTCACTCTCCAACAGCTCTGCGACAGCCACTGTACGATGAGGTGTAGCGTTGTCGTCCATGAAGAGGAACTCAGGACCCACAGCACCTCTAAACAGACGCAGGTGAGGCAGGAGAACCTCGGTACAATAGCGGACACCAGTGACTGAACCTCCTCACAGGTCTGATGACAGTTGTTTATTGTTTAAATAATAAACAACTGTCATCATCAAGCATGATACCGCCCCAAACGAGAACTCCGCCACCTACAAATCAGTCCCTTTCGATGATGTTGGAGGTGTGATTGCGTGTTCCCTGCTCTCTCCAGATGTGTATACGTCCAGAATCACTCTTTAGACTAAATCGGCTCTCATCCGTAAAGCGAACTCGACCCCATTGCTGATGTGTCCAGTTCTTGTGTTCCTGGCACCACAGAAAGCGCAGTCTCCGATGAGCAGGCATTAATGGCACACACCGCACTGGTCATCGTGCAAATAGACCACCTTTGTGTAGCCTCCTGGCCACGGTAAAACGCGATAACGGACGTCCAGTTGTCTGTTGCATGTGCTTTGTGATTTCTCCAGCTGTCTGCCGTCTGTCTCTTCTCGCCTGTAGGACAATATACCGGTCGTCCGCAGCCATGGTTGCACATGGACGACCACTGCTAAACTCTTGGACAGCTGTTCCTGTCGTTTGAAATGCTCTCCAAGCTCGTGAAGCGATGCTGTGAGCGATCCCGAACTCCTCAGCCACACTAGTCACACTTCGACCTTCTTCCAACTTCCCAATGACGCGACCTCGGGTAAAGTCATCCAGATGTCGTCTACTAGATTGCTTGTTGGCCATATCACACGGTGGCAGCAACTCGATGTCATTCAAACCGATGTACACCGTGCAATAGCTTTCACCGAATTGCTGAGCGTACACCGCCCGTGTGCTTTATACCCCCCCCCCCCCACGTCATGCTGCATATATGTGCATGCCCTACCGTCCCGGACCCTAGTCTATCTCCTGAGTGGTCTTTCAGTCCGTTCTGCCTGCTCGTTCCACTATTATGCTAATTTCTCCTCTTCGTCCTTAATTTTTGCACACCAGTGTATGTCAGTTAGCAGCTTTTGCTAGTAATGAAAGGCCACAGAGACTGAAGGAGTGTGAAGACAAAAGGATGCCATTTTGAAAAGTGATTGTTGCCATGTATTTACAAGTGTAGTACTTACGTCATATCACAGGCACAGTATATTAAAATATCTTTAAATTTCTTTTATTTCATTGAATACCTTGTAACAGTATTTATGGTAAGACTAGGTATAATCATTCACTGTGAGATTTTCACAGCAATGCAATGCTAATAAACAATAAACAACTGTCATCAGACCTGTGAAATGAAGCAAATTTGGATAAACATTATTTTTCTTGAAGAGAACCTGTTTTACACAAAGCAGATGCTGTGCTTTTTTTTATGAATACATATGCGCAAGATCATCATCATTGTCAACCATTATCAATCCACTGCTGGACGAAGGTCTCCCCAAGTTTCCTCCACAACGGTCTGTCTTGTGCCAGTCTCCTCCATGTCACTCCCGCATATTTTCGAATTTCATCCACCCATCTCCCATGTGGTCTTTTTCTGGGTCTTTTCCTGTCCCTTGGAATCCAATCTAAAATTTCGGCTGTCCATCTATGGTCTGTCCTTCTGGCAGTATGTCCAGCCCATTGCTATTTCAGGGATTTAAGTCTGATCATGATGTCTTCCACTCTCGTCATTTTTCGGATCCACGAGTTCCTCTTCTTATCTCTCCTGGTTATACCAAGCATGCACCTCTCCATGCTTCTTTGAGTTGTCTGCAGCCTTTGTATGTCTCTTTTAGTTAAGGTCCACGTCTCTGCACCACACGTAAGCACTGGAAAGATGCATTGATCAAACACTTTTCTTTTAAGACATAATGGCATATTGCTCTTGAAAATTATGCTGTTTCTTCCAAAAGCTCTCCAGGCAAGTTTTGTACGCCGATTAATTTCTTCATCAATGTGACCCTCACTTGATATCTGCTGTCCAAGATAAACATACGTATCTGTTATCTCCAGTTTTTCTCCATCAATCGATAAATCTTCATTTCTTGTAAAAGCATTGAACATCACTTTTGTCTTCTGAAAGTTCATTTTTAATCCCACTTCTTTACTCTTGTCAGCAAGTTCCTGGATCATACTCTGCAGCTCTGATGGGGTAGTTGCAAAAATGACTACGTCATCAGCAAAACGAAGGTGGGTTAGATAATCTCCATTAATCTTTATCCCTTTGTTTTCCCAGTTCAGTGATTGAAAGACATTTTCCAATGTGGCATTAAAGAGCTTCGGAGATATGGTGTCACCTTGTCTCACTCCCTTTCCAATTTTTATGTGTGTTGTATTTTCAAACAGCCGAATCTTTGCACTTGCATTTTCATAGATGTTATTAATAATATTAATGTATGCATTTTCAATACCGCAGGATTTCAGAGCCGTGGTAACTGCTGATGGTTTCACCGAATCAAAGGTTTTTTCATAATCGATAAAAGCCATGCACAATGGAAGTTCATATTCCCTCGCTCTTTCAATTAGTTCTCTCAGTACATGGATATGATCTATTGTGCTGTAGCCACTCCTGAATCCAGCTTGTTCTCTCGGTTGAGCCATGTCCAGTGTTACCTTCAAGCGGTGTGAAAGAAATGTGCAAGATAAATGCACATAAATACAATTGTGATTAAGATTTCAGCTTCATGATAAAGATCCAACTCCACCACGAGCAAAGAAAAGCTGTTACACTGATAATTCGCAATAAGTATTATAAATTTAAAGTTGTAATAGTCATTACTTTAGTTAAGTGCTTATGTCCAAATTTATCAAGATAATTCACTCTCAAATTTGTATCATACCAATAATGATGGCAACAAGTTCTGAAATCAGAACAGAATTTTGCAAATTAAAATTAATACTTCATTGTTATGAATAAGTACTAAATCAAAAGGTTGCATCCACAATCCTAACCTTTTAACTGCTACCAGAAAACTTTTAGAGTTTACCAATTCTGGATGCTAAATTTAAATAAGGGTGGTTAATGATGAAGGTGAAGTGAATATGGAAAGGTAGTTGTATAGGTATGTTACACAAAGCCAAGAATCCTTTGTTTGGTAAAGAGACAAAAGCAAGAAACTACAGAACACTTATAAGGCTCAATAAGTTTCTTGTGCTGAAGCTTATCATCAAAAAAGATTTGACCAAGAAACAGAAGGGCAGTCACAACTTAGAAACTGCTGGTGCCAAGTCTTGTTGACAAAGATGAGTATAAGAAATAAATAACATGTACAAGATGTTATGATGATATTAATACATTTATCAAAATATATAAATATGGTCTATAAAAATATAAACCTTATAATGTTTCATAGCAGTCATGAAAACCCACAGTTTACCACAGAATCATTGTCGCATGAGCTTTCTTCCAAAATTTATTTCATACTCAGAAATTCAATGCATTCCTGGGGGAAAATAATTAAAAAAATGCATACACAAAAGGAAAAAGTGTATTTATGAAACAGAAGAAATCATAACGCTGAAGAAATTCCTGAGGAAATAATCTCCTAGTTCACATGAAAGGCATAAAAATTTCTTATTTTACACATAGAGTGCCACAATTAACTTTCTTTCAAATATTGGCCAACTCTACAAAAGATTGGAAATTACATTGTCCCGGAGCAGAAATTTAATCTGCATGCCCCAGAATTCTGTTCCATGCAATTTTCAAGATTTTTGAAAAGTTGGCTACATAGGTGAAAGTTAACTCTGATACTTTTGTGTCACAGAAGAAAACAGGAAATATAATTCAACAGAGTAACTTAAAAAGAATGTTTGGCTAGGGAAACCTCAGTATTTACAGAACAACATTTTTTTCTAAGTATCAACTAAATTAAGGCTTTTAAAATCCGTAAGTTATGCTCAACATGTATGATTACAGTGAAGTTTGTTTGTTTTCTTAAATCGAAAAGCAACTCTAAAAAGTTTTCCGATATGTCTCCGACAATTGCTAAGTTAATGTATGAAATTAGTGACACAAATACTTACTTTACCCAATTTCTCTTTTGTGAACTTAAATCATCATTGTGGAGTCTTGAAAAAAATTAACCACATTAGCATGAAAAAAAAAAAAAGTAAAAATACAAAATAAAGCCCTTTAGGCATGATGGTACCACAGTAAGGCCACGTTATGTTTATAAAATATGGTGATAAAAACTTTTTTGTTTGTTTGTTTGTATTAACTCTTGTGAGGATCAGTGTTTCTGCTTTACAGTTAAAACAAAAAGTGGCTGAAATGAAGTCATTGATCACTCAAGCAAGCAAAAATTCTAGGTATGTTCACCATAGAATTGACATCAGCCAATCCAGTTAATCATACAGTTAAAAAGGTGTAGGTGTAAGATTTCATGGTGACCTAACATGACAATCTCAGGTATAAATGTAGTGAAACAACCAACTTTTGTTTTTTTTAATCGCTAATTTTTCTGTTATGTGCGTTAAACGTTAGATAATGTGGCCATATTGTTAGGTGCCTAAATCTTTTTTAAAAGTGCTTTGTTATTCTTAAGTTTTTTATAAATTTCAGTGCAGTGTAAATGAATGTTTACTTTGTAGTACATCAGATTTCCCCCTGTTGATTCGGCCATTCTACCTTTCTTTAGACCATACAATGTTCATCACAGTAAACAACTTTTTAAACAGAAGCTGAAGTCCCTGGTAGGCAGAAAATTTGCTCCAAAAACTGTTGAATTTTGAAGAACTGTTGGCTGCAGCAAAACCAGCCTTATGTCACACACATTTCAGCTTATCTTTTGTCAGAAAGCCCACCATGAGACACTGAATTTAACTCTATCAACATAATCACACATCTTTTTCAAAAAAGGATAATATTCTTTTAATGAATCAGTTGATACACATTTTCTTTTTGGCATTTTTAAATCATTAATTTAAATGGTTTATTAGGAAAAGAAAACAACTTCAAAATGGAAAATATCTTTCACAGTTGTGACAAAATAACCTTCCTTGGCTTTCTCGCTAACTGGTTTGGTAGAGCCAATGAAATGATATTCACTTAAAATCTTTATTAATACTATCGATCCTGAAGTAAGTACATCTGCCCCTCAACAACCAACCCGCATGAAGAGATTAGTTGCTGCCTGGATTAGGAGGGGTTTCAGATTAGTGAGGGTTTTCTGTAAAATAAATTTATTTTTCTATTCTGACTGGAACAAAATAGCCAACCAGCTGGAATGCTGGGACGTATGGTAAGCCTACTCACAAATAAAGTAGTACAAACTAATAATGTGAAATACAAAATATGGCACTTTTTTTACCATCCCAAAACTCATAATTATTTTTGTCATTAAAATCTATTTTTAACCACAGAAGCATTTCTCAAACATCATGTTTTGTGTACTAAAGCTGTCACATATTTCACATTATACACTGCTGGACAATTGATAAGGATGGATCATAAATGGCTATATAGTGCATAAAAAAGTAAGTGTGGTTGGATGCCAAGTGAAATAAAATAATGTCAGAATGCCAGGACATTACAAGAAAGGCAATTTATTGTGCTCTGAAATCCAGAAGGCTTTGGAACGTGTTCAAGGGACAAACAGGCCATTTTGTGCAGAATACGTAAACATGAAAAAAATGCAATTACCGTCCGCAGGCGTTCCGGCGTAAGATGTCAATACGGGATATGGCCACCATGGAGGGCGAGGCAAGATTCCACACGTCGTGTCATGCTTTGCACAACATTATCAAGCAGCTGTTGGGGTAATTTATCCCATTCCTCTGTCAGTGCACGAATGAGGGTGTCCTTGTTTATTGGAGGGCATTGGCGACCAGCAAAACTCATCCCCAAAGCATCCCACACATTTTCAATGGGATTCAGATCTGGAGAACGTGCTGGCCATACAAGGCGTTGAATATCCTCGCTCTCAAGACACTCCTGGACAGCGACTGTTCGATGACATGTTGCGTTGTTGTCCATGAAAATGAATCTATCACCGACAGCACCACGGAACAGGCAAACATGAGGTAGCAGAACATCATTAATGTATCGTTGGCCAGTCATAGTCCCAGTTGGAAGCACATAGAGGGACGTACGGCCATTGATCATGATGCCAGCCCATACCATGACACTACATGTCGGATATCGGTCCCTTTCCTGTATGTTTGCTGGACAATATGCAGTACTACTATCACGCCAGATCAGTTGTCGTCGACAATCAGACGATAGACTGTATCTACTCTCATCTGAGAAGAGGACAGCAGACCAGTCTTATCAGTCCAATTGCGATGTTGATGGCACCATTGCAAACGGGCGGTACGGTGACGTCTGGACAATGGGATGCACACAACAGGACGGCGGGCGTATAGTCCTCCTTCATGCAAACGTCTGGCGACAGTTTTTCAGGAGATCCGCTTGCCAGTAGCAGCCATAAACTGATTTGCTACCTAATTAGCTGTGCTGCGCTGGTGTCTTTTTGTTGATAGCACTATGTACCGATCTTCTGCAGGTGTCGTACTGCGAACACGACCTCCCCCGTGACGTTTGCTACACTCTCCATTTGTTTGAAATGATTTCCAAAGCCTTGAAACAACACTGTGGCTGACGTCGAACTCCCTGGCAACATCTGTTATTTTTCGCCCTTCTTCAATCTTGCCAATAATACGGCCATGCGTAAAATCATCTAGGTGACGTCGGGAAGACATACTGAAAATTGCAAGTTCGTCAATTGATTCTTTCCCTTTCAACTTTGCATTTGAACAACAACGGTCGATACGCGTCAAATCCTTTATATCTCTTATCAGCGCTATGACGTCACGAACAAGTTCGGGAATCCAAAATTTGCATACGCACAACACGTCTTACTGTATCCCGCACTTATGCTAATTTCTACATTTGCCTGCCTTCCATTTTATAGTTGCTATCGTTGCTATTGTCATCCGTCCTTAGCAATTGTCCGGCAGTGTATTTGCTCATATGATAAAAATTTGAACATGGCAATTTAAATGAGATATTTTTAAGTATCAGTGGCAGAAACGCACATACTTTGTGTGCATCTCACATCATTTAACTTTGTGTTAAAATCAAAGTGCTAATATTACCACTGGTTTTTCATCGACGAATATTACATCAGGGAGCTCTTCTGAAGATCCAGTTTCCTTTTTCATCTCAGTTTTCAGTTTTATACTAGAAGTTAATCTATGAAGAAGAAACATAAGTTTCAGGAGGGACACAAAATGTCATTCTCTCTTGAAGTTACAATTTTATAAAAGACTTAAGTTCTTTACTGTTACAATACATGCTCACAAATCACATGCAATGATACACACAAAGATATTTTTTGCATTGTTTTGACTCACAAACATTCAGATTTATGAAGGACAATCAGTAAGAAAAAAGTTTACAATGTACAGCTTCAAAGAGGTAGAAGGCAGTGACGAGGAAGGAAGTGAATGAATCTCACAAAGGATTTCTGTCAAATGAATATCTCCTCAAGCTTAAAAAGCAACAAGAGGAGGAGGGTACAGCAAAACTTGATGTAGTGTAATCCTCACAGATGCAATAAGTTGGGAGAAATATTGTGTAGTGATTTTGCTCTTGAACCACTGATGAAGATGAACCTGATACAGCACACAAATAAAAGGTTGCTAAAAATGTGAGTGGCCAGCAACTGTTACAATGAAATGTACAAGGAAAATAAGGGGAAGAAAAAGCAGCAGGCCTGTAATGGTTTCTAGAAAATAAAGCATTACCTCACACATCAATATCCAACCAAATCACTTAATCTTCTTCCTCCCCATTACCTTCAGCATTATTCAATCCTGACTCTGCCCTCCCCCCAGTAACCCTTTTACTCTCTCCTCACTCTCTCCACCTGCTCCACTGACCTTGTCTGGCACAATAGTTAATGAAAATGTTCTACTTAATACATATATACAAATCTGAAACACTGAAGATATAGAAATTAATGGGAAGTAAGAAGTAATAATTCTTCACACCAACATGAAAGCACATATGAAACACTGTTGGCATATAAATATTGTACATTGATGCTATGAGGAAGCAGAAATTGCTTTGACTAGTGCATATCCAAAGAGTTGTTCAGATTCCTAACTCATATCAGCTTAGCTTCAGTTGCTTGGAGCTTTGTAGTCCTGGGTGGGTAATGGTAGCATGCTCAAATATAAATTTAGAGATGCAAGTTCAATTCCCATTCCAGGACAATGTAATTTTCAAGTTTTCTAAAATGCGGATACATAGGAAACAGTAAAGAGTATGCCATCTATATGCCCAGATTTATTTCATTTTTCTACTCCAGGTGATTGCACTACCTTTCTTTACTGTGTACTAAATCATGATTTGTCATTTTGGGGCATGCTGACACGAGAACATACTCCATCTAACTTGGACATTTCAGTTATTTTACATGGAAAGACTGTCCTCATTTTTATGTGTTTGATTTATGTAGTACTCTGCAGGAGTGCATTATTAATCCCACACAGGCTACCTGAATACACCAAACACTGCCCCATTTATATTCCAGCTATTTTCACTTATTATACAAATAAACAGAAAATATTACACAAAACATAACAGAGAATAGGTGGGCACAACAGAAATATACAGAGTAGAAAGGGAGGGAAAAAAGGAGAGGCTGGAAACAGATATAAAGTAACATAAGATTTATACAGGATCCCAGTTAAGACAATGCTGGCAGGAAAAATCTGGAGGGTTACATAATCAATAGGAAATGAGTCTTCCATATGAAACACTGACTGGCTGGCTGCATTTCATAACATAAGGAAACAAACATCACTTTCAAGTACAACACTCCAGGTATGTGTGAAAATACAAAATACATACAAATTCATTCACAATATGAGAGAGCAATTTGGACCCCAAAACAAGAAAAGCAGCATTGTGATCTTGATCTATGAGTGTGAGTGCATGAACAGGTGAGTACATTTGCGCTTGTAGAAAGGGGAAGATTCACTGAATACAAAAACATGCATTAAGACTGACTGATGCCTTAAGAAAGTGTAACCAACAATGATAAGAACTCAATGTGCTGTTACTAAGAATCCTACCATAGAAAATGGTTACAATTACTCAAAAGGCATAATAAATCTGCATGCCATGAAGGTTCTTTAAGTATAATGGCATTACCACCAATTAGTAGTGCCATTCTGCTTAAAGAATTTGATGATAACCACATTTCTGAAGAGCATGGCACATACCACTGTAATTGCAAACCAATTTTCTATTTGGCACCAGTGCACCTTTATGGATTCTCACATGACACTCCCGATGGGTTGAGACTTTGTTGCCATCACTATGTAACATTTGCAAAGTTTCTTAGCAGATTATCACATTCAAACACATAAGATACAGACAATAGCTTACCTTCTATAAGCCTTGTCGTATCTTGAATTACATTTTCACAGCACACATTTTAAGATAGGCTTCAACACAGGATATTACCCACTATCCATATTTAAATTATACTTCATAATTTAAAAGCATTAAAAGTTATTCTTGTTTTCATTCTTGTTAAAGTTACATATACAAATCTCTTGATACTATGCAAATATTTACATTACTTTTATTTTACAGCCCATGTGGTCATGAAGTATACTATGTAATTACAACCTAGAAAATTCATTATGCTTCACGATCACATGGCCTGTGAAATAAAAGTAACGTAAATACTTGCATAGTATTCAAGTGATTTGTATATATAACTTTAACATGAAAACGAGAATAACTTTTTAATGTTTTTTAAACGCTTTTAAATATGACGATGATGGGCAAAAACATGCACTCAGAGATAAATACTTGAAGGTAAAGTAGATCATGCTTTGTTATGCTAGAAGATTGTAGCTTTTAAGAAAAGCTTATGATTTGGGAGCTTTTGACCTCAGCTTAGGTCATCATCACACCAAAAGGAGGACTGAAACTGGTTTCCAGATTCCAAGTTTAAATGTGCGTTGTAGTTATTGTTGCCAGAATCTATTAGGTGTACAACATAATTCCCTGCCCCTAACTGCAAGCGATCATGGAACGTTGGCAAATGCAAATAGCTGTGTGCAATAATGGCTGATTGCAGCGCCATCCAACAGCTTTCCAAGCAACCATAACCGCTCACAGCTATAGTGACAGAAAGGACGAAAGTTGAAAGTAAAAGCAATGTCATTCGATAAGCAACATTTGAGGCACTGCCTTCTGTTCGTATTTCAAAGTGCCGTGGAAGCCCAGCAAATGATCTGTGCTGCTTTGGGCAGGGCTGCTGTGTCCTACAGTACATGTAAAAAGTGGTTCCAGCGGTTTAAGAAGGGACATTTCGATCTCCGTGATGCAGAACGTCCGGAACAGTCACAGAAAGTTGACGATGAGGAACTGGAACAACTGTTGGACGTGGATCCCTGTCGCACACAGTCAGAGCTTGCCCAGGAACTCGGAGTAACACGGCAAGCCATTGCAAAGCGCCTGCACAAGCTTGGACGGATTCACAAGGAGCAAGGATGGCTTGTTGGGTGCCCCACCAACTCACCGCTGCAAACAATTCTAGGCGCTACGATGTTGCTGTGTCCTTGCTCTCCAGATTTGAGAAGAAGGATTTCCTCCACAAGATTTTGACCTGCGATGAGAAGTGGATCCTCTACGATAATCCTAAGTGGCACAAATCATGGGTTTATCCAGGTCAGCCTACCACCAGTACCGCCAAACCGAATATCCATGCCAGGAAGTTGTTGCTGTGCATATGGTGGGATCAGCGCGGTGTCGTACACTACGAGTTGCTCAAACCTGGTGAAACGGTCAATGCTGAGCGTTATTGTCAGCAACTTATTCGTGAGTGTGACGCACTGGAGGTGAAAAGGCCATACACCGGCAAGGGCAGATGGTCGGTCCTGTTGCTTCAGGATAATGCACGTCCTCACACTCTGAAAACAACTTTAAACACGATCACCGACTTGGGATGGAAGATTTTGTCCCACCCGGCGTATTCTCCAGACTTCACCCCGTCAGATTATCACCTCTTCTGCTCCCTGCAACATCACCTGAGTGATACGCACTTCACTTCTGTCGAGGAGGTCCACACAAGTATTGATGACTTTATCAACTTGAAACAGCCCTCTTTTTTCTGCAGTGGCATTCGGCAGCTACCTGCCCGATGGCTCAAATGTATCCAACACGACGAGGATTATTTCCCTGATTAGGTAGTATTCGATTTGCTATAATTTGCTGGCCGAGAATTACGTTGCACAACTAATAGAACAGATCTCCAGATCATTGGGATGTAAAGTGGAGACTCTGAATTCCAAGTCTTTGGAGAAAAAAGAATTCTCAAGCTTTCATAGGAATGGACAGCAAACCGATTTCAAAAGGAATCGGTTTGCTTTACAAATGTGCAATCTTACATTTAAACACATAAGATACAGACAATAGATTGCGTTCTGTGAGCCCCATTGTATCTTGAATTACATTTTTGCAGCATGTGTTTGAAAATAGTCTTCAACACAGGACATTACCCTCTGCCCTTATCTAACTTTTTTTCATAATTTAAAAGCATAACTAATTGAAGGTAAAGTAAATCATGCTTTGTTACATTAGAAAGTTATAACTTTGAAAAAAAAAAGCGTATAACTGGGAGCTTTTGACCTTAGCTTAGGTCTTCATCATGTCAAAAGGACTGAGGCTGGTTTCCAGAAACTAGAAAAGATCTCTGGATCATTGAGATATAAAGTGAGTACTCTGAATTGCAAGTCTTTGGTGAAAAAGAATTTCCAAGGTTCCACGATGACAGAGAGCAAATGGATTATCAAAAGAAGCAATATGTTTTGTTTCATTCCAGTGGGGAATTGCAGAAATATCTTCCATGGTCAAAATAGACAAGGCAGTATCTGGGTTACCTTTCAAAACATCGTTTTTTATGTTCCAAAATTCTGTTGTTGTGTCCATAAACTTTCTTCTTCCTTTTCTACCAATGAATATTTATTTACTCTTGACATGGAACCTTCGTTCCCTTCAGTATTTCGAGTCCTACCTGTTTCACGAGGAAATTAATCTACTATATGAACCTCCTGGTGTTCTTATCAAAGACCTCTATGATTACTTCTATACCATCCAAGAGCATAGATGTATTGTTTTCAACAAAACTTTTTACAAAAAAAAAAAAAAAAAAAAAAAAGGTCTTCCTATGAGTTTACCTTTCTCCCCTCTTGCAGAGATTTGTTTGCATGCAATAAATTGAAGAAACCATAATTCCACACCACCCATTTCAACCTTCCCTATGGCTGAGATTTGTTGATGACATTTTCATTAGATTTGGTGAACACAAAAAAGATGTTTCCAATTGTCTTCCAAACACAGCTTTATCTGCACTAACCCTTGAAGACACCTCTGCAGTTCCCATTTGGAAAGAAACCAAAAAAGTTGCCCCTTTCATCAACAAGGCATCTCTGCGTTTTCAAGAGAGCATTGAAATTTTGTTCACCAAAAACTGCAATTCAGAGACCGCTCACCAAATCCCATTTATTTGGATCTCTCTTCTAAAATCTGGCAACAGTTCCAACACCCCAACTTCAAATTGTAGTTCTGGCAACCAGCCTATCCAGTCGATCGCGGGTGATCAAGGTCGCAGGATGACCGAAAGCTCCCGCTAAATGAACCTTTTACCGTACGTGACTCTGTGTGTTTCGCTCGTTTTATATGTTTATAGGAAGAAATAGGAATGAGGTAAACACCGGGAAGATCGAGATTTCCAACACTTTGTAACAGCTTTGTGACAGGGGGGCGACTTTATGGATGGCAAGATAGTAATCAAATCTTCTGATTAGATTTTGTAGCTTATAAGCAGAGGAAGGATGCTATGAAACAAATTCAGAGAAATTTAGGTTATCCTTTTTTTGAGGATGGAGGCATGCAATTTTCAATTTATTTTCATATTCCTTTATGAGAGTGTTGACTGTTAGAGGGGGGGGGGCATGTCAAGTTGCTATCACAGAGATTTTTGGAATTTTTTCTTGAAGAGAAGATTGGCTGTTACATATGAGATGAGCCCTGTGGATGAAAGACTAACACTGCAAACTTGTAGAGATGAAATGTAGATGACATGTTTGTGGCAGCAGAAGGTTTACAATAAACTGAACATGAGATGGAGAGATCAGAATTTTTGCAAAGGAAAACGTGCAGGAAATCTATTTTGCTATTTTCTTTTTTACTTTTGGTGAGTTTTACAGATGGTAATTTTTCAGTTACAGAGTTAATCAAGTTCTCTAGTTCAGATTCAGGATGAGGCCAGCTAATGAAAATGTCATCAACAAATCTCAGCCATAGGGAAGGTTGAAATGGGTGGTGTGGAATTATGGTTTCTTCAATTTATTGCATGCAAATCTCTGCAAGAAGAGGGGAGAGAGTTAAACTCATAGGAAGACCTTTTTTTTTTTTTTTTTTGTAAAAAGTTTGGTTGAAAACAATACATCTATGCTCTTGGATGGTATAGAAGCAATCATAGAGGTCTTTGATAACACCACCAGGAGGTTCATATAGTAGATTAATTTCCTTGTGAAACATGTAGGACTCGAAATACTGAAGGGAACGAAGGTTCCATGTCAAGAGTAAATAAATATTCATTGGTAGAAAAGGAAGAAGAAAGTTTATGGACACAACAACAGAATTTTGGAACATAAAAAACGATGTTTTGAAAGGTAACCCAGATACTGCCTTGTCTATTTTGACCATGGAAGATATTTCTGCAATTCCCCACTGGAATGAAACAAAACATATTGCTTCTTTTGATAATCCATTTGCTCTCTGTCATCATGGAACCTTGGAAATTCTTTTTCACCAAAGACTTGCAATTCAGAGTACTCACTTTATATCTCAATGATCCAGAGATCTTTTCTAGTTTCTGGCAACAATAATAATAACAGCAACACACATTTAAACTTGGGATCTGGAAACCAGCCTCAGTCCTTTTGACATGATGAAGACCTAAGCTAAGGTCAAAAGCTCCCAGTTATACGCCTTTTTTTTTTTTCAAAGTTATAACTTTCTAATGTAACAAAGCATGATTTACTTTACCTTCAATTAGTTATGCTTTTAAATTATGAAAAAAAGTTAGATAAGGGCAGAGGGTAATGTCCTGTGTTGAAGACTATTTTCAAACACATGCTGCAAAAATATAATTCAAGATACAATGGGGCTCACAGAATGCAATCTATTGTCTGTATCTTATGTGTTTAAATGTAAGATTGCACATTTTTAAATACATTTTGGGTGTGAAATTGACTAGTAAGATCATCACATGGGCTCTCCTTTTGAAACAAAGGCAAACTGTATGCATCTGACAAGCAGCATTTTTTTTTAATGAAGTTCATCTATGGATGCTATGCCAAGAGTCTCACTTTATCAATTCAAAAGCACATTTGCACCACTTTCTATCACTCTTTTCTTGGCTACTACATTTTTGTAGAAGATTACTACTGAGTCATCCGAGTATGAGTCAGTCTTTCTGGAATTCCTTAAACCAGTTGCACAAGGACTACCACATCAAAGAAAGTTTGCAGGCATTAGAAAAATAAATTTTCATTCAAGTTATTTTTGAATTCATTGCGAGATGCTGTTCTCACGACACTGTCGTGTTTCACTTCTACCACTTGCTTTACTGCTGCTGCCAAACAAGCTTCCTCACAATTTGTAAAACTCTTGTTTGCTCCACAAAAGTAATTTGCTTTGTCAGTATGCTGTTGCCAATGCTTGACACAAACTGAATGGACAAATTATTATGTACACCTACCTAGTAACATGTATGATAATTTCTCCAGTCAGTGTAATACTTCTAAATGTTTAAATCTGACTTTTATTTGGGTGGGCTTACTGGAATGACTTTTTTTACTGTCGTTCATTAAATTTTTGGATTGCACTCGAAAATAAAGAGTCAGTGTTACCACTCACATAGTAAAGAGTCATCCTAGCAATCCCCATTATATATGACATCAATATTTAAACATTAACAACACTGCTAGGATTTTCCACGACTTTATTTATTCAGAAAATAATTTTATTTTTATCTTGAAGCTTTCAGAGTGATCTTCAAAAAAACTTCAAATCCACTGATATCTCAGACCTGATTATATGATATTCTATCAAGGATGAATGTTCTACTAAATAAAACACCATATTTCCACTAGTTGGTATCACAATTTACACATTCCTTCACACACTGGTGTCCAAAACTTAAGGATGAACACTATTTTGAAATAAATGTAGTGAAATAATAACCACGTTTGGTTATTCCATTCCTAATTTTTCTGTTTCCCACACATATTGCTAGATTATGTATCCACACATCCGCTGCAACTTCTATACCTTGGTGTAATTAACAATAGCCGAGTGAAAATAAAAGATATTATTACTTACCGTAGTTTGGCGGCAGAAACTTCTTTCTGTCTGCAGTCATTGTCGTCAATATTCCACTGAATTTGATGTTAACTAACTGTTGGACTCCAGAAGATAATTCATAAAAAAATTGCACTATTTATTTGAGCAAGACCTCAAAGAAATATGAACAATAGGCGAAAGTAATGGCCCATTTGAAGTATAAAAGGTAACTGATGTTTTAAAAGAACGAGTGATGTAGAAGTGAAATGAATTTAAAATCACTGCTAACCATAGGTGAAAATTCAGAGGTTCATTGTGTGTATATAACACAGAATTATAGACTAAGATGCCAAACCTCTATCATTGTTAAAAATGTACAAAGCATCCACGAAAACGAATGAAAGACAAGTCGAGTTGCAAGATATCACTCTTCGTACAAAAATGAACAAATGCTGAAAATGAGCAAGTGAAGTATAAAAGGTTGAGAAATTAAAATTTTGCACGAAAGGTATAAAAAATCACATTAAAGGCTGCATGGCCACAGTATCAGCTAGATGCATTTTGTACCCAAACACCTGGGTCATCATCGGTAGCTCCAGCTTTAATTATTGGTCGTGCCAAACTGCTGTCACTGCGAGTTCTGCAGCTGATCTTCCTCTGGCTCTCTGCCACATTGTCATCTGTGCTCTCGCCACTTCTCTGAGCTTGCGCAGTTCTATTCGAGGCATTGCGATTTCCACGGCCTTGCTCTCTCTCATATTTTCCTCGGCGCTGTTGTTCATGATATTTGCTCTGTGGCATCAGAATGATATCTTGCAACTCTACTTGTCTTTCATTCGTTTTCGTGGATGTATTGTACATTTTTAGCGATGATAGAGGTTTGGCAGCTCAGTTTATATTTCTGTGATATACACACACAATGAACCTCTGGATTTTCACCTATGGTCAGCAGTGATTTTAAATTCATTTCACTTCTACATCACTTGTTCCTTTAAAATATCAGTTACCTTTATACCTCAAATGGGCCATTACTTTCACCTACTGAACAAATTTCTTTGAGGTCTTAGACAAATATACAGTGCAATTTTTTACAAATTATCTTCTGAAGTCCAACTGTCAGTTAACTGCAAATTCAGTGAAATATTGATGACAATGACTGCAGCACGGAAAGAAGTTTCAGCTGCCAAACTACGGTAAGTAATAATACCTTTTATTTTGACTCAGCTATTGTTAATTACACCACAGCACAGAAGTTGCAGCTGATGTGTGGCAACATAATCTAACAATACATGCATGTAACAGAAGAATTAGGAATGGAATAACCAAACGTGGTAATTTTGCTATATTTCTTTCAATACTATACAGCATAAAAATAGTGTACATGGATATTGTGAAGCTACAATAAATGGCACTTAATATTTGTTAAACTATTTTAAAAGGTTACAACCACAAAATCAGACACAACAGTTTGTAGCAATTTGCATAACTGGACACATTAAGTAGAAAGCCAGTGCACATGCAGAATGTCAAATTGTGTGCACAGGGGTCATATGGTATCACTTCAATGGATAAAAAGAGAAAAGAGTGTGGTAGGCAACATATGTCTGAAGGAAATCTGTATGTGAAGGCATAAAAGTACGAACATGTAATTTACATTATGTCTTGAAGACATTAGGAGATTCAAATTCATGCAGAAATAGTCAAAAAGTAATCATAAGGTAAAGTTGCCTTCGATGCATGATCTTGATAAGAAGAATCACACACAATACAAATTCAAAAGCTGAATTTAAAGATTTTATTGTATATAGTTTGAGGTATAAGAACTTTCAGATTTCTCTAGAACCCATACCCATAATTGTAACACCCGGCAAATTGGAGGATGCTTGAAATCTCAATTACTGCTATGGCATTCCTTGTTGTATCTTCAGATGAAGATATATCCAGCAAATTGAGAACAACACAAATTAATTTAGTTACAAATTACTTTTTCTATTATTTATTACAATGCAGTATTGTATGTATTCCTGCATTCTATTTTCTTTCTTTCATGATACTCACCATGTTGTTTAGATAATTTGAAGCCACATGACACTGTATCATATATTATACCTTGCATCTATATCATGTCACGTAACATTCTATTTAAACATATTCCCTTTCTTCTTCTGTTTATGTATCGGACGACAGGTTCTAGAGAAACCTGAAAGTTCTTATACCTCAAACTATATACAATAAAATCTTTAAATTCAGCCGATGAATTTGAATTTGTATTGTGTGTGTGTCTTCTTATTAAGATCATTTTGTTCCGAAGACATCATCTAGATGCTTTCACTTGGGGAAGAATCATGAGAAAGCTGAAAGAAGGTCGTTGAGTGGATGATGTTGCCAGGGAGTTTGGAATCGCACATAATGTGGTATCCAGCATCTGGGTAGCGTTTCAAACCAATGGAATATGTTCCAGATGCATGCCAGGAGGTCGTTTTGTTCTATTACGGAGCATGAAGATAGACTTTTAGTTGTAAAAGCACAATGTAACTGCCGCACCGCAGCTGGTTAGCTCCCATTCCAACACAGGAACATGGATATCCCAATAAACTGTGGCAAGACGTCTGCGACATATAGGGCTATGTGCCTGAAGGCCTGTAGTCTGTATCCCTCTATCCAGAGCACACATTTTCAGTGGTGTTATATCCACAGAAATTGGACACATCATCAATGAGCCAATGTATACTTCACACATAAGAGTAATTTCAGTCTGCTCTTGGATTGTCTATATGTCAGCTCATCCGACATGGAAGTGGTACTGCGTGCAAGTGTGAGAATGTGCGGGAAAGAGACAGATACGGTGGTGCTGGGGTCATGGCGTGGAGTGGCATAATGGACGAAAACAGGATTATGACAGGTGAACGGTATTGCAACGAAGTTCTTTTGCACCATGTTTGATTATTCCATAGTGTTGTAAGCAAAGACCTTCTGTTCATAGATGACATATCGACACTTCATCGTATGAGAGCAGCGAAGACACTTCTGGAGACCAAGGATATTCATCACGTCGACTGGCCAGTATGTTCCCTAGACTTCAATCCCATCGACCATGTCTGAAACACAATGGAGAGACACAATGGTGCTCGAACCCCCCCCTCCCAAAACCAGCAGCTTGTTCTCTGAGGGAGGAGTGGGCCAATTTGCCTTAAGAACTCCTTGATCACTTGGTGCATAACATGCCACAATGTTGTGAGAGCTGCATCGCAGTTTGGGATGGGCACATTCCATACTGAAATGTCTCTCCGCCTGGCTATCGGTAAGCACTGTACATTCATTCTCTGATTATGTCCTTCAGAAATTTATAATTTGTGCACCATTTATGAATTTTTTTTTGTGTCTTTTCACGTGTTTGCATGCTGGCAATATAATTACTTCCCCATTTGGCTACGGTCATGTATGGTTTTTCTTATACAGGTAAAAATGTAGTCCGTCCTCACATTTTGGACACAAGTATATATATATAATGCCTAAAAAAGTTCATTATAAAATTTGGACTAACATGGTGGTGAATGAGGAATCTTTAACAAAGATTATATGTTAGAAACACTTGTTGTTTCACAGATGTGAGACATGCTCTCAGCGTGGATAGAAGAAGAAGCTGAGAGAAAGACAAACGTGAAAGGAAAGTGTTATTTATCACTCATACAGTAGAAGCAAAGGGTTGTTCCTAACACATTCTATGTGTGAATTGACATTGTCTAAAAGTTTTGTGCCCTAACTCCTGTTCCGTTTCATTGTTTAATGACTTCCCACAGCATAAGGTTGTAGTCACCCTTAGAATTACTGGTTCCCGGGGAGGGGGATCCATCTACGATTTGAAACTAAGCCCAACTCAGATGTTTAGCCAGAGGCTGGTGGTGCCTTTGCTTGCCAGGTTTTATCTTTCCTTAAACAAATTACAAGACAAACTATTGGCCTCACCAATCTGTCAAGAAATATGGGGGGAATTGTTTCCTCAGTTTGTTGGAAAGTAGGACGGCATGTAAAATATTTTTGATATTGTATGCATTATTAACTACTAGGCGAAACCCGTATGAATCAACATTTAGTTTGTTTTTTTCTTTCTTTCTTTGAAAAGAATGAACTCATATGAAACAACAAATGTAAACTTTTGTTCATTGACAAATTCATTCATCCACTTCAGTAAAGACAATAGTCCAGGTTCACGATTTTTTTTTTTTTTTTTTTTTTTTTGACTTACGGTTCAACGACCACCGTGGACAACTCAATGGGCTATAAACAGTCACCCGTCCCTAATTTAGGGTCACTGGTTCCAGGGAAGGGAGAGAAACAGTGCCGTAAGACAAACAACATCTGTGCCTCACCAGGATTCGAACACGAACCCTTCACAAATGAATCATTATATGCAAGCGCTTAGACCACTGCGCCACCGGGACGTCCAGGTTCGTGACGAGCATCACGACTGCACCCTTTTTCAGTCGTAGAATGTAAGGTGGAAGTCCACTCATGTCGATCGTGTGCAAAAATTCAACTGGATAGCGCACTCTTTTACTCTCATCTTCAGCCACAACTGTGTTTGTAAATATTGTTGGAATGAGATTTGCATTGCGAATACTCTTCATTCTCTCTTGTCCGAGACATATAGTTGCGACCCATTGATTATTCACGCCTTCCAGTAAGGCTCTTACCCATTTGGCTTTCTTTTCTTTTTAATTCTGTGGGAGAGACATTCTGTTAAGGGTAAGTATGCAATAAAGTATTTACTTACTTTAGGACTGATCATAGAACACCATGCACACACCAAGTCTGACACTGAACTGAGTGCCTGATGTAGATAAGGGCCGCACGCTTCTCCCATAGACTTTACATGGGAACTTTGCCGCCCTGCCATGCCCGAACTGTTGCCCCAATGCCAGTTTTCTTTTCAACTGGCACATCTACATGGTAATAACTTTATTTTGATACCTGAACCATATTTTTACGTTCAGCCGTTCTCTCAAAATAGGTCTCAGTAAGAAACCTTATGGAATGAATATATACAGTAGATGGCACAACTCAATATTTACATTCTAAATATTTTCACTAGCAATGGTCAATGGAATGTTTATTTAAATCTTTACATAATGGAAAACGTTTTACCTACGTGAATAAACTGGATCGAACTAATATTAAATTGTATATATGCATTACACAGTCCAACAGCATAACACAATCAGGTCTTCGAGAGTGTTCGTTGTTCTGATGAGAAGAACTTTGATATGAATCCCTGGAGCCAACCGCAGGCGATCGAATGTCAACCGCATGCTTCTCCCATAGACTTTACATGGGAACTTTGCCACCCCACCCGTTGCCCCAATCTCATTTTTCTCTTTGACTGGCAAATCAACATGGTAAGACCTTTATTTTGATACCTCAACCATATCTTTACATTTAGCTGTTCTCTCAAAATAGGACTCACAGTAAAAAAACCTTATGGAATTAAAATATAGATGTTTAAAATAAAAAATAAAGGCAATCATTAATCTACTTATTCTGTTGGGGGGGGGGCAAATTTAATTTCATACAATTAAAGAGACATTACTGCTACGCACCTTTTTTTTGTGGACAGTTTTCCTTTTTTATTTTTTTTTACTTTCAAACCTTCACAATTCAATGCAGCTGGATCAGGGGAATTTTGGTCAGAAAGCCCATTCACTTGACTGCGACTAGCAGTCAGCAAATCCTGCTCTGCAATGAAATTGAAAATAAAAGTAAATTGTTTTTATCTGCATTGAGAAACAGGTTATGATCAAAGCATTTCACAAAGTTTTATTACCACCAAATTAATAACATTTTTCAACACTTACAACAAACTTAAAATTTTTGAAACAAACTACCATCTTTAAACAGAAAATGATATTCATTTAAAACATTGTTGGCAATGTACACTCTAAGAACCATGGACATCAATGACACCCATGGTTCTTCTTTAGTTCTTTTGTTAGATGGGTTATATATGAGTAATCACAGACACTGGCAATTTTTTCTGTTTCATGTGCTTTCACTCTCTCTCACACAGACTGGAAAATCATATTGTCTTGAATTTATCATGGTGGATGGCAGGCATGTTACCTTCCACTATCACCATACGCAAATGCAATTCAACGTACATCAGAGAAAAGAAAAGAACCCAAACAAACAAACAAAAACAGAGAGAGAGTGAGAGAGAACTATCCCCCCCCCCTAATTTTTGTCAAGTTATTCCTACGATAAAAGACACACATTGGCAACTGTTGTAATGGAACTGATATCTTTCTGCACAGGTTACTATACACACCCTATACCTACCAACATCGACCTACTAATTGTATCAATTCTGAATCAATTAATTTAAATATGCCATATCCAGTATTAACAGAAGAATCTAATAATGAAAGCAAAGTGGTTGCAGTCTGTCCATTTCAAAAGCATAACAACTAGGGGATATAGCTTTTTGGCTTCGCTTCATTGCTATCATCCGTCACTAATGAGAATGAATTACTTTTTATAATGTTACAAACTTTAGATTTGCCCAAATCAGCCATTGTGCAAATGACAGCACCTGTTTTTATATGTCCACTGCACTGCTACAATTTTTTGAAATAATGGAATTCGGAAACACTTTTTGTGAACAATGGGCTAGAATAATTTGCCATCAGAATATTACAGTCAATCGGGAATCTTGTGAAAAGACTTTCAAATTGCACAGTACTAAAATCATCATCTTTAGTACAAAACACTATAGATTTGAGGCTTTCCTTTTTAAAAATTCCATGTGTTGTTTTGCTTGCAACATGGTGTTGACATCATTGTGCCCCCCATGAACCACATAAAAATTCAACTACACAATAGGTACGGTACATTTTCCTCTTTCTCCAGAGCAAGAATGCAGTATCACTGCTTAGGATATTCCTCCTTAAATTTCTGGCAATTCTTCATTTATTTATTTATTTGGCGTCACTGGAGCTTCTTTCTCATTCTGAAGGTTTATTTTGGAAATGATACATCTTCATGAGAAATAAATATGCACAACAAAGTGCTACAACAAACAAGGATGCTAATGAAATGAACTTAACACATGTGAAACACAAAGTTGATTCCTCTAGCAAGGGAATGCCAGGTAACAGTGCCAGATTTAAGTTCCAAACTGCCACCAGTAATAGGATGTAGGTAAAAATACCCCCGGGAAAAAATACCCCCAGAGAAAATACCCCCGAAAACTGAAAAGCGGAAAAAATACCCCCAGAACAAACGGTTCACTGTAAACTGCCACACAGGAACACAGATGTGTGGCAGTGTTCCGATGTGGCAATTTACCAGCAACCCTGCCCCACATCTTCAGCAACTTGGCTACAAAAGTTCAAAGGGTGGGGGGGGGGTATAAAGATAGCCGTTTCTGGGCCTATATTGAGAACTGAATTGGGAACTCCAAACGAATTTCGAGAAAACGTTCCATGTAAGCCAAGCGAGAATTGTACTTTAATTTGAAGAAATAAATTGCCGAGTATCTGAGGTACACTTGGTTGGGGAGGGGGGGGGTTCGACCCTGAACTTCCGTAATATTATATTCTGGGCCGCTGGAGTCTGCCAGTGTATCCAGCAAGTTCCCCTTGAAGTCTCCGCGAGGTCCATGAGCTTGGGGGGGGGGTCCCCAAATGTTAAAATGGACGTAGAGCTGTAAACATTAGTATCATGCTTTATATAATGATTCTGTACATGACCACGAATTTCAGGAGGGTGGGATAACCCCCCCCCCCCCACACACACACACCAGTTTCTAAGAGCTATTCAGGGGTAACATCAAGGATACACTGACCGACTCTAGAGGTCCAGAATATAAAATTACGGAAGTTGGGGGTAGAGCCCTCCAAACCAAGCACCTCGTATCCCTTTCACAGGCCTCATCAAATTTCTGGGGGAGGGGGAAGGGCATACATAGTTTGCCATTAAACACAACATGAAGGATAGAAATTGCGAGCAAATCCTTTACCTTGAACACTTGTCTGCGCTCTTAGAAACTTGGGGTAGAGTGAATTCACGCCACCCTCCTGAAAATTTGTGGTCGTGTACAGAATCATTATGTAAAGCATGGTTCTAATGTTTACAGCTCTACGTCCATTTCAACATTTTGGGGGACCCCCCCCAAAGCTCACGGACCTCGCGGGCGCTTCAAGGGGAACAGCCTGGATACACTGACAGGCTTCAGCGGCCCAGAATCTAATATTACAGAAGTTGGGGGTTGAGCTCCCCCCCTCCAAGTGTATCTCAGATCCTCGGCAACTTATTTCTTCAAATTAAAGTACAATTCTCGCTTGGCTTACATGGAACGTTTTCGCAAAATTCGTTTAAAGTTCCCAATTCAGTTCTCAATATAGGCCCAGAAACGGCAATCTTTATACCCCCCTCTTTGAACTTTTGTGGCCAAGTTGCTGAAAGATATGTGGCAGGGTTGCCGGTAATGCCACACCGGAACACTGCCACACATCAGTGTTCCTGTTACAGTGAACCGCTTGTTCTGGGGGTATTTCTTCCGGGGGTATTTTTTCCGCGGGCATTTTTCCCGCTTTTCAGTTTTCGGGGGTATTTCCCCCGGGGGTATTTTTACCGTTTACCCCAGTAATAATCGGTTTAATGCATTCAGAATCCTCCAACACTTGACCAACAGGAACTCCAAGCATGCAAATGCACACTGCACAAACCTACACTTACCACATGATCATATATTACAGGGGCTGCCTCCAAAATTGCATTTTATGACAACAAAGAGCATTTATATATATATCATGAAATAACAGCAAAAACACTCATTTTTAAAAACAAAAGTTAAAATTTGTAGAATCCATAATTTCAACAAAGGGTTCCGTAGTCAGACAACTGAATCTGTATAAACTACGGACATTTCATAGTAGTTGGCAACTATGCAAATCCTTGTAGAGTTAAAATGACAAACTAGTTATAGACATAATGGCTTTTCAGTAACACACAGTAAATGTTTGATTAGAACATGGTATTTCTATTTTCTTCTGCATGCTGTTCTATTGGAGCATATAAAAAAAAAAAAAAAAATGGCCAGAGACCAAAAATGAAATGTCACAGTCTGCTGCTTTAAAGTTACATACATACATACATACATATCACTAAGCTGTTCTCTGAGATTCAGAGGTTAGCTCCAAAAAGAAATACAAACTTCCAGATATTTTTACTTATTGTTGTCGTATCAAACTTCGCCATTTACAGCGATCTTGACATACAACTCGCGCTTCACTGATATCCATAACACGCCGCGCTTCACTGATATCCATAACACGCCGTACACAAGATTTTTTATACTTCATACTCATAATCTTTTTCTCATGCAGACACTCCTGAATCTGATCCACCTATATCTTTCTTGGCCTTCCTCTGCCTTTCCTTCCTGCCACTTGGGCTGAAAAGATTTTCTTAGTAAGCGTTTCATCACTCATTCTTTTAACATGGCCAAACCACCGAAGCATATTGGTCTCCACCTTGCTAACAACATTTTGCTTTACATCACACAACTGCCATACATCTTCATTCCTCACACAGTTAGATCGTGTCTTGCCACAAACCCCACGTAAGTAACGCATTTCTCCAGCACACAAACGACTCCTATGTTTCTTCTGCAGTACCCAGGTTTCACTGCCGTACATCAGAGTAGGAACAATTACTGTTTCATACACAGCTATGCGGGACTGTCTAGAGAACCCATCATTCCTGTGAAAACCTCCTAGAGCAGCTATGACTTTCAAAGAAGAATTCACTCGCCTACTGATTTCACCATCCAACTTGTTCTCTCTGTCAAACATGCTTCCTAAATACACAAACTCACTCACCTGGTCAATCAAAGTGCAATCTATACTTACATTACATTCAGTGCTACCCAATCCTCTCTCAAACACCATAACTTTGGTTTTGCCCTTATTTATACTCAGTTTGAATTTCATGCAAACTTCGTGCATCCGAGTCAACATACTCTGCAACTCACTTTTGCTCTCTGCCAACAGGACAGTGTCATCAGCATACAGCAATCTGCACACAGGGATATCACCAAGACATAAACCACTATTATCTATTTTGGCTTCACGCATGCATACGTCCATAAATATATTAAACAGCCATGATGACATTACACAACCTTGTCTAACTCCTGCACCAATGGAAAACCATTTTGATAAAACACCATTCACTCGTACACAAGCTCTACTACCAGCATACATGGCTTTTACACTATTGATTCCCAGTAACACCATATTCATTCAATACCTTCCACAAAAGTGTCCTATTGACTTGGTCATAAGCTTTCTCTAAATCTATGAAGGCAGTAAAAACTTTCGTCCCAACAGCCAGATACTTTTCAATCATCATGCGTAATGCAAAAATCTGGTTAGTGCAGCCTTTACCAGGCATAAAACCACTCTGAACATCCCACACTTCCTCTGATGTAAGACCCCATACTTTTTCAATAACAACCTTACCAAACATTTTCCCTGGCACACTCAGTAGGCTAATACCACGATAGTTCTTGCATTCAGTCTGATCACCTTTTCCCTTATACAAGGGAACAATGATAGCATCCTTCCGATCTCGAGGGAACATTCCTAACTCCCAGCACAACTGGCAAATTTCAGTTAACCAGTCAATTATAGAGTCACCACCATACTTCAACATCTCTGCAGTTATGCCATCAACTCCTGGAGCCTTACCATTCTGAAGAGATTTTAGAGCTTTACACACTTCTTCTCTTGAGATCCCTCCTGTGCTTTCATCCCTCATTGTGACATCATCTGCATCTGTCTCAGAATCATTTTTGCTCTCCTGATCTAATAACTCACAGAAGTATTTGCCCCATCTGTCACTTAACTCATTGGGCTCCCATATTATTTCCCCAATCTCATTCTTCACACAACTTACAACTTTGTTTCCCCTATTTTTCCTGAGTCTCATGTACTTCCAGAAGGACTTTCTATCTTTCCAAAAAGCCAGTTCATGTCTTTCCACTTTCTCTTTCCTATCTTTTGCCTTACTGTGGCGAACCAGCTTAGCAGCTTCACGCTTCTTACAGCAATATTCATCCACAGAGACTCTACCTTGCAACATCCCCAAATAGGCTTCCTTCTTTTTCTTTACTGCCTCATCAATCTCACTGTTCCACCAAGCATCACCTCTATTGTTACCCACTATTGTGGTGCCACAGACCTTTTTAGCAGCAGTAACAACACAGTTCTTAAAACATTCCCACTTCTTTTCTACATCCCTCTCACAAGATTTCAGATCCTTCAGCCGTTCTCTGAGTAAGTCAGAATACCGCTGATGATTTTCAAGGAGCCTATCAACCTTTATTCTTTCTATCCTGGGTCTCTTCCTATTCCTTCAACCAACATTAAGTTTCACTCGTGACACTACTAAGTAATGATCAGAACCAACATCCGCACCTCTCATCACATGGGTGTCAACAACTAAGTGTTTCAAACGCTGATCGTAAACAACAAAATCTATCACACTCTTTTGACCAAGAGTACGATTTTCCCAAGTATATGTGTGTATATACTTGTGGTTGAAAAATGTATTAGATACACACAAATCATTCTCAATGCAGAGTTCAATTAATCTTTCACCATTATCATTCACACAAGGATCATTAAACTTACCCAAAACATTGTTAGAAATTGCATTCTGCACACCTACTCTAGCATTGAAATCCCCTGATATTATAACTTTTTCTTTAGCACCAAACTGGCTCAAAACAGCTTTTAGCTCATTCCAGAAATCTTATTTCTTATCAGAAGGTTCCGAGTCACAAGGAGCATACACTACAACAATTACAATTCTCTGAAGTTTCACTTTCAAACGAATCCAGAGAATTCTCTCATTTATGCAACTATAGTGAATCAAGTTGCTTTTCATCTTTTCACTTAAAATCACACCTACACCAGCCTGTCCTCTCATATTATCCAATACTTCAGACCACACACTCACCGTGCCATTCACTTCTTCTACCCCAATTTCCTTCTTTTTGGTTTCACTTACACACAGCACATCTAGTCTATACTAATTCATCTCCTCAATCACCTCACTCATCTTGCCATTTATACCTCTAGTATTCCATACACTAATCTTACATTCACTCAGCCAAGATCGCTTTCTCATACGCCGTTTAGAAAGTCCAGGTCGATTCCGTGGTGGACTGTCCTTCTCAAGTGTGGTAGGTCCACCATATCCCACACTTGAGTCATTCTTAATATTTCTTTTTGTCTTTTTAATCAGGTAAGTACATCAGTGTGGAGGATTAGCCCACAGCTGAGGGTTCCAGTTGGTCATTCAACCTAAGGATTCTGGAACAAAACCCAGTGAGTTGGGGTCTTTTTGCCAATGTCACACAGAACTAGCTTGCACCTCTCCAAGATTCACAGAGGCCCTAGTTGCTGTTGTGTGTGCCATTGTTACCACGGAGCACCCAGAGGAGGCAAACCCATCGCTCACTACGACCGCCCGAAAACTAATGGCAATGTGTAGCTACAAGTCTGTTCATTCTAAAGTCAATCTATTTTCTTTCACATTACATCATATGCTACTTTACATTATAAATTTTTAATGTTAACAGAAATTCTGAATTTTATATCAACTAAAGTTCCACTATTCCTAGGCTTTCATTGTTATTTTTTAATGATCCACTACAAACCCTAGGAAAACAACTGCCTATCTACAATTTGAAGTTACTGGTTCCAGGAAACAAATACAAAACAAGAACCAAAGAACAAGTTAATATAAAAACAACATCCGAATTTTAGATGTTGTATTTACTGTGGCTGAAAGCTTCAGCATACCAAGCCAGCCAGAGTTTGCCAAAATGCGTCATTACGCGTCTAGTATGCATCAAAAAGTGTGTTTACGCATCAGGAATTTTTCTCCATGTGTAAAAATACGCATTGAGAAACATGTAAAATGTACATCAATGCGTAAAATATGCATCATCGCGTTAAAATATGCATGGAAGAATTTTATTTTAAATTTCACCAGTGCGTAAAAATATGCATCGGGAATCTTCCTTGATGCACAAAAACACACATTGAGGAACACATAAAATGCACATCAATGTGTAAAATACGTACATCGTGTTAAAATATGGATAGAAGAATTTTACCAATGCGTAAAAATATGCATCGAGAAACAAATACATATCAACACGGGAAAATACGCATCGAGAAACGCATAAAATACACATCAACACGGGAAAATGTGCATCGAGAAACACATAAAATACACATCAACGGGGGAAATACACATCGAGAAATGCGTAAAATACACATCAATGTGTAAAAATAAGCATTGAGAAATGCATAAAATTCATGTCATCACGTAAAAACATGCATCTGGACAGTATTTAGTCTTTCAAAAACAGAAGTGAGTGAAATAAAGATTTTTTCCGTAAACACAATTTTGTTTTCCTGCTATGTTGCCTCTGTCCAGTATTGTTGTTATACATATATCATTTTAATCCATAAATAGTTGTATTTCAGTTTGATGGAGGAAAAATTTCCTCAAATAGAAATTCGACGGCGCAAAAAATTTTGTAATCTTCAGGCATAAGAGTGCCACGGCTTCAAGGAATTTTTCCTTTTCCATCATAATTTGGGTTATCCTCGAGATCGACGCATAACTGAACAGAAAGTTTGGGCCGATTAGTAGTGGTGGAGGATGTTTTCTGCCCGACACTTTTTAAGCTTTCGAAAACGGAAGTTAGACGCAGTGAAGATTTCTCCTGTAATCGTAATTTTATTTTTCATGCGATGTTTCCTTTACCTAGTATTTTTGTTAAATATTCTTTTGTTTCATAAATATTTGTATTTCAACTTGAAAATGGAGGGAAAACGTCCGAAAATGGAAATCGGACATAGCAAAGATTTCTCCCGTAACTAATTTTTTCCCCAAACGATGTTCCCAACATGTATCCTGTGTTCTTAATTATTTCCCCCCAAAAGGTTTGCATTTCAGTTTGATAAAGATGGGGGGGTCCAAAAACGAAAGTGACGAAGCTGAAATATTTGTAATAATTGATGCATGGTGTTCAAAAGTATTCATATTCTCAAAGTTACACTTTTATTTATCTAAAATAGTGAAAGCTATAATGCATTTATGGTCCTCAGACTGAAAGTTCTTTCAGCATAATGGGCAAAATTGTCATCCAAGGGCATAAAAAAAAAAAAAAAAAAGGAAAAAGCGACAATAAAGAAATGGGAAGGGAAACAAAAGTATCAGAAAACTGAAAATTTAAGCACTGGATGCTGTGCAGCTGCAGAGTCAACAAACGACAAATGTGACTGTGGAACTTGCTGAGAAGTTTGTTAGATATTTTTAGATGTCCATAAGAATCTTAAAAGTGCAATGTATTCATTTTTTGAACACATTGCTGTTGCATGTGGTCAGTACAAAACATGATAAATTGAATATTATTGTTTTAAAATACAAATATTATATTTATTATTAAACTAAGAAGCAAAACGGATCCAAATTCTAAATACATTGAAGGGTAGTGAAGTATTTTTTAATATGAAAAACTTCTGGATTGATTTTTCATAATTGCTCAGCATTTTTGTACTTTTTTTTTTTATTTCATCTGTTAATTTTTCTAAAATACTCCTTACTTTTAAAAATTACTCCCTAATTTTTTCAAAGAAGTAAAAATACTCCGACAATTTTTTTTTTTTTTTTTTTTTTGGTGAACTTTGAAGCTCTCAACTACTGGGTGATGTTATCATGATTAGATCCATTTTGTTCAGCATGAAATCAATGAAAACATATAGCTATACAACCACTATGAAAATTAATGATTGATCTAGCTACAATATATAGCGGTTGTATAAAATCATTGTATGGAATTGCCATATTTCACTTGGCGAATCCAATGCTTAATATACATATATACGTATATTGCTTAATATACATATAGACGTGGACTTTAACTAAAAGAGACATACAAAGACTGCAGACAACTCAAAGAAGCCTGGAAAGATGCACGCTTGGTGTAACCAGGAGAGATAAGAAGAGGAACTCGTGGATCAGAAAAATGACAAGAGTGGAAGACATCATGATCAGAGTAAAATCCCTGAAATGGCAATGGGCTGGACATATTGCCAAAAGGACAGACCATCGATGGACAGCTTAAATTTTAGACTGGATTCCGAGGGACAGGAAAAGACCCAGAAGAGGACCACATGGGAGATGGGCGGATGAATTTCAAAAGTATGTGGGAGTAACATGGAGGAGACTGGCACAAGACAGACTGTTGTGGAAGAAACTTGGGGAGACCTTCGTCCAGCAGTGGATTGATAATGGTTGACAATCATGATGATACGCATATGATTTATCCATACATATAGAAACTGTGCTGTGTCAAAAGGTATCCCTAAGGACAGAAAGCTAAGCAATGAGTACAAAAAATAACTGTACTTTTGCTCTTTGGTGATGATGTAACATTTATAACTCCATTCCGCTTGGCCAAACTTGATTTTAGCCTATGTCGTAGAAACACAGATGGAATGGCATCTGGCTTGAGGTATCTCGCTTTGTTTGAAGGCTTGTAGTCATCTGCTGTGAAGTGTCTGCCACATACAAAGTCTTCTGGATCAATAGGTCGTGCAGATTCTGTTCCTACATTTGTTCCTGAAAGGGGGAAAAGTGCAAATACAATAAAGGTGAGGAAAATATAAGTAAAAAACACACATACACTAGTAGTACATGAAGACACACCACAGAAAACTTGAAAATTATGCCGTCCTGAAACGGGAAACTTATCCCGGTCCAGGATGGCATGATTTTCAAGTTTTCTGAGGCGTGTCTTCATGTATGATTAATATGGCATCCATCTGCCAGTTACATGTATTCGAGCATACACTAGTAGTATGATTAGGAACACCTATCTAATATAACGTGCTCTGCCACCCTTGGCCTTTAAAACAACTTCCATTCAATACAGCATGGATTCAACGATTTTCTCATATCATTTTACAAGTACTTTCAGCCAAGTAGAAGTCATAGCATCCATCAATTGCTGAATGTTTGCTGGAGGGGTATCATTATTACAAAAGGTTCTCTCAATCTCATCCCATAGGTGCTCAACTGGGTAGGTTCTGGGGACCATTTTAGAACTTTAAAGTCACTGTCTTGCTCCACTGTGCGGTGGTTCAGCCTTGAGGCATGGTGTATCATTCTTCTGAAAGTAGCTCTCTCTATCAGGAAACACCACATATGGGTGTGCCTGGACCACAATGCTGTTAACATAACTCGTCACATCCAAATGCTGTCCTACAGGTATTAACTGTCTGCCATGAAAACTGACCCTAAACCATTACACTGCCAGCTTGTATACTTAACGCTAGGCAGCTAAGATAAATCGATTCAGGCTGCAGACACAATATTGTGGCATATCTATTGGCATTCTTAATCGGGCCAGGCAACATTTTGTCAGTCCTCAAGGTTCCAGTTTTGATGCATCTGTGGCCAATGCAGGCGAGTTTATCAGTATTTGCGTTAATGCAGGTAAGTTTATCAGTATTTTTGCCAATGCAAGGGAATTTATCAGTATTTTTGCCAATGAAAGCAAGTTTATTAGTCAAGGTTCATACTCTTTTAAGCAAAATAAATTCAAGCACTTTTCAAGGACTTCTTAAAACCAAATTATCATATGTGTGTGTTGTTTGGTCAGTAGGTAGGTATCTTAGCAAGTTCAAGCCATTAAACTCAGTTGGGACGGGCACAATTTCAATGATGTGCCTGTTACTCCCTGCTGGTTCATTTCATTACCTTTGAATTGCCTTTTTACTTTGGTGTTTTTGAAATCATTTTATTTCATAGAATATTTTGAATGGGTACATTATTTTTAGATTCACCCTCCAGCAAGAAAGCGTCACTAACCCCAGTGAACAGAAGTCCATCATAATTCGCGAATACGTACATCATTCCACTTACTTTACTCCCATGGCTAACATTTTACCCTATACTGATGTCATAGCCAAGGTACCAGCTGTCCACTCACTCCTCTGAGTTGAATGCAAGTTCTGCTTTATTTGATCAGCTTGGTGTTTTTATTGAAACTACACAGAAATCTCTTATACAACTTTTTAGCACAAACAATTATTTTACACATGCTCTTTCATATCTTTACTTAAAAAACAAAATTTTTTTTCAAGTACTATTTACAGGGTATTAGAATTTTTCAAGTACTTTCAAGGAGCGTATGAACCATGTCAATATTACAAATTTATCAGCATTTTTGCCAATGTAGGCAAGTTTATCAGTATTTTTGCCAATGAAAGCACGTTTATCAGCATTTTTGCCAATGCAGGAGAGTTTATTAGTATTTTTGCATAGATGAGGGATACACAAAGGGAACACGTCTACTGTTATAGCTACTTCACAGAAATGTGCAGTGGGCTGTACATACTGAAATACTTCCCTCAATACAGCTGTTGTACTACAAGACTATTTGACGCAATGAAGCTCGTCTGTTGCCTTGTACAATCTTTTCTAGTTGCTGCCCCCTACAGAAGACTGCGATTGCTTGTTTTATTTGTGCACCACTCATTTTGTACATCTTCGACACAGTTGTTCTTGCATAGCTGAGAAAACTTGCCATTTCTGTGATGCCTCTGGCTAGAACCCATTGCTATGCTGTTTTCAAAGACACTTAATAGTCAAGTATCTTTTCCATACTGCGGCTATCTACGCTTTGTATCATCATCATCATCATCATTGTCAACCATTATCAATCCACTGCTGGATGAAGGTCTCCCCAAGTTTCCTCCACAACGGTCTGTCTTGTGCCAGTCTCCTCCATGTCACCCCTGTATACTTTCGAATTTCATCCACCCATCTTCCATGTGGTCTTCTTCTGGGTCTTTTCCTGTCCCTTGGAATCCAATCTAAAATTTCGGCTGTCCATCGATGATCTGTCCTTCTGGCAGTATGCCCAGCCCATTGCCATTTCAGGGATTTAACTCTGATCATGATGTCTTCCACTCTTGTCATTTTCCGGATCCACGAGTTCCTCTTCTTATCTCTCCTGGTTACACCAAGTATGCACCTCTCCATGCTTCTTTGTTCCTGAAAGGGGGGAAAAGTGCAAATACAGCCTTTGTATGTCTCTTTTAGTTAAGGTCCACGTCTCTCCACCATACGTAAGCACTGGAAGGATGCATTGATCAAACACTTTTCTTTTAAGACATAATGGCATATTGCTCTTGAAAATTATGCTGTTTCTTCCAAAAGCTCTCCAGGCAAGTTTTGTACGCCGATTAATTTCTTCATCAATGTGACCCTCACTTGATATCTGCTGTCCAAGATAAACGTACATGTCTGTTATCTCCAGCTTTTCTCCATCAATCGATAAATCTTCATTTCTTGTAAAAGCATTGAACATCACTTTTGTCTTCTGAAAGTTCATTTTTAATCCCACTTCTTTTACTCTTGTCAGCAAGTTCCTGGATCATACTCTGCAGCTCTGATGGGGTAGTTGCAAAAATGACTACGTCATCAGCAAAACGAAGGTGGGTTAGATAATCTCCATTAATCTTTATCCCCTTGTTTTCCCAGCTCAGCGACTGAAAAACACCCTCCAATGTGGCATTAAAGAGCTTCGGAGATATGGTGTCACCTTGTCTCACTCCCTTTCCAATTTTTATGTGTGTTGTATTTTCAAACAGCCGAATCTTTGCACTTGCATTTTCATAGATGTTATTAATAATATTAATGTATGCATCTTCAATACCGCAGGTTTTCAGAGCCATTGTAACTGCTGATGGTTTCACCGAATCAAAGGCTTTTTCATAATCGATAAAAGCCATGCACAATGGAAGTTCATATTCCCCTCACTCTTTCAATTAGTTTTCTCAGTACATGGATATGATCTATTGTGCTGTAGCCACTCCTGAATCCAGCTTGTTCTCTCGGTTGAGCCATGTCCAGTGTTACCTTCAAGCGGTGTGAAAGAACTTTAGTGAAGATTTTATAAAGTACTGATAGGAGGCTGATAGGTCTGTAGTTTCCGAGATCCTCAATGTCACCTTTCTTATGTAGCAGGATCATTGTAGCGGTGTTCCAATCCTCAGGAATCTTTCCTTCATTAAGGCATCGAGTGAAAATTTGGGCGAGTACTGTTTCGATTTCTCACTTGCTTCTTGTATGATGTCTACAGTAATTCCATCTTCTCCTGGAGCTTTTCCCCGCTTCATGTTCTTGATTGCATGTGCAACTTCTGCTGGAAGGACTGGAGGAACTCTGGTACTGGTATCTTTCATGATGTCTGGAGTGCATGTATCATCCCTTTCATATAATTTGGAGTAGAAATCTTCACTCTTGTCAAAATTTCGCCTCTATTTCTTGTTACAGAACCATCTTCTTTTCTCAGTGCCATAATCTGTTTTCTTCCCTTACTGAGATGTCAGTTTGTTATCTTTAGGCTTCGGTTGTTTTCAATTGCTTTCCTCACTAGTTCACAGTTGAATTTTCTTACGTCTTCAGTGATACTTTTTCGTACTGTCTTGCATAGCTCTATATATTCCACTTTGGAAGTCACATCTTCTTTAGTTGTCCTCATCTCTCTTTCTTTTTTGCATCAACATTTTCGTTTTTCCTGATAATTTGTTTACATGCAACTTGTTCTTAGACCCAGCTAATTTTGTTGCTGTTTCCATAAGAGCTTTGGTTACTTTTCTGTTAACTTCAGAGATGTCCACTTCTTCCGATGTTAGGCCTCCTAAAGCAGAGAACCTGTTCTTCAGTTCCAACTTGAAGGTATTATGGTGTTTTTTAAGGTTGGTTATGTCAGTAGATTTTGTTTGTCTTATGAGCTTGCCACGTTCAAGTTTAGTGTTGAGGTGCATCTTACATCTCACCAATCTATGGTCACTACCTGTGTTGAACTTGTTTAGCACACTGCAGTCTTCTATGACGAATTTTTTTGTTACACATAATAAAATCAATTTCACTTGTCGTCCCATTTGGATGTCTCAATGTCCATTTCCTGTGTGGCTTTTTTCTTAAAGAAGGAGTTCAAGATGAAAAACCCTTCTGCCTCTGCAAACTCTACGAGAGTATTTCCATGCTGGTTTCTGTTGCCGTGACCGAATTTACCTACTGAAGTTTCATTCTGTTGCCGTTGCCCTATTTTTGCATTGAAATCTCCCATAATTATTTTCAAGTGCTGCTTACCTTTATTATTTAGATGACGAATTTCCTCATAAAATTCTTCAATTTCTTCTTCAGGATGACTTGTGGTGGGTGCATAAGTTTGAATAATCTGAGCCTGGTATCTTTTCGAGAGTTGGATAACAAGTCGTGCAGCTCTGTCAGAGGAGCTTTCAACTTCTACAACTTTATCCTCCAGTTTCTTGTTTATTATAAATCCAACACCACTAGTTCTGCCAGTATCTGTTCCACGATAGTAGAAGAGATGTCCACTTTTCAGTTCGATGAGATCTTCTCCTTTCTCCTTACCTCACTTAGCCCCACGATGTCCCACTTGATCCTTTGTAGTTCCTCTTCCAATTCAAGAAGCCTTGAATCAGAAGATAGGGAGCGTCCATTGTACGTAGCCAAGGTCAGCATCAGATGGCAGCCTAGTTCGGTCCTCCGGGGATTATTAGCACCCTCTGCCTTCATGTCGCACTGGCCGCTGCCATGGCCAGGCACATTCCAGCTGCCGGAGACTGAGGGCCAAGATTTAAGTTGTGGAATCATTTTGGAGGGGTTTGGCCATAACTCACCACGCTGGCCAAGCGGGTTGGTGAGTGTGGGATAGAATTTCCTCTAATCCCGATGGTATAGTTATACCGCTACTGGCGGTCGTCAGAGCCCCTTTTTAGTGGGAACAGGATGCACCACGAGAAGGCGGGGTTGACATTTGTCAAGGAGAGGCTGTGATGTTACGCATCACCTGACCTTACATCCCACGCTTTGTATACATCTGAATAAATAACCCATCATGAAAGCGGAAGAATAGAGTTTCCTAGTTCTCTTAGCGAGCAAAATCCTGGCCATTAAATTTTTTCAGAAATGATGATGAATTATGGGGTATTTTGGCTCCTCCATATATGCAGAAATAAAGCCTTATAAATAAAAAGCAATAAACTGAAAAAAAGTGCCTAAGTCACCACTCTTGCATGGAACCCTCATCATTACATTATTGGTGGTCCATTTCAGAATTCTCAGATGTAGGGAACTTCACTTGTGGGTGAATTCTTGAAGAGAGAGGTCCATGCTAAGTAGATACTGAGAACAGGAGCCCTCCTGAAGCCACATTGAGGTCTTCCTCAGCACAGCCAGGCTGCCCATGGTGGAAAACACATCATCATTTACATGTTCATCTGTCCACAAAGGAGCTATCGATGTAATGGTCGGAAGAGAAGCTAATAAAGCAGAAGCACCACTGAAAGAAAGTTTGTCTGTGAACATGGATGGTGATCAGGAAGGCTGTGTGGCACCTTGGTGTAATGCCAGTGATATGGATGCAGCTGTCACAATCACCAAAAAAGTAGTTCATCTACATGTAAGTATGGCAATTAGCATTTCTATGATGCCATGGAGCACTGATAGTGCCCAAGATGAAACTTTCTAATGGCATTTGTTGAGCTGCTTGCTTATAAAGGCATACATATGGCTATGAAATATTCATGTGAGTCCACATGGGTGTATCTGCCATGTACAAAGCAGCATGTGTCAAGATATGAAACTGCAAGTACTCTCTATTTCATTATTCTTGTGGTCCTAATATGTGTCACAGAACAATACATGATGTGAGAAAACTGCCTGAGGCATTATGTACTGAAAATGTGCAGTATTGCCTGCAAATAATGTAATGTATATTTTTGCATGCACCAAGTGGCACAAAATCACCATGGATGCATTATGTGTTGGTGAAATATAGTATGTGCACCAGGTAAAAAGGTGGTGCATAGTGTAAAAGTGACTGCATATGTTTAATTTCATTTAACCACATTTCTTCATTGAAGTATTTTATGCTTGTTAAATCTGGACATCCAATTACTTCAGTAGAATGTACAGACTGATTTGAGTAAATGTGCACTACTAATGCATTACCAGTACTCTAATGCTCTTGATCCAGAGATCTAAACTTGTTTACCTGGAGAGTCAACACAGCTTAGAATGAAGTATGTTAGTATTTGCAAAATTTGAGCTGATGTCAAGTTTCAGATGTCATCAGCCAGTAGTTATACTTTGGGAATTATTTTCATTGTGGCTGTTCTATTACTCATTTCTAGGTAAAACTATTGGAGACCCAGAGAAGCCCCAAATTCATAACACTGTTCATGTAAAAAATTGGGGTCATCATTTTTATACCAAACCTACTTATACAATTGAGGTACATAGAGTACCTGAGGAAATTCAGAGTTCACCAAACCTACTTATACACATGGGATACACATAGTACCCGAGGAAATTTAGAATGATTTCTGGAGCTAGCTACAACTTTAGGGTGACAGTGGCTCTCAAAATTTTCCCAGTGCAATACATTTTAAGCAAGATTAAAGTCTAAAATTTGGCACTGCCTCTGCTCACTCTACTATGAAAACAGCCTAATGTGTCACAAAGATGTCACCATACTTCAGCACAAAGATGCTAATTACAGAATTTGAATTTCAGTTTTGCTTTAAATAAAAAAAATGCCCATTCTGTTGACCCACTGACTTCTGCAGCAAGCAGAAACTGTAAGGATTGGGAAAACATCCAATTCAATAAGAACATTCAAAGAAAAAAAAACATGTTATGTAAAAAACTATATACACAAGTATACAGGGTTCAAAAGAAAGTCCTTATTCAGGGCAATAACTGCAGAAGAAAGGGTCCGAGTGGTACACAAGTTAGGTCTATGTATAGGAAAGGGACAATGGCCGATTGAATGAAAGCGATTGGAGAGTGCCTAGTGGCAAAGGTAAGAATTTAGGAAACCTAACCCGTGACCAACGCGAGATAGAAACAAAATTCCAATTACAAAGTTGTAGCGCATCGTCTAATTAGTAGGAAACGACATACAGTGCGCACGAATTTTGTACATGGATGGGTCAAAATGCTGTTAATTCGAAATCGGTAAAGCGGGTGAAACAGACACAAAAATAATGACACGAGACAGAAGTTGTGCAGGCTTATTTATAATACTGAAAACTGTTTACAGGAAATATGCCTACTTACAGGCACAGCACACATCTGCGCAAAGTTAATGTACAGCCAGTTTGAAGTGGCCACCATCGGCTACAATGCACATTCCAAGGTGTGTAAGAATTGCTTCTCATACACTATCGGCAGGTGTCACTGTGTTACAGGCACACACAATGTGGTGTCGTAAATCTTCCAGACTAGTAAGTTCTGTAGCATACACCTGTTCCTTCAAGTAACCCCACAGGAAGAAGTCCAAAGGTGTTAAGTCCGGTGACCACGGAGGCCATTCCACCGTACCACCATAACCAATTATCTGGTGTCTGAATGTTTCAGCCAGGAAACTCTGTACATTGGCTGCCATGTGAGGTGGTGCACCACTATGTTGGTACCACATGCGCAGCAGATCTCCGAGGGGAAGATCATCCAGAAAGTCAGATATCGGGCCCCGTAAGAGATGAAGGTATTGCTGACCTTTTAATGTCTCATCATAGAAAATGGATCCAACTAGTGTTTCACCAAATGCCATACCAAACGTTAGTTGCCCAATGTTGTTGATGTCGAGCAGCTTGTCCTATAGATCGGTTGCTCAGAGTCCAGTAATGGGTGTTATGCCGATTGACTATTCCGTCCCGTGTAAAACGTGACTCATCTGTCCACAAGATATCGGCCAAGAAGTTTGGATTAACCTCCAACGTATTATGTACAAAGTTGCAGAAATCAAAACGCCTTCCCTGGTCTCCATCCATCAAACCTTGCACTAGCTGAATGTGGTACGGGTGAGCTCCATGCTTATTCAGGATTTGCCAAACACGTTGTGCTGTTAATCCGCATGCTTCGGCGACTGCTGTAGTACTAATGTTGGGATTGGCAAGAACATATTCCAGGACAGCCTCAGGATGCACTGTAACACCCGAACTCGTAGGTCTGCCCAATCGTGGACATGCCTGTATGCTTTCAGTCTCTCGGAGGTGGCGAACACAGTTGCTAATAGTCGCTGCAGTTAGATGTTGACCAGTCGGAAAGCGCCCGGCATACTGCCTTGCAGCTTTGTGGGCATTGCGATGACATTTACCACAACCATTTCACAGTACTCAGTGTTCGAGTAGCCCGCCATCAGTGTTTGCAACGTGTACGTTGACTGATGTTCAAATCCCCAGCCTCAGTATTTTATCTCACCGACCGGCTTCTACATCACTATCAATATTTACATACGCGTTTGAATCGTTCTCCATCATGGGCCGGCATTTTGCATTGCCTAACCATCCAGTGACCGTGTGCACTTTATCAGCATTTTGACCCATCCATGCACATAATTAGTGCGCACCACATGTCGTTTCCTACCAATTAGACGATGCGCTACAACTTTGTAATTGGAATTTTGTTTCTAACTCGCGTTGTTTGCGAGTTAGGTTTCCTAACTTCTTACCTTTGCCGCTAGGGGTGCTTCAATCGCTTACATTTGATCAGCCATCATCCCTTTCCTATACATAGACCTAACTTGTATACCACTCAGACCCTTTCTTTCGCAGTTATTGCCTTGAATAAGGATTTTCCTTTGAACCCTGTATATATCATCATTGTTAACCATTACCAATCCGCTGCTGGATAAAGGTCTCCCCAAGTTTCTTCCACAAATCTTTGCCTTGAGCCTGTTTCCTTCCATGTTACTCCAGGATGCTTTTGAATTTCATCCATCCATCTCCCATGTGGTCTTAATTCTGGGTCTTTTTCTGTCCCTTGGAATCCAGTCTAAAATTTCAATTGTCCATCGGTGGTCCGTTCTTCTGGCAACATGTCCAGCCCGTTGCCATTTCAGGGATTTTACTCAGATCGTGATGTCTTCCACACTTGTGATTTTCCTTATCCACGAGTTCCTCTTCATTGTCTTTCCCGGTTACACCAAACATGCATCTCTCCATGCTTCTTTCAGCTGTCTGAAGCCATTGTATATATTTTTTAGTTAAATATACGAGTATATACACAGGGGTTGTGCTGCCGATTGCATTCTTTGCAATTTGCGGCGAAAAAAAAAATTGTTTTGGCTAAGTAAAAAAGTTTTGGCAATTACTTTTTTGTACCATTATAACATTTCGGCGAAAAAAAAAATTGAATTTGGTGAATGGGTTGGCGAAAACTTTAAAAATGCCAGAGCAACCACTGTATATATATATTTAATATGGGATGCAAGGTCAGGTGATGCGCAAACACATAGCCTCTCCTTGACAAACGAGAATCCCGCCTTCTTGTGGTGCATCCTGTTCCCACTAAAGAGACTCTGATGACCGACAAATAGTGGTATAACTATACTATCAGGATTAGAGGAAATGCTATCCCACACTCACCAACCTGGTTGGTCAGCATTGTGAGTTATCCCCCCCCAAATATTATTTCACAACTTAAATCTTGTCCCTCAGTCTCTGGCAGCTGGAATATACTTGGCCAAGGTAGCAGTCAGTGTGACATGAAGGCAGAGGATGCTAAGAATCACTGGAAGACCGGACTAGGCTGCCATCCAATGCTGACCCTGGTTGCGTTTAATGGACGATTTTTATCTTCTGGTTTAAGGATCCTTGAATTGGAGGAGGAACTCCAAAGGATCAAATGAGCCATCATCGGGCTATGTGAGGTAAGAAGAAAAGGAGAAGATCCCACTGAACTGAAAAGCAGACATCTCTTCTTCTATCGTGGGATAGATACTGGCAGAACTAGTGGTGCTGGATTTATAATAAACAAGAAACTGAAGGACAATGTTTTAAATGTTAAAAGTTCCTTGGACAGAGCTGTGTGACTTATCATCCAGCTCTCAAAAAGCTACCAGGCTCAGATTATTCAAGCTTACACACAACCACAAGTCATCCTCAGGAAGAAGTTGAAAACACTTTATGAAGAAATTTGGCATCTAAATAAAAAAGGCAAGCAGTACCTGAAGATCACTATGGGTGATTTCAATGCAAAAATAAGGCAACAGCAACAGAATGAAACTTTGGTAGGTAAATTAGAACATAGGAACAGAAACCAGCATGGGAAATACTCTTGTAGAGTTTGCAGAGGAAGAAAGGTTTTTCAGCATGAACTCCTTTTTCAAGAAAAAAAAACACACACATAGGAAATGGACATGGAGGCATCCCAATGGAATGAAAAGTAAAATTGATTTTGTTAAGTACAACAAGAAATTTGTCATTGAAGACTGCAGTGTGCTGAACGGGTTCAACTCAGGGAGTATTTACAGAATGGCGAGATTTAAGATGCACCTTAACACTAAACTTGAACGTGGCAAGCTCATAAAACAAACAAAATATATTGACATGACCAACCTTAAAAAGCATCATACTATCAAAGTGGAACTGAATAACAGATTCTCCACTCTAGAACATCTAACATCAGAAGAAGTAAGACATCTCTGAAGTTAATGGAAAACTAACCAAGGCTCTTATCAAAACAGCAACAAAAATAGGTGGTAGTAAGAACAAGTTGCATATGAAGAAAATATCTGGAAAAACAAAAATGCTGATGCAAAAGAGAAGGAGATGAAGACAAACAAAGATACCACTTCCAAAGTGGAATATATAGAGCTATGCAAGACAGTATGAAAAAGTATCACTGAAGACGTAAGGAAATTCAACTGTGAACTAGTGAGAAAAGCAATTGAAAATAATCAGATCCTGAAAAAAGCAAAGGGGCATTGCAGTAAGGGAAGAAAACAGATTATGATCCACTGAGAAATGAAGATAGATGGCACTGTAACAAGAAATAGAGGCAAAATTTTGACAAGAGTGAAAGATTTCTACAGAAAACTTGAAAGAGATGATACATCTACTTTAGACATTATGAACGGTAACAGCACCAAAAGCCCTCCAGTCCTCCCAGCAGAAGTTACACATGCAGTTAAGAACATGAAATGAAGAAAAGCTCTAGGAAAAGATGGAATTATTATGGACATTATCTACAAGAAGCAAGTGGAGAAATTGAAACCAGACTCGCCCAAGTTTTCACTAGATGTCTCAATGAAGGGAAGATTCCTGAGAACTGGAACATGGAACAATACTACAATGATCCTGCTACATAAAAAAGGTGACATTGAGGATCTCAGGCCCACCAGCCTCCTTTCAGTGGTTTATAAAATTTTCACTAAGGTTCTTTCACATTGCTTGAAGGCAACACTGGACCTGGCTCAACCAAGAGAACATGCTGGATTCAGGAGTGGCTACAGAACTATAGATCATATCCATGTGCTGAGAGAACTATTTGAAAGAATGAGGGAATATGAACTTTCATTATGTATGGCTTTTATCGATTATGAAAAGGCCTTTGATTCCACGAAACCATCAGCAGTTACAATGGCTTTGAAATCCTGCGGTATTGAAGATACATATGCATAAATTAATATTATTAGTAACATCTATGAAAATGCAAGTGCAAAGGTTTAGTTATTTGAGGATACAGAACCAATAAAAATTGGAAAGTGAGTGAGACAAGGTGACACCACATCTCCCAAACTCTTTAACTCCACATTTCAAAATGTCTTTCAATCATTGAACTGGGAAAACAAAGGGATAAAGACTAATGGAGAATATTTAACTCACCTTCATTTTGCTGATGATGTAGTAATTTTTGCAACTGCCCCTTCAGAGCTGCATAGTATGATCCAGGAACTTACTGACAAAAGTAAAGAAGTGGGTTTAAAAATGAACTTTCAGAAGACAAAACTAATGTACAGTGCTTTTACATGAAATGAAGATTTATCAATTGACGGAGAAAAGCTGGAGATAACTGATACCTACATTTACCTTGGGCAGCAGATATCAAGGAAAGGTCACACTGATGAAGAATTTAATCTATGTATAAAACTTGGCTGGAGACCTTTTGGAAGAAACGGTACAATTTTTAAGAGCAATATGCCATTACATCTTTAAAAAAAAGTGTTTAATCAATGCATTTTTCCAGTGCTTACATACAGAGCAGAGACGTGGACCTTAACTAAAAAAGATGTACCGCAGACAACTGAAAGCAGTATGGAGAGAAGCATGTCTGTGTAACCAGGTGAGATACAAAGAACTCATGGATAAGGTAAATGACAAGAGTGGAAGATATCTTGATCACAGTAAAATCCCTGAAATGGAAATGAAATGGAAATGTTGACGGAAGAACAGACCACCGATGGTCAACCAAAATTCTAGACATGGATTCCAAGGAACAAGAAAAGACCCAGATGAAGACTATTTGGGAGATGGGTGGATGAAATTCGAAAGCATGCGGGAGTGACATGGAGGGGACTGGTGCAAGATAGACCTTTGTGGAAGAAACTTGGGGAGGCCTTCATGCAGCAGTGGATTGATAATGGCTCTGTGTGTGTGTGTGTGTGTGTGTGATGGGAAAGCTAACCACCAGCCAAATTGTCCACACAGGTTTCTGATTTTCCATAATACACAAGGTACAGCTATGAAATAACAAGACTGTGCTTGTGGAAAATGAAATGCATGGTGAAGGTCATGAGTGAATGGGATACTACTGACCTTTAACTGTCTGTAACCAGAAATGCAACTCGCTCTCTGCATTAGTATGGTGAAGTGTCAATGAAAATACACAAGTTACTAGTTACGTGTTGGGAAAAAGGAGAGTTCAAGAACTGAGCAATGGATAAACGTGAAATTTCTGATGCCTTTAAAAAAACGCCTGCTGAATCTTCTTGTATGTTAAGTAAGGTATACAAGGAGAAAATGCATGTCATGTGCACGAAGTTTTTGGCATAAAAGATTCAGTGAAGGTTTGGAGGACATTGAAGACTACAAACATCTGGGACACCTAAACATTTCAAAATCAGAAAACAATGTCGACAAAATTTACACAATAGTTCAAAATGATTGACAACTGAGCATTAGAATGATAGCAAAAATGGTAAAAGAAATTGTAAGGCAAATTGTACATGAAAATTTGGACATGACAAGAAGTTCGTGCCAAAGCTTCTCATGCCTGAACAAAAAAAAAAAAAAAAAAAAATTGCAGATGAATATGTGCAAATATTTTGGGGCAAATACAGGCCAACACCAACCTTTTAAAAACTGTTATCACTTGTAATGAAACCTCATTCTTCCAATACGACCCTAAAATAAAAAAAAAAACCATTGATTAATTGGAAAACAACAATGTCCCGAAGGATGAAGATAGCATAGTAAAGCAAGCCCAAATTCAAGGCTATGTTAATTGTTTTCTTTGATATTAACGGTGTAATTTTGGCAGAGTGAGTTTCTGTTGGAGCAATTGTTAACCTGCATTACTACAAACAGATTCTGGTGACTTTGAGAGAGTGAGTACAATGGAGGAGGAAAGAGTTGTGGGAAAATGGTTTCATCCTTCACCAGGACAACATACAAGGGTGTATCAAAAAATAAGTTTCATGTAGTGGTGACTACCGGAAATGGGAAGAAGGAAAGAACACTGCTGCAGAGTGATGTTGTACATTTTGACATATGTTTATGGAAGGAGTACGGCTTAATTGTGCTGCATAGTTTATTTATTAACTGTCATTTGTTATGGCACAGCAGCTGGAATATCATGGAACAGTGTTTTTTTGTTTGTTTTTTATGAGTAAAAAGTTTGAATCTAACTGAAATTTATTGTGAAGTGTCAGCTGTTTATGGAAAGAGGCAATTGGAAAATAGTGTAAGCAGAGACTATAAACCTGATTAGAAATTTTCAGTTTAACTACAAAAATCCATAGTTTTCAGTAGTAATGAATAAAATTGTATTACACCACTCCGCAAAATACAAATTACCACAGCAGTAAAATGACAGTGCAAATTCACAAAAAAGCTAATTTTTGCTTTAAAAATTGCCCATAAATTGGAATATTTTGTGAGAAACAGAAAATAGCTCTAATATTTTTTTCAGTTTACCTTAAAAATCACACATATACACACACCAAAAGGAATGAAAAAAATGCATTTTCCTGTAATCCCCCCCCCCTTCCCCATAATAGACACATTTTTTGTTTATTGCAGGAAAGAATTCTAGTACTACTCCAGGAATTTTCGCAAAAATACGAAAAATTAAGGACTTTCCAAGCTCTGTAAAGGGAACTACAATTTCAGGACGTTACAGAGATTCCATGGGCCACAGTTTAACTCTGCACGTGGCCAAAGATGCCTAGACATCCAAACCATATTGAAAAATCACAGAAAAAATCAAACAATATTGAAAACATTTAAAATGTTTAATGAATGTTAGGATCTAGGAAACATGAAAATAATCTTTACGTACGTCGTTAAAAATGTAATTTCACTGAGATTTTCGATTTCAGTAGTACATCCGATGCTTTCCGTAATCCGCAGCAGAACAATGATTTCTGTAGTGACTACAAAGAATCCATAGTAGTTGGAGTCTCTGTGTAAGCAGTTTGAAGGATGTACGGATTTGACATTATTATAAACAGGGCAGAGGCAGAGCTTCGACTTTGAAGACCATTGATCACATTTCACGTGTCGAGGAGTTGATTAAGGATAACCACTGCATTCAAATTCACGAAATTGTCGAAGATTTGAGCATGTCATATGGTAGTGTACATGCCTTCATTCACGGGCACCTGCATTTCAGAACAATGTGCGCAAGATGGGTTCCATGATCTTTCTGACCCGACAGACATGATGACGGGGAAATCAGACTTGGTGGTAAAAGAAAATCTTTGTACCACAGTCAATATGACCCTGAGCGGTCTGCAGTTCATTTCACGCATAAGGATGCCAATGAGTGCTGGTGAAACGTGTAGCGTGGTGACCAGACAGTAGCTCAGATAATGTGACGAGGATTCGTTGGCTTTCACGACCGATTCAGCATGATGTTTTTATCTTACATTTTGGATTTTAATTCCTTTTTAATTGGAAAGTTCTTGCTTCAAATCTTGTTCTTTGTTTTTACCCATTGACTACCCTCACTTTTAATACGAGGCCACTTTCATTTCATGACATCTCATGCAACAGCCTGCAGGACCAGTTTTATCATATGACAACCTCCAGCACAGGAGTTGATGAATAATAGATTTTAAACAGGATGACCTGAGTACAATAATGTATGTTTTAAAAAATTTTCTGGTACTTTTAACAAATACTACAACTGAGATACTGTAATGGTCGTGTCGTCGGCGAGGTCTGAGCTACGGTAGTTGCACCTAAATAATTATTGGCATGTTGAACAGAAGCATATAAGTGTGTATGTTTGAAAAATAACCTTTTTGAGCAGACACCAAGACATTTAACGTGGTGCAAGTTGGGATAGAGAGGCTTCAGGTGCGAAAATGCTTTCACCATGTAAGACGCCTGATCTGTGACCACCAACCATACCTTATCACAATGAATTTCTAGCCACAACTTCGAACAAGCATCGTTGAATGCCTGCATTAGGGTGCAGTTATTTGTTTTTTCCAAATGATACATTTTGAATAACATGAAGCGAGATGGTTCTCTGTTCAAAGGAGCAACAAGAATGGAAAGGACATACCTCTTTTCAGCATCTGTTATTTCTTCCAGAATGAATGCCACTGGAGAATATCCAAAAATGCTTTTGATCTTAAGTATAGTGGTGTCATAGTTCACATCCACGTAGTTCTTCCTAAGAGTGCTCTAATCAGGGATTTTCCTTTGCATGTGGTTTTCCAGAAATTCTTTTAGGAAAGGATGGTTGACTTTAGACAAAGGGATTCCTGATTCCATTAGAGTAGCAGCAATATCAACATTAAACTGGTTGACTTGATCAGCTTTCTCAGATGCTTGTCGAAAAGCGTCCGCAATGGACAGACATTTTGTACTGCTTTCCTTGGTTTTTGTTTTAATTTCTTTGCTCTTTTTGTGAGTGACAGATTCCATGCGTCACTCCAATGGCAACTTTTGGTGTTTATCATCCACCATGATTTTCTTGTCACAATATGTACACAAAATCAGAGTGCCATCAGTTTCCAACCCCTCATTTTGAAAGTCCTTTAGAATACTGTAGAATTTAGATTTTCCGGTTTTACTCATTTTTGCTTTGTGTCCATTTGCTGCTGAAGGGAGAGAAAACGAATGCAAACTAACCTGTGTGCGCTGCTTTCATCCTTCTTTCTCCTTGTTCTGGACTGTGCCTATTTCATTGCGCAGGGGAGAGAGGGAGAGAAATGAATACACTAATCCGTACTTCTGCAACTTTCCTTCATCATGGTTTCTCTCTCAGAGAAACACACAAAAAAAAAAATGGTAGATTAACTGTAAATTTTACATAAAAAAAAAGTAAATTTTGCATTCATTTCGGGTGTAGATATTTGGTTTGCATGCAAGATTCAAGATTGCATTCAGAGAGGGCTTTTGCATGCTATAAAGTGCACATAAGGGGTGTAAAATAAGTTGATTTTACATGTTTATGATCAGATTTGGAATCTGTATAAGTGCCCACATAAAAATTTATACTGCGTGCTGAACGCAGAAATTCTATCTCTAGTTATTAAACTCTTTTCACGGGTTGAAACTTCCTTGTTATTTATTAACAAACTGAATACTGCATCCTCCATAAGCCACCATGGAAATCAGATTATCATAACAGTTTCTATTAATCAAGTCTTTCTTACCATGCTCATGTATTACTTTTATCCATTGTTCTCTCAACTTGTCACTGCTAGGCATTTCATGGTATGGTATTTTATCTTTCCCTCTGATAGAGTCACACAATGGAACACAACAACTACGCATTTCCCCTACAAAAGAATCCGTCATTTAGAGAACAAAGAAGAAGCAGAGACATCACAGTTTAAGGTCAGGGTTCATAAATCTTACACTGGCATGGCTAAAAGAACAAACAAACTTCATAAGGAAACATTTTTACAAATAATTAAAAAACTCAATTTTTTATAGAAAAATTTATTTATAGAGAAATGTTTTACAATTTAAGAAAATAATATTGTTATTTATAGACTGTTTTTACTGAAGCAGACACAAGAAATAAATTTCAGAAATTATTTTAAATTTCATATCTGGAATAGCCACGAGTTTAACAGATAAAATATTTGTTAAACTACCATAATCATAATTTCTGCTGGTGGTTAAAAATAAGAAATGAAGATTTTATTGAACTTCCCTTGCTTTTGATTACAAAAAAAGCAGAAACGATCTGAACCAAAAACCAAATTTCAAAAATTAAGAGGACACTGAGTATTTGGACGTAACAAGCACATCTTTTGAATCCTTTCTAACACGAATCAAATATTTTGAAGCAGGTTTTAAAAAACCTAAAAATTCAAACTAAAAAAAGTACACTAACACCACCTTAGGAAAAACTTGCATTATTTAGAACATGTGATGTGAGCAGGGTTATTTATTCATAAGGAATGGTACCAGCTACAAAATAATAATAATAATAATAATAATAATAATAATAATAATAATAATAATAATAATAATAATAATAATCAACCACACCTCTAAATTCAATAAAACATCTGCAAATAGGAACAGCTTTTTACTCCCACTAGTTGCTGAAAAGTGTGTTGTGAAAATTAATAAATTGTGCACGCTTTTTCGTAACAGAAGATATCAGAGGCAAAAGGGATTTTACAATTAAAAAATTAGAAGATGAGACATATAGTATGACATGATATAAGTTTATGCACCCCAGTGAAAAAGCTATGCAATTACTTCAAGAAGAAAAAATGAGTTCATAACACTCTTCACAATGAAGAGTATCTTACCAGAAAAGAACTTTTCTAAGGGATTTTTATTCAAATCAAGTTTTTCACATGGGTGGATTCCATGCCAAATCAACCAGTCACTCAACCTGACCATTTCATATTTCAATGTAACCTTCAGGGATCATTCTCCCTAGTGATATAAATGAGAATATGTTTTAATTTTTTTTATCTCATTGGGTTTTCATGTAATTAATTTTTAAAATTAAAAAAAAAAATAGTCATTTTTTGGCTTGCATAAACTTTTTCAATCCTGAATTTCTCAAGTTCCATAAGGCCTAGAGAGTTGTTTGACCCCTCATTTTAAAGAGAATTTTATAAGTTTTAATTTGATATGCAACTTGACTATGCTTGGTGAAATTGTTTTTTTTTTATTTAAAAAAAATAAAAAAATTAAGATAGTGTTTTTTAAAATTTTTGAAAAAAATATGTTTTTTGTAATATTATAAGCTTTAAATCCTGAACTTTTAGAGTGGGATCTCAATGGGATAAGGAGTTATGGTACCAATGGTATTATTTTAAATACCAGTTAGGGCTACATTGCTACCTTGTAACTTTTGTAAATTCCTACCTTTAACTTTTGTAAGGTAAAAATAAAATAAAATAAAAATAAAATACATTGGTTATAAGGTAACCAATTTACATTAGGGTCTATTACAGATAATGATTTACTAAACCTACAGGCAAATTAGGGATAGCATGTGAGTAAATAGTCTGCTAGGTGTTTTGGCACAAGCCTGTACAGACTTGTCTGATTCATGTTCTTGCAGGAGTGTGACTCATGCCCACTCTAGCTCAACTTTGCTTAGTTTCCTCAAGATCTCAGTGAGTGAACAGTTAGTTGTTGGCAGGGTTACTTAAAGTGTTTCACATAAAAATATGGTTTTTATAAGTTCATAGTTTTTTTTCAGTGGAAGTGTAATAAGTGTTATGTGCTTGTTAAGTAATAAGTTTAACCATTTTTGACATCTTTGTTTGAAACAACTAGGCCTCTCTCCAGTTCAAAACTACAGTCAGTTCTATTTAGTCTTAAAGGCCTATTATTATATAAGATATTTTTTTATTGTTTCAGACAATTTGACTTGCACTATTATTTATAATTTTAACTCTACTCTATTATTAGGACTCTGTGACAATATGGGTGAACCCAGTACATCAAAGCATTTTTTGGTATATTGTTGTAACCCATTTAAGAAACCTGGTCATAATTATTATAAGAAACAATTGAGATCTATAAATGAAAATATTTTGAGACATAATGCCAATTTACATGAAGGTGACAAGATATGTGATAGGTGTCGTAAAGCTTTGCTAAAGCTTCCAGAGATTTTAACTGAGCAAGAAGGCTTGCATTCAGACAGCTCAGAATCACAAGACCATTTGAATGTTCCTGAAGTACCAGTTCAAAATACATTGTCAACAGAGAAAAAAGAGGCAATTGAAGCTTTGAACAAAAGTCTGACTGCTATCAAAGAAACACCTATTAAAAGAAAAGGTTTGATTGAAAAAAAATACCTAGAAGCAAAGATTAAAAAAGTGATGGAAGCTTTTCGAACGAAAGTACTTAATTTAAATCCAGGTACCACTGAATCTGACGCTGCAAAAAATTATGACAATGAAATTATTAATCAATTGAAAGAAAAGTTCAATGCTACTACAGACAAAAGTGTTAGGATGCAGGTTCTAACAACACTTCCCAAAAGCTAGACTCTAAAAAAATTGAAACTGAATTTGGAGTGTCTATTTTCACTGCTAGAAAGGCAAAAACAGTGTTAAATGAAAAAGGTATAATGTCATCCCCTGACCCAAAGCCTGGAAGATCATTGGACACTGCAACGGTAGCCCTAGTCAAAGAATTCTATCAAAATGATGAGGTTAGTCGTCAAATGCCTGGTAAAAAGACTTTGTTTCAGTCAAAAAAGATGGCAAACGTGTACATGTTCAAACGTATTTAATTCTAAGTACATTAAAAGAATCATATGTACTATTTAAAGAGTGTTACCCTGATCAGAGAATTGGAATTTCTAAATTTTGTGAGCTTTGTCCCAAGCATTGTCTTCTTCCTGGGTCCAGTGGGACACATTCTGTGGCATTTGCACAATACATCAGAATGCCAAATTAATGATGGCTCAGTGTAAAATACCTGAATTGACAAATGGTGAACTCCCGTTTAAAACATACAAAGATGTAACAAGCAATATAATTTGCAAAACGCCAACATCTAAATGTTACTTCGCAAATTGTGTTAATTGCCCAGGAAGTGATGATTTGAAGGCTTGGTTTGAAGAAGCTTTTGAGCTTAATAGCATTGAAAATGTGAGTTTCAAACAATGGATGCAGATTGATAACAAGTGTGTCCTGGAAATTATTATAAAACAGACAGAAGAGTTTTTGGATTATTTGTTTCAGAGTTTGCCAAAACTTTTAAGACACTCTTTCATTGCTACTCAACAGTCTTCCTATTTGCGACACTTGAAAGAAAATCTACCTCAAAACCAATGCATTGTACTTTGTGATTTTGCTGAAAATTATGAATTTGTGCTTCAAGATTCTGCACAAGGCTTTCATTGGAACAATGCTCAAGCAATAATACATCCATTTGTTAAATACTACGTTGATGACGAAACCAAAAAATTGGCGCACCTGAACTTAGTTATTCTTTCTGATTGTATGGTGTATGATACAGTTGCTGTTCATTTGTTTCAATGCCTCATGATTGACTTTCTTAAACAGAATTTGCCCCATAAACCCAAAAAGCTGAATTACTTTTCAGATGGAGCATCATCACAGTACAAAAATAAATCAAACTTTCTCAATCTCTACCATCATGAGAAAGATTTTGGCATCAAGGCGGAATGGAACTTCTTTGCATTGTCACATGGAAGAAATCCATGTAATGGTGTCGAAGGAGCTGTTAAACAATTAGCATTGGCCAGTCTACGAATGGTCTACAATGATCAAATTATGACCCCTCGCCAACTTTATGATTGGGCGAAAGACAATATTGTCAACATCAGTTTTTTGTATTCCACTACAGACGAATACGAGGCAGAGGAAAAGACCTTGAAGAGTAGGTTTGAAGCAGCAACAACAATAAAGGGTACTCAACAATTTCACAGTTACAGACCTGTGAATGAGACTAGAGATTAAGTGAAAAGCTACTCATTTTCAGAGGAATCAAGTGTAGAAATAGTTTCAGCTGATGACACTGATGATGATCTGGACATTAAGGACATTGTTGGCTTTGTTACATGCCAATACTCAGACAAGTGGTGGTTAGGTTGTGTGTTAGGAATAGGAGATGAAGTAAAAATAAGTTTTTTTGGAACCACATGGCCTTTCTCAATCTTTCAAATACCAACAATTTACTGACATACTAGTTGTGCATAAAAGTGAGGTTTTAACAAAAGTTGATCCTACAACAGCAACAGGAAGAGTTTATCGACTTACAGACTCAGAAACCAAAAAGGTAAACAAAAATTATTTGTTAAATTAAAGAAGAACTAAGAGGTCGCTATTTTGGCATAACTACAACTCTAGAGTGCTTACTAAAAAATACTTTTATTAATTTTACCAGGTAAAACTTTTATAGCCTGTTGGGACTATCCTTCCCTTGTTTTATGTTTGACTATGTATTATTATGATGTATTATGTAGATTTTAAAACTCAGTATCTGTTATCATGTAAACACACTAAAACAAGAATTATAATCCATTATTACTTGTACAGTAACTTTAATTTTTTTGCCATAGCTCCCAATCCCATTTTGATCCCACTCTAAAAGTTTCAGGATTTAAAGCTTATAATATTACAAAAAAACATTTTTTTTTCAAAAGTTTTTAAAAAACTAAATTTTTTTTAATTTTTTTTTCACCGTGCGTAGTCAAGTTGCATATCAAATTAAAACTTATGAAATTCTCTTTAAAATGAGGGGTCAAACAACTCTCTAGGCCTCATAGAACTTGAGAAATTCAAGATTAAAAAGTTTATGCAAGTCAAAAAACGACAATTTTTCAAAATTAATTAAATGCAAACCCAATGAGATAAAAAAAAATTAAAAATATATTCTCATTTATATCATTAGGGAGAATGATCCCTGAAGGTTTCATTAAAATCTGAGATGGTCAGGTTGAATATTGAAATTTTTTTGGTTGATTTGGCATGAAATGACTCACATAGAAACATATGCTAACATACAGTGGTGGCAGAATTTTGAATAATGGGAAAGCAAAAAATATGCGAACAAAAATTATTTCTAGAAAAAGCAATTCAACAGAAAAAAATACTTTTTTTTTCAAAAAAGTCTTCTCAGAGCAGAAAAAGCGAGAAAGAAGTTTTGACATTTACGCCCATAGCAAGAAAACCAAAAAGGATAATATGTCAATCTTCACTGCAGCAAACAGCATAAATTAAAAAAAAAAAAAGAAAAGAAAAGAGAAAAAGAAATTATCCAATAGAATTTTTAAAAGCAGGGAGATACAGTTGCAAACAGAAATACATACTATCATGACCTAGCACCACAACGGTGAAGCACAAACCACCCATGAGTAAATGCAAAATGTTTTATAAGGTGAATGATATCTATGATGTTGAAGGATGTTTTAAATCGGACTTCTAAATGCAGAGATATCAAGAAAGCAAATTAAACATTTGCACCCCTAGTGGGAAAATTGTGTTACTTTGTGTAAGAAATGCACATAAAATGTTTTTGTAGTTAGTGGTATCTTAATGGAAATGGATTTTTCAATTGGGTTTTTAGACATGTTGATATTACTGCTAATATCATCATCATCATCATTGTCAACCATTATCAATCCACTGCTGGACGAAGGTCTCCCCAAGTTTCCTCCACAACGGTCTGTCTTGTGCCAGTCTCCTCCATGTCCCTCCCGCATACTTTCGAATTTCATCCACCCATCTTCCATGAGGTCTTCTTCTGGGTCTTTTCCTGTCCCTTGGAATCCAATCTAAAATTTCGGCTGTCCATCGATGATCTGTCCTTCTGGCAGTATGTCCAGCCCATTGCCATTTCAGGGATTTAACTCTGATCATGATGTCTTCCACTCTTGTCATTTTTCGGATCCACGTGTTCCTCTTCTTATCTCTCCTGGTTACACCAAGCATCCACCTCTCCATGCTTCTTTGAGTTGTCTGCAGCCTTTGTATGTCTCTTTTAGCTAAGGTCCACGTCTCTGCACCATACGTAAGCACTGGAAGGATGCATTGATCAAACACTTTTCTTTTAAGACATAATGGCATATTGCTCTTGAAAATTATGCTGTTTCTTCCAAAAGCTCTCCAAGCAAGTTTTGTACGCCGATTAATTTCTTCACCAATGTGACCCTCACTTGATATATGCTGTCCAAGATAAACGTACGTGTCTGTTATCTCCAGCTTTTCTCCATCAATCGATAAATCTTCATTTCTTGTAAAAGCATTGTACATCACTTTTGTCTTCTGAAAGTTCATTTTTAATCCCACTTCTTTACTCTTGTCAGCAAGTTCCTGGATCATACTCTGTAGCTCTGATGGGGTAGTTGCAAAAATGACTATGTCATCAGCAAAACGAAGGTGGGTTAGATAATCTCCATTAATCTTTATCCCTTTGTTTTCCCAGTTCAGTGATTGAAAGACATTTTCCAATGTGGCATTAAAGAGCTTCGAGATATGGTGTCACCTTGTCTCACTCCTTTTCCAATTTTTATGTGTGTTGTATTTTCAAACAGCCGAATCTTTGCACTTGCATTTTCATAGATGTTATTAATAATATTAATGTATGCATCTTCAATACCGCAGGATTTCAGAGCCATTGCAACTGCTGATGGTTTCACCGAATCAAAGGCTTTTTCATAATCGATAAAAGCCATGCACAATGGAAGCTCATATTCCCTCGCTCTTTCAATTAGTTCTCTCAGTACGTGGATATGATCTATTGTGCTGTAGCCACTCCTGAATCCAGCTTGTTCTCTCGGCTGCTAATATATATGCATTAAATGGAAATGTAACTCATGCTCACTAGAGGTAAACTCCTGCGTTAAGGAAAACTTGAGATTATATGCAAATCATTTTGCATGACAAAGAAAGGATCTTTAAAATCAGACTATTAGAAACAGAGATATTGAGAAGAATAAGATATACATCTATGCCCCTGGCAGAAAACCTGTGCATTATTTTTAGCAGAAAATGTGCGCAGAAAGTTTACTGAAATAAGTAGTACCTAACCAAAAAAGAAAAAGAAAAAAACCTTTTTCAGTCGAGTTTTCAGAAGCGCAGATATTGCTGCAAATATATCAGAAACATACACACTTGCACTCTCTAGTGGCAAAAAACGGTTTCTTGCCATAATTTGAAATTATATGCCGAACATGTTCAATCAGAAACTATCCGATTCAAAAAGTATTTTACAAATCAGATTTTTAGAAGCAGAAAAATTGGCAAAATCACATTTTACCTACATGCCCTACCCAAAAAACTGTACATTACTTGAAACAAAAGCTTCCCACAGTGGTTTTGGTAATAAATGGCATCAATGGAAAGAAAAAAATTTCAGTTGGATATTTAGAAGCAAAGATATGGAATAAAATATGCTTTGAATTCCATAACATCTGTATGTATGCCCTCTAACACAGAAGCTGTGCATCAGAAAAAAAAAAAAAAAAGGCAGAATCATTGTCTGCACATTACAAGCTTACCAATGCAAAAAGAATTTTTCAAATAAGTCTAACAGTTGCAGAGATAGTCACCCCAGACAGATGGACAGCAGACAAACAGATTAAGTGATACTATAAGGTCAGGTGATGCGTAACATCACAGCCTCTCCTTGACAAATGTCAACCCCGCCTTCTCGTGGTGCATCCTGTTCCCACTAAAGGGGCTCTGACGACTGCCAATAGCGGTATAACTATACCATCGGGATTAGAGGAAATGCTATCCCACACTCACCAACCCGCTTGGCCAGCGTGGTGAGTCATGGCTAAACCCCTCCAAAATGATTCCACAACTTAAATCTTGACCCTCAGTCTCCGGCAGCTGGAATGTACCTGGCCAAGGCAGCGGCCAGTGCGACATGAAGGCAGAGGGTGCTAAAGGGTGCTAAGAATCCCCGGAGGACCGGACTAGGCTGCCATCTGATGCTGACCTTGGCTACGTATAATGGACGCTCCCTATCTTCTGATTCAAGGCTTCTTGAATTGGAAGAGGAACTACAAAGGATCAAGTGGGACATCGTCGGGCTAAGTGAGGTAAGGAGAAAAGGAGAAAATCTCATTGAACTGAAAAGTGGACATCTCTTCTACTATCGTGGGACAGATACTGGCAGAACTAGTGGCGTTGGATTTATAATAAACAAGAAACTGAAGGATAAAGTTGTAGAAGTTGAAAGTTCCTCTGACAGAGCTGCAAGACTCGTTATCCAACTCTCGAGAAGATACCAGGCTCAGATTATTCAAACTTATGCACCCACCACAAGTCATGCTGAAGAAGAAATTGAAGAATTTTATGAGGAAATTCGTCATCTAAATAATAAAGGTAAGCAGCACTTGAAAATAATTATGGGAGATTTCAATGCAAAAATAGGGCAACGGCAACAAAATGAAACTTCAGTAGGTAAATTCGGTCACTGCAACAGAAACCAGCGTGGAAATACTCTCGTTGAGTTTGCAGAGGCAGAAGGGTTTTTCATCTTGAACTCCTTCTTCAAGAAAAAGCCACACAGGAAATGGACATGGAGACATCCAAATGGGATGACAAGTGAAATTGATTTTATTATGTGTAACAAAAAATTCGCCATAGAAGACTGCAGTGTGCTAAACAAGTTCAACACTGGTAGTGACCATAGATTGGTGAGATGTAAGATGCACCTCAACACTAAACTTGAACGTCGCAAGCTCATAAGACAAACAAAATCTATTGACATAACCAACCTTAAAAAACACCATAATAGCTTCAAGTTGGAACTGAAGAACAGATTCTCAGCTTTAGAAGGCCTAACATCGGAAGAAGTGGATACTTCTAAAGTTAACAGAAAAGTAACCAAAGCTCTTATGGAAATAGCAACAAAATTAGCTGGGTCTAAGAACAAGTTGCATGTGAACAAATTATCAGGAAAAACCAAAATGTTGATGCAAAAAGAAGAGAGATGAGGACAACTAAAGAAGATGTGACTTCCAAAGTGGAATATATAGAGCTATGCAAGACAGTACGAAAAAGTATCACTGAAGACGTAAAGAAATTCAACTGTGAACTAGTGAGGAAAGCAATTGAAAACACAACCAAAGCCTAAAGATAGCAAAGGGACATCTCAGTAAGGGAAGAAAACAGATTATGGCACTGAGAAAAGAAGATGGTTCTGTAACAAGAAATAGAGGTGAAATTTTGACAAGAGTGAAAGATTTCTACTCCAAATTATATGAAAGGGAATGATACATGCACTCCAGACATCATGAAAGGTACCAGTACCAGAGTTTCTCCAGTCCTTCCAGCAGAAGTTGCACATGCAATCAAGAACATGAAGCGGGGGAAAGCTCCAGGAGAAGATGGAATTACTGTAGACATCATACAAGAAGCAAGTGGAGAAATTGAAACAGTACTCGCCCAAATTTTCACTCGATGCCTTAATGAAGGGAAGATTCCTGAGGATTGGAACAAAGCTACAATGATCCTGCTACATAAAAAAGGTGACATTGAGGATCTCAGGAACTACAGACCTATCAGCCTCCTATCAGTGGTTTATAAAATCTTCACTAAAGTTCTTTCACACCACTTGAAGGTAACACTGGACATGGCTCAACCAAGAGAACAAGCTGGATTCAGGAGTGGCTACAGCACAATAGATCATATCCACGTACTGAGAGAACCAATTGAAAGGGCGAGGGAATATGAACTTCCATTGTGCATGGCTTTTATCGATTATGAAAAAGCCTTTGATTCAGTGAAACCATCAGCAGTTACAATGGCTCTGAAATCCTGCAGTATTGAAGATGCATACATTAATATTATTAATAACATCTATGAAAATGCAAGTGCAAAGATTCGGCTGTTTGAAAATACAACACACACAAAAATTGGAAAGGGAGTGAGACAAGGTGACACCATATCTCCGAAGCTCTTTAATGCCACATTAGAGGGTGTCTTTCAGTCGCTGAGCTGGAAAAACAAAGGGATAAAGATTAATGGAGATTATCTAACCCACCTTCGTTTTGCTGATGGTGCAGTCATTTTTGCAACTACCCCATCAAAGCTGCAGAGTATGATCCAGGAACTTGCTGACAAGAGTAAAGAAGTGGGATTAAAAATGAACTTTCAGAAGACAAAAGTGATGTTCAATGCTTTTACAAGAAATGAAGATTTATCGATTGATGGAGAAAAGCTGGAGATAACAGGCACGTATGTTTATCGTGGACAGCAGATATCAAGTGAGGGTCACATTGATGAAGAAATTAATCGGCGTACAAAACTTGCCTGGAAAGTTTTGGAAGAAACAGCATAATTTTCACGAGCAATATGCCATTATGTCTTAAAAGAAAAGTGTTTGATCAATGCATCCTTCCAGTGCTTACGTACGGTGCAGAGACGTGGACCTTAACTAAAAGAGACATACAAAGGCTGCAGACAACTCAAAGCAGCATGGAGAGGAGCATGCTTGGTGTAACCAGGAGAGATAAGAAGAGGAACTCGTGGATCCGAAAAATGACAAGAGTGGAAGACATCATGATCAGAGTTAAATCCCTGAAATGGCAATGGGCTGGACATACTGCCAGAAGGACAGATCATCGATGGACAGCCGAAATTTTAGATTGGATTCCAAGGGACAGGAAAAGACCCAGAAGAAGACCACATGGGAGATGGGTGGATGAAATTCGAAAGTATGCAGGGGTGACATGGAGGAGACTGGCACAAGACAGGCCGTTGTGGAGGAAACTTGGGGAGACCTTCGTCCAGCAGTGGATTGATAATGGTTGACAATGATGATGATGATGCTGATATGCACATAACCCCCCCCCCCAACCAAAGACATGCTAAAAAGGTGTAGGTGAAGGCAGAAGTGTAGTCACAATTTAAATACTACAATTTTAATAAGAGCAAATAAAATTTAACTTGCTCATAAGGGCAACTGAGTTACATGCCTGGACGGAGCAAGAAAACATTTTTCTGGCTATAATTTCCAGCTTGTGAATTGGGGTGTAATCATTTCATTTCACATTCTTATGTTTCCCCACAGATGGTGATCAGAGTGTATTCATTTCTTATGAACTGCAATGCTTGTTCCACAAGAAGATGGTTGCTATTAATTAATTTAAATTTCACTTAAATTAATCTTGAGTTTTATACTGGGTAACCACACAAGTTTATGCTATGACAGAAAACTCGTATACAATACCGATTTTTAAAAAATGCATCTTTTACCCCACAAAGTAGTCCCCATGTGCAATCACAATATTTTCCCAATAGCAAACCAGCATGAGGATGCCTCAGTGGCAAAATGCTAAGTTTTGATGCAATAAAGGAATCCAGCAAGCTTCAGATTTGTTTTTCGTTTTGGAACCCGTCTTCGAAGGTGGTTGCCTAAAAGCATGAAAAAAATGGTAATCTGAAGGAAAGATGTCTCAGAAACATGCTGGGTGACACATTTCTTAAATAAAACACTTTATGGTTTACAGAACCACATTTGCTACATGGAATCTGGTGTTGTACACCTGTAACAGCATACCTTTCAGATTAACCAATGCAGCAGTCTTGTAAATCAGTGCATCCTGGACCCTGTGAAGCTGGAAAGAGTACTGGTCTGCTGTGATTGGTTTTCTCATGTGGGAGAAAAACTCATAAAGCATTATGCCATTAACACACACACACACACACACACACACACACACACACACAAAACCAACCATTGTGAATGTCAGTAGCCAGTCGCCAGATGGCGACCAGATATTTTGTAGTGGTTAGTAAATTTATCAATATAATAGCCAATGATGGCCAGCACTTATTTTCCCCCATGTGAGCAACAATTTTGTCCACCGGGGGGGGGGGGGGGGGGCAAAATTCTCGAAGCCCCCCCCACCCACTTGTGAATGAATGAATGAATATAGAGTTCAGTTTTCTCATCTGTGTTCCTGCAGCAGCTTCAAAAATGAATGGAAGTGAAGGTGGGCTTCGAGAGAAAATCTGCTGACAGATTTTCTCTCGATTTTTCTCTCAGTATACCATGGCAAAGGTTACTAAAGCAACCTTTGCCATGGTATACCTTGCACCTATAATGTCAACTAGAGGTAAAATAATTATCTTTGAATCTCCGTTTAGCTACATGTATGCTGAACAAAAAGAAACAAACTGTTGTGGCAATGTTTTTAAGATGATGCGGCTGCTACATCTAATGCCATGTAGTACTGCTCCTTGTGAGCATGGCTTTTCAGCAATGAACCTCATAAAAATTAGTAATTGGGCATGTCTGAATAGTGACACTTTAAATGACTTAATGATGATTAGATGCAATGGCCCTACAATGGAAGATTTTAATCCTCAAAATACCATTCAGTTGTGGTGGGCAGATACCTCTGATGGGAAGATCAGGCACAGTACATGTCAGCGGTAAACTACATATATATCAACATTATTACTGCCACTTTATGTATGTACACTATATTGACTAAACTCACCGGACACCCCTTCAAAAGGAAATGAACGGATCTGCTGTGTTGTTAAGATGTGCGGTACAGCTGCAAATGGTATAAAAACAAGCCTGCAGCTGACCGTGATCATATCGCACTGTGAGGTTGAGTGAAAATGTTGCAGCGGGAGAGAACTGACTTTGAGAAAGGAAAAATTTTGGGTGTTATATTAGTGCGTTGTCCACAAGAGAAACCGAGAGGCGTTTAAACATACCCAAGTCAACTGTTTTGGATGTGCTGAATAAGTGGAAGACACATGGCGTTCTTGAAGCAGTAAAACGTACCGGCAGACAACAGAAAATCAGTGATAGAAGACATTGAAGCCTTGGGAGAGTCGTTACAGCGAATCAATGGAATACTGCATAAGACCTCAGTGTACAGGTGAGTAAAAATGCTGGAACCTCGGTATGCACACGTACCATTCGCAGAGAACTTCATTCCATGGGGTACCATGATCGTGCAACTGCTCATAAGCCTTTCATCTCCACTCAGAATGCTACTCGTCGTTTAGCATGTTGTAAAGAACATTTATTGTGGACAGTAGATCAGTGGAAACAGGTCCTATGGACTGATGAATCCAGATACATGATCTATCAGTTTGATGGCCTTGTGTGGGTATGGCGGCAGCCGGGGGAACCCTATTTACCACAGTGTACTGTTCCTACCGTCAAGTTTGGAGCTGGCAGCGTACTCTTGTAGGGGTGTTTTTCGTGGTATGGTCCCACCCATTGGTTATCGTGGACAAACCTGTTAATCAGCATGTACCTTGACATTCTGGACAATTATGCCCAACCAACTCTGTGGCAATATTTTGGAACCGAGCCTTGTTGGTACCAGCAGGATAATGCACCAAGCCATAAAGCAAGGACTGTTACGGTGTGGTTTGACGATAATTCTGTATCGTGTGTGGACTGGCCAGCACAGAGCCCTGATCTGAATCCCATAGAGCACCTATGGGATGAATGAGAAGTTTGGAACCAAGGCCTACTAATACATAACAGTTAGCGACAGCATTATGTATTGAATGGAAGTGCATACCTATTGCTGTGTTCTAAAATCTAGTTGAAAGCATGTCTTGAAGGGTCAGCGCCTGCATTAAGGCCAAAGATGGACTGACACCATACTAATGTATGTCAATAAAGGCTATGTTGTGTTTCTCTTCTAGGTGTCCGGTGACTTTTGTCAATATAGTGTTATAGCCTAGCTTTTGTCCTTTTGTTTTAAATGTTATTAACAAAATTCAACATCTAACTTCAATGGCCTGTCGAAAATAAATTTTGTATGTGTAAATTAAGATAAGATAGTAAGAGTAATGAAAATAAAATCATCAAAAATCAATCAGTTTGGAACAAAGGCATATGCAATATTTGCAGTCAATCTAATGATACTTCGCAGCAGGGCGCGCAAAACCGTCCTTCCGCTGCAGTCAAGAATTCATTGCAGACGATTAATTTCCCGACCACGAAGTCCAGGTGGGCGGCCCTTTTTTTCGTGAGCTTACAATATGATTATGATTAGAACATTTTTATTTGACATCTTCATTAGCCAATGTCCTGCTTTCTCATTCCTTCTCATAAAGTTTTCCCATGTGAATTTTACACCTGAAGCAGGGGGTTGTAAGGATAGCGACTTCTTCCCTTCTCTCCCGTTTATCTTCGTCCCCCAGTCATCCCTTGTTTAGTTTCATTGGCTAATACTGGAGCCCCAGTATTAACCAAAGCAACTAAACAATGGTTGCTTTGCTTCTTCCCTTCACGCGTGACCTTGACATCTCGCACGTGTGATGCCCACCGTAATATTGGCTTCCCGTGCATTACCTTTTCCGCATGTTTCCTGGCGTCCTTGACGACGATCGTACCTAATGTCGCACGTGCTCTATTCTCTCTCTCATCTTTTGCCATTTTGCAGTTGAAAATTCTGGATTCCATGTAACAAGCTTTTTGCTATGAAAGCAGAAATGTATTTATGTTCTGTATGTACACAAACACATTTTTTTCAGTAAAGTGACTATATTTAATATGCACGTATTTCTCGACGTATCGAGATTAAAAAACATGTTTTATATATGCTATTCTTTTGAAGTTAAATCCATTCAATAGTGGTTTAACTGTTGGAACATTTTACATGTTGTAGTTCCTTTGTGAGAAATGCAATTTCTCAGTTGGAAATTATTAGTATTTACTGCGAACAAATACCTCGGTAATCAAATGTAATTCAAGGGAAAACTTTCCACGTACATCTCAGTTGTAAGTGGTCGATGTTCGAATCTTTGTATGGCTGTTCTCATCAGGCTCTTGAGTTTAGACTTTTAAGAATTTAATCGGCCCATTTTCTTCACGGGTCCCGAAATTGGATAGACAAATTCATCGAATAAATTCATTTAAGGAAAAACTTTCCACGTACCTCCCTTGAAATTGGATAGACAAATTAATTTATTCATCGAATAAATTAATTTGTCTATCCAATTTCGGGACCCGTGAAGAAAATGTGCCGATTAAATTCTTAAAAGTCTAAACTCAAGAGCCTGAGGAGAACAGCCGTAAAAGATCCGAACATCGACCACTTACAACTGAGAGGTACGTGGGAAAGTTTTTCCTTGAACTACATTTGATTACAGAGGTATTTGTTCGCAGTAAATACTAATAATGTCCAACTGAGAAATTGCATTTCACACAAAGGAACTACAACATGTAAAAAGTTCCAACAGTTAAACCACTATTGAATGGATTTAACTGAAAAAGAATGACGATATTTAAATTCTACGTAGTTATGGGATTTCTACGAGTCCGACGGATTACTTTCAAAGGAGGAGTACATTTTTAGACAAACTGTCCTCGAAGATGGATAAATTTCCGAATCTTTTCATGCCCTGCTTTGCAGTAACAGCTATGCATCTGTTTTTGTGAAGCTAATGCGGGAGGGGTCTCTCATTAGAAAGAAAGAGAGAAAAAAAAAAAAAAAAACGACAACATTTTCACCCATTAAATTTAATTTCATGCAAATGTAAGAAAGAGAAGTTACTGAATTATTATTATCTATATATATATATTTTTTTTTAATTAAAAAAAAAAAAAAAAAAAAAAAAAAAAGACAGACCGTTGTGGAGGAAACTTGGGGAGACCTTCGTCCAGCAGTGGATTGATAATGGTTGACAATGATGATGATGATGATATATTTTTTTAACTTTCTATGAGCAGTAGATTTTGTCATTTGGGTAGTAATATTTTTATTCGACTAGCCACACTGGCTAGTAGAAATTTTAGCAGTTTTGCAAGGGCTGCACACAGGAAAACCTTACATGGGTGCAGAGATGGCTAACTGGTATTTAATTTCAGTACATTTTGTGACAACCAGTGTCAGGCATGTTTCAGGATGCATCGATAATATGATACTGATTCACTTTTCCTCACAAGTCAACACTCAGCTGAGAAGCGGATCCATGTGCTGACGTGAGAAAAACGACATATCATGTGAATATCCCCTCAAATTTCCTGGCAAAAGTTCTCTAAAAGCTGATTTCAGTGAATTTTATGCTACTCATAGTTATAAAAAGATAATACCATAGCAAGAAAAACAATCTGTTCCCAACTGATTAGCTGCCATACCATTAGTATTCTGACACCCCTGACCTGATATATTGAATTGTGTTTTACATAAGCATCACATCACAGACCCAGCTACAAATATACTTATCGGGCTGTAACAAAACAACAGCACAACTGCGAATACACAAGGATTCAATCAACAGAGTAAACTCATTTTAAACGCAGATTGACAATAGGGTGCAAAACAAATATTAACTTCATATGTGACACTTCAGCAGTGTTGAGAGTGTTGGTTGGTGATGGAGTGGAGCTGAATATGCCAACTAATGATCCAGTAAATCTCTGATACTAACAGAACATGACAGAAGAGCTATGCAAAGGATTATTCACTCAGAATGCAAATCAACTTGTACAAATCATGCAAATCCTATGCAAGACTGCTGGGACTGAAGTCAGCACCAGCACAATGTGCAGGAAGAGGCAAACATGAGATGAGTTACCATGGACAAGCACCCATTCACAAGCTGCTCTAATCACTTGACTATTGCCGCACACCAATTAGGATTGTGTGACGAACACGGATCTTGTACTGTAGACCAATGGAAAACTATTGCGGGGCTAACGAGTCATAGTACAGTCTACCAATCTGATGGACACTCATGGGTGTGGCAGATGTCAAAAGAATGGAACCTTCCGCACTGCAGAGTTTTATAAAAATAAAATGTATCTGCATACACAACCATTGAAACTGCAAACTTGCTGCAAACTCACAAAGCGCGAATCACGATAACAATGGAATACGATAATTTAAAGAAAAATTAATAAATAATTATTAAACATTACAGCTTCCAATGAGGACAAAATAAGTACATTACAATGTAATGTGCAGCAATGTGTGTGAAATGGATGTCTATGGCAAAATATTAAAATACTGGACTAAGAACCTTACAAAAACAAGTTAGTAAAATCATGCAATCAGGGCGCGATTTCACCGATTAGCAACTAGCAAATAGCTAGTGAAAAATCAAATTTGCTAGTGAAAAAAAATCGCAGCAGCAAATATTGCTAGTAAGGTAATTTCTTTATTTAAAGTAACCAAAAATCATTATTAATCCACCAAGTTTACATAACAGTTTCTATTATCACTTGTTAAAACAGCGACGATCAGCGATTCTCTTTCGCCAATTTCCTTTCGACACTTAATACCCATCCTCCCCATATCTTTCATCCCTTCCAAACTGTCGTAGAAGCGCGTTGAAACTCCTCTCCATCATGCCCTCGTTGGTCTATTACAGAAACTGAACGTGACCAATGGTTGTAGTGACAACCCAGAGCTATGGGATGGATCGGTTGTTTGACCACCTGCTCTGCCACCCTCCCTTCTTTTGCCCCACGAACTTTGTCCTCAACTCCTGTCGTACCCTAAGCCAAGCGATCACCTACTTCCACAAGTCTTGATAGTGGTGCATACATCAAATACTGCGCTTTAATGATCAGTGATGAATGAGCAAGAATAATTCCACTTATTCGGGTGGTATACAAAACCAAAAGAAGCAAACCAAAATGTTACTGGAAAATAGCCTTCCAACACTGGCAAAAGTCTTATCCATAGTAACTAGCCTTATTGCGTGGCGCATAGATAGACGCTTTTTTACGAAACGTGTTCGTGGAGGGGGTAAACGATTACGGAAGAAACTTTTGCTTCGTCTGACTTCTGGTTTTGGAAATTTTCCTAGTATTTTCAAGCTGAAATACAAATATTTATCCAGTAAAATGTTAATGAGCAATAATACTTGACAGAGGCAACATCGTGAGAAAAAAAAAATTATGATTACGGAAACAATCCAAATTCCGTCGACCTTTTGTTTTCTAGTTTCGTAAAGACGGAATTCCAATAATAACGAAAAAAGCCGGAAATCCTTGAATTCGCGGAAGAATCTCATGCCTGAAGATTACAGAAAAATTTTGCAGCAGCCAACTTCCGTTTTTGCAAATTGTTCTCCACAGTTTCAAGCTAGAATGCAAACATTTATGCAATAAAATGATATTTAACAAGAAAAGCGGACACAAAGACAACATTGGGAGAAAAATTAGCGATTACGACAAAATTTTCTTACTCCGTTTCACTACTGTGTTCGAAAGTTTTGAAGCACAAAATTTCGTCTCCAGATGGAAAACGACCCCACCCCCCTCTCCCAAACATCGATCTTCAGAATGATCTAACTGATGACAAAAAAAAAAAAAAAAAAAAAGGCGGGATTCCGCGAATCCATGTAAGAATCTCGTGTATATCATAAAAATAATAGCAAAAGAAATACAAATTTTGAAGATGACAATCCGATTTTTGGCGTAAATGTGACAAGGATGGTAAGTCAGATAATATTTGAAAACTTGAAAATTTTCATCGTCCTGGAGCGGGACCCGAACCCGCGTCTCCCAGAAAACGCCTAGGTATGCTAACCACTACACCACCCAGAACGACCAAGTTTCAAGTTTCCGATCAATTTGAATTTAACCATCACAGGATTCGCTAGTCGAAGCAACCGGCATTCATGCCTAGCGAATCTGGAGGTTAATAATCCTATCCCGTGATTGCCCGGATGATTGAGCAAAAGAAATATTTGAAACAAAATGAAAATTTGTAGAATCTGTAGTTTTGATAGTGAGTTCCGTAGTCAGACAACTAATTCCGTAGAAACTACGGCATTGTGTGGTAGTTGGCAGATATGAAGTGTGTAGAAGTTTAGCAGAAATTTGTGCAATACTTCCACTTAGTATACTGCATGTTGTGAGGTGGGATTCAGTTTTTTAAAAAGAATACAAGGGGATTGGAGGAACAATTTGTCTGTTGAAACTTTAAATGCTCTGATGACAATTGAAATAGAAGGGACACAAGAAGAGATTTTTAATCTACGGTCAGCAGTTATAAAGTGGTATGATGACAAAGTCAGACACCCTGAGCGTAAACCATATGGGAAGAAATCTGAATTAGAATGTCAGTGAAATATATTCATGTGGTATGAGAATTTGTTAGAAATTAATAATAAAGATAGTCACTAAACTTATCTAAGATTCTATTCATTATTCAAAAAGGTAAGTCAAAATATTTATACACATATTTAAATTTCTGTGTAACTTTATTAGAAAATAAGTTATGATGTGATTTAGTTTTATTGCTAGTCATGCAAATGTTTTGCTAGCAAACTATTTGGTCACTAGCAAAATTTGCTAGTGAGCAAAAAAGATGAAATCTTGCCCTGCATGCAATGCATTGATTATGATACGCTTTCCAACATACTAGAAATCATTACTCAAGTTATTACTCAAGTTATGAGGCTGTGGAATAAATCTCACTCCTGTGCCCTGACCTTTGATCCCATTTCGATGATATTCAACAGAACCGGTTCAGTATACCTCCGAAATAACATGATAAAGTTTTGTCACAATCGAAGCAATTTTACATAAGTTATGATGCATAAGGGCTATGGAATAGATCCCGATCCTGTGTCCTAAACTTTGACCCCATTTCGCCCATTTTCAATAGGATTCGTCCCCAGGCAGGCCCTACAATATACTAACATTTCATCCAAATCGAAACATTTTTACGTAAGTTATGACGCATAATGGCGATTCCGCTTTTATGTACTGACCTTTGACCCCCATTTTGCCAATTTTCAATAGGGTTTGTCGCCAGGTGGTCCCCTACCACATACTAAAATTTCATTGAAATCGAACCTTTTTACGTTAGTTATGACGCATAAGTGCAGTGGAATAGATCCCGCTCCTATGTCCTGACCTTTGACCCTATTTCGTTCACTTTCAATAGGGTTCTTTCCCAGGTGTTCCCCTACCACACACTAAAATGTCATCGAAATCGAACGATTTTTATGCGAGTTATCATGTGGACGAACATACGCACACAACGCATGACGTAATGATGCAGATGGGAATTGCGACCATCTGCTTGCAAGAGTGCGACATCATAAAACTTTAATAGGATCCACACACAACGTGTGACGTAATGAGACAGATGGCGTGACCGCGCGCCAACATCTAATGGCACGACGCCATGACACTTTGTTAAAAACATGGTAACTCGGGGTGGTTATTTAACCCACTAATCGAATTTTCCTAAAGTCAAGATCAAGCTAAATCGATTTCTAGTACCAGAAAACGGTAGGTTAATGACTTTCATCAAAATCCTTAGAGCCGTTTTCAAAATAAAATTTACAAGTAATTTGCTTCCTGTACTTCGAATGGAAAAACTTCTGTACACATTTTCTTCCCAATTAATGCGTTCCCAAGGATGAAAATTTGAACATCGATTAAAATATCTTCATTTTATAACTTGCAATACTTAATATTTTCTAAAACAAAACCATAATTATGCAATCCAACATTTGTTTCTCTACTGATGTCATCAAAGTACAGGTAGCGCCATTCTTTTTCTGGTTTCAACACCACCAAAGGAAAAGTTATTGATTTTTAATATAATTATGGTTATGTTTTAGAAAATATAAAGTATTCCAAGTTATTTTAAGAAGTTATTTTAATTGATGTTCAAATTTTCATCCTTGGGAACACATTCATTGTGAAGGAAATGTGTACAAAAGTTTATCCACTAGAAGTATAAGAAGCAAAATTACTTGACGTCCATCTTAAAAATATGGAATAAGGGCGTTGGAATGGATCGCAATTCCTATGTCCTGACCTTTGACCTCATTTCGTCCATTTTCAATAGGGTTCGTCCTTAGGTGGTCCTCTACCACATACTAAAATTTCATCGAAATTGAACCATTTTTACGCCAGTTATCGTGCGGACAGACGGACGGACGGACAAAGCTGGAGCATAAACGCTTCTTCAACCTACAGTTGGAATGCGTAAACAAGAGACTAATTAAAGAAAAAATTTATATCCAGAAAAACAGTTCCATTTAAGGAACCTTCAAAAATTAAAAATAACATTTTTAACAACTTATTTCAAAAATAGTAGACTTACAAAATACATAAGGAAAAGTTTTTAATTTAATAACTGGCAACTGCAAGAGGAACCTCTGGCAGAAAAATTTCAAATCTTCTTGTGTAAACAAACCTTTTGATACAGTTCCTATACACTGAGAACTTTGATAAAATCTCGAGGCCAGAAACATCTGTAAAAACAAAAGAACTCAGAAAATATGAAAAATAATTGAACGCTCAAGTTAAATAGAATTAAGTATATTAATCCGAGTAAAACCTTGGGTAATTATTTTAATGGCTGTAAATAAGATTTTTATTTTTTGTAATCTACAAGCAAAAATAATCAGCAAAATCTGCTAATTAATAACTTGGAAACTATCCGTATACGTCTACATTCTGCTACTCTGCCACACTGTACCATCCTAACAATGAAGTTTGGTGGAGGCAACCTGATGATATAGAGTTAGTTGCCTTTTCCTGGTTAGGCTTGGAGCCATTAGTTGTTTTGGTGAAAACCATGAACATGGAACTCTATATAGATATTGTGGACAATTACGCAATACTTTGGGGAAGGGCCATACCTTTAACAGCAGGACAGCATTTTATCTCACACTGCTGGTGTTGTCACATATTGGTTTAAGGATATGGGCATCAAAAACTTGGACTGACTGAAAGCTAAATTGACTGAATTAATTTAATTTGGCTGCAAGGAAGAGATCGTTTAAGTAACAAAGATGAACTGGTCACTGTTTTGAAGGTCAAACATATTGGACGACATTTACAAAAAAACTGGTGAATATTCCACAAAGACTAGAGTCTGTCATAAGGGCCAAAGATTTATGCACACAAAACTAAATTTTCTGCAAATAATGATATTTGCAGGCATGAAAGTGATCATGGCAGAAAAAGGCTGAACTTTTCCCACGTACAGGAATATAAAATAATTAATCTTTCAGCATTTATTAACTATTAACAGGAAAAGACCCAGAAAAAGACCACATGGGAGATGGGTGGATGAAATTCGTAAATATGCGGGAGTGACATGGAGGAGACTGGCACAAGACAGGCCGTTGTGGAGGAAACTTGGGGAGACCTTCGTCCAGCAGTGGATTGATAATGGTTGACAATGATGATGATGAATACTCTAAGCACCATGTACGGACTCATTTGCATATATAAAAGCCATAAAATTATCTATTTCTTTACGAACGAATAAAATTTTTATTTTAGTCAATGTACTTACATCAAACCAATAATGTCAATCCCATATTTATACTGATCTCATTTGTTTTATTAAAATTATTGCATTTCTGTATCGATGTAAGAAACATCCCAGATAACTTCCAAAATGGCAGAATTCCGCCTTTTGGTAGAACTTGAACTTTCTCACCCCTGTACAGTGTTTTTATCAGGACTTTGGAAGGGGGTGGGGTAGAACCTTAGAAGAGGAAAATTTTCCATTTGCCATATACACTATATTGACAAAAGTCACCGGACACCCTTTCAAAAGCAAACGAACGGATCCACTGCATTGTTAAAGATGCGAGGTACAGCTGCAAACGGTATAAAAACAAGCCTGCAGCTGACCGTGATCATATCACGCTGTGAGGTTGAGTGAAAATGTTGCAGCGGGAGAGAACTGACTTTGAGAAAGGAAAGATTGTTGGGTGTTATATTAGTGGGTTGTCCACAAGAGAAACCGAGAGGCATTTAAACATACCCAAGTCAACTGTTTTGGATGTACTGAATAAGTGGAAGGCACATGGCGTGCTTGAAGCAGCAAAACATACCGGCAGAACAAAGAAAATCAGTGATAGAGGATGTCGTAGCCTCAGGAGAGTTGTTAGAGCTAATCGGCAGAGTACTACACAAGATCTCAGTGTACAGGCGAGTAAATATGCTGGAACCTCGGCATGTACACGTACCATTCGCAGAGAGCTCCATTCCACTGCCTTACCGTGGTCGTGCGGCTGCTCATAACCCTTTCATCTTTACTCGGAATGCTACTCGTCGTTTAGCATGGTGTAAAGAACATTTATCATCAACCGTAGATCAATGGAAACGGGTCCTATGCACTGATAAATCCAGATACACGATCCAACAATCTGATGGTCGTGTGTGGGCATGGTGGCAGCCGAGGGAACACTATTTACCAGAGTGTACTGTTCCTACAGTCAAGTTTGGAGCTGGAAGTATACTCATGTGGGGGTGTTTTTCATGTTTTCGTGGTATGGTCCCAGTCCATTGTTTATCGTAGACAAACCTGTTAACCAGCACGTCTACCTCAATATTCTGGACAATTATGCCCTACCAACTCTGTGGCAATACTATGGAGCCGAGCCTTGGTACCAGCAGAATAATGCACCGAGCCATAAAGCAAGGACTATTGTGGCGTGGTTTGACGATAATTCCATATTGTGTGTGGAATGCACAGAGCCCTGATCTTAATCCCATAGAGCACGCATGGGATGAATTAGAGCACCACATAAGAAGTTTGGAAGCAAGGCCTACTACTAAGCAACAGTTAGCGGCAGCATTATGTACTGAATGGAAATACATACCTATCACTGTGTTCCAAAGCTTTGTCGAAAGCATGTCTCGAAGGGTCATTAAGACCAAAGGTGGACTGACACCGTACTAATGTATGTCAATAAATGCTATGTTGTGTTTCTCTTCTAGGTATCTGGTGAGTTTTGTCAATATAGTGTGTATACTGTATAAATATATATAATTTTAAATACTATATTTACATATAAAAGAAGTAATTACCATATATATATATATATGTATTTATTTCACAAGTCCTAAGGCTTTCTAGAATATGTAGCTTAAACTCTGAACTAGAAAAACATGTTATCATTTTAATCAAACAGTTTCTTGAAAACCAAGACCTAGAAACTTCTTAAAAGTTGCATTAAGAAAAATAGTTCTCAAGCATAGAATTAGGATGGAAGGCTTAATTTAATTTAAATCTTGTTGACCAAATGAATTGTCTAAATTAAAGCTATTTTTAGAGGTTTAGATAATGATGTGGTCAACTATCAATTAAGGAGCCTATAATACACTATTCTATCCCTCTCCTTTGATTCACAAAAAAAAAAAAAAAAAAAAAAAAGGTTATAATAAAAAAAATTACAAAAAAGGCATAACACTCTTAAGCAAAAATACCTAAAATATATTTATAAAAATAAAAGCAAGAAAAAAATTGTAATACTTAAATATAAAAGGTTTGGGAAGAATGCTCCTAATTAGGTAATATATAAAACTTTTTGAACTCTTGGGAGCAGAGATACATATTCCCTACTCCCAGGAAGGGCATTCTAGTATTTAGGTTTGCTCTGAAAACTTGTAGTGGTTTTTTCAAAACATTGAATCTGGTGTTTGAGGTTTCCTCTGAGAAACTTCCTTGTTCTGCATCCCAGGAAGGTTCTAAAGTTGGCCACTAGATGGCGCTGCAATGGAATGCCCCTGCAGTTAGTTTTGTCTCCTCAGTAAGGGCAACATGCTCTTCCCAGGACTGGTAAGTTGTTTTTCTGTATGCTTCTTTTTTTAAATTTTATGTTGTTTTTTTTTTTTTTTTTTTTTTTTACACTCTTTGAAAGTACATTGTTCGTTTTGGCCGCATTCAAAGTTTTTCTGCGGAACTTTGGTCAGCGTTTAGTGTCCTTTCGTTGTTTTAACATCGGTTTGTTTCAAGTTCGTTTTCTCTTAGGCTTTGCCTTCCTATGGGCTTAATGATTAGAACAATATTTTGTAAATAATTTAACTTGTACCATCAAGTTAAATTATTACAAAATATCACATGTAATTTCATTTTTTATTTTATTTGCAGGTTGTTTGAACTTTTTTAGGTATGGAGTGAATTTTTCGTTTATTATAGATGTGCACTAAACTTAACTATCAATTAAATGATTTCTTGTGTGTCTAGGGCATGTAATTTGCTTCTCTGTGACTTGCAACCTAGCACTTTGGTTTTAAACTTTACCTTTTTTAAATAATTTTGCTGTGGGTATTGGACATTTACCATGCTCTTCTGAGACATGCACAGATCCCAACCTCTAAAAGTAGTTTTCAACAACAAACATGTTCATTTTTCAGTAATTTTCAAAACAAATTTTTTTTTTTCAGTAATTTTCAGTAATCCAGTCTACAGTGGCAAATTTGGGTATTTAACACTGCAAAAAATTTTTAATCTGTCAGAACTATTAACAAAATAATAATAATAATAATAATAATAATAATACAATAAAAAATAATTTGCTAGTGGGAAAATTTAAAATACTGTACCAGAAAAATATAATAAATTACCTCCAGACATGAAGAAAAATTATTCCTTGGAATGTTGCCAAATTATTATGATAAACTGGTTGTAGTTGCCATTTTGGCCTTCCTTAGTTCAATTTGCGAAAACTTCTTCTGATAGCATAGTTCACTGTGTGCCATGCCATTTATTTTTTCTACTAATAAAGAAGACCAGCACATGACTACTCAAATTATCATGTGTTTTTTTTTCACAATACTGAAAATTCTTTCTGTACTTGCATTGCTATGAGGGACTATTACAATCATTTTTATAATTTTGCTTAATGATTCATACTTTAACTGGCCACTTTCATTTTTCATTAAAGAAATTCTGTGCCACACTTCATCCATTCTCCCAGAAGTAACAGCACAGTTAAAATTTTCAAACTGGTAGTGAGCAAATTCAGATTCCACCTTGTCAGATTCTTCTGGTTTCAAAACTGGAAACAGGGAACACATATATTGGACTGATGCAAAAGAAACACTTTGCCTTAATACTACATCTGCAATTTCAGCATGACTCAGAAATTCATCATTAAGTGGAAATTTTCTTAAAATGTAATTGCAGCCTGCCTTGTAAAATTCCCTTACCTCAGAATAAAAAGTAGCCACTGTGTCTTCACTCAGATCTGCAGTTGTGCCTATATAAGATCTAGCTTTTGACCCAATTACGAGATCACAGTTTTCTTTTTGATTTCTCCTTCTTTCAAAATTTCCATCTGCAAGAGATGTTGCTGTCACATCAAATGTCGATGGCTTGATAAATTGTACACTCAATTCAGATAACAGACTATGAAGGGTTTTTTTAATACATGCACAAGCGGAGCGTCCTGCTGCAAGAACATGTTAACAGATGTAAACAAAGGAAGAGTAGCAAATAAAAAAAGACAATAAAGTTTAGATGAAGGATTTCCAATCATACTTGCAAGGTTTTTATACTGTGAATTAGCTTCTTCATTGTCACTGCAGTAATGTTCTAGAGCCTCTCACTGTTCTAAAATTCTGTCAATGGATTCCAAAAGTGATAACCAGCGAGTATTGACATGCTTTCAGAATTTTGTGTGGTTTAGTACCACAAACAGCTTGACTCAGTTTTAGATTTTTTTTTTTTTTGGAGAAAAGTTCAAAGTGGAAACACAAAGTACAACTGTATCAGAAACTGCTCAACATTAAATCCTTTCAGTTGAGTAGCAGATTTCTGTGCAGCTAAATTTACTAAATGGCATGAACATCGCTGCACTATGATTGTAGGTTGAACCTTCTTTATGTGAGAAACTACACCTTTTACTTGACCTATCATAGTGTTAGCATTGTCACAGGAAAATGACACACAGTTGCTCCATGAGATATTTTTTTTAACAAACTCATTGTTCAAAACGTTTAATATTCCTTCACCTGTATTATTACTTGATTCAACCAATGATAACAAAACAATTGAATGTTTCCCTATTTTTTCGTCAAAATATGTTATTGTAATGGGATACAGTTTATTTGCTTGAGCATCATTACTTCCGTCCGTAGATAGAGAAAAAGGATTTTTTTAACTTCAGATACGATGTTACTTGTAGAAACACTGGCCATGTGCTGAATTAGTGCAGTAGCCTTGGTTCTTCCACACGAATATTTTTTTGCGATCACTGAATCGGGAAACATGGCTTGAAATAACGATTTTTCAAGCCTTCAGTTTTCGGAAATTTATCCAACATTTTCAAGCTGAATTGACTTCAGTTTTCGGAAATTTATCCAACATTTTCAAGCTGAATTGACTTCAGTTTTCGGAAATTTATCCAACATTTTCAAGCTGAAATACAAATATTTATGGAATAAAATTATATCTAACAATACTGGGTAGAGGAAACATCGCGAGAAAAAAATTACGATTACCAGATAAATCGTACCTCCGTCTACTTTCCATTTTCGAATTCGAAGGATGAAATTCCGCCCTCCAAAGGAGAAAACGACCCCCACCGCCGCCACCAATCCTCCCAAAATTTAAGTTCAGTTATGCATCGATTTCGTACATGGTCCAAATGATAACAAAAAGACGGGAATTCCTCGAATCAGCGTGAGAATCTCGTCACCGAAGATTACGGGGAAATTTTCGGGCGGCCTAACTTCCGTTTCGGAAATCGTTGCCTACAATTTCAAGCTGAAATTATGCAATGAAATTATATTTAACAGTACTGAACAGAAGCAACATCGCGAGAGAGAAAAAAAATATGATTACGGGAAAAATCTGCACTTCGTTTAACTTCCGTTTCCGAACGTTTAAAAAGACAAAACAACATCCCCAGACGGAATACGAACCCCCCCCCCACTAATATCCCAAAAATTTCTTCTTTTGCACCGATCTCGGAAGAGAGAAAAAAAAATCTTCACTTTTGCACCGATCTCGAAAATGACAAAAAAAAAAAAAAAAAAAATAAAATAAATAAAATGGCGATTTTCCATAATTTCAGCGGTGTTTCCGTACTTCCGTAACAGCAACCAAAAATCCATAAAATTACGGAAAATCCGTACTAGTTGGCATCTATGGAACATGCAACTCGGTCATTTGGGTTCACTCTTGGATATTGCATCTGTTCATTGTTCTCTGTGCACCTTTTGCTAATTTTTTTCTTAAAATTGTTGCTTTAAATTTGCCTTTTTCAAAATTGTAAAGTTTCTCTTTTTTTTTTTTGTTTAAAATTTTTTCTGCTTTTCTTTTTCTGTGACAGGATAAAAGTTATCATTTTTACTGTGGCAAGTTAAGGTTCTCCTTTCTGAACCTTTTTCTGGTTAAGATTTTCACACTCTTTTAGTTCTAATTTTACCCTGGTTTTGCTATATTTTGGGATGCTCGGTTCCTTCCATTTCATTTTAAGTTGGGCTTATCTTGGTTGTTGTGTGGTCGGGCAATGTTGTTTCAGTTTGCTGGGTTGGGTTTAAAAATCCCTTTTTAATTTGACAAGTTTAACCTTAAATTTAATGACCTTTTAGCAAACTAAATTGGAAGAAACCCACAATTCACTGGTCTCAGTAGATAAATGAGTAATTTTCTTTATGCTTGCCTTTGACAAAGCCATCAGAGAATCAGCCATTGATCTGCTTCCCTGCGTTCTTCTGTTTGTTTGATTTCCATTGTTAGGAGGTTGTTTGCTTCGGACGGTTGGGGATTGTTATTCTGCTTGTTCTCGGAATTGTTTGTTTGTTTTCGTTTTTCAAAAATGTTGCTAGTTGAGTTTTGCCTTTTTTTAATATTAGGGTTTGATCTTTCTTTTATCCAGCCTCTGGCACTTTGGAATTTCAAATTTGTACTTTGTTTTTGTTTAATTCTTTTTGTTGTTTTTGCTATTTACACTGAAGTGCCAGAAAAACTGGTACACCAGTCTAATACTTGGTAGGTCCCCCACGGGATCGCAGGACTGCAGAAATACGATGGGGCATGGACTCCACTAGCTTCTAGAAATAAGCAATAGGCAATGCATACCATACTTCCTGCAGAGCGTTCCTACAATTCAGGTGCATTCCGAGGTCTCGGATTCCTGTGTTCGAAAGCGCGTTGCATGGCATCCCAAATGTATTCTATCACGTTCAGATCTGGGGACTTGGGTGGGAATGGCAACACCCCAAACCCAGATGAATGCTTCTCTAACCATAATGTGGCATCCCTACACTTGTGTGGAGGTGCATTGTCTGTTAAAACGGGCCCAACCCATCAGCATGAATGCCGGACATGAATGGGTGTACCTCATCAGAAAGGATGTGCACATAGCGTTGGCTGGTCACAGACGTTTGTAGATGTACCAGGGGTGCCAGTGAAGTCCAAAGTTCAATTATACACAACCCATACCATTACAGAACCCCCACCAGCCAGTACAGTTTCCTGTTGACAAACGGGATCCATGGCTTCATGGGGTTTGCGCCACACACGAATCCTTCCATCTGCCCGACACAGTTGGAAACACAACTCGTTATACCAGGCTACTTGTTTCCAGTCGTCAAGTGTCCAGTGGCGGTGTTGCCGTGCCCAAGCGAGGCGCATAGCTCCGTGTCGCGCACCCATCAAGGGGACTCGAGTTGGGCGTCGGCTCCCCAAAACCCATATTGTCCAGGGTATGTTGCACAGTCCGGACGCTGATGCTTGTTGAGGCTCCAGCATTGAATTCCGATGATACCTGCGAGAGTGTTGCACGCCCATCGCGTGAAACGATTCTTGACAGCCGACTATGGTCACATTCACCCAATGTCTTTTTACGGCCACACTGGTATCGTAGGTTGGAGGTTTTGCCAGAATTCTTGTAGTCACGATACACCCTTGCAATGGTCGTCCGTGAAAATCCGAACTTTGTTTCTACCTCCTAAATACTATGGCCCATCTCACGAGCGCCAACTATGACACCACGTTGAAAGTCACTTAAATCGTTATTACTTGTCATTCTCATGCCGAAAACAGCTCTGACAGCTGGCAAAGATGTCTATTGCTTTATATACGCACAGGCGGATGCAACCGAGTATGCGCATAGGTGATGTTCCTATGTATTTTGCATAAGCTCGTCTGAACCAGTTTTTCTGGCACTTCAGTGTATATATGGTACAGAAGTTACATATGCGATCAAGAACATGAACCTGGGAAAAGCTCCAGGAGAAGATGGAATTACTGTTGCCATCATACAAGAAGCAAGTGGAGAAATTGAAACAGTACTTGCCCAAGTTTTCACTCAATGCCTTAATGAAGAGAAGATTCCTGAGGATTGGAACAATACTACAACGATCCTGCTACATAAAAAAGGTGACATTGAGGATCTCAAGAATTACAGATCTATCAGTCTCCTATTGGTGGTTTATAAAATCTTCACTAAAGTTCTTTCACACTGCATGACGGTGACAATGGACATGGCTCAACCAAGAGAACAAGCTGGATTCAGGAGTGGCTACAGCACAATAGATCATATCCACGTACTGAGAGAGCTAATTGAAAGAACGAGGGAATATGAACTTCCATTATGCATGGCTTTTATCGACTATGAAAATGCCTTTGATTCGGTGAAACCATCAGCAGTTACAATGGCTTTGAAATCCTGCAGTACTGAAGATGCATACATTAATATTATTAATAACATCTATGAAAATGCAAGTGCAAAGATTTGGCTATTTGAGAATACAACACCCATAAAAATTGGAAAGGAAGTCAGACAAGGTGACACTATATCTCCCATACTCTTTAATGCCACATTGGAAAATGTCTTTCAACCACTGAACTGGGAAAACAAAGGGATAAAGATTAATGGAGATTATCTAACTCACCTTCGTTTTGCTGATGGCGTATTCATTTTTGCAACTATCCCATCAGAGCTGCAGAGTATGATCCAGGAACTTGCTGACAAGAGTAAAGAAGTGGGATTAAAAATGAACTTTCAGAAGACAAAAGTGATGTTCAATGCTTTTACAAGAAATGAAGATTTATCGATTGATGGAGAAAAGCTGGAGATAACAGACACGTGCGTTTATCTTGGACACCAGATATCAAGTGAGGGTCACATTGGTGAAGAAATTAATCGGCGTATAAAACTTGTCTGGAGAGCTTTTGGAAGAAACAGCATAATTTTCAAGAGCAATATGCCATTATGTCTTAAAAGAAAAGTGTTTGATTAATACATCCTTCCAGTGCTTACATATGATGCAAAGTCGTGGACCTTAACTAAAAGAGACATACAAGGGCTGCAGACAACTTAAAGCAGCATGGAGAGATGCATGCTTGGTGTAACCAGGAGAGATAAGAAGAGGAACTCGTGGATTAGAAAAATGACAAGAGTGGAAGACATCATGACCAGAGTAAAATTCCTGAAATGTCAATGGGTGGACATATTGCCAGAAGGACAGACCATCGATGGACAGCTGAAATTTTAGACTGGATTCCAAGCGACAGGAAAAGACCCAGAAGAAGACCACATGGGAGATGGGTGGATGAAATTTGAAAGTATGCGGGAGTAACATGGAAGAGACTGGCACAAGACAGCCAACCGTTGTGGAAGAAACTTGGGGAGACCTTTGTCCAGCAGTGGATTGATAATGGTTGACAATGATGATGCTATATATAGTAATTACTTCTTCAAACGTTTGAAGAACAAACTTTCTCCTGTTAATGATAGGGCGGAATTTCAAAATATTGCAAATTGGACTACAGCGAAAAATCTCATTCTGAAAATAGTAGATCACAAAATAAAAATATATAATCATTTAAGTGCTGCTGCATAAGTGTAAACCAAGTTAAAATGTGAAGTTTAACTTGCAAATTTTCTATAAAAATTATTTTGTTTTTACCAACAGAACTTTCAGAATAGAGCAGCACTGAAAAAATAACTTTTTTTTTTTCGTCTTTCTATCATTTCCTAATGCTTTGTTGTAGGACGTAAATGTAAACGACACCTTTAAGAACACTGCGAATTTTTTGCAAAATGTTTACATCATTTGCCATGAATTTTTCGCAGAGTTTACAAAATGCACCACCTGTTTTTATCTTCGTACAGTTATGCATATTTTTTCTTCGAAGCCTTATATTATAGAACTGCTTTTATTTTCCCTTTACTGGCTATTCTCTCAGTTGAAATTCCAGTTGATATTGATGCTAATGAAGTGGATTCTTCCAATAGTACTGGAACATTTTTCAATTCTGTTTCTTTGGCACCAGACAAAGTTCTCTGAATTTTAGATGTCATAGATGACTGCGCAAATTTCCTTTTGGTAGACATCGTTGTTCACTATAAAATCTCATACTTTATTTCGACAATAGTCAAAATGTGGAATCTTTTCAGAGCAATAACAATAAAGAAACATAAATTGTTTTGCTGTCCTGATTCCACCCGACTATTTTAAACTGAGATCTTCTTCACACCACAGCCAGTGAGACTTACTGATACCTTCGGTCTGCCAGAGGTGGGGTGAATATGCTGGTTATTAGGGGCAGCATACTATTGGATGAGAGCATCCCGTATGTTACTTCAAATTCAGGGTGTGCGTGCTGGTTTCTGGCAGACCAGAAATTCTTATCTATTGAAATGCATTCAACAAATAACTGCTCCTGAATCGCGGTTACCTGACTATGAAGTATGACTAGTCTACTTATTATATTTTGAAGCATGGCATGTCTCTTCATACACGTTTAGGCAAAACAAACTATAATACTTGAACAACGATGTAAGGTCAACGATGTAAAGGTCAAAATAACTATAATACTTGAACAGGGATGTAAGGTCAGGTGATGCGTAACATCACAGCCTCTCTTGACAAATGTCAACCCCGCCTTCTCGTGGTACATCCTGTTCCCACTAAAGGGGCTCTGACGACCGCCAATAGCGGTATAACTATACCATCGGGATTAGAGGAAATTCTATCCCACACTCACCAACAAGCTTGGCCAGCGTGGTGAGTTATGGCCAAACCCCTCCAAAATGATTCCACAACTTAAATCTTGGCCCTCAGTCTCCGGCAGCTGGAATGTACCTGGCCGAAGGCAGCGGCCAGTGCGACATGAAGGCAGAGGGTGCTAAGAATCCTCGGAGGACCGGACTAGGCTGCCATCTGATGCTGACCTTGGCTACGTACAATGGACGCTCCCCTATCTTCTGATTCAAGGCTTCTTGAATTGGAAGAGGAACTACAAATGATCAAGTCGGACATCGTGGGGCTAAGTGAGGTAAGGAGAAAAGGAGAGAAGATCTCATCGAACTGAAAAGTGGACATCTCTTCTACTATCGTGGGACAGATACTGGCAGAACTAGTGGTGTTGGATTTATAATAAACAAGAAACTGAAGGATAAAGTGGTAGAAGTTGAAAGTTCCTCTGACAGAGCTGCACGACTTGTTATCCAACTCTCGAAAAGATACCAGGCTCAGATTATTCAAACTTATGCACCCACCACAAGTCATCTGAAGAAGAAATTGAAGAATTTTATGAGGAAATTTGTCATCTAAATAATAAAGGTAAGCAGCACTTGAAAATAATTATGGGAGATTTCAACAATGCAAAAATAGGGCAACGGCAACAGAATGAAACTTCAGTAGGTAAATTCGGTCACGGCAACAGAAACCAGCGTGGAAATACTCTCGTTGAGTTTGCAGAGGCAGAAGGGTTTTTCATCTTGAACTCTCTTCAAGAAAAAGCCACACAGGAAATGGACATGGAGACATCCAAATGGGACGACAAGTGAAATTGATTTTATTATGTGTAACAAAAAAAAATTCGTCATAGAAGACTGCAGTGTGCTAAACAAGTTCAACACAGGTAGTGACCATAGATTGGTGAGATGTAAGATGCACCTCAACACCAAACTTGAACGTGGCAAGCTCATAAGACAACAAAATCTATTGACATAACCAACCTTAAAAAACACCATAATACCTTCAAGTTGGAACTGAAGAACAGGTTCTCTGCTTTAGAAGGCCTAACATCGGAAGAAGTGGACATCTCTGAAGTTAACAGAAAAGTAACCAAAGCTCTTATGGAAACAGCAACAAAATTAGCTGGGTCTAAGAACAAGTTGCATGTAAACAAATTATCAGGAAAACCAAAAATGTTGATGCAAAAAAGAAGAGAGATGAGGACAACTAAAGAAGATGTGACTTCCAAAGTGGAATATATAGAGCTAGTGCAAGACAGTAAGAAAAAAGTATCACTGAAGACGTAAGAAAATTCAACTGTGAACTAGTGAGGAAAGCAATTGAAAACAACCAAAGCCTAAAGATAGCAAAGGGACATCTCAGTAAGGGAAGAAAACAGATTATGGCACTGAAAAGAGAAAAGAAGATGGTTCTGTAACAAGAAATAGAGGCGAAATTTTGACAAGAGGAAAGATTTCTACTCCAAATTATATGAAAGGGGTGATACATGCACTCCAGACATCATGAAAGATACCAGTACCAGAGTTCCTCCAGTCCTTCCAGCAGAAGTTGCACATGCAATCAAGAACATGAAGCGGGGAAAAGCTCAGGAGAAGATGGAATTACTGTAGACATCATACAAGAAGCAAGTGGAGAAATTGAAACAGTACATTCGCCCAAATTTTCACTCGATGCCTTACTGAAGGAAAGATTCCTGAGGATTGGAACACCGCTACAATGATCCTGCTACAAGAAAGGTGACATTGAGGATCTCGGAAACTACAGACCTATCAGCCTCCTATCAGTAGTTTATAAAATCTTCACTAAAGTTCTTTCACACCGCTTGAAGGTAACACTGGACATGGCTCAACCGAGAGAACAAGCTGGATTCAGGGAGTGGCTACAGCACAATAGATCATATCCACGCACTGAGAGAACTAATTGAAAGAGCGAGGGAATATGAACTTCCATTGTGCATGGCTTTTATCGATTATGAAAAAGCCTTTGATTCAGTGAAACCATCAGCAGTTACAATGGCTCTGAATACCTGCGGTATTGAAGATGCATACATTAATATTATTAATAACATCTATGAAAATGCAAGTGCAAAGATTCGGCTGTTTGAAAATACAACACACATAAAAATTGGAAAGGGAGTGAGACAAGGTGACACCATATCTCCGAAGCTCTTTTAATGCCACATTGGAGGGTGTTTTTCAGTCGCTGAGCTGGGAAAACAAAGGGATAAAGATTAATGGAGATTATCTAACCCACCTTCGTTTTGCTGATGACGTAGTCATTTTTGCAACTACCCCATCAGAGCTGCAGAGTATGATCCAGGAACTTGCTGACAAGAGTAAAGAAGTGGGATTAAAAATGAACTTTCAGAAGACAAAAGTGATGTTCAATGCTTTTACAAGAAATGAAGATTTATTGATTGATGGAGAAAAGCTGAAGATAACAGACACGTACGTTTATCTTGGACAGCAGATATCAAGTGAGGATCACATTGGTGAAGAAATTAATCGGCGTACAAAACTTGCCTGAGAGCTTTTGGAAGAAACAGCGTAATTTTCAAGAGCAATATGCCATTATGTCTTAAAAGAAAAGTATTTGATCAATGCATCCTTCCAGTGTAACTTACGTATGGTGCAGAGACGTGGACCTTAACTAAAAGAGATATACAAAGACTGCAGACAACTCAAAGCAGCATGGAGAGGTGCATGCTTCGTGTAACCAGGAGAGATAAGAAGAGGAACTCGTGGATCCGAAAAATGACAAGAGTGGAAGACATCATGATCAGTGTTAAATTCCTGAAATGGCAATGGGCTGGACATACTGCCAGAAGAACAGACCATCGATGGACAGCCGAAATTTTAGATTGGATTCCAAGGGACAGGAAAAGACCCAGAAGAAGACCACATGGGAGATGGGTGGATGAAATTCGAAAGTATGCAGGGGTGACATGGAGGAGACTGGCACAAGACAGACCGTTGTGGAGGAAAACTTGGGGAGACCTTCGTCCAGCAGTGGATTGATAATGGTTGACAATGATGATGATGATGACTTGAACAACTATTAAAAAGGTACTAGTTTACTTACGTCCCTTCATACAATTTACCCGAATTTCTTCATGAAACTCATGTTTTCCCATTACTTGTGGTCTGATATTATGAAATCCGTCTGCGGAGCACGCACTTTTGGCGTTTAAATTGGTCAAAATGAAATTTCAGAATCAGTACTTACCCGCTATAATGCTTAGACACCCGCCATTTGCAACACCACTTAAAGTTGTTTTCACGGCAGAGGAAGTGTCGTCTGCTACGAGGAACTTCCGGTTGCCATCCGATAAGCAGTGCATTGGTAAACTCTAATCTCTATGACGTCCTATTTCAGCGGAGCGGAAAAAGCATTAAACTACCAAATGTCACGTGACACAGGAGACCGGATTGTTAGGCTTTTTCTTTTTTTTTTGATTGGAGGTTTTTTTTTTTTTTGATTGGAGGTTTAACGACCACCGTGAGCAACTCAATGGGCTATAAGCAGTTGCCCATCTCTAATTTAGGGTCACTGGTTCCAGGGAAGGGAGAGAGCCAGTGCCGTAAGACAAACACAACATCCATGCCTCACCGGGATTCGAACCCGGACCCCTTACGGACGAATGATCAGAGGCCAGCGCCTTAGACCACTGCGCCACCGGGGCGGCAGATTGGAGGTTTAACGACCACCGTGAGCAACTCAATGGGCTATAAGCAGTCGCCCATCCCTAATTTAGGGTCACTGGTTCCAGGGAAGGGAGAGAACCAGTACCGTAAGACAAACACAACATCCATGCCTCACTGGGATTCGAACCCGGGCCCCTTACAGACGAATGATCAGAGGCCATCGCTTAGACCACTGCGCCACCGGGGGCGGCATTGTTAGGCTTCCAGTTGTAAATGTATACATTCCTTTTTTTTGTGTGTGTGTGTGTGTGTGTGTGCGACTCTCTGCTCGACTTTACAGCTAGCTCACAGTGACGGATTCAGCATGGGGTGATCGCTAACCCTCCGTTCTTTAAAATTAAACAGACCTGATATTTTTCTCCTTTTTTTCCAAAAACTTACAGGTAAAGAATTTGTTTTTTCCTGATGAAAATGAAGTGAAACAAGATTTTATTAATATAATATAAAAAATGGACAACGGAATTATGCTTTATAAATCCAAAACTATATACACTGATATCCATAAATTAAAGGGCAGAAGCCATATGCCAATTTACGGACTTTTTTTTTTAATTGAGGGTTTAACGACCACCTTGAGCAACTCAACATGCCTCACCGGGATTCGAACCTAAACCCATCTGGGACGCACGATCAGAAGCCATCTCTAAGACCACTGCGATTTTACCCGTGGAAGAACTGTGGGGGGATTGGAAGCAGGAAGTTCAAAGCGAGATGTAGATAATGAATTCGGAGTCGGCAAAAGCATAGTCGCACTGCTGTGGAAAGCATTTTCTGAAAACGGAAGAGTTACTAGACGGTACAGCAGTGGTCGACCACGCAAAACAACCCCTGCTGATGATCGTTATAAAATTGTAAAGGCGAAAAGACGTCGCCGCATAACTGCTGGCAGGTTAGCACGAGGTCTTTTTTTTTTTGATTGGAGGTTTAACGACCACCGTGAGCAACTCAATGGGCTATAAGCAGTCGCCCGTCCCTAATTTAGGGTCACTGGTTCCAGGGAAGGGAGAGAGCCAGTGCCGTAAGACAAACACAACATCCATGCCTCACCGGGATTCGAACCCGGACCCCTTACGGACGAACAATCAGAGGCCAGCGCCTTAGACCACTGCGCCACCGGGGCGGCCACGAGGTCTTCAGGCACGCAAGGGGAATACAATATCGCGCGTGACTGTGTCAAGGCGATATGAATAGTGTTGGTTTGTACGTCCTCAAACTGGTACGACTTTAACCTCTGACCACATCACGCAAAGCACAGAGGTATTAATGGTGTCGTGAACACGCCATCTGAGCAGCAACGGGCCAATGTCCTGTTCTCGGACGAAAGTAGATTTTGTTTATCGTCCGATTCGAGGCGCCAATACATCTAGCGTGAACTACGCAGTGCCTATTCTTCCACCAACATCGTGGAAGTTGACCATTACAGAGGTGGTGGGGTGATGGTCTGAGCGGTATCATTAGGAATGGAGGTATCGAACTTTACTTGTTGAAAAGTGGAACCATGAATGCTCAGCGTTGTTTCTAATGTACGCAGTTTTAGTTTATTCTGTTGGAAATTCCTTCATCTTAATGGATGAGAATGCCCACGGCCATCGTTCGCCCTGTGTTGACGACCTGCTGCACAGCGAAGGAATAGACCGCATGGAGTTGCTTGCGTACTTCCCTGACATTAATCCCAGAGAGCATATATGGGATGAAAATATATGGGATGCTCTAGAGAGGAGCAAGGCGGAACGCAATCCTCCACTATCTACCAAAATTAACCTGGTTATGGCGCTGAAATAGGAGTGGCGCAACCTACCTCAAAATCCGCTAGATAATCTTGTCAAGTACAACCAATGTCATGCGTGCATTGCAGTGAGGGGTAGACATATCACCTATCAAACTTTGACAGGAGACAGTATTCCAAGTGTTATGGCCGTTTTTTTTTTTTGATTGGAGGTTTAACGACCACCGTGAGCAACTCAATGGGCTATAAGCAGTCGCCCATCCCTAATTTGAGGTCACTGGTTCCAAGGAAGGGAGAGAGCCAGTGCCGTAAGACAAACACAACATCCATGCCTGAACAGGAGACGAACCCGGACCCTTTACGGACGAATGATCAGAGGCCATCGCCTTAGACCACTGCGCCACCAGTCGTTTTGTTTCTGCTTTGCCAAGGACCAAAAATGGTTGTCACTCCAGTATGTATCCGAACAAAATTAAAACTGATAGATCACGTGATCCTAAAATGGGAAGGGAACTCGTCTAAATGTTAAAATCCCGTTATTAGCACATCATCCAACCATTTAAAAGGTGACGGCAACCCGTCTAACGTGAAAAGTCCCGTTATTCTCACAATTTTATAGGTGAAGGCAACCCGTCTAACGTGAAAAGTCCCGTTGTTCTCACAATTTAAAGGCAACCCGTCTAACGTGAAAAGGTCCGTTTTCACAATTTAAAGGTGAAGGCAACCCGTCTAACGTGAAAAGTCCCGTTATTCTCAAAATTTCAAGGGGAAGGAAACCCGTCTAACGTGAAAAGTCCCGTTATACTCACAATATAACAGTGAAGGCAACCCATCTGAACGTTTCCAATGGCGTTGTCACAATTATCCATCATTATGTAACACCAAAGGCCGAGAATGTGAGAAATGACACTATGATTATAGAAAATATGACACCAAAGGACTACGAAATATGTCACAATGACCGGAAAAACTATCCCAAGACCCTTCCTATACATCACAAATGACTTGCAATTTGTAAAAACTCCCTTATTATACACTGCCGGACAATTTCTAAGGACGGATGACAATAGCAACCATAAAATGGAAGGCAGGAAAATGTGGAAATTAGCATATTATCGGGATACAGTAAGACGTGTTGTGCGTATGCAAATTTTGGATTGCCGAACTTGTTCGTGACGTCATAGCGCTGATAAGAGATATAAAGGATTTGACGCGGATTGACCGTTGTTGTTCAAACGCAACGTTGAAAGGGAAAGAATCAATTGACGAACTTGCAATTTTTAGTATGTCTTCCCGACATCACCTAGATGATTTTACGCGTGGCCGTATTATTGGCAAGATTGAATAAGGGCGAAAAATAACAGATGTTGACAGGGAGTTCGACGTCAGCCACAGAGTTTGTTTCCAAGGCTTTTTTTTTTTTTTTGGTTGGAGGTTTAACGACCACCGTGAGCAACTCAATGGGCTATAAGCAGTCGCCCGTCCCTAATTTAGGGTCACTGGTTCCAGGGAAGGGAGGGAGCCAGTGCCGTAAGACAAACACAACATCCATGCCTCACCGGGATCCGAACCAGGACCCCGTTCGGACAAATAATCAGAGGCCATCGCTTAGACCACTGCGCCACCGGGGCGGCCCAACTGGGACTATGACTGGCCAACGATACATTAATGATGTTCTGCTACCTCATGTTCGCATGTTCCGTGGTGCTGTCGGTGATAGATTCATTTTCATGGACGACAACGCAACATGTCATCGAACAGTCGCTGTCCAGGAGTGTCTTGAGACCGAAGGATATTCAACGCCTCGTATGGCCAGCACGTTCTCCAGATCTAAATCCCATTGAAAATGTGTGGGATGCTTTGGGGATGAGTCTCGCTGGTCGCCAATGCCCTCCAATAAACAAGGACACCCTCATCCGTGCACTGACAGAGGAATGGGATAAATTACCCCAACAGCTGCTTGATAATGTTGTGCAAAGCATGACACGACGTGTGGAATATTGCCTCGCCCTCCATGGTGGCCATATCCCGTATTGACATCTTACGCCGGAACGCCTGCGGACGGTAATTGCATTTTTTTCACGTTTACGTATTCTGCACAAAATGGCCTGTTTGTCCCTTAAACACGTTCCAAAGCCTTCTGGATTTCAGAGCACAATAAATTGTCTTTCTTGTAATGTCCTGGCATTCTGACATTATTTTATTTCACTTGGCATCCAACCACACTTACTTTTTTATGCGCTATATAGCCGTTTATGATCCGTCCTTAGCAATTGTCCAGCAGTGTATATAATATGTCACCTATGGTTAAAAGACTTGTAAAAACTCGAAAACATGAACCAATGGTCAGAAACTTTGACAAAAAAAAAAAAAATGGGAAAAGAGGACCAAAGTAATCTTTCCCCATTTTTATTTTTATTTAAGAATAATAGTATATACAAGATATAATGAATATAAATGAAGTATATGTATAAATGAAATATTTACAATGAAGGTTGTATAATAAAAGTTAATGATGAAGAGTCACCATTTTTAATATGGGAAACTTCAATGTGATACCGTCCTTCTACATCAGATGTTTCCAGCAGCCACCAAAGGAACAGTTATTCTCAGAGGGGGAACTGTAAAAATTGGTAATGGCTCCTCTAGTGCTGGTTCTTGTTGTTTTGATGGCTCACATTGCTTTGATGATTGCTTTGCTGATGTTGAAGGTTCTGCTGATGTTGATGGCTCTGGCTGTTCTGGTAACGGCCCCGTTGACGAATATTCCGTTGATGGCTCCGTTGACGAATATTCCGTTGATGGCTCCGTTGACGAATATTCTAATGATGGCTCCGTTGACGAATATTCCAATGATGGTTCCGTAGACGAATATTCCAATGATGGCTCCGTAGACGGCTCTGGAGGCGGCGAGTCCTCAAGTCTTTCATCCGTCGTCAGGCGAACTCTCACATCACGGCGACAGCGTCCGTTAATCCTGCTCTTCTCCCTCGTCCTCTTCTTCATCCACCTTTTTTTCTTTGGTACAAATTTCTTGTCATATTGATATTTCTTGTCATATTCTGTACAAGTCGAGGCATTGACTCCACTACATGCCGGGGGTTTTGGGGGTAAAGCCCGCCATGCCAGTTGTACCATTACCCACAACTACGTCTGTGACGTCGGTCCACGATTCATGGATCTGATGTTCTGCTCCACGGCATCCCAGAGAGCTTCCACGAGGTATAAATGCGGGGACCTTGGGATTACTGGATGGTTCCATAGTCAGATACATAAGTGTTCGTCGAGCCATGCCTGGATGGTTATGGCCCTGTAGGATGGCGCATTGTATTTCGGAAATAGACCATCTGCTGCAGGATGCGCATAGGCTATGAAAGCGTGTAGTTGATAATCGGTTAAGGACTTCTCCGTGCACACTAAGGAACCCAATGTGTCCCATGAGAACTTTCCAAACCATCACAGAGTCGTCACGGCACGACGGAGCCATGGCATCATGTTGTTGACGCCACACCAGCTCCTTTCCGTCAGCTCAGTTCAGCTAAAAACGTAATTCAACTGACCATACGACGCGGCGCCACTATGCAGAGGTCCATTTTTTATGTTTTCGGCACCAGAGAAGTGTAATGTACGATGACGAGCAGTCGACAGTGGCACGCAAATTGGGAGTCAATTCCTGTAACCCTGGGTATGTATACAGTGTGCGCCGCACTGTTCACTCGCTGACACTTCTTGAGCCTCTGACGTTTAACCTGGATGTGATTTGCGCTGCCCTTGCCAAGCGGTTGGTCTGTACCAGCCTGGATGGTCTACGTCGACCCCGGTCATCAATGGTGTGGGGTGGGGCACGGCTTGCTTTCTAGGAAGTGATTCGTGTGTGTATGGTATACTCGCTGTACACCTTTGATACGGTTGCCTCCTGGAACCCTTGGGTTCTTATCACTTGGGCAACAGAATGACCCATCTGTCTTGTGCCGACAATGCGTCTACGATCAAAGTCGCTCAGATCACCACGCTTACCCATGTTTGTCCATTGCAATACACAGTTGGGAAGCCCTGCTGTCAGCCTGTTTATCTCCTGCGTGCGATTCGGGTTTGTTCCACTCTGCGCGGGGTATGACCATGTTAACTGTCCATCATCCGTATCTCTAATGTTTTGTCAGCTGACTACGCAACACACACATACATACATATATATATATACTGTATATCACCATTGTCAACCATTGTCAATCCACTGCTGGACGAAGGTCTCCCCAAGTTTCCTCCACAACGGTCTGTCTTGTGCCAGTCTCCTCCATGTCACTCCCGCATACTTTCGAATTTCATCCACCCATCTTCCATATGGTCCTTTTCTGGGTCTTTTCCTGTCCCTTGGAATCCAATCTAAAATTTCTGCTGTCCATCAATGGTCTGTCCTTCTGACAGTATGTCCAGCCCATTGCCATTTCAGGGATTTAACTCTGATCATGATGTCTTCCACTCTTGTCATTTTTCGGATCCACGAGTTCCTCTTCTTATCTCTCCTGGTTACACCAAGCATGCATCTCTCCATGCTTCTTTGAGTTGTCTGCAGCCTTTGTATGTCTCTTTTAGTTAAGGTCCACGACTCTGCACCATACGTAAGCACTGGAAGGATGCATTGATCAAACACTTTTCTTTTAAGACATAATGGCATATTGCTCTTGAAAATTATGCTGTTTCTTCCAAAAGCTCTCCAGGCAAGTTTTGTACGCCGATTAATTTCTTCATCAATGTGACCCTCACTTGATATATGCTGTCCAAGATAAACGTACGTGTCTGTTATCTCCAGCTTTTCTCCATCAATCGATACATCTTTATTTCTTGTAAAAGCGTTGAACATCGCTTTTGTCTTCTGAAAGTTGATTTTTAATCCCACTTCTTTACTCTTGTCAGCAAGTTCCTGGATCATACTCTGCAGCTCTGATGGGGTAGTTGCAAAAATGACTACGTCATCAGCAAAACGAAGGTGGGTTAGATAATCTCCATTAATCTTTATCCTCTTGTTTTCCCAGCTCAGCGACTGAAAAACACCCTCCAATGTGGCATTGAAGAGCTTCGGAGATATGGTGTCACCTTGTCTCACTCCCTTTCCAATTTTTATGTGTGTTGTATTTTCAAACAGCCGAATCTTTGCACTTGCATTTTCATAGATGTTATTAAAACTATTAATGTATGCATCTTCAATACCTCAGGATTTCAGAGCCATTGTAACTGCTGATGGTTTCACCGAATCAAAGGCTTTTTCATAATCGATAAAAGCCATGCACAATGGAAGTTCATATTCCCTCGCTCTTTCAATTAGTTCTCTCAGTACGTGGATATGATCTATTGTGCTGTAGCCACTCCTGAATCCAGCTTGTTCTCTCGGTTGAGCCATGTCCAGTGTTACCTTCCAACGGTGTAAAAGAACTTTAGTGAAGATTTTATAAACCACTGATAGGAGGCTGATAGGTCTGTAGTTCCTGAGATCCTCAATGTCACCTTTTTAATGTAGCAAGATCATTGTAGCGTTGTTCCGATTCTCAGGAATCTTCCCTTCATTAAGGCATCGGGGTGAAAATTTGGGCGAGTACTGTTTCGATTTCTCCACTTGCTTCTTGTATGATGTCTACAGTAATTCCATCTTCTCCTGGAGCTTTTCCCCGCTTCATGTTCTTGATTGCATGTGCAACTTCTGCTGGGAGGACTGGAAGAACTCTGGTACTGGTACCTTTCATGATGTCTGTAGTACATGTATCATCCCTTTCATATAATTTGGAGTAGAAATCTCTCACTCTTGTCAAAATTTCTGCCTCTATTTCTTGTTACAGAACCATCTTCTTTTTCAGTGCCATAATCTGTTTTCTTCATTTACTGAGATGTCCCTTTGCTATCTTTAGGCTTTGGTTGTTTTCAATTGCTTTCCTCACTTCATACTGTATATACACACATACGTATACGAGGGTTGTACGGAAAGTAATGCTAAAGTGTACATAAATTTTTTATTAACTGACAGAGGTCGTTCAATTTGCACATGTTGGTAGAGTAACTCTTTCTCTATACAAAGGTATTACTCAACATAGCCTCCATCGCAAGCGATACACTTGCACTATCGTTGAACCAAACTCAAATTCTTTTTAAAACATTCAGATGTGGACTGTTGTACTCAGTTCTTTAATGCCAATTTCACCTCGTTTGTGTCACCAAATCGTTGTCCCCACAGACTGTTCTTCATTGGACCGAGCATGTGGAAGTCGGAGGGCACCAAATTTTGGCAGTACGATGGATGGGTGACCACCGACCAGCCTAATTTCTGACCGCCTGATTTGTTGCCAAAGATGTGGGTGGTCTCGCATTGTCATATTGAATGTGGATCCTTTTCAGATTCTTGTTCGGTCTCTTCCTCCTTATGGCTTCTCTAAGCTTCTTGAGTGTTTCAATGTACCGCTCGCTGGTTACGGCATGGCCACGTTCCATAAAATAAAGAAGATTGACTCTCCTGCCATGCCAAAAAACAGTTACCATGACTTTCTGTGCTGATCTCTGGCTGTTGAACTTCTTAAACTTTGGTGAAGAGGTGTGACGCCATTCCATGGATTGATTCTTTGTTTCTGGATTGTAGAGATACGCTCATGTTTCATCCCAACCTCTCCAGATCGAAAATGAAAAACCTGCCTTCACTGGCTTCAAACGCTTCCAGCAGATCAGAGCAGACTACCACCCTTCTCTCTTTCAAATCGGATTTCAACTGCCGAGGTACCCACTTTGTGCACACACTTTCCGATACCTTAAATCTTCCGCCATCGTCTCTATGACATTGTGACCACATTCCGGTTGTTCAGCAAACTCACGGATTGCGACTCGCCTGTCCGTGCGAATCAATTTATCCACTAGCTCACGAATCCTGTCAATCAGTGGTCACAGATAATGGTCACCCACTGCGTGGTTTGTCTACAATGCTGGTTTCCCATTTTTTAAACTTCCTCATCCATCTGTGCACATGTAGGGCTGCGGGTGGCCTCGTGGTGAGCGTTCGTGACTGCCATGGAGATAACCTCAGGTTCGATCCTGGGCAGGTACGAACGTTCCAACCACAAAATACCCGCCGTGCGTCGGATGGGCACGTTAAGCAGTCGAACCCCGGGTACTGGCCCCTCGGTAATAAATAAGGACGTCTTCCTCCCCCTTTCTACTTCGGTTCCGTGTCACTTTCCTATCGGGCACTCTAGCCCAAATCTCCTAGCTTCTTATTTCTAAGGGTTGTTTAAGATCTGGGGTCAGACACGCCCTTCCTAAAATCCTCTACCAATGATCTGATCTGTGCACATTGCACTTGTCAGTGGTATCATCTCTGTAAACATTCTGTAGCCTTCTGTAGATGTCGGACCGACTTTTAAACTTCCTCATCCATCTGTGCACATTGCACTTGTCAATGGTATCATCTCTGTAAACATTCTGTAGCCTCTTGTGGATATCGGGCAGACTGCACCCTTCCTTCGTCAAAAACCCAATGACGGCACGTTGCTTCTGCTTGAAATTCGTTATTTACCTGCAATGAAGAAGAATGGTTACTATAAGGGGAAAATTACTCTACCAACATGTGCAATTTGAACGATCTCAGTCAGTTAATACAAAAGTTACGACCAGTTTTGCATTACATCAACTGCACGATACTATAAATTTGAATGCAGTGCAAGAGATTCTTCCCGAGGATTCGCTGAATCCTGCGCTTTATTTTATTTAGTTATTTACTGTCATCATTTGGGAAATTCTCAAGGTCGATGCAAAAATGTAGAGACTTTTTAGGGGATTAATGGGAGAGGGAGGGGTCTTTTTCCATCTGGCACCGGTATTTCGTCTTCCAAAACTTTCGAAAACTGAAATTAGACGGAGTGAAGATTTTTCCCGTAATCGTAGTTGCTTTTTCTCCTCCTATGCTACCTCTGACCAGTACTGTTCTTAAATTAAGGTGACTATACGTCCTCATTTTCTGGGGAGTCTTGAATTTCAATGCTTCGTCCTCAATTCCAAAAAATTGATTTAGGACGTCAAATGTCTTCAATTTCTTATTTTGCTTTTTAGTTTTTGAAATTTCACACACAAAAAAAAAAATTGAAATAGTAAAAATGTGCTGAACAAAAGTTGTACAACTCAACTGAATGTAACAAATGAGATCAAATGTAGTATCAATTATATATTTCATTGCAAGAAAATGGACTTTTAAAGATATGAAACTATTTTCTGAAGCATATGAGTTTTTTCTTGAATTAAGTTAGAAATTATGCGATATTAATGGGAGACATGCCGAAGCGTCGAACAACGTCATCTTGATAATCGTGTGGCATTATTTCATTTCTGTTTCAACTGGATTTCACTAAAATATTTATATGATGACAGTGGTGCGCCCATATGAGTACTTTTAGGGAGGGGGGGGAGAATAATCCTTACCTCCTTCAAGGCTGTCAAAAATTTTAGCCAATGTACAAGATACTAAAATACAACAAAAATAAAGAAGTTTCATAATTGCAATCATTTATTAATGTCTTATTATTTTTTAAAATGCTTTAAAAAAAGGTTTCGTCTATTTTAGTGTTTTAAATTTATCAAAAAATTGGCTATACTAATGGCTAGGGGAAGGGGGGTCGACCCTCCCTCCATGGGTGCCCTCGTATGACAGGGATTAAGTCACATCTTTTTCTGCATCCACTTTCTTGCTAAAAAATAACTGATGCCAAATTTGGTTACATTTGGTAGATTTCCATTGAGAGTTCTATAACTTTTGTTCAGTATATTTTTTCACTAAACTGCTCTTCAAGGGAAGTTATTGGACTAGGAATACAAGTATTCCATCATTTTCTGTCCTCTCAGTGTATAGTAATTTTCTGGCTTCAGATTTTTTTTTCTTGTACAGAATCACAATGAAATTTCAGTACAAAATCAAAATTTAGCTTTGTGCACATGCACTGTTCGATATGAGTCACATTTAAAATTTATCAGATGTAATATTCTGCACGATAGTATTTTTTTGCAATTTTATACTTATTTCACACGAAGAAAGGTAACTTGATCACGCTAGTTACGTTAACTAAAACTTTTACAAAAGCTCGTAAGTTGGAAGCTTTCGACCTTATCTTAGGTCTTCATCACGCCAATGGAGGACTAAAATTGTTGCCAGATTCTACATTTGAATTTTTCCTATTTTTGTTGCCAAAACTTAGAATTGATCTCCAGATCAACGGAATGTAGAGAGGAGATTCGAGTTGCAAGTCATTGAGTTGAAAAAATTTCTATGCTTTCACGGACGGAGGGCAAAACGATTGTCAAACAAGCAATTCGTTTTGCTTCGTTCCAGTGGGGAACTGCAGATGTGTCTTCCATTGTCAAAATAGACAAGGCAGTGTTGGGATTGCCTTCGAAACATCTTTTCTGTGTTCTAAAATTCTATGGCTAATGCCTGTATGTGCTTCCAATGTATAAGTTATCCCCAGCAGAAGAAGAGATAGAATGCAGTAAACTCCTGGGAGGTTCAGGCTTTCAACTTTGTCCCTATCCCTTTGTAGAAGTTTCAAGATGTTTGGGGTAGGGACAAAGTTGAAAGCCTGAACCTCCCAGGAGTTTACTGCATTCCTATCTCTTCTTCTGCTGGGGATAACTTATACATTGGAAGCACATACAGGAGCATTAGCCATAGAATTTTAGAACACAGAAAAGATGTTTCGAAAGGCAATCCCAACACTGCCTTGTCTATTTTGACAATGGAAGACACATCTGCAGTTCCCCACTGGAACGAAGCAAAACGAATTGCTTCGTTTGACAATCGTTTTGCCCTCCGTTACCGTGAAAGCATAGAAATTTTTTTCAACTCAATGACTTGCAACTCCGAATCTCCTCTCTACATTCCGTTGATCTGGAGATCAATTCTAAGTTTTGGCAACAAAAATAGGAAAAATTCAAATGTAGAATCTGGCAACAATTTTAGTCCTCCATTGGCGTGATGAAGACCTAAGATAAGGTCGAAAGCTTCCAACTTACGAACTTTTTGTAAAAGTTTTAGTTAACGTAACTAGCGTGATCAAGTTACCTTTCTTTGTTAATATTGTTACGTGTTTTGCCCATAATCGTCATTATTTCACACGAAAATCATCCTTCAGATTCATCATAAATTTTTCCATGAAATGGGACAGTTATGATACAGTTTGTAACATTCATTGCTAATCTTCAGTTTTACCATAATGTGTCAGATGTTGTCCTCAATCATGTCCTCATTTTAAAACAAAATTGCTCTCAATTTTGCATTGAAATTGTGGACAACATGCCATTTTATCCTCAATTTCATTCTCAAAAATCTGGTCACCTTATCTTAAATATCATTTTATTTCATGAATGTTCATAACTTCAGCATCAAAGTGTGGGCAACGATTTCTTAAAACAGAAGTTAAGACAACACAATGATTTCCCTGTAGTTTTCAAGCACGAGATTCTTCTGTCGATTTAAGGAATTCTGCAATTTACGTTTGTTATTTGGGGCTTCCTCGAGATCAATGCACAAATGAACAGGAATGGGGGTGATTGGGTTGTGGTATGGGGATGATTCGTTTTCTGTTTGAGAATGGAATTTAGTCTTCTGAAAACAGAAGTTAGATGGAGTGAAGATTTCGCCCGTAACTGTCATTTTTCTCACGATGTTCCTTCTGCTCATAACTGTTCTTAAATATCCTTTTATTCAATAAATATTTACATTTCAGCTTAAAAATGGAGAAATCAGATGGTCGAAGCAAAGATTTCTCCGTTAATTGTAATTTTTATTCCTGCTACGTTTTCACTATCCTGTATTGTTGTTAAATATTACATGTGACTATATTTTGAAGAAATTTTCACCAAAAAGTAAATTCTTGCCACACGCAGAAGTTGCTGATATAGGAATTGGGAAGAAAGCTTCTTTTTCTTCAGTAATGTACTTTGCAAATACTTTTAGCCTCACCGGTGGCGCAGTGGTCTAAGCGCTGGCTTGTAATCATTCGTCCATGAAGGGGTTCGGATTCAGATTCCGGTGAGGCATAGATGTTGTGTTTGTCTCACAGCACTGGCTTCCTTCCTTCCCTGGAACCAGTGACCGTAACCGGGTGACTTCTTATAACCCATTGAGTTGCTCAAGATGGTCATTAAACCTTCAACGGAAAAAAAAATAAATCCAATACTTTTACAGCTGTTGTTAGTGATGGTGATCTGGATAAGTTGGAATTGGAAGTTTGCCTTATACCAAGCTAATGTGGGAGATGTTTTGAATAGCCCTAGAATTGATACTGTCAGGTCAAACATTTCAAAAATGACTGGTGCAATTGGTGCTAAAAAGTATGAAGTTCTGCCATGCCTGATGCATGCTATTCTTGTTGTGCCACACAGTAATACAACTGGAGAAAGGGTTTTTAAGCCGCCCCGGTGGCGCAGTGGTCTAAGCAATGGCTTCTGATCATTCCTCCGAACGGGGTCCGGGTTCGAATCCCGGCGAGGCATGGATGTTGTGTTTGTCTTACGGCACTGGCTCTCTCCCTTCCCTGGAACCAATGACCCTAAATTAGGGACAGGCGACTGCTTATAACCCATTGAGTTGCTTACGGTGGTCGTTAAACTTCCAATCAAAAAAGAAAAAAAGGATTTTTAACATTGCCCATAAGAATCAAACAGAGTTTAGGCCAAACCTAGCCACCAAAACTTTAGGGCCATTGTTAGTTAGCCTTAATAGTGAAGATGGCATCATTTTAAGAGGTTTGCTATTGTGCCCCGTTTTCAGAAAAAGAATTCACTATTGCTAAGCACACCACAGTTGCAGCACAGAAAGGCAACCAACTATTTTAGAGAAGTTTGGTTTAAATGCTTGTAAATATGTATAGAATTTTGAAATAGAATGTGTAAGTATGTACATAGGAAAAGTTGCCATATAAGAACAGTCAGTGTACAGGGACATAATTTTTTTATTAGTATTGAAGTGAAAGAAAGCATTTGTGTGTGTAATGCAAAGAGAAACTGAAGCTCCAGGCAAAACTGACAGGTAAAAAATTATTATTTTTCATTTTTTTCCCCATCATACTGGTAACACTACATCAGTAGTGTGCCCAGAAACTTTTTTGGGGGTGAGGGAGGTTGAAACGTTTTGGAGGTGTTAGGAAATTTTTTTGTTATACAACTAAATGTGTAATGAGTGAAATTTTAAAATGTATGCAACATCTGCACAAAAATATTCAAATAAACATTGCTGGAAATTATCATTAATATTCTTATTACATATACTCTTATCACTTATATTCGCTATATTGTATACATAGAAAACAAGGTGAGAAAAGTGACTGAAATCCTGATAAGACTGATTTGTGTACGAGAAATCTCTTTTCCAAAACACTAATAAACATGTCTAAAATTGGTACATAAACTGAAATTCTGTAATAGTCTTCTGGGTTTTCTATGTTTATGTTACAACATTGTTTTTTGTTTTTATGTGATTCTTGGTATTTTAATCAAAACTATTGCTTTTCAGCATGCTTGAAGTAAGTCATGGAACTCAAATTTGACATTACCTCATCAACACACAAGCTTTCAGTGTACCCATGTATTGGCTTCGAATTGCAATGGGACATCCTGCCACTTTGTCGTCTTCATGGAGAAAACACGGTCAATTGTTGCCATGAGACATAAAAACAATTTCAAATACTAAAAAAACTTTAAAATTGCATTTTTGAAATATCAAAAAGTTCCACATTTTTGGGGAAGTTAACCACCCCTTGGGCACACTACTGCACCACATATTAATATAGGAGTAAAAGAGGGTTGTGTGAAGTTGATTTTTCTTTTTATTAGTATACATTAATTTCTAACCACATCCATAATTTTGAAGAATTTTTCATGATAGTAAAGGATTTGTTAAAATACACAGCCATAATATTTGTAGACTTCTTGATATAAAACTTCTGTATTAATATAATTTCTGTTTAACAATATTAATCAAACTGTCAAATTTAGAAACAAAGAAAAATTCATTAAAGCAGGACTATAATGAAATATTTTATGATGGTGTCCTATAATTCATGTGAAAGTTATGATAGTGTCTTGTAATTCATGTGAAAGTAAGTTACTAAGATGTAGTATTACAGGTTACAGAGTAGTACTATAAATAAAATACTGTTCTTATTTTTATTAACCTTGAAAAAAGTGGTATGATACTTTACTGAAAATATTACTGGAAGTTTGTGTTCCATTACTGACACATTACTGATAATTCTCCCATTGATTACTAGTAAGTTTTGCTAGGGTCTCGTTGATTACTAGTAAGTTCTGCTAGCATCTCTATGCAAGACAAACACAACATATCTATGTCAGCAAATGCCTTACATTCGAGATTCTTCTGATTTTCTAGCTTACGAAAAGACTGCAGTTATCTGAAAATCAAAGAAAAGAATGTTGGCAGCTGACTGTACTATTGCTTTTCATGAAATGAGCTGTTTTAGGTTTTCTGATAGGAATGTTGTCAGGTCTTTTGATCTTCTAGTGGAGTGGTGCATATACCTCCGTAGAGCAGCCAACAACCTTTTCTGTGATTTTCATCTCTAATTTTGCAACATGACTATTGCGTGCTTACTGTTTATACTGACTAAAAACACTAGCAGCATTACATGAATTGAAATAATTTTGTTTAAAATTATTCCAATTCATGTAATGAAACTGTTCCAATAAATTATAACACTGATAAATTCCCCCATTAAAATTGATCCTGGTAGTGTGGGCTGTGTCTGTGCATTTCATAGCAGATAAACACATTGCTTTCTTTTGTTAAAAAATGCCATACTTGAATAATGTGGAGGAAAGCATTTTGTATTCCTGTTCCCAGCTACTTTGCTGCCCACACTCCCATGTGAGGTGCAGCTTTTACTAGCATCACTTTTCTTCCTCAAATGAACATTTCCAGCTTTACACAAGAAACATGATTCCAAGTGCAGTCACAACAACAAATACAACTATAAAAAAAATTCATGGTTCAAAAGTGACAGTGTCTCTCCTAAAGCAAGGTGATGAGAGCAAGAAGTTTATGTCCCTTGCATCAACATAAATTTACCACTGTTAATTTTTTTTTCATTTTTTTTTTTTGTAACATTTCCTAGCTCTTCCAACAAAAATGTTTTATTTTCTAATTCCATTTTTCATGTAACAATACCAATAGTAAACAGTGTTGTGTTCTGGTGGTGACAAATTATTCCAGAGACTTATGTTAATATTTTTTGTTGTAGCAGAAAAAAGTTATGGTTACATAAAAAAAAAAAAAAAGAAGTTCTCTTATAAATCAAAAGGGAGACCATAACACAGGATAGGAACTGAAAGACTAAAATAGTGGCAAACAAGTTTTATGTTTCTTCCTGAAATTATGATTTTGACAAATGTTAGCATTTATATGAACTGAAAGTTGGCAAACTGAACTGAATCCAGCAGGATCAAAATGGTGGATTGCCCTTTTCTTCTTACAAATGAAGTTTAATAGTAAGATAAAAAATGTGTTTCCAGGTGTAAGTTGTTGACTGACAATATCCCATTATTTTAAACTACATCTTCACTGATGCGAGAAATGAACAAGTTTTTTAAGTTAAAAAAATGTAAAAAATAAAACAGAAGTATCATCAAGGGATGCCATGATTTCCCTTTGATAATATTTTTTTATTATTTTCATGGTCAAATGTCCCTATTCTAAAATACTTAATCACTTAATTTTAACAAATTTTCATAATGGAAAAATATTTCTAAATTGCAAATAACATTATGAAGAATATTTAATTTTATTAAATATTCTTCATAATGTTATTTGCAATTTAGAAATATTTTTATATGTGGAAGTTCTTTACATACTGATTTAAGGAATTTTGTTTTATATTCTTTCCTTGAGGCATACTGTGTTGTGGTATTTATTAAAAAAATTTCCCCTCTGCTCTGTCTTGATTGTCACACAAACACTGCCTGATGAGATGGTTACAATAATCTTATTATTATAAAAGAACTTGCTGTAGTCTCTGCAAAATCAGTTTCAAAGCATATTGAGGGAGACATCAGTGAGATTTGAAACAGATAGCATTTTTTTATTGAAGGTTTAACAACCACCGTGAGCAACTCAATGGGCTATAAGCAGTCGCCCATCCCTAATTTAGGGCCACTGGTTCCAGGGAAGGGAAAGACCCATGGCTGTAAGACAAACACAACATCCATGCCTCACCAGGATTTAAACCCAGCCCTTCTTGGACGAACGGTCATAAGCCAGTGCTTAGACCACTGCGTCACTGGGGCGGCTGATAGCTTCTACAGTTACTAAAAACCATGCTAGTTTAGATTTTGAATTGCACATGGCCTGGAATTATCTTAATATGTGAATATTTAGTGATATCATTTTTATTGCAGCACAAAGTTTTATGGAATGAATTAACATGCTTTCTGAGAAATTCTTTAAATTCAGGTAGCAAAAAACTATCTTCTATCTGTAATCAAACTCATCTTTGTTCTGTGGCTTCCTAGGTTCTTATATTCAGACTAGTTAACTTTTTTACGGGATTTATCTAGGTAAATTCTTATTATTTCTGCAAATATTCGGAGAGAACTCCTCTCCTTCGTCAGGTAGTCTTTCGTTTAATCTCTGTCACAGTCTTTGTTTACGGTTAACCTTGATGGTTACAGCGATTTTGAAAAATGTGTTGCCAGATGTTAGGCAGTGAAAACCCCATACAGTCATTAATGATGAAGTTCTGGTATTTTCCAATTTCAAGTCCCTCTTTCAATTTTCGCTTCAGGAAGTTGGATTGATGTTCACTGACCATCAAAGAGTCCCAGTCCATGCGGTGTCCAGTTTGAACATTTTTTTATTGCTGCCTTATGTTCTGTGATACGAGTTTCCAGCCTACGACCTGTTTCTCCTATGTAGTATTTTCCACAGCTGCAAGTTACTTTATAAATGACTCCTTGCATTTTAAACAAGTTTTCTTCTTTTTTAACCAAGCTAGGGAAAAATTTGTTTAGCTTGTTGTCTAAACTGGGAGCTAATCTAATGTCATATTTACTGCTTATTCTCTTTAAAGATTTGGTCGTTGTAGCCAAACTTTACTCAGCCAGTCTAAAACCAAATTTGCAGACATCCAGCCATTTTCCTGCTCTGCAACATACATTCCTCTTGAAAATGACATAAGGTGGAAGTTCATTTCCATCTGCAGTAACTCCGAGCATTACCATCATTCTGATTTTATCGTCATTCATTGTCAGAAATTTGACTTGTTTATTGCTCCAACATTGTCCACTCTGCAGTTTGAAAGCATATCGAAATAGATTCGGCATCTGACCAGCATTGCCGATCTGCCCCAATGCGTGTTGCCTTTGGTTTCAAATAGCGATCAAATGTTTTTGGAAAGCATTCAACTTTTCTTCAAGGTCAGCCAGCAGCTTTTGGCAGATGGATGTCCGCTGTCTAAGAGAAAATTCCTTTCTCTTCATGAACCGTGTTATCCAACCACGAGATGCTTCAAATTTTCCCTGTAGCTATAGCTGACGATGAATTTCTTTAGCTTTCACTTGAAGGATTTCTGTTGTTACTGGCAATCCACCTGCACGCTGTTTTTTTATGAACATGCTTAACTGTTCGTCAATTTCGGGAAATTCCCCCTTTTTAGGGCCAGTAAAAGCTTGTCTGGTTGTCGAGCACATCTTTAATCAATCTTTTTGTTTGCGCCACAAACGCACCTTCACTTACGGAACTTCAAATTTCGATTTGCATACCCAATTGCTATTTTCTTCCCAAAAGTGATGACTTCAAGTTTCAACTTTGCTGTGTAATGCTGACTTTTTGAAGACATCTTTCTGTGCACATTAACTGTGCACAGAAGATGTCTTCATGACTGCTAAAGAGATAAAGAAACAAGATTCCCTTGGATTTTGAGGAGAAAGGTGCGCATATCCTAAGCCCTAAGGAAAAACGGGGTTGAAAGCGGAGGGAGGAGCAATGAGTGATGACATGTGCTTAGACTCAAGGTCATCTGCTTCTGCTCTTTCGCCCCCTCCCACCTACCGCAACACATTTGCGCTGCATACTTGGAGGAATGAAAAGGCGCATCAACCTTATGTATTTGCTAAGGCTTATAATCGATTCTAACTCGTTTCACCACGAAAACAAGTTACCACTTGGTGAAAACAAGTGGTAACTTGTTTTCACCACAAAGTTTTTTGGACAAAAAGTGCTCGTTAGATTTGAGTAAATATGGTGCCATTTGAAGTTTAAAAAAAAAAATATGTGCAATGAATTTTACATACCTTAATTTACTTTTCAACACATTCCCCATGGATATAGCGTGGCATAAGTTTCTGGATACCCTCCTCACAGAAGTCTGCCGCTTGGGTTTTGAGCCACCGCTCAACTGTCATCTTCCGGTCATAGTTGTCATCGAACCGCTGACTAGCGAGAAGTCGTTTCAAGTGGAGAAACAAATGATAATCACTGGGCGCCAAGTCTAGGCTATAGGGAGGATGGACCAGCTGCTCCCATCCAAATTTGGTGCCCAGGTTTTGCGTCACATTCACGGCCTGAGGCTTTGAATTGTCATGGAGAAGACCCTTGATTAGCATGCTGCGCAGTTTATTTTTAATTGCATGATGCAGCTTTCTCAGTGTTTTGCAATAAACAGCTGCATTTATTGCCGTGCTTTTCGGCAGGAATTCCATCAACAAAATTCCTTTCCTGTCCCAAAACACAGCGCACATGGCCTTCCTCATTGACATCATCAGTTTGAATTTTTTAGCTACAGGTGAGCCAGTGTTTTCTCTGTAGGGACTACTGTTTCAATTCAAGTGTGATATGAGAGACCCAGGTCTCATCTCCCATCACTATACGGCTTAAAAAACTGCCTTCCTTTGCATACCACCCCAAAAATTTCAAATCAGATCCAATGCACAGGTGCACTTCCATGTGCGGCCCCGTCGTCAGCTACAAGAGACGTGGTGCCAGTAACATGCTGCCATCTATCAGGCAACATGAAATATGCTATGGTTATTTCTGTAACGAATGTGTTTCTGCAGTATTCTGGCCGGCCCTTAAAAGGGACCTTGAATGTTAATTGTGTACCTATTCTCAAACACTTACTGGGACAGAAAACGTGTTTCCTCGAGAACGAAAACCTGTCTTTCTGATACAATAATTAAATTTATTAAATACCAGGAAAGAACTGTTTTACGATGAGAATCATCACCTCAGAGCAGTGTTCTGAGGAAAGATGACAATTCCATCAGAATAAATATTCCAGAATGTGATCTGCCAAATGATTTTTGTGAGTCCCAAATGAAAGTGTACATTTCAGGGGCCGCCAATTACTCTCTATACCTTGAGTACGAGAACCAGTACTAGGATCCACGAAATTGAGAAAGTGGTTTACTGTCAGATGTTGGAATCCACAGCTTGGCAGATTACGGTACGTAGCCTACTGATCAGTCATGATGGTAGTTCCTGGTTGCACATGTTTCTGGATCAGGGGCAGCAATATCTGCACAGACCGGTCATTCTCAGGGCAGATCTCCACCCTGAATCACTTGGTATCTCGTTCAAAGACACCAACGATTCAGGTGCCCTCAACGAGATGACCACAGTTGCACTTTCGCTTTCCAACCTTGGCCTAATCCACTTCAATGATTATTGTTGTGCCACCAAGCTTTCTTTTGTCTTCTTGGGAGGCTACCATGAACTCTGAGACTAGTTCTCTGTAATCCTGATAATAAGTGCTGACTGTCTCAGAGGACATGGTAACACCATCCTGTGAAGATTCCTCAATTGCATCATTGAAGGACAATCCTTTGGCGAAACAATATACACGAGTCATCACCATATCAATAGGAATATGAGCATTCTCGAACCACATCCCAAATGCATGGGAACACTGTTCAGATTTCCCTGAAAAAGATTCTTCCGACATCTGCATTGCCCAAAACGACGATACATATCCACTCTCAGTCATTGGATGACCTGCTGAACATCTTCATGCGGTTGGAAGCAATTCACACCACGCAATACATGTATCTTCATCCTTCACATCTTCCACAAAAAAACAAAAAAACCCCTTCCAATTCCACACGTCAAGGCACAGAGAATCACAACGCATGCTGAAAAAACAGATGGCATCAATAACAGAAACAGGGGGAACGCAAGTGGCAATGAGAGATGATGTAACAGAGGCAGCAAAGCTGGGAGGAAGGAGCGGAAGCACCACCTATTGGGAAACATGTAATCTTTCGTGATTCCATGTTATTTTCCTGTAGCAGACGATGAGGGCTGCAGATGGAAGTGCATCTAAATGCACTTTGTTTTGTGCTTTTCCATCAACATCTTTGGCACCCATTGTTGTGCACACGCTTTGTGGTACCAAAACTTTTCTGTAATAATTTAATGCGTAATGATTTCAAAACTTCAGGGAAATGTTTTGAAAGATCAACAATTATGAAGCATCAGTTTTCCCTAATGTTTTCACTCAACCTCTCCACCAGATCTTCTGTGAAGGCCTAACACTGCAATTTGTCATGATTGCTCTCTGTCCTTCATTAAACATTTGAACCAATTTCCACACCATTCCTGCACTCGTTTAATTTTGCCCATAAATTTCGCAAATTTACCGATGAATCTCACTTGGTTTGACATTTCTCACATTTAGGAACCTTATAACAGATCGGACTGACTTCGCAGTCAGTGGGCTGTTCCATTAACTTAAACGCACAACATAAACCTTTAACATAAGCACAACCTCATAAAATGACATCAGGGCAAGGCTAATAGATAAGGCAACACAACTGCACATGCACAACTCTGAAGCGAATACTTCTGCGGAAGTGATGCGTGAACAGTACTCACTTAAATTTCTGGAAGGCCTTCATTGATGCACTGATAATTACCATACATTTCATGAAAATTTTTGTTTGAATTAGAATGCTAATAAGTAGCAGTTTTGTAAAGAAAAATAAGGTTTGTTTCGTAGAAATGATGAGTAATAAATAATATAATTACTTATTTTCAGTTTCTTTCATCCATTAACAGAACAACCTGATATGCTAACTATCAGAAAGCTAGCCAACACTCACTGTTACAGAGATAATCAGCGGTTAACATTTTAAGTTTGAAAAGTGATGCAAGAAAAAATATTTCTGGCATTATACTGCTCTCTACCTCGATCTGGAAAATAAAAATGAAATGTGTATCCTAGTAATCAACATTTTCACTGTCCAGAAAGACAGGGTTCCAGTAAAAGTAGTAAATATATATAGGCTTTGCAAAAAGAAGTGAAAAAAATCAGAATTTAGCTCTTACATATGCACTTGGCACACAAGAAAAGGAAGAGGGTCTCCCAGCAGCTATCTTTAAAATACAGGGTTCTCGCCAAGGTTCCAGAATCAGGGGTGAAAATGTCCCCCAGGCTTTTTTCTGGGGGTGATTTTGAAAACTCAGGGGTGAATTTTAAACAATCGTAAACTTAGAGAAAAATACTACATTTAATGGGGCGGGGGGACGAACAAACACAAAAATAATATAAATATTTTATTCATATCTTCTAATTTTGTTATTAAATATTTCAGCAGCTATGTGAAATGGAAAGCTTTCTAGTGTTACATTTGCTGCTGATATTGGAATCAAATTTTTTAAAGTTGATTCTTTCAGTCTGTTGCTAAATTTATCTTTTATTCGATTTTGTGTGCTAAAAAAATGCTCTACTGATGCAGAACTTATTAGCACATAGCACAACCAAAGCAATTTCATACAACAACACTGTGCTTGGATACACATCTTTATACCTGCAGATGAAAAGTTCTGCAACATCTGCAAATTTAAAACTAGCATAGCTATTTTTTAGCAGAACAAATAAACTGCTGGCCATCCAAAATGCAACACCAAAAAGGAAGCATCCGATTGGCCTGAAATTCGCAGCATGCGTCGCCCGCGAGAGGACATGCAAACGATTAGCATTGCATGGCATATGCAAATCATGTGCGCCCGGCATGCCACCGAGAAGCACTATAAGAAGGGTGCACAGAAAGCGGGGTGTAAGTAGTGGAAGTGTGTTGTGCTGCCGGACCTGTGCCTGGGAAGCTTCCTGATGCCTTGTCGCAGAATACGACAGTCATTCCAGAACGTTTTGGAGTTCGACAGAGGAAGAATAGTGGTTTATCACGACAGCGGTTTATCGTACCAAGACATCGGCACCCGTGTGGGACAACATCCAGCCACAGTGAGGCGAGTATGGATTCGGCAGGTGCTGGGACAGACTGACCGACGTGAGTGATTAACGCAAACGCGGCACACCACTGAACAAGAGGACCAGCATGTTGTGCAGCGGGCATTGACGGCTTGCACCGCCACATCACGAACGTTAGCGCAGGAATTAGGGTGTGTTCTGCAACAACCTGTGTCAGCACGTATCGTTCAACGTCATCTGCAGGAGCGGGGACTTGTCGCACGACGGCCATTGCTCCGATTACCATTGACGTTACACCACCGGCGAGTGCGGCGGCAGTGGGCCGTTGAACATCGCACCTGGACTACGGAAAGGCACGACATTGTCTTCTCCGATAAATCCCACTTCTGCCTGCAACACCATGATGTTCGGATCCGCGTGTGGTGGCACCACGGCGACACTGTATGACGCCTGCAATATGCATCGCCATACCGGTCTGTCGCCTGGCATTATGGTTTGGGGTGCAACTGGATATGACACCCGCACCCCTCTGGTACGCATCGCCGGTACACTCAACAGCCACTGCTACATCTTCGACGTTTTGGAGCCTGTAGTCTTCCCTTACCTGCAGGACCTGCCAGTGGCCACGTTTCAACAGGAAAATGCGCGCCCGCATGTGGCACGCATCGTGCAATAATTCTTCACGGCCCACCAGGTGTCACTGCTGCCGTGGCCCGCCTGTTCTCCCAATTTGTTGCCCATCGAACAAGTCTGGTCGCTGATCGGCAACCGAGTGGCCCGGCAAGCACTACCCGCGGCTACGCCTGATGAACTGTGGCACCGTGTGGAAGCAGCCTGGACAGACATACCCCAAGCCCACATCGAAAGCCTCTTTCATTCGATGCAGCGGCGTGTGCCGGACGTTAGGCCATTATTGCCAGCCATGGGGGCCACACGAACTATTGATGTCTGTGTGTTCCGCAAGCCACACGGGCCTGCAAGTTCAATCGTTTTATCTTTGTATCTGTTGTTATGTGTCCAGTAAATCTGGCTTTGCTATCTCGTGTCCTCCTTGGTGTTGCATTTTGGGTGGCCAGCAGTGTATATCTGGATATTCACTCAACAGGCATTTCAAATCTTCAAAATCTTTGAAGTGATCTAACAACTTCAAAGCAAATTCTTTACAATTGTCCAGCTCAGCTGTTTTCACAAGAGAAGGATCATATGCAAAAGGAAAGCATTCTAAAACAGATAGTTTCTTCTAAAAACCTGAGCTGCATGTCAGCTATAATTGAATCAATAAATTTTAGTTTTATTTTGGTAAGTTCATCTTGTGAGATTTTATCAGTTGCTTTTAAGTGATCTTTCAGTGTACAGTAATTGCTGTTAAGCACTGTGCCATCATCTCTGCATTCTGAAGCAGACTGAAAATCCTTAAATTCATCATTTACATTCTGATTATAATTAAAAACATTATCAAGAAATAACTTTTCACTTTTGCCAACATTTTCTTTCAGATTATTAAGTTTAGTTAATGTTGTTTGAACACAAGGTTTGATTAGTGAAAAATCAGATACATCTTTTTGGAAGATTTTGCTCAATACTGAAAATATAGGCAATAATGTCCATTAAAATGTGAGTTATGTACATAAATCTAACAGTCTTCACAGCTTTCAATAAACTCCGTGTTATAGTATCTCGTCCAACATAGACTTCTGCTTCCAAAAATACAATCAGGGCATCCATTGTTTTAAAACTAATGTTAACAGCATTCTGCATCGATAACTATCTTACACTATGCAGTTCTGCATATTTTAGTGTTGGACTTTCTAATAACTTCTGAATTACTTTTAATCTGGAGCATCTCACTGCAGAGGCATTAAAATATATAAATATACTATTCAGTGTTTCACTGTATGATTTGATAGTAGGTACATCTTTTGTTGCATGCTGTAGCACCAATGCTAATTAATCTGTGTGCACTGCAATGAACAGCTACTAGATAAGTATTTTCTTTTTTTAATTGGACTAAAAGACCTGTCTTCTTACCAAGCATGACATTAGCCCCATCACATCCCAGAGCAACTATTTTCTTGAATGGTATGGAGTTTTGCTCAAATTTTTTTAATGCATCCCATTAAAGTAACAGCAGTTCCATCAGTTATCTGTACATTATCTAAAAAATTGTCATTGATACTACCATCTTTTATATATCTTACATTAATCCCCAAATGTTTTATATTTGCAGTATCACATGTTTCATCACAGATTATGGAAACAACCTTAGTTTTACTTATGTCATAAAGAACCTCATCTTTTATAACAGTGGCAATTAATTGCTTCATGCAACTCATTTACTGATTCACTGTGTCTGTACTGCACAGAATTTGCAGATTGTGCATCAGAGCAGCCTTGTAAAGTAACAAAATCTTGTAATTTGCCAAACATTGAATTAGGCAACTCATTAACACAGCAATAAAAAGTGCTGACTTTAAACAAGAAATTAAAAAATCTTGATTTTTGACTGCTGCTTTGCTCAGTGCCATTCCCATTTCTTTCTTAGATTTAGAATCTTGAACTGCATGTAAATGATCTGCACTGTTATTATGATGTTGCAATGTTGATGATTTATATGTAGTGCGTCCTCCTAAAAAATCCCATTTTGAGAAGCAATATAAAGAACACTGAACAAAAAGTGTTATAACAACTAAAAATACTGTATTTTTGGATTAATATCTGCATCAGATAAGGGCCACAACTATGTGCTGCACAGAAAACAGTCATCATGAGAGCTTTGCATATCATAAAATATTTTTAATTTCTTGTTTAAATATAAAAAAATCTTGGAAGGGCTCATAACACTCCAGTTTTCTCACCCTAGGTACAATCTACTGTTATCATGGTTCTTGCAAAATAAAATTGGTTTGAGTGTTTTGTCCCCTTTCTGGTGAAAATTTGGCTTGGAAATTGAAAAAATGTAAATTTTAATAGCCAACTTTGACCACCAATAAAATTTCCAAAACACCTCAAATAACTTAAAAAAAGAAGAAGTTGTAAACCAAAATAATCAGCATTTCATCTAAGTAAAGTGGTTTCTGAATTTTTAAATTACCTAAATTAGGGGAGAAGTTGTAGCATTTGACGTAAATGCTTGCAACTGCAAAAATGGAGGTGTTACAAGCGCATCCAAAGATTTTTTTTTTTTTTTTTTTTTTTATGAAATATGTTCTGAGCTCTTTAAAGATGTTATAAACAACTGTGCAAAAAAAAAAAATTAAAATTAAAAATGTGTCAGCAACCAATTTAATGTAAATTTGCTGAAATACTAGGGGTGTTCAAATGAAAAGGTACAAAACGTCATAAGAACGTAACCGTTAATATATTTGCCTATGCCGCTATGGGAGAACGTAGCGACACATCTAGGGATGCGATTGGAGTCGCCGGCGTGGATTGGAGCATGCGCGGGCGCCCGCATGCGCAGGAGAGAGCAGAGGCTCTTATAAAGAGCGCCGTCCAATTGACTACTTGTTGAATTCCTCCAGCACAGACTAACCATTAACTCTGATGTGTACTGTGAGACACTCCGAAGCCTACGCAGGTCCATCAAGAACAAAAGACCGGGACTGCTCACGGAGGGTGTGGTTCTGCTCCATGATAACGCACGTCCACACGTCTCCAGGGTCACACACGCGGAACTGGCCAAGTTCTAGTGGGAGCAGCTTGACCATCCGCCCTACAGCCCGGACATGTCGCCCTGCAATTTCCATGTGTTTGGTCCCCTGAAAAGACATCTGAAAGGGAAGCGCTTCCACTCGGACGACGAACTCAAGGACGCTGTGCAGGACTGGGTCTCGTCACGGCCACAGGAATTCTGGGAACAAGGAATCCTTCGGCTCGTTAATCAATGGGATCGTTGTGCTACGGCCTATGGCGTATACTTTGAATAAAGTCTTCATTTATACCCACAGTGTCGTTTCGTACCTTTTCATTTGAACACCCCTAGTAGTAAGGAATGACCCTTAAGTTAATGGAGATCAAAAATTAAAAAGCAAAAAAAAAAATGTAGTTGAAAATATACTATTTTTCATAAAAATAAAAATGTGCGAGATGTTTAGCACAAATAAAAACATACATAATGTAAATGAATAGCTTTATTTTAAAGGGGACTTTGCCATTCTGCTAATTTTACAAGAGAAATAAAAAAAAAAATCCTAATTTTTAGTGTAATTTCTTTATTTCGAGGTGCACACTTTGTATTACTTCCTATGCTAATTCACCTTTTAGTGTATGAAAACCTGAAACCCATTCCATACAGTTTCTTAAAATTCGAAAAAGTTGAAATCAGTGAAAAAGTCCCCTTTAAAAAATAAGCGATTCAAATGCAACAGGCCAGTTGAAAAGGGGCATGTGTAGGGCAGAGGACCATAAATATCGTTTAATGTTGCAATTTAATAAAATACACATGTAATTACTGAATATATGCTGATAATGCTCATTGGTTTCCCGAATTTTTATGCATGTTTATCGTCCCTCATGAATATACTTGAAGTGATGAACAGCAAAGTTGCCCATGGGGGTTCCTACATGCAGGTAAACACGAAATCACGTGCAATTTGTACGGAAAGGGAACAACACTAATCGGGGAATAGTTACAGATGTGGATCTGTGACCATTTTTTTCTTTTTAAGATTGAATAACTGAAAAACAGCCCGCAAACGTTTTCAAACTACGACGGAAGTCTCGTCGCGCTGTTTTAGCTACAAGGCTGAAGGTTGTTAATCCATTAAATTCAACTAAAAAAGCTTCAGTTGCCAATGGCATGCTAACAACTGGATCTGTTTAAAAAAAAAAAAAAAATTTAAGAAACAGTTAATAACTCTGAAACGCTCACATATGGACTACATTTACTGCTGGTGGTGAGTAGGTTGTTTAAAAAACACCTGCACCATTATCTTTAATTTGGTATCTTGAATTTTATGGCATAACAAAATGATTAATCAATTTTATTACACACACACAAAATTCAGTTCCTCAGTCCTCACAGTATTAAACAGTGGGATTTAGACAATGAATATTTTCTCAGTTCACTCTCAATAAAGCTCTTCTAATGTTTTGGATAAAAAAAAAAAAAAGTGCCCTACCACGTAACATGATATTGCATGAGCTGCCGCTCACACTAAATAGGTTGCCCAGACAACACGTGTTTCACAAGTTCTGCAGTTGGGTTGAGAGCAGTTGTCACCATAAATCTATCCAAAGCTCGCCCCCCCCCCCTCCCTTCTAAGTGCAATGTTAAAACCACAACGAGAAGAAAAATAAAAAAGGCAACTGCGGAACTTTCTTATGGCGGTTTACTAGGTTAGCAGGGGAAAAAAGGAATGATTCGTTCAGCGGCTTAGGTATTTTGCTTAGCATCGTCACAAAGACTATTTCCGTATTTTGTTCCCTTTAGAGTACAACTTTGAGTTGCCAATTTTAATTGTTACGTTCATTGGAATGCAAAATTGCTTCTTGATTTTCATTTGTATCCCCCGTGAAATTCAACATTCTTTTGGTGGCGTGACCAACCCTACTTCCCCACCAGTCTGCAGGAAATCACTCATCTCGCTCGTATCTATTGTCACCAGCTGGTCTGCTGTCTTCCCCACCACCCTTTTTTTTCTTTTGTTCGTTGGTGCTGTGAGGGGTTACGTGCTAAATGCGGTCATCTTAAATTCGTGTTCCCAGTGGCCACTGAAAGGTGGGGTGGTGGAAAATCCGAGGAACAGCAATTCTAAGAAAGAATTCTCTCTCACTGCAAACAATGAGGGAGAGGAAATAGCATTTCTGGTTTACGGCAAGATGACTTCAGTTGGAACATGAAAATAGGAAGCTGTCAAAGGTTGGAATGGAAAATTAAACAGGAAAATAGGAAGAAACCAACCAAACGTTCATATTTTAGTCAAATACTTAAAAGGAGGAAAGTGAAGAAGTATCACATACCTCTAAATCTAGAGAACTTTGACAACCCGGAGTCAAGCAAAGGAGAGCGTACATAAACTTAGACGAACGCATTTCTAATATTTTGAATGAATATGTATTTGAGCTACGTAACAAAGACGGACTGGGGACTGTAACACTGAGACTTGTTTTCGGCAATGATTTCATATCTGCCTAAATATAACGACAAAGGTGTTTACCTACAACTTTTAAACCGCCAATGTTAGATATGGCATTGCCCAGTCCCAAGCCTTGGATAAAAGTGTTAGGGAAAATTGCAAATTAAATATATATTAATAATATAAAAGTAATATAAATAGGGATAAAATTCTGAAGAGAAATGAATTGAACAATGAGGGGGGGGGTATGTGACCACTAGGAGCACGGATTTTAGATGACCACTACGAACACGACCGCAATGCGCACGACACCGATGAGGATATTTACTTCCCATCCCAAAAGTGTTTGAGCGAACTGGCTCCTTTCACAACGATAAATAATAAAATAAACATAGGGACCTTTACAACGTCGAAAAAAAAAAAAAATCACTTTAACACTGTATGAGCCGCTGCTTTTAGCCCAAAAATTACGACAGGATAAAAAAAAAATTCTCAGTATCAATACAAGCATGAGCTAAATTTAGAAAAGAGTTCTTCAGATGAGAAAAAACAGACCATTTATATATTCATAAAATATTGAATGGCATTAACTTACCTTTTGTAAATAATGTTGGTTTTGATGACGTCTTGCAGAATGAACAAAATATCAAAATTGTTTTATTTTCATCGGTTTCAACGCCAGTCGTACATTTTGCACCATTTCTCTTAAAAGTTCTGATTTTTTTAAAATTTAGTTGGAGGTACAGCAGGAGCAGCCTCACTACATTTCTCGGGCAATATTTCACTGTTTAAAATCGTAGTACTCGATGCCGAACTTGCAGAATAGTCAGTAAAACACTTCCTCTTTCTACTGAGAAACTTTTCCATTGTGTTATAGTAAGAACAAACATAAATCTACAAAAGTGAATAACTTAGCAACACGAGGACTGTAGACCTAACTAACTCAGCAACATGTGGGCTACTATAAATGAGAATAACTACCTTAGCAGCGCGTGGGCTTTCATCTTGTCACACTCTATGTGGATTATCCCGTAATCCGTTTATATACGACCGGAAGGGAAATACTGGGATTGTACCGTGACATCATGAATTTGGCACACGTGACTGAACAATATCATTGTACCGAGAAGTCATGAAATTAGCACATGTGATCTGAAACGGCATTGCCTTCGTAGATTTTCCACGCTAATAGCTCACGACTGAAATCTTTCTGCGCGCGCGCCCATTTCGGGCGTCCGTTTAAATATTTTTCTTGTGCAAATTCAAACTTCTTTGCACGAAACGCGAGTCTGCTCACGCTGTCGGCAACCCTGAAATAATGCCTGTCCCCTTTTGAGTCAACACCTTTTGTTCTTGCTTGGCAATCACATTATCACCAGGAAACTGAGTAAGCACCCAGGAGAATGGTGATCACATCATCTCCTGCATTTTGGCTTCTTTGCTGAGAAATGAGGTTCTAATTGGAACCTCACCCAACAATTCTTCTGATTTAATTTAAAAGCCATTGTTTATTTGCATTAACCTCATTTGAGTTATGAAATGAGAAGGTCATAGCAGATGATCCAGCCAATGCAAATGAGACAAGGGGTGCCAGAGCTATTTTTTGCCAATAAGAGCAAGAAATCAGGATATGCATTTTTTGATCAGATCAGAAAACTTAGTGCGATTGTAAAACAGCACATGATGACATCATTAGGACATGCTACAAATAAAACGGTTATATCAATAAAATCTAAATGAACATAAAACTTGAGTTTTGTAACTATAATATCTGGCTTTTCCTTGTAAAACATTTTATTCCTGTATTATGAACCATGTTAAAATGTATTGATTTGAACAACTCCATATTAGTACGAATTCTACAAAAACTGCAGCCCTTACGTTATGCATAAAAAAACATACGTATACATAGACATCTCATTTCTTTCTTTTTCTTCTTCTTATATTACAGGAAGACTGATTTCATCATAGTTAAATGAAATAGAAAACATTCCTGCTTCTCTTATAAAAGCACAATACCTTTCAGGATAACTTTTTTTAATGAGACTGGCATTTCGTGAAACTTTTTTTCCCCTTCTCATACTGCACAAGAGAAGCGAGTTTTACCCACCTTAGAAATGGCATTTAAAAATTCGGTATTCTTGATGGCTAATAATCAGAATAAAAAATAATACTTATTTTTATCAGAAGGAATCTCAAATGGCAGGAAATAAAAATCCAAACATTTATCAGATTTCTGATTACAAATATAATTAGAAAGGATAAAAAGCGAGGAGGGCAAATGTGATATTTTACCCCTGCATGCAAATAAGTATGGGATCAGCTGCCCTCTTGGTTCCGATGCCACTGAATAAGACCTATACTATATATATGCAGACTAAGTGTAATTTGTTGACACTGCTCTGTCTGGATTGGCAAAAATATAATATTTATATAATTAACAGGATTTTGAAGTGTCATTCAGAGAATAAATTAGGGTTTTCTTTGCCAAATTTGAGCCCTGATTCTGATTGTTATAAATTGATAGTTAAACCCTTAAACAATTTTCAAAACCAGGTACAGGGGCATATTTAGGGAAAGGGGGACGTTTCATTTCTTTGTTAAAATGTGAGTTACATTAGAAACAATGTTTTAATTTTACAAAAATGCAACAACTCACAATAGAAAATAATTCTTTACATTTTTTTCTTCTATTTTTCATTACCTTTTATTTGTCCTGGTGGATTTTAAAAATTTGCATTTTCGGTCAACCAAAAATGGATAAATCTTAACCACGAGAAAAGCAATAATAAAAAATTACTTTTCTTTTTAATACTTCTTTCAAATCTGCTGTGAAAAATTGCTGGTTATTTCTTTACTCATATGAAGTTTCCACAAAAGATTCTGTACAATGTTTATGCTGAAGCTAGAGGCCCTCTCAGCAGACCCCCTCCCCCCCCAATGCAGGGGCTATCAGCACGCGCCTGCTTTCATTTAAGAAAAAAAAAAAGTAATTCTGCCTTGGACCTTTGTCCTCAAGATCCCATTATAAATCTACTGGTCTTGTTACAAACACCAGCAAGTTACTTCCAATAGGGTTCAGAACTCAGAGTTTATTTTGATTTTATTGAGGAAACGTGATGTAATTGTAGGATTGGTGTGAAACATAAGGAACTTTAAAGATGCTGTAGAGTGTAGTGGAAAGTTACAAAAGTTTTTTGTAAATGAAGAGGAATTGGAGGAATCAGCACTACTAAAGAATTTGAAAATACATATTGAAAAATAGGCTGTGAATTGCAAAAGCAATAACAGAAGCTTTTATCAGATTTTTTCTTGCAGCCAAAAATTTCTGACTGATTTAATTAGATGATGAGCGGTGGGTATGAATGTTTCAAAATTCAGGATGCAACATTATTATGTATGTATTTTGCAATATGCATCAAAATATGCATATTGTGTATATACTGTATTTTAAAATGAAAATAGTGAACGCATACTGTATGAATGTACATACAATATTATTTTCCACTATTAAACAATAGCAAAGACAAACATTTAATCAAAAAACATCATTTTAACTATATATTGTATATACATATTCAGCATGTATTTTTTTGTATGGTGAGCTCAGAAGTCAACCTCCCAAAAGAAGTCAAATTTAAGGACTCAGGGCAGGGCCGGCATATGATATTGTTCATGCGTGGGCAAGATGGAAGTCTGGCCACCTTTAGATGAAATTAAGATGTTTTGTTACACACACGCACTTTTCTTGTAGCACACAGTCCACATAAGTGATAACATTATTTATGGAATTATCTTCCAAAAATTCAATGAAAACCTGCACAAATTGCCAGTTTGTATTTCGAGGAAGAATGCTGTAAGAACACACATCAGGAAAAATACTTCCAAAAACTTTCAGAGCAGGCAACAGAAAAATGAAATATTGAAAACCGACTGTGGAACGTATATCAGAAATGAAGACGGGGTAAGTTTCCTTCATACAGCTGAGGGATGAGGAGGGGGCAAACTAACTTACACTGAAAATTTCCCAATACTGATTTTACACTTTAAAGTTCTCAGGAAATTTCTTTTTTCCTTTCGATTGAAACATTAAGTTGGAGTCACTTAATTAATGTGACGCTCAAGACAAACCCATTAAGATAGCACTGTATGTACGAAGGTAGCTAAATAAAAACAGGGATTGAGGAGTTACCTGAATTTTGTAGTGTATGCATTTTTATTTAGTTTCTCTTTTTATGATATTAGCAATTAGGTTAAAACAAATAATTCAAAATCCCTTGAAAATGAAATAAAAAAACAACAACATATTTCCCTCCCCACTGAAATCCTAATTTTCCTCTAACTGATTAGAGTATTTTTTCTGTATTCAGTCTCTTCAGCTCATACGGGTAAAATATGAATTGCTAAATCACATGTTGTACCAACCAAACATGCCGATTCCCTACTCAGACCTAGGAAGACAAATATTCATTCTGAAAACAAATATTCCCATCGGAACAGTCATAAAGTCCTCCCTTTTATGGTGTAATTAGTTTAAATTGCAGATGCGGTCACTTTGAAAATGATACTGTGCTATAATGGTATGGTAACAGGGAGAGCGCCCAGGGTTGTTTCCGTCCTGCTTCTGGCCTCCTGCTTTGCAAAACAAGGGGTTGGTCAGAAAGCGAGTGACAATCGTACTTTTGGAGACATTTTCATGATTGTAGCCCCAAGGCGAGTAATGTTGTCTCAGGTGCAGGAAGAGACGCAAAGATACAGACTTCAAAAATAGAAAGGCTAAATATACTGGCTTAGAAGAACGGCAGAGAATGAGAACTGCTATAAAATATGGCAATTAGGAATTCGCTTTTATGTAATACTACGGATGAAACAAACACGATTAATTCACAAAGAAAAAAAGGGGGCAAATAATATGTATTTTATGAAACAGTATATTTCAGATCATTATCATATAAACATAATATATATATATATTTATGTGAAAAAGCTAAAGCAAAATAAGGGCAGTTTACTGGCCAGCCGCCCTCCACATGACCGCCGAAGTGAAGCTCATGCCTAGGGCCGGTCCTGATTCAGGGTGTCTGCTATTGAGAGGTTTTACTGTAGTACTATTGACAGTGTTAGAATCTGCAAAAACATGTGCATACACAATTACAAAAGTAACTTTTCTAAAATGCCAAGCTGTGTTCAAGATTTGGGCATGGATTATCAGAGTGATGGTCAGTGTGATCTATATCCTACTTTTTCTTCAGTAAAAACAAAAACATATGGGGTAGAAAAAAAAAACATATGGGGTAGAAAAAAACCCCAAAATTTTCATGTATCAGCTCCTTTTCAAGAGGGAGCGAGTGCATATTTTTAAGAGATACAAGAAGAAAACCACTATCAATCTAAACAAAAACTACAAGTACAGAATTGTGACACACTGCCAAAATTAATGTATTTCTTAGGCATTGTTCAATAATTCAATGAAGTAATCACAACTAAAACTAAGGAACATAAACTCAGGTGCCATGTATTTCTCTACCCCTGGCTTGTACAGTAAGTACTATAATGATCAAGTTACAGGATAACAATTTTTAATTAAAATAGATGGATATAATAACGTTTTGGTACATGAACACTGTCATATTAAAGAGACAATTTATGCTGCATTATTTAACGGAAAGGGCAATTTGAAAGCATCAGTACATTAAAAGATACACTTACCTGGTTGAGTGTCTTGATTATTTAATTCTGAAGAAGTTTCAACGCTTGGAGAACGCAGTCGTTTTCGCAGAGATTTTCTGTGTTTTTCTTTTCGTTGTAATCGCTTTGGAAAGTCGAAAATTGTTGGAATAGCATCGGGTTTTAACCAAGTTCCTCCGAACTTTTGGGAATTAAAGCACTCCTCCTCGAAATGCTTAGAACATACTTTTGCTCCTGCACCTGGAGTGAAATTCTTCCTTCTTAAGGCAAAGAGCCATAGTTTTCTTCTCGCTTCGTCTTTGGGAAAACTGTTAGAACAGAAATCAAAGTGTAAAACACAGAAATCAAAGTGTAAAACACAATATTCATGCTAGCAATGTATTTAACACTAAAACTGAACGGCGACTGTCACCTTCCAAAAAGATGTTTACCCTTAAATTTAAAGATGACAACGCTGTGCTCAAGTTGTTACTAAACATGCATAACTAATCTGTTTAGCCATTAATATCCTTCCTTACCTGTGAAAAGTTGTAGAATTCCCTTTAACGTAACGCACCGTACAACCATTAGCACAACATGAGAAAACCATCTTTATGCCTAATGCCACGTGACTTTATCGCTTTCTATGCTGGAGCAGAGCCAGATTGTGACGCCAACGCCAAAGCACCCATACGCAGCACGCAGTCTACCTCATAGTTTTGGTCTACCTACCTGATGTGGTAGAATGGAAGGATTAGGACTTGCTGTGTGTCAAAAGTCAAAACCGTATCCTCCTGCAAAGAACATAAATTATAAACGCTCCTGTTAGAGCAGGAACTGAAGAAACTCGAAGTCTCAGAAGTTCCACGGCATTATGCATTATTACCTGTAGATTTAAGCCCTGTGATAAAAATTGACTTTCAATAGTAACATTTTCTGTCTGACATGTTTTTACTAGATTTTGTTTCTGTCAGCCCGTGATAATAGGTTTCTGCAGTGATCGTGAATGAGTACAGTCTGCTTAAAGAAGATATTCTTTGGTCTGCTGGTGTTACTTTCCGAAGGTAAAGTATATGAGTGGTCGCATAGTTTCTTCGTTTGGCCCATGAAACATTTATGTGAAGTTCAGCAGGCGAAAAGTTCAACCTGCTGAAAGGATAATTTTGAGTTCGTTAGTCATGGTTAAAACTTGCAGTGCTCTGAACTGTAAAGTTAGAGACACGGCAGAAAGCCGCAAAAATGGGATTTCTTTTCATAGGTAAGTTTTAATATTTTTTGTAGGGTTTTGTGTTGTGAGACCAACTTCGAGTGTAATATGTGTTTCAGAAGTTGAAGTCTCGTTTAGTACGTTTTTCTGTGTGCGATGTGTACATGTTTTATTTGCAAAATTATTTGTATCAAGTAAATTTCTATTTTCTGTACATGGTGAAGTTCAGTTATTGCGAACTTAAAGGGGTGATGAAATTTTCTATTTTTACTGCAATATTAAAATTTAGATGCATATTCTTTTGAAATACTGTATTACATATATAAAAATTATTATGTCCGTGTAATTTCGCCATTCACCTAGTCTTAATACCCTTTAAGTGTGTTATTGGATTGCATATTGGGAAGTTTCTTTTCTGGTCATTCCGTTTTAAGAAATATTTGGTAAGCGAGGTACACCTATGGGACAGTGATAGTTGATATTTTTTATTTTGCTGAAATTTGCACCAAATATGCTCCTATGTGTTCTGATTTATGGCAGAAAACCATTTTTGAAAATTTTGCCTCATTGCTGAGTTTACTATTTTAACAGTGGGTAAAGGGCAAAGGCATTTTCTCGTTCTGTAACTGAAAAATGGCAAAATGTACATTTAATTTATGAAATACTTCAAAGAGGTGCCAAGGTTTTCTTTCATTATTGGTACTAGTACTAAGATCTAGATGCAATAATTACTTAGCAAATTGCTGAAGTTAGCAGGAAAGAGACCCCCAGAACTGAGGTGGGTTTTATGGGTTTTACGAGCAGTTTTCAGAAATTTAAAGCTAAAATTTGGCAAACTTTAGACAGGTGCCAAACTTTTTGGTTCTGTTTTAGCATAGTAACTAGGTTATTTTTATTCCAAAACAGTTATGGTAATTCTAAAAACCAATTTCATGCAAATTTAGCCATTTTAGAAAGAATAACTCAAAACTTCAGAGTCATAAATTAAAGCTAAAATTTGGCAAACATATTAAATTATTAGTGTCAGCAGATAGTATAATTGTCATATAACATTGTCCCATTATCAGTTCTTTAGCACTCATCTGTTGTTTTTTTTTTTAGGAGCTATTTGTTATATCAAAATAGTTGAAAACAGCCAATTCTTTGTGCAGCATTTAAAAAATATATTGAGACTTCAGATTAATGCATTGACTTTATTTTATCAATTTCATATCCCATTTTCAAAAATAACTAGGCAAACCCGTCTGAATCAAAGGTTAGTTTTTTTTTGTTTTTTTTTTTTAAAGAATAAACTCATATGAAGCAACAAATGTGAACTTTATTTGATTGACAAATTCATTCAACTACTTCAGTAAAGAAAATAGTCCAGGTTCGTGATTTTTTTTTCTTTTTTTGACTGAAGGTTCAACGACCACTGTGAGCAACTCAGTGGGCTATAAGCAGTCACCCGCCCCTAGTTTAGGGTCAGTGGTTCCAGGGAAAGGGGAGAGCAAGTGCTGTAAGACAAATGCAACATACATGCCTCACCGGGATTCGAACCCTGAGCCTTCACGAATGAACCATCATAAGCCAGCTCTTAGACCACTGCGCCACCTGGGCAGCAAGGTTCGTGATGAGCATCACAACTGCACCCTTTTTCAGTCGTAAAATGTTAGGCGGGAGTCCACTCATCTCGATCGTGCACAAAAATTTAACTGGATAACGACCTTTTTCACTCTTGTCTTCAGTCACAGCTGTGTAAATGTTGTTGGCGTGAGATTCGCATTGCGAATACTCTTCACCCGTCGGAATCGAATGTTAGGTTTTTTTGTTGTTTTTTTAAGAATAAACTTGTATGAAACAACAAATATAAACTTTATATGATTGACAAATTCATTCAACCACTTTAGTAAAGACAGTAGTCCTGATTTTTGTGATTTTTGTTTTTTGACTGAAGCAACAACCGTGAGCTACTCAATGTGCTATAAGCAGTCGCCCGTCCCTGATTTAGGGTCAGTGGTTCCAGGGAAGGGAGAGAGACAGTACCGTAAGACAAACACAACATCCTTGCCTCACCGGGATTCGAACCCGCACTTTTCAGGGATGAATCTTCATAAGCCAGCGATTATACCACTGCACCACCGGGGTGGCCAGGTTCGTGATGAGCATCACAACTGCACCCTTCTTCAGTCGTAAAATGTGTGGCGGAAGGCCACTCATCTCGATTGTGTGCAAAAATTCAACTGGGTAGCACACTCTTTCACTCATTTTCAGTCACAAAAGTGTTTGTAAATATTGTTGGAATGATATTCGCGTTACAAATAAAATACTCTTCGCCTGTAATCACTGGTTAGTTTTTTTTTTTCAGTCTTTTTTTTTTTAAAGGAATAAACTCGTATGAAACAACAAACTTTATTTGATTGACAAAATTCATTCAACCACTTCAGTAAAGAAAATAGTCCAGGTTCGTGATTTTTTTAACTTTTGTTTTGACAATTTTAGTGACTACCGTGAGTAACTCAATGGGCTTATAAGTAGTCGCAAGTAATATTTTTACTAGCAATGGTCAACGGAATGTTTATTTACATCTTTACGTAATGGGAGACGTCTTATCTACGTGAATAAACTGAATTAAATTAATATTAAATTGCATATATACATCACTCAGTCCAACGGCATAACGCAATCAGGTCTTCGGGAGTGTTCGCTGTTCCGATGAGAACTTTGATACTAGCCTGCTAGCGTTGTTTTGTGCAACGGTTTGCTCAGAAAAGACTTTGGACTATCTCGGTCCCTCCATGCTTCTGCCTTCAACAGCGCGTGAGTCAACAGCAGGCGATCGAATGTCAACTGCTCCTTCTCCCATAGACTTTACATGGGAACTTTGCCACTCCACAATGCCCGAATGGTTGCCGGGCTTGCCCCAATCTAATTTTTCTCTTCAACTGGCACATCTACATGGTAATACCTTGATTTTAATACCTCAACCATATATTTACGTTCAGCCGTTCTCAAAATAGGACTCGCAGTAAAAAACCTTAAATAGAATTAATATATAGATTGATTACAAAATCTTTGCCATGTGTCTGAATTTTTAAATGCTTCCACACCTTGGCTTTTTTAAGTAAACATAAAATTGCCAAAAATTGTGTTTGTAACAAATATCCTTAGACACAATTTCTAAGAAAAGTCTGCAACAACATTCAATGGATAATGAATATGATTTCTAAATAAAATGCAGATATCTGACACTTTTATGCTTCCTGAAGGACCTGTGTTAGAGTTATAGTGAACACTTGCAATATAATTACTAAATAAGGGAATCTAACAAATACTTTGCAATGACAAAATAGGTAATACTAGAAATTTTATTATACACAAACAGACATACACATTCAAATGATACTTTATAGGTTAACAGTTTTGTAATATTTACAGGTCACATTTGCTAACATATATGCTTTGAACTTTTGTTTGTATCATAAGTAGGTAGCTGAAATATATACTATAGCTTAAAAAAGTTGTTACTGTTCTGTTGTTCCTGAACTTCTTTTGTGAACTTTTGGTATGAGTCCTTTAAATCTTTCTCTTCCTCATTTGATTGGTAGAAAGGGGGCATTCCACTTATTCCAAAAGGTCCAAAGAAGATAACTCTTGTTGATATGTTCAATATCTGGACGCCTAGGCCAATCATATTGATTTACTCCCACCATACAAAGAAACTTGACTTCATGCTTCTTAGTAACAGTGTTTTCGTGGGACAAACTTTTCCAGATGTAACAAGTTTTAGTATAGTATACACCATAGTATTTTATTTCTTCTATTTCTGGCTGCTATCCGGCTGGTTTAGTAAGTTGTGCTGTATCTCAACCATTGATGTACAAGTTTCTCTATCACAGATTCTAAACAGTGCTGTATCTCAACCATTGATGTACAATTTGTCTATCACAGATTCTAAACACATCTCTTCCTCATCCTTTTTATTATCATCATCAGCACTCACATCTATGTTATCATCTGCAACTTTTGTGTTTGACTTGTTTTTGTGCTCAAATAGTGTGCAAGATGTTTCTTTTGTGCGATGCTAACATAGAAAATTAGTGACGTTACCTGATGTTTTGTGAGGTACAAGATAACAGTCATATATTTCTCACCATCTTCAGAGCTCTCCATTTTCTTCCACTTTTTTCTCCATTCATAAAAGCATCTTATATATATTTCTTTTGTTTCCGGGACAGTTTGTGCTGTTTTTTCTTTAAAGCCCCACCCATGAAATCATAGATTCTGCCCTTCGTATTTCCACCAACATCACTGTAAGGTGCTGCACCTCCTTACAGTAATGTTGGTGGAAATGTTAGATTTTTAGCTCCAATCTTCATTTTCTTGACACACATGATCTTTATCCATATTGCTGCTGCAGAAGGTGCCAGTACAGGAAACAGGGTAAAAATGATGTATGTCAAGAAAATGAAGACTGAAGTTAAAAAACCTAACATTTCCATCAACATCGCAGCAAGGAGGTACTTCACTGTCTACAGCTTGTACGAAGAACAGAATCTATGATTTCATGGGTTGGGCTTTAAAGAAAAGGAAAAAAGGAGTGCAAACTGCCCCAGAAACAAACTGAATATATATGATGCTGTTATGAATGAAGAAAAGTTAGTCCTGCAGCTCTAGTGAAGAAAATGAAGAGCTCTGTTAAGGAACATGGTGAGAAATATTTCACTGTGAAAGAGTACCTCACAAAATATCAGGTAAAGTCACAATTTTCTGTGTTAGCATCACACAAAAAGAAACAGACCTTGCACACATATTTGAACACAAAAATTGTAGATGATGACATGGATGTGACTGCTGATGATAATAAAAAGGATGAGGAAGAGATGTGTTTAGAATCTGTGATAGACAAATGGTACTGTGCTTCGAAGAAATTTGTAGATCAATTGCTGAGATACAGCTCAGCTTTCTAACTGAAACCAATACTAGCCTGAAATAGAAGAAATTAAATACTATTTTTAAATGCATTTATGGCACCTCTATTCATAGTGATTGTGGAATAACTTTTTTTACGGGTCTTTTAGAGGTTATTTTTAATGAAAGTTGGTTGCTCCAGATCTTAATAACAAAATAAAGAAATTCTTGCCAGCTTTAAAGCAGAAAGAATTGGACATCCAATTGCAGGAAGGAGTAATTTACTGCATCGACTGTAACTGCGGACTCAGCTATATAGGAGAAACAGGGAGAAGTATTAAGGTCCGAATGAAAGAACACCAAGCAGCTATTAGGAACATTGGGAACAAAACAGGGCTAGACAGACATGTACAAGCAAGTGGACACTCCATAAATTGGGACTCAGTGAAAATAATCGCCCACCAGTCAAACTTAGTAAAGAGAAAACTAGAAGAAGGGATCGAAATAGCAAGAAGAAGAAGTACCACAATTAACGATAATTGCGGATGGTCTCTTCCAATTGAGTGGCAGCAACTACTCCAGTGACATAGTCCTGATGACGAACTAGGCTTTAGTTCGAAAATTTGACAACCAACTTTCATTAAAAATAACCTTTAAAAGACCCGTAAAAAAAGTTATTCCACAATTAAATACTATGGTGTATATTATACTAAAACCTATTAAATCTGAAAAACCTTGTTCCAGGGAAACCCGGATACTGTTACTAAGATGCAGAAATGAAGTTTCTTTGTAAGGTGGGAGTAAGTCAATATGATTGGCCTAGGCATCCAGATATTAAACATATCAACAAAAGTGTTTATCTCTAGACCTGTTGGAATAAGTGAAATGTTCCCTTTCTACCAATCAAATGAGGAAGAGAAGGGTTTAAAGGAGTGGTATCAAAAGTTCAAAAAAAGTTCAGGAACAACAGAACAATGACAACTTTTTAAAGCTATATATAGTATATATTTTAGCTACTACTTATGATAGAAACACATTCTAAACATATATGTTAGCAATTGTCACTTGTAAATATTACAAAGCAGTTGACCTATAAAGTATCATTTGAATGTACTTCTGTTTGTGAAAAAAATTTCTAGTATTACCTATTTTGTCATTGAAGTATTTGTTATATTGCTTTATTTAGTAATTATATTGCAAGTGTTCATTGTAACTCTAACTAGATATGTCCTTTAGAAAGCATAAAAAATGTCAGATTACTGAATTTTATTTAGAAATTGTATTTACCTGCTAAATGTTGTTGCAGACTTTGTTATACTGCATATCGTGTTCAAGAATATTTGTTACAAACACTATTTTTGACAATTTTATGTTTATTCAGTAAAGCCAAGGCTTTACTGAATAAACATAAAATTGGAGGTTTTACAACCACCATGAGCAACTGATTGGGCTATAAGCAGTCGCCCGTCCCTAATTTAGGGCCATTGGTTCCAGGGAAAGGAGAACCAGCGCCGTAAGAGACAAACGCGACATCCCTGTTTCACCAGGATTCGAACCCGGACCCATCTCAGACGGATGATCAGGGCCTCACTTAGACCAGTGCGCCCCTGGGGCTGTCAAAGATGTAATAGATTGTTTTTAAAAATGAAATGTAAAACTGAAATTTATAAAAAAAAAAAAAAAGTCAGGAGGACATTATTGTGCAGTTTCAATATATTTTTAAAATGCAGCAAAGAAGTGGCCATTTTCGAGTATTTTGATGTACCAAAAAGCTCCTAAAAAAACAAAAAATCTGAGATGGGCGGCAAAGAACTGATAATAGGATGACTAATATTATATTTTTATGACTGAAGTTTTGAAATATGTAGCTTTCTAAAATGGTTAAATTTGTACAAAATTAGTTCTTAGAATGAATTTCTGGAAAACTTCTTAGAGTTGCCATCAGTGTGCGATTTCGCCGAATAGCAACTAGCAAATTGCTAGTGTAAAAACAAATTTGCTAGTGAACAAAATGGCAGTAGCAAGTATTGCAGCTAGTAAGGTATTTTTTTGGTAAAGTCCGTCCATCTGTGGACACCATATCTCTGTAACTATTAGTCTGATTTGCTAAATTCTTTTTGTGTTGGAAAGCTTGAAATATAAGAATGATCTTTTTTTTTACGATGTACAGTTTTGCCGCCAGATGGCGTAAATGCAGATACCAAATTCAAAATACATTTTATTCCATATATTTGCTTCTGAACAACCAATTGAAAAGTTCTATCACCTTTAGATTCCATTTATGTCAAAGAGTATTTTAGTTAGTCACTTTTTCAAGTTACGCATAGATTTTCCGCTCGGGGGCGTAAAAGTAAATGGCGTTTCACCCGATATCTCTACTTCTAAAACTCCGATTTGAAAAATTCTTTCTTCTCCGGAAACAACTCCTAATGGGAAATCTTTTGAATATAATTTCTAATTTTTGGTAAATAGTTTAGCCACCAGGGGGCATAAGCCTTAACTTCCGCTTCTGATGTATTTGCAACAAAATCTGAGCATAATAAAATCTAGATTGAAAATTTTTTTTTTTGTGGACCGATACTACTCACATCGATAAACCTTTTCGGAATATTTTGTACTTAAAATAATGCATGGTTTCTTCATCAAGGGACGTAGATATATATATCTTATTTTTGTCGGTATCTCTACTTCTAAGTCCAATTTGAAAAATTCCTTTGTTGGATAGTATTTCCGGTGCGAAATGTTTTTCATATAATTTCAAATTTTCAAGTAACTCATAGATGTTCCGGTAAGGGGCATGAATGGAAATTGCATTTTTCTTGATATATCTACTTCTAAAACTCCGATTTGAAAAATTCTTCCTGTATTGCATACAGTTCCTGATGGGAAATGTTTTCCCTATAATTTTTCTTATTTGGCAAAAAATCATTTGGCCACCAGAGGTCATGAGTGTTAATTACTGCTTTTGATGTATTTGCAGCAAAATCTGAGCTCCTGAAAACTTGACTGAAAACATTCTTTCGTGGACCTATACTGCTCAAATCGAAAAACCTTTTGAAAATACGTTCTTAAAATAATGCACATTTTCCCCCCGCCAGGGGGCGTAGATTCATATTTTATATTTGTTGAAGAGTGTTTCCGCTGCAAAATGTTTCATCTAATTTCAAATTTATTCTTAATGCACAAGTCTGCAACCAGAGAATATAAGTTCACGATTCCGTTTACAGCAATATCTGCAGGATTAAAAGCCTGATTAAAGAATATCTTTCTTCAGTCAGATACTACTTACTGTTTGCCATACCAGTTAGAATGACTTTGAATAGCTTTGATAAATTTAATTCTTGTCAGAATAGATTCAAAAGACAAGTCATTACACCCGAAAATTTGGTGTCATCTTTCTTGTTTCTTTTTGCAATGAACTTAGACACTGAGTTTTAACACCCTTTTATGAGACAATGATAAATTTAGAATTATTTTCCAGAGTAGTGTAGATTGTTGTTAAGATGCAAAAGTTCCCTCTGTTTCGTAGTTTACCACTCATTAAATGGCTGCCGCAGCATCTTGCAATTTTTGCTCTGGAAAAGAATTCTAAATTTATTATTTCTCCAGAAAGGGCATTAAAACTCAGTTGCTAAATGGATTACAAAAGCAAAGAGAAAACAGCAAAAAAAGAAAAAAATCGTTGCTAATGTTACCTTCGTTTCGGTGGAGCCTTGGAGGGTGTCGTTGCAGCGTTGTGGGCAGGCTCGCCGCAGACTTCCTTCATATCTCCATGCAGGCAGGTAAATTTGATTGTAAAAATTTTTAAAATTCATTGTAGAGCTGAAATGTGTTCACCATTTTCTGTCAAATTACATACTTTAAAATATGTACGTCATTTTTAGCTGAATAATTAAGGACCGTAGCTATGTACCTTTACCATTTTTTTTTAGTTAAACCAACCAAAAATCATTGTGAATTTGTAAAGTTTACGCAGTATCTATTTTCTATTTTCACCTCTTATTAAAACAGCGATGCACTGTCACAAAAATTTACTTTCAGTATTTTATTCCAATCTTCTCCATAGCTTTCATTCCTTCCAGTCATCGGATGGCTAACAGAGAATCCCCACCTTTAACTGATCTATTTTTAGAAACCAAAACAGGGGTAGAAATAAAGCATTTGCTGAGCGATGTAGAAGGATTTCATTACCCTTGAAACAATAAAAGTGAATGAGTGAGAGAAGGCAGAAAAATGCTAACTACCTGCAAAAGGTGGAAAGAAAGTTAATTTGATTCAGCTGGAGTTGTATATATTAATCTGAGTCTGAATGTCAGTGAAGTGTATTCATATAGTATGAGGATTTATAATAAATTCTTGTTAGAAAGTCACTAAACTTGTCTAAGATTCTATTTATTTTAAGAAAAGGTAAGTCAAAATATTTGTACATTAAAATTTCTGTGTAACTTTGTTAGAAAATAGGTTACTAGACGATTCAGTTTTACTTGTTAGTGGTGCAGATGTTTCGCTAACAAACTATTTGGTCACTAGCAAAATTTGCTAGTTGAATATAAAAGATGAAATATTACCCTGGCTGCCGTAATTGTCTTGGTGTAATAATAACCTAGTTATGATGCTAAAACAGAATTCATATCAAAAAGTTGGCATCTGTCTGAAGTTTGCCAAATTTTAGCTTTAAATTTCTGAAAATTGCTCGTTAAACCCCAGTTCTATGGGTCTATTTCCTGCTAACTTCAGCAATTTACCAAGAAATTATTGCATCTAGATCTTAGTTACTAGTACCATATAAGCCAATAATGAAAGAAAAACCTTGGCACCTCTCTGAAGTTTTTTATAAATTAAATGTACATTTTGCTATTTTTCAACTACGGAGGGAGAAAACTCCCTTTACCCTCCTACAAAAATAGCCACAACTCGGCAGTGGGGAAAATTTTTCAAAAATGCTGCTTCACTTTTTATTATGACACTACAGAGAACATCTGGTGTAAATTTCAGCAAAATAAAAGATATCAACTATCACAAGCGCACCTCGCTTATAAAAAATCACTCTTAATTCAACAAATTTTCAAAATTTTTGCATCCTTTTTTATTTTGATGAAAATTTGCATGTGCGTACCCCCTAGGCCCCTACCTTCTAGACCTCAAAAGTAATTTTTATTTATTTAAAAAAAGTATTTCATAGCTTTATCTTAGGAGCTGTAACTTTTTTCCTGTCAAAGTTACAAGCCTCATCCATAGCTTATTAGAAAGCTAAAAAAAGCTTTTTTTTTTTTTAATGTGTTGTGAAAAAATTTTAGGTTTTAAGCCAAAGCTTATTCTTTCAAGGTCAAAGTTTACCATGCAAAACTAATTTTTTACCACTTTTGGAAATTTAAAAACCCATGAAGGGCTTGAAATAACAAGTCTTTTTTTTTCTTAGATATATGTCTATGGTTACTGCCTGTATAAAAAAAATTGACTTGTTACTCTGACCACTTCATAAGACGTAATGCACAAAATTAATCAAATTTTCTCAAAACTGATTTCTAAGGCTAAAAAAAGCATGGGGGGGTTGGTAAAATGTTTTTTACTCTTGTGAGCTAAAGTACTTTTTACTAGCTTTCAAACCCAATGTAATACTTTCTATTACAATTAGTTTGCCATTTAGTTTGACTGACCAACTTCATGCATTGCCTACTGAGAGACTGAGATTAAATTTAGGAGAGAGATGGAGACCATTGCTGTAGTTATTCGCTCAGTGCACTGGGGCCTGCAGAGGAAAGGGCCCCAGTGCACTTTCCTCTGCAGGTCCTAGCTGTGTTTTGCTAGCTTTCATAAAATGTAAAAAATCTACTTTCTGAGCTCTTTGCTAAATATTTTACTGCAAGAAATTTCGTCTGATAATACTGGGGGGGGGGGGGGGTATTTGCAAATTTTCAGCGGTTGTAACATTTTTTAATACCATTAAACTGATTGTTAATTGTTAAATTTGCAGTTTTTGCCTCTTTCGTAAATATTCAGTGTTGGTATTACCGATGCACACAAACATAATGTTTAAGAATGGGACCAGACTTTAAAGCAACTATTGTTTGTTTTGTCAGTAAGATTTAGATTTCAGTTTTCCGTGCACCATTTTATTCTTTCTCGTCAACCTTGCACTGGGTTTTTTAAATTTCCTCTCTTCCGCTGTAAATTTTGTCACTCTTAAGTTTTAATTGCACCTTTTTATGCACCTCTCCCCCTTTTTGCAGTGGAATTGTGATTTGATGAATCTATGGCAAATGAAAAATGTTGAAAAAGCACTAGAGTGAATTTGCTGCAGTGAAAAGATAAGTGATACATTTCACACAGTAAATAGGGGGGAAACAATAGTGAAGTTCCACGTGATTCAACACTTTTAGGGAATGTTTAAAATTTTAAATCCTTTTTTTTATAACAAAAGACAGATCAGACTGTGTTTTTGTTGGGTGCAGACAAACTGGTGTTTTTTTTTTTTTGTTGTTTTTTTTTACTATTGCACGCAAATATGTTAAAGATTAAAATTAGCGGTCGCCACTCGCCACGTGGCGACTGGATAAAATAAAATGTCCAGTAGAAAAAGTAAATTTAGTCGCCACGCTCGAAAATTTGCCTTTTTTCATCGCTAAAGAATTGATTGGCATTTTTAAAACGTTCCTGTTATAGGAAATGTATTTTCAAATCATCCAACTCGCGTGCCGTGAAAAACAGCCCTTTCCTCCGCAAATAAGTGGGTACGATCTATTTATAGATTCACTCTTCAAGAACGGGGGCGGCTGTTTATTTTTCCATTTAAGTTTGTGCACAAAGTAACCATTTCGGGAATGGACACCTGTGGCTTTAGATGGAACTGTGGCATCACAACTCTTCTTCAGCAGCTCGTTTTTTAAAGTTTGGTTTCTCTGAAAATGCACGATTTTCCATTGCTTAGGCACTTCTTGCTTATCATCAAATAAAATGGGCAAGCATTTTCCCTTTTGTTTACAAAAAGGAATCAAAGGTAGAAAATCGGGACTTCACTTTCCGCGCCGCGCTTCATTCTACGCAGAATCGCGTTTCCTTTGCACGTGTGGAGTTGGCTTTAAACAAAAGAAAAAAACTCTTGTCTGCCCCTTAATACAGTAAAATGTTACTAAGGAATGGGTAAACACAAGTTTTTCAGCGAAATTACATATCAAAAATCAGTACTGTTATTGTTCACTCTTCCGTGAAAGTCATTTTTACGGGTCACGGAAAAGGCAGATTCCATCACGTGCGGAATAAGTACCGATTTTGACATTTAATTTAGCTTTAAAAAGCAGAAAAAAAAAAAAAACCACTTTCCGTATCGATTGTGGTCTCGAAGAACAGGCTGTTAGAAATAACAAAAACCGCGCTTCACTAGAAAAAAACTTTTAAAATACGAAATTGTTCTTTTTCACTATTACTAAAGCTATTAAAAACGGGAAACATAATCAGAAAAAAATATAACATAAGAATATAACCAGAAAGTGAAAAGAAAGTGCATCTTGGGGTAAGAAAAATTCGAAAGTTAGAAAACTAAGGAACAATTTCATCCGTGCTAAAACAATCATTTTCAGGCGACGAACGGCATTAAAGATGCTCAAATAATATCGGACAAATGTCGCGACATTAAAAACATCCGATAAACAGTCCCAAAAATGTTTGATGAATGTTAGAATTTTGAAAACATGAAAAAAAAACTTTGAACAAATGATTGAATAACATTATTTCATAGATTTTTTATTTCCGTAATATGTTTGATGTTTCCCGTATTCCGTAGCGATCGACGATTTCCGTAGTGACTATGGAGAATTCGTAGCATTTGGAAGATCTGAGGTGGGCAAACAGGGAAAAAAATGACAAATCATTAAAATTCTACCAAAACGTTTTCTGAAAGGGGAAAACCGTAAACCAGATTTTTTATTTCCGTAGTAATTTCGATGTTTCCCGTACTCCGCAGCTATCGACGAATTCCGTAGTGACTGAAGAATTAATAGCATTTGGAAGGTCTGAGGTGGGCAAACAGGAAAAAATGACAAATTATTAGAAATCTACCAAAACGTTTTCTGAAGGGGAACCCCCCCCCCCCGACAACCAGATTTTTTTATTTCCGTAGTATATTCGCTGTTTCCCGTACTCCTCAGCGATCGATGATTTTCGTAGTGACTGAAGAATTCGTAGTATGTGGAAGGTATGTGGTGGGCAAACAGGAAAAATGACAAATCGTTAAAATTCTACCAAAACAACGTTTTCTGAAGGGGAAAAATACCGAAAACCAGATTTTTTATTTCCGTAGTATATTCGATGTTTCCCGTACTCCGCAGCGATCGCCGAATTCCGTAGTGACTGTGAAGAATTCGTTGTATTTGGAAGGTCTGTGGTGGGCAAACAGGAAAAAGGACATCATTAAACTTTTACCAAAACTGAACGTTTTCCGAAAATAAAATAAAAAGCAAGCTGACTCTGGGTTCGAAAACCGGACAGAATCTGATGGAATCAGGATACTCTGCAAGTGTTCTTATTTCGTCATGACTGTTTTCAACACCTGTGAAGGTTTATCAATGTTTTTAATGTAATATTTATTAGAACAACCCAGGAAATTACTGAATATTTTCTCTTAGTGGTCAGGAATCATTGCAAGTCTGTAAACTAAAGTGACCAGGTTGGTATCACATTTCTCCCAATCTCAGCTGCTATAAGATATGAAATTCATTTTTGATTCTGCTATAAGATATGAAATTCATTTTTGAAAGCTATATACAGCCAGTTTTCATTTTGACACAAAGAAGAACCTAACCAAAAATAAATGGAATGAAAAAAAAAATTGCAGAATGGAAGCAGCTTCAAAACATAATGTCTGAACATTTTTGACCATCAATAACTCACTAAAAACTGCTAGAGAAACTAAAAACACAATTTTTAGTGCATGAAGGTCATAGCGCAAATTGTTGAAATACTCAATACTGCAGACTGTTATGCCAAGCAATGCAGTAGTTAAGAGAATGCAAGAATTGTGGGCAATGTTCTTAATGACAAGACAATGCTCATGCAAAGAATGACTTTATAAAATACAGCAAATTAAATAAAGTAAGCAAAAGTAAAAGTACTGCTTGAAATTTTTGACTGTCCACTGCTATCAATCAATTTATGGTGAAGAGATTGAGGGATTTTTTTTTTTTTTTGTGTGAACATAGCGAGAGACCAAATGAAAATGATTAAATTATCTTTCCAATAAAAACTGTCTGGAAAATTTGGTTGATGTGGTTGAAGAAAAATAAAACTTTTAAGATTATATTTATTCATTTAATTGCACTGGACAATAGACAGTGTACTAAGCTTAAATTTAACTGTCTAAATAAATGAAAGGTATACAGTGCAGTGATAAAATGTGTACACAACACAAAATAGCCGTAAGGAAAGTGGCCACTTGAAAAAACCACCAATTTTAATCTTTAAAATATGTACATAATGTAATATTTGTACAATCTCACTGCACCTTAAGTATTTTTATATATCACTTAGTTTAAAAAAATATGAACTAATAAAATATATGATAAATTGGAATTTCCAATACTGTTTCAAATAAATTTCAACTATGCTAATCTTCTTTCTATCTATACATAGTATTGGGTTGTTTCATAATTATTGGCCGATGCCAACAAGGCGAATTTGCATAGCGAATTACAAGGGACGCCTCGTAGGAGGAACTACCAAACGCCCGTGCAAATTGAATCGGTTCAGTCCACGTGTATAAAACGGTATTTCAGACAGATCTCGGCAGTTTGGGGACGTGATGAGCAACCCAAGGTGAGATTAGTTATTTTGCACGAATTCAAACTTGGCCGGAATGTGTTCGAAACGGTCGCAAATGTCAATAGAGCATGCGTTGTCAGAACGACGAGTGACAGAACTGTCCGTAGACTGTTTTCCAAGTTCCATGCCGGTGATGTTGCCATCGGCCATAAGCCAGGAACCAGTTGTCCGGTTCTGTGTGACACTGTACATTTAAGGTGGAAAATGGAAGAAAAACCAACGTCCACAGTACATAAGCTCAGTGCCGAACTTGTCGCATCATCAGCGACAGTTTCCAGACACCTGGCAGCTGTGGGCAAGGTTAAAAACTGGATACCTGGGTTCCACATGAACTCACCGAACAGCAGCAGAAGCGCCATCTGGAAACATGCATTGCCCTCCAAAAATGTGAGGCTAGTGCTCCCTTTCTGCATCGGATCCTTATGGTTGATGAAAAATGGGTGCTTTATGACAAAAGGAAGCGAACAGTGCCGTGGCTCGATAAAGGGGAACCACCCTAACACATGTCCAAACCCGAGTTGCACCCACAGAAGGTTCTGATCTCTGTGTGGTGGACTACCAAGACTGTGGTTCATTATGAGTTTTTGCCGCAAGGTCAAACAATCACAACAGAAATGTGCTGTCGTCAGCCGAACGAATGTCACCAGAAATTATGCAGCAAACAGCCATCTCTCGCCAATCGTTTGGGTCCCGTACTGCCCCAGGATGGCGCACGACCGCATGTGTTTATTGGAAGCATGCGAAAAATTGACACCTTGGGGTACAAGGTCCTCTCTCACCCTGTTTATTCACCTGACTTAGCCCCAGCTCAGACTTTCACATGTTTCGCCATTTGGACCGCTTCTTGAGGGGCAAATGGTTCATAAAAAGGATGCTGTGGTTTCCGCCGTTAGCGTTTCCTTGGACCACTGTGATGTCAGTTTCTGCCACCCTGGCATTTTTGCACTGAAAACACGTTGGGCACAGTGTATTGCTGCTGAGGGCAGAAATTTTTCGGAATAAAATGCATTTCATCGTCTGTTGCTGCTGTTTGTTTTTTTGTGTCCGAATCGGCCAATAATTATGAAACGGCCCAATATAAAATACCCTGGTAGGCGTCTGTCTGTTTTTTCGGGATAATCTCGAGAATCATTGGACAGATTTTGATGCAGTTTTTACCATTCCATAGAGCATTTGTTGAGGAAGGTTTAGGTGTACAGTGATGGAAAGTTTGCGCCAATTGTGCTGAACTCTGCCAATTTCATTGTCTTCAAGCATGAAAGACTTCTGCAAAAACGCAGAAATCCGCTTTTTTCTGTTTGGTTTTTGGTGTTACCAATATTATTCCAAAAATGCAATAAAATTTTCATGGGGGTGGGGAGGGGGTGTGCCTTGCTCTTGCGGAAAGCAAAATCGTAATGACTTCGACCGACGGGATGGTTACGGCTGGGAATGACGTCACCTCTTCCAGGAATAGAAATTCTGGGCCAAAGTGTGTCAAAACAAAAGTCTTGCGCCATCTTGCTACAAAAGGCAGGTTTTGTGCCATTGGATGCCAGAACCTCTGTGCCCCATCCCCATCGTCGGGACTTCGGTACAGTAAATTCTCCGTGCGCACTCTTCCGCTTGACGCTGAGTAAGTCCATGTGGTGGGAAGAATGATTCAAAAGTACTAGGAATTTTACTTCTAGTTACTATGGAAATCATCGACGGAAAACATCGAGTATGCTATGGAAATTGTCGGTCCGCTACGAATGACGGAAAACGTCTAGTATGCAACAAAAATCTCAGTGAAATAACGTTATTAAACATCTGTGTAAAATTTATTTTTGTGTTTTCAAGATTCTAACACTTGTTAAATATTTTCGGGAATGTTTCTTGGGTGTTGAGAATGTCACCTCATTTTCCGACCTTTGGTAATAGTAAAAAGGAGTGACTTCTTCTTTTTTTTTTTTTTTTCTAATGAAATGTATGTTACCCAATTTCTAATACATACTTCTTCAAAACTAATCAATAGAGAGCAATCGTTTTCTCCCTTTTATTAAACAAAATTAAATTTCTACATCGGTATTTAATCAGCCCGTGGTGGAATTCGCACCGTTTCTGTGTCCCGTAAAATTGTTTCACGGCAGAGTGAGCAACGCAGTATCGATTTTTCACTTTCATTTTCCATAAAATTTGTGTTTTTCCATTTCTTAGTTACTTCTTACTCACACATATTATTTCGTGGATTCACGGAATTCCGCTTTTTCTGTCATCATTTGGGTCATCTCGAGATCGATGTGAAACTGAAAAGAAGCTGTTTTTTGGGGAGGAAGGGAGGGGTATTTTCCATCTGGAGACTGTATTTCATCTTTCAAAACTTTCGAAAACAGAAGTTAAACGGAGTGAAGATTTTCCCCATAATCGTAATTTATTTTTCTTGCGATGTTTCTTCTGTCAGTATTGTTATTAAGTTTCATTTTAATGCATAAATATTTGTATTTCAACTTGAAAAACTGAGAGAAAATGTCCAAAAACGGAAGTCGGACGGAGTGAAGATTTTGCCAGCAATCGTAATACCCGCTCGTGCGATGTTCCCTCTAACTTGTGTTGTTGTTAAATGTCAGTAATTTTATACTTTGGATGCAGTGATGTGCTCCAGTTTAATATTTACATAAATAAATTTCAGTGAATCCCAAAACATGCATTTTTTAAGTTAAATTCAGTGCCCTCTCAAAAATAATGAAGGCATTATTAAGTTGTTTTCCTGGCTCTGAAGTGGAAAATTCCTTTAGTATGATGGGGGATGTACTTGATAAAGAATCCAGCAACATGAAAATTGAAACATTTTCATCTGTTCAAACCAATGAAATATAAGCTACTGAATAAGGATAAGTCAGCCTTGGAATTTTTTAAGAAAAACTATTATTTGCATGACCCTGTAAATAGAGATTCATGCCAAAATATGAAATCATCATATTCAGAATATAAGAAAGAATTCAAGATAAGGAAGAAGAAATGAAAAGAGCTAAATATCTCTCATAACTTACACAGCAAATTAAAATCAAGTAAATTGGTTCAAGAGAAAGAAAACTCTAGCTGGCTAATTTATAAAAGGTTAAAAAAATTGTTTGACAGAAACAACTTAAGAAAATGAAATTTCATTAGTTGTGAATGACTTTTATTATTTATCTACAAAATGTCTGTTTTTGCAAGCATTTATCATATTTCTTCATTAATAATTTTGTGTCAAATCAAGATTGAACATTTATTCTTCATCAAACTTTTATTACTTATCAACAAACATGTCTGAAGTTTTTCAAACCTTGAAGATTTCATTTCCATACAACATTATCTTATAAAGACATTTGATTAATTTCCTCATTTGATTAAAGACATCATTCTGTACTAAGGTGAGTGATTTTCTATGCATATGACCTCATCAGCAATTTTTCCCCTTACATTATATTGCACTATATATTTAATTTTCTTGAAACAAAATACATACTTAAATTTGTTTAGTTGGCAGGCATGTGACCAATACCTAAACGTCATGGTGATATACATTAGAGAGTGAAATGCATGCAAGATTCAACACTTTACAATCCTCTAAACCCCCCACCACCACCACCACCACCACCGCGCGCACTCAGGGTTAAGCTCTTCCTATCACTGCTCATTTTCATGCCTGTATCTTGCGCCCAACTGCACCGAAACGGCAATCCACTGCAAAAACTGCCAAGCGAAAAGAAAAATTTTCACATTAAAAAATGGCGATTTAAACGGCAAATTGAATGATGCATTAAGGTCTATGCGTAATTTGGTTAAACGTATAACGACATTTCGGAATGTTGTTCACCTACCTTCTAATTCGTTGGGGTTTTTTTGGCACAAGTGACGAATAGGTTTCGCGATGTAGGTGGAGCTTATGGAGGAGGAGTTTTGTTGTAATCATGTGGTATGTAGGAGAAACGATGCTGTACGTTATGAAATACTGAAGAAGCTTGTTTACAGTTGGTTTGGTGGTCTTTTGGCGTGTTGTGCAATTGAGATTGTTTATATGTCGTTTCCTGCTCTTCGGGATGACAGTTATTTCGTTCCGGGCGAGGTGTGCGCTTATGTAAATACAGCATAAGGTCAGTTGTTAGCCATTTCGTTGATGCGGAGGACGACTGAAAATGGCTCTCTTGTGGCAGGATACGATGGTTGTGTTTCTAAAGGATTCATAGGTATTCAGAGATGCCAACTTTTACGGATTTTCATTTCATCTTATGGTTTTACGGAAGTCACCCAAAAAAACTACAGAAAAGCCCATGCAAGATCCCTGCACGCAATTTTCTATTTTTTACCGTGTTTTGGTCGACAAAAAACGACCTTTACGAATAGTTCTTATACTCCTTCGACGTTCTGACTTTTTTCGCCAACGGAGGCGAAGTTTTGTCACGTGATTCCCCGTACAGCCATTTGAGAGTGCTGTGTGCAAAAGCAAAGAGGGAGCTCAGCTCAGCGCCTTTTGCGAACTCTTTACATTGATTGCATGTGGCTTTGTGCTTGTGAAAATTTTGGTTCAAACGTTTTTAACTCTTTCCACTTGACTGTCGGGTGACACCCGACATTATGAAATCGCCTAATAGCTGACATGGCGGCGCTCGCTAGACATTTCTTTTTTGTCGCTTAAGTCCGGTGTCACTCGCCACGCTGATGACACCGCTATAGCTCGCACGTCGGAGCTCGCGAGACATTTCTTTTTCACCAAATAGAGAAAAAGAAACGTCATCGTCATGCCTGGTGTCACCCGCCATGCCGCCTCTATAGCTCATGTGTCGGCTCTCGTGAGGAATTTCGCTTTCGCTGAATAGCTCGCGTGTCGGGTGTTATCCACCACGCCTATGATGCATCTATAGTTCGGGTGTTACCCGCCACGGCCATGACGCTTCTATAGCTCGTGTGCAGGGGCTTGCGAGACATTTATTTTTCTCCGAATGCTGTGTGTGTCGCCCTTCATGGCAATAACGCCTCTATAGCTCGCATGTGGACGCTCGCGAGACATTTCTTTTTCGCCGAATAGGTTGGGTGTTGCCTGCCACGCCGATGATGACGCTATAGCTTGTATGTCGGGGATGGCAAGCCAAAGCTGAGCTTGCACTACTAAGTTGTGGCCTCTACTGCAGAAAAAAAAATTAAAAAATATGAGTGCTGGGTGAGTATGGGTGAAAAGTTATTGGAGTGGAAAGGGTTAATTTAAATTAAAACGAAATGAAATGTAGCAGTGGAACAACTATGAATACAAATAGAACAAAGTTAGATAAAACTTATTGTGAAATGTATCGCGATATACACTATCTACCAACAAGTAATTGGACACCTGTGATAGCAAAGGAAAACAAAGTTTATTCACCTTCAATAGTTGGTGGAGCCTCCACGAGCGGCGATTACTGATGCGACCCTCCGGGACATACTCTCAACCAGGCGCTGTACAACGGCTAGCAGTATTTTCTTCCGCTCGGCTTGGAGAAGACAGGTCAGTTCCTTCACCGATTCCAAACGGGGGGGGACTCCTTAAATCGACGCTCCAACTCTTCCCAGAGGTGCTCGATAGGGTTAGGGTCCGGGCTCTGCGTAGGCCAGTCCATTCGATTAACACCATTGTCACCATACCAAGCCATGGTGGACCTCGCAACATGACAGGTGGCATTGTCATCCTGAAAGTAACATGGGTCCACCCCGTAAAACTGCCGCAACGTAGGAAGCGCATGGTCATCCAAAATGGTGCAGTACATCTTGGCGTTGAGTCTACCAGGATTTGCGACCAATGGTCCCGTGCCATACCAGGAGAAACACCCCCATAGCATAATTCCACCGCCGCCGAACTTCACAGTTGGCACAATACATTCCGGCAGGAGGCGTTCTCCAGGCAGACGCTAAACCCAGACACTGCCATCCGAACGGTAGAGGGTGAACCTTGATTTGTCGCTCCAGAGAACCTGTTTCCACTGTTCAACGGTCCACTGTCGACGTTCTTTGCATCATGTTAGCCGAGCAGCGCTATTGGATTTGGTGATCAAAGGCTTGTGGGCGGCAGCATGTCTATTATAACCGAGCAGATGGGCTTCCTTATGGATGGTATTCATCGATAGAACACTCGCGGATGCCTGTTGAAACTCCTCGCGGATGTGGCCCATCGATTTGGTGCGGTTCTTCCGAATTTCTCTGACCAGCACCCATCGGTCTCTAACTCCCAGTTTTGTGAGTCTGTCGGGTCGGGGCACATTCTGACAGTCACCTCTCATCTTCCACTTGCCAATCACTTAGGCCACTGTCGATTTTGGGTACTTCAACTTGCTAGATATGTCACGTATGGATCGGCCATTTCTGTAATACCCAACGATTACACCTTTCTGGAAATCGGAGAGCTCCGAACTGCGTGGCATCTTTCAAGCGACTGGTTGCGTTGTTTCCCATATGATATTTAATGGCGGCAGCTGTGACGTGTATCAGGACCGCAGATATCGTCGATTGCAGGGGTGTCCAATTACTTGTTGGTAGATAGTGTATATACAGTATATATATAGTAAATAATGGCCTTCTTGTGTAGCATCTAAAATTTTGCCGAATCACCTTTTGTAAGCCACGTGGCTGCGATTTTAGCCTAGCGCATGACGGCCGTGATGATTGTAGGCATCATGTGGAGAGCAAAAGGCACAAAGATCGTGTCAAGAGACTAAATAGAGATGAGTAAAATTAATGTAACCAAAAAACTTCTGACAGCTTTTAAAGAATCCTGGGAAAAATATCAAGAGCTGATTAGTACTGGAAAAATACAGCAAAATAAGTGAAAAAGAGAAGAAATTGAATGTTTACTAGGCGATTTGAAACGGGAAGAAGCTGAACTTTTGCAGCAGTTAGATTCCTTCATAAAATGTTAAACAATGCTGAGGTGAACATTGAATGTGGCATAAAAAAAAAAAGATACATGAGTGCAAGAGAAATTGGACAGGTACTATTAAGAAAAGCAAAAGAAAACATTGCTAACTATCTTAAAGAATTAGAAAAAAAAAAATTAAGTATTGAGAAAAGCAACAAAAAATTGAACATTTTGGGTAAAATAAATGATTTTATAATAAATAGAATCCTGCTATGGTTGCAAATTTTTTGATCTATTTGAAAATTAAGATATTTGCATATGTATGTGTGTGTATTTCAATGCAAGATGTTTTAAATTTGAGTAGGGTGCTTCTAGATCCAAAACATTTTTTGCTTAGACAGGGCTGGAAAAATAAGCTTCAGATCTAGGAGCCAGCTCTGAAATTTAGGAGCCAGGTGAAACGAAAGCAAATTTCAAAGTATCGTGCACAAATGTAATGTGTGGTGATGATGTCACAAAGAGTAATAATATAAGTGTATTAAGCACTGCCTACTACTCAAACCACTTACTGCTAAATGAAATTCAAATTCGGTCTATAAATCTCAGGGTTCTATAGTTTTGATAAAAATCTAAACATAAAAAAGAATGTGAAGAAAACCCCAACTTTTAACCTCATCAAACTGAGATGAAACTATTTGGAAGAAAATAATAGCTAAAAAAAATTGTGACCGTCAGCTTCCGGAAAACCGCGTAATTCGGCTTTGGAAATTTGGAAACGAAGCGCGCGCGGGGGGGGTGGTAAAAATGTGATGTGATTTTAGAAAGAAAAATCCGAGATAAAGCCATCTGGAAGTAAAAAAGATAGATGAAATAAAATGCAACTGTCAGCTTCCAAAATGCTGCATGGCTACAGAAACGGAAGGGAATGTTGCAAACACTTAAAAAATATGGATTTTGTAAAAAAACAAAAAAAACAGGAACAATCTAACTGAAATGAAGCTATCTGAAGCCAAAAAACGCAAGACCTGTGATCAACTTCCGGAGTGCCCTGTAATGCGACCGTGAAAAACGGAAGACTGATGATAAAAATGTCTAATTTTAAACAAAATAAAGAGGAAGAACAGAAAAAAGAAGACATCTTATCAATCTAACTGAAGTGAAGCTATCTGGAAGTAGAAGGGGGAAAAAAGGTTGCAACCTCAACTTTCGGAAAGCCGATGGCCGTGGAAACAGAGAAAACGCTTGAAAAATATGGTATGGTTTTCGTGAAAAAAAAAAATCACCTTAAATTAACTTAAACTAAAATTTAGGCCTCCATGCAAAAAAAAGTAAAATAAAAATAGGAGGAATTGCTACCATTAGTTTCCGAAATGTTTTTATGCCCTTTTAACCACCATCACACGTGCATGGTGCGTTAATAGTGCATAAAAATATCACTTCCGGAATTCAAACCTCAAGAAACGCAGTTATATCTCAAGTTGAAGTTATCTGTTTGAAAAATATGGAAGAACGAATGCTTAAATAAAATGAGGGGCGTGAGGGCATCTATCGATTATAGCTGTCTGCGTGATCTATCGATTACAGCTTTACATCTTAAACGGGAGCCAACATTAAAAATGCTGGAAAATTTCCCTTCCTTTGTTTTAAAATTTAAAGAAATCTTAAAAACAATTAATGTTAAGAAAATAGAAAAACAGTCTGCAAACCTTTCCGAGAATCTGCGACTGGCATCGCCGCGTCTCTGTTTCTGCTCCAGGCTGCAACCAAATAGTGTGATCTTCAGTGCTTCCGTGATCTGACAGGTTAGTCACATGATCGGGGGTTTTCATCACGTTTCTCTGCTTGAAACACACGGTTCAGGATAAAAGCTGACAGAATTTATAAATGCGATCAAAGCAGAAAGTTTCAGAGTTTGATTTTATTAAATTACAATTTGTTCAAGTTACATTTTGCATCTATGAACTCGAAGTAATGACTGCAAATTACGAAATTTGAAGTAAAAAAAGTTGGTTGTCTGTACTTTTTCAACACCACCAGCTAGCTCTCCTGACAGTCACCATGGTAATATTTTAAAAAGTAATGTCACAAAACTTTTTTTTTAAAGCTGGGTATTAATTTGCAGAACCAAAACATAACTTTTTCACACATAATCAGTGGATTATTCAATCGAAATTACAGCATTTACTACGAAGATTACAAAATTTGAAGTAAACAAAAATTGCATGCCATAGCACCAGCAATTTGTCCAGCTCTGTAATAAGAGACAGTGACACCCCTCTCCTGTGACAGGAAATAATAGTCTTCACTACTGTGGTACTGATAGATCAGCCACAACCAATAATGTTGAGGCTCGTAGGTCGCCTCCTTCATATACCATTAGCTGGAGCAATTTCAGAAAAATGTTAGATTGTTTGAGCTGACAAATTTGTTTATATCATACACACACAGCCTTCCTTACATGCGCCTTGTGAGTGAAGTGGTTTAGCTCTATCTAGTTAGACAGGTACTATTAGTACCAGTAGCGAAGACTATATATGAAGTAGAAAATGACATTGGCTGTGCAGAGGGAGGGGCAAACTCCCATCTTCAGCAGATCAGGCTAGGCACCATCTGGTTGTGCTTTGAGGTAGGACAAAACTTGGAGGTGAGTAAGCTTAGCCAACATTTTTTATTATATAGGGAATATTACATTAAGGTTGATGAATAAAAAAAATCTCAGCAATGAGAGAAAGGCAAGCAAAACATATTTGTAAAAATTTCCATGAAAAAGTTCATCCCGAAGAATAAAAAAAAGGCAGGTTTATTGATATGTACAATGTAGTAAATAAATGCCAAGAATATGACAAAAATATGGAATAAAACCTGTAATACAGGAAAAATTGTGATCTGATTTCATGACATTAATCACAATATTTATTCAAGAATATCACAGATTCAAGATTCCTACACAACCTGGAAATCAGGGAATTTAAAATTGGTTCCAAATATTGAAAACAAAAAAAAATCCTTTTTTTATTTATTGTTTAGATCAGGGGATTTTTATTTGCCAAAAATGTTCTTTTTTTTTTTTTTTGGATTTCAGATATTTTGTTTGCAGTTATTGCCTGCTTAGAATTACATAGATCTTACTTTCAGAACTAAGTAAAGAACGATAATATCCATTTATTGGCATAAGACAGCAAACAACTGGTTGCAAGCTTTCAACACCTACGGGTACCTTCTTCTGGCTTAGACGTGGTTTTGGAACAACGTTAGTAATCTAAATGAATGTAAAGAAAATTTAAATATGCATGTGAAATATAAAAAATGTATAAAAACGTGACAGCCTGGCACATGCGGAAACAGTTGAAAACGAGAGGAATTGGGTCCTTTCACGAGAGGCACGCAGGAACATGCGCCATATCAAAGGCAGCTCCATTGACACGTCATCGTTGCAGACATCATTGCTAAACAAGATCTCCAGAGACTCCCTGATGGCTGTACATCTGGCGGTAGTGTATGGTGCAATCTGTTGCAAATTGGCCTATTGTGGAGCAGCAAAAGATGTCATGACTTCCCGAGATAGGGCAGTGGACTATTTATTCTTCAAGACGTCTCTTTTGTGTTCGGACAAAGTCACAAAGGACCTCTTTGTCATGCCAATATAAAACTTGTATTTCCATCCTGGTATCGAAGGGGTATGGAATATACCCCTGCATTAGCAAGTAAAGTGCTGTGGATTCCGGATGAAAGAAGAAATTGTGATATTGACCTAGGGTGGCAAACTCCAACTCCAAGCCCTAACTTCTTAAATGCATTCCGGATGAAATAGGAAAGTCCCGGTACGTACGGAAAGGAGCCGATGAACCTCTGACTGGGTTCCTTGATGCGCCGACATTGATTAACAAACTCAAGTTCGGCGCTTCTAAAGATGTCATCAATTACATACTCTTTATAGCCTGCAGCTGAGGCTAACGATTTAATGTTGTTGATCTCCGCAATCCTGGACGCGTCATTTGAAGAGTGGGGAAAACGCTCACTTAGCATGATGTCTGAAAAATACCAATTTGTGGGTAGCCGGCCCAAAAGATGAGGGTAAAATTAAAATTGGGGTATAAGTGGGCTTATAATAAACCTCAGTCGTAAGAGTTCCATAAATCGGTTTAGTGACAAGGACGTCCAGATAAGGAAGGAGTCGTCATTAGTGCAATCCATAGTAAACTTGATGTCATTATGGAGGGAATTGATGAAGGAGAAGAAATCATCCAATTCTTCCAGCCCATGAGACCAAACAAAAAATATATCGTCTACATAACATAGCCATAATGCAGGTACCAATCCGGCTCTATTTACATGGTGCGTACGCTCCTTGAAAAATCCTTGAAAATTAATGGACCATTTTCAAGGCCTTGAAAATCTTTAGGATCCATGAAAAGTCCTTGATTTTTCAGAATCTTGTAATTCCAGTATTCTTTCTGTCCCTTTCCCGCCATTTTCGCTTACTTCTCCTTTTTCTTTGCCATTGACAGATTCCCTCCCTCCCCTAAATGTTAGAAAGCACCTATCCCATAAACTCGCTGGGGACCACTCTTTTAAGGCAGCTAATGACCTGAAGCAAAGGGGTCCCATAGAAAGATAAGTTACATTACGATTACAGTGAGACAGGAGGAGGGGAGCTAGTGAGAGGGCCAGGGCAGCAGCCTCTCCCCCGCACTTGGCTTGCTTTTCATTGTTCAGCAGACCCCATCTTCGGTGAAGGTCGTTTTGCAGATACATTCAGCGGGAGAGGATAGCATTTGGTTCTCTGTGTCAATCCGGACAATGAGATTGGGAGAAAATATATATACAAAAATTTAAATTTCCCAATATTTAAAATTAATGAGTGTAATTTTTACAATGACCAAGACTCACACAACAAAAGTTTCGTTTTGAATTTCTTCAAAATCCGCCAAAAACTTAAGAAGTTACACTTGTAAACCCCCCCCCGACTTGTTCCACTCATACGTGATAATTTATTTGAGTTTTAATTATTTTGAAATCACTGAACAGATTTATTTTAGGAAACTGTAAAAGAAAATTTTATGTTGGAGGACCTTGGTGATTGTAATAAATTCGATGTTTTTTTTATTGCGGAATTGTTTTTTTTTTTTTTTTTTTCAGTTCTAGGGGCATTGAGGCCATCTTAAACATATTCAACATATTCTGAATATAAGTTGCAGAAGCATTTATACCCTTGGCTTTGTCTTTCTGCACAGTTACTTAACATAAAATTGCGTGGCTTGCATTTTATGAAATTTCAGTACTGTATATACTCGTGTATAGGTCGACCCCCCCTTACTGAATATTTGCAGTTTTTGTACATCCTGGGCATAAGTCGACCCCCCCCCCCGATTTTTATGTGAATATCTGCAGTTTTTGTATACCTACCTATCTCGTGCATAAATTAAAAAAGAAAAAAATGAGGATGTGCCCGCATGCGGAAACGTGAACCTACTATTTATTGTTGTAGCTGGCTCTCGCAATGTTGCTTGTGGCAGTTTCCACAAAATGTGGGTGGAATTGAGGCACAATTCTGGGAAGATGATAGGGCTTACCACCCTGGTTAGAGAGTTTGCAGGAGAAGGTTACACACTTTAACAATATGTGAACCACTTTTGCACATTGCCCCCCCTCTTTTCCCACTTTCGGCGAGTGTTTTCTGCAGTTACATTATTCATGGAGAGTAAAGCATTTGCTCCCGCAGCAAACGAATCGTGACGCATTTACCAAACGTCGTAAGGCACATCGTTATTTAAAAAGTAAAAAAATCTTCCTGAAACATATTTGGAAAGCGTAAATAGGTCTTGATATCAACTGATAGTTTTTTTATCCCATAAAGAATATGCATGCCGCAAAAAATAAATGTGTAACTTTTGAAGTTTTCAATGGATCTCTTCAAAATTTAAAATGAATCTTTATTTTGATGTATTGTGGACACTGTAAAATTTGCACGCAACTATTTAAAAAATTGAAGAAAATTTGCTCCATGAAATTTTCTCCCATTACCCTGTGCAGCGTAACAGCTGCCAGTCAACTGCTAAGCTGGACGAGTGTGTGTTTGACAGAGAGGTCGTTTATCTACTCCCGAATTTCACCCCACCCCCTCCACCGTATTTGTGACAAACAATCGACTTTAGTGTGTGGCAAACAACTAAGCTTCCTTCTAAATGGCAGCAAAAAAAAAAAAAAAAAAAAAAGGAGAAAGCACTTCGCAAAACTTTAGGTGAAAACATAAACAAGTACTCTCCAAAGAGGCTTGGAGTGCGAAATAAAGCAACTTAGCTGGCGCGCGCAGTCAAGACAGTGGGAGATGTATTATACACTGATGGAAAAAAAAAAAAATCCCAACACCAAGAAGGGGTTGTGTGTTATATAAACGACAGTTGGTAGGCGGTGAGAGTACATCTGTAAGATGACGTCTATGCAAATTTCGCGCTCGGCGCATACGTGTGGCGCTAGTAGCGCCTCGGAACATGCAAAGCAGGTTTGCTGTAAATATGCGCTGTAACGTTCGTGAGCGTTAGTTATCGTTGAGATTCGACGTAGTTGTGTTGATGTTAGTCAAGAATGCCTTTAAGAAGACAAAGAAGCCATTATCAACAGCTCACGGAGTTTGAACGAGGTCGTGTAATAGGGCTACGAGAAGGTGGATTTTCTTTCCGCGATATTGCAGAACGACTTGGCAGGAATGTAGCCACTGTGCATGATTGTTGGCAGCGGTGGTCAAGGCAAGGTACTGCCTCAAGAAGACCGGGTTCCGGCTGGCCACGTGGCACTACTGAGAGGGAAGATCGCCGTGTACGGCGTATGGCCATGGCGCATTGTACTACGTCTGCGGCAGCAATTCAAGCTGCAGTTGCCACCACAGTGACACAACGAACTGTTACAAATCGGTTACTTGAAGGACAGCTCCAATCCAGACGCCCTGTAGCGTGCATTCCACTTACTCCAAACCACTGCCGTTCGCGACGTCAGTGGTGTCAAGCTAGAGCTCATTGGAGGACGGAGTGGAGATCTGTTGTGTTTTCTGCTGAAAGCCGGTTCTGCCTGGGTGCCAGTAATGGCCGTGTGTTGGTTAGAAGGAGGCCAGGTGAGCGCCTGCAACCAACCTGTCTGCGGCCGAGACACACTGGAGCTACACCTGGAGTTATGGTCTGGTGAGCAATTTCCTATGACAGCAGGAACACTCTCGTGGTTATCCCACGCACCCTGGCGTCACAGGTGTATGTCGGTCTGGTGATACAACCTGTTGTGCTGCCATTCATGAACAACATTCCAGGGGGTGTTTTCCAACAGGATAACGCTTGCCCGCATACCACTGTTGTAACCCAACATGCTCTACAGAGTGTCGACATGTTGCCGTGGCCTGCTAGATCACCAGATCTTTCTCCAATCGAGCACGTATGGGACATCATTGGACAACAACTCCAGCGTCACCCCCAACTAGCATTAACCGTCCCTGTATTGACCGACCAATTGCAACAGGCGTGGAACTCCATCCCACAAACTGACATCCAGCACCTGTATGACACAATGCATGAACGTTTGCGTGCTTGCATTAAACATTCTGGCGGTTACACCAGTTATTAATGTACCAGCATTTCACATTTAAAATGGCTCTTCTCGCGCTTACATTAAGCTGTGATCTTGAAATCTTAATCGATTAAATACGTTACCTATACAAATGTATTGCCACCATTTCATTCCTCTACAACTATTTTTTCGTGGTGTTGGGATTTTTTTCCGTCAGTGTATATGGAGAACACTCGCAGGTGTTCATTGGCCAACAGAACAATGAGGACCCCTGCACCGCAAAATAAGAAGTTTAAACAGATAGCACAATGAAAAGACATAAATCTCAAACACGAGAAAATTCGCAGATATTTTCTCTATAACCATTTTGTATTGATTTACTGTCATAATATATTTATGGTCGATATCAACAAACTAAACTTTAATTATGTTATTTGGTGTCATAGAAGATAGAAGCATGATGATAATTCTTTCCTGTGAGAGGCCGACCTCTGAATAAGAAGTATGCTCCAGTGGGCTACCGGTTTCAGCAAGTTTATATGCTAAGGAAAAATGTACTAAGAACAATGTGGTCCCTGAGTAATTAGGACTTCTAAGATAACTGAAGTTATTACAATAGTATAAAGCGTGTTCTGGATTTATTTCTAGGTGTGGAAAAAAAATTCAGAACAGATGCATACTTCTGACATTTACTTCCGATTTGATTTGATTTCCCCTTCAAAAATTTTAGTATTGCAAGTTGATGTTTTTCTATGATAAATTTAAGTGTATCAAAACTTATCAAAATTGTGTGAAACTTTACATCCATTGGTGAAAATCACTTTAAAATATCATAATGAAGAACAAATATTTAGTTCCATGAAAAAAAAAAAAAAGAATTGATTAAGGAAGGAAGTTTTATTTGTAAAGGGGAAGGGGGATTCCAAAAGTGTAAAATATAATGAATTTCTGGTCCAATCGGGAGATTTTTATCATGACGATTATGGGCAAAACACGTAACAATATTAACAAATAAAGGTAACTTGATCACTCTAGTTACGTTAACTGAAACCTTTAAAAAAAAAAAAAAAAAAGTTCGTAAGTTGGCGAACTTTTTTTAAAAGGTTTCAGTTAACGTAACTAGCGTGATCAAGTTACCTTTATTTGTTATTTTTATCATTTACAAGCTACAACTCGACACATTATCTGAGGGCATGTGCCTACTCAGGAAACCTGTCGGGGGGGGGGGGGGGTTAATATCTAAATTATAAAACAAAGTATTTCTGGTTGTAAATGCTGAAAATCTCCGTATCGGACCAGAAATACTTTTATTTATTTATACTACTGGTAACCCCTCTCTCCCGATAGGTTTGGTGAGTAGGTTCGTGCCCTCAGATAATGTTGTAATGTCTCGTTGTAGTTTGTAAAGTTTGTAAATGCTGAAAATCTTACGATCGGACGAGAAATTCATATTTTATAATTTTGGCATCCCCCGCCGACAGTTTTGCTGAGTAGGCACATGCCCTCAGATAGTGCCTCGAGTTTTAGCTTGTAAAGGCTGAAAATCTCCCAATCGGTCAAAAAATTCTTCGTACTTTACACGTTTGGGATTATCCCCCCCCACCGACAGTTTTGCTGAGAAGGTTCATGCCCTGAGATAATGTCTCGAGTTATAGCTTTGTAAATGCTGAAAATCTCTCTATTGGACGAGAAATTCATTACCGTTAATAGTTTTGGTGTTAACCCCCGGTTTCCAGGGCAGGAACATGCCCTCAGATAATTCGTTGAGTTGTAGCTGCTAAACGCTGAAAAATCTCCAGAGCGGACCAGAAATTCTTCTTTATATTTCATATTTTAGGTTTTAAGCCCCCCCCCAAGTTTTTGGGTTTGCACATACTCGCAGAGAATTTGGTTTAGCTGTAGTTTATAGAAAAATATCGTAAATAAGAAAATACGAAATTACGGAAATTTTATGTGCGTCAGATAACCAATCTTGGGAGACGGAGCAGCCCAGGGCGCAATTTTTATACGGCCCCTTAAAATGTTTGTGGTCAGTTCTCCGCTTAGTCTTAGGCCAAAAAATCATGATAATGTCTAAGTTTCTTACTGAAAATGAAATATTAAAAAAAATATTTATGAACAATAGTTGTTCAAGTACTGGGGAATATAGCCACACGGAATTTGTTTATGCAGAACAATTTTATGGCACTGAAATTCCAATGTGTCCAGTTCTCCGTACCCATATTAAAACAGCCTTGTTTGGAAACAAACCTCAGTTAGCAAGAATTGTGTGGGATATTCAGTGCTCAGGAATGGAAATCAGAGCTGCAAACTTCTGCTTCAGATTTGACGGCAGAGATGTGATGAGTGAACTTTGTTCGCCAAGGGGGAAGGAGGGGGAGATTGCTCTTAAGAGGAGCCAGTGGGAAAGGTCGAAAATCCAGATGTTTTTGAGTTTTTTAGTTTTGGAGGAGGGATGCTTCCTATCCATGAGAGATCGGAAGCAATTTTAATTACTTGTGGCTCATCAAGCCACAAAGCTCGATCTTCTGGAAACTTCGGAATTTGTATTTTGCCTCCAGACAATGATGGGTTCGCATTACTTTAACCATGGGAAAAGAACTTGCGCATAGCGGAGCTCAGAGTTTGGTTGTAGTTTCGTTGTGTTTGTAGATCAGAAGGTTGGGGAATTTTTGGTTCTAGTTTCAGTGAGATTTATTTTAGTTGCTATAATTTCTGTTTTAGCACATGATTTTGATTATTTTTCTTGTGTGTTTGTACAGCTAAGGAAAAAAAAGGACGTATACTTATATATATTTTTTAATTCTGAATAGTAAAAAGTTACTTTTCTTCAGTAGTAATTCTTAGCCAACATTGGAAAGCAGATTTTATTACAGTAATTGCAAATGTGGAAAACTGCCAAATTTATTCACAATGGCAGGCAAGTGTTTATTTAATCAAAACTGGTTGGAAAATAGAAATTATAAGGATTGGCTTCAGTGCCATCCAACAGACAGATATCAAGCAAAATGTAAATTGTGCTGTAAGTCTTTCAGCATAGCAAAAATGTGTGAATCTGCACTAAAAAGCCATATGAAAGGGGCTAACACACCCAGTTATTGTCCATCAAAATTTCATCAAATATTTCATCCCTGCTGAAACCCAAAACTTCAGAAGCAGTGATAATGGAAGAAGAAAAAAAAAAGTGATGCAGTGGTTACACAAACAACTGGAATTGGTATTCATGTGGCAAAAATTGACATTATGGATGCAGAAATCATATGGACCATGAAAACCATTAAAAGTCACAATTCCTACAGATCAAATGATGACATTGAAAGAGTTCTCAGACAAATGTTTCCTGACAGTGTTATTGCTTCAAAATTTTCATGCGGTGCCAAAAAAACCTAGTTATTATGCTGTTTTTGGTATTGCTCCATTTGTGAAAGATTTGATATTGCAAGAGTTGGCCCAAAAGCAGAATTATATTTTATTATTTGATGAACGTCTGAATGAAATGAGACAAAAGAAGCAAATGGATATTCATGTACGATTTTGGTCAAATGATACAGTCATAACGAGGTTCTTTACTTCTGTATTTATGGGGCATGCTACAGCAGAAGATCTGTTTGGGTCATATAAAACTGTCATTTTGTCTCTGAAGCTATCTAAAGTTCTACAATTGTCCATGGATGGGCCCAATGTAAATTGGAATTTTTTCAGTATGCTTCAAGATGAAGCTGTCAAAGAATTTAATAAGTAGTTGCTTAACATTGGAAGTTGTGGACTACACATAGTTCACAATGCTTTCCAATGTGGTTGTCAATCAGCGGACTGGGAAATAAGTATTTTACAAAATTTGTATTTTTTGTTTAAAGATTCTCCAGCAAGACGTGAAGATTTTTCAAAGCTTGTAAAACATGTAAATTTTCCAAAAAATTTTGTCAAACATAGATGGCTTGAAAACATTTTGGCAACTAAATGTGCATTGGAGTTATTACCTGATGTTCTAAGGTATGTAAATGCCATTAAAAAGAAATCTCTTCCCACTCCTCAGTGCAAGTCTTTTTCAGTTGTCCAACATAGTGTAGAGGATAATCTTCTTGAAGTAAAATTGCATATCTTTTTGTCAGTTGCAAAAGTTCTATATCCATTCCTTCTGAAATATAAAACTGACAAGCCTATGATTTTCTTCTTGTCTGATGATTTCAAACAACTTCTGATATCACTGCTGCAGAGGTTCATTCAACCACACATCATGAAAGAAGCAAATATCCTGTTCAAGTTGATCAAATTAGATTTCAAAGATCCAAAATTACATTGCAAACTGGAAAACATTGACATTGAATTTATTGCTGAAAAAAAACTGAGGACACTTCTTGCTATGAAAAAAGTCAGCAGTTGTGATGTATTCAACATTAGAATGGAGTGCAAAAGTTTTCTTGTTACAGTTGTGGCTAAACTGACTGAAAAATCACCTGTGACATACAGTTTAGTGAGACACCTGTCGTGCTTTGACCCAAGACACATGGCAAATAACAAGCATAGTTGTGTGAAAAAATTGCGTTTAGTGTTGAATTACCTGACTGAAACTAATCAGTTGCAAGAGAGTGAATGTGATGATGTAATTAGACAGTTTTCCATTTTTCTAGACACTGAGGTGGCTACTGAACATTCACTCTCCAGTGATTTTGACCCAGAAAATTCTCGTGTGGACACATTTTTATGTGCTAAAATAAATATTAAGAAATATTCCAATTTGTGGAAAGTCGTTGGACAAATGCTTTTGCTCAGTCATGGTCAGGCTACTGTTGAACGTGGCTTTAGCGTCAACAAAAAAATTGAGATAGAAAATATGAAAGAGCATACATACATACATAGCACACAGGCTGATATGTGACTACATAAAACTTTCAGGTGGTGATGTGCACAACATTACGATCACCGAAGAATTATGAAGTTGTGTAGCTAATGCACGGCAAAAATACCTAACATATTTGGAAGACCAAAAGATGGCATCTTTGGTACGAGGTCAGAAGAGAGCTGTTGATTCTGGAAAGGCAGATGAACTGAAAAAAAGAAAATATGTCTTGAAAAAGACATACAAGAACTATTGAAATCTGCTGGCAGTTATGCTGAGCAAGCAGAAGATACTAGTAATGTAACAATGATTGCCAAATTGAACAGTCTTAGGCATTCAGCCAAGGATAAGCAGCAAAAGTTGTTTGAAATTGAGAGGACTTCAAAAGGCTTGAGAAGTTAAAAACACAAGCTTTTAAAGGTTATGTAAAAAAAAAGAAGGCTGATTATAAGAATTACATTTAGATTAACTTCTTGTACAAATTTTGCTTATTTCAGAGCTGTTTTTCTTTATTTTTTTGCTACCAAATTTCATATAATCCAGAATATTCTTCAGTATATCATCATTGTGCCAAATAATCATCATAAAGGGCATGAGGCTTTTTTCCCCGTTATGCTACAAGACAATTAATGCTTTGCAACTTACAAAGAATATTTATGAGTATGACTATGTATCACAGATACTTTTAAGTTTATATTATACAGGAGTGCAGTCTTGCACTTAGAGTAATTAACAAGCTGGCACTGGTTCCATAGTCAATAGAAGTGAAGTGTGGATTCTGCAGGGTAAGTTACTTGCTTAAATAATCATTTTGTGTTTTATTTTACATTTGTGTGTTTAAAGCTGGGTAACATGACATTATATGCATAGTATGCATTTAAGATAATGCCACACACCCAATGCTGTACAAAAATGTTTTAGTTAAAGCTTCAAAGCAACAGTTTTCCAAAGGTGCATAGGGTTGCTATCTTTCAGACTCAACATTTTGTGTAGATATGCTAACAGTTCAGTGTTATTAGTATTGTGTTTCTAATCCTTTAAGCCATTGCAGTAATGGTATAACTGATTCTATATTTACTGTACATAAAATAACATCTTTTAACGGACTATGCACATACTAATCCCTGCCGCCAGTTTTTTTTATATCTGATCACACAACACAGTTTCCTGGGTATTATAGCAAAGTTCATTTCACTTTTTTGCAATTTTCGTTTGCTTGTTCCTTTAGTATATTCACGAACAATACAAGAAGTTTGTCTTTATTAAATTATTAATTAGAACTCTTTCTGGCCAAATGCACTAATAAAATAAATAGTTCAGACTTAACTTGCCAAAGCTAGTAACTCACTGGGGAATTCGAACACTGTTTTTAGCCAAATAAAATATTGCCGATAATGCCCTTGAAAAATGAAAATTTTCCCTTGAAAAGTCCTTGAATAGTCCTTGAATTTTTTTCTGGTTAAGGGTACTCACCATGATTTAGGATTTGTGATTCTAGTGGCCTTAACACAGCCTCAGCAAGCACAGAGGACATCGGGAAGCCCATAGCCACCCCTTTCAACAGTTTAAATACTTGGTTGTTAAAACCGAAATCATTATAGTCTACTACAACATCGATTGCATAAAAGATGGCCGCCGCCGCCTCTTGGGAGAACAAAGTCGATTCCAGTAATGCTTGTTTTATGGTGCAAGATGCTTCCTCTACAGGTACTGACGGAAAAAGTGAAACAACATCAAGCGTACCAATGACGTGATGTGGAGCCACTATGAAGTCTTGAACTCTGTTGATAAAATCCACTGATGACCGAAGTACCATGGAGGATGACGGTAAGAACGGGGCAATGAAACCAGCTAAACTGTGTTCAATATTTATCGACGGGGCAGACCTCCTCATGATGATGGGGCGCAGTGGGTTGCCTTGCTTATGATGCCAAACTCTAGCTTGCAAGGATGGGATTTTTGGTCCTGGAGGAAGCCAAGCAGACTCGCGAATAACATCCGGGACAGAAGGCAGTTTTGCTAATCTCTTCACTTTAGCAATCCACTTGTTAGGTGGGTTGGATGTGATCACTTTTGAATTTGACAGTTCGATAAAGCCCACGATTTTCTTGTTATACTCTACAGAATCCAAAACAGCAATCAAACTGGATTTGTCTGTGAGTAAAAATTTGATCAACTGGTCCTTGGTAGCATTACGGATGGTAGAGGCATCATGCGTCGGATTGGCTGCTTTATCAAAATGTAAGCAGATCTTATTCAAACGTGAGGCGAACTGATAGCGTAGTGTATCTCTACTTTCGATGGGTACTTTTCCCAAAAGGCTTTCAATGGCCGGAATAAGAACCTTAGTAGGCGGTTGGGAACTCAAGCAGAATTTAGGTCCCATTTGCAACAAACAAAGTTCCTTATTAGAGAAAGTCTTGGAGGAGAGATTGACAACCAGAATCTGGAACTTCTGTTGAAGCGTTGGTAATGATTCTTTTAGTCTGGAGAGTTTCTTCAAATGGATGTAGCTTAGGGTCCGATGTTGACGGTTGACTAGCATACTAACTTTCCGTAAGAAGGTCCTCCAAGACCTTCTTACGGAAAATTATAAGGTCCTCCAAGGCAAAACCACGTCTAAGCATGAAGAAGGCCCCCGTAGGTGCTGAAAGCTTGCAACCAGTTGTTTGCTGTCATATGCCAATAAACGGATATTATTGTTCTTTACTTAGTTATTTGGTGTATTGCTACCCGTTTTTATCTAGTTTACTTTCAGAACATTCATTTTTCTTTATTTCCCTAAAAAATTAAACAGAATTTTTAAAATTTCCTGTTAAGTTTTTATCCGATTTCTACATACAGTTTGCTTTGTTTCTTGAAACGTGGAGTAGTTAAGCACAATGGCATGATGCACTCCTGCTTGGTGAAACACATCACATGAGATCCAACTCTTCAGTTGATCAAAGCTCTATTTTTGGTTCTCTTGTGACATGTTTCTTTAAACAGGAGCTCATTCAGTTATTAAGCTTAGCTGCATTGTCTTTTAGAAAGAATAAACATTGAAAGTAATCATCTGACTTTTTTTTTTTTTTTTTTCTATTTCATATGAGCCGTTTCTATGGCTATATATTAACTGATTCGATGTGGGCTGTATAGCTCTTAGGTTCACAAAAGATAATTTAATTATGGTGTAAAAAATGTACCTCTTGCATTTAGTTGTTAATGAAAAGTAGGTATTTGTATGAAAATCAGATTTAAAGAGTTCTCAGATGTGTGTTCTGGTGGTAAAACGCAAGAACAGAAGGAAATTTAACAATTCACTGCAACATGATTTGGGTCACATGACTCACATCTTAAAAAAACTTTCAAAATCACCTGGAAAAGTCAAGTATTTTTAATTTTTTTTTCACTTGAGTGGAAACCCTGGCATTGCATTTCTAAAAAGTGTACAATGGAATTTAGTTTCCTTTAGTCAGTAAAACAAGATTTTTTAAAAAATCAGATTTCTTTCATCTCCCTCAATTTTTTACTGATATTATATTGTGGGGGTAGTCTTGTTGAAAATTTCCAGTGTAAGTTTTATGGAAATAAATAGGTATTTGTTGCTTATACTAATGTTTGACTAAATTCATATTTATTAAGCATTAAGGTATTTTGCATACTGTTATACACTTTTTGCTTGTATGATTTTTAATATTTCATTGATGTTTCATACTGGAATTATCTTTTCATTGAAAAACAAAAGGTTTCCACAGAATAGAAGAATGAAAGAATTGTGGGCTGCAGCTCTGAAAAGGAAAAACTGGAAGCCAAGCGATTGGAGCCATGTGTGCTCCAATCATTTCCGTGAAGAAGATATGGACAGAACTTCCTTGGCAATTGTTCGATTAAGAGAGGGAGTGGTTCCTACTATATTTACTCCATCAACTTCTCAGGTAATGTAATAAAAGAACTTTTTTTTTTTGTAGTTTTCACATGGATTGTTTTACTTGCCTGTATCTGATTAACACAAAACTAGATGTATTGGCAGATAATTTTCAGTGGTAGTTCAGTAGGAAAACCCAATGTCATCTATTGAGTTGTCGAAAAAGTCATGACATATTTTAGTCATGTTTTGCAAAGGTCATTTATTGATAGAAAGAACAAAGATCAATCAATGGTATAATGTCCGTTTTGTTTGATAACCTTTTGCCTTCTTGAGCTGCAGAATGCCTTGTTCATAGAAGGACCTGTCTTTTGTGGCGAAAAACTGTACAAGGTGCTGATTTACAGCCTCATCTGAATTGAACGTTATACCATGCAAGGACTGTTGAAGAGAGTGAAACAAGTGGAAGTCTGACTGCGCAAGGTCAGGCAAGTGTGCTGGATGTGGCAACACATCCCACTGAAGCTCCAATAATTTTTGGCGGGTGATCGAACTTGTGTGTGGTCTCGCGTTGTCTTTGATGGGACACAACACCTTTACGATGAATGAGCTCTGGAAGTTTCTGGATGATGAATTCGTTCAAACTGTCCAATTGCCAACAGTACACATTCGAATTGATTGTTTGGTTCCGTGGTAAGAGCTCGAAAGACACCACACTTTCAAAATCTCACCACACTGAGACCAGAACCTTCCGTTGATGAATGTCTGCTTTGGATGTCGTTTGAGGCGAAGCAGCACGTTGGGACCAAGACCGTTTCCACAGCACATTGTTGTACACAATCCACTTTTCATCACCAGTTATCAGTGCTTCAAAAAAGGAGTTTTCCTCACGTTTAATGAGCATATCGCACATGTTTATACGCACTGTCAATTGAGCTTCTTTGAGTTCATGAGGAACCCACACATCGAGCTCGTATCCCAGCTTCTTCAGGTGGCCGTGAACGCTTGAATGATGGATGTGCAATGTATCTGCAATCTCTCGTGTCGTGTAACATGAGTTTAGCTCGATCAATGCCTTGAGTTGGTCGTCATCAACCTCATTGGGCCTCCCTGACCGAGGAGCATCATTGAGGTCAAAATCACCAGCACGGAATTTTGCGAACTACCGCTGGCACTGACGTTTTTGTAGAGCATTATCACCGTAAACTTTACGCAACTTTTCACAAGCTTGACGCACATTCTTCCCTTTACAGAAGTAACACAGTAAAATATGGCGAAAATGCACAGTTTGGTCTTCCATCTTCAACTTGATGTCAAATCTCTGCCAATCAACTAAATCACTCACTATTCCTTTTAGACTGCAGCTAGAACTGGCACCTGTCGAATGCCATAGCGATAACAGAGCTGCGGATACCACTAGTACTTCCAAAACCGCCCAACCGCCATCGGGTGCCAAAATACGTCGTGACTTTTCTGACAACCCAATAGTAGCTGACCTGATCGAATGGGTATTGTCATGTTTGTAAAGTAACCAGCAGCAAGGAGGTCTTGTGTTAGGGACTGACTGCTGCCATGTGTTTTCATTGCTGTCAAGAGTAATACATTTAATGTACCCAGTAAATAAAAGAAAATCTTGTTTTTTAAAGTCTGCTCAGTGCTCACACATTTTTTCCCTCACTGAGCCTTAGTTCAATACTTTTGAGATTTAATTTACATGCATTTTTCATATCACACACCCACAAAAAATATTTCATATATTTGTGGAGCTCACAAATGCATGTTTCTTTTAATTCTTCATACCAGATAACTTGGCTGCAATTAAGTTTACCATTTTCCTTCAGTTTTAAAGTGTGGAAATAAAATGTTCACATAAGTTTTTTTTTTTTTTTTTTGCTGTCTTTGTTAATGAAAAGTATCTAACCTCATGTTACAGCTCAGCATTTTTTAATTTATTTTTATTTTTTCAGCTTAACAAGCAATATCTTGATTAGATTTATTGTTTTCTTTTAACTCTGAAGCTTAAAACTGAAATGTTCAAGATTTGTATAACATATAACAATGCATGTGTTACGACTGGGGCTGCGAATTGGTTGCACTCCGGGCTCTTTTATGGATACTGCAGGTGAGAGGACTTAATAAATGACTTAGGCCAGTCCAAAGAAAATTGGTAGCATTTAAGACAAGCACATACTTTTAATACAGATAATTATCAACATAAACTGATTGGTAGATGGTAAAATAATTAAGATAAGCTATGACACTTTGTGCTGGGATGTAAATTTAAGTAATGTTGGGCTGGATTTTTGGCTATTTTAACATTCTTAGTTGGACTCGTCAGCCAATCGTTAACTCATGCAAATTAAAGTTCCTGAACTTCAGCCCCTGCATTCTGGAAAGTTCAGGATGACAAACAGGACTTACTCACTTGGATCCTTGTAGTTTTTTTTAATCCACCGTTCTTCTTCGGCATTTATCCTGGGGGGAGAGCAGGCTGTTAATGGCACTCTTTTTTTGCCGCTTGCCTAGGTGGAAACACAAACACTGTGAGCACACCACTGATGATAATCAGCAATAAGCTGGTCTTCAGATCTCTGTCTCAACACTGCTCCTCGGTCGAGAGGCAGAAAGGAAGTCGCCCTGTGAACAAGATGCTGTCGGTTCCCGAAGCACTAGCGGGACAGAATCAGCTGAAATTGAGCAGCCACGCTGGGGTCAGTTGACAGCTACTCTATTGGCGAAGTCCGATGGGGGGGGGGGGGATTCTTCTCCCTTAATTGTGCTCGTTTCTCCACAGCAGCGATGCCCAGCCAGGTTACTTGTTGATATTCCTGGAGCGCCTGGGAAGACGTTGGAAGGCCTCGGCTGTAGTTGTCTGCATGCTTTTGACGGGTGCTGTCTCAAAAATTTGTATAGGCAAAAAAAAAAACTTTCTGATTGCTGGGCCTCTCATGTTCCTTCTATTTTTCTCTAATTTTTGGTCACCATCAGCTCAATGCGACTATGAGGCCAGTCTTTTTATGTTTTCCATTTATGTAGGGGAACCAATTCTCGTCCGATTGGTTTCAATAATCGAAGGTCAGCAAACTCCCTCTCTTTTCTTGGACGCCTGGTTTATTCAACGATACCGTTTTCTTCTGTTCTCACTTTCGACTCCCTGAACCATCAAAACAAACCACTTGAAAATTGGTTTATTAGCATCTGGCCATATCGCATGCCGTCTAGGGACAGAGTTCCAGATGCATTTTTGTCAGGGTGAAGGGACGAAAACTGGGGACTTTGTTCACAGGATGTGTTTCCTTGCATTAACTCGGCGCTCTTAAAAAGCGTCCCAAAAATACAACTTTGGCCATATTATTTTCATAACGCATGGAAATGATTTTTGACAGGCAGGCAATTAAAGTGCATGGCTGCTACTGGCTACATTTGATATTTCGACAACTGTTGCTCTGGTCAGCTACGGAAATTTATTGGATTTTCCTCTAAGGGACAGCCTTTTAAGTTTCAAAGAGAAGGTATAAATTAATGCAGGGGTCGATCTAGGTTTTTAAAGGCGATACCCATTTTTGTGAAATTTACCCTGTTTTTGTGAATTTTGCCTATTTTCGAGTTAAGGACAATTTTAATCATCTACATCATCTACAATCATTATTCTGACAGTAATTATTATTTTATTATGTTTTCAGTTATTTTTTTATTTATTATTGCTAAACGTGGTTCATGCTTTCCCAGTTTGCAACAAGTTTTCTGTGCTGATGACTGTGTAGGGAGACAGTTTTTTTTTAATACAACTCTGATTGTACTCCAGCTGAGATCTTGGAAGGAAAATAACAATAACACTCAAGGTTGTATTAAACCAAGAAAGTCATTAAAGGTTGAAATTTTTAAGTGCTAAAGGAAAAGAAATGATTCACTAACTAAAAAAAAAAAAAAATTGTATGTCACAATGCAATCTCCCATAAAGTGTACTGTCAGCACTTCCCCATCATGTTTCTTTTCATAATTGTAAACATGCAAGGTGTAAATACATTTCCTGGGATCCTGGCTGGTGCCTGATACAGCAAAGATCAATGTGAGTACGGATGGGCAAAAAAATCATCATTGTTTTACAAGTGAAAATCAATGTTTGAAACTGCAAAAGAATATTTCCTACATGAAGCAAACAAATTTCTTTTTGTTGCCTTCTTTTAAAAAAGGGAATATAATATTCCTATGGCGTAAATTAGCAGTTTTTTTCACTGTTCGATGTTTCGTCACCGAAAAGTGTGTTCTTATCCTCGATGTTACAGGAGTCTATACATTAGAGAAACGTCGAGATTTCCACTGCTACATCAAGCGTTTTAACAAATATTGGTTATTCGATGTTGAATTGGTGAGTAATCACCGATATATTGAACAGCAAATTTACCCATAAATGTGCCAGTTACTGCTGCAAGATGAAAAAGATGCTAGTTCTTCGACTTTTTGGTAAAACGTGGTGGTTTTCACCGTTACATCAAAAATTTCCACCGATACTACCGATAGATGGATGTTGAGGAATGAGTATTCACCAATATTCTTATTTCTGCATCTAAATTAGCCCTGCAAAATGCATGTGGAATGAGGCTGCCAGCGGGGGAAAGTGCTCTAATAACGCTTTGGGATTCATTTCAGCAAACATTGACAGTTTAGTTGCCAGTACAGCCAGTAGTGATGATGCAGTAATTGATAGGCATCCATCAGAGACCGTTTTATTGATAACATTTTATAACGATGAAAAAAAGCACTTTCGTTAAATCAGAATCACTTTGGTCACCACACCCTTACCACTGTTCACTGGGATCTACGTTTTCTTGTTCGTGATCGTATCAGGCGAACATGGCAGGGTCAGTGGGACCAACAGGTGGAGAATAAACTGCACCGTATGAAGCCTATCCTTGGAGTCTGGAAATCATTGTGTCTCCGGAACCGTAGGGAGGAAGTTGTTCTTGCTCATCTCCACATTTGGGCATTGTCGTTTCACTCATCGCTATTTGCTGTGTGGCGACACTGCCTCTATATGCGAGACATGCAACTGCCTACTCACTGTCGCTCATGTTTTATGCAGTTGTGTTCATTTTCGTCATCATCGCTATCACTATTTTAATTTTCATTTGCTGGACGACGGCGCATGCTTCAGAAGCTCTTTAAGCAACTATTATGATGCTTTCACAGATTTTTCCTTTTTAAAACTTACCTAGCAAAAAAGAAAAAAATTACTCACTAACTAACTTTTACACATTTTCATCATGCTCTTTTCTAACTTTTACCAAATTAACCTGTTCTTATCTACATCACACCCCTCTTTTAAAAATGTTTCTCGGATAGTTCTGTGTCTGGCGCTCTTTGGCCAAACCTGACCCTTGCGCCATTAAAATCAACTAACTAAATCAGAATTAACGCAGCAATCTGACATCGCTGAATTGCGTGCATTTTTACTGTTTCACAAGTAACATTTGTCACGTAAGAAAACTTGAAAATTAAATCGTCCGTTCTGGAACAGGAATGCATGCAATTCAGCGATGTCTGATTGCTGTGTTAATAATTCTGATGAATTTCCACATTAAATGTGATGAATATTTCTTCCACCCTAAGCTACATTTGTTAAACCAACGATATTGAAGTTGACTCTTACTTTAAAATATTCTTGTTAAGATAAAATTTTACTGAAAGTGAAGATGCCATCACAGTTTAAAATATTTTTGTGAAGATACTGTTTGAGCTAAAAGTATTTTTGTGAAAATACTGCCTGGATCGACCCCTGGTATAATAAATAAAATATTATTGATGCTTGAAGATCAACATGCTGCGATTGCTTTAGAGAAAGGAAATGTTTGTAGGTTCAGTTTGATCCTTACCATTCTGTTTATTCAGTGTGTTTTGGTGGTGAAAGTAGGTGGGAATGATATTCCCTTAAGAAATTGGTAGGGGTAACAATGTTCTCCTAAATAAAGTAATTGTGAACAAAAGTACATAAGCACTTGAAAAAACAAATGTGCTGCTGAACTATTAAATTCAGTTTCGCTGTTTATTTGTATTTATGAATTCTGTTCGTAATTAGAGCAAGATTTTTATAATTGAAAATTTTCTCTTTGATTTTGCAGTTTTCAGAGCTTTTGAACCAAGACAATAAATTTTGTCCTTCAGACTCTTAGCTAAAGACTCTTAGCAGAATGGTAAGGATCAAACTGAACCTACAAACATTTCCTTTAACATTTCCTACAAACATTTCAAATTGACTACGTTGATTTTGTATCATACTGTACGTTATCCTGCGTGGCGATCAAACTGAACCTACAAATATTTCCTTTAACATTTCCTACAAACATTTCAAATTGACTACGTTGATTTTGTATCATACTGTACGTTATCCTGCGTGGCGGAATCTTTGAACTAGTAACAGTGCTGCAGGCTAGCTTAAAATACCAAAATCAAATTCATTCATAGTGACAGTTTGATACATAGCAGCTGAACAAGGCCACACTGATTTCTGGAGAAAACGACATCCTTTAATTGTTTAAAATGTCTAGCGGCAACGGTTTCTTTGGTAACTTTGAAAGGAACACCTTCTCAGGTGTTCCTTTTGTAAGTTTAAGTTACTGGGTATGTAGTTCTTGTTGTTTTGATGAATCAAATAATAGTAATACTGTATACCTTTAGGTAAGAAAACTGTTAGTGACTTTCAGCTGACGTGTAACTAGGTGAATTTAAACTGACGTGTAACTAGGTGAATTTAAAATTTACTAGTATCTATTTTTTTTTTTTTTTTTTTTTTTTTTGTTGCTTTATGTGTGGGGTGTTCCATAAAAGATGCACTTCAATTTTCAGCCCCTGTCACCTGCAGCTGTGTCGCGTTTTTTTGCTCCTTCGCTGCGTGTTGTGCGGGAGGAGTGTTAAGGACGTTAAATATGTGGCTGGGGGTATTTTTGAAAGGAAGGGGTTTATTTTGTAATATGGCTAGCCCTGAAAAGGGCCTTTATGGAATGTGAGTATTTCAGGTGTTGTTAAATATTTATAACGACGGAAAAGTGTTTCCACGTCATTGAGAACCTGTCTATCTAGTACAAATATTTAAGTGGAAAACATTACGTACTAGGGAAGAACTGTTTGATGATAGCAATAATCACCTGAACACAGTGTTCAAGATGACAATTTCATCAGAATAAATATTCGAGAATGTGGTCTACCAAGTGGTCTTTGTGAATTCCATTAGATAGTGTGCATTTGAGAGACCGCCACTCAACACCTTGCGTATGCGCCCCAGTAGTCAGATCGACGAAATTGAGTGAGTGGGTTACTGACAGATGTTGGAAACCACAGGATGGGAAATCGCGGTATGCAGCCCACTGATCCGTCATTACAGTACTTCCAGGTTGAACATGTTTCTGGATGTGCGGCTGCAATGTGTGAGCAGAGCGGTTATTCTCCGGTCAAATCTCAACCCTGAATCTTTTCGAATCTCGTTCAAAGATGCCAAGGATCCTAGGTGCCCTCAACGAGACGACCACGACTATACTTCCGCTTCCCAACCTTCGCCTCATCCACTTCTATGATTACACCAGGGCCTCCAAGCTGTCCTTCATCTTGTTCGTAGGCTACCATAAACTCTGCGACTAGTTCTCTGCAAGACTGATAATAGTCGCTGACTGTCGCAGAGGATGTGGAAACCCCACCCTGGAAAGATTCCTCAATTGCATCATTGTAGGACAATCCTTCGGCAAAGCAATATAAAAGAGTCGTCACCTTATCAAGAGGAATACAAGCAGCTTCAAACCACGTCCCAAGTAAACGGGAACACTGCTCACTTTTCCCTGTAACGTGATTCTTCCTACACCTGAATTGTCCTAAACGATGACACATATCCACTCGCAAACTCATTGGTTGACCTGTGGAACATCTCCGTTCGGTTGGAAGGAATCCTTTCCGCTCACACCGTGCAATACATGTTTCTCCATCCTTCCCAACTTCGTCGAAGCCTGCAGTTCCACATGGCGACTGACAGAGCTACAACGCACACTAGAAAAAACACAAGCCACATATTGCTTAGAACAGGGTGAACAGAAGTAAGTACACGGGATTCACAGCTCACACACTGCAAACAGCTATTACGTAGCACACACAGCACGGGAGAAAATGCCGACGCAGCTGCAGCGTCACCTATCGCGAAACGTTTCTTCCGTCATTCCAGCGGCGTATTGGCTGAAGTAGACGACGGGCTAAAGTCTAAATTCGTAAACATTTCAATAATTCATAAAAATTGATGTATTAAAGTGTGGTTTACATGAGAATAAATTGCAGGGGTGTGGCAAGGAAAAAATTTAGTTAAAATTTTCACTGATAGAGAGAGGGTGCTGTACGACATCTCATGTGTGAGATATATTCAAATGAGTGCTATGAAACACAGGGTCTACTGCTGGTAGCTCATAATGAAAGCATGCATTCCTAGTAGTTGGTGCAAACAGAGTTGTAAGGTTTGTTGCTGACTTTGGTGGATGAGACGCTGCTCGTGAAGTTTTATGTAAGCAAGGAATTGGCAGCGGAAGCTTTAAGAATGTTTTCGAAGCAGAAAAGGATGAAGAAAGGGCAAGGTCCTATCACTCCTGCCGGACTATAGTCTCTAGTACGATGTTTGGATGAAACTGGAAGTTTGTCACATTGCATTGCCACACCAGTGTTATCAGAGCAGTACCAGCACTGTGGTATCGCAAATGAAGTGGCACAATCAACAAGTGGTGTAAGCAGTGCACAGGAAGCTGCAAGAATAATGGGCATACTGAAAAGTCTGTGTTCCATATCCTGCACTGTGTGTTAAACTTGTATTCTTACAAACTGCAATGTCTTCACCAGCTGTCACCAAGTGATACCACTAAATGGGAAGAATTTGCAAAATGGGCTTTGACAAAAATGGCAGACCCAAAATTGCTGTTCAACATCTGCTGGACAGATGAAGCGCATTTTTCGTTGCATGGGACAGTTAATATGCATAACTGTCGAATTTGGGTGAAGAACAATCCATATATACCTACACAGAGGAGCCGTTGCATTTATTGTGACTCGCTGTTTTGGTGCAGATTCATTGCATCCATTACTGTCAGTTCCTATTTCTTTGAAGAGTCATGTGCAACAATGGGCTAGAAGACTTAAAAAAAAACTCTGTAAATACACAGCACTACTTGCAACTGCCACACAAAAACATGGCACTATGATTACAGAAACGAAATGTCCTTCACATAGTCACATTCATGCAGGACTGTACGCCACCTCATATCACATCTCCCGTGAAGCAGTTTCACATAGCATGAGTGGTCGTTTAGAATGAGTATGGCTCTTTCTCGATTTGGTTTGATACACAATATGCTGTTGGTAATATTTCAGAGTTTTCTATGAGTGGTTGATGTGAAAATGGAAATATATTCCATATGCATTGTAACAATAGTTTTCCTCTTAGGCCATAATAAGGATATGCCTCCTTTGGTTTGTAGAAATCTTACACCTACTGCATCGTTGAGTAAGAAGAATGAGGGTCATTCCATGTCAAGTCACCCAGCATTTTCACGAGATGTCACCCACCCACCTCAGATTTTTGTGAAAATTGGTACAAAGTATTGTACTGGTGAGATATGAAAGCTGTTAAAATTTTAGGTCAGTCGATACAATAGATCTTGAGTAGTGCCACATTAAAAATTAGGTAGTCTGCTTTTCAAGTTTACGCATTATGAGTTTTGACAACTACACTGTAGGACAAAAGAAATTCATAACTTCACAACTAACTGTTGCAGCCACATATATATATATTTTTCTTAAATGATCTGCATGATCCATGCATTTGGGAACAACTTGTTTCTGCACATTTTTGAATTAAAAGAACACTTTTTTTTTTTAATTTAATGACAAAAGACATGGAAAAATGAGGTCACATTTGTATTAAACAAAAAAAATTTTGAAATGAGCCCCCACTTCAAATTTGCTAAAAATATTTTCATGGGTGTATTATAATGTAACCTTTAAGCAGGGGAAAAAAATACTTTGAGCAATTCTCAATTTTGGTGAGGGGTGGGGGTGGCGTGTTTTATATATGGAACTCTTACATGATATTACCCAATTTTTTAGTTAAGTGGTTGCTTGATCGTTTTATACACTTTTCCCCCTGTAGTTGAATCCTATCGGTGAGTAGCTCAAAACAATATTTTATTTTTATGTGCCACCATCTTGGATATAGGTTCATTTTTCTTTTCTGCGGCAAGCCAAAATAGGACCTCACAATGGTTTTGAAAAAAGCGATTGCTTTCCTCTTATTGTAGATCAAAAGTTTTATTTTCAACTACCTTAAAGAGAACATTTTAGGCTTACAGGAAATGTATAGAAATGATAGAAACGTTTTTAAACTTGCTTAAAATGGCGTTGAAATATGCAATGCCGCCCCGGTGGCACTGTGGTCTAAGCGTTGACTTATGATCATTCGTCTGTGAAGGGTCCAGGTTTGAATCCCGGTGAGGCATGGATGTTATGCTTTTCTTACAGCACTAGCTCTCTCCCTTCCCTGAAACCAGTGGCTTTAAATTAGGGACAGTCAACTGCTTATAGCCCAGTGAGTTGCTCACGGTGGTCGTTAAACCTCCAATAGTTTAAAAAAAAAAAAAAGGAATCTGCAATACTCACAAGCATAAATCACCATTTTTGGTGGACTGTTAAGGTGACTGGGGGTTGGAACCCCAAGTTGAGAATTTTTGTGTAATAACTATGGCTAGTAGTTTTCAGCTATGGAGAACTTAAGTCTGGGAGAAAAAACACATGTATGTGCATTTCAGATCATCAGCAAATAAAATAATTTATTTTGGATCTTCATATTTTTTTTTGTGAGTACATCATAGTACATAAACTCAATAAGGAGAAATATTCTATTTTCATATTGAATGTGCAAACAAATAAAAGTAATTTAACCTGTTGAATGTTTAAAGTTGTAGTAAGGTACAGGAATTTTCTTTAGTTAGTTTTTTCATCCAGTGCACGTAAATGCTTTTAAGGGGGAAAAAAAGTCCATCCTAAATGTTTTTCTATCAATAATGAAAAGCTATCAATATGAAAAGTAAATTTCTCCTTAGTTTTCTGTCAATATGAAAAGTAAATTTCTCCTTAGTTTTCACTCCACAGTGAGTGCGGTGCACTGCCCTTCTCACTTTGAAAATGGATCGGTCTGACAGTGGTCACGTGACTGTTGGTGTTGGCAACAGTTCACATGGGTTGTGTAACTTTTGTACTTACTATGCATTTCCTAAATAAAAATATATATATTTGCCGCTGTATAAGATGCACCCATTTTCAGACAGTATATTTTGGGAAAAAAAGTTAGTTTTGTATGCCGGCAAATGTGGTAATTTAATATGAAATTAGAAGCAGATTTTTTACATTAAAATACATTTACCTGTGGTCATCTGATTTGCTTTGGCCGAAGGTGTCGTATTGCTTAACTTACTTCTGTTCGTAAAGAACAATTACTTAACGAATTTACAAATGTATGATTGGGTGAGAAAATTCAAGATCAGAAGGAACTGTAACAATTAATTGCAAATTTATTTGGGTTGCCACTCTGGAAAGACTTACAAAACCACCTGGAAAGGTCAGGCACCTTTATTTATTTTCAAGTGGTGCCCATAGCTTAAGACTTTAAAGAACCATTCAAATAATTATATTTGAACTTCCTATCTTTGGATTTTTTTTTCCTTTAGCATTCTTCAGTTTTCACTGTCATTAACAACTCTTTCTTCATATTTTAAGATTGTTAGCTGCAAAATTATGATTATCATAGGAATTTTTCACCTGCTGTTAGTTTATGTGATGTATTGTTTTGTTATACATAGTTTGGCATTCACTTTTATAGGTAGCAGCTGTACCAAAGAAAAAGACAAAAACTTCTACGAAGAGGTCAGCTAAAGGTATTCCTCAATTATTTTTTTATTCAGTCCTGTAAATTTCACCTTGAACATTAAGAAGCACATTTGACTTTGTTATTGTTGTTTATTGGAATGCAAACATTTCAAACCCTTTGGTGTTTTTCAGGATTAATTTTCAATGCTGTATTTCAATTTCTACCTTTAATGGGAATTCCTAAATCGTTCATGGTTTCTATTAATATTTTGCCAAGAAAGAGTCGCCTGAATTCTATTCCAGATATTATTGTAAATCGCCCGGCAAAGTTATCTATGTTGACAAGTATTAAAACTTTAAAAACATGCTTAAGTTCCATACTGTCTTTTGTAAGATTGAAAAGACTGAAGCTATCAGTTGAACATGTCTTCAGTTAATTGTTTTTTGTGTAACTTTAAACTTGTTTTTAAAGTTTTAATGATTTATAGTTGTCCAGATTTATCATGTTGATCCATTCAACCACTATTGTTCTTAGTGTTCTCCCTAGATTTTTTTACAGCTGGGTGGCAAAATTTTTTAGCTGGGTGGTAATTTTAACGACCCCTTTTCCAATCAAGGAAAAAAAATGCTGATTTGCTTAACATTATTATACTTATTAAACATCTTTAGTAGTGTGGTCGGCATTAATGTAACATAACATGATAAACAAAGTTAGAAAATTGTACAAAAATTATTTTAAAAATCAGTATTTACTAACTAATCATATTCGACACATTATTTATTTATTTTTTTATGGATTGAAGGTTTAACGACCACAGTCAGCAACTCAAAAGGCTATAAGCAGTCACTTACTAGTTTAGAGCCACTGGTTCCAGGGAAGGGAGATAGCCAGTGCCTTAAGGCAAGCACAACATCCATGCCTCACCGGGATTCGAACCTGGACCCTTCTCGGACGAATGGTCATAAGCAAGGCTCCAAAAAAAAATTTTAAATTTGTAGCCAGCTAAAACATGAAAAATGTTTTTCTTATTTCAATTGTCACCAGTTTGCATAATCATGTTATTAATTAAATTAATATACTCAGGCATAAGTTTATTAAAATAGTTTTTTATAATTAATGTAATGACTAATGACCATTGTGCATCAATTATATAAATGACTGATTCAGTTTATGAACTGATAAGCTTTAGTTAAAAAAATGAATTGTGACATGTATACAGCTGATAGCTTGATGATAATTATAGATAGAAATTTCAGATAATTGAGTAAAAATACTAGGTTACTTGGTATATACCAGGAAAAAAGCGTACTTCAGATAAACTCTGTGGATTCTGAAAGACTATTTCCCATTAGTCTGGCAAATATCATTGCATACTTAAACTGAGGTAGTATAGCCCTTCATGAATGTGATGCTCTAATTAGTTTTTTTTTTCCCTCATACTGAATTATCTAACAAACTCAGCAAAAAGAGTTCACATATTTATCTATTTTCTTTCAAAAATTGTGCATGTGAGGAAACAAGTCAAAAAGTAAACGAAATCATTATTCTCTTGAATCCTTGATGATCTTAGAGCTTGCATTTTGGCAACATAAAAAAAAAGAAAGTCCAGGTCGTAGGGAAAAAACTTGGTAGGGTAAGTCTTATCATAAGTGCAAAAATGTAAATAGAAAAATAATAATAAATAAATATTGTTAATTCCTTGTATCCAAGAAATTTGCTGCAAAATAATAACTATTTTCTACATGATTTCTCTTTGGAAAAAAATGCTCAACAGTGTTTATGATGTGATTCATCAAATTTTGTTTGGGATAATTTTCTTTTGATTGACATGTGCCCTTCTGTGTGTCTCACTGTTTTGGATGAAAAGTACTAGCTATCAACAGCTCTGTGTGGGAGGAAATCTTTGAGTGCTGATCAATTTAGATCATTTAATGCCGATTCTCCTATGCATGTTCTGTTTGTGCTTTTAATTAAGTTCATGTGGCTGAAACCACATTCACATGATGAGGTAGATGTAGGTAATACAGATACAATTGCAATTAAATGGCTAAGAAGTGGAAATCTCTGCCGGTAGATAATGCCTTTTCGAGTAAATCGGCAATCTGTGAATTTTTCCCGACAACTTTGAACTCTTATCACTCATTCATCAGGGACTTCATTTCCTTGTCCCATAAAGTTTCGCTACAATTGGAGGAAAGATACCTTTGAAAGTGCTGTGTTAAAGAATTTTTTATTTTCTCATTACCAAAACTTTCTAGATTTTCTTGAGGCCAGGTAAAGGTATCAAATACAGCAGTAGCTCTTACAACCTGATTGTCAGACTCTAAAAACCTTACTTGAAGATATCTCACCCCATCATTTATCATTTCCTTTTTATCCAACTCAAACACTTTGGGATCAATGTTGGATATTGTACATACCAGCAACATATTTGCCAACTACTACGGATTCAGTCGCCTGACTACGGAACTACGGAAACCTTGTTGAAACTACAGACGAGTCTACGAATTTTCCTTTTGTTTTTCAAAATTAGTTTTTCTGCTAATATTTCAGGATATATATAAATGCTTTTTGTCATAAACTGGAATTAGTGTAACAGTATTATCATGTGATAAGTGGAGGCTCGCGCAATGCATGCTCACGTGCTGGAGTTCGCTCTGGTCAAGCGTTAGGGAATTCCAAACGCATCAGATTGATTGTTACTGGTGGTAGTTTTGAACTGAAATCTGGCAACGTTACCTGTTCTGCTCACGTTGTCTCAGGACGTTAGGCTCGCGTCAGTGAATCGACTTCGAGTTTTGCACGTGCTAAGTTCGCTTCATTAGCATGTACGGTTGTTGTATTGTGCCTTTCTTCTTCACAAAGATGGATCATTTCCTGAAAAAGCGTCAGAATGAAGCAACAGCTTCCGTGCCACCAAAAAGAATTGAAGAATTGCCAGAAATTTAAAAAGGAATATTCCAAACAGTGGCCCTGCATTGTTGCATCATCGGAGAAAGACGGATATACCTCTTTTGTACTGTATGTACTTAGAAATTTTCTGTGGTTCACGGGGGACGTGACGATTGTTGGCGCCACGCTGCAAGCAATAAACATGTGGAATTTGTGAAAAGTAAAGCCTCAAATCACAGTGTTTCATTATTTTGTACTAAAGGTGATGATTTTAGTACTGTACGATCCGAAAGTCTTTTTGCAAGATTTCTAATCTAATATAATAATATTCCGATTTCAGTTGCAGATCATACAGGACCATTGTTCACAAAAATGTTTCCAGACTCTATTATTGCTAAGAAATACAGCAGTGGGTGCACAAAAACAAGTGCCATCATTCGCACAATGGCGATTCCAGCAAATCTAAGATTTGTGATATACTTAAAAATAATTCATTTGCGTTAACGACTGATGGCAGCAATGACATCGAGGCCAAAAAGCTATATCCCCTAGTTGTTAGCTATTATGCTCATGAAAAGGGCCAAATCATAACCACTTTGCTTTCATTATTAGATTCTTCTGATAATACTGGAGAAGGAATATTTAAATTAATCGAATCTGAATTAACGAGACTGGGCATAGGGTGGAATAATTGCGCATCCTTTTGTTGTGATAACGCGAGCACTATGGCTGGCCGTTTCAAAGGTGTAGCAGCTTATATTAAAAGCAAACAGCCAGATATTAAAGTTCTTGGTTGTCCATTATAACTGAGGGAATAAAGTTGCCAAGAAAAGTTTTTTTATGCTGGTATGTATTATTGCTAAAGGGAGGCAATTTTTTTTTTTTTTTTTTTGGAAATGCTGGTATTAATTCAACAAATACAGCAAAATAATGTATCTCTACCTGCTGGATTTCTAATAGTTCTTTCCAATTGAATACAAAGCAATAAAAAATGAGTGAAATGGGAATGCTAAGCAATGCTCAGAAATAAGTATGATTGAACAGCACAGTGCATTTTTACACCAACGCTGTATGGCAAACATCTATATTGCTTTAGTTTCGAAAAAGGAAACTTATTTTGGCAGAGTACAACAGAAAAAAATAAGGTAAGCTCCTTTAATTTTACTTTATGCATTAAAGTTTGCTATTTGCATTGTTTCAAATAATCCTGTAGTTCATTAGATAAAAAGTTGCATTGAGCCATTTGAGCATTGTACTATATAAATTATAAATTCTATGAAATATAAACCCCTAACTCAAAAGCAATAGTAAATTAGTTAGATTTAAAAAAAAAAAAACCTGTTAAATTAAGCCATTTAGAAGCATGTAAGGAATTACTTTATCACGGTCAAAAGTAGCTGTTACGTACGCCGCATAACAGTACGAGTTACTACTGAGAGTGCCCTGGTCAATGTTGGCAGGTATGCAGCAATAGTGGTCGAATTCAAAAACGAACTTTCATATGAGCCAGAACAAATTTTCAAGTTTTACAATTCATTTATGGCTCTTCTGATGTGTATTGCAATTTGGCTTAAAAGCAACTGTTCTGTTTGAAATGTGTATTGCAATTTGGCTTAAAAGCAACTGTTCTGTAGAAACTTCCTTAAAAATACTAAAAAATCAAGCACTTGACATTCCGCTTTCTCACAATCTTACTTTTAACAAGAAAGGTTCTGCGTCTGCGAGAACGTATTTGGTTGTCTTTTCTCCTCTCCCCCGCATCCATGCACACGTGCTGTCCTCCACCCACCCTCACTTTCAGGTGGGGGAATTTGTGATGCTGGCACATGTGCGCCCATGAACACCGACTGACACGTGGTTTCGGCCTTCACAGACTGTAGTCATCAGTGGGAGTACATTGACCAGAGGGGGGAGTTTTTCTCTCTTAACTATTATAATTAAATGCATCTTGCAATTTTTCTCCCTTGCTAAATTTGTGATAAAAAAATAAACCAATTACAATTAGAAAACATGAACAAAAAAAGTGCTTTTCTCTGAGTGAAAAAAAAAATAAATTTTTACTAACTAAAATGCTTGTCGCCTGGCAGAAAATTTTAATCGCCACTGGTGACCACATTTTTGCAGCCCTGGTCATAAGTCAGCGCTTAGACCACTGCACCAGCAGGGTGGTGACACAGATTTCAACAAGTTTTCATCAACACTGATGGTGTATGTGGGAATAAGTTTTCCGTTCTTACTATTATGTGCACTGTGAAAACATTAAAGAAAATATAGCCGGGTGGCCCACAAAATTAACTGGGCAGGCAACCCAGTAAAAAGGCTCTAGGGAGATCACTAGTTCTGTAATTAACATATATTATGCCTAGTTAAGTAAGGTAGCCATTGGATTCTCTAGTATCATTGAAACTGTTCTCTCAGAATTACATTGTAATGTTCTGGCAGGATAACTAGAATTACTGAGAAGTTTTATATGTGGTTGTGAATCTTGTTTTTCATGCTTTTTATCTTCATATGCTGCCCCATTACATTGAAGTTTGCAGCTGAGCATTAAGTTTTGGTTTAAATAACTGCAAGGAAAACTAAAATATTAGTATCAACATCAGATACGTACAGTATCATAGCTATTATCCTAGCAAAAGGAAGAAAAAAATGCTAATGGCAAGTCCCTTTATATGTGATGACATGGTAAAGATGTGGTTTGTCAGTGTGCAATGCCATTAAACCCAGCTTTCTTCCATGTGATTATGTATCATTGAAATGAATGCTTTCTCGTACGTGGCAGTGATGCAAAGTAGAGTGGTTATATATCATCGTCATCCATTATCAATCCACTGCTGGACGAAGGTCTCCCCAAGTTTCTTCCACAAAGGTCTATCTTGTGCCAGTCTCCTCCATGTTACTCCCGCATACTTTCGAATTTCATCCACCCATCTCACATGTGGTCTTCTTCTGGGTCTTTTCCTGTTCCTTGGAATCCAGTCTAAAATTTCGGCTGTCCATCGATGGTCTGTCCTTGTATATATATATATATATATTTTTTAAATATGCCTTTATTTGTGCGCGCGCACACACACACAGAAAAATCCTTGTCTCCAGCATTATGAAGATGTCACTGTAGCAGTATGTTCACGTTCATAAGTTTTGCCCTTGTGCAGAACTAAACAAAGCAAAGGTAAAATTTGCTATAGATCAATAACCAAGCCACTTATGTGCATATTTGTTATACACCAAAGATCAAAAACATTACAACCACCTGCCTAATCTGATGTTGGTTCTCCATGTTCCACTAAAACAGCTCTTACGTGGCGAGGCATGGATGCTACAAGATTTTTAAAGATGTCTTGTGGTATCTGGTACCAACACATTACCAGAAGATCCTTTAATTCTTGTAAATTACGTGGTTGAGCCACCATAGAGCAGTTTTGCTGTTTTGGCACAAACCAAAGAAGCTCAATTGGATTGATGTCTGGGGATTCTGAAAGACATTGCAATACCTTGAAATCTTATGTTTGGCAAACCATTCCTAAACTATCCCAGCAATGTGGCATGAGTCATTATCCTGCTGGAAGAAGGTACTACTAGAGGGGAATATTGTTGCCATAAAAGTTTTTACCTAGTTTGCAATGATGTTTTGGTAGGTGGTAGACATCCTAGTTTCCTGCATATGAATAACTGGACCCAGGTTTTCCCAGCAGAGCAATGCCCAGAGCATTACACTTCCTCTACTGGCTTGTTTTTGTCCCACAATGCATTCTGGTGTCAACACTTTCCCCAGGTAAACAATGCAGTGTACCCAGCTGTCCTCGTGGTGCAAAAGAAATGAGATTTATCAGACCAGATAATCTCCCAATCATTCAAGGTCCAGTTTTGATGCTCACATGCCCATTGTAGGAACTTTCGATGGTGAACCAAGGCTAGCATGGCACTTGGAGTGGACTGTAGCTATGCAGCCCCATTTTCAGCAGGTTTTTTGTACTGTGTGTTACTCCTGCACTAGCACTCAAATTACTGGCAAGTTGTGCCGCAGTATCCCATCTGTTGATTTGTGATGGCCTTTGTTCACCTCGAGCATCAATGAGCCATGGTCAGACCACACTCTGCTGGCAGCTAATGGTTTCCCTCTTCTTAGACCATTTTTTTTTTTTTTAAGGTACTAGCCACGGCTGACCATAAGCACCCCACAAACCTTGCTATGCTGGAAATGACCCAGTCATCTGGCAGTTGCAATTTGGTCTTTGTCAAACTTGTTTAAGTCCGCTGCCTTTCCCATCTGAAAAACACCTACCTTATCTGTCCACAGCCTAGTGGGGAAAACCCAATAAACACACTGTACAGTTAGGATTGGCAACACTGCTGAAAAAAAGAAAAGTGAAAAGTAAAAGCCTCATGTATAAGACTTGAAATTTCATTTTTTAAAGGTGTTCAAATATTTTGGCACAAAAATTTAAGGTCGAAACCTTTAGTTAAGTAAAAAGTTGCTGCAATAAAGCAATAATTTTGCAATTATTGGGATGTCGGAAAAGTCATGACGTATTTTGGCACCCGATGGCTGTTGGGCAGTTTTGGAAGCACTAGAGACATGCGCAGCTCTGTTATCGCTATGGCATTCGACAGGTGCCAGTTCTAGCTGCAGTCTAAAAGGGAAAGTGAGCAATTTAATTTATTTGCAGAGATTTGACATCAAGTTGAAGATGGAAGACCAAACTGTGCATTTTCGCCATATTTTACTGTTTTATTTCCGTAAAGGGAAGAATGCGCGTCAAGCTTGTGAAAAGTTGCATAAAGTGTACAGTGATAATGCTCTACAAGGACGTCAGTGCCAGCGGTGGTTCGCAAAATTCCGTGCTGGTGATTTTGACCTCAACGATGCTCCTCGGTCAGGGAGGTGCAATGAGGTTGATGACTACCAAATCAAGGCATTGATCAAGTCAAACTCACGTTGCACGACATGAGAGATTGCAGACACATTGCACATCCATCATTTAAGCGTTCACGATCACTTGAAGAAGCTGGGATACGTAAGCAGGCTTGATGTGTGGGTTCCCCAAGAACTCAAAGAAGCTCAATTGACGGCCCGTATAAACATCTGCGATATGCTCATTAAACGTGAGGAAAATGACCCTTTTTTGAAGCGACTGATAACCTGTGACGAAAAGTGGATTGTGTACAGCAATGTGCTGCACAAACGGTCTTGGTCCCGACGTGCTGTTTCGCCTCAAACGACATCCAAAGCAGACATTCATTTGTGGGAGGTTCTGGTCTCAGTGTGGTGGGATTTTAAAGGCGTCTTGTTTTTCGAGCTCCTACCACGGAACCAAACAATCAATTTTAATGTGTGCCGTTGGCAATTGGACAGTTTAAATGAATCCATCAAACCAGAAACGTCCACAGCTTGTTCATCGTAAAAGTGTTGTTCCATCACGACCAGAGTTCGCCAAAATGCGTAATTACGCATATAGGACACATCGAAAAGTGTGTTTACGCATTGAAATTTTGCCAACACGTAAAAATATGCATCGAAAATGGAAAATGACCCTTTTTTGAAGCGACTGATAACCGGTGACGAAAAGTGGATTGTGTACAGCAATGTGCTGCACAAACGGTCTTGGTCCCGACGTGCTGTTTCGCCTCAAACGACATCCAAAGCAGACATTCATTTGTGGGAGGTTCTGGTCTCAGTGTGGTGGGATTTTAAAGGCGTCTTGTTTTTCGAGCTCCTACCACGGAACCAAACAATCAATTTTAATGTGTGCCGTCGGCAATTGGACAGTTTAAATGAATCCATCAAACCAGAAACGTCCACAGCTTGTTCATCATCGTAAAAGTGTTGTTCCATCACGACCAGAGTTCGCCAAAATGCGTAATTACGCATCTAGGACACATCGAAAAGTGTGTTTACGCATTGAAATTTTGCCAACACGTAAAAATATGCATCGAAATTTTGCCAACACGTAAAAATACGAATCGAGAATTTTAAGCTGAAAATTTTTTATTTTCAACTTTTTATTCGAATTTTGTATTTCAAACATATGATCAGCGATATCCTTTGTTACCTCAGGCCAGATCTCACGTTGTAGGCGACCATACCTGGCCGTGGTTTTCTTGGCGCGACTGGAGCTTTGGTGGCCTGACCCGCCATCCGCCAGCCAGTCAGGGCGTGACGTCAGGAAGACATTGTTCTTAACCTTGACCTCATCGGGAGCGCAATCGCATCACAAAACTCCTGTCATTGCTGCTACAGCTCATGCTCGATCAGATGAGTGAAGTACGCTTTCGCAATTCCAGAGCGCCTTGCTTGTGGTCGTGGAGTCGTGATTTGTACTTCGTTATGACGGTGGTATGTGGTTGTGATTTGTAGAGATTGAAACAGCTTTATCAGACACTGTAGTATTGAACGATGTGCCGAAACAGCGTACTTTAAAGCCTTTTTTTTTTTTTTTCGGCTAGACTCAGTCCAATGGTGTAGAAAAGAAAAAACGCAGAGAAAGGAAACAATGAAATCTGCAAAAAACTAGTGGTGAAATACGAAAGCAGCCAACGAACATGGACACTTCATTAGAAAATGAAGAATGCGTTGTGTTACATTGACGTCAAAGTTGGAAATTCATTCTTGTTCTTTACTAAAATGGTACAAAAAAATTTCCAGGGATTACTTTCCATGCGCTTGTAGTGCTTACGTTATTTATGTATTATATATATATATTTTTTTTAACTAAAAAACGAAGCAAAACGTCCAAATGCATTCAGTAGTAGTGAAATATTTTTTAATATGAAAACAAAAAAGTTTTTGTTTTATAATTTCCCGGTGTTTTCGCACATTTTTTTTTTTTCACTCGTTAATTTTTTTTTCTAAAATACTCCTCACTTTTAAAAATTACTCCCTAAATTTTTCCAAAGGAGTAAAAATACTCCTTCAAATTATTTTTTCGGCAAACTCTGATCACGGCAATGCGAGACCACACACAAGTTTGATCACCCGCCAAAAATTATTGGAGCTTGGGTGGAATGTGTTGCCACACCTAACACACTCACCTGACCTTGCGCTGTTAGACTTCCACTTGTTTTGCTTTCTTCAACAGTCCTTGCGTGGTATAACCAGACGTGTTTGTAATCCGGGTTTTTAAGTTGTAGAAGAATTTTAGATGCTTCGGACATTTCATTTCGCCGCCCAGGTGGCGCAGTGATCTAAGCGATGGCCTCTGATCATTCGTCCGAAAGGGGTCAGGGTTTGAATCCCGGTGAGGCATGGATGTTGTGTTTGTCCTACGGCACTGGCTCTCTCCCTTCCCTGGAACCAGTGACCCTAAATTAGGGACGGGTGACTGCTTATAGCCCATTGAGTTGCTCACGGTGGTCGTTAAACCTCCAATAAAAAAAAAAATTCATTTCTAAAAATGCTACGAAATGATAGCTAAAAGTTCAAGTTCCATCTGGTGGGGGGGGGGGTTACTGTGTTTGATTAAAAACACTGCATGGCATGTCCGTGGGGATGGTTTGTGACACCTTGAGTGTTTCTTTTGCTATCAAACAAGCTCTCAAAATAAACAGCCTGCTAAAAGGATGGCTTTTTTGGGTTGTTTTATTAAGTTGCCTCTACATCAAATAATTTGATTATATTAGATTCACTTAATCCAATGAGCTGCTTTTAGAAATTGAATGGAATCCACTATAGGCTTTAAGTAAAACTGATCTACGTAGACTGGTCAATTAACATGCAATGTGAAGTACGAAATTTGATTTCAAAGATGCAATGCCTGAAGAATTTTGTACAATGAAAGAAAATTGGGTGCTAGGAAAGGTGCGAAGTTTAACTGCACAAGCACTAGGGGCTATTTGTTGTGTAGCTAGTTTATATGTGCGTAATATATATAAATATTCGTAATATGCATTATATGTATATTGGCACTGAGCTGAGAGTTTCAGGGTTTCTTGTGTTACCTCACAATAACCACTGTATAACGTTCAATTCAGATGAGGCTGTAAATCAGCACCTTGTACAGTTTTTCGCCATGAAAGACGGGTCCTTCTATGAACGAGGCATTCTGCAGCTCACTGAAAGATGACAAAAGGTTATCGAACAAAACGGGCATTATATCATTGATTGATCTTTGTTCTTTCTATCAATAAATGACCTTTGCAAAACTTGGCTAAAATATATACAAATGAAAATATAGCCAAATGGTAATGTACGAGGGTTAAATGAAAAGTAATGCCTCCATGAGCTTTACTTGGGATTATATGGGAAAATTTTAATGAATCAAACAGAAATAATCCTTAGAATATGCTGTTTACTAACCCTTACTCATTTCTCAACACCAGATGACTGAATCAATTTGTCAACAATGAACAAGTTACATGAAGCCATCACAGGAGAAGTCCACTCTCTGTTTCTGCAACTTGGCCCTGATAGCCCTCTCAACTTCTTCATTGGATGAGTATCAAACATCTTTCAGTTTTGGGAAGAGATAGAAGTTGCAGGGCGATAAGTGAACTGTACAGTGGATGTGGTAGTGTGATGAGATTCAGTCTCTTTTGGTTCAAATTGGCGATTAACTGACAACTTTGGCGATCCCTCTCAACTTCTTCATTGGATGAGTAGTGACATCCTCGAACATCTTTCGGTTTCGGGACGAGAGATGGAAGTCGCAGGGCGATAAGTGGACGACTATACTGTGGATATGGTAGTGTCGTGAGATTCACCCTCTATAGGTGCAAATTAACACTCGCCAGATGGCGATTAACTGACAACTTTGGCAATTAAATTTATTTTAGTGGTCGCCAGGTTTGGCCATTTGTCATTTTTAGTGCCAATTTACTAAGGTATAATAATTCAGAAGTAAAAGGACGTGAAACCAATCCTAACTAAGGATGGGCAAAAAATCTTAATGTTTTTGAACATCGAAGTTTTGCCACTGATAATCGGTGTTTAAACTTCGATGTTGCAAACCCTTTTAGTGTGGTGGGTTGAATGATCGGCCCATGATCTTGACTCAAGTAGTTGACGAACCAGACACCAGATATCGACGTGAACGATCATATCAGTTATCAAACATATCGTTTTGAAATAAAATCTCCACGAATCACATCATCAATAGAACAACATTATAGAAAAAATAAGAATATGTAATAAGAATCGAATTGTATAGTAAGTTCGCATTCGCTACAGGCTGCCCACGTACCTTCGCCGCATAACAGGAGGAAGGCTAATTTTAGCCAAAACTTTTCCTTCTACAGTTCAGGCAGGGCTGTTCACATGGGATGGTGGGTGAATTTATATAACGTGACACAATCAGACACAAATCACTTTTCCAAGCCCTATTCAAAGTGCAATAACGTACAACTCACGGTCCGGTGACTATGGCATGTTTATTTTTCTTGCGGACTTTTGCCGCTAGGGAGAACGAAATATTTTGTATAAAACAAATATTTTCTACATAAAGTAAATGAATTTCTTTTTGTTGCATTCTTGTACAGAGGAAGGGAACATAATCTTTCAGGAATTGGATGTTTGGTCGATGTTTCGTCGGCAAAATCGGCTTCTTTTCCTCGGTACTATAGGAAACCGATACATCAAAAACATCGAGGTTTCCACCGATCCATTGAGCATTTTAACAAATATTATTGGTTACTTGATTTAGATTGACCTTTATATTGAGCAGATATTTTACCCACCGATGTTCCCGTTTACTGCTGCAGATGGAAAAGTACAAATTTTTCGGCTTATTATCAAAAATATTGAAACATCAAGGTTTTCGCTGATGCATTGAAAATTTCCACCAATACTGTGGATGTTTTGGGAATGAGTAATCCCAGAGGGGAAAGAGATCTACAAAAATAGTTTCTATTTTGCACAGTGAATGGCTTCTTTTTATGTTCAGATAAAGCCATCCATGTAGCAGTTATATTAAAATTCCTATTTATCCACCTCCCACCTCTTTTTTTTTTTTTCTTTTCTTTTTTTTTAATGCTGGGGATTCCTTTATGGCCACTGAAGATGTGCTAACTTACCAGCATGGGGTTTTTTTTTGGGGGGGGGGGGGGCACAAACTTTTGACTTAATGGCCACTTAACTAAAATTCCAGTCTGCACCTATATCAGTCTCCGTTGCTTCCATGGTGGCTCTCACGATGTGCGGCCTAGCATTTTCATGTTGCAGGAAAACATTTCCTTTTTCCGTTCACATTCTCTTTAATTGCTGTTTTAAAGCTCACAATGTGAAATGTAACATTCTGGGTTAATTGTTATTACAGGTTCCAGGAAATCAAGGTGGGATAACACCATCTGAGTCTCAAAACACTATTGCCATGAGTTTTCCAGGCAAAGCCTGTGATTTGAATTTTTTTTTTTTCTGGGAAGAGTCTATGCGTTGATATTCCATGGATTGATGCTTCGTTTCTGGTTCATAATAGTGCACCCACGTTTTGTCTCCTGTCACTATGTTGTGAAGAAAGGCTTCGCCTTCATCCTCCTAACACCATAAAAGTTGCTGGCAAATTTCAAATCTCAGAGTTTTCATTTTTGAGCATCTGAGGAACCCACCGAGGCACAAATATTCTTTCAATATCCAAGGAAACCAGTAGTGTGACCCATACGTTCTTGTGAAATTCCAGTTCTGTCAGAAATTTCTCGCTGAGAGTTCTGCTGATTGTCCTTAATCAGTTCGTCAACCCATTTCATGTGAAACTCATTGATTGTTGACACAGGTCATCCGGTTCTTTGTCTCAAAAGTCAGACGTTTCTACCTCGCCATCTTTACATTCGTTGGCCTGATGATGCATAGTGCTGACATCAACAGTGTCATCACCATTAAATGGCTTGCATTCTTCAGTGAATTTTCACTGGAGTGACACCTTCAGATGTCAAGAATTTGATAATAGCATGTTGTTTAAATTGCACTGATGAGGGTCCTGCACAGTGTTCCATTTCCCATAGAATAGTTAGACCCTAGGTTCCCAACCTGTGAGGCACTCCTCCCTGCAGGGGAGGTTTGAGCCGATGTGTGCAATATTATTCACTGTATGTGGATAAAAAGGACACCCCTCCAAACACAATGGGATAGTCCTTCACACGCACATGTTGTTTTACCATTTCTCTAACGTGTGGTTACATGTGTGCATCATGTTTTTCCGTCTTCTAAAGTCTGTTGTGGCTGTCGCATATATTCTACTTAATCTAGAACTAAACTAATCTACTTGACATTGAGAATGGATCACTATTTGAAGAAAACTATGAGTAGTGCAGAATCTGCAGACCAAAGTGAACCTAGTAATATTGAATAGTAACAGGATTACCACCGACGACATAAGTACAGATCTAAAACAAAAAAATGAACCCACCCCCTTAACTTTCGAACCATTTGCCACAGATAAACAAGTAAGGTACTGTTGGAAAGCACTCGAAGGGAACTATCGCATGATGTGAAGAAAAATACTAATTAACATGTTAATTAGCTCACTATCTCTGAATTTTTCCATATAAGGGTATGTTATTTTATGCGCATTCTATTTAGCACATGGAAAAACTCATAAATCTTAAATATCGTCCAAATCAGATGATTAATAGCAAATATATTAATCATCAATTTTGTGCGCATTCTATTTAGCACATGGAAAAACTCATAAATCTTAAATATCGTCCAAATCAGATGATTAATAGCAAAGATATTTGCTAATAAAGTTAGAGGGGGCATCCATATATCTACATTTGAAAAACACACCTGGAATGGTTCCTTCCCTGCAAGAAGAGTAATAATGTTGGAAAGTCTGCGTCCTGCGTGAACCTCCGACACATTGAATGCAGAGTACAGACAAGCAAAGACCCAGGGACGGAGTTCATTTACTCTTGCCGTTTCCTTTATAACAACTTCATTTATTTGTGCTAATGACTTGAATTATTGTTAGAATAAACAGTATGTACTTTTCTAATAATGGAAAACCCAAATCTATGAAAGCTGAAATTTGCTTTGAATATTCTTGTTGTCGATCGTTACACTTTCTTGAGGCACTGAGTATTCGCGTATCACTGAAAGGTTGTTTCATAATAGAAAATTGAAGCAGAACCACGAAATCCGATTTTTTTTTTTTTTTTTTTTTTTTAGGATTTAGGACGTCTTTCATAAACAAAACAAAAATCGTATTTGTGTTATCGGGTTGTCCGTATGTCTGCCTGTGGACACCATATCTTTGCAACTATTAGTCCAATTTGAAAAACTCTTTTTGCATTGGGAAGCTTAAAATGTGCCAATGATAATCCCCCCCCCTTTTTTTTTTTTTTTGACTATGTGCAATTTCGCTGCTAGAGGGTGTAAATGCAGATGATATCAAATTCGAAATTCAAAACAGATTTTATTGCATATATTTGCTTCTAAACATCTGATTGAAAAACTTTTACCTTTCGATTCCATTTATGTCAAAAAGCATTTCAGGTAGTAACTTTTTCAAGTTATGCATAGATTTTATGCGCCGCCCCGGTGGCGCAGTGGTCTAAGCGATGGCTTCTGATCATTCGTCCGAACGGGGTCCGGGTTCGAATCCCGGTGAGGCATGGATGTTGTGTTTGTCTTACGGCACTGGCTCTCTCCCTTCCCTGGAACCAGTGACCCTAAATTAGGGACGGGCAACTGCTTATAGCCCATTGAGTTGCTCATGGTGGTCGTTAAACCTCCAATAAAAAAAAAAATAGATTTTATGCTTGGGAGTGAATTGTGTTTTACCCGATATCTGTACTTCTAAAGGACTCCGATTTGAGAAATTCTTTCTTCAATTGGTACAGCTCCTGATGGGGAAATCTTTTGCATATAATTTCTAAATTTTGGTAAAGAACGATTTGGCCACCACGGGTCGTAAGTATTAATTTCCGCTTCTGGTGTATTTGCCTCAAAATCTGAGCTTTTAAAATCTGGATTGAAAAAGTTCGTTCATGGACCAATACCACTCGCATCAATATTTTTTTTTCGGAATTTTTTCTTCTTAAAATAATGCATGGTATCTCCGCCAGGGAGCGTAGATGTGTAATATATTTTTGTTAATATCTCTGCTTCTAAGAATCCGAATTGAAAAATTCCTTTCTTGTTGCATATAGTTTCTGATGCGAAATGTTTTTCATATAATTCCAAAATTTTTAAATAATTCATAGACTTTCTGCTTGGGGGTGTAAAGGTAAATTGCGTTTTCCCAGATATCTCTGCTCTCCGATTTGAAAAATTCTTCCTGTATCACATACAGTTACTGATAGGAAATGTTTTGCGTGTAATTTCTTATACCAGATGTTTCACTGGGTAGTGACAACTTTCCTGTGGTATAAATCGTTAAAGAATAACGAGATGGCGCTGTAAGTCTGAGGCGTTGATCAGCATGCGATGGGCATTCGTGAGGAAGTAGTGGGACAGTGGGCACGCGATTTAAGACTTGCAGCGATATACCACCGAAGAAAGAGTTTTCTTGGTGAAAAATTGGTATGCAGAGGGCGGAAACCCCACAGAGTTGTTACGAAAGTGGAGTACCGTACAGCGTTTAAGAATCGTTGTAAGCCATCCCAGGTGTACCTGACAAAATTGGTAGCGAAATTCGAACGAACCGGTAGTGTCACAGATGACGTGGTAAGCATGGCGACAAAGAGAAGAACAGCATGGACAGCGGAAAACATAGAAGCCGCACGAGAACTCCTGCACAAAGTAGCCCGTACGTCAGCACAAAGACTTGCGCAGCAACTAGACGTTAGCCCAGCTTTCGCATGGAGCATTGTGATGTCGGATTTGGATAGGTTTCCCTACAAAATCCAGGTGCATCAGCCTTTGAGCACAACAGCCGTCCAGCAGTGTTATGAGTTTGCGAATGACGTGTTCGATGAGCACAACTCTTTGATGTGAAGAGCATTGTCTTCAGTGATGAGGCACACTTCTGGTTGAATGGCTATGTTAACTGACAAAATTACAGCATCTGGGGATGCGAGAAGCTGCCGGTCTGTTGTGAAGCCTCTCCATCCATTGAAGCTAACCGTTCGGTGTGCAATGAATGCTGGTGGTCTCATTGGGCAATATTTATCGGAGTCCACAGTTACTGCTGCTGCCTGCAGTGACCTTTTGAAGAATAGTTTTTCCCCCCCACTGTAGTCCAGAAAAACTGGATTCACAACCGCACGTTTCAACAGGAGAGAACACCTCTACACTCCACAAATGCAGTTCTTGATTTGCTGCACCAGCAGTATGGCCCAGGGTTCATCGCCAGATGATTTCCCCAACGTTTTTCAGTCGGTCTCAGCCTCCGTACAGCCCCGATTTGAGGCCACTCAACTTCTTGTGGAGCTATCTGAAAGATAGTGTACCAGGACAACTCGCAAACACTGTCTGACCTCCGACGTGCCATCCAACTGGAAATTGCATGGATTCCGTCGGTACTGCAGCACTTCGAAGCACTTATTCGCCACGTTGTGACAGCGGATGGTCATCATGTGGAACATGTCATCCATTGATCACGCTTTGCCTACTTTTACTCCTATAAATGTATTTTTCCTCATCCAGTAAAGTAAGTTAACTTTACTGCCCCTTTCTTTGTCACTACCCTGTGAAACACCCAGTATTTGGTAAAGAATAGTTTAGCCACTTGGAGGTGTAAGTGTTTATTTCTGCTTCTGGTGTATTTGCATCTTATGTGAGCTCCTGAAAATTCGATTGAAAAAATTCTTTCGTGGACCCATTTCGCTCTCTTTGGGAAACATTTTCAGAATACTCTCTTCTTACAATAATGTATAGTTTTTCTGCCAGGATGCATATCCTATTTTTGTCAATAGCTCTGCTCCTAAGAGTCAGATTTGAAAAATTCTTTCTTTGTTCGAGAGCATATCCGCAGAGAAATGTTTCTTATGTAATTTCAAACTTTTCTTAACGCAGAAGTCTGCCACGAGAGGGCGTAAGCTCACATTTCAGTTTACAGCAATATCTGAGGGACTTGCGCAGCATCTAGACGTTAGCCCAGCTTCCACATGGAGCATTGTGACGTCGGATTTGGATAGGTTTAAGAAAAACTTCTCTCTTCGGTCAGATACTACAAAATGTGCAAACTCTGTGAGTGTATTTTCTTACCAAAATAATGCAAAATTTCGCTGCTAGGGGACACCAATGATTTTCTTAATATCTCTGCTTTTAAATGTGCGATTTAAGAAATTCGTTCAACACCGGATTCCATTTACCTTGTGGAACACTTTAGGTTAGTATTTGAGGAGTTTTATAGTTTACAGTTCTGTCGCTAGGTGGTGCTTGTGTACTTCTGTTTGTAGCTGTATCTTCACTTCTAAAAACGCTATTGAGAAATTGCATTCTTTACTGTATGCCATTCACAACAATAGAGATGTGGAACAGTATCCTCTTTAAATAATGCACAAATTTCCCAGCTAGGTGGTGTAAGGGTCAATGTTTTTTTTTTTTTTTTTCGCTACCTCTGCTGGCGGGAGACTTATTTGAAAATTTGAAAAGTTATTTTTCCTTAGCACAGCTTTTTCCTTGAAGAATATTTTAAGCCTACTTTCAACTTTCCTTTTATGCAAAAATCTTGAGCTCGGAGGCGTAGAGTTATATCATGTTTCTTTCTATATTTGTTCTTTTAACTGTTCTATTTGAAAATCTGTTTCTCTCCGATATCCTTCTGCTATGAGAATTCTTGTGCACTATTTGTTAATTTTTGTAGTGTATGTTTTAGATGGTGTTAGAAGAAATGTAGCTGAAATAATATTAAAAAGCACTAATCACTTACCCTAAAGATCATGGTAATTTCTATCGACAACACACTTCCAGCACGTCAATTATCATAATGTTGATGGCCTTCAAAGGTTTACAGACATCTTGCTTACGATTCCTTCTTCCGGGGATGAAACATCGTATTTTTTTATTATTTTTAAGCCATATGTGATGTAACTATAAGCTTGTCAATTCCATAAAAACCACACAGGCATACTACTCATTCATACAATTCAATTAAAAAACTATGTACATATTTACACAACCTTACATTCCTAGGTGGTTAAGCCTTTGTCAACTGTGAGTAACAAAATGCTCCATCTGTTTCAAAACCCCTGCCACTCCCAATGCAAGTGTCACACTCATTCAGCCCCTCACACACATTCCTCTAGTGCTTTCAACAGTCTACTGTCGTCATCAGGAGGCAGGTGTGTCTCACCCGCCTACCACAGCTCAAGTGAGCAGAGCCATCGAGCTGTTGTTCAATTTTTATTAGGGCCTTCCATTGTTCATTTAAGTTGCTAGGCTCATTAATGTTGCATAATCTTGATCTGTTTTTTTCAATTAACACTGACTCTGCAATGCTTAACTGCCTTTCGTTTTTACAGCTCTTAATAATTTTAATATCCTCAAACCTTGGATATTGTTGATTTTCCATACAGTATTGGATTAATGCTGTCTTAGGTCCTTTTTTATTCCAATTATTTATATGCTGGTTCAATCTATACTTTAATTTATTTTTGGTGCTGCCTATATATGACACAGGTGGTTGCTGGTTTTATAGGGATTTCATAAATTCCTGCTCTAATTGGCTCATTTTTTCATTTTTAATCACTAAATTTTTTACAGTAAGTACCTGATTTCCTACCTGTATGTCATACTTGCCACAAACTTTATTAATTTCTGCTGAAATATTTGCTACATATGGTATTGCCCCTACATATTTTACAAGGGTTTTTTATCAATCTTGGCTTTATTTGTTAGCTTGAGCTACTTCATAAATCCATTTTTTTAATACCTGTTTTGGGTAACCAAATTCATATGTAATTTTTTCAATATATTCAATTTCTTCTTTTTTATATTTTTCCATTGGTGAGTGTGTTATACTTCTTTTAATTTGTGTTTTAACACTATTTCTTTTATGTGTTAATGGATGCGATGACTGAAATGATATAAGTACTGGGATATATGAAGATTTTCTATGCACTCTGAATTGCATATTATCATTTGTTTTAATTATCAAAATATCCAAAAATGCCAAAGTATTGTCATGTTCTTGTTCTACTGTTAGTTTAATAGATGGATAAATTTCACTATACTTTTTTGTCAAGTCCTCAAGTTCATCATTTTTTAGCCTGGACAACAGAAAAATGTCATCAACATATCTGCAGTATATCAATGGTGGATCTTCGAGTTTACTTATTATTTTTTCTTCTATGTCACTCATTATAATTTCAGCAAATAAAGTTGACAATGGTGACCCCATAGGTCCACCATAATTTTGTTTGTACATCTTGTTGTTGAACTTAAAAATGTTATTTTCATATATGTACAATAAAATTTCTCTTAATTCTTCTATTTGTATTGCATTCATTTTCTGTAACACATACAATTTTTCAATAATTATTTCAATTGCCTGAGGCACTGGTGTGCTAGGAAAGAGCTCTCACATCCATACTAGCCATATGATATTCACTTAAATCTTGTTTAATTACTTTAATTTTCTCAATGAATTCATGTGTGTTCTTTCTTCACAGTGAACCTTGTCTTCATGAACAAAGGTGCCAAAGATTTGTAGATATTTTTTCCAGCTTTATCAGTGGGGAATTCCTTTTCGATACAATTACTCTCATAGGTGTATCAGGCTTATGAGTTTTTATTTTTGCAAGCATTTTTGGTATTCCAGTACCCATTGGTGGGTACGCTTTCTTTATTGCATCAGGCAAGGTGCTGTGATTTCTTATTCTAGCTAAGTACCTTACTTGAGATTCGGTTGGGTCTTTTGCCAGAATGCTGCAATTCAGTTCCTCTATAGCTCTATTCATTTTTAGGTTATATTCAGTTGTGTTTAATATTACAATTTGCCCTGTTTTTTCAGCTTCACAAAATTTTATTGTTAGGTCATCTCTTAATTTAATCAGTTGTTCTTTCTCATACTGAGTTTTATCTAAATGATACTTCTTTTTACTACTTTTTTTCATTAAATTCCTTCAAAACAATTCTATACAATTTACTTCTAAATTTTTCATGTTCTTCTGCTGGTACGCTACATGCCATTTCCTCTAAGTTGGGTATTAATTCTTCCGTCTTCGGTAAGCTACGTGGAAACGCAAATTTTTTACCTCTCTGCAAAACTGCTCTTTGCGTGAAGCTCAAGGTCAAGTTGGATTTATTCTGATATACCTCATACATATTCTCCCGAAGACGGAAGAATTAATACCCAACTTAGAGGAAATGGCACGTAGCGTACCGGCAGAAGAACGTGAAAAATTTAGAAGTAAATTGTATAGAATTGTTTTGAAGGAATTTAATGAAAAAAGTAGTAAAAAGAAGTATCATTTAGATAAAATTCAGTATGAAGAAAGAACAACTGATTAAATTAAGAGATGACCCAACAATTAAATTTTGTGAAGCTGATAAAACAGGGCAAATTGTAATATTAAACACAACTGAATATAACCTAAAAATGAATAGAGCTATAGAGGAACTGAATTGCAGCATTCTGGCAAAAGACCCAACCGAATCTCAAGTAAGGTACTTAGCTAGAATAAGAAATCACAGCACCTTGCCTGATGCAATAAAGAAAGCGTACCCACCAATGGGTACTGGAATACCAAAAATGCTTGCAAAAATAAAAACTCATAAGCCTGATACACCTATGAGAGTAATTGTATCAAAAAGGAATTCCCCACTGATAAAGCTGGAAAAATATCTACAAATCTTTGGCACCTTAGTTCATGAAGACAAGGTTCACTGTGAAGAACACATATGAATTCATTGAGAAAATTAAAGTAATTAAACAAGATTTAAGTGAATATCATATGGCTAGTATGGATGTGAGAGCTCTTTTTCCTAGCACACCAGTGCCTCAGGCAATTGAAATAATTATTGAAAAATTGTGTGTGTTACAGAAAATGAATGCAATACAAATAGAATTAAGAGAAATTTTATTGTACATATATGAAAATAACATTTTTAAGTTCAACAACAAGATGTACAAACAAAATTATGGTGGACCTATGGGGTCACCATTGTCAACTTTATTTGCTGAAATTATAATGAGTGACATAGAAGAAAAAATAATAAGTAAACTCGAAGATCCACCATTGATATACTGCAGATATGTTGATGACATTTTTCTGTTGTCCAGGCTAAAAAATGATGAACTTTGAGGACTTGACAAAAAGTATAGTGAAATTTATCCATCTATTGAACTAACAGTAGAACAAGAACATGACAATACTTTGGCATTTTTGGATATTTTGATAATTAAAACAAATGATAATATGCAATTCAGAGTGCATAGAAAATCTTCATATATCCCAGTACTTATACCATTTCAGTCATCGCATCCATTAACACATAAAAGAAATAGTGTTAAAACACTAATTAAAAGAAGTATAACACACTCATCAATGGAACAATATAAAAAAGAAGAAATTGAATATATTGAAAAAAATTGTATATGATTTTGGTTACCCGAAACAGGTATTAATTAAAAAATGGATTTATGAAGTAACTCAAGCTAACAATAAAGCCAAGATTGATAAAAAACTTGTAAAATATGTAGGGGCAATACCATATGTAGCAAATATTTCAGCAGAAATTAATAAAGTTTGTGGCAAGTATGACATACAGGTAGGAAATCAGGTACCTACTGTAAAATATTTAGTGATTAAAAATGAAAAAATCAGCCAATTAGATAGAGCAGGAATTTATGAAATCCCTATAAACCAGCAACCACCTATGTCATATATAGGCAGCACCAAAAATAAATTAAAGTATAGATAGAACCATCATATAAATAATTGGAATAAAAAGAACCTAAGACAGCACTAATCCAATACTGTATGGAAAATCAACAATGTCCAAGGTTTGAGGATATTAAAATTATTAAGAGCTGTAAAAATGAAAGGCAGTTAAGAATTGCAGAGTCAGTGTTAATTGAAAAAAACAGATCAAGACTATGCAACATTAATGAGCCTAGCAACTTAAACGAACAATGGAAGCCCTAATAAAAATTGAACAACAGCTTAGAAAGAAAAAAAAAAAAAGAGCAGCAATGACAATAGATGGCACCAGAGACACAATGATTCAGAGATTGCGACTGGAGCCCGTGCCTCGATGGCTCTGCTCACTTGAGCTGTGGTAGGCGGGTGAGACACACCTGCCTCCTGATGACAACAGTAGACTGTTGAAAGCACTAGAGGAATGTGTGTGAGGGGCTGAATGAGTGTGACAGTTGCATTGGGAGTGGCAGGGGTTTTGAAACAGATGGGAGCATTTTGTTACTCACAGTTGACAAAGGCTTAACCACCTAGGAATGTAAGGTTGTGTAAATATGTACATAGTTTTTTAATTGAATTGTATGAATGAGTAGTATGCTTGTGTGGTTTTTATGGAATTGACAAGCTTATAGTTACATCTCATATGGCTTAAAAAAAAAAAAAAATACGATGTTTCATCCCCGGAAGAAGGAATCTTAAGCAAGATGTCTGTAAACCTTTGAAGGCCAACAACATTACGATAATTGACGTGCTGGAAGTGTGTTGTCGATAGAAATTACCATGATCTTTTAGGGTAAGTGATTGGTGCTTTTTAATAGTTTTTCATTTATGAATTGCACGTAAACTATGCACACTTTGCAGGGTTTTAATACCTTAAAAGTGCAAATATAATAAGAAATGTAGCTGTTTCTATTTCTGGGTGTTTTATTGATTGTAAAAATTTGGTGGATATTTTCTAACTGGTTGCATTGACTGAATAACTTTGAAAAATTTATTTCGTGTCAAAAACGGTTCAAAAGATGTGCTCATTAGAACAGAAAATTTAGTCATTGTTTTTTTTTTTATTTCAAATATTTGGAAAGCACAAATATAGAAAATGAGGATGTAAATGTCAAATATTAACCGAAAATACGTATAAAACTCTATGCTGTTTGTCATTGGTCACGTATTACGAGAACCAGCTAAAAAGTCCACATTCAAGCCAGGCCCAGCCACACATGATCACAGAGTCCAAATAGTTCAAATTAGGGCAGGGGATGGTTTGACCTAATAAAATAAATCTGCAAATATAGTTTATGCTCTACTCTGATATACCAAACCGTGAAAAGGTTCTTTTGTCACAGTGATTAAAGTCGACTCTTATATATACCATGGAAGAATATATAAGGACTGGCACTGTTGTTAACCTATTGAATTGTTACAGATTAATGTCTATGTGCACCAAAAGACACATGACATGTTTGAAGTCAAGTTTCACTTACCCAAAATCCACTATTTAAGTAAATTAGGACATTAGTACATTTAAAATGATGCAGATGCTTGAGCCATGCCCTATTTGGAGAATTTCTTTTCTAGCAGTTCGTGGCATTTCGGAATATATAGCACATCAATGTGTTCCCAGTTGAACACATTGAGAAAAGGTCCACAACTCGTACGGAACACATCAAGAAAGTAATTCCGGAAAATGTATTCGCAGAGTGCTACGAGAGTGTTCCATGCTTTTGCCACAAAGTTTCCTGAATATGTTATGTAAAAATACTAGTATCTTCTATCATAAAGCATTTTATGGTGAAAAGAACTTTGATAACACATGTGGAACAAATTGATACACATTCGGAACACTTTGGCAACATGAGTAATGCAATGATCACCCAATTTTTGGAAATGGCTTTCACAAAATGTTACGAAAGTGTGCGATCTATTCCAAATGATTTCTTATTTTCCCCCTCAAAAACTCACTTTTTATTCATAGTTATCGCGCTTAACATACGAATTAATGGGAACAGCTCTTGTACAATTTAAATTTGCACCGCTCAGGTATTAATTCCACATGTTAATCTAAAACAATAAAATTTTCTTTGTTTGAAAGTATGAACGTTTGACCCATTTTGTCACCCACAGCGGACTCGTATACCACTTTGCTTTGTATAGCAAGAAGTACTGATTTCCAGTAGCTGCTGGTGTGACGCCATTTCATCTAAATCATTCTGACATGACGTCAGGAATTTTAGTTCTACTTTGTCGTTCATAAACGACACATAGAATTTTTCATTTAGAATCCTATCGTCTGTCTATTAACCTTTTTTATAGCCACTTCTGGCTATGGGTATCTCTCAATTCTTTATTCGGGAGGCTAATTGTCTAATTTCCCACGTTGACCAGACAGCTTGGGAAATGCATTTTTCTGCTACTGCCAGCATGAGGAGAAACAAGTGCATCCAGGATCGACTTGACAAGGAACCACCTACACATTGGCTTCCCCAAGCTCAGGGAGGTGGAAAACCCCAGAAAAACTGCAGACTAGTTTGCCAGCAGGTCCGAGATTCAATTACCTGACAAGAATCCTGTCATATGAAATTTAATTTTTAAGATTTCCCTTGCGAACCTAAAATGTTTATTTTAGATTGTTAGATTGTCAAATCAGTCTCTTTTCTCATTTAAACCTAAAAATTAAGAGTTCCAATAAAGTAGGTAACAGTGTCTTTTATTATTTCATGCGCATGCTGAAGATACATGATTTGGGAACTTTTTTTTCCTTTTTTTCCTTAAACTATGAAATTCTCAGAATATAACAAAAAAAATTTGCAGATTATAACCAGTTATTTTATTTATATTTGAAGAAGGAATGAAAAAGAAAAGAAAAATGCAATTAGATCTGTATTAAACTACACTGAGTAAGCTTAATGCTCCAAACGCTACTGGTTACGGTTATTTTCGTAACCGGTAGTTGAAAACCTCTAATGCCGAAGAGGCGATTTGTGTACAGATCAAAGCTACACACGTAGATTCGGCTTCTGTATTGTAGCGAAAGGCAGTTGCGTTTTATATATTGCAGACAGTTTAAGCAGTATAACTGCAATGGAAAATATCAGTAAATCAGAACAATAAGCAAATACATGCTGATTACACCATACTTCGAGACGGAATGTATACAAGAGCAAATCCGCAACATTAAAATAAAGAAAATTGGGCACATGCGGATTCACTCACGCAGGAAGCAGTTTTCATTTGCATGACCACAGTTTCATTATTTGACGAAGCTGTAAAGGTATTTATGTAAGAAATCTACAGAAAACACATTTGTACGAAACCTTTGTTTTATGGAACGTACTGTTTATTTCTGTTTTTTAATTAAATTACATACAGGAGTCAGCTATGTAACTAATAGAGAAAAATAAATATGTAACTGCAGGAACGACGTTGTGAGTTAAGTTATTTTCATGCAAAATTATTAATTTGTAATTGTTCATCATTAAAAGTTGCAATTACGCATTGGATTTCCTCTATCCCATGGTTTCTGTCTTATATTAATACAGCCTCAGTATCAAACAATGCCATGTAGAAATACTTTCTCCTAAGTGCTTACAAGACTGTGAGGTAAACTGTTTTACAGTAAGTAGAGAGCACTGCCCCTTAATGGATGTATGCTTGAGTTTTTGCTTATATCTCAGCCAAGGTTTTATGCTATCATGCTGTAAATTTGGATTTGGAGTTTTAAAAATATTTCCCATCCCATGGACTATGTATCTGATATGGTCATGATTCATTTTTTTTTTCGAATCATATTTCATAATTTATAATTCCCTTAATATATCAGTTGTGTTCTTGTATAGCGGCTCATATTATCTGGGCCTCTTTGTGCTTTACTGTTGCAAGATCAAATCACTGTATCTGTTCTCGATTGAATGATGCAAATCAAAAACTATTTTCGCAGTTTAACAATAGCGGCATCTTTTTTCCATAGCTCACTGTACACGTATTTATTGGTTGATTCGCGTGAAATTTGGAATTTAAGGGTTTTATTATGTGCTGAATAGAATGCGTGTAAAATAACATACCTCTTATATAGAAAAATTTGGAGATAGAGCTAATTAGCATGTTTAATTAGCATGTTTCTTCACATCACATGATAGTTCTTTCAAGTGCTTTCCAATGGTTCGAAAGTTAAGGGGGATGGCTCGTTTTTATTTTTGAGGTCTGTACAAGTCCCTGATAAAGGAAAGAAAAAGTGAAGGCAATATGACACAATTTATATCAAGTTTGGATTTTCTTGTTTTAGTAGCAAATACGGCGTACAACAGCCGCAGTGTGTCATTTGTTTTCAAGTACTCGCCAATGACAGCCTTAGACCTGCAAAACTTTTAAAACATCTGGAAACTATACATGAAGATTATATACACAAGGATTGTGAGTTTTTTGTTAGAAAAGAGATGAAATTGAAATGACAGAAGACTTATGTCAAAAGAAGCTACAGTATCGCAGAAAGCGTTGAAAGCTTATTAGTAGTGGCTGTTAAAATCGCTAAATGTAAGAAATCACACAGCATTGCCGAGAATTTGTTGCTTCTGGCAGCCGTAGAAGTGTGTCTCATTATGAATGGAGAGGCAGCTGTGAAGGCATTGCAAATTACTTCACTGTTAAATAATATAGTTTCACAGCAAATCAATGACTTGGCTATGGATTTGAAAACGTAGTTAATTCAACAAGTAGAAGAAAGTCAAATACCTGCGTTGCAACTCGATCAGTCAACCGATATTCCATCACAAGCTCAGCTTATTTGTCACGTGAGATGTGCCAGGGAAAAAAATACAAGAGAAGAGTTACTGTTTTGTAAAATGGTCCCAACAACAACTACAGGTGAAAACATATTCGCTGTACTTAACGAATTTGTATGTGCTGAAGGAGGATTGACTTGGACTAATTGTATAGGTTTATGCACCGACGGTGATGCAGCTATGACAGGAAAGAATAGTGGCCTTGTAACTCGAATGAAAGCTGTAGCTCTGGCAGTAAAATTGACTCATTGTATGGTGCATCGCGAAGCTTTGGCTGCTAAAAAAATGCAACCAGATACACATAGTGTTCTTACAGATTCTATTAAGATTGTTAATTACATAAAATCTCGGCCAGTGTAGGCTAGGCTCGTTGCTTTACTGAACTTTGTGAAGAAATGGGATCTGAACATAAGCATATGCTTTTTCATATTGAAGTCAAGTGGCTGGCTCGTGGAAAAGTTCTGCAGCATCTTTTCAAGTTGCATGAGGAAATTAGAATTTTTCTGCTTGGGAAAATGGAATTAGCAGAACATTTGTATAATGTCTAATTTTTGGCAACACTGGCCTATTTGGCAGACATTTTTGAAAAACTAAAAAGTTTGAATATCTCACTGCAAGGAAAGAACTTAAGTATTCTAGATACGCAGGAACAAAATGGAAGAACAAATGGCTTCATGAAGAAGTTAGATTTTTGGAAAGGTCGTATCAACTGTGGGGTTACTGAAATGTTTCCATTGTTTACAAAATTCGTAACAGAGGAAGCTGGTGATAGCTGTACTATAAATTACATTGTGGAAAGTGTAGTGATGCACCTATTGGCACTGAAAAACCAGTTTGAAGACTACTTTCCTCAGATCGACAGCTACGCCCATGATTGGATTAGAGACCCATTATCCGTTACAGTGTGTGATATGCCAGAATAAAGCATGGTTGGTCAAGAGCAATTACTTGAACTTTCGAGCAACATGATACTAAAAATAGGTTCACAAAACCCACTTCCAGAATTTTGGCTTGCAGTATGAAGCGAGTATAAAGAACTTACAAAAGGTGTTCTGAAAGTGCTCCTTCAATTTCCAACAAGCTACCTGTGCGAAGCTGGATTTTCGGCAATGGCTGCAGTTAAAACGAAGTACAGAAATTGTCTTTAATGTGGAGAATGACTTGCATGTGGGACTGACACAGAACCAAATATCGATCGTTTGTGAAGTTCAAAACAAGCCCAAATTTCAAATTGATGTGTACAGTTTTTGAAAATACGGAAAAAAAATTAATTTACATTATTATAACTTTATTATGGAGAAATAAACTCCTGGTTGTATAGTATGTATACAGATATTACCCACTTTATTTGTGCTAAGTGCTGTAGGTTGGTATATTTGTATTTTTTGTAGCAGTTGTATTTTTGCTTAATGTTTTCAATCAAGCCTTTCTGGTATCATTGAATTTGTAACAAAGAAAAAAAAATACTGATTATAGAGCAAAGAACACTTGTTCGTATGCTGGGGTGGGGAGGCTCCCTTGCAAGATAGCCCCCATGGGGGAGGAATACTGTAAAAAGGTTTGGAACCGCTGAGCTAGACAACCTTTCACTGCAAAGACGTACTGCCAACTGAGGGGGTAGACGAAAACCTATGCAGCATGTCAGTAATTGTTGCACATCTATGCTACCATTGTTGATGTGTTATGAAGATGGAGGCATTACATTTTAAGTGTTGAATAGTTCCAGATATCCTAATTATAGTACATAAAATTGATTAAAGTTGACAAATCATTTTCATAGTGATCAGTTGTACATATCAGTTTTTTTTTTTTTTTTTTTTTTTTTTTTATGGATTTCAGTTCTTAAAAGGTTACAGATGAGTGTTACTATGGGTGCAGCGTGGAATTTTAGCTAAGTGGCCAGTGGCCGGTAAGTCAATGAAAGTTGTGACAAAAAGAAAAAAAAACTAGCCAGTAAGTTAACAAATTTCAATAGCCAAAAAGAAGTCTCCAGCATAAAAAAAAAAAGTGGATTAATAGGAACTTTAATGTAACTGCTTTTTATTTACATGGATGGCCTTATCAGAACATAAAAGAAGCTGCTCACTGCGCAAAAGAAAAACCATTTTGTAACACATACACACACCAGGCAAATACATGCCATTGTCAAACAGAAGCTGTTTTCAATTTTATTTTCTATCGTGAAATGAGATATTAACAAGTATTGAACTAATTCATCATTATTGTCAACCATTATCAATCCACTGCTGGATGAAGGTCTCCCCAAGTCTATTCCACAATTGTCTGTCTTGGGCCTTCTCCTCCATGTCACTCAGATATGCTTTCAAATTTCATCCGCCCATCTCCCGTAGAGTCTGCTTCTGGGTCTTTTCCTATCCCTCAGAATATGGAACTAATTATAGTAGAATAAATACCATTTAAACTCACAAACATGGGTGTTGGTTGGCATTGACACAGCAGCCATAGTTTTGAAGTATCAATGCTAGCTTTCTTTAAGTTGGGACTAGGGAGAGGCACATCGGTGGTTACTCATTCCCAAAAGATCGATAGTATCAGTGAAAATTTTCAAAGTATTGGTGAAAACTTCAATATTTCATCAATGTTTTTGCTAATAGACTGAAGAATCCGTACTTTTCCCATCAGCAGCAGTAAATGGGCACACCCAGAGTTTGCCGAAAAAACATTTAAGGGAGTAATTTTTAAAAGTGGAAGTCCAGTTGGAATTTCTACACGCTTATCAGCAAGGCGATCTTTTAGTTCTCATTGTGCCCATAAATTTGTTTTCTCTGCAAAAATTTTCAGAATACCTTTCAAATCTTTTCATTTAAAGTAATCCATAGAAATTCTTTACACCATTTTCGTAAAAAAAGATAGCTAGTTTCCAACTTTGACATTGATGCAACCCAGAAAACGTCTTTTTTTTTTTTTATCAAAGTATTCTTCACTTTCTAATCATACATGAGACTGACAAAGGAAAAAGAAGCTGAACTTTTTAACTAGGTGAAGAATCAGAATGCATGGTGAAAAAGTGTGAATGTAACACAGCACATACAAGACAGAAATTGTTCACTGTAATTTATTTATGTCAATATCAAACTGGAGCGCATCAATGTATTCACAATATAAAATTGCAATTCAAAACAAAAGTTTTAAAGGACACTGCTTTAAACATTTGTTTGTTTGCTTTACTTACTAGAATATCAAATCAAGTTTCCTCTTGTGAGCAAGCCCTGCTTTCTTCTCGGCAAGTTCCACAGACATGTTTGCCTTTTGATGACTCTGTAGCTACACAGCATCCAGTTCTTAGATTTTCATTTTGCTGATAGCTTCCCTTCGTATTTCTTTAGTGTCACTGTTTTTCTTTTTTTTAATTCCCTTGGATGACAATTTTACTCATCATGCTGAAAAAACTTTTGAGTCTGAGGACCATGAATGCATGATAGATTTCACTGTTTTAGATTAAAGATAAATGGGATAACTTTGAGAAGATAAATACTTCTGAGCACGATGCATCAATTCTTACAAATTTTTTAGCTTCGTCACTCGTTTTTGGACCCCTGCCCCTCTTTCAAGCTGAAATGCAAACAGTTTTTGGGGAAATATAGTTAAAAACACAGGATAGGATACATGTTCATAACATTGTTGGGGGAGAAAATTACAATTAGGGAGAAATCTTAGCTACATTCGATTTCCGTTATAGGACATTTTCCCTCCATTTTCAAGCTGAAACACAAATATTTATGAAATAAAATTATATTTAACAGCACTACTAGGCAGAGGAAACATCGTGTGAAAAATAAAATTACAATTACAGGAGAAATTTTCATTGCTTCTAACTTCCGCTTACGAAAGTTTTGAAAGGTGAAACTTCCGTTTTTGAGGACTTATTAGGTGTACAACTTAATTCTCTGCCACAGGCACGACACGTTGACAGCAGATTATAGCAAATCGAATATGTGCCTAATCAGGGAAATAATCCCCATCGTGTTGGATACATTTGAGCCATCGGTCAGGGAGCTGACGAATGCCACTGCGGAAAAAAGAGGTCTGTTTCGAGTTGATAAAGTTGTCAATACTTGTGTGGACCTCCTCGACAGAAGTGAAGTGCGTATCACTCAGGTGATGTTGCAGGGAGCGAAAGAGGTGATAGTCCGACAGGGCGAAGTCTGGAGAATACGCCAGGTGGGACAAAATCTCCCATCCCAAGTTGGTGATCAAGGTCGTTTTTGCGGTGTGAGGACGCATACTATCCTGGTGCAACAGGACTGACCTTCTGCCCTTGCCTGTGTATGGCCTTTTCGCCTCCAGTGCGTCGCTCACGCGAATGAGTTGCTGACAATAACGCTCAGCATTGATCATTTCACCAGGTTTGAGCAACTCATAGCGTACGACACCGCGCTGATCCCACCATATGCACAGCAACAACTTCCTGGCATGGATAATTTGGTTTGGCGGTACTGGTGGTAGGCTGACCTGGATAAATCCACGATTTGCACTGCTTAGGATTATTGTAGAGGATCCACTCCTCATCACAGGTCAAAATCTTGTGGAGGAAATCCTTCTTCTTGAATCTGGAGAGCAAGGAAACAGCAACATCATAGTGTGTTGTTCGTAGCTGTGAGTTGGTGGGGCACCCAACAGCCCTCCTTGTGAATCCATCCAAACTTGTGAAGGCGCTTGGCAATGGCTTGCCATGTTACTCCGAGTTTTGGGGCAAGCTCTGACTGTGTGCGACAGGGGTCCGCGTCCAACAGTTGTTCCAGTTCCTCATCGTCAACTTTCTGTGGCTGTCCCGGATGTTCTGCATTACGGAGATCGAAATTTCCCTGCTTAAACCTCTGGAACCACTTCTTACACTTACTGTAGGACAGCAGCCTCACCCAAAGCAGCACGGACCATTTGCTGTGCTTCCACGGCAATATTTTCCAGCTGAAACGCGAACAGGAGGCTGTGCCTCAAATGTTGCTTCTCATACAACATTGCTTTCACCGTCAACTTTTGTCCCTTCTGTCACTACAGCTGTGAGCGGTTATGGTTGCCTGGAAAACTGTTAGGTGGCGCTGCAACCAGCCAAATAATGACACAGCTTTTTGCATTTCAGGTGAAAAACATCCTCCACCCGTACCAATTAACCCAAAACTTCTGTTCAGTTATGAATCGATCTCGAGGATAACCCTAATTATGACAGAAAAGCAGAAATTCCTCAAAGCTCTGTCGCACTCATTCCTGAAGATAACGGGGGAATCTTTGCGCCATCAAATTTCCATTTTTGGAAATTCTTTCTCCATTTTCAAGCTAAAATACATATATTTATGTAATAAAATTATGTGTAACAACAGTACTGGACAGAGGCAACATCGCAAGAAAACAAAATAACGATTACGGAAAAAATCTTCGTTTCGTTTACTTGCATTTTTGAAAGACAAAATACCGTCCCAATGCGTAATTTTACGCGTTGATGCTTATTTTTACCCTTGATACATATTTTACGCATTTTTCAATTAGTATTTTTATGCATCGAGGAAAAATTCTCGATGCGTTTTTTAATCTGTTGGTAAAATTTTTATGCATAAACGCACTTTTTGATGCATACTAGACATGTAATTATGCATTTTGGTGAACTCTGGGCACATCAGTAGATAAAATATCTGCCCAGCATAATGGTGATTACTCACCCAAACTGAGTAACCAATGATATTTGTTAAAGCGCTCGATATTTTTCCGATGTATTGGTTCCTGAAGCATCGAGGAAAAGAACTCTATTTCGCCAACGAAACATCCACCAAAACATCCAATTCATGACAGAAAGATGATATTCCCTTCCTCTTTACAAGAATGCAACAAAAGGAAATTCATTTACTTTACATAGAAACTATTTTTACCAGTTTTCAAACGTCTGTCATGAAACTGCGATGTTTTTCTGATGTATCGGCTTGTGCAACTTTCTGCACATCCCTAGTTAGGACTGGTTTCATGTCCTTTTGCTTTAACTTCTGAATTATTATACCTTTGTAAATTGGCACTAAAAATGCCAAATGGCCAAACTGGTGACTACTAAAATAAATTTAATCGCCAGAGTTGCCAGCTAATTTCCATCTGGTGAGTGGTGAGCGCTAATATGCATCTTTATAAGTGTCACATTTGCACACATGTAAAAAGTTGACCTTTAGAGCAAGCCCTGCCTTTCTTCTTATCTGTAGTTGATGCTGGTTCTATGGTTTCTTCCTTTCCTATGGACCCCACTAGTTCCAGTAGCTGCCACTGCTTAGTAAATGTATGTTTCCTCAATGGCATGTGGCTTTCACAGATTCATTCATAATAGCAGAGGCGCCAACCATTATAGATTTTCCGTTATTATTACGGTTTTGGCTGCCTGATTGCGGAATTACGGACAGGTTGGAAGAATTACGGATTTCAGTGTATTTCGTAAAAGTTTTGAGTTTTGTGTCCTTTTATGTTAAAATCACGGTTTAAACTGCGATCGTATTTTGTGAATACATTTATAGTTCTTTTTGCACAAATGCGAAAACGTTTAATTGGTGTTGTTTCTAAGTAAGCACCATTAAAATTCAGATATTGGATACATCGGTAAAGCCAATATCGGACGGATATCGGGTGAAGAACGGCAAGGTGATATTCATTGCGTAATATGCCGGAAAAGCCGTTATCGGCGCATTGACATCCGCATACCTACCAAGTGTTCCGGATTTCCCGGAACGGATTTTGGAGTGGTTTTACGGTCGGAAGATAGTTTCTTCCGAATTTTCGCCAAAACGGCTTGTGAATTATTATTTTTTTTATTATGGGAAATCGATATCGTTATTGTCACTTAATGTAAACTCCTGCTTTTTTTTTTTTATGATCTCATAGTGATTGAACCTAATGTTGTTATCTCGTGTTTCTAGCAGTGAGCGATATTATTTATAGATCGCACCCTCCCGCCAATACTTCCAAATTCCCTCTCTCTCTCTCAGTGTTGGAATAGCTGCGCTAATTGAACCGAAGTTCGAATTTTTTTTAATTCTGCGCCGTGCAGAGTTCGCCAAACTGCGTAATTATGCGTCTAGTACGCATCAAAATTTTACCAACGCGTAAAAATATGCATCGGAACACGCACCGAATACACATCAGCGAGTAAAAATGGGGATAGAAGAATTTTACCAACGCATAAAAATATGCATTGTGATGGTATTTTGTCTTTCAAAAATGAATGTAAATGAAATAAAGATTTTTTCCGTAATCGTAATTTCGTTTTCCTGCGATGTTGCCTCTGTTCAGTATTGTTATTTATATATCACTTTATTCCAAAAATATTTGTATTTCAGTGTGAAAGTGGAGGGAAAATATCCGAAAACAGAAATTCGACGACGCAGGCATTTCCCTGTAATCTTCAGGCACGAGCGTGCAACAGCTTCGAGGAATTTCTCCTTTTCCATCATAATTTGAGTTATCCTCGAGATCGATGCATAACTGAACAGAAATTTCGGGGCAATTGGTGGGGTGGGGGGTGTTTTTCGCCTGAAACTCGAAGACGGAAGTTTCGTCTTTCAAAACTTTCGAAAACGGAAGTTAGACGCAGTGAAGATTTCTTCCGTAATCGTAATTTTATTTTCCACGCGATGTTTCCTGCCGAGTATTGTTGTTAGATATCATTTGATTTCATAAATATTTGTATTTCAACTTGTAAATGGAGGGATAATGTCCAAAAACGAAAATCGGACTTAGAAAAGATTTCTCCCGTAACTGTATATATATTTTTTCCCCTACAATGTTTGGAACATGTATCCTGTATTCTAAAATACCCCACCCCTTCTAAAAGGTTTGCATTTAAGCTTGATTAAGAAAAGGGGGTTCGAAAACGGAAGTAACGAAGCTGAAAATTTGTGTTCAAAAGTATTTGTATTCTCAAAGTTACACTATTAATCTTTTTTATCTAAAACAATGCTGCCATGTATTAATGATGGATAAAATTGTCATCCAAGGGCATAAAAAAAATAAAGTCACTGTCTTGTCATTGCTTAAATAAAATCAAGTTATTTCTAAAATTGCGTAATTCAATTAAAAAAAATCAAAACCTTGAAAATCATCACAATTTCTGAACTCCATCTATGAGTGACTGATACGGAAAAATAATTGAAAACAAGTATCATCAAACATACTGCTAGCACATCCCATACATAACCACTCTCCCCTAATAATAGATAATTGTGAATTAACAGTTCTGGTACTGTTGCAAATCTTCTTAATTTTAGGGAAAATGTTCTTGATTTTATGGTAAATCTTGATTTTTGCAAGCAAGCAATCTTTTTGATTTAGGGAAATTTTGGTTGGCAGGTATGTGTCCGATATTAACTGACATTCAGCCATCGCAACCAATATCGGCTCGATATCTAGCCGATATTCATTCCCACTTGGGTTATTAAAAAATATTAACCATTAAAATAGGAGGGTCATGTTATAAGGTATTTGATTTTATAAGGTTGTTACACATTTCACACGTTAGTTTCTCATGAAATACCCTTCCCACGTATAAACGACGAGGCTTCGTATGGTGATTACTGATAGGCACAGCAGAAGGTTGGCACCTCTGTGACATGAGGTAAGTACAATATTGATAATTTCATTTCATAATTTTTTGTCAGGATAGTGTAAACATATAAGGTTATTACACATTTCACACAGTAATTTTTCATGAAATAAGCTTTCCGCGTGTTAACGATGAGGCTTCGTATGGTGATTACTGATAGGCACCTCATACAAGTATTACAGGTTACACAGTAGTACTATAATATTGCCATTAACTTTGAAAAAAAATGGCATGTTACATTACTGAAAGTTTGTGTTCCATTACTGAAACATTATTGAAAAATACCCTATTGATTACTGATAGGTTCTGCCAGAGGTTGGCACCTCTGTAATAGTATTTTACTAGATGTCTTTGTTTTCCATGTACATTTTTAGTGCTTTCTTTTTGTTCAGAACATGGAAACCATGGAATTTAATTTAACAGTTACCAGAATGTTTTCATATCTGCTGATCTTTAAATCTATATTTCTTCTGTTGTTTTCACTTATGCATTTAATTTTAGAATTTATAGCAATTTCTATTTACCATACTTTTCTTTTGCTTTTTCAGAATTAGATGAAAGTTTATTTTGGGATTTTATAGAAGATGTAGAACTGACTGAAGATGGGAGACTTGAAAAAAGTATCCCCGGGTTGTGCTACAATTGCGGCTTTTTGGAACCCTTTAGAAATTCAAAATTCACAACAATCTAACAGTGGAATATTGTCTGAAAGTTCAGTGAAATTCAAAGTTCAGGTCAACATTCCTATTGAAGATGAATTAATGAACTTGGAAAATAATGTGGATGAAATAAGTCCAAGCAAACTAGGGTCACATGAACAGCTCACAAAAGAACTCAGATCAGCCGCAGCTATGGTTGATCAACTGAAGACCTGTGTGAGAAGGTTGAAGCTAGAAAACTTGAAGTTGCATTCTGAAAAGGAGAGCACTATCATTAAAAATTTACATAACATCAAAAAAGATGCTACAGAAGGTGATCTCAATGCTATTATCTTGTTGAATAAAATAGTACTGTATCCTGCTGAGAGTTTGTGAAAGTACTGTGCACTCATGCATCCCAGGCAGGGGAAGCTGTACAAATTAGTGTGTATTGATTAGAAACTTGTATGCGTTCTATGTACATATCATCACCAAACTGTTCTGTGATTTAGAGGTTAGCTCCACAAAGAAATACAAACTACCAAGTAATTTCTACTTACTGTTGCCATATTGAACTCCATTTTCAGCTATCTTGACATACAACTCAGGCTTCACTAACATCCATCACAAGCCGTACACAAGATGTACTGTACTTCATACTCATAATCTTTTTCTCATGCAGACACCCCTAATCCTCCCATGACTTCCTCAGCCTTCCTCTGCCTTTCATTTCTGCCACTTGGGCTAAAATAAAATTTCTTAGTAAGCATTTCATCACTCATTCTTTCAACATGGCCAAACCACAGAAAAATATTGGTCACCAGCTTAGTAACATTTTGCTTCACATTACACAACTGCAACACATCTTCATTCCTCAGATGATCAGAACCTGTCGTGCCACAACCCCTCCGTAAGTAATGCATTTCTGCAGCGTACAAACAACTCCTATTTTCTTCTGTAGTACCCATGTTTCAATGACATACATCAGAGTAGGAACAATTACACTTTCATACACAAACTCATTCACCTGGTCAATCACTGTGCCATTTAGACATATTACTTTCTGCCTTGCTTAAACATAATAAGAATCCAGTTTATAGTCTTTTATCTGGCTGTCGCATTGATAATGGCTATTATACATCTCTTCATGGCTTTGGCAGATGTTGATTAAGCATTTGTGTTTACGTGAGTTCATTCCAGTCAAAGGAAGACTATCAGCTTTGTGAAATTTGGTCACAAACTTGTAATTCCTAAGTATGTGCACACTTTTTATGTAATTAGAACAGCATGTATGAAATAATTTCATACACTTCACAAAATGTACTTGAAGTGCTATGCTCTGTGGAAAAAAAAACTAGCAAAATAAGATGAGTAACAAAAATTAATTCAAGTTGCATAAAACATACCTATTACACACATGCCTGTGTTTGTCACAAATTTTGTTTTGACTAAACTGTGTGTATACAAATATACACCTAAATGAAATTATGAGCATGTGTAATAGAAATGTATTACATTATTTTGAATTCAGGTGATTTTTTTAGTCATCTAATTTTACTGCTAGTTTTATTTTATGCAGGAATATTCGGATTTTTCCTGTTATCTGCCCGCCACTGTTTACTTTTGTTCATTGTTACATAAAATGACACTATTTGACTTCTGAATAACAACACTTTCAAGCAGTTCCCAATTTTGAATGTATTGTTCCACTTTGTTTACATGAAACCTGATCACACCCAACATGAGAGAAAGTAGTTCACGGAGAAACCTACTTATTCACTTTTTAATAAAATTTAAACTGTTTAAGAAATATATAAAAGAAAAAATATATACGGTATAAGAAAACAAATAGCTACAAATTATGTACCAATAGGGGCAATACTCTACGATATCTTTCATAATTTCTAAAAAAGGATCATCATTAGTTTTCAATCTTTTTCACCACATAAATTCACGTAGGTACGAGTCTAACATGCTCCTGTGGGTGCCCCAACGAGTCTTATTTTTAAATTTCTCCTTTCCCCACATAGATTCCACTGATGATTCAGTATGGGCACCTGTGTTGAGATTTACAAAGTTCAGTGAATGATTTACCTGCAAGTGTAAGTAATCTTCAGATAGACGGTTCTACGCTCGCCATTAGTCAGATATTATCGTAGTGCCAGGACATATGTATTGCTTAATAATTGGTATTAAAATATGGCTGCTTCGTCAGTTAAAAGAACATTCCTTCTGAATGACCACACATAATTCCAAAGCGCAGACAAGTGGTCAAAAGAACGTGATCACTGCGCATAGGTGATATGCATAGAGAAGCACATGATCAATGCACATGTGCTGCCGAGGGCTCAGTGTTCTACTTTTGAAATCGGGAACTACTTGAAAACGTTTTTATTCAAAAGTCAAATAGTGGTGGGCAGATAACAAACAGGAAAGGCCCGAATATTCTTCTGCTCATTAACAGTATCAGAAGTCTAAATTCATGTAAATATTCTAACTTGATAACCAAAGAACTTTTTTCTTTGTTTAAAAAAGCAATGTGATATTTATTAGAAAAAATGTAGCAGCTTTCTGCTAGCAGGTGATATTCTTCACTTCCCTTTCTCCCTTTTTGTATTCATTGTTTATGTAATATAAATTTGATGTATATTTGTATCAAATGAAGAATTTCGGGAATATGGTTTTGTTTTATATTGGATGTGTAAAACGTATTTCAATACTGATCTGCTTGTGTATACACAAAGAAAAAATTTAGTATACAAACTCACCTAATAACATGTGGGTCCACCCTTCCCACTCTCACAACAGCAGCAACACATTCTGGCTTGTACTCTACCAGATGTTGAAAATGTTTGTTTAGTATTGCAGCCCTTGACTCCAGGACAGTCATTTGTAAAATGTCAAGAGTTGCTGTTTTTGGGGCTCGATTTTAATAACCGTGTGAGTAAGCTGTGAAATTTTACCTATTCCTAATTCAAATGATCGGATTGCAGATAAAGAACAGAGCTAAAAAGGCTAATGAAATTCCATTCATTTCCTAGAATGCTCATTCAGGATTACAGATTATAAAGTTAGTATTTGAACCACTTAGCTGTGTGAATACATCTTGTCTTTTGTAATAATGCATTTGTAAATGCATTTGTAAAGTGACTTCTGTAAACTAAATAGATGTGTAAAAATAACATTTTGCAGAATCTGAAAGAAATATTTGTGTTTTATTAATAGAACAACAGGAATTTCGAAGGCATTTAGACTATGGTGGCCATTCGTTTTCCTGCTAGTGTTATGGTGAAAAGTTTGGTCATTTGGGTAATTAATAGTTAAATTTATGCAAATATCAAAATTGAGGTAAATGTTGAATTTTAATGAAAATAAAAATTTGGGAGATTTTTGGATGCATTTTGAAACAAAAAGTAAATTCAATTAATTTAAAGCCATGATAAGTGAAAATATGAGTTAAATGCAACTCTGATGTTTGAAAATTTCAAAAGTTATTTTGAAGGTTTGCGCTGTTTGAATATACGATGAGTTGTGACACCTGCAAGTGTAAAGTAAGTATTTATTGTCCACATGTGTACCAAATTTGTAAACACAAAAAAATTAGGTAGTATACAATGTACACGTGTAATGACTTTTGGAGGCTGTGATGATCAATTTAGTGGTTAGGTTCTCTCTATGAATTTGTAGCTTAATGTATATTCAATACAGATTTCATTTAACCTTTTGAACACACCCCTCAAACCAGTTTCCTTAAGCAACATTAATTTTAAAATTACAATGACTGAGCAAAACTTTATAAATAACCACAAGTTACTTTAGTAAACAATCCCACACTAACAGGAAAATTTGCATTAAAATCTCATTGCACTGAACACTAGCATTGACTGATACCAAATAACTTCTAGACACCATACCGAACATACTGCACTTAATATCTTAAAAGTTATCATTAACTCAAAAGTTATCATTACACCACAATGCTAACAAATAAACTTAAAATTCACCCTATCATCTGGAAAAATCAAAATACTTCACTAACATCAACTTACTCTGAGTACTCAATATCCTACCCAGGGATGCCAACCCCTACGCATTTGGCGTAGAAACTACGCATTTCTTTAGCTTTACTACGCATCATATGCCTTGTAATGTGTCGTCGTTCAAATCAATCAGGAATGCACAGTATTGAAGAAAAAATACTTCTTACCTGCCATTCAATTTTTGAACAACGGTTCTTGGGTGCCGTGTGTTGAGATCGATATATCCAAAGGAAATAAGAAAGAACACAGCAGTTGACAATGATTCACAAGAGCCTCAAATGAACATCTAGCATACACATGTATATTTTACACTACACAGATGACTGTGACTGCACACATACTAAAAAAGACAAGTAACATAAAACACCGGCATTAATTTTCCTCTTTAGTTCCATCGTGTTCAAAACACACGACTTCTCCTTTCAGAGTTCAAATCACACGATATTTTTTTCTCCTCTCGCTTCCCACGGAGGGACAGCGCCCTCTATCAGAAAGTTTTCACAGCTGCTCGGATTTTATTTATTTTTTCTTTTCGTGAGTTGCTGCTCTTCCGACATCCTCCCACCTTTGAGCTTCGGGATCAAGTCATGAAACTCAAACACATAAAACGTTATAAGTTCCGCACTGGCTTGAAGATCCGTCTATAACGGGATCGCACGTCTCCACCACCCGTCGCTTCTTCTTGCTTTTCTGACAACACTGGGTCATGTAAAATGTCTCTGGAAGTAGGTCCCCTTTCGACGTCTCTCGATACTGCAGGAGGCTCAGGGACTTGAAGTGACAAGCGCTCGCTCTCTCGAATCTCAAGAGGATAAAGTCTCCTCACTGGTCGCAATAAGGATCCTGTTTTGGTCTTAACTTCCGCAACACGGACTTCACCGTCCTTGCCCGGAATAATTTTTTGCACCTTGGCCAAAATCCAATTGAGTCTCTTAGTCTTGTCATCACCCACTAAGACCACGTTCCCTTCCGCAATGTTGGATCTCTTTTGAGCCTTTGAAAATTCTCTGAGATGTCCCAGATATTCGACTCTGAAGCGTTTTCTGAGATCCTGCCGAATCCTCTGCCTAAAGTTAAATCGCGTGTTTAGTATTTCGGTGTCAATCAAATCCAGATCGGGGACTCCTATCTCTTTGATCTCTTGCAAAAACATAGTCAGTGTGAGGGTAACGGGGTCATCACTGTCCTCAGAAAGGTATGTTAGCAGTCTCGAATTTATCACACCTTCCGCATCGCAGAGAACAGTGTACAGTTCTTCGTACTGTAGACTGGCTTTACCCAATACCTTTCTGAGCGCAGACTTCAACGTGCTTATCATCCTTTCCCAGAATCCTCCCCACCAAGGGGCAGAGGGTGGATTGAACTTCCATTGAATTTTTTCCGCCATAGCAATACTTTGCACTCTGTCCCAATGAATGGATTTCAAGTTCTTAGATGCTCCCACTAAGTTTGTTCCATTGTCGGAATAAATGGTTGTTGGACGTCCTCTGCGTGCAATAAATCTTCTAAGTGCCAGAAGAAATCCGTAGGTCGACAGAGAAGTTACCAGCTCTAGATGAACCGCTCGGTAAACTGCACAGGTGAACAGTACAATCCAACTCTTTTCATTATTTTTCAAGAACAACGGTCCACATAAGTTGATGCCAACCACTTCGAAGACAAGGGCATCTCTAAGTCTATCTTCAGGAAGAGGCGCACTAAGTGGTTCCAAAGGAAGAGCAGTATACCTTTTGCATCTGACACATTCTTTAATAACTTGCCATATCATCTTTCTGCACTTTATTATCCAATAACGTTCATGCAGAGTCAAGATTAGGACCTGCAGACCAGCCTGGCCTAGTACATGTTTTTCCCAAATTAATTTTTTCACTATGTGATGTTTAGAAGGCAGTACTACTGGATGATGAAATGCCTCAGAGTCCTTTTTCATGGTGATTCTCGTATTGACTCGAAACAGCCCTTCTACGTCGATAAAGGTTTTCAGATAAGTTTCTCTGTTTTCGCCAAAACTCTGTCTTTGGACTTCTTTCAACATTACCATTTCGGTCTTTTCGACTTGCTCTACACTTAACTCACCGAAGCATCTTTCAGTTCGTTTGGCCTTTGCGTTCCTGTAAAAACGAAAAATCCACGCCATGACTCTGATTATTCTGCTATATGAGGAGATCTTCATAGAATATTCAAAAACCTTCTCAATTTCGGTGTTAGTAGTAGACACAATAGTTTTTCGCCTTTCTGAATTCACAACCTCCAAATTTGGAAGCGCTTCTGAGGCTGGCCATTCATCACACGGTAATCTTGGCCACTACAGACCTTCCCACCGACGAGAATTTTTCAACTCTTTCACTGTACATCCTCTCGAAGAGAGATCCGCAGGATTCATAGACCCAGCAATGTGCCTCCAGTCTTCTGGGTCTGTTAGCCGCCGAATTTCTTGAACATGATTGTAAACAAAGGTTGCCCAATTTTCATTTCTTTTTATCTAGTATAACACATTCACAGAATCAGACCAATAGTACGTAGGCACGTTCTCCAGCCCCAAGTTTGATTTCATTGTTTCTGCTAACCTAGCTCCAATAGTGCAGGCCAAGAGTTCCATCCTGGGTATGGAAGGTAATTTCAAAGGGGCGACTCTACAACGTGCTTGTATTAGCTGACACGTCGTGGACCCATCATTTTGACGTCAAACAAAAATACAAGTAGCAAATGCTATCTTTCTTGCATCACAGAACACATGAAGAGATACCTCCGAATTGGCTGATGCATCGTGGAATCAACACACCACTCAAGCCTTCCAATTGCATCTTCCAACATTCAAATTTTCTAGATGTAGTCGGAGGCAGCTTAGAGTCCCAAGTGATCCCGTTCTTTCAACATTCTTGCAACAAAACCTTTGGCCCCAGTGTGACAGGGCACGTGAATCCATTGGGGTCGAATACTCGATGGACGACTGAGAGGATCTCTCGTTTTGTCAATGGGGACTTTTCACCGCTAGAGAGCTCCTTCATGTCAATAGACAGCTCATCTGAACTCAGTGTCCAACTTAATCCCAGCACTGGGACCTTCCTTGCATCTCCATCTTCGTCCTCCACTTCTGTCGGCGCAGGAGCATGCTCCCACCCTCTCGAATCGAACTTGGCTGCACTGATGATACTTCGTGACTCAAAAATGAACTTTTCAAGCTCCTCTCGGCTATTCACACTAGAAACACAATTGTCAACATAAAACGACCTCAGGAGCTTTTTCGCCATTTCCTGCAGATGATCCGGCACGTTCTTCTAGTGAAATTCCATTGTTGCTCCCAGTAGGAAAGGGCTCGAAAAAAATTCCGAAAACAACTCTTCGGTACTGGAAGGTTTTAAGATTTTCTTCCTTACCGTTCTCCCACCACAGGAACCTCAAAAATGGTCTATCATGCTCCTGAAGTCCAATCTGTAAGAAAGCTTTCTTTATGTCGGCAGTTACCCCAATTTTTCCCATCTGAAATCTGTTTATAATCGAGGATATAAGTTCTACAACATTCGGTCCCTTTTCCAGACAATCGTTAATGGAGGGAGAATTCTTCCCTCTTGCCAAGCCATCAAAGACAGGTCTCACTTTGGTCATTGAGTTCTCCTTGAAAACAGGGTGATGAGGTAAAAAATGCTCAGTTTTCACATTCTCTTCAAGAGATTTAACTTCTTCTATAATGCCTTCCTTCAGCCACTCCCGGAAAACATCTTCATAAGCATCTAACTTCTCAGTCCGTTCTGAGGGTTTAACACAGCCCTTCAATCTTAACTGCTATCTCCGTGCAGTCAGACACAGGAGGGTGATCTTGAATCCATGGCAAACAAACCATATATCTTCCTTCCTGGTCTTTTGAAACATTACGAATAAAATTATCTTTCGCAGCGTCTTCAAGCTCTTTTCTCGTGATCTTTTTGCCTGGATCGAGAATCCCCAAAGTATCAAGTCTCCACAAATCGGAAAGGTTTAATTCGCCAATGTGGAGAGAGATAAGGACATTAGGTTTACTGGCTTCTTTTTCTTCTGTTTTTCCCATAAACGTCCATCCCAGACGTGCTTACTGCCACCAATCCATTGGAAAGGTGCTCAATTTCACCTGTAAATAACTTCCCTGCGAAGTCAGCTCCTATCAGAAAATGAATTTCCTTCGGATCTTTCTCATACAGACAGTCATGTTCATTTATGGAAATATCGCTAATGAAAACTCCACGATTTGTCAGTTCTTTTATGCATTTAGAGTCCTCTAACTTTGGTATGAAAGCACAGATTCTTTTTTGATCCATCACCTCTAATTCGCAAATATAATCGCCGTCAATATTGCTTAATTGAATTGAATATCTTTTGTGCTTTTCACTTTTTTCTATTCCTCCAAAAAGTCCATGAACGACTTTTTCTTCACCTTTGCATTTCAACTTTAGTGCGTTAGTGACAAATTCACTTACATATGATCTCGAGCTACCTGTATCAATAATTCCTCGTACATAACGACTGATATCATTCTCCTTAATACGAACAATTAAAGTCTGTAAATACACCTCCTTGGAACAGGAATTGTTTGTCAAAATACTGGCTTCCAGAGCTCTATCATTTTATTTATTATTTTCTGGTTTATTATCTTTCTCTTCGTGGTTATGAAAACACATAATAGATGTCTATTACCACAGTGTGAGCAGGTAATTTTTACCTTACAAGAACGTGAAATGTGTCCTGGTTTAAGACACCTAAAACAGCATCCCCTTTTTAACAGAATAGATTTTCTTTCCTCCAGAGACAGATTTCGAGTTTCTTTGCACTCAGAGTTTGCGTGCGGCTTATCACAAAAAACACAAACAAGTTTTTTCTTCTTTTAGTTCAGTGCTGAATAGCTCAGCTGCTGTCGGTGTCTTTCCCTTTTCTCTCGAGTTAAGTGAGAACTTCTGGCCACAGTCACCTGACCGAGGAGCAAAGGTGGCTGGAAAACTGTTGTGCCAGTCTCTGGTGACCGAAACACTAGCGGAAGTACGCTCCCTAGAGGTCAGTTCCTTCCTCAAAAATTAAATCAAATCTTTGATGTCATAACTGGCATTGATAGTTTGTTTGTTGAATTCTAAGATCAGTGGGGAGCACTTTCAACAGCATCGGACATATAAGATTTCCATACGTGTCTGACAAAACTCCCAGCGACTCTAAACTTCTTATTTGCGTTTGAACATTATCAAACAACTTTCGAAATGTTCCGATATCACTGGAATTCTTGAAGAGGGGGAAAGATCAAGCAAGTTACTCATATGTGCATTTATTAACAAATCTTTTATCGCAAATTGCTCTTCTAACATGTTTACAGCAATGTCGTAATTTTCCGGCGTGATCGCAAATCCTTGTACAGCATTTATAGCCGTTCTTCCTAAGTGAGCTTTAAGATAATTAAATTTATCTACTTTGTTCAAAGAATCATTCTTATGAATTGCCGATTCAAAAGAATTCCAAAATGTAAGCCATTGACTCACATCCCCGTAAAACTTGGAAATAGATAGCTTTGGCAATTTTATAGTCACAGAGTCCCTCACTCGTTCTATTTTCGATTCATGTAGCTTGGGGCTCTGACCAAGAGACACGCTGTTATTCACAACATTTTGCCGTAATATATGAACTCGTTTGGACGCTCCATATCTCCATGTAGTTATTTTCTCACGATATTCTTCAGCACTTTCTAACTCAGACTGCAAGTTCCCTGGGTCTAAAACATTTTCCAGCTCGGGATCAATTAATTTTAGTTCTGTTGATTTTTCATTAAGATGTTCTTAAAAGTTCAAGATTATCTATATCCACATCAGTTAGTTTAAGTTCCGCTTCCAATCGCTTAATAATTTTGGTAACGGAAGTTCTCGTCACACCGTGTTTCTGTCTCAATCTAGCTCTAATTTCTTCGGCCATCTTTTCGTTCAAAACATATCAGAATGTCAACAAACGGAAGAATTCTCTCGGTTACGAATTCTGTGCTATATGTTCAAAAACCTCAACTCGAATCCCGGCAGGGATGCCATATGTAATGTGTCGCCGTTCGAATCAATCGGGAATGCACAGTATTGAAGAAAAAAGACTTCTTACCTTCCATTCAATTTTTGAACGACTGTTCTTGGATGCCGTGTGTTGAGGTCGATATATCCAAAGGAAATAAAGAACGCAGCAGTTGACAATGATTCACAAGAGCCTCAAATGAACATCTAAGATACACATGTATATTTTACACTACACAGATGACCGACCGCACACATACTAAAAAAGACAAGTAAAATAAAACACCGGCATTAATTTTCCTTTTTTAGTTCCATCGTGTTCAGAACACACGACTTCTCCTTTCAGAGTTCAAATCACGATATTTTTTTTTCCTCGCTTCCCACGGAGGGACAGCGCCCTCTATCAGAAACAGTTTTCACAGCTGCTTAGATTTTATTTATTTTTTCTCTTCGTGAGTTGCTGCTCTTCCGACATGCCTAATACTATGCTTTTGTTGCTTTGACGCCCCCCCCCCACTAATTTTATTTAGCATAATTTTTGTGTTATTTGCGGACCCCCTTAGCGTTTGTCATGGACCCAAGTGCTTTAGCGTATTCAGACAACTCGATAACAGGTTGCATATAAGAATAGTCAAAAAGTGCAATGCAAAATCTCCAATGTTTTGCCAGCTATACCTTGGTATCTGTCCTGCGCCGTCTGCTACAATGAAGCAACTGCCGATATGTAGCGCTTCGCCACCGAGGCTAGTAACTGTGCGTTAAAGACTGGAGGTTCCACGCTGACCCTCTGCTACGTTACAATTCCACTCCCCCGCCTGTGTCTCAAATTCTCTTTGCTACTTTACACACTATAATTGACTGGAACTGGTTTCACCCTCCTGTGATGGGGTAGCAGCGCCACGCAGTAAGCACGTGGTTTATTTTAACGTACCATTTGATCTTGCATGCGTGCGTGCACACGTTTCACGTTTTTCTAATTGGACAACGTTTGAGCACTGCCGTGTCGCTCGCTTAAGGGGGACCGCAAGATAAATTTTACTCTATCTGTAATGCAAATTCTTTTGTACACATTTTCTCGAAGACTATTACTTTGTAGTGTCTGAAATTTTGGGCACAAAAAAAAAAAAAAAAAAAACCCATAGCTAATATGTGACAGTTATTATTCCAAAAAAATTGTTAGAATTTTTTTTTAAATTCAATTTATCTGACTTGAAAGTATTCCAATTTGGCGCTGGATGGCGCGATAAGTTAGTTTAGCGGTGTTTCTGTCTGAAAAAAACAAAATCTCTCATTTGTGTCTGATTTTTCTAATATAAGACAAACAGAAATAAATGAATAGCACCACAAGAGAGATTGGAATCTTTTCTTCCATAAGTCACCTTAAATTCTATTGTACGTTCATTTTTTGAAGAGAAAGTGTGTACATTAGCAGAGAACCCCTGAATTTGAGCTATAGGAGCTCCACCCACTTATAACTCCACCTTCTTACAAAGATCCACGCCCAAATAACGTCATTGGTTAAAACGTAACAACGCGTATTTTGTCTTTTCATTCTCACTCTGTTTCCTGACTTCATTCAGTGCTCACAGAAAATTTGAAAATCCTTGATCAGTTGTGGTTTAAGTAAGTTATTTTTAACTGAAAAGTTCTTATCAGAACTCCCTTCTGGTCAAACTATTAATACTTTGTCATCATGCCACAAAATAACAGAAGAAGAGCAAGGCATCCTGCATACAGCAAAGCCTCCAGAGCCCAGCGATTACGACGTTCTAGAGAGCAACAAAATGCCCTGGACATCAATCAGCAGGACGCTATAAGGTAAGTTACTCGTATTGTATATATCAATATCGTTATGTGTATTTTCGAAGTATGTGTTGTTCTATTTTGTGTAACCTACGTTACTGCAATGTTCATGTAGGATCATAAGCGTAGCGTGAGCAAAAATTTGAGGGGAGCACAAATAAGTGTAAATTGATGTTTTTCTTGGGGGTAGGGGCATTCTCAAAAATAGTTTCTCCATAAATGCTCCTTTTCAATTGCCATAACTTAGGTTTTTACATGCTTAATATATCCAAGACTACGAGGTGTACCACGCTTGGTCGTTTCACCATAATGGGGATGGAAAAAGAAAATATTCCTTTCAAATCACCTCATGCAGTTATCTGATGATGAAAACCATCAGATGACTTCATGCTATTGTGTATGGAATGGCTGCTGGAAAGCAGTCATAGCAATGCTAGCTATTGCGTAGCATTGTTCCCTTGGCTGTACGTCACACTTTGTAACATTTAAAAGGCAAACGACTAGTTATTATTTTTTCCAATTTTTAAGATGAAGGGCCACGTGCCCTCTTCCCGACGCTACGCCTAGGCTATGTGTATGATTATTACTAGCTCAAGAACGTAAAAGCAAGATTATCTCCCTATTTCACGCTCAAAAGGGATAGCGAGGCTTTAATACTGTATGATACACTGTTGTAAAGGTTGCGAGGGGCCAGAAACGTGAGACTAACATTTTCTCCCACACCCCCTTTTTTTTTTTTTGTCATACGTCTATTGCTGATTTTTAGGATATTTGCAATTAGGCTAGTAAGGCTACCCAGGCCAAATTGCAACTGCCTATGAACATTTATATGTTACTTCGGACACCATTGTTCATTCAGCTATTCCTGCACGTAAATTTGGAAAAAAAAAATTGAAGAGGTTTTCTATCTTTTGTACAACATCATTCGAGATATGTTTGATGCTGGGCTTTGGCATGGTGTTATTAACTCTTGCCTTTTTTTTTTTTTTTTTTTTTAATCAGAACTACTACCCTTTTTTGTGATAGGGTCAACGCAAACATTTTGGGAACCCAACATTTTTTTTTTTTTTTTAGCTATTTAGTTTGTACTTGTACGTCATTCAGAGACAGCGGCTATTTACATTCACCTATATTCAGATTAATTGTGACCCAGCGTTTTTCAGCTTTTAGACGTTCTTTATTTAGCAGTGGCGGATCCAGCATGCTGTGATCACCTTCTCCTCCATTCCTTAAAAATAAACAAACCTGAATTGTGTTCTTTTTTTCCAATGTGCAAGTAAAAAATTTGATTTTCTATATGAAAATCAACTGACACAAAAGTTATATATATATATATACACACACACACACACGTACATATATACTACTTAAATAAATAACTAAATATATATATATATATATATCATCGTCTCAACTCTCTGCTGGATAAAGGTCCTCCCCAAGCTTGTTTCCACAACTGTCTGTCTTGAGCCAGTCTCCATGTTACTCCGGCATGCTTTCGAATTTCATCAATCCATCTCCCACGTGGTCGTCTTCTGAGCCTTTTTCTGTCCCTTGGTACCCAGTCTTAAATTTCTGTTGCCCATTGACTGTCCGTTCTTCTGGCAACATATCCCGCCCATTGCCATTTCAGGGATTTTACTCAGATTATGATGTCTTCCACTTTTGTCATTTTCCTTGTCCATGAGTTCCTCTTCTTATCTTTCTTGGTTACACCACACTCACATCTCTCCATGCCTCTTTCAGTTGTCTGCAGTCTTTGTATGCCCATTTTAGTTAAGGTCCATGTCTCTGCTCCATATGGCATATTGCTCTTAAAAATTGTTGTTTCTTCCAAAGCTCTTTAACCAAGTTTTATATGCCGATTAATTTCTTCATCAATGTGACCCTCACTTGATATCTGTTGTCAAAGGTAAATATAGGTACCGGTTATCTGCAGCTTTTCCCCATGAATTGTTAGATCTTCATTCTTGGTAAAAACATTGTACATCAATTTTGCTTTTTGAAAGTTCATTTTTAATTCTACTTCGGTACTCTTGTCGACAAGTTCTTGGATCACACTCTTCAGCTCTGAAGGGGTAGTTGCAAAAATGACTACGTCATCAGCAAAACTAAGGTGAGTTAAATAATCTCCATTGATCTTTATCCCCTTGTTTTTGCAGTTCAATTATTGAAAGACACTTTGTTATGTGGCATTGAAGAGTTTGGGAGACTTGTCTCACTCCCTTTCCAATCTTTATTAGTGCCGTATCCTCAAATAGCCAAAACTTTGCAGTTGCGTTTTCATAGATGTTATTGATAATGCCACTGTAAGCATCTTCTATACCATAGGATTTCAAAGCCATTGTAACTGTTGATTGTTTCAAAGCACTATGAAAAGCCTTTGATGGTAATCAAAGGCCTTTTCATAATCTATAAAAACCATGCATAATGCATAGATGCCAACTAGTACGGATTTTCCGTAATTTTACGGATTTTTGGCTGCTGTTACGGAAGTACGGAAACACCGCTGAAATTACGGAAAATCGCCATTTGATTTAATTTTCTGAGATAAAAAGAAAATTTTCATCAACTTAAAATTTTTTGTTGGTTCTTCAAGTTTTTCTGGGGGAAAAAAATTAAATGCTACATTCAGGGCTGCCAGACCTGCGCCAATCCGCGCCCAAAACGTTGTTCTTGCGCCATTCTGCTAAAAAATCGCCATTTCGACGAAATCTGCGCCAATTTTGCGCCAAAAGTTAAAATTTACCGGTCATCGAGATTTTAGCGTTATCTTACGACATTCGAAATCGATTCAGCGGTTAATTCGTACGTGAGGTTCTTCCGCGGTTTCGCGGAGTCCCCTCCGGTTTTTTTTTTTTTTTTTGAGATCGATGCAAAAGTGAAGAAATTTTTGGGATATTAGTTGGGGGGGGGGGTCGTATTCCATCTGGGGATGTTGTTTTGTCTTTTTAAACGTTCGGAAACGGAAGTTAAACGAAGTGCAGATTTCTCGCGCGATGTTGCTTCTATTCAGTACTGTTAAATATAATTTCATTGCATAATTTCAGCTTGAAATTGTAGGCAACGATTTTCGAAAACGGAAGTTAGGCCGCCCGAAAATTTCCCCGTAATATTCGGCGACGAGATTCTCGCGCTGATTCGAGGAATTCCGTCTTTTTTTGTTATCATTTGGACCATGTACGAAATCGATGCATAACTGAACTTAAATTTTGGGAGGATTGGTGGCGGCGGCGGCAGCGGGGGAGGGTAGACGGAAATAAGATTTCTCTGGTAATCGTATTTTTTTTTTCTCGCGATGTTTCCTCTACCCAGTATTGTTAGATATCATTTTATTCCATAAATATTTGTATTTTAGCATGAAAATGTTAGATAAATTTCCGAAAAGTGAGGTCAATTCAGCTTGAAAATGTTGGATAAATTTCCGAAAACTGAAGGCTTGAAAAACCGTTATTTCAAGCCATGTTTCCCGATTCAGCGATCGCAAAAAATATTCGTGTGGAAGAACCAAGGCTACTGCACTAATTCAGCACATGGCCAGTGTTTCCACAAGTAACATCGTATCTGAAGTTAAAAAAATCCTTTTTCTCTATCTACGGACGGAAGTAATGATGCTCAAGCAAATAAACTGTATCCCATTACAATAACATATTTTGACGAAAAAATAGGGAAAAATTCAACTGTTTTATTATCATTGGTTGAATCAAGTAATAATACAGGTGAAGGAATATTCAACGTTTTGAACAATGAGTTTGTTAAAAAACAGATCTCGTGGAGCAACTGTGTGTCATTTTCCTGTGACAATGCTAACACTATCATAGGTCAAGTAAAAGGTGTTGTTTCTCACATAAAGAAGGTTCAGCCTGCAATCATAGTGCAGCGATGTTCATGCCATTTAGTAAATTTAGCTGCACAGAAATCTGCTACTCAACTGAAAGAATTTAATGTTGAGCAGTTTCTGATACAGTTGTGTTTTTTTTTTTTTTTTTTTTTGGAGAAATGTTCAAAGAGGAAACACAATCTAAAACTGAGTCAAGCTGTTTGTGGTACTAAACCACACAAAATTCTAAAGCATGTCAATACTCGCTGGTTATCACCTTTAGAATCCATTGACATGCTATGCTGGTTATCACTTTTGGAATCCATTGACAGAATTTTAGAACAGTGAGAGGCTCTAGAACATTACTGCAGTGACAATGAAGAAGCTAATTCACAGTATAAAAACCTTGCAAGTATGATTGGAAATCCTTCATCTAAACTTTATTGTCTTTTTTTATCTGCTACTCTTCCTTTGTTTACATCTGTTAACATGTTCTTGCTGCAGGAAGCTCCGCTTGTGCATGTATTAAAAAGAAAACTTCATAGTCTGTTATCTGAATTGCTTGTACGATTTATCAAGCCATCGGCATTTGATGTGACAGCAACATCTCTTGCAGATGGAAATTTTGAAAGAAGGAGAAATCAAAAAGAAAACTGTGATCTTGTAATTGGATCAAAAGCGAGATCTTATATAGGCACAACTGCAGATCTGAGTGAAGACACAGTGGCTACTTTTTATTCTGAGGTAAGGGAATTTTACAAGGCAGGCTGCAATTACATTTTAAGAAAATTTCCACTTAATGATAAATTTCTGAGTCATGCTGAAATTGCAGATGTAGCATTAAGGCAAAGTGTTTCTTTTGCATCAGTCCAATATATGTGTTCCCTGTTTCCAGTTTTGAAACCAGAAGAATCTGACAAGGTAGAATCTGAATTTACTTACTACCAGTTTGAAAATTTTAACTGTGCTGTTACTTCTGGGAGAATGGATGAAGTGTGGCACAGAATTTCTTTAATGAAAAATGAAAGTGGCCAGTTAAAGTATGAATCATTAAGCAAAATTATGAAAATGATTTTAATAGTCCCTCATAGCAATGCAAGTACAGAAAGAATTTTCAGTATTGTGAAAAAAAACATGAATGATTCAGACCTAGTTTAATTAGTCATGTGCTGTATTCTTTATTAGTAGAAAAAATAAACAGCATTGCACACAGTGAACTATGGCTATCAGAAGAAGTTTTTGCAAATTGAACTAAGGAAGGCCAAAATGGCAACTACAGCCAGTTTATCATAATAATTTGGCAACATTCCAAGGAATAATTTTTCTTCATGTCTAGAGGTAATTTAATATATTTTTCTGGTAGACAGTATTTTAAATTTTCCCACTAGCAAATTATTTTTTATTATTATTATTATTATTATTATTTTGTTAATAGTTCTGACAGATTAAAATTTGTTGCAGTGTTAAATACCCAAATTTGCCACTGTAGACTGCATTACTGAAAATTACTGAAAAATGAACATGTTGGTTACTGAAAACTACTTTTAGAGGTTGGCATTTATGCATAATGGAAGTTCATATTCCCTCATTCTTTCGATTAGTTTTCCCAGTACGTGAATATGATTTATAGTGCTGTAGCAAACTCCTGAATCCAGCTCATTCTCTCGGTTGTGCCACGTCCAGAGTTACCTTCAAGCGATGTGAAAGAATTTTAGTGAAGATTTACAAAGCACTGATAAGAGGGTGATGGACTTGCAGTTTCTGTGATTTTATATATATACCAATTTAGCTTCCGTTCTCTTATAGATCAAATCGCTCCCTCCTCCGTTCCTTTGTTACTCAATAATTGAAACGGCGACGTATGTAGGCGTTGTGCTCATTTATCTGTCTGTCCCTCCATTTGTCTATGACCTGGTATCACATTCTGAACTACTGAAGCAATTATGATAGCAATTGGTGTATGAGAGCAAATTGCATCAAAGTCATTCGCTTTCGGACAGCGTCAGACAACTTGCATTGGCATTAATTTCCATTGGCCTACGCTTGTTGCCCGAGGATGCGATAGTTTGCAGAACTGCTGCACCGATTTTCAGAAAGGAATTTTATGTGAAATCTTTGAAATACTTTCGCCAAACAACAGTGTCCTTAATTCAGGATTAGCCAACTATTTTTCCTGCGCAGAAGTGCGTCACTGAGTTTGTTGAACTATTTGTGTGTCTGAAAATTATCGAATTGAACAGCTGTGGAATAAAGTAACTTTCACTGTAACTGGAATAGTTTGCCACATTGTCCCTTTCAAAACTTTGAATTCCAGAAATTTGTGCTCCAGTGAGCACATATGATTTACTTTTACCCTTATCCCTGATCTTTTAAGCAGTTTTAGTTTTGTTCTCCTTAAAAAATTGTACGGAGCAAATTTTTTTAACGCTGAAAGGCCAACGTTTCTCTTATTTGCGACACAGAGCATTGCAATAATGCTTATGTGCTTGCATAGATGTACAATAATATGCCAACCCCCTCTCCCTTTTGTAATATACTGTAAAAGATACGTTAAATTCAAATTCTTATTTCAGAAACTAAAAACACTAAGTGTAACGATCAAGAGATGTATTGTACATACTCGGTCCATCGGAACTCCACAGTGAGCGTAATTGTTAAATTCAAATTCTTATTTCAGAAACTAAAAACACTAAGTGTAACAATCAAGAGATGTATTGTACATACTCGGTCCATCGGAACTCCACAGTGAGCGTAATTGCCTCTGACAATCAGGGGTCGTAGTAAGTATGAATAGGCAGGGTTTCCATGGAACTTATTTGAATACAATGCGATGCATTCATTAAAGGGAGTTCCAGGATTTCTATACAGTCATTCGTGGCCGGGGCGGTTAGACAGGCTGTGCATAGGAGAGGCAACGGGGGCGGTAGTTCAGGCTTGACGCCTTCACAAGGCCCCTTAGTTTAGAAAAAAAGAACAATAATTTTGGGTAGAGTTTTCCATCTTTTTTTTTTTTTTTTTTTTTCGAATTTTGGGGCGCGATGCCCATACGAAGATTTTTTTTTTCAAATGCTCCCACTTTCAAATAGGTCACCGCCCTTTATTGTACATTTGTTTTCTACGCAGGTTAGTTGAAGTTTTTATTATATTATGAGGAGATTTTTACAATCAAGCAAACACTTCGTTGAGATAATCACTTTTTCTTTATGATAGTTTTCGTTTGTGTTATTTACGAACAATATTTTCAAATGTATTTTCCAAGGCCCGCAGGGAAATTTTGCTCATGGTCCCGCTATGAAATTTTGCTCTTGGACTCGTAAAAGTTCCATCCGGTCCTGGTTCGCGGAATGTGTTGGAGGTGTAGGACAAAATAATTCTCTCTAGCGCTGGAACAAACTGCAATAAGATCGCGACAAACAACCACAAGCGTCGGACGGTGCCTCCTGGATAGCATGAGTAGGATTTCCTATCCCCACGTTCTTTGAATTTGCAGGTCGTTTGAGGGATTAGCAGAAATCACATTCAGTCGTCATTGTTGTCGCCAAACAAACAAGTGAACCAGGAGTTGGTTTTTCCTGGGGCAATGTCATTCAGCCTTCTGACATCTCTCAGTAGAATTCGCGCTTTGTTGACACGTGTTTCGTTTGTCTGCGATATTTTGCATTATTTTTTACTCAGCACGTCTGTGTGTGCAGGAAGAAGAGTACTAACTAGGGAAGAAATGATTGCTTGATTCAGACTGGCGAATAAGAACAAGCAAAATGTATCTCTCCAAAAATGCACTACATTTTATTCAATAAAGATACCACATCTATTATTACGTACACCCATTTAATAGTGTGTCACACCACCTTTTGTACGCAGGACAACTTTCAAACGTCGTGGTATGGTTGCAGTGATGTTCCTAAACACAGACTCGGGTATCGCTGACCAACAATCTAAGAGTGCTTGCCGTAGAGCAGGCAGAGATGTAGGTGGGGATGGTTAATCACTAACAGCTTGTTCCAATATATCCCATAAATTCTCTGTGTGGTTCATGTCCGGTGAGCGAGGAAGCCGTGCGAGTGGGGTAAGCTAACTGCTATGCTCCTGCAGCCGGTCGGTCGCAAGCCGGAACCGACATAGTGGAGCGTTGTCTTTTGAAAGATATAAACTTGATTCGGACAGAAGCACCTAATTGAAGGGTGGAGATGGTCGGCCAGGGGTTGCACATGGCTGGAACCAGTGACGGAAAACTCAATAGATGCCAAGGGATCCAGGCCGGAAAACGTGAAAGCTATACAAACAGTTACCCTGCATCCACTGGCCTGTAGTACCCCAACTTTGCGTGCGTGTACCATAGCTTCATGGGGTTAACGATGCATACGCTGCCTTCAATCGGCGCGATACCGTGTGAAACGGGATTCGTCAGACCATACGACGCTTTTCCAATCATCCTTGGGTGTTATATTAGTGGGTTGTCCATAAGAGCAACCGAGAGGCTTTTAAACATACCCAAGTCAACTGTTTTGGATGTACTATATGTATGTGTATATCCTACGCTCATGACTATCACCCACCTCCCAAAATGGCACTTTGCAGTGCCCAAAATAAATATAGAGAAAGATAACTTATAAATTAAAGAGAAAAGCGGTCGACATTAGTTTTCAAAGAACGGATCTTTGCTCAAAATAAATGCTGAAAGTACATGTTATGCTTATATGAATATGAACTCCTGTACGGGTGAAATGACGGATCCCCCTCCCACTTCAACTATTTCAAAAGCATGCATTTGTTGTCTTGTATCCTTGTAGTTTTGAAGCAAATAACGCTGCTCGCTGTCTGCTGGCTAGATAAAACGGGACATCTCAATATGATTCCAATTGTACGCAAAGCATTCAAATTTTTAGAATGTACAATCCCTCAGTTTTAAACTTCTTATTTCGGGACATGGTTACTGGTTGAGCATAAAAAGCCATTGCTGGAATGTACATCCGGAAAGAAATTGTGAGCTTCGAATCATAAACATATCTAGTAAGCGAGCAGCAAAGGCAACTGTCTTATCTGTAAGAAAAATACAATGCATTTGCAAAGAGGCAGCTTCTGGTGAAGGGTTTTCAACTCCGGGTAAAGAAAGGGATGGACAGAAGAGTCAGCCACAGGAAATTCCCCACATTCGGAAAAGTTCCCCACCTTTTACAGTCAATTACCGTTATACAAAATATCGAATGTGGGGGAGATTTCCGGGGTCACTATTTCCATTTCACGCTCTTAGCCGCACAACGTACTCAAATATGTGGGGGAGATTTCTAGGGTCGGCATTTCAAACTTTTATCGCAGTTTATAAAAAAAACACTCTTGCAAGTAGCTGCATGAAGTGGGAGAAATTTCCGGGGTTACTTTTTATTTTCACGCACTTCAAAACAAGATGCAGCCCCGCAAGTAGTACAAATACGTGGGCAAAATTTCAGGGGACGGCATTTTGACTTTTAGAGCAGTTTATAGTAACAAAGCTGTCTTGCAAGCAGCTGGATGAGGTGGGGGGAATTTCCGGGTTATCATTTCGACTGTTACCTCGGTTTCTAGTGAAAATCGATCTTACAATTAGCAGGCTGATATGATGGGGGGGGATTCCGGTTTGGGCAATTCCGTATTCACTGCAATCTACAGATGTTTTATAAATAGAGAAACGTGGGGGAAATTTCTGCTGTCAGCATTTCGACTTTTACGGCAGTTTATTGTAAAAAAAAAAACTGTTTTGCAAGTGGTGGGAAAAATTTCCGGGTTAGTATTTCCACTGTTACCGCGGTCTTTAGTTGAAAACGATCTTGCAATTAGCAGGCTGACAGGGTGGGGTTCCGGAAATTCCGGTGCCGGGATTTGGATTTTCACAGCAGTTTACCGTAAAAAACGATCTTACAAGTAGCAGAATGGGGTGGGGTAAGTTTCCGGGATTAGTATTTCCGTATTCACCGCGATCCCGGGAGACTGGTACCCGGCAAACTCAATGCCTGAATTTCAGGATTTACCATCATCTTCACCCCTTCTACATATTCCGATACATTTTCCTGCTTCAAACTCGTAAATTACACTGCTGGCCACCCAAAATGCAACACCAAAAAGGACACGATATGCAAAGCCAGATTTACGGGACACATAACAACAGATACAAAGATGAAACGATTGAGCTTACAGGCCCGTATGACTTGCGGAACATGCAGACATCAATAGTTCGTGTGGCCCTCATGGCTGGCAATAACGGCCGCGGCATCGAACGAAAGAGGCTTTGGATGTGGGCTTGGGGTATGTCGGTCCAGGCTGCTTCCACACGTTGCCACAGTTCATCAGGCGTAGCCTCGGGTGGTGCTTGCCGGGCCACTCGGTTGCCGATCATCAGCGACCATCGTGTCTGATGGGCGACATATCGGGAGAACAGGCGGGCTACGGCAGCAGTGATACCTGGTGGACCGTGAAGAATTGTTGCACGATGCGTGCCACGTGCGGGCGCATTGTCCTGTTGAAACGTGGCCGCTGGCAGGTCCTGCAGGTAAGGGAGGACTACAGGCTCCAAAACGTCGGCGATGTATCGGCGGCTGTTGAGTGTACCGGCGATGCGTACCAGAGGGGTGCGGGTGTAATATACAATTGCGCCCCAAACTATAATGCCAGGCGACGGACCGGTATGGCGATACATAATGCAGGCGTCATACAGTCTCTCGCCGCGGTTCCGCTACACGCAGATTTGACCATCTTGGTGTTGCATGCTTAAGCGGGATTCGTCGGAGAAGACAATGTCGTGCCATTCCGTAGTCCAGGTGCGGCGTTCAAGGGCCCACTTCTTTTCCAAGTTTCCAAATTATGTGTGGCAGTTTTCCAAGGTGCCTAATGACGGGATGAGCTCTTTTGTTTGTTTTTATTTTGAGGCTGGTACATACGACTTTATAGGGCAACTGGCCACGAAAGTGGAAAAAGGGCAGGGGGGCATAAAGATTGCGGTTTCTTGGTCTATACTGAGAATATAAGTTACTAATGTTTCTTTTTTACTTAATTAATTCACAGGCCTTACACGTAGGTCTTTTAAACAGTTTTTGATCTATCGCCTTCATATTCATGACGTTTACATATCAAACCAAGTTGACAATAGTGCGCTTTTACTCAGGCACTGAATATTTATTCATAGGCCCTAGACCTCGGCCTTTTAAACAGTTTTTATTCTACCGATGTCACATTCACAATATTTACATGCCAAGTCAAGTAAATACACTGTCGTGCAAAAATTAAGGACGAGGCGGTTTTTCGAATGCAACGTCGTGCAGAAGTGCTTCACATCGACTCAAATCATACCGTAAGATCTCCAAGATGTAAGAATATGGGACAAGTGAGCAAAACCGTCCAAACAAGGAAACCAAAGGATGCAAAGGCACTTTTTTGAATAGGTAGCTTCGAGCACAACTGGACAGAAGACAGAAACGCCCATGTGACAGGCGCCTGCCAAGAAAAATCCAGTCTTTAGTAGGGGATATGATCACCCCTGACTGCGTTGCAGGATTTACAACGTCTGTCCATGCTGAGGACGAGGTTGTCAAGGAGCTGTTGAGGCATCGCGGCCCATTCCTCTTGTAGTGCCAATCGCAGCAGCGGAATCGTTGCTGGCGGCTGGTGACGTGCTGCCAATCGTCTCCCGAGAAGGTCCCACACGTTTTCGATTGGATTTAGGTCCGGGGACCTTGCGGGCCAATCCATGCGTTGAATATCTTCACTCTCCAACAGCTCTGCGACTGCCACTGTACGATGAGGTGTAGCGTTGGTGGCCATGAAGAGGAACTCGGGACCCACAGCACCTCTAAACAGACGCACGTGAGGCAGGAGAACCTCAGTACAATGGCGGACACCAGTGACTGAACCTCCTTGGAAGATGTGGAGGTCAGTACGGCTACCAAGCATGATAATGCCCCAAACGAGAACTCCGCCACCTCCAAACCGGTCCCTTTCGATGATGTTGGAGGTGTGATTGTTCCCTGCTCTCTCCAGATGTGTATAATTCCAGAATCGCTCGTCAGACTAAATCGGCTCTCATCCGTAAAGAGAACTCGACCCCATTGCTGATGTGTCCAGTTCTTGTGTTCCTGGCACCAAAGAAACCGGAGTCTCCGATGAGCAGGCATTAATGGTACACAACGTACTGGTCATCGTGCAAATAGACCACCTTTGTGCAGCCTCCTGGCCACGGTAAAAAGCTATAACGTACGTCCAGTTGCATGTGCCTTGCGATTTCTCCCGCTGTCTGCCGTCTGTCTCTTCTAGACTGTAGGACAATATACCGGTCGTCAGTCGCCGTGGTTGCTAGTGGACGACCACTGCTAAACTCTCGGACATCCGTTCCTGTCGTTTGAAATGCTCTTCAAGCTCGTGAAACGATGCTGTGAGGGATCCCGAACTCCTCGGCCACATTAGTCACACTTCGACCTTCTTCCAATTTCCCAATGACGCGACCTCGGGTAAAGTCATCCAGATGTAGTCTACTGGATTGCCTGTTGGCTATATCACACGGTGGCAGCAACTCGACGTCGTTCAAACCGATGTACACCGTGAAATAACTTTCACGGAATTGCTGAGCGTACACCGCTCGTCTGCTTTATACCCTTCCGACCCCCTCACGTCATGCTGCATACATGCGCATGTCCTACCGTACCGGACCCTAGTCTATCTCCTGAGTGGTCTTTCGGTCCATTCTTCCTGCTCGTTCCGCTGTTATGTTTAATTTCTCCTCTTCGTCCTTAATTTATGGCACACCTGTGTAGTATTGCGTTTTTAGATAAACACCAAATCTTAATTCACAGGCCGTAGGACTTCTAAACAGTTTTTATTCTACCAATACCACATTCACAACTTTTACGTATCAACTCATGTTAATAATATTGCGCTTTTACTTAGGCAGTAAATATCAATTCATAGGGCCTAGGCCTTTTAAACAGTTTTTATTCTGCCGATGTCATGTTCATAACATTTACATATCAAATTAATAATATTGCTACAACTGGACAGTATAAAAGAGGAACTATTGGATTAAGAAAATGACAAAAGTGTAAGCCATCTGGATCAAAGTGAAATCCCTGAAATTGCAAGGGCTGGACATATTGCTAGGAGGGCGGACCACGGATAGATTACTGAATAAAGTATTAGACTGTGTACCATGGGGCATTAAAAACAGAAGATCACGTCGGAGATGCGTGGATGAAATTTTAAAGCATGATGGAGGGACAAGACAGACAGTTTTGGAAGAAATTTGGGTAGACCTTCATCCAGCAGAAGATTAATAGGTTTAAAATTCGAAATGTATATTAATTCTGATTTTATCGAGATAATTGCTTTATCTGTAACACGTCGTATTGAATATGAAGGAAGGTCAAGTGATGACGAAATATGCTTAGCTGGTCATTTGGTAGCCTTTTATCAAATCTGGAATTTAGAAGTTGGAGATTTATTTTATAACGCTAAACAATTATCAGAACTTACTTCAGTAACAGAATAAAACGTACTTAGACGAGTACAGGAAAACTGCCACATGTTTTTCTTAAGGGGCTGGGCACAAATTGCTGTTCCTTCGAGAAACACTTTGAATGTGTGGCAGTATTCCATGTTTCCGAATTATGTGTGGCAGTTTTCCAAGTTTCCGAATTATGTGTCTCTGTTTTCCAATGTGCCTTAAGACGGGAAGGAGCTCTTTTGTTTGTTTAAATTTTCATGTCGGTTCATACGAGTTTAGGGCAACTGGCCACAAAAAAAAGTTCAGGGGAGGGGGGTTTAAAGATTGGCCTATATTGAGAATTGAATTGGGACTCCAAACAAATTCCGAGAAAACGTTCTATGTAAGCCAAGCGAGAACTCACGTTACGACGAAACCATGGGTGAAAGTTTTCCGTCCTGGGAACGGAATTCCGTCTTTGACAAATTTCCGAAAACGGAAGTTAGAAGGAATGAAAATTTCTCCTGTAATAGTACAGAAAAGGTTTCCCCGCAGTTCACCCTCTGTCATATATTGTTTGTTAAATATCATTTTATCCCATAAATGTTTGCATTATTTCGGCTTGATATGGAATTTAAGTTCAAAGATTTTACTTTGCATTTGGAGCTTTCGTTCATATACATATCCACAATGAGAAGAAGCAAATCAACGGGAGCCAAAAACAGTGAAAAAAAAAACAAATTTGCGAACAAGCAGGGAAAAAACATGCAAAAATGCAGAAAGTATTGAAAATGCTGAGCTTTGGCTTTATCAAGGACCAGCAAAACACAGCATAAACTCATTTCTACAAAGACCTAGTTTAGTATGGGCTTCTGCTATGTCATGCATGTTTTTCGGGTAAATGACCCCACTGATCAAAAAACACCTTCCAAGCCATGAAAAGGTAAAACTTAGAACACATTTTAGCAATACATACATGACATATATATATATATATCATCATCATCATCATTGTCAACCATTATCAATCCACTGCTGGACGAAGGTCTCCCCAAGTTTCCTCCACAACGGTCTGTCTTGTGCCAGTCTCCTCCATGTCACCCCTGCATACTTTCGAATTTCATCCACCCATCTCCCATGTGGTCTTCTTCTAGGTCTTTTCCTGTCCCTTGGAATCCAATCTAAAATTTCGGCTGTCCATCGATGATCTGTCCTTCTGGCAGTATGTCCAGCCCATTGCCATTTCAGGGATTTAACTCTGATCATGATGTCTTCCACTCTTGTCATTTTTCGGATCCACGAGTTCCTCTTATCTCTCCTGGTTACACCAAGTATGCACCTCTCCATGCTGCTTTGAGTTGTCTGCAGCCTTTGTATGTCTCTTTTATATATATATATATATATATATATATATATGTTACCGTTAAAGTGTACAATTCAGTTTTTTCATAGAATACCTAGTTATTTCATGAAATAGCTTATCAAGTTAGTTAAAGCGAGTAATAAATTAACGATTCCTCACTTTAACTAGTTATTATACGAAATAACTAGGTATTCTATAAATTAACTAATGATAGACAGTTGAAGTGTAAAATAAACAATTTGACTGAATTATACAGCATACAAAATGTTATTTATATAAAGACAATAAAATAATTAGTTACAACAGGGATTACTAAAATGGCATTTGGAATTGCATAGAACATTATTTCTAAAACAAGTACATTTTTTTGTTGACACACTGCATTTTACATGAACATTTTTTTAAATCCCTGGCCGGTACCTAGACTTTGAGCTGGAGCAACCGACCGGAGCGATTTCTCATTATCCAGCACTTCTTCGATCTGAATTAGTTTTTGTTCACAGAAGCTGAATTGGGATCGGGAATATAGCTGTTTATGCGGCCGTTTCTTGTTCCCAATTTAAAAAATCCTTCTTCGGTTATTTTCATGATAACAGCTAAAATAGATCTGGTGTCACCCCTTCCTCTGTCAACTTCGGGTACTGGGATACGGACTGAAAGCCCCACAGAGGCTTCAGAATGAGATTTATCTGACATTAATTTCATCTTCTTAGCTTGAATTTCCAAACATTCTTTAAAGTTTTCTCTTTTCCTCTGAACATTCAGTTCATTAAAACACAATTTGCGGATCTTCTGTACAACTTTGTCTTCCAAAACATAGTCTTCTAAACATGACATGTCGACAGGCTCATTACATTTCGAACAAACTACGTTTTCATTGCATTCTTGTGAACAAACTATACATACTTTACTAATGGCATTATTTAAACTTGTTTTTTCAACCAGCAGTTCATTATCAGGTTGAGACGAAGTACTCATAAGTTAATATAATTATTATTATATAACACTTTATAGTGTGTTGAAAATGGTGTGCTATTTCTGACCAGTGGTTCTCACTTTACAGCCTTTTGAATTTGGGATTTATTTACTCGGTTATTTTACACTTTAACGGGATGCAGATCGTTATTCTATGAAATAACTAGTTAAACCATAGAATACAAGTGAGTTTTACGCTTTAACTGACTTGATCAGTTATTTCATGAAATAACTAGGTATTCTATGAAATAACGGATTTCATACTTTAACGATAACATATACACACGGAAACACACGTAAATGGGTGGGATTACATTTCAAAATAACGATAAAGGCGGCAATTGCGGGCACAATCCTAATTTGTTAGGTTTTAAAGGCCAAGGGGAGGGGCGTTAGAGAAACAAATTTCAGTCTTGGCAATTCCTCCTAACTTTCACCCATGGACGAAACAACGGAATTACAACATGACTCATACTGTGTACAGAAAAGGTCGATAAAGTGGGATATTTTTATTACGCTGCACTTTTACTTAGGCACTAAATATTTACATAACATGTTAAATTTGTAGTATTTCTCTTTTACTTAATTAGTTCATAGGCCCAACACCTAGGCCTTTTTAACAGCTTTTAATCCACCGACTTCATATTCATAACATTCACGTGTCGACAAAAGTTAATAGCATTGCGCTTTTACTAAGGCACTAAATATTAATTCATAGGCCTTTTTAACGGTTTGTATTCTACCGATGTCATATTCATAATGTTTACATACCAAGTCAGTTTAATAGTATTGCGCTTTTACTTACGCACTAAATATTAATCCATAGGCCCTAGGCCTTTTAAACAGTATTTTACCGATATCATATTCATAACGTTTGCATGCCAAGTCAGGTTAATAGTATTGCGCTTTTACTTACGAACTAAATATTAATTCCTAGGCCTAGGCCTTTTAAACAATATTTTACCGATATCATATTTATAACGTTTGCATACCAAGTCAGGTTAATAATATTGCGCTTTTACTTACGCACTAAATATTAATTCATAGGCCTTAGGCCTAGGCCTTTTAAACAGTTTTTTTTTTCACCGGTCATATTCACAGCGTTTACGTATCAGTTCATGTTAATAATATTGCGCTTTTACTTAGGTACTAAATATCAATTCAGAGGCCCTAGGCCCATGCCTTTTTAGCAGTTTTTATTCTACGGATGCCATATGCCAAGCCAACCCTACTACCCCACCCAACCCTGCTAATAGTAAAACGATTTTTTACTCTAAATTGCAGTAAAAGTTTGAAATGATGACCCCGTACCCCCCCCTTCTCTGTCAGCCTGCTGACTGTAAGACCGTTTTCCATTAAAAACCGCGGTAACAGTGGAAATACTATCCCGGAAATTTCTCCACCTCATCCAGCTACTTATTATAAACTGCGATAAAAGTTTGAAATGCAGACCCCGGAAATTTCCCCCACGTTGGAAAAGTTTGAAATGCCGACCCCAGAAATCTCTCTCGCGTTCAATATCTTGTGTCAACTGCAATTTGTGCATGGACCCTGACTGAAAAAGGTAGACTTTTCCGATTACCAAAGAAAGGATCTAAGCACAAAGTGATTTTCATAAAACTGTCGTTTGAAGAACGGTCTACTCAATGTATGAAAATAAATTTTTTGTCCCATAACATCTCATATAATGGGATGCGCACAAATTGCGTTTCGTTTGGAGATCTTATCAAAGTGTCGGACTTCTCCCAGTTGACCAAAATGAAATGTGGATGTAGCTAGGAGACAGGGGTGTACTGATAGTCCCCGCAACCCCCGCAGTGTGGGGAGCCATCACGGCTAAGAGGGCCTCTAGCCTCAGCAGAAACATTTCACAAAATTTTTGGCGGAAATTTTATACGAAGTTAAGGAAATCGTGGGAAATTTTATACGAAGTTAAGGAAATCGTGGGAAATTTTATACGAAGTTAAGAAATCGCTGGTTAAGGAAATCGCGGGAAATTTTGACGGAGCTTTGAAAGAAGCATAAAAAAAGAAAAGCATTTTTTTTTTCAGTAAATAAAGTAATATAGAAATAGGTTTCGCGGTTTTAGTTAATAAAAACTTCATGACGGAAAAGCAGCTACTCCAGATGACTTGAGGCCCCTTTTCATAGCCATAGCAAATGTAAAAGAAACATTAGTTCAACGAATGCAATTTTTTCACCAAAAAGGATAAGGAGTTATGTACTACAATATTTTGCACATACCTACGCATTCTTCAATATATAGTGAACGAAAAGATGTTCTTCGCGGGGACCTTTTACTAAGTACAAAATGTGGCATGATAAATGTTTTTTATATTCAAAAGTAAACAATTAAAAAAGTTTTTCTTGTGCTACAGTTCTTAATTCTTACTTATGAGCTATGTTTTCGTATAAATCGAAAAACGCCCTTAGACACTGCTATATGTCAGTTACGTGTGGTGTTTTTCGTTTTGTGCAGTCCGTTGTTTGATTGTCGGCCATTCACATCGTTTCTCGTCATGTTTATGTTTCGTACCTTACCTTTTGTTATAGTTTTCATGCTACATTTGTTCCTGATGTAAACTGTTTGGCATGGCGCTCTTTGGCCCATTGAAGCCCTTGCGTCAATGAATTCTAACCACGTAAACCGTTTGGCATGGGCCTCTTTGACTCATTGAGGCCTTTGCGCCAATAAACTCCAACTAAGGGCAGTTACGTGTTTTATGTGTGCGTGTATTGTATAACATGGAATTTAAAAATTTCAGTAAAATAAAAGCTTAAATATTTTTGCCAAAGGGCCTCCAAGATATTTTTGCGGGGGAATGGGCCGAGTTTTTCCCGTACGCCACTGCTAGAAGGAGAACTGGCCACCGGAGAAGAAATCACCTCGCGATCTCTAGTAAGACAAAATAGGTGTATAATCCAGGGTGCAGCGAGGCTTACTTTTTTTTTTTCGGGACTGCACCACTGGTATAATCTATTTAGAGGCCACAGATTTTAGTGGTAGTAAAAGTTAATGATTTGTTAGAAGCACGCAAAAAACGAAAGGAAACTCAAAGTAAAATCGGAAACTAACACTTAGTAAGAAAACTGCTGTATTCAAGATTTTGTTTCCGACCCGTATTTCCCTGCGTCTTTGACTTGGGAACTGAATACGAACGGGGGTTGTTTACATTGCTGCCAGATAAAAGTTTCCTTGTAGTAGGAACATAGCTCCGGGCGGAGAACATTTAGAGGATATTCACCAAAGATACCCATCTCCCTTGACAATGAATACAACTAGGGGGTAGGAGAGAAGCGCTAACCTTCCAGACCGACCTCAGTGAAGATAATGACCCTTGGGCACTCAGTATTTCTGTGTACAACTGTTTTGTTTAGAAGTTGCAGGCAGGCACGTCGTAGAACGAGGCCACTGCTTCCCAGGGCTTGGGAGATAAGGGCTGGTCCTTAGCTCTTCACCCCTGAAACACGCAGGCGAAGTTGATGACGTAGCTGCGCTGGCTCTTCGAAAGCTAAGAGCCACGAGGAGCTGTGCTCTAACGGACCACCATAGGAAAGGCACCTTCAGTTAATGTTATTACCGTATTTAACAGAATACAATGTGTCATCTATTGCAATGCTGACTAAAATATTAGACTCTGCCTTTTTCGAAAATAAAAGTTACAAATTTTGAGTCTTAAAATCCGAAAACATTGATGTAATAGTATAAATGCGATAATTTTAAACGAACAATTTCTGTCATGCATGCGTTTTCTTTAAAAAGTATTTTGCTTAATATAATAACCCTATTGTTCTGATGTCGAAAACTCAGTGTATCTTTCCTTTTTTTTTTTTTTTTTTAGTAATTCCTAGAATTAGTGGTTTAAAAACTTTTTCTCTCTCACAAACAGTAGTTGTTTAAAACCTGTAAGACACGGAAAGCTACTAAGTTTATGACATATTTTGATTTCCACCGAATCGGTGTTTAAAACATCTTTAATGAGATCAATTGTTAAAATGCTCCCATCTCCAAGAACAAATCCTTTGTCCAGGAAGTGATTCCTTAGCAATTTCAAATAATGGGGTAAATCTGCAAACACACATATTTTTGACATTTCCATGGCTGGATTTGGGAATGAAAAATTACTTAGAGAAATACCAAGCTCTTTCCACAAAGTTCCGCATCCTCCTAAATCCGACACGATTGCTTTAACTTCGACGCCTGTTGTTTGAATGTTCCTGATTATGTCGAAAAGAACATCTTTTTTCATGGAAAGATCGAAATCGAAAAATATAGGCTGTTTCCATTGTGAAATCAAACCTCTGATGAGCACGAGCTGAACTTTTTTGAAAGGACCAAGAATCTGGCCATTCTAGTATCATAGCACAACTTCGAATCAATATGCATCTCATCAAAACTTAGAACGCAATTTTTTTCCTGACTGGATAAATTCACGCAACATTTTTTCATTAGCATAAGGACATCATTTTGGAGCCCAGGATTGCATGTGAATTTTGCGCACCATCGTTTCAAAGTTGTAGCGCTAAGCAATGGAATACCAATTTTGTCTCTCCAAAAATCATAGGATTTGACAGAAAGGGCTCGAATCACAATGCATCTTGAAATATCTTCTGGTGTCCACTTTAACCTCTGTTTCTTCTCACCAAGAGCGTCCATTTGGGTTTTAGTAAAAACGTTGTTAAGACATTTCTTCAATCTCTCCGAATTCTCTATTTTTTTTTTTTTTTGCAACATGCTTACTTTTTTCTCAGTTGTTTGATTTCAGATAAAAGAGATCTTAAAGTCACCCATCTCTTGGATCACTGAACGCAAGTCCTAAAACTTCTTTTTTTCTCTGTGTTTAAATTTTCGAGAAGCTCTTCGAGGGAGGAAATTTTTTCAACAAAACGTCATTACAAATTTCCATTTTTGAGCAGTTTTCGCAATGTGTTATTTCAACATCTCTGTTGTTCTTATCAAAAACAGTAAGGTAATTATCCTCTTGGATTTCAGTATGCAGGCAAATCATTTTAGGGCTCAATTCTCGCAATCGTTCTAATGCAGCTTGAAGAACTTTCCTTTTTGCCTGTCGACAGCTTCGCGGAGTTTCTTCTGCTGAAGTTACAGTAGATGGCATATTAATAGTGGGAGTAGCTGAAGATTTTAATATTTTCTTCAAAGGCAATCCCAGCACTCGATTCTGCATGTCATTTTTGTAATCACTTGTATGAAAGTGTTCGCTACAGATCCTGGCATATTTCACGTTCACTGTGTCCAATCGTCGGCATCTATTCAGCCATTCTTTCGCTAGAACGTGATCATTCGTGAGAAGACGTGAAAGACAATGTCCCGTCCTTTCGTGTTTACATGTGTATTTCGGCAAGTTGCAACCGCACATGACGACATTTCGTTAAAAAAACGTAAATAAAAATCAACACTCAGTGTACAACTTAAATAAAACACAACGTGAAACAAATACTATAAACCAAGAAAAGACGTGGGCGTACAAAACCAATAACAGAGGAAAATTGGATCCTGTAGGCAGGTTGACAAACGAACTCGGGGAGCAGGCCAGCGCGATGACGTAGAAACAAGTGACTTACCCATTTTTCACCCTCCCTTCCAGACACTGGCATCACCCCCTAATATTAAGGGGTGATAACACGGGTCGGCTTCCAGTCTCTCAAAGGGACGGACTAGCCCTTCCTCTGTAAAGCCCTGACTGCTTCCAGGGAAGTGAGAGAACAAGTTGCATAAAAGAATGTCTGCATTTCGTTCGCAGATCATTTCAAAGTGTAGGAATTTTCCTCGTGGTACAAAACGAAAACAGTCTTTAGCTGTTTACAAAGGAATAGACCACAGGCCATTTTGGAAGATTTGAACGAATCAATATTGGGGTGTTTATAAGGAACCTAAGCAGCAGGGGGGGATATTTGTTGCCAGATCCATTGCACCATTTACTGTTCATTACCTTTCAATTCGATATTCTCAATCTGGACTCGGTACTTCCCAGTGGTGGGGAAGATATTAACATTTCAGAAAAAAATCCTGGTGGTGTGATATGAATTTCTACTATTCCAGAAATTAGTAACAACCAAATAAAACAGTTGTACATGGCATTATTATGCGAAGTTCTCAGGAATACTTGTGTAACAGTGCAAAGAAAGTTTAATCTTTTCATTTTTCGAATTTACAAATTGAAATATTGTAAATTTTTGCAATTGAATAAAAACAAAACCTTTTGCTTCTAAATTATCGTCGCCACTCCACTTACGTCTGATATTATGATGAAGTTTGGACTTTCCAGAACATTACGAATTTTATTCAATATTTCTAAAGATTCAGTATCCGAGTTTTTAGCACGTCTTTTGTAAAAAAAGATCGTGCTTATGTTATCGGTTTATCCGTCCGTCCTTCTGTACCCACGATATCTCTGCAACTATTTGTCCGATTTGAAAAAAATATTTTTGCATTGGGAAGCTTGAAATATGCGACTGATGATCATTCATTTCGTTTTTGTTTGTTTTTTTACGATGTACAATTTCGCCGCGAAAGGGCGTAAATGTAGATGATGTCGAATTCAAAAATACGTTTGATGCCACATATTTGCTTCTAAACATCAGATTGAAAAAAATATTTTATCTTTCGATTCCATTTATGTCGAAGAGTATTTTAGATATAGTTACTTTTTCAAATCACGCATAGATTTTCCGCTTGGGGCGTAAAAGTAAATTACATTTTTCCCAATAACTCTTCTTCTAAAACTCCGATTTGAAAAATCTTTTCTGCAGGGATACATCTCCTGACGGAAAATCTTTTGCATGTAATTTCTAATTTTTGGTAAAGAATACTTTGGCCACCAGGGGGCGTAAGTGTTAATTTTTGCTTCTGATGTATTTCCCATAAAATCTGAGTTTCTAAAATATCGACTGAAAAAATTCTTTCTTTGCCGCCCCGGTGGCGCAGTGGTCTAAGGCGTTGGCCACTGATCATTCGTCCATAAGGGGTCCGGGTTCGAATCCCGGTCAGGCATGGATGTTGTGTTTGTCTTACGGCACTGGCTCTCTCCCTTCCCTGGAACCAGTGACCCTAAATTAGGGACGGGCGACTGCTTATAGCCCATTGAGTTGCTCACGGTGGTCGTAAAACCTCCAATCAAAAAAAAAAAAAAAAAAAAATTCTTTCGTGAACTTATGCCACTCACATCGATAAACCTTTTCGGAATATTTTCTTCCTAAAATATTCCACAGTTTTTACGCCAGGGGGCGTAGATGTATATCTTATTTTTGTCAATATCTCTACTTCTAGGAGTCCGATTTGAAAAATTCATTCTTTGTTGGATAGTGTTTCCAGTGTGACATGTGTTTCATATAATTACAAAATTTTCAAGTAATTCAAAGACCTTCCGCTAGGTGGCGTAAAGGTAAATTGCGTTTCCCCTTATATCTCTGCTTCTGAATCTCCGATTTGAAAAATTCTTTCTGCCCCGGATACAGCTTCTGATGGGAAATCCTTTACATATAATTTCTAATTTTTGTAACAAATGGTTTGGCCACCAGGTGGCGTAAGTCTTAATTTCCGCTTCTGATGTATTTGTAGCAAAATATGAGCTTCTAAAAAGTCGTTTGTTGACCGATGCTACTCATGTCGACAAACCTTTTAGGAACGTTTTCTTCTTGAAATAATGCGTGGTTTCTACGCCAGGGGGGGGGCGTAGATGCATATCTTATTTTTGTCAATATCTCTACTTCTAAGAGTCCGATATGAAAATTTCCTTCTTTGTTGGATAGTGTTTTCAATGCGAAATGTTTTTCCTATAAATTCAAAATTTTCAAGTGAATCGTAGACTTTCCGCTACGGGCCACAAAAGTAAATTGCGTTTTCTGCGTTATTTCTGCTCCTAAAACTTCGATTTGAAAATTTCTTCCTGTATCGCATAGAAGACCTGATGGAAAATATTTTCCACATAATTTCTAATGTTTGGTAAAGAATGGTTTGGCCACCATGGGTCATTAATGTTAAGTTTTGCTTCTGATGTATTTGAATCAAAATCTGCCGCCACAGTGGCGCAGTGGTCTAAGCGATGGCCTCTGATCATTCGTCCGGAAGGGGTCCGGGTTCGTATCCCGGTGAGGCATGGATGTTGTGTTTGTCTTACGGTACTGGCTCTCTCCCTTCCCTGGAACCAGTGACCCTAAATTAGGGACGGGCGACTGCTTATAGCCCATTGAGTTGCTCACAGCGGTCGTTAAACCTCCAATCAAAAAAAAATCAAGATCTGGGCTCCTGAAAACTCGACTACATTTTTTTCTTGGACCGATACCGCTCATATGAATAAACCTTTTGATAGTACTTTTTTCCTAAAATAATGCATGGTTTTCCCACCAGGAGACATAAAGTCACATGTTATTTTTGTCGATATCTCTGTTTGTAAGAGTTCGTAAGCTCACGATTCCGTTTACAGCAAGCAATATCTGAAGGATTAAACACCCGATTGAAAAACTTCTTTCTTCCGTCAGATACTATTGTTTTCCATACCGGTTCCACTGAATTTGAATAGCTACGATAAATTTAATTTGCGTCAGGACGGATTCAAAAGACGTGCTTATTACACCCGAAAATTCGGTGTCATCTTTCTTGTTGAAATTTGGATGTGGTTTTCAGTTGGCGATATACACGATGTTAAGAATTATTTCACAAATGTAGCTATTTATTTGTTTATTTATTTATTTATTTGTTTGTTTGTTTCAGGTCAGAAGTGTTGAACTCTGGAGAAAATAGTGATACACCGAGTACTCCTGCTTCTCCACTGGAATCGCAGCTTGCTGTTGCATCATCAGCCACATTGCCATCTCCAATATTCACACAACAAGCTGTAATGCATCAAGAAAGTGAAATATCAGTAGAAAGTGCTGCTATGTCAACACCTGAAATAAGTGTAGTTTTCGAAGAAAATTACAAAGGGAATCCTTTGCCATCTGGAAGATTCATCTGAGATTTGGCATTTGTTATACAGCAGGCTCGACTTCTGGAAATGCACACATACAATTGTAACTTTGGAGGAGACTTAGTTTTCCATAAAGTTACACAAATGGGTCTTGTGGCGGCTTTACATTATGTGTGCAGTAAGAAGTTTTGTGGCACAGAGCGTATAATTAAAACAGAGAAAATGGATGTATCAATCAACTGGCTGTGTTAGGTGCCCTTTCTGCCGGAAGTGGTTATGACCAAGAGTATGAAAAGATGAGCACTATGGATATTAAGTACATGACACGTCCCACTTTCTCTAAATGTGAAAGAACAACGGGTAAAATAATTGAAGCATGCGTGCAAGAAACCATTGAATCTTCTATTGCAGAAGAGAAAAGGCTGGCAGAAAAGAGAAATGATAAAGATGATGAAGGGTTTCTTTGTGTAACGGTCATCGTTGATGGAGGATGGTGCAAAAGAAGTTATGGACATGGTTATAATGCCTCCAGTGGTGTTGCTGTAGTTATAGGAATGGAGACTCAAAAAATAATATTCATTGGAATTAGAAACAAAGTGTGTCTAATATGTAGAGCCATTAATGATGGAAGAATTCCTCCCAAAGATCATTTGTGTTGGAAGAATTGGAATGGGCCTTCTACTGCCATGGAGAGTGACATAATTATAGAAGGAATGCAGTACCTACAGAGTGTTCACAAAATACGTTGCACTCGTTTGGTTGGAGACGGTGATGCCAACACAATGAACCAAATTCAGAAAAGAATTTCGTACGGAGGAAGGGTAATAAAAATTGAATGTGCAAATCATGTTCGCAGATATGGCAGAGGTCTGGAACGTATACGGAAAGCCAGTTCTAGGTTCCCAGGCGCTAACGGTATGAAGGCACGAAGAATTAAAAAAAATATGCCTCGTCTTGTAAAGGGAGCTCGAATTGCAATAAAAAATCATTCTAAAGAAAATAGCAGCCAAATTACCCAGACTGCCATTGACGAATTAGCAAATGAGCTGAGAAATGGACCAAACCATGTTTTTGGGAATCATGACGGCTGCGGAAGTTTTTGCGAAAGAAAGACAACCAGTCCTAATGTACAGACATATGGCATCATGAAATCCACTGGCATGTATTGATATGGAATGCCACAAATAACCCGGCAGAGAATTTCATGTCTCAGTTCTGCAAGGTTACCGGTGGGAAGCGGGTAGATCACTCCAAAGCAGGGGGAATAAACAGACGTGCGAACATTGCAGCAATGTCTTATCAGACACCCAACCAACTTTGGCACAAAAAAGCTTACAAAGCTGTTACAGAAAAAGTCCATCCACACACACCACTGCGCAAATTTATAAGACAGAGGACGAACTGCCGTGCGAAACGTTTGAATCAAAGAAGATTGTATCATAGTGATAAAAGCTCTCGTCATCAAAGGCAAATTACACATACAGGTAAAGGTGGTGACAAAAATTATGGTGATTTCCCTGAGGAGCCAGACATAACACCGGAAGCTTTAAAACGAATGAAAGCACATCTTTTAACATCGCTGGAAGTAAATCAAAACGATGAATTGGAGGAGAGCACACGTGGTCAATCCACATCAGAAAGATGGCGACGGGAAAGATCAAAAAGATTACCATCATCGTTTTTTAAGGACGTAGCTGATAGAAGACCAACAACACTGAGTGCAAATTTAGTCAAAAGAATAATTTACACGAGCAATATCTCAACCCCTGCAATAAAATACGGGCTGGCAAATGAACTGACCACAGTTACCAGAAAATGGCAAAGAATGAAGTTCAACGCTGTGGTTTATTTGTCGACCCCGCGAACCCATTTCTTTGCACAAGCCCAGATGGTCTAGTTGGAAAAAATGGTTTAGTAGAAATTAAATGCCCATACGCGGCTCGCTTAGCACAAAATTTGGGAGAAATTTGTATCTCGCACAATATAGGAATAAAAGTAGATTCTGCTAATGAACTATTTCTTCCAATAAAACACAAATACTACTACCAAATACAAGGACAATTATCAATAACAGATAGGGAATGGTGTGATCTATTTGTATGGTCCAGAACGGAATCAAAAGTTATCCGAATTAAAAGGGATCCTAGTTTTTGGAACACTATATTACCGAAACTGCGAACGTTTTATATGGACTATGTTCTCCCAGAGCTTATTAACCATCGCTCACCTAGAAATCTTCCACTTAGAGAGACTGAATATATTCTGCAAGCCATAGCCAACAAGGAAGAAGCAAAAACGAAAAATCCTGAACAACGAAGGAAAAAGGCAAAATTGGAATACCAGACAGCCGCAGAAGCAGATGTCAGTACGGAAAATGGGTACAACTGACAGGCTTTTCTCCATAGTTCTAACCACTCACCAATACACACCACACCGCCACACGTGTTAAACGATTTCGACAAATTCTAAAAATCATTCGCCATTCTTCTGAACTTGAATGTCGTTACCATCCTCTCTTGCCAAGCCATCACGTAATTTCTTCTAAATGCTATTTATACATACATTTCACCATCTAATATCTTTTGATCCTTTTATTTTTTGGCTGTCATAAGGTCTACTACTCTCCCCATTTCCCAAAAGTACAAACATGCTAAATTTAACACTAAATTCATTTCAACATATAACAAAATTTCTGTGAATTTGAAAAAAATCAAGTAAGTTTATCCAATTTCCCTAAAATCTTTTGACGGTTGCACCAGCCATATGCTCTAACAGTTTAAATACATTCACGGGCAATGAAATTTGCGCACCTAGAAGAAAACATGCTACAACCGCGAAACTTTACAAATAGCTAGAGTGCGTGCTGGTATGCACATGATCCACGTTTGGGTCGAGTGCGCATCACTACACACCAGGGCCCGACTTAGGTCAGCTGAGGCCCTGTGCACATCCTGTGTCTGAGGCCCACTTGATTAAAATCTTCAGTCAAACAGTCAAAAATAATATTTATTGGTAAATATTTTTCTTGCAAGCAATTTGTCTAGCAGTAAAACAATAAAACACATCCCACATGCTCGTCAATTTTACAGCCAATATGGCATGTAATAGACGAAGGATTCACACCGCTTGTACTTCCTCGCACCCGCAGAGCTTACAGAAATTTTGAAACCGAACCATATAGTAATTTCGTTCTATAACGAAAAATATATTTTGGTTCTGAAAAATATTATTATTAAGGTGGTTTGGAGGCTCCTCCAAATTCTGAGGCCCTGTGCATGTGCAGAAATCAGGCCCTTTACACACCCTGTGATGGCACTGCAAGTACGATCCGGCACCCTTATAATCCGGCGTGTAATCGATGCCCCATTCCTGGCCAGGATTCCAGGTGCGCTATACCAGCAGGAAAATGTCCGCCCGCACACTGCTCGGGTTGCCCATGATTGTGTATGTCATGTCCAGACACTTCCATGGCCTGCTCGCTCCCCGAACATGTCCCCTATCGAGCATGTGTGGACCAGTTGAAACGCCGGCTGCCGCCGTGCCTCACTATCCGGGAATTGGAGCACACTGTAACACGTGTGGGACAGTCTGCCGCATGACAACGTCAGGCGTCTGTTTGCTTCCATTCCGGTCCGTATTGCAACATGTATCGCCGCACGAGGCTGTGCGACACGCTATTGAAAATGACCGGACTGCGTGCCACAAATCCTTCTGTAATTGTCCTGCAGGTCTGTTTTTGCCAGCATGTGTATCATTCATCTGTATCATTACGACCGTAAAATTTCAGTTTAATCCGATGCTTCCTTCTTGATGCGCAAATTTAATTGTCCGTGAGTGTATTTGCATGCGGAGGGGAGAGAGGGGATGGCCTGAAGCCTCACCTGTAGCGTCCTGCTTGCTACCACAATATTTAGGATAGACTGCAACTTCACCAAACAGCAAATGAAATTCAATTGTAGCACACTCTTGACAATTCACAAATCATTTCTTCAAATGCGCAAGCAGTTTAATAATATTAATAAGCTTATACTGACATGTGCGTAGATTTGGGTATGTGTCTCAAACGTGCCCCGCGTACTGATGATCTGTGTCAACTTGCAATGCAGTAGGTTTGGGAGGCGCACAAGTATGATGAAACTTGTTCAGCTACACTAATTTATCAAATGAAAAAAAAAATTCAAATGTTACAATATGTGTCTTACATCAGAGGCATATTGACCCAAGGAGAAAAAAAAAGGGCACACGCCTTTTTTTGTTTTTTATTTTGAGGTTTTAAGAAAACTAGAATATAGTATATACAAACAATGTCGTCCAATTTTGGGCGCTAACAATGAGCACTATTAATCGGTAACCTTCGAATAATTTTCTTTGCCCGATTCGTGAAGGCTCTAATACGTGTCTTCCGATAATGGGGGGGGGGGGGGCGGCTTATACTGGGCGCCCTCAGCTAGAGATTCTCCCAGATTTTTTTTTTCTTTTGTTGTTGTTAGGTTTGGAGTTGAGAACTTCATGAAACTGTGGGTTGTTACATATAAACTAGTCTGTAGTCATTACGAAAATTGTAAATACGTTCAGCTAAAATTTCTTTTCTTAGAAATTTTTGGTGGAAAATTTTTATCTCTAAGAATATTTTCTTATTAAATTTCTTTCCATAGTTATTTTTAGAAAATCCAAATTTCAACCTTTCCCATTATTTTCGACTTTTACGGAAACAATATTTTAGAAAATTAATCTTAATATATTTTCCTTGAATGACATGAAAAGGCAAGATCCACACCCATTCGTTAGGCTTGTTTTCCAAGCGCTTTAGCACTTTATTTGAATAATAATACCACAGCTCTAAATAACAAACGAAAGAGTCTTCCAAATCCATAATATTTTTGCAGTGGTACTCCTTGATAGTAGACTATTCCTTTTACAGTTTGGCTGACCTAATAGTCCTTGAACTGTTTCCTGCTGTAGTGGCATGGTTACATTATTACAGGTGCTTGTGATGTGAATGAAGTTTGATGATGATCGCCGACGTTTAAATGGCACTAAGTGGCCTATATGATTCTTCATAACGATTTCGATGGCTTGGAAATATTTTCTTGCAAGTGGCAAATCATGGGGTCTGACAAACAAGACGCTGACCATATGTCTCAGTCTTCACCACTCGCATGCGAAGGAGAGAACATGTCCCACAGGCTGTGGTTCCACAACATCGCTGTAAACGTACAACAGGCATGCCATAATGCTCACACCCACCTCCAAAACGTTTCTCCCGTAGACCCCATTATGGAAGAATCCCACTATTCTCACTACTCACCTCTCCTACCTCATTCACGTAATTCTTCAAAAATAAAACCAGTTCTTTCCCACCTACATGGCTGCATGTGAGCTAAGTTTTGTACACGTCACGTTTTGTACATTGTTCCGTAGTGTGGCACTTTCTATGTCGAGCAGTGTACTAAGGGTCGCAAAGTCAATCTCGGCCTAGAGCAACCAAAATTATGGCTGAGCCTGCACATGGAGTGTAATTAATTGCCGAATCCAGACGACCAGATCGCATGCACTTGCTTGTGTCATGTGGTTTTATTATGTACTTTTGCATGATAATAGCTGTGTTGAAAACCACTTCTCTATCGTACCGAATACATAAGGTGACCAGATATCGGGACACCGATTTCAGGACAAAAGGGCGTTGCGTCCCCAAATCGGTTGTTCATTTGGGGACACATACGTACTCAAAATAAATATGAAAATCTTTTTGTTACAAAACTGCATTGCTTCAATAAGTGTGATATTACACATTAAAATCTATTCGTGTTGACAAAGCAGAACTATGATGGTGAGAACATATTAGCAAAAGTGAAATGCTTTACCTTAGGTACATGCGTTGAATTAAAATTAGGCTGCACACCATAGTAATTGCATGGCGAATTTTTCATTTTGCCAAAGTTTTTAGAAAAAATTAAGAACAAGTACAGTCGAAATTTGCCACCGCCAGTGGTGCATTGACCTAGTGCTGGCTACTAACCATTCGTACAAGTTTGTACGGATTCGAGTCCTGAATGAGGCACAGGTGGTGTGTTTGTCTTGCAACACTTGCTCTCTCCCTTCCCTGGAACGAATGTCTCCAAATTAGAGACAGGTGACTGCTTATAGTCCTTAGAGTTGCTCGTAATGGTCGTTAAACCCAGAAAGAAGAAAAAAAGTCAAAATTTGTTTTCACAAGAAGCATGTTGGAAAATTAGTACAACGGAAACTACTTTTAAGAACATTTTTCATTGGGAATCTAAAAGGTTAATGAGGAAGTGTAAATTTGGGGACAGACATTAAAATTTGAGGACAATTTGCGTCCCCAAAGGCTTCAGAGGTTTTTGGGGACAGTAAACTAAATTTGAGGACTGTCCTCAAGAATTGGGGACGTCTGGTCAGCTTACGAATACATTGCCTGCCTCAAAGTCTACCAACTGGCTTTCCTGAGATTTCGGCTCGTTGACGATTTATGTTGTTCTCCGGCTTTGTGATGACTGATTTTCCTGGAAAGAACAAGTTCTCAATTCGCAATGGTGGAAGTTTACTATCCATCTGATAGAGAAGGAATTTTTTTGATTCATTTCAAAAGAGACTACACATCAACATTTCCATTTTTATGCGCTTCACATATTTTCCTGTTGTACTCACAGGCATAGACATCATAATGTTATCTTTTCTCGGAAGCGAGAAACGTTACGTTTGGCCGTAATATACACCACATTTTTAATGTTATTCCGTCTTACACACAGCAGTAGCCATAATTGTGGACTCTTTTTGAAAACTTCATGTTTTGTAACTTTGCAGGTTTATAGAAAATGTTTCATGTTTCACAAAATGCAAATGCTTGGATATCAACTGAAAGGGAGTTTAATGCTGAATTCAATACAGAAAACAGAATTCAGATATTTGCAGTGCAAAGTTATTCTGCGAATACTGCAATCATGATGAATCTACACTACATTCCGATAAAATGATATCAGATATACGTACGAACGCAATGTACTATCAGTATTTAGTAGTGTAGCCTTTATTGTTTAAACAGCAACACAGGGACATCTCATTGCGCTAAGTGTTTGAACTCTGCGTTCGCTATTACGTGTTGCTCGGAAGCACAATTATAGCCTCAATTAATTACTTTTTATTTGATGGACGCCTCATTCGTACAAGGTTTTTCAAACGGAGCGACAATGTCAGGTCAGGGCTGTTTCCTCGCCAGGTCAACAATGGAATGCCCTTTGCTGTGAACCACTGTTTTGCATATTTGTGATGTGGCAGGGAGCCGAATCCTTCTGAAAAAGAAATGGTGCGTTGTGGGAAAAAAAGAAATCCCAGATGAAAGGTAGCAGTTTTGGTTCCATGATGGTATCAATGTATTTTCTTGCGTTCAGCTTGCCGTCGATTACATGAAGGCAGCTAACACCGTGCGCTGTCGTACAGTACAGTTTTCCCACGATTTTACATCATGCTAATCTCATATATTTGCCGACTGTGAGTTTTAAGGGGGAGAGGGGAATGTGAGATTTCCTCTCCTTCAGACTAGCCCTGCATAATGTAGAAACACATCACGAGACTCATGTGGTTTGACTTCTTATCTCTGAGATTGTGAGTAGGTCAAATAGAAAAGGTTAGTAGCCATGTACGGATGCTAACATTGTACGTATGTAGTCAGCGTTGGGAGTCGGGAGTGTTCATCGATTAATTATTTTGTGTATCTTACTATATTTTGATTTTCGTAAGAGAACCACTGTACGGATGTTTGTTTAGAAATAAATATTGTTTTTTTTTCTAAAATTGGCCTCAGATTTCTTTTGAGTTATTTTGTTCTGTATCATTTTAGTTTTCCTCTTTCAAAAAAGTTCAATACGTGAATAAATAAGGTGAACGTTTTATGCTTATAATGAAATGCATCTACGCGGCACCTATTGAGATGGAATTTAACACTCGGAAGTTCATCAAAAACTGATGGGCAGATTTAATTTTGGTTGGAATTGAGGAACCCGTACTGTGCATTATCCATTTGCTTTTAATTCTTTTATATCATTCAAAATCTACTGTATAAGCCCTATTACCATGAAGTTAAATATTGTGAACGTTTATCGAAAAGAGATGGGCTGATTTGAATTTTGTTAAAATCTGGAAACCGGCGGTTCTCGTGTCACATGGCTGTGCTGCCACGGAAAATAAAAGACTTATGCATACTAGAAAGCAGGACGAATTGGGTCTATCTTCCCCTACTTCACCTGTCGAGCCTAATCCAGATGTCAGAGCAAGACGTATCCGGCAGTGATGAGCAGCTCATAAGTACCGAATTTCGCAGGTAGGTATCACTCCGTCTGGATCTTGACCAGCTTGAAGCCTAGCTTATAAAGGAAGAGACTGTCTAAAAAAGAGATTCACACTCGAAGACCAAGAAATTTTGTCACTCTCGACAATGATATCGTAATTGCGGGCGGAACCTTATCGGCGATGATCATTGGATAAAAATGTGCGAACTCTAACAGGTGATTGAAGAAACATTATAGTATTGTGTTATTCAATATTTTAGAATGTAATTCTTGATTTATATTTGAACGTCCTTCGTAATATTTCGCAATTTGTACTTTTATGCAGCTTTCGAAAATGCGTTGGATGTACCTCCGCTTCCTGGAACGAGTTCGGAACGCCACAAAGAAAAAAATACAGTATATAGTTTCTGACTTACTGAATAAAATATTTTTGTAAGCACTTTGTTAGCACGCAGGCATTTGGCTGTAATTTGGTATTAAAATTAAATCAGTGTTTTTAATAAGTGTTATATGTATTTTCATTTTGAAATTTTAAGATAAATGGAGCAACAACTATTTCAGGATTTTTTTATTTTTTTTTTTTACCCATGTTTTTGATTTAGGGAGCCAGAAAGTTTACCAAGTTTCTAATATTCACCTCTTCCTTTTCAACAATTTTCTCATCTCATTTTTATATACACGAGTTTCCTTTAAAAATATTAGAATTTAGCATTTTGAAGCTAGCGACATATTGGTTCCTGGTTCGCATTTGTGAGTGCCCGCTGTCTTCATGTTGCAGAAACCGCTTTTGCTCTCCGTCCTGATTATCTCAATGTTCACTCTGCTGTCTGATATGTTATTTGTATATCTATCCACACTGACTGACCGGTTCACTGTAAATTACCACACAAGAATAGTGCCACACACATCCTTCAGTAACTTGGAAAACTGCCATACAAATCTTGTACAAATTGCTTTCTCGCCGAGTAAGACTTGAAAGTGTGGCAGTTTTTCCAAGTTTCCGAATTACGTGTGGTAATTTTCAGAGGTTCCCAAAGACGGGAAGGAGTTCTTTTGTTTGTCTGCATTTTCAGGCTGGTTTATACAAACCATGGCGGCCTCAGGTCTTCATAATAAAATTTAGGTTATGATTTATTTGATGTATATGAAAAGCTAATGAGAACTAATGAAGAGAATACAGTAATTTAGCCCTTCGGTATTTGTAAAGCACTTCGGTAATCAGGCGGCTACTTTGATAGATTTTATGTTACAGTTTTAATATACGTTTACGAAGGGGGGAAGGGGGGGGGTCGTACACGAACTCATCTTTCATGATCCACTAGGGAGTAGGGGCGGACCAGAGTCCACCGCAACGGGATTCGGACAACTGGTCACACGGAAACTAACTGGCCACAAATGCCTGAAAATTCAGACAAACAAAAGAACTCCTTCCCGTCGTTGGGAACCTCAGAAAACTGCCACACATTCAAGTATTTTTCGGTGCAAAATCAATATGTGCACGACACCTCAGTAAAAAACATAGGACAGTTTTCCTGTTTTGCAGTTTTCCAAGTTGCTGAAGGATGTATGGCACATCTTCATCCGCTATGACATACATCTGGAAAATCCTGGGTTCAGAAAAATGTCCACTAGATAACTTAATACAGGAGACTGGAAATATTGCAGTTTGAGACCCATAAATTTATTCTGCATAGGTATAGTGTGGCTATATGAAAGAGCGATAACTAGGAAACACAACAGCTAGATTAGCAAGACAGTAATTAAATAACTAAAATTAATCACGGGAAAAATTGGTAACAAGCATTATACACTGCTGGCCACCGAAAATGCAACACCAAGAAGGAAACATCCGATTGGCCTGAAATTCGCAGCATGTGTCGCCCGAGAGAGGACATGCAAACGATTAGCATTGCAGGGCATATGCAAATCAGGTGCACCCGGCACGACACAGAGAAGCACTATAAGGGTGCACAAAAGGCGGAGTGGAAGTGTGTTGTGCTGCCGAACTTGTGTGTGGGAAGCTTCCTGATGCCTCGTCGCAGACTACGGCAGTCATTCCAGCACGTTTCGGAGTTCGACAGAGGACGAATAGTGGCTTACATCGGCGCCCGTGTGGGACGACATCCAGCCACAGTGAGGCGAGTATGGATTCGGTGGGTGCAGGAGGGACGGACGGACCAACGTGAGCGATTGCCGCGGCACACCACCAAACGAAAGGACTGGCATGTTGTGCCGTGGGCATTGACGGCTCGCACCGCCACATCACGAACGTTAGCCCAGGAATTGGGGTGTGTTGCGCAACAACCTGTGTCAGCACGTACCGTTCGACGTCGTCTGCAGGAGCGGGAACTTGTCGCACGGCGCCCATTGCTCCTATTACCACTAACGTTACACCACCAGCGAGTGCGGCGGCAGTGGGCCGCTGAACGCCGCACCTGGACTACGGAATGGCACGACATTGTCTTCTCCGACGAATCCCGCTTCTGCCTGCAACACCACGATTGTCGGATACGCGTATGGCGGCACCGCGGCTTGAGACTGTATGACGCCTGCATTATGCATTGCCGTACCGGACAGTCGCCTGGCGTTATGGTTTGGGGCGCAATTGGATACGGCACCCGCATCCCTCTGGTACGCATCGCCGGTATACTCAACAGCCACCACACCATCTCCGACGTTTTGGAGCCTGTAGTCCTTTACCTGTAGGACCTGCCAGCGGCCACGTTTCGACAGGACAATGCTCGCCCGCACTTGGCACGCATCGTGCAAAAATTCTTTACGGCCCACCAGGTATCACTGCTGCCGTGGCCCGCCTGTTCTCCCAATATGTCGCCCATCGAACACGTCTGGTCGCTGATCGGCAACCGAGTGGTCGGGCAAGCACCACTCGCGACTACGCCTGATGAACTGTGGCATCGTGTAAAAGCAGCATGGACCGGCATACCCCAAGCCCACATCCAAAGCCTCTTTCGTTCGATGCCGCGGCGTGTAGCGGCCGTTGTTGCCAGCCATGGGGGCCACACGAACTATTGATGTCTGCGTGTTCCGCAAGTCGCACGGGCCTGTAAGCTCAATCGTTTCATCTTTGTATCTGTTGTTATGTGTCCAGTAAATCTGGCTTCGCTCTCTCGTGTCCTTCTTGGATTTGGGTGGCCAGCAGTGTATAATAGCTAATGAAGAGCAGATTTAATACCGCAAGTGCATTTACTGTTTTGCTCGGAATATAATTTTCTGTTCTGAGTTGCAATTAGACATAATAATGAACCTAAACGGGGGGGGGGGGGTGGACGCAGTTAATAATTAAATAATACAAATACAATGTGAAATTAAGAAATTTCATAATAACTTGCGCACTTGGGAGTTAATAAGGTAGTGTTGGTCACTTAAATAAATCACTAATTTAAAAAAATATTACTTTGGTGTAGCTTCTCTATGTAGTAATAGAAAATATCGCTTTGCGGACTACTTGTTTTATTCCGTCCGTTGGTCTTGAAGCAGCATCACAGCCTAAACTATATTGAACTCATTTGGAAGGATCAGCCGTTCTTTTTCAGCCTTTTTTTTTTTTTTTTTTTTTTGTAATTATACTGTCAAGAGTTACTTTGTAAGGCAAATTTTATAACGTTGCATTTTTACTCAAGCTCAAATCATTAATTAAAAGGGCCTTGCCTTGGACCCTACAATTGTGTTTTCGTGCCATTGCAAATGTGAGACAGTTTTCATTGCTGGGTGTGTAAACCTTACGAATGTGAAACAGTGGTATAACAATTTATAAGGCCTTAGATTAGATTTAATTTTTTTTTTGTTAGCTATGTGCACTTATGAACATAAAAAAAATGGGATACAATTATCTAGTACAGCCCAAATGGCCAAGATTTGTGCATAGCCACAATGAGAAATAAATAGGTAAATAAATAAATAAATAAACAAACAGAGACAGCGAAAAAGAAGAAAGAGAAAAAAACTCGGTTAAGATTATTTGTGTTAAAAAATGTCCATTTCAGTGGGTGACGGTTGAATAAATAAATTTCAAAAAGCCGCAAGCCCTCGAAAAAAAAAAAAATCTGGCCTGGTGGGGCAGCTCGATAGGCACGACAATTTGTACCTCAAATGAAAGCGCAATTTTCCCCAAAAGTGGATACCACCAGTTTTCTGCGGACACTTTTCCTAAACTCAGAAAATACACCAAATCATACAACAGTGAAATGTAAAAAAAATTGTACATTTTCATTAGATGATGGACAGAAACAGGGCCAAATCAAAATTCTCCCGTGAATCGAGAGACCACCCCCAGTCTGAATACTGCGATGATTCGCTGAGCCAAATTCAATAGGTGTGGCTATCGTGTCTCTGACAGTTAATCACAGCGTAAAAGCAACACCTACAAAGTGATTTTTTGCGCCATCTATCGCAGCAGATGAAGCTTACAACCATGTTTAGGTCCCTCTTAATAGTACAGCTTCGGATTGGATTTCATAGTGCGTTTTTTTTTTCTTTACCACCAAGCGAGTCTGCTTGCTTTCCATGTGCAGAGTTGCTCCGGCCATCACGGAAGTTTTGTAAAAACTCCGAACAAAATGACCAATGTTGGTGTAGATATGATAAAATTTTAAATTTTTGTTTATTGCATTTTATTTCATAATTGCTGTGTATTGTTAAAAAATTCAAGGGTTGGCACAATAATTTTTCTCCGAAACTGTTAAAATCCTGCGAAAATAATAATTAAAAAAAAAAAAAAAGGCCAAAAGGAAAGAAAGAAGGAAATCGCGCTTTACATGCAGGCATTCTTCCTAATGTTTTTGTTTAAGTTGCGTCACTCTGCCAGCTTGCAGCTGTTGGAAGCACATTGCACTGTCTGTAGTAGATGAATGAATGACCTCAAGATAAATACTGAAGGGAATGATCCCCGCCCAGTGCAGGCAGCCTGATGTTTTTACATACTGGGAAACAAAATTGCGGAATATCTTTTTCCCGAATTTTCAGTTAAATGTACACAACTGTTTACAGATGCCATCATTTATTAAAACAAAGTGGCCCTGAAAATTTCACCTTGATAACTTAAAAACTTTTTGAGTTAGAAATGCAATTTTTTTATTAATACCTCTTTCTCTAAGTGTCCAATTTTGTGTGTGAATAATTTAAAAAGTTTTCACTGGATTTAGGCGAAATTTTCAGGGTAACTTTGTTTGACCAAGTTAGGACATCTACGTATAGAAAAAAAAATCAGCTTTTTTTAAATGAAAATTCGGAAAATTAATTTTTCACATTGTAATCCTCAGTTAAGCAAAGACGCAATACAACAGCAGGTGGCAAATGGGCTCAGAGTATAAGGAAGGAGGGAAATGAATGTTGCAAGCCTTAGTTCTCGGTCATCTGCGCTTTCCCGTGAAGTTGATTTTTCTTTCTCTGAACGCCTTAATAATAAAAAAAGAAAAGCGCTTAATTTTAAAAGTTTCCATTGGATTCAAGAGAAATTTGCAGGGTAATCCTCTAAGACCAAGTTATGGCATCTGTCAAAAATTCACCTCTATTAAATGAAAATTCGGATTTTTTTTTTTTGCATTTTTATCTTTTGTTAGGGAAGGAGGAGTAACTGAGCAGGTTGCCAACGGGATTGTGAATGAAAGGGGAGACGCTACCGAGACCCACATATTAGATTATGTGAGTCTCGCCCACGCAATAATGCCCCCACCCCCCAAGATTAAAATTAGCGGTCACCACTCTCCACGTGGCGACTGGATAAAATAAAATGTCCAGTAGAAAAAGTGATTTTAGTCGCCACGCTCGGAAATTTGCCTTTTTTCATTGCTAAAGAATTAATTTTCATTTTTAAAACGCTCTTGTTATAGAAAATGTATTTTCAAATCATCCAACTCGCGCGCGTTGAAAAAGAGCCCTTTCCTCCGCAAATAAATGGGCATGATCTATTTATAGATTCACTCTTCAACGGGAGCGGCTGTTTGTTTTTTCACTTAAGTTGGTGCACAAAGTAACCCTATCGGGAATGGACACCTGTGGCTTTAGATGGAACTGTGGCATCACAACTCTTCTTCAGCAGCTCGTTTTTTAAAGTTTGGTTGCTCTGAAAATGCATGATTTTCCATTGCTTAAGAACTTCTTGCTTATCATCAAATAAAATGGGCAAGCATTTTCCCTTTTGTTTACAAAAAGAAACCAAAGGTAGAAAATCGGGACTTCACTTTCCGCGCCGCGCGCTGTCTTTCAATCCACGCAGAGTCGCGTTTCCTTTGCATGTGTGAAGTTGGCATTTAACAAACTAAAAAAAACCTCTTGTCTGCCCCTTAATACAGTAAATGTTACTAAACACAAGTTTTTCAGCGAAATTATATATAAAAAATCAGTACTGTATTGTTCACTTTGCCGTGATAGTCATTTTTACGGGTCACGGAAAAGGCCGATTCCATCACGGGCGGAATAAGTACCGATTTTGAAATTTAATTTAGCTTTAAAAAAGCGGAAAAGAAAAAAAAACACTTTCCGTATTGATTGGTTTCGAAGAACAGGCGGTTAGAAATAACAAAAACTGCGCTTCACTAGAAAAAAACTTCTAAATACGAAATTGTTCTTTTTCACTATTACTGAAGCTATTAAAAACGAGAAACATAATCAGAAAAAAATATAACATAAGAATATACCAGAAAGTGAAAAAATGCATTTTATTTTTTAATAAAATAAAATGCATTTTTATAAAATAAAAAAATCATATATCCCAGGCTTTACATATTGTTTAAAGAATTTATTACGCAAATACAGCATATTAATAGCAATGAAGTCCCCGACTCCGTTATCACATATAATATCAAGCTGCAAGGATAGACAGTGTGAGAAAGAAAAGGCGGGTGTGTACGCTATACCGTTGGTATATCCTGACAGCACGGAAAAGGTATATATCGGAATGACAAAGCGATCCTTGGGACACTAGATGCAAAGAACACGTACGAAGTGTGAAGCAGGACATGCAGAATACAGCCCTCGCCAGAGAAGTCTTGCATCGCTCGGCCGCTCCTGTAAGGAATAATATTAGAAGAATTGCCCCTTACACGAATTTCAAAGAGACTGCCATCAGGGAAACAGTGGAAATCCTATCCAACAAAGTGGCATGCAATGATATAGTCTCTACGGAACTACCAATGGTTTGGCATACATTATTAAAAGATGGAAACACATCACGGCGCTCTGTATAATTACGTGATAAAAATTCATGTAATATGCTCGTGATGTCCCCCGCGTTATTTTCAAAAATCATCATCGTTCTTTACATGTTCCAATTCTCTGCATTTTTGTGTCTATCATTGCCTTGAAAAAGCCTCCCAGTGGAGTGCGAAAGCTTGGCGAATATTTGTGCTGACTACACCATGAAAATAAAAGGATTTCATACACTATATGCGTTTCGGAAAAAATGCATCTTGGAGTAAGAAAAATTCGAAATTTAGGAAACTACGGAACCTTTTTATCCGTGCTAAAACAATCATTTTCAGGCGACGAACGGCATGAAAAATGTTCAAATTATATCGGACAAATGTAACATCCAATAAACAGTCCCAAAAATGTTTGATGAATGTTAGAATTTTGAAAACATGAAAATAAACTTTGAAAAATGATTGATAACATTATTTCATAGATATTTTATTTCCGTAGTATATTTGATGTTTCCCGTATTCCGTAGTGACTATGTTGAATTCGTAGCATTTGGAAGATCTGAGGTGGGCAAACAGGAAAAAATGACAAATCATTAAAATTCTACCAAAACAACGTTTTCTGAAGGGGAAAAAAACGACAACCAGATTTTTTATTTCCGTAGTATATTCGATGTTTCCCGTACTCCGCAGCGATCGACGATTTCCGTAGCGACCGTGAAGAATTCGTAGCATTTGGAAGGTCTGTGATAGGCAAACAGGAAAAATTACAAATCATTAAAATTCCACTAAAACTGAACGTTTTCCGAAAGAAAAAAAGGCTGCCACTGGGTTTGAAAACCGGACAGAATCTGATAGAATCAGGATATCGTGCAAGCGTTCTTATTTCGTCATGACTATTTTTTCAACACCTGTGAAGGTTTATCAATGTTTTTAATGTAATATTTATTAGAACAACCCAGGAAATTACTGAATATTTTCTGTTAGTGGTCAGGAATCATTGCAAGTCTGTAAACTAAAGTGACCAGGTTGGTATCACATTTCTCCCAATCTCAGCTGTACCACAAAATGATTCTGCTATAAGATATGAAATTCATTTTTGAAAGCTATACAGCCAGTTTTCATTTTGACACCAAGAGACCAAAAAGAAATGGAATGAAAAGAAAAATTTAGCAGAATGGAAGCAGCTTCGAAACATAATGTCTGAACATTTTTGACCATGAATAACTCACTAAAAACTGCTAGAGAAACTAAAAACAAGCAATTTTTAGTACATGAAGGTCATAGCACAAGTTGTTCAAATACTCAATATTGCTGACTGTTATGCCAAGCAATGCAGAAGTTAAGAGAATGCAAGCATTGTGGGCAATGTTCTTGATGACAAGACGATGCTCATGCAAAGAATGACTTTAGAAAATACAGCAAATTAAATAAAGTAAGCAAAAGTAAGTACTCCTTGAAAAATGTGACCCATCCACTGCTATCAATTTATCGTGGAGAGATTGCGATTTTTTTTTTTTTTTGTGAACATAGCGAAAGACCAAATAAAAATTATTAAATTATCTTTCCAATAAAAACTGTCTTGAAAATTTGGTTGATGTGGTTGAAGAAATATATAACTTTTAAGATTATATTTATTCATTTACATTGGCGGAAAGTGAAAAAGAACACCAAGAAGGAGACGTCTGATACCAACGAAATTCATACAGCATAATAACGGAATATAGAGGATAACGTGATCAAAACATTATGGCAACATACAGCTCTATTTTCTGGTAAACTGAAAATTAACATTTCCATGTAACATGGTTAGTACGAGGTTGAACCGCCATGAACTGCGTCACACTGTGCAATTCTGGCATGGAGTCTGTCGTACAGATGTTGGATGTAAGTTTGGGGTCTTGAGTTCCAAGCATCCTCAACCTGGACGCGTAAATCGGGGATGCTCGTGGCTGGCCGTGGAGACCGGATAAGTCGTTGTCCCATAAAATCCCACACGTGCTCAATGGGGGACAAATCCGGTCAACGTACAGGCCATGGAAGTTGTCTCACACCCTAAAGTGCATGTTGCGTTGCACGTGCCGTGTGTGGGCATGCGTTATCTTGCTGGAAAATACTACGATGGACCAACCTTACAAATGGCACAACAACGGGCTGAATGATGTTGTTGATGTAGGAGGTGCTGTTTAACGAACCCGGTACAAACACTAGTTGTGTACGGGAGTGATAGCTGATCGCTCCCCGCACCAAGAGACCAGGTGCAGGCCCTGTGTGATGCTGGCGGATGCAAGAAGGGTGGAGACGCTCCCCTGTGCGTCTGCGAACACGCATACGGCCATCGGAGGCTCCCAAGCAGAATCTGCTTTCATCGCTGAACACGACAGATCGCCATTGCGTTCTCCAGTTTTTTTTTTGATTGGAGGTTTAACGACCACCGTGAGCCACTCAATGGGCTATAAGCAGTCGCCCGTCCCTAATTTAGGGTCACTGGTTCCAGGGAAGGGAGAGAGCCAGTGCCGTAAGACAAACACAACATCCATGCCTCACCGGGATTCGAACCCGGACCCCTTTCAGACGAATGATCAGAGGCCATCGCTTAGACCACTGCGCCACCGGAGCGGCGTTCTCCAGTGCAGACGTTGGCGACACCACTGCAGCCGTTCCTGACGGTGGGCTGGAGTCGGAGGTACACATGCTAGAGGCACACGTGCACGTAGTCCTGCATCCAGTAGACGGTTGCGGATTGTTCGCACAGGCACCTCAGGTACAACGGCAGCTCGGATTTGCGTCGCAGTGGATGTTCTGCTTGACAACGCCGCTCTTCTTATACGTCGATCGGTCCGCTCATCAGTCCGTCTGTGACTCCCGGTTCCACGTCTTCTCGTGTGGGAATGTTCCTCGGACCATCTACGCCACCATCGTACCACCACCGATACTTCCCGTCCAATTCGCTCCGGAATACGACGATACGACCACCCGGCCTCGCGGAGTCCGACTAGACGACCTCGCTCCAAGTCCGATAACTTCTGAAATCGTACACGTCTTCCATGTCCAGGCATTGCAGCTTTTTCAGGGTCTTCGCACGTGTCCGTACGCCGACGACTGATTACATTTACTTCGCCGTACTCATTAAATACCACCGACGATAATTTGCATATTATGCCGTGCTGTGGCGTAAGCGCTCACTGGGTGGTCCCGAAATTAACATCACACCTACGTAAACTCGACTCATTAACATATGTAAATTTCATGATCGTCCGCCAATTCCTTCTTGGTGTTCTTTTTTCACTTTCCGCCAGTGTAATTGCACTGGACAATAGACAGTGTGCCCTTGTAACTACTAAGCTTAAATTTAACTGTGTCTAAGTAAATGAAAGGTATTCAGTGCAGTGATAAAATGTGTATACAACACGAAATAGCCGTAAGGAAAGTGGCCACTAGATTTTGTCCACCCATTGGCCAATGGCCACTCGAAAAAATCGCCAATTTTAATCTTTACTACCCTACCCCGGTCTCTGATGCGAGGGACGAATGGCGTATGCCTGCTGGTCCTTTTTATGCTGTTCTTCTCTTTCCTGGGAATAAAAAGTTGATGTTATTTGTTTGTGTGTTGTTCATTTCCGTATTTTGGTTGCTGTTTTTTTTTTGTTTTTTTTCCTTGAAAAAATTAGTCTGCTGGTTTATTTTTTTTTTTTTTTTTTTTTGTATTGTGTCTCTCTCTCTAAGGGAAAGAGAAAACATAACCAAGTTTTAATGATGCTTATGAGAAAACGTGGCCTGTTTTAAAAAGATCGAAAGAATCAGCAAATGATGCCTATGTACCTGTTGTGATATTTCCTTCTCTGTTGCACATGGTGGGAAAGACGACTGTTGACGTCATGTGGAATGTCGCCGTCATATTGAGAATGCTAAAAGGAAAGCATCAAATCAAACATTAACAAAAATGTTTGCGCAATCTGATGACCTCTCCATTAGAGCAGAAGCATTATTTGCAAATTTTTAATAGAGCACAACTGCCCAGTTGCCATTTCTGACTATGCAAGTGCATTATTTAAAAAAAAATGTTTCTAGGTTCAGAAATTGCCGCAAAGTATGGAAGTGCCAGCACAAAACCCTCTGCAATTATAAGGAGTTTTGCTAACACTTCAGTGCAGCAACTGACGGAAGTTCTGAATATATCCAAGTTCTGCTTGGCTATAGATGGTAGCAATTTCCATTCAGATCAAAAAATTGTTCCTATTTTAGTCAGTTATTTTGACCAAACCTTAAATAAAGTAATCACATTATTGCTATCATTACCGAATCTTTGTGGTAATGCAACTGGGGAAAATATACACTGACGGAAAAAAAATCCCAACACCAAGAAGGGGTTGTGTTAGATAAACGACAGTTGGTAGGCGGTGAGAGTACATCTGTAAGATGACGTCTATGCAAGTTTCATGCTCGGCGCATACGTGTGGCGCTAGTAGCGCCCCTCGGAACATGCAAAGAAGATTTGTTGTAAATACGCGCTGTAACGTTCGTGAGCGTTAGTTATCGTTGAGATTCGACGTAGTGTGTTGATGTTTGTCAATAACGCCTTTAAGACGAAGAAGCCATTATCAACAGCTCACGGAGTTTGAACGAGGTCGTGTAATAGGGCTACGAGAAGGTGGATTTTCTTTCCGCAATATTGCAGAACGACTTGGCAGGAATGAAGCCACAGTGCATGATTGTTGGCAGCGGTGGTCAAGGGAAGGTACTGCCTCAAGAAGACCGGGTTCCGGCCGGCCACGTGGCACTACTGAGAGGGAAGACCGCCGTGTACGGCGTATGACCATGGCGCATCGTACCGCGTCTGCGGCAGCAATTCGAGCTGCAGTTGCCACCACAGTGACACAACGAACTGTTACAAATCGGTTACTTGAAGGACAGCTCCGAGCCAGACGCCCTGTAGCGTGCATTCCACTTACTCCAAACCACTGCCGTTTGCGACGTCAGTGGTGTGAAGCTAGAGCTCATTGGAGGACGGAGTGGAGATCTGTTGTGCTTTCTGATGAAAGCCGGGTCTGCCTGGGTGCCAGTGATGGTCGTGTGTTGGTTAGAAGGAGGCCAGGTGAGCGCCTGCAACCTACCTGTCTGCGGCCGGGACACACTGGACCTACACCTGGAGTTATGGTCTGGGGAGCAATTTCCTATGACAGCAGGAGCACTCTCGTGGTTATCCCACGCACCCTGACGGGACAGTTGTACGTCGGTCTGGTGATTCAAACTGTTGTGCTGCCATTCATGAACAGCATTCCAGGGGGTGTTTTCCAACAGGATAACGCTCGCCCGCATACCGCTGTTGTAACCCAACATGCTCTACAGAGTGTCGACATGTTGCCGTGGCCTGCTAGATCACCAGATCTTTCACCAATCGAGCACGTATGGGACATCATTGGACGACAACTCCAGCGTCACCCCCAACCAGCATTAACCGTCCCTGTATTGACCGACCAAGTGCAACAGGCATGGAACTCCATCCCACAAACTGACATCCGCCGCCCCGGTGGCGCAGTGGTCTAAGGCGTTGGCCTCTGATCGTTCGTCCGTAAGGGGTCCGGGTTCGAATCCCGGTCAGGCATGGATGTTGTGTTTGTCTTACGGCACTGGTTCTCTCCCTTCCCTGGAACCAGTGACCCTAAATTAGGGACGGGCGACTGCTTATAGCCCATTGAGTTGCTCACGGTGGTCGTTAAACCTCCAATCAAAAAAAAAACTGACATCCAGCACCTGTATGACACAATGCATGAACGTTTGCGTGCTTGCATTCAACATTCTGGCGGTTACACCGGTTATTAATGTACCAGCATTTCACATTTAAAATGGCTCTTCTCGCGCTTACAATAAGCTGTGATCTTGAAACCTTAATCGATTAAATATGTTACCTATACAAATGTATTGCCGCCATTTCATTCCTTTACAACTATTTTTTCGTGGTGTTGGGCTTTTTTTCCCGTCAGTGTATTTCACTTGCTGGATCAAGAACTCACGAAACGATAGATTTCATGGCAAAACCGTATTGTGTTTTGCTCAGACAATGCACCAGTTTTGGTGTGAAAGCCCATGGCATTACAAAATTTATAAAAGATAAAAACCCTTCCATTGTTTTTATTGACTGTACATGTTATTGGATTCATAATACAGCACATACTGCTGCTAAGAAGCTAAATGTATCCATTGATGATTTTTTTGTGGATGTATACTTTTATTTAAAAAGAAGTATGAAGAGAAGTGATGCTTTTAAATTGTGTCAGACTTTATGTGGGGAAGAAATACAGAAAATAATAAAACATGTGTCAACAAGTTGGCTGTCACTGATGAATGTGGTAAATCGTTTCCTTGATCAGTGGGAGTCCTTGCAAAAGTTCCTTTGCTATGAATATGAGGATAAAGACTTAAAGAAATTTAGACAATCTGAAGGAACTTTTGAGTCTCCTGTTACAAAACTGTATATGTTTTTCCTCCAGCATGTGCTGCCATTGTTTTGCAAGACAAATGTTTTTATGCAATAAGAAAACCCACAGATCCATAAACTACGAAGAGAGCGTCTATCATTATTTACAGAAATAGTGTCAAGGTTTATGAAGCCATCAGCTGTGATTGAAACTATTTTTTCAATAAAATTTACTGTCTAAGCTTCAAAAATTCAAGGATGATCTGGTTATAGGTTCAAAAACACGCCAGTATTTAATGGTAGACTCTTTAACAGAAGCAGAAAAAAAATTGTTTTTACAAATCCGTATGTGCATACTATACAGAAGCATGCCATTACACGCTAAAGAACTTCCCTTTGAAGATAAAGTTTTGCAGCATGCTGAAGTTGCTGATGTCAATCTTAGATTTCAGAGTAATTTAAGTCTGGATTTTTTTCTAGAGCTCTTTCAATATGATGATGAAGAAAGAAATACCATTGAGATTGAGTTTTCTTCATTCAATATTATGATGATGAAGAAATACCATTGAGATGATTCACCATGTTTAACAGAAAAATTGCTGTTACGCACATTGCAAAATGCATCATTCGACAACACATCTGATACATGCAAACATGGCCATTTTTTCGAATACGATGACTTAAATTTCTGATCTGCAATCTTTAACTTCTTTCTTGCTTGTTCAGCCATATTAAAACATGTAATCGCTAAATGTGTTCACAAGTTGCAAAAGCACAAAATAATTTGTGTACAACCGAGAGATATATTAAACTGTGTGCCCATGCCCAACCTTTGTGTTTTCTATTTGTGTGGATTCTGTCATTTATTCTAGCAGGAATAGGGGTAAGTAAAACACCCTTTTTAATTTTCTCCATTGTCAATGTTTCATAAGTTGCTAATTGTTTAAATAAAAATTTCAAATCCGCACATACAGTTCTCAATATTGATTTTTTTCTGGTTATTTTTATAACTATCTGGTCTGCCGTAAATTAAAAACATCTTAAAATACTTTTTGTGATATTTCTTGTGTCTACAAATGATAGCTCAAAAGTACACATTTTTATGGCTTGGACTACACATGAATGCTATAAAAGGTTGGCATCCCTGCCTACCATGTAAATAAAAGGCAAACACTAATTCACAACACTCTGGACTTGAACTTATATCTAAAGGCATCCTTACCATTCAGCAAAATTTTAAAACACACAACCATTTCTGACATGTAACTCCTAAATCAACTTAATCTACATTTTCAAAAGTACACTATGTAAGTTTTTCACCAATTTAATAGATCCATATAGTAAATTCAGGCACTAGATAGACATCTCATTTGAATTGGACTCACTTTCTTTGAAAACAAAATTTTCACTGTGAGGAAATATTGTGGCTGAAGGTGAGATTGGGTCATGAATCCAATCAGGCCTATGCACCGAAATGGGAGTATGAGTGTGACATATCACCCTCTACTGTTTTCTGCCTTACTGTTTTAGGACAACACTCGTGAACTCTCCTTGCTCGGAGTAGCTTCCTACGGGTCTTCGGCTTACCGGGGGTAGAAGAACAATCTCCCAATTGTTTCCAACTATGCCCTTTCAGACACGAAGCATTTTCCACATATGGAAAGCACCCTGCAAGAACTCTATTGCCCCCAAATTATTCTTCCCCGGGCACACAGCGTCCAAAAAAACACCATACAAAGACTCACATTATTTCCAGAAACACCCTTATCTTGTCATTCCCTAGGCACACAGCTTCATAGAGAAATAACACTATTTTCCAGAAATATACACAAACATCCTTATTTCCAGAAAAAATCCACTATATCACTTTTTCCAGGAGCTACACCATATCATTATCATTTTTTCCCCAGAAAATATTTCATATCACTTATTTCTCAGAAAAATACTCTATATCACCTTATTTCCCAGGAACACTATATCGCAGGACCACTTACTTCCAGAACATTACACCTATCGAAGAACTATCTATTTTCAGAAATCATCACCTCCCGAGGAATTCCAACTTTATACAATGGTAATATACAGGCCAACACTTTATGAAATCCTAGTCTGCTTGCATGCCTTTTTCAATGTCTCCCGCTCATGAAAATCCATTTTCCAGATCCACTGACTGATATTGGAAGCTAGTCCACACTGCTACAAAACTTTAGAGAATAATTTTTACCACCTAAATTCGCCAAAACACAAAATCAAAATAAAACTGCCTCTAGGAAAAATTTGAACTACATGGCACCTACTTTATACTCCTAAATACAAATGCTATTTATGCAATATTAACTGCTACCACACACAAAGAAAGTTAAATTTCCTTAATAAAAAAAATTACTATATTGAGAGGTTGTCCTTCAAAATAGCTTATAACACATATAACAATGCATTTTCAATTACTTTCCTTTTTACATATATGTAAAATAAAAAATGACAGGAAGTTTCTCTACTTAAGCATGAAATACAGAACCTGAGAACACACCCCCATCAAAATTAATATTTACATCTCTAAGACCTCCAAATTTAACCTCTAGCAAACTACAGTAGAGCCCATTTATGGCCAATGCTAGACTATTACAACTCTTGCTATGTCTAACTTATTATCTTATCCTGACTACAACCATGATTTTTATCAACTGACAACACAGCCTCAATACGAGACAGGAAATTTTTCTTAGGCTCAGCTACAAGCATGAGAACTTACCGACCTGTCTTAACATAAAATATTTAAATTAGGAAATTACCTTGTGTCGATTTGGCTGTGGCTCAATTTCTTTTTTTTTTTTTTTTTTTTTTTGTAGTATTATAAAAAAAAACATTTTTTCTCCTCTTGAGTTTCACATTTACTGGCTAATGAGCGTCCTCACCTGCACAACACACATGGCGTCTGGCAAAGTCGAACTTTTTAAGTTGCCCGGTAACAACTGGGATGTGGTGCCGTTTTATTTTTTTTTCTTTTGCTGAGGCGCTTCTCAATGGGCCAGGCGCGACGATTCTGCAGCTAACCTCTCAAAGATGTCGTTCACAAAACTGTCCGTAATAGCCAGGGCTTTGCCGGAATTCCCAGTTCCTGGAGGAATTTGCTTGAGTCCCTTGTAGTTGTAGATGGTGGGATTTCTCTTTTTAGGACCTGTACGAGATATTTGGGCTTGGCAACTGGATAGGGAGCTCCTCCCCAATGGCATGGATTTTCCCTCCTTGTCCACTAACGTCTGGGCATAGCCCATCTTTAAAAGATGAAGATGGCTGCTAAAACAACATTTTTTGTATTTCCGTCTTCTGTGTGCAGGTTGGCACTTGGAATGGGGTTTGAATCTTCCAAGACATCGGCCATCTTACTGCTCCTAAGCTGGCCTTCCCCCTTCATCAATGACATCGCCCCTTTTGATGATTTGTAATGAGTCAGTGAACATTTAATTTCCGATACTGAACCCCCCCCCCCCCCAAAAAAAAACGAGTCCTGTAGGTCGTACCTGGCATTGAAAATCCGCGTGCGTCTCCGCGCCACGAGAACAAATGTCCACGAATAGCGCCGCCATTCTTACGGCGCCAAGCCCAGCTTGGGCGGGTCCCCTTACGGGACCTTAATTTCCACGTTACCGCATTGCTGTCCCGCCAAAATGAGAGGAGAGTTTTTCTCCCTCGGAAAAACCAGTGCTGACCTCTCCAGGCCCACGCTCATTGGCTGATTCCCCCATAGCAATAGCAGTCCCGCATACTACACGAACCTCCCCACGCCAGCCAGGGTGACCTCCGAAGTCCTAGGCAGGGAAAGTCATCGCCTTCTGCATGTCGAAGTGACCTCGTTCTAAAAATAGCTTATCTGCACTACCAGCAAACAACTTTTTTTTGATTGGAGGTTTAACGACCACCGTGAGCAACTCAATGGGCTATAAGCAGTCGCCCGTCCCTAATTTAGGGTCACTGGTTCCAGGGAAGGGAGAGAGCCAGTGCGGTAAGACAAACACAACATCCATGCCTCACCGGGATTCGAACCCAGACCCCGTTCGTACGAATGATCAGAGGCCAGCGCCTTAGACCACTGCGCTACCGGGGCGGCGCAAACAACTTTCTGGGCACTTTTCTGCATTTTTACAGTAATGCTAGAAGAGGAAAAAAATGGCGAACTGAGAAAAGAGAAAAAAACACAAGATTTTATTTCCGTTCAATTTACGAGAATAATTTCTCTTGTTCCGTGTTAAAAAAAAGAATACTAATTTGGTTTCTAAAAAGAAAGGGATGGTGACTTTTGCTCGCCTTTATCTATCTATCTTACGAGAGAAAAAGTAAATACATCCAAAAAATAAAAAAAAAGTTTAATTCTTATTATTCCCCCCCCCCCCTTTTTTTTTTCATGAAATTTTGTTTGTCTGGTTAGGGCTGAGAAATGAAAGAACATGGCCATTATTCCCTCACTTCACTGCCTCCTCCAAACAGAAATTTTAAGTGTGGACTGGAGAGAATATCATTCTATTTTTATTTCACCGTAAATCTCACCGAAGTGATCAGTTTCCCCGAGATTCACGAACATGAAAATTCTCGACAGGACACTAAAAAACTATATCAAGCGATTGACCATCTGTCTTCAAAAGTGCATGGCTTCAAACTTTGACTGTAAACAAACTTGCATATGAAAAACTTTCAGCAGCACTACTAGATTTTACTAATTTCTCTATCTCAAGCTAAAAGCAACTTGAGAAAGACTTCTTCAGGACAGAGCCTAGCAGTAACATTGGAGATGCCGTTATAACCTATTGCAAATACAGTAGAATCTGCTTATAATAAAGAGCTTGGGACCAGTAGAAATCCTCACTAAACTTATTGTGGGGTGAAATATTCCACCATGTAAAAATACTCATGCATGACAATATGAATATATGTTCATATTATATATTAACTATAGTAGTACAAATTAAAATATTCACTTACATGAATACATACTTGCAGCAAATCCTGAAACAGACATGTGGAAACATTTTTTAAATATCTAATGTATGTTTTGTTTTATATTTATGGTCCTTTATTTTTGTCGAATAATGCTTAATGTGTTAAATACCTCGTCATTGCCATAGTCTGTGACTTAAAAAAAAACTGATATTTTCTTAACAATCAGTTGCTGTTGCACACAAACAGTAGCAGTGTTTTCCTCTTCACTTTCTTACTCATCTCAGCAGTTTCTGATGACTTAATTGCCTCTAAGGTATTGGTAGAAATATATGTGGCAACATAATCTACCTTAAGAAAGTTGTCAATTGCAGGAACATCATCAAAATGTGCTATGTTCTGATGTTGCAAGCAGTCAGAGTGAAGATAATTTAAATTGACTGTACTATCCAACTCAGCTTTTCTGAAGTAGTTTTAGATGCAAGATTGTGATACTCATCCCCAAGCATCAGCTATCAATTGAACGGCATCAAGAATCAAAATTTTAATTTCCATTCTTCCTACCAGTGTTCAAATCAGTTTCCATTGGCAGTGGCACTTAAGGATTAAAATCACTCATCAATTGGTTGTAACACAGATGTTGAGTTTGAAGACAAGCTCAATGTTAGTGAGTACTTTAATGTGTGGATGTGCTGGACAGTTACCAATAGCTAGCAAAATTCTGTGGCTTTTCTTTTGAAACTCCTTTTCCGATTCCCTAACATAGACTGAAAAAAATATGTCATCCATGCTTTTATGATAAACTTTTGAGAAATGGAAAGACATTGCATATTTTTAAAACACAGTTGGTTTGCAGATTTTCCTATCGCTAACAATTTTCTATTGTCCTTGCCAGACATATTGACATACTAACATGGTCAGACAATTTTTTAACTGTTTTCTGCCTGTATATTTCTCACCTTTAAATTTCATAGTCTTATTAGGAGTTAGATCATAGAACACCTGATTCATCTGCACTGTAAATGATATTGTCACTGTAGTCTTTTTGAATATCCGGCCACATTGTACAGCGTTCGAATTACCCAGTGGTCAACTGGCCACTGGCCAGAAAAACTTCCATCGAACCACTGAACTATTGATTTTACTGGCCCGGATGGCCAGTAAGGTTGTTTTTTTCTAATTTGTCACAAGTTAAAAAATGAATTTCTGTTACTTTTACTTTGCTGTATAGTTTTCTTTTTAGGCTGCAAACTAATGATAGGTTTAAAAATAGATATTGGAGATAATTCCATTGAAATGATACATTATTTTCTACATATATTGTAAATGTCTTCAATTTTTTTTTTATTTACGGGCCAGTGGGAATTTCGGTGGGCCAGTGGTTTGCAAATTATAGTAGTCCACTGGGCCAGTAGAAGATTTATTTCTCTTCTAACGCTGTTGTATACAACAACATTGATGTTTCTTTCATATCCACTGCTGCTGGGCTAATATTTCCTGAACAGATGTGTCATGTTTTGAAACTGTGACACCACCTATTATTCCAAAACAAAATTAAATGTACAACTTCAAAGCAGAACCAGTGTAAGTGGGAAAATTGGGTCACACTAAGGCGAAAATGATCGGCTACTCTAAACTTTATCATTCAACAACTACAATTGCTGAACTGTGTTCCAAATCATTTTTCTAACAGCTCAGATGTTTGCATTAGTTATGAAGTCACCTGCAGCTTACATAAAGCACTGTGACACTCTGTCTTATGTACTCAGCCTAAGGCAGGCTCCATTTTCCTCCGATTCATCACTTACACTATATTATCAAAAGTATTCGGACACTACCAAATATTTTCATAAATGCAAAGAACTGTTGCACAGGGAGGTGCACTCTCAGTGGGGAGGTACATATATAAAGCTGAGATGTTCTATCATATTATCAGTAATTTTGAAGCAGATATGACACGTGGAAGTGAACTTTTGGAGTTTCGGTGTGGGCTGGTAATAGGATGTTATTTGAGTGATGTTTCCATGTGGAGCCCTGCAGCTAAACTGTTTCCATGTGGAGTGGACATCTGAACTGTTTCCATGTGGAGTGGACAGCCAAACTGTTTCCATGTGGAGTGGACATCTGAACTGTTTCCATGTGGAGTGGACAGCCAAACTGTTTCCATGTGGAGTGGACAGCCAAACTGTTTCCATGTGGAGTGGGTAACTAAACTGTTTCCATGTGGAGCCCTGCAGATAAATTGATTGTAAATGATGTGAAGAGATAGAAGCAGGATGGTGCAACTACAGCAAAGAAATGTTCAGGATGGCCACACTAACTGATGGAATGTTACAGAAGAGCCATGGTAAGGATTGTTAAGAAATCCCGTTCTTCCTCTGCCATTTCCAACACTGCTGGAGTAGGAAATGCTTGTAATGACTTGATTAGTACTATATCCGCAGATAGTTTCGCAGTGTGGATTATCGTAGAACCAACAGCACACAAGCCACACGCCACTATACAGTGAATGTAAAGCGCCGTTTAGAGTGATGTCTCCCGTTATTTCTGGACTGTGGGCAACTGGAAAGCTGTTCTTTAGAGTGATGAGTTATGCTTTTCATATCCAATCTGATGGGCGTATTTGGGTTTAATGACAGCCCAGCGAACGATTTTTGTCAGACTTTTTCTTCCAACCGTTAAGTTCGGCGAAGGCTCCATCATGGTATGAAGTTGTGTTTCATGGATGGGACTCTGCCTGTTGGTTATCATATCACAAATCATGAACTCTGAAGTGTACCTCGACGTTCTGGGTAATTCTACCTTACCAACAATGTGGAAGTATTACGAAAATGACCGTTGTCTCTTCCAACACGATCCAGCTCCCTGGCCCACTGCAGTGCTAGTTTCTTGAAAATGAGGTAAAATTGTTAGACTGGTCCGTCCATCCCGTAGAACACCTCTGGGGTGAACTAAGCGACGGATGCAAAATCGACCACGACCATGCCGCCCCGGTGGCGCAGTGGACTAAGCGATGGCCTCTGATCGTTCGCCCGAAAGAGGTCCGGGTTCAAATCCCGGTGAGGCATGGATATTGTGTTTGTCTTACGGCACTGGCTCTCTCCCTTCTCTGGAACTAGTGACCCAAATTAGGGACGGGCGACTGCTTATAGCCCATTGAGTTGCTCACGGTGTTCGTTAAACCTCCAATAAAAAAATCGACCACAACGATCGTCTTCGCTCTCCACTTTGGCAGCAGCTTTGTAGGATGAATGGCGAGCCATTTCTGTTGAAACTTACCTGGAATTGGTTAGCAGTATGCCACAATGTGTTGCCGCTGTCATACAAGCAGAATGTGGACCGACAAACTACTAATTTCGATACTAAAACCATATGTCCCAAAACATTGCAGTGTCCGAATACTTTTGATAACATAGTGTATATTTAGAGGTTTACCAAAATAATGGAAACTGTGACTGCAATACATGCAGTGCGCCATACGCCAATCACAGGGACTACATCACCTGTGCAGACCTGCCAACTGTTACGATTTTATCATATTTGGTACGATAAATCACACTGCAGTACGATAATATGATTTTGCTGCCAAAAATATGTTGTTGTTTTTTTAAAGTCATGTTTTCCCCCATTTTTCTCTTTTTTTTTTTTTTTTTTTTTGATTGGCGGTTTGACGACCACCGTGAGCAACTCAATGGGCTATAAGCAGTCGCCCGTCCCTTATTTAGGGTCACTGGTTCCAGGGAAGGGAGAGAGCCAGTGCCGTAAGACAAACACAACATCCATGCCTCACCGGGATTCGAACCCGGACCCCTTATGGACGAATGATCATAGGCCAGCGCCTTAGACCACTGCGCCACCGGGGCGGCTTCTGCTTTTCAGACAGAAGTAAGGGAAAATGTACATGTAATCTGTTTCTTCCCCCTTCGAAAGATTTTTTCTCGGAGAGGTTTGCAATTTCTCTTAACAAATTCCCCTGCCTCAAGTTTCCCAACGGAAATAAAGTAAGTGAAATCCAGTGCAATCGGTAACCAATGGACGAATCGCGACTCGTTTCGTATAACGCTCGAGATTGATTCGTATTTTTTTTTTTTTTTTTTTTTTTTTGATTGGAGGTTTAACGACCACCGTGAGCAACTCAATGGGCTATAAGCAGTCGCCCGTCCCTAATTTAGGGCCACTGGTTCCAGGGAAGGAGAGAACCAGTGCCGTAAGACAAACACAACATCCATGCCTGACGGGATTCGAACCCGGACCCCTTACGGACGAATGATCAGAGGCCAGCGCCTTAGACCACTGCGCCACCGGGGCGGCATTATTTTCGACTCCGTCTTACTTAAAGCTGCTGATTGGTCGGCACTGGAATGTGGACAAGCGTCTGTTTATTCGAAGAAACCTCCCTCCCCTTACATCTGCAACCATCAAGAATTTATTAGCTACACCCTACACCGTCAAGAATTAATAGCTGAAATAGGCTTCAAAAATTATCAGTACGCGTTGTGTTACGATTTTTCTATTTGAGTGTTATGTTTTTTGGTTCAGAGTGATTGGCAGGTCTGCTTGTTATGTGAGATATATACTGTAAAGTGGTGCATTACGCTGTCGGCTATCACGTAGCAATGCCACAATTGCAAGTGAAGCAGCTGTTTTGGAGTAATTGTAGACAATGTCAGATCTCTGTGACCTCAAAAACGGTGCACGTTTCGCAGGAGATTCAGTAACTAGAACAGCAGAAATAGGTGTAACATGAGGAACTAATTTAACATCATGACTACCTTTCAAAAAGGACACGGCGTTGTTTTCAAACGTGCAAATTTTTAATACCTTACTAAGATGATAGATAGACATAGGAGAACGTTGGGCACAGATTGTACAACGAAAGCACCAGACCACGGCACCTAAAATAGTAGCTCCCGTCAGATTGATCCTGTTTCTATTGTAACAGTTCGTCGGCAACTCATTCATGCCAGTATTTATGGCCGTGCTGCCATCCGCAAACCTCTGATTACAAATATTCATGCAACAAAACTTATAATGTGATACAAATCCTATAAAAGGTGGGATGAAAAAGACTGGAAACATGTCAACTGGACTGATGAATCGTGATTCATATCATTTATCACCACTGGTAGAGTGTTATGTATTGGAAAAACATGCTGAAGCGTAGCACCCTGACTGGTTCCAAATTTGAAGCATGGAGGTAGATCCCTAAAGTGCTGTGAGGTTCTATATCATAGCTTTCCTATGGCATGCTTGCCAACTTTTTTGGATTTCCGCTTAATTTTACGGATAGAGGTATTTTTTTTTACTAATTTTTTTAATATTTCGATTGCTCAATGAAAATATTTCAATCTCCCTCAACCAGGGCAGTGCCGGATCTAGGGGGATGGCAGCCGGGGCGCAAGCCTCGGCTGCTACATTGAGAGGGGCGCCAAATTGGCTCTGCGGAAAGAAAAGAATTTTCGAGAGGAACGAAAAGGAAAGCAGAGAAGAATTTTTTATTATTCCAAAAAAAAAAAAAAAAAAAAAAAAAAAAGATTAAAGAAAGAAAGATTTTTTGCTTAATAGACTTTTAGATTTTTTTGCTTAATGGAAAAAAATCTGAGATTAGAAAATACCTCAGAGAAGGAGAACAAACGTTGTCCCTTTTGTGTGAAACGATGTCAGGTCAAATCGGAAACAAAAGTAGCATTATCGGAAAATTACGTGAGAACTGTTGGCAACATTAGCGCTGGCCAATCCAGTTCAGCCTTGCGCTGGCTAAGCAAGGTCTTTTTCTTGCGTCTTATCTTTTGCACGTGCGCGGTAACATAGGAGGTAACAGCCTAGGGCTCTCTCCACACGTGCAGTGCTAAACTAAATAAAATATTTTTTTATTCCCCGTAGTTCCTAACGAAGAAGTAAGATGCTGTCAATGAAAAGAAAGTTGTCAGGAAGTCAAAATGCTAAAAGAGCTCAGAAGAACAAAATGGAAATTCAACAATCAGCTGAAATGTTTTCAACGTGGATGAAGTCGTCTGATCGTATTGACCAGGTCAGTGAAGAAGGTAAGGAGAGAAATTGTTATCGTCTTATATTGAAAACGTTAAAAATAGCCCATTGTATTTTAAATAGAGACCTGTGTAACTCCTCTGCCGGTGCCATAGTAATGGTTTTTAACCCTTATTAATATAATTGCCTTGCTGTTGATTTTTTGTTTTAAAATAACTTTTATTTTGTTTAATGTGATCGGAAAAAATGTTAAACTGTGTAAATTTTCGAAATTTTTACTAACTGCCGAGTTGTCGTGTGGTAAGTTTGGCGCTGATTTTAACCCTTTATTTGCACTGTGTCCGTATGAAACGGACAATGGAAAACTATGGACGTGATCAGTGCGTAATCTGGGTTAATATTGTAAAAATAAAAGTGGCCTGACAATTTATTAAATCCGGGTTTGTGTGTGTGTGTGGGGGGGGGGGGCAGGTTTCTAAAGACGTTAAATCGAACAAAGTGTTTCGTAAGGTATTTTTATTTAGATATTTGTGTGTGTGTTTTAAACGGCGTAACTGAAAGTGATAAACGAGCTTTTTTAATGGCCGCTTGCGTGTATGAAACAGTTGTATTTGCAGGCTGAAATTTTTTTATGTGGTGCTTGTGTTTAATTTATGGATGATTTCTTGATGTGTGTTTTAAACGTTCAGTGTTTGAAATGTTCAGTTATTACGGTGTGTTTAAAATTATGTTTATCAATACTCGTAATCAGTGATCGCGTTAACGCCTAGACAGGCGTATTTTACGCATCAAAATCGGAAATGAATTCCTAAAAAAAAGCTGGGACGAATTTTTACTTCTCCAAAAATTTTAAAAACCGAATTTACGTTATTGTTTTTCATTATCATCATTAGGCATTACTATATATACCTCCCCCACCTTTGAGTTGACTGTTGAACACAGAAGTTGCGCCATCGATAATGTAATTCTTTCCTCGTTCCCCACCCCAAGCTCTGCACTGTTCTCGGTTTCCCATATCTCGGGCTGCGGGAAAACACGACCCCGAAAGGCCAAGCCATGTGTGGACAAACGACTATCTCTGTCACCACTTGGGAAGAGCAATTCCAGTGACCTTGATCTATGCTGCCGTGCTCGGTGAACAACTGAGCTACAAAAACGCCGTAAATAGAGGGAGGAAGGCAACTTTTGTTTTTGTTCGAGAGTTCTGAAGGGAAAAAGATAGCTGTTCTGTATATGAAAAAAAAAGCTTGGGGGTGGGGGCAGATTCACGCTATTTACAACTGAAATGTTTTCTGTTGTACTTCTTTTTGGGGGAAATCTAAAAATATGAGCTAGTAAGCGTTATATATAATATTTTACATATATTTGCGTATTTTTATACTTTAAATTTAATGGAATTCATATTTCTTAGGATTACCACAATACTTCCTTCATATAATTATCGTTATGATTTACATAGAACTTTATTTCATTTGTAGGAAAACTTCCTACTGTCCTACATAATGGTATTTTATTTCATATCTTCCCACAGATATTCCCAGAGAGCTGACGCAAATTGAAAATGAAGGAAGGCACAGTGAGCACCACGAGGAAGATCAGATAGTTGTAGTTAAAGAAGATCAGAACAAGGTACAACTCCAAGAAAATGACATGAAGGAAAACGAGAAGCGTTCAGATCAAATGCAAGATGACGAAGAGGGTATAAATGTAGATTTACGTATTGGTGGCACAGGAAAAAAATATTCCATCAACTTCTGGTGAATTGGATTTAGATTATCATGATCCAGGAAGTTGGCCTGAAAAGTTATATGATGCCCAAAGATGCTATTTGATAAGGATGAGAGCTGAAATTCGAGATGTTCATGAGCCTAATGATCTTGCTAACAGTCTAAGGGGTGGTAGGAAGCTTACCGAAGAATGGTTTTACAAACAGCTTCCAAACAATTTCAGAGTTCGGAGATCATGGTTAGCGTACAGTAAGTCGAAAAAGGCACTTTTCTGTATCCCCTGCAGATTATTTTCAGATTCCATTCCCAATCAAAAGTTATCAACTCTAGCTAAAAAAGATGGGTTCACTTAGTGGAAGAAATTAAGTCATCGAATTCCAGAGCACGAAAACTCGTTAAATCACAAAATGTGTTTTTGTTCATGGAAGACGCCGGAGTCGTCATTGGTAACAAGAAAAGGAATAGATAAAGAGCTTCAAGAGCAAATCAGAGAAGAGGAAAACCATTGGAAAGCTGTGTTGCTATCTATTGTTGATGTCATTGTGCATTTGGCAAAACAGGGTAACCCGTTTAGAGAATCAGAAGAAACCAGTGACTTTGGTGACCCTAGCAGTGGAAAGTTTCTCAATACCATAGAGCTCGTTTCACATTACCATGCCCCTTTACGAAAACATATTGAACGGCACAAAAAAGGTCAGCTTACTTATTTTTCTCATGCAATACAAGATGAATTTTTGAAAATAATTTCAAGAAAAATTAGGGAAAAAATACTGAACGACATTAAGGAAGCAAAGTATTTTCCCATGATGTTTGACTGCACTCCCGACGTAAGCCATCAGGAGCAGATGTCTCAGATTATAAGGTACACACGGGTTGATGAGAATGGTACAGCAGTTGTTGAGACTTCATTGATTTCTTCACTGTGACAGATAAAACTGGTTCAGGCCTGTCAGAAGCCATCATAGATAAACTGAAAAGGGATGGGTTGGATATCAGCAACTGCATGGGCCAGTCGTATGATAATAGTGCTAATATGGCTGGAAAGAACAAAGTTGTTCAGAAACGTATCTTGGATAAGAATCCCTTAGCCTATTTTATACCATGTGCAGCTCATTCACTCAATTTAGTGGGTTTTCACGCTGCTTGTGTGGTGGTAGAGGCAGAAACATACTTCGGTACACTTCACCGTCTCTATTTATTCTTTGCTGCATCAACTTCAAGGTGGGAAGTTCTTCAGGCTAATGTGATAACCACACTGAAATCGCAGACACAAACCAGATGGTCAGCCAAAATTGAAGCCGTGCGAGTTGTTTTTTTCCAACTGGAAAAAGTCATGAAGGCCTTAGATGAACTTAAGAACTACAGTGACTCAAACTTGGAAACGAAAGATGGGGCCAAAAATCTTTAGAAAGACCTATCAACATATGAATTTATTATGATGACTTGTTTCTGATTCAAAGTTTTGAGTCATATTCACCGGGTCAACAAACTTCTTCAAACAGAGGATATAACAATTGATATGTCTGCAAAGCACATCCGTGGACTCATCAAACTTCTGGAATCGTCTCGAGATACTTGTGCAAATGATGCAATCACTGAAGCCAGAGAAAAGGCAGAGGAACTTGGGTTGAACCCCAATTTCCATAAAATTCGAATGAGGAAAAGGAAAACATTTTTGGATGAAGAAGATTAAGATGAAGCGGTTCAAATGTCTACAGAAAAAAAATTCAAGATCCTTCTTTTGGAAGTAATGGACAGGGTGCTTTCAGAACTGAGAAGGAGATTTGAGGCAATTGAGGAACTAGATAAAAAATTTAGCTTCCTTCATGGCTCCAAGTTCCAGTCACTTTCTGCAGAAGAACTAAGGTCGAAGGCAGCTCAGCTTGGGGAGACGTATTCAGATAATATCTGTAAAGTTGAGCTTGAACTAGAAGTAGAGAGCTTTAAGCATCACGCTCTGAGCTTGGACAGTAATTTGAAAACTGTATCTCCTAAAGCTCTCCTAAATTTCATTTTCAAATGTAGATTTGAAGATGCGTACCCAAACATTTCAACAGCACTTAAGATTTTGTTGACACTTCCAGTGACTGTTGCATCAAACGAACGAAGTTTCAGCAAACTAAAGCTGATTAAAAAGTACGTACGGAACACTATGAGACAGGAACGTCTCTCAAACCTAAGTATAATTAACATTGAACACAAAGTGGCATCACAACTATCATATGATGAAGTCATTAAAACCTTTGCATTCAAGAAAGCTCGCAAGATAAAGTGATAGGAATTTTTTTCAAACATTTTTGTACACTTTTAGTAGAATTTTTTTTCAATCATTTTTGTACACTTTTAGTAGAATTTTTTTTCAATCATTTTTGTACACTTTTAGTAGAATTTTTTGTGTTCACACCATAAGTGTAATTAAATAATACCTTCATTTTGATAATCTGGTAAAAGGCCTCCTGTATATACTTTTTTAAATATTTTTTTGTTCAAACCATAACTGTAAATAAATAATACCTTAATTTTTAAAATCTGGTAAAAAGCCTCGTGTGGAGAGAGGGAGGGGAGGGCAGTCTGAGGTTTTACCCCACCAAAGAAAATTTCTAGTTCCGGCACTGATGAGGGGCACGTCGAGGGCACTGCCGCCCGGGTGCGAGCCCAGATTTGCCGCCTCCCTTCCCCCTAATGAGTGTAAAAATTTGAATTTTTTTATTCTTCATTTTAAAAAGTGTAAGAAGTAAATACCTTTAAGAACATAATTTTCTGGTACACTCAAATTTACAGTTTCTATAAAATACAAATGCCTCATATACATATCTCAAAAAAAAAAAATCTTCGAAACTTTGGTTTAATAAACGCGGCGGTAAAATCTTCCATTCTGTCAATTTACAGATGTCCGCTTTGTGGACAAAAACTTCAGAACGTGTCAGATGATCTGAATATATCACAGCTGCCTCTACCGGAGAGGAGGGAGAAGAATTGTGACATACCAGTGGTGTACCCATCGGGGGATAGCCCATGAATATTTTCTGCCTGAGTAATATCGCAATATTAAAAATTTTAGTTACGTAAACGTTATTTACGAACATGAGTACGATGGAATAAAAAATCCCGACCCCCATATTTGTGCTACTTGTACGGCTTCATCTTGTTTTAAACTGTGTAAAACTTGCAAGCCGACATCGGAAATTTCCCCCACCGCATTCTGCTAATCGTAAGACCATTTTTTTCTGTGAACTGCGGTGAAAATCAAAATGCCGACCCTGGAAATTTCTCCCACCCTGTCAGCCTGCTAATTGTAAGACCGTTTTTCATTAAAAATTGTGCTAACAGTCGAAATACTAACCCGGAAATTTTCCCGACTCCATCTAGATACTTGTAAGACCGTTTTTTTTACTATAAAGTGCGTAAAAGTCGAAATGCCGAACCCGGAAATTTCCTCCACCCCCGTCCAGCTAATTGTAAGACTGATTTTTACTATAAACAGCGGTAAAAGTTGAAATGACTACCACCAAAATTCTCCCACACTTTTGTGCTCGTTATACGGCTGCATCTTGTTTTAAAACGTCAAGATGGAAATGGTGACCCCGGAAATCTCCCCCAACTTCGATATTTGTATAAACTGCAATTTATGCACGGTCCCCGACTGAAGAAGGTGACGGACTTTTCCTGTTAAGGAGTTTTCTTATGGAAGACTTTTCTGAATGTGAGGGACTTTTCCGATTACCATCTGGACAACCTTTAAAATAGTGAGCTAAAGGGCACAGTGTTCCGATCATACTTTGTGACTGAATAAATATTCATACACTGTATGCCAGAAAAACTTTCAACTTTTTTTTTAAATGTTGGGGGACATTTTCTTTACTAAGAACAGTTGTTTAAGCACAAACTTAAAATTTGTATAAAGATAACGGGGGAAGCTCGGGTCTCAGGCTCTCCTCCGTTTCTGCGCATGTTTCCGTTGGTACAAGAATACGTTGTTTATTTTGATGGAGTTCTCAGTTCATTTTTCATTGATGTTTGTCGCGATCGCACAAGTTAGATTTACAGAAAAAAAAATGTGTTGCTTTTCTTGTGCAGGAGAAATGGCTATATGAAAATTGGCCAAGAATGTGCAGTGCAATTTTCGCAGTACCTCCTGAAATATGTATGCTCAGTTTTCCTAGACCGCTTGTACAGAAATCCTTCATTATACGACCAGTCGCTGTACAAAATTTTGGTTGTATGAAATGCTTACTTTGTGGTTTTTTTTTTTTGCGTCAACGAAAATAATTTTCATGTATGTGACAAATTTTCTAAGAATGTAATTTTTCTTTCCGAAGAGTCATCAGCTAGGTGGTTGCATTAGTTGCTGATGCAAGGGCGCAAAAACTGGAGGCTTTGCTATCCCCCCCTCCCTTCCCCCAATAAAAGTGATGGGGCACTCTGGTCCGAGCAAAATCTCAAGAAAAGGAAAATATTGAAAAAAATATGCCATTTCTCTTAGCTTAGCAAATTGGTATTTGTTCCAACCTGTGCATATGTTCTGTGACGCTTAAGTCGTGGGGAAGCAAAGAATCGAGTTACAACGGCTCCTAGTGTGTTTGAAACTATCGAACGACACACAACAGAGTGCTTCTTGGGGGCGCTGAATTAGCCAAATTATTAGGAGAGGGGAATGCAGACTTACATATAAAATCTGGGAGGAAGCTAACACACATCTGTTTATTCCGTTGTCAGACGAAAAATTAAAAACAGTGCGAAAAATGCAAAATACAGGATTCGGCGTGTGTTTTAAACTTGAAAACGCAATTGTGCTTGCTCATAATAGGGAAATAAAAGTGAAAAAAACAACAACCGAATACTATTTCTAAATATTCACCTCTTGGTTTCATAAAATATCCAGAAATATTTTATTTCCAAATGTTTGCAGAAAATAAAAAATTAGTAAGTTTACTCAAACAAAAAGCTAACCAAAGTGTAGAAAATTCGGAGGAGAGAAATTCCGATCGGCTTCAGTTCGGGGAGTCGGCAGGAATGTAACTGTAAACAGCTGAGAGAAAAAATCCCTCCATAGCCTTTATTTCATAGTGGCTTGTTTTGAGGAATATTTTAATTCACGTATTTCTAAAATGGCATGCACTCGTACAAGAAATTATTTCATTAAACAGGACGTAACATATTGGATAGACGACACTGATCACACTTAAAACTATTAAATGGACAAGATTCACCTACCTCCCGCCCCCTCCGGTTTTTCGGCGCCCCTGATGCTTTTTAATCATACTAATAAGGAAGTCTCTTTTACATGGTCCTATTGTATAGTTTATGTATCACTTAATCAGAACAACTGACTAGGATTTTCTCTACACGCTTTGTTATAGTTTCATATTACATTAAGGCACATTTTAATGTTTGTGAAAATACTACGGAAAATATAAAACACTTTCGGAATGTGTATACCTTTATGGCGGGGCTGTGTTGAAAAACTGCATCTTAAAAAAAATGCATCTCTGGAGCGTTCACCATGAGTTGTACATACACTAAAGAAAGAAAGAAATTTTGTACGAAGCTGAGGGTAAAGATTCACACGCTTAGTGACATCAGAGCACGATAAGGAAGAGCAGAACCCGACAGGTTCCATACGGCTCAAGCACTTGCAATTGTAACCCCCACCGCCACACATCACACCGTCAAAATCGCACTGGATATCTTCTCCAATCGGCAGATGTTAGAAAACACGACCTTTTTTTGTCACCGCCAAAAGTTCACGAGTAAAACAACGGGATGGCGGAAAGCAGTGGCGGCTCGTGGTAGGAAAAATAGGTGAAAAGCTACAAGAGCAATATGAAAAGATACTACTGTCTTAAATGAAAATTAGTTAATGAGAACTTACCTATTTTTTTATATATTAGATCAATTCAGAAAATGGGTGTTTCTTCGTGACATCAAGAAAATGTCTTTCTGAATAGAAATATTTGCCAAAGAAGCAAGTTTATCTGGAGAAATAGTGTTTCTAGAGTAAGTTTGTATTCTTTTAAGGCAAGAAAAACTTCTTTCCACTGAAACACTTGCAGATGCAATTGTTAAAATCAGGGAAACCAATTTATAAGCTTCTGTAAAAATGTTTTTATCTCCATGAAGCACTCGAAGAAGTTCATGAGTCGATATATTCCTTAATTTTTCATCAGCATATACAAGACTCAGTTCATCTTTAAGGCGCTGGAGTTTAGTAAAAAAATTTCCATAAAAATGTTGTAGATTTTCAAAAGCGTGAGAGGGGAAAGCATGAATTAAATTGGTCGAATTTGGTTGTGTCAGCAAGCCAGGCAAATTGAAGTTTAAGTTTCTCACAGTCTTGAAATCTTATATCCATTTCCATAAGAATGTGGTACAAAATTTCAAAATACAATTGTTTATAATTTTGAAAAAATTGTTTCTGGTGTAAGAGCAGCATATTCCCGTTTAGATCTGCTTATTTCTGTGATTTTGCTAGCTTTTCCAAACAGTGTTCCAAATACCTCATCGTTCCTTTTATGGCTCAAAATTTCATAAGTTGTTTTTAATTTGAGTAACACAGTAGTAGTTTATGTCTATTGATTTTTTCTGCAAAATTTCGAATAATAGATCGGTGAAGTCAAATATTTAATTAAATACTATTCCCAAAAATGTAAATTCAAAAGTTTTCATATCATTTAAAAACCCCTGGGCAAGTTGAATTGATTTTTTTCTGATTGGTCACTATTTGTGAGAAATTCAAATACTTCCTTCAATTTATCCCAATCTTCAACTATTACACATTTAACTTCGAAGTGGAGGACCATCGAGTTTCCGTTATGGTTGGCATGCATCTCCCGGTTGTTGATGTGAGTATATTGTTTTTTCACCACTCAGCGAAGCGATCGCTTCGCTGAGTGGTGAAAAAACAAAGGAATTACACTGAGGCTTCCAAAAAATATTCGACACTTAGAAATTTTAGAAAAACTCTGCTGTAATACAAGGTTCAAACGATGTACTAAGCAATAACAAAAGCGGCTTGAGAAGCTTTATGCTTCATTTTTTTCTGGAGTCCAAGCAAGTGTCCAGACATTACGTTTGCCCCATCGTAACATTATCCTCTTCCTTTATGATTGTCCTATTGACTTGTGTTGATAATCACACTGTTCCAAAACTTTGTCTAGCATTTTGTATAAAGCATCTGACGTTCTATCTTCACTCACACCATGGAAACCCAAAAATCGCTCAACCAATACACCTTCCGAATCAACAGATCTTATTATTAAAGAGCACTCGGAAGTCTGGCTATGTCTTCCCATCTACTTGAATATAAAAGCATTGAACTTCATTTATTTCATTTTTGACGTGATCGTTTATATATTCAGAAATGCATTCAATTAATTCGTTTTGAATAGTTTTTGAGTCACCTGTGAAGACATTTTTTTATCGTTTCGTATTGATTTTGAATTTTTAAAGGAGTTCTTGATATCAACGGTGAAAGCAAGTTCTTGAATTTCTACGATTTATCGAGTCAATGCCTTCGTCATGGTCACGGGATGCTAGTTCTTGTTTACTCAAATACAGTACTGCATCAATCATTGTCTGCAGGAAAATTCTATTTAAACGAACTCTTTCGCTGAAATGCATTTTCAAAAGCCTAGCATTCTCCCTCGGGGCATCGGCAATGGTATTCTGATTCTTTTCAAAATTATTCAGCATTAATTCGCATTTCAGGTGTTTGCTAGAATCTCAACGTTTGTGAAGTGACTGTTTTATATTTAAGAAACCTGAAAATTGTCTTTATTCCACGCCGAATTTTATTACTAAAAAACAAGCAGGGCCAACAAAATAGTTTTTGTAACACAGAAGGGCTACAAAGCCATTTATATTCAGTAAACCAACAATTTTTAAAATTAATATTGTAAGATTTGCCGCTCTTCTTGATTTCTTTCTTGGCGACAATTGTCAGTGAATCCGTCGGTCGTCGTTGAAGTAAAATGTCTCTTTTATTTTCATCTTTTCCACCGATTGAACGGAGTTTGCAATAAATTACAGACAGTGTCGTTTACAGGATACATACTGAAATCTAAAACTATCACTGTCAGTTAAACTGTACACGAAACTAAAGTAACTAATGAAGTTTTTAACAAATAATCACAAAACACGAATAAACAAATCTCTTTCGGAAAGTATGTACCGAAACACCGCAAAGCCCTAGCTTGTGGATTGCCAAGGATTCCCATTCCACTGCGATCTCTTCGGAAGGTCACGACTTCAGGTGCAGAGGCTTGGCATCTCAAGCTAAAACACTTCACTTGCCCGGCAGATAGGGAAGGATGACGTCACAGTTACCATGGCAACTCGGGTGAAAAGTGCAGACTTCCAAGCATTCTCATTTCAGCTCTTCACTTGAACTGTTTTACGTATAAGGATTTGTTTTCCGTATTGGACGCGCATTGTGAATTGATATCTAATCAAAATTTTGTGTATTTTAGCACGCAATAAAGGCAAAAAAAGAATATATTATACGAAATTATTAAATGAAACCTTATTTCAAATAAAATAGGTGAAGAAGCACTTCACCTACTTCACCTGAAAAGCCGCCGGTGGCGGCTTTTCAGGTGAAGATAGCAAAGGGACATCTCAGTAAGGGGAAAAACAGATTATGGCACTGAGAAAAGAAGATGGTTCTGTAACAAGAAATAGAGGCGAAATTTTAACAAGAGTGAAAGATTTCTACTCCAAATTATATGAAAGAGATGATACATGTACTCCAGACATCATGAAAGGTACCAGTACCAGAGTTCTTCCAGTCCTTCCAGCAGAAGTTGCACATGCAATCAAGAACATGAAGCGGGGAAAAGCTCCAGGAGAAGATGGAATTACTATAGACATCATACAAGAAGCAAGTGGAGAAATCGAAACAGTACTCGCCCAAATTTTCACTCGATGCCTTAATGAAGGGAAAATTCCTGAGGATTGGAACAACGCTACAATGATCTTGCTACATAAAAAAAGGTGACACTGAGGATCTCAGGAACTACAGACCAATCAGCCTCCTATCAGTGGTTTATAAAATCTTCACTAAAGTTCTTTCACACCGCTTGAAGGTGACACTGGACATGGCTCAACCGAGAGAACAAGCTGGATTCAGGAGTGGCTACAGCACAATAGATCATATCCACGTACTGAGAGAACTAATTGAAAGAGCGAGGGAATATGAGCTTCCATTGTGCATGGCTTTTATCGATTATGAAAAAGCCTTTGATTCGGTGAAACCATCAGCAGTTGCAATGGCTCTGAAATCCTGCGGTATTGAAGATGCATACATTAATATTATTAATAACATCTATGAAAATGCAAGTGCAAAGATTCGGCTGTTTGAAAATACAACACACATAAAAATTGGAAAAGGAGTGAGACAAGGTGACACCATATCTCCGAAGCTCTTTAATGCCACATTGGAAAATGTCTTTCAATCACTGAACTGAGAAAACAAAGGGATAAAGATTAATGGAGATTATCTAACCCACCTTCGTTTTGCTGATGACATAGTCATTTTTGCAACTACCCCATCAGAGCTACAGAGTATGATCCAGGAACTTGCTGACAAGAGTAAAGAAGTGGGATTAAAAATGAACTTTCAGAAGACAAAAGTGATGTACAATGCTTTTACAAGAAATGAAGATTTATCGATTGATGGAGAAAAGCTGTAGATAACAGACACGTACGTTTATCTTGGACAGCAGATATCAAGTGAGGGTCACATTGGTGAAGAAATTAATCGGCGTACAAAACTTGCCTGGAGAGCTTTTGGAAGAAACAGCATAATTTTCAAGAGCAATATGCCATTATGTCTTAAAAGAAAAGTGTTTGATCAATGCATCCTCCAGTGCTTACGTATGGTGCAGAGACGTGGACCTTAGCTAAAAGAGACATACAAAGGCTGCAGACAACTCAAAGAGGCATGGAGAGGTGCATGCTTGGTGTAACCAGGAGAGATAAGAAGAGGAACACGTGGATCCGAAAAATGACAAGAGTGGAAGACATCATGATCAGAGTTAAATCCCTGAAATGACAATGGGCTGGACATACTGCCAGAAGAACAGACCATCCATGGACAGCCGAAATTTTAGATTGGATTCCAAGGGACAGGAAAAGACCCAGAAGAAGACCACATGGAAGATGGGTGGATGAAATTCGAAAGTATGCGGGAGTTACATGGAGAAGACTGGCACAAGACAGACCGTTGTGGAGGAAACTTGGGGAGACCTTCGTCCAGCAGTGGATTGATAATGGTTGACAATGATGATGATGATGATGATATATATATATATGCTAAGTGAGGTAAGGAGAAAAGGAGAAGATCTCATTGAACTGAAAAGTGGACATCTCCTCTATTATCGTGGGACAGATACTGGCAGAACTAGTGGTGTTGGATTTATAATAAACAAGAAACTGAAGGATAAAGTGGTAGAAGTTGAAAGTTCCTCTGACAGAGCTGCACGACTCATTATCCAACTCTCGAGAAGATACCAGGCTCAGATTATTCAAACTTATGCACCCACCACAAGTCATCCTGAAGAAGAAATTGAAGAATTTTATGAGGAAATTCGTCATCTAAATAATAAAGGTAAGCAGCACTTGAAGATAATTATCGGAGATTTCAATGCAAAAATAGGGCACCGGCAGGATTTTTCATCTTGAACTCCTTTTTCAAGAAAAAGCCACACAGGAAATAGACATGGAGACATCCAATTGGGACGACAAGTGAAATTGATTTTATTATGTGTAACAAAAAATTCGTCATCGAAGACTGCAGTGTGCTGAACAAGTTCAACACAGGTAGTGACCATAGATTGGTGAGATGTAAGATGCACCTGAACACTAAACTGGAACGTGGCAAGCTCATAAGACAAACAAAATGTATTGACGTTACCAACCTTAAAAAACACCATAATACTTTCAAGTTGGAACTGAAGAACAGATTCTCTGCTTTAGAAGGCCTAACATCGGAAGAAGTGGATATTTCGGAAGTTAACAGAAAAGTAACCAAAGCTCTTATGGAAACAGCAACAAAATTAGCTGGGTCTAAGAACAAGTTGCATGTGAACAAATTATCAGGAAAAACCAAAATGTTGATGCAAAAAAGAAGAGAGATGAGGACAACTAAAGAAGATGTGACTTCCAAAGTGGAATATATAGAGCTATGCAAGACAGCACGAAAAAGTATCACTGAAGACGTAAGGAAATTCAACTGTGAGCTAGTGAGGAAAGCAATTGAAAACAACCAAAGCCTTAAGATAGCAAAGGGACATCTCAGTAAGGGAAGAAAACCGATTATGGCTCTGAGAAAAGAAGTTGGTTCTGTAACAAGAAATAGAGGCGAAATTTTGACAAGAGTGAAAGATTTCTACTCCAAATTATATGAAAGGGATGATACATGTACTCCAGACATCATGAAAGGTACCAGAGTTCTTCCAGTCCTCCCAGCAGAAGTTGCTCATGCAATCAAGAACATGAAGCCGGGGAAAGCTCCAGGAGAAGATGGAATTACTATAGACATCATACAAGAAGCAAGTGGAGAAATTGAAACAGTACTCGCCCAAATTTTCACTCGATGCCTTAATGAAGGGAAGATTCCTGAGGATTGGAACAATGCTACAATGATCCTGCTACATAAAAAAGGTGACATTGAGGATCTCAGGAACTACAGACCTATCAGCGTCCTATCAGTGGTTTATAAAATCTTCACTAAAGTTCTTTCACACCGCTTGAAGGTAACACTGGACATGGCTCAACCGAGAGAACAAGCTGGATTCAGGAGTGGCTACAGCACAATAGATCATATCCACGTACTGAGAGAACTAATTGAAAGAGCGAGGGAATATGAACTTCCATTGTGCATGGCTTTTATCGATTATGAAAAAGCCTTTGATTCGGTGAAACCATCAGCAGTTACAATGGCTCTGAAATCCTGCGGTATTGAAGATGCATACATTAATATTATTAATAACATCTATGAAAATGCAAGTGCAAAGATTCGGCTGTTTGAAAATACAACACACATAAAAATTGGAAAGGGAGTGAGACAAGGTGACACCATATCTCCGAAGCTCTTTAATGCCACATTGGAAAATGTCTTTCAATCACTGAACTGGGAAAACAAAGGGATAAAGATTAATGGAGATTATCTAACCCACCTTCGTTTTGCTGATGACGTAGTCATTTTTGCAACTACCCCACCAGAGCTGCAGAGTATGATCCAGGAACTTGCTGACAAGGGTAAAGAAGTGGGATTAAAAATGAACTTTCAGAAGACAAAAGTGATGTTCAATGCTTTTACAAGAAATTAAGATTTATCGATTGATGGAGAAAAACTGGAGATAACAGATACGTATGTTTATCTTGGGCAGCAGATATCAAGTGAGGGTCACATTGATGAAGAAATTAATCGGCGTACAAAACTTGCCTGGAGAGCTTTTGGAAGAAACAGCATAATTTTCAAGAGCAATATGCCATTATGTCTTAAAAGAAAAGTGTTTGATCAATGCATCCTTCCAGTGCTTACGTATGGTGCAGAGACGTGGACCTTAACTAAAAAGACATACAAAGGCTGCAGACAACTCAAAGAAGCATGGAGAGGTGCATGCTTGGTATAACCAGGAGAGATAAGAAGAGGAACTCGTGGATCCGAAAAATGACGAGAGTGGAAGACATCATGATCAGAGTTAAATCCCTGAAATAGGAATGGGCTGGACATACTGCCAGAAGGACAGACCATAGATGGACAGCCGAAATTTTAGATTGGATTCCAAGGGACAGGAAAAGACCCAGAAAAAGACCACATGGGAGATGGGTGGATGAAATTCGTAAATATGCGGGAGTGACATGGAGGAGACTGGCACAAGACAGACCGTTGTGGAGGAAACTTGGGGAGACCTTCGTCCAGCAGTGGATTGATAATGGTTGACAATGATGATGATGATGATATAATATAATGATTAAAAAAAAAATAAAGGTACCACGAAGTATTGCGATTTCTCAAGAAAAACTTTTTTCAAACTTCTTCCACGTTTTTCATATTAATTTATTTTTCGTAAAATTTGACTGGGTCTTTCTGTCGCCTGGGTGCAGTGCTCCCGTTGAACCCCCTGCTTGGCACGTCCCTGCCCTCAACCAACCATCCATTTAGATTTTCTGCCAGACCTTACAAGCACTGTGTCACGTGAAGATGTCATCTTTGACTCGCCTGGTTCATGGCGTTGTGCGGTAGCTCTCTCTCTCTGCGAAAGTGCTCAAGTGACGCGCCGACGCATGCGGAAAGTCTGTGACGGTGGCTGTCGCGTTTTGTGTTTCGGTCCTCGTAGATCTAGTTCATTGTAGCAGTTTATCTGTCTTTTCTTGGGAGGGGAATCGCAGTCGAAGAAAGAGAAGGGTAAAATCTGTGTGCACAGTGTTGAGCAATGTTGCTGATGTAAAAGCAAAATAATATTTTCTTAAGTGTGTTTTGAATGTGCAGTGTTGTGTCTTTGTTGTAGAGTTGAATTACCGGGAGGAGCAAGTTGTTAGTTTAGCTTTTATGCAAATCTATAAAGATGAGTACTAAGATTAAACCATCTCAAAGTTATTTTCGAACTTTTAAGGATGCATACACTACAAAATTCCTATGTATCAGGAAATCTAATAAAGGTGTAATTTTTTTTTAATTGTAGGTTTTACGACCACCGTGAGCAACTCAGTGGGCTATAAGCAGTCGCCCGTTCCTAATTTAGGGTCACTGGTTCCAGGGAAGGGAGAGAGCCGTAAGACAAACACAACATCCATGCCTCACCGGGATTCGAACCCAGACCCCTTTCGGACGAATGATCAGAGGCCATCGCTTAGACCATTTCGCCACCGGGGCGGCAGGTGTAAAATTTGCATTTTTTTGCAATATTTGCCAAAACGATTTTTAACATTGCCCACGGAGGTGGAAACAGTATTTTTCGTCATGTAAATGGTCCCAAACACAAAGGTAATGGGAAGTGTACAGCTGGTAACAATGATGATGATGATACAAGTATATAAGGATAAAAAATGTAAAAAAAAATGTGTGTGGCAGTGGCAGCGTAAACACACACTCAAGGTCATGTACGCATTCTCAAGTGTCTCATTGTGACCCCTAGAAATATGACAATAAATATTTTTTCTTCTGATACACTCCCTTTGAAACTTCGACTTGATACCGACCACTGCAACTGGGACGGCGATGAAAAACATTTTGTAGAATTTTGAAGGGTCTGCCAGAATTTTGTAACGAGTTGTTATTGCGATACTCACGCACCGGCATTCTCTTTAATAAAAACGGATTGGAAACATATTCAGTCCAGTTTTAATTTTGAAGCCATGATAACAATTTAGTGTTACCAACTTCGTAAATTTTCTAAACAATGATATCTGATTAAATGTTCTTCTCAAAGTAATTAAGTATAATGCACTACCTCAATTGAAATGCGCAGCTTATTTTTGGGAGGGAGAGGGGATGCAGCAGAAAAAATAATTGCATCCAGTGAAGTGACTTCAATGATTTTTGGTGAATAAAAATTTACGTGAGTTTAAAAGCAAAAATTTCGTTCTGCTTGGTAAGTGAAGAAATCAATTTTGTGCAAGTACTTTTCACTGCAGAAATTAATCTCTCTTTCGTATTTTTTCAATTTATCCAATACTGAATTCTATTCTTAATCGCAATTTGTTCACATGCCCATGACCAGAAGAAAAATATAAGTAAAACTTTTTTGCAAAAGTACCGGCAACTGAGTATTTGTCATTGATGGTGTTAGAATTATTTGTTGAATAAAAGCAGGAACAAACCAAAAATTGGAAGAAAAAAACAAAACAGGTTGAGTAATACATTCAAACATACCTTATTTAATACTTTATTTCAACATTCGTCATTATTTTAATTCATTCCCCTTTTTATTTCTTATTCGGAAGCACAAGAACCGTATTAATCAACAAAGCACACAGGCCCTGTGATGCATTCCCACCCAACGAGAAACTGCATTCGCCAGCAACCCGTGCTAGCGAGACTGCCATCAATGCAGTCCCCAGGGAAGTTTTATTCAAAGGAAACGAACTGATGTGGGAATAGGCAGAGTTTCCCACATGAGTTGGTTTCAATACCTGTCAGGGCTGCAAGCAGCGCAGTCCGCCAACGTTCCTTGAGCTCCCAGTGATGTTATGCAGAGAAAACTTGAGTTCAGAAAACTTCTCTCTCTTGCTACGGCGTGATAAAACTGCTTTTATGGGGGGCTGCATCCCCACAGCCCTATAGCAGGAGCCGCCCCTGGTAGGATAGCTAATTGGCTTTCCCACAGCACTTACCTCATCCTCCTGATGTTTTCACCACATAGTGCATCTCCTGCAAAATGTTAACTAAATTCCTAAGTTTATATGTAACACTGTACATGTATTAAGTATTAAAGTGAGTTTTAATGAAGCTGCATGAAAAAGCATGCATGTTTCATAGAATACCATATGTGTGGTGTATATTATTAGGCTTAACTGCTAGGAAATGTTTTATTGAGTTTTGATTTTTAGCAGTTCACTAAGACAAAAATAGTAGCTGTATTTCTATGAAAAGAAACTTGCATAAACAACACATGGTATTTTAAATTTCCCAGCAAATCAGTGTCCCAAAATATGTACATACTTGTGTCCAGAGGAACTCATGAAAAATTCACTGTGCTAAGTAACCTAAATTACTTAGCAAAAAATATGGCTAAAAAAAGAATATACATATTTAAAGTACGTGATTTGATGTAAAATGGCTAAAATTTTTGTAGCTTTACAATGCATTTCAAAGGATTTTACTATCAAACTTACATGCAAGCCCGAGAAAGGAAACAAAATCCATGGTGAGTGTCGCATAGTCCTGTAGCAGCCAGGAACAAAGGTTATTGGGTCTCACAGCAGATCTACAGAGCGTAATCTCCCCATGAACACTATCTGTGCAACGAGACCTGATGACCCTTGTTCCCAGCGAAGCTGACGACGGCAATGGCATGGCTACAGAATGATCGCTGCAGTGATTGTTTACATCCTCGTGCTTGCAGGTAGGTTTCATGGTAAAAATCATTAAAATGCAGTATAGAGCTGAAAATTTTAGCCATTTTATGTCATATTACACTGTTGTTCAAAATTACAGTTAGGAAGGCAACAGCGGGCAAATAATCCAAAGTGTTCAATGACATTTTGTTTTTCACAGGGCATATATGCAACTGGACAAGAGAAACAAATGCCTGCAGTGAATGCTGCATAACTGTTATGCATAACTGTGTTCTTGCACTGGTGCGTTACCTGTATTTTCAGGTAACGCACCAGTGCTAGAACGCCAGTTTTTCTTTACACAGTTCTGTTCTGAAAATGTAGGCTTTTGAAGACAGGTTTTTGGCTTTACATTTTTTTTTTCGTGTGGAAGAAAAGGACCTTTGAATAAAAAATGTTTATTTGCTGGAATATTTATATATTTTTTATGTAGAACTTTTCCACCAGATGCCAATACATCTTCCATTTCTTTCAGTGAGTGACTGAACATGTCCAAAACTCTTTCCTTTTTTTCCTCATCATTACAAGCAGAATATAGTGTGTGAAGTTTTTTGACCCCATCAGTTACTGTATTTTCCCATGTCATGTTTGGAACGTTGGACGGAACAGAACCAATATCAAGCATAACTTCTGAAACTTCTGACGAAATGTCACTACTGCTAACATGTGGACTGATATCTGCTCCTATTTTACAAATATTTGCTGCCTTAGGAAATGCTGTTGCAGTTAAATGGATATGTTTGCATATAGAATTTTTGTTTAGGAAATCAGAACAGTTACAACTACAAGTATGAACACATATCAGGCAGTAGCTGCATATCAATCTGCATGCTACTGGGCATAGCTCAAAGTTGAGCTGTACAGTATATGTCACATCATCTTTGTCTTCTGAACGTACCAAATATGTGTCTTCTCCAATTCTGGTCACAAGACTTGGGCTCTTGTTCAAGCTATTCCTGTGACGCTTCTGTATTTTAGCAATGTGACTACTGATCTTGCCTTTCTCTAACTTCACTATTCTCTCAATGCCCTTATCGCGAATGATGTTCATTAAGATATTTATACACACATCCAGTCTCTGTTGACTTTCCCACCCATGTACACATATTTCAACAATCGATGGAAACTTTCAACATACATATTTGTATTAACAAATGAATGTTGCCTGTAAAACAATGCCCACTGTTCAATTCTTCTACCGTATACAGTTCTAAAATACTTTCCAAATTCCTTAGTTTCTTCATTCATATCAAAATCATCCTGCAGCTCTTGCAACATTTCATTTAGTGTTGTTTCATCCCTTTCTTCTCTGACAACAATAAGCTAAAAGTAAGAACTGTATGTTCTTACTTTTTATTATCTACAGTTTCCTTTGCCATGCTCTATCTACATGCCCTGTGCATAGCAATTTTTTGGAATGCCTACCAAAAATTGATGTTCAAGCTGTGTAAAACTGCTCTGTGTCATCACTCATAAACCATTCAGCATTTAAATTGCCAGCTTTTTCCTTCAAAATTCTGAAAAAGTGAGTCAACACAACCTCACTTTCTTTGTTTGAGATTAAGAAAGCACATGGAAATCCTTCACCAAATTCATCAACAACCATAACTGTTGTTAAAAGGAAATCATAACTAGCAGTCCCATGGGTGGAATCAATCATAACCACTTTAGATGCAAACTTCTGCAGCATAGATATTTGTAGTGAATGAATGATGGCAATAAAAATATCTTCTTCTTCCAATCCTTGAAAGGTCCCTGGAGCTGGCTGCTCACCTTGCAATTTGAAATGTGTAATTGGATTTTTGTAGCCCAATGTACTGAATTCTTGTAGTATTAGTTTCACGCTTATACTATCTATTGCATATCTTTTTGCATGGTCTAAGTTAAAACTAACTTTAATGTTATTAATGTCCTTGCGTGTAATTAAACATGCCCTTCCGTAGTCCTCTTCAAATGTACTTCTGATGGAATCAAGAATAGCTTCAACAGAAACACCAGCTGCCAGTTGCTCTGCTACAGTTTTACGAAAATTGTTGGGCAATCTTATTATGTATTTTAACTGAAATGCGTGTTCATAGTGCTGTGCTGGAGTACATAATTGGCAACCACATTATTATTATTATTATTATTATTATTATTATTATTATTATTATTATTATTATTATTTTGTGAATTCTGACGTCAAGTAAGCAGTACATGGAAATCCTTGTTTGCAAGATTCAATTTTTGCTCTTTTCCCGGAACTGTAATTAACATAACTCCCTGATCTATTACAGTTCTAATAAAATTTGATGCTCTGTGTTGTTTCTTGCCTACCTCTGACTTTGGCAAAAAAACCCCCAACTATCTTTTGCTTCAATACTCTCTTTCTATATTTCAAATTCGGCCAGCGATTCGAATGTTAGCACACGATCTTCTGAATTGTATCCATGAGTGGAGCATAAATGTTGCTTTAAATCTTCAGAATACAATGCAATATTACAGTTTTCTACTGCACATGGAAATTTCAAAGGTGAATCACCGGATTTCTGTGATTTGTGAATCACTTTAACGTGCTTATTTCGATTTCCAACACTACTGAATTTCTTTTCGCATAAAAACATCGCACAGAAGTGGTTTCCATTTTTAAGATAGAATGGCGGAGCCCAAATAACGGTTGAGAGATGTGGCTTCCTGCATGTGAGAATCTTGGATGTGTGCCAAGCTGCTTGATCTAGCCGCTTGTCTGGCGCACAGCCTCCGAATCACGGTTCGCGGTCTACCTGACCTTGGATGATCGTCGAGGTTTCTGTCACCTGAGCAAAATTTCTTGAACCATCTGGTTACAGTGCTGTGGTCCACGGAACCTTCCCTTTTCGCATGGCAAATGTTTCGTGTTGCTTAAGCAGCGTTATGACCGAGTTTAAAATCGTAAAGCAAAAGTTCCCTAATCAGCCGGTTGTGGCTGTTCATCTTTTAGGCGTCCCAACCACAGACAGAACAGAACGGCTATGTGTGATGCACAGCAACGACTAACATTTTATATTTTTTTCGACTGACTGCAGTGCGCAACTTGAACTAGTTTAAACACGTGACATACGTGGCGCTCCACATGTGTTTGTACAAATCATGAAGCACCGTGCCCCAGTGGGTCTAAATTAGGGACGTGCGAATTCATAGAGTTGTTTACGGTGCGAAACAAAACAGCAAAATGAATGAAATTTGGATGGGGATTTTTTGTAGATATTTCGCCAGTAGATTAAATAATATATGCTTAAACCGGCACCTGATTTCTTTTAGCGCAATGTGCTGTCAAGTCAAGGCACTGTTTTGATACTTGCTTATTGCGTCTGTTTTGTTTATCTGCACACTTCAATCGCAGCTATAAATGTCGCTTGTGAAACCAAAAGAATTTGGTATAATATTCAAAAGATAATCTCCTGTAAGATGGCAAGGTGAATCCTTAAGACGTCGCATGGGATGGAACCTGTGGCAGCAATGTCAGCGTCAAGTGGCACAGATCACAGAGAAAACATACTGGATTGTGTAGCCTCGAGTACCGCATTTTTCAAAAGTCAGCAACTTGGGGAGAAAGATCTGACTTTCGAGGACAAAAAGGAAATTGCTGAGTCCCTGTTAGACAAAAATTTACCTCTGTTTCTTCAGCGTTATTGGAAATTTGTAGATTTTTGTGATGTGGCTTATTTTGAACCGTATAGGAGAGATTACGAAGTTAACTATTATGTATCTGAGATTACCAAGCTTCAAGATGGTAAAACTAGAAGAGTAAAAGTTAAAAACAGAAGATATGAAGCACTTCGCAGTTTAATTAATGCAGGATCTTATTTCAGTGACGTAGAAATGAGGAAGCGTAATCCATTATTATATGAGCAACTTGTTGGACAATATCTTTCAGATTGTGAGAGGGCTGCTATTTCGAGGGAAGAAATTGATGTATACAGTGACAGGTATTTAATTTGTTCGAGTATTGTGCATTTTTGAACATCCAGTGGTATACTTTAACATTACCACGGCAGTTTGATTCTGCTAGCATCAGCAATCACTTAATGCAGTTGTTTTTGTTATGTTTTGATTTGAGTAATGGCATTCCTTTAGTGATTACAGTGCCATTAGATCCTCTGATTGGTTATTATAGTAGACAACCCATTTTTAGTCTTCTAATCACACAAGCATAAAAACCACCAATTTTGTAGTTGAATGAAAAATGAATGACGGCAGTAATCACCTCTGTTGGACTAGTAATTCTCTATCGGTGCATGTTTCTTGTGAGCCTGTTCCATCACTGTGCGTACATCATGTTTTACTAAAAAGCATTTACTATCTTTTATAGCTGATGTCACTATAGAACAGGTGATTCATATTTAAGCATTTTCGTGGTAAGAATGAAGTAAATCACAAACTGCTTTTAAGTAATGTAATTGCAGTAGAACATACTTGAAGAGTGAAACTTTTTGCATAGTTACTGAATGTTACATCTCAAGTAGTACCACATGTCAGATTTACTTCAGAGGAGCACATGGTGTAATATTTTGGTGACGAGAAGAACGTACAATTAATAGTAATAGTTTCCTAATTTATTGGCGGTATTATTTAAAAAAACCAAAACAAAACCCCTGTCTTTTCAGGTTTGCAGAAGTATAAAATGGCATAAAAATGTTAGTAATATAAAATGATTACAAGATTTTTACATTCAATTTTCCTTCAGTTGCGAGCATTGCTTGGCTGCATGATAACGGCTGACTGGAGCCCCTTCAACATCCATGTTAGGTGTAGTAATTGGCATAGTCAAGTTTGAGGTAGTTAGTGATTATGCAGTTTGTGCAAAGGAAGTGGTCAGGCCTGAACTAAACAACAGTGTTTTGTGGTTTTGCAAAAATGGTGCATCACCATGATAGTAAAAATGAATGTTGGTATAAAATTAAGCCCATTTCCAGGCTGTAAAAATCATAAAAATCATTTTTACAAAATCAGCAGTGTAGGAAATATTGGAAATCACACACCAAAAAAAAAAAAAAAAAAAAAAAAGAACACATTTCATTTATAAGTTTCTTCCAAATTGGGTGTGCTAGACTTCTATCTAAAAGGTTATTCCTCACTTAGAATACTGAAAACATGATCTATATTGAATGACAAAGTTACTGATACAGCATTTAAAGTTGCAAAGCTGAACATGGATGCAGAAGGGACTCAAGTTGTCTGCTCCTGTGTAGCCCAGCAATGCTTGTTGCAGACTACAGGTAAGTTTTGCAGACAAAATCTTAAAAATGCCCCTCCTTTTTTGAAGCAATTCTTGCACTGTGATATGGAGATTTTTGAAAATTGAAAAGACATTTTGCATTTTATTTTGAAGTAAAAATTCCATCCAGTAATATATAATATTATTGCTGGTGATTGCCAGAAAAATGGCCTGTACCTCCCTGGAAGGCTAGCTATCAGGATGTCTTATTTTTTCCATTGCAACAGCCTCATTCAGGATTGCTAACTGTTGAAGTTGTCACATATTTACATTTAACATTCTGCAGTATTAAGATAGGCTAGCCTTCCGATTATCAGTGCATCAAATAGTTCTGTTAACTGGGCAAAGAAAGTAGAAATAGATTTATTATTCAACATTCCATTTCCAAAACACAAATCTTATTCTTTACAGAATTCTACCTTTTAGCATTTTAATTCAAACCAAAATTTGCAGGATATGTATGGAAATTATCAATATATCAGGTACCATAATTTTTAGGCTAAGAGCCGCGGCTGTTACGTTACTAAAAGTGAAATTTTTCGGGTGTGCGGCCCTTATGCCGAAGCGGCTCTTATGCCGAATTTGTTTTCGATAAGACTGTTTCTCCCCCCCCCCCTTTTTTATTTTTTATTTTTTTTCATGCAGATGCTTAGTAAATTTTTTCAAACCACTTCTTTTTTTTTTTTTTTTCACAAACTCGACTGTGATCAAGTTTCCCTCCCTTTCTACTCATACGTTAGACACGATAACTCCACTGTCCTGATGTTGGTTTAGGAAGGAAAGTGGGGGAGGACAGGAATACCTGACTCAGATGCCCTTTGCATGGAGGAATGGGGGATGGAAGGGGACATAAGCACACAGACGAGTAGCGTGACGTCCGAGGCTTCTGTGGATATCGCGCCTAGCGTATCTCTTTCTTTGGCTGCAGCATACATCATGCAGGAAGGTGCGATGATTTTCAGTGGGGTGGGGAGACCGGTTTGATGGGCACTTTCCTGAACAAAAGCTTAAGAACATGAACAATGCAAAAGCCTGCCCCAGGATGATTCCATTAGCAGAGACTTATTCCAAACAATACTGGCGGGACGGAAGGACAAATTCTGTTCACTCTTCTTGGTTAATCTGGCATGCGATACAGGTGTTTCTTGGCTCGTGCTCCTGAGTTTTGCTTCAATTTGAATTTTTGTTTTGTTTTTGTTTTTATTGACTGACGATAGTGGAATTTGAAGGCTTCGGCTGGAAAAGAAAAAAAAAGAAGGGATTCATATAAAAGCGGAGCTCAACGCGAAGGCTCAGTGCGCAGTAAATGAAAGTAGGTCAAACCACTTGAAAGAGAGCGGCACCGCTGTTATGGAAGTGTTGGCGGCCAGATCCGCGAACACGTGCGAGGCAGCTGGTAAAGAAAAAAACATAACATAGAAAGAACATATTAGTAAAGAAAACATTAATCGAAAGCATTACAAGCGGTAATTTATAAGTTAATTACTTCTAAGACGGATTCTATTGCGGTGAACAGAGAACCATCCTGTAGCAGACATCCACATTGAATGGAATTTAGACAATCTTGTGGTTTTACGAGCAATGCAATATTCTAACGGCAGTCTTAAAGATTAACCGTGGTTTATATTGATTACATAAATGGTTTTGAGCATTTAAGAAAGGCAAACAAATAACATCATTAACATGATTAATAAAAAAATGTATAAATAAAAAAATTTGCCAGTATGAAAAAATAAGTTCATAAAGCAGATCGGCACTGAATTGCAGATTAGCCTTTGAAGTATACATATAATCACGCTGGGTGTGAGTTAATTCATGAAAATAAGGAAGATAATTTAGTTTTCTGAGCAGCACCACGACTTCACAGGTGCGGCCCTTACGGCAACTTTTGCTTCCAAGATTGCAAAACTTTTAACCTGCGGCTCTTAGTCCAAAAATTACGGTAGTTCAGTTAACAGGGAAAAGAAACTAAACATGAATAATGTTATTTATTATTCAACATTTCATTTCTACAAAACACGTTATAATAATTAACTAGTTTGTAACCCGTGCTATGCACAGTTGAAAAAGCTGTGATTGAAATTTTTTCTGGTCATATATAACACAAATCATAATAAAATGCATAACTATAGTAAACAGTTAATGAGCAGTTTATAAGAAGGATCACCAATAATTTTTTTTTTGTAATATTCCTATTATTTATATAATTTACAACTATTATACGAATTTAATGATGATGTTCCTCATTATTGTATAAATGTGCTTACCCATCATTGACAGGCTTGCATTGGAGTATTGAGACATTCTTTCAGTGGCATGAAATGATTTCGTGTCTAGATAACTACACAATGGGGTTAAAAATGTGATTTATTTTGCCAGTTTGGTTTTCACAATTTTTTTGGTATCATTATATAATCTATATTTATACTAATACTGTATGTAAAGAAAGAAACTTTGTGTGTTAAAGATAATCTCAAAAACTTCTGAACTGATTTGGATAATTCTTTCACCGTTGGGAAGTTTATTTCTTTCTGGTGGACATAGGCTACTTCATTTAATTAATCTTTATTATTTTTCATTTTTTTAAAATTATTTTTTATTATTTTTGGCTGTACTACTGAATCGGATCACTTTCGAGTAGTTCCCGATTTCCCATGTATCATTCCGCTTTGTTTACATATAATCTGATCACACCCAACATGAAAGAAAGTAAATCACGATAATATATGAAATTTTTTTTACTGATCTCGAAAACTACTGAACCGATTTGGATAATTCTTTCACCGTTGGAAAGTTTACTTCTTTCCGGTGGACATAGACTATTTTGTTTATTTTTAATTATTTTTGGCTGTACTACTGAATCAAAACACTTTCAAGTAGTTCCTGATTTCCCATGTATCATTCTGCTTACTGCAGATTGTACAAAGAAAATGCCATAGTAATATAAAAAAAAATACTTATGACAACAAAAATTAGCAATGATAAATCTGTGGATCAGTAGCTTTCATTTAAAAAAAACAACATGAAAATTGCTGCAGTGGGTGGCGCTTTTGGATTGTAGAAAGAATGGCCTTGTGTTTTGAATATGTAGATGACATCATGGCACCTCTAATTATTAATCTACAGTAAAAAAAATAATTACTGGTTTTATAAAGGTAATTTTGAATATATTCGGTGGTCAAATTTCCAAACTACACTAGTTCATAGTCAGGATTGTGTCACAGCAGTAGTTGCCATTTGGTCGGGAGTGCCTGACCACAATTATTGTTGAGTATGGTATTTCTTCTCGCTATTTCTACCCTTTTTCAAGTTTCTTCTTTACTAAGTGTGATTGGCGGGTGATTATTTTTTATTGAGTCCTGTTTCATAGGGTGTCCACTGTGGACTTGAAAGGTCTTAAACTTTTAGCATTTTTAGTCATTTAGTGTTCCTGACTTGGTGTATTTTAATCTCAAGTTTAATCGTGCAAAGACGGTTCTGTAGTGTATTTAGTTGTACCGTAACAGTAATTATTTACAGCAAATGTCTCAAAAATTGGAACTCAGAATTAAGGAACAGTATATAGCTATTAATAACGAAGATCAAAATAGTTTATTGGCAAATCTTATACACACAGTTATACAAATGTGAACCTTTGTGGCAAAAATTAAAAATATTGGACTATAAACCTCATAAAAACAAGAGACTAATTAAAGTTTTTACATAAAAAAAAACAGTTCCATCAATGAACTGTCAAAATTTATAAATAGCATTTTCAGCAACTTAATTCAAAAATAATGAAAATAATAGATTTACAATTTAATACACAATGCAAAGATTCCAATTTAATAACTGGCAACTGCAAGAGGAATGTGGTAACAACATGTAAATTCTTTCTGTGTAAACAAAACTTTTGATGCTGTTTCTATACATTGAGAGCAGGCTTTGATAAAAATGTAGAGGCCAGAAACATCTGTAAAAACAAAAGAACTCAGAAGATGTGAAAAATAATTTAAAGTTCTTCAGGTTAAAATAGAAGTAAATAAATTTCTCATTTGTGATATTGACCCAAATTATTGTTTCTATTAGTTTTTTTAATATAACTGAAATTTCTATGCAGTCAAAATGTTTAAAAAGTATTCAATCATTTTATACGAGGCATATTCAGAAGGTAAGTACCATTAGGCTATTAAAATTAAATGAATGTATTTGAAAAAAATGTTATTTTTTATCAGATTTGCCGTATCTTAAACTTCTTTTCTATGTAGTTTTTGCCATTATTGTGGTATTTCCCATAATGGAGCATCAGTTTCCGTATCCCCTCATCATAAAATGTGGTCGCATGTGAATTCACAAGATCTGTAACAATTTCATAGAAATTTTGCAAATGCGCTGAAATTTTGAAATGTCTGTCCTCATGAACTTTTGCATTGACTGCACACACCAAATCATCATTGACCACAGATAGCTGGTCGTTGTGCTCCTTCTTGTGCACGTTCTCACTACCTCCGTTGAACTGTGACCCATTTCCTCATTATTCCATCACCCATGGAAGTTTGACTGTAGACCTCACAAATCTGATGATGAATGTCCGCCGATTTTACATTTCTTGCATTCAAAAATCGAATTACGTGCCTTATCTCACAGTTGGCGGGCCGCTCAATCTTCTTAAACATGCTAAACGCACAGAACAACGCACAAACATGATCTGGTGTTCTCGTAAGGCATCTGTGGCTTGCCTACAAATAAGAGAAGTCAGCGCCCATGCTTGATATCACGACGCAGCGCTGCAGCAAAAATATTCGCAAATGGTACTTTGTGAATATGCATCATAAATGGATAACCACATGAGTTATTTCTGTTTAATTTTTATTGTTACATGAAAGCTCTGCCACTCATGTATTCAGAAGATGCGGTTATACACTAGATACAAAATTTAAAACACAGTGGATACGCCAGAGGTAACTAGAAACAAGTAAGTACAAGACTTCGAAAGATAATAATTTGGTTCTTATGGGTGTAAACAGGATTATACAGGATCTACGAAGCTTTCATCAATCACGTGCAATATGAAGTTAATGTTATCTCACATAACCATTGTTTATTTGGTATAAACCTCTGTTCTATTTATGTTTTCAGTTTTTAGTCTCTATGTTCTAGTGCCTTGAAAAAGCTGCCTGTCAGCAGGTGAAAGCTTGACAGATTCTGTATGATCCTGTTAAAAACTGGATTATCTTTTGAAGTCTTGCACTTGTTTCTAATGTGCTATATACACAGTCGAGTCACATTATTATGGCCACTTCCCAGAGTAGCAGAATGTAGACTTACGAGTGTACGCTGTACGCGGATAGTTTCCATATAATCAGTAGATTTTGCAGATAGTTTTTGCTTGTAGATTAAAAATAAAAATGTTATTTACAGCAATTAAAAGTTTGACTGAATTCTTTATTTAGTATAATGCACTTAATATTATTTTAAATTGAAGAACTTTCAATTATTTTTCACATCTTCTGAGTTCTTTTGTTTTTACAGACGCTTCTGGCCCCTAGATTTTATCAATGCCTGTTCTCAGTGTATAGGAACGGTATCAAAAGTTTTGTTTACACAGAAAGAATTTAAATTTAATTGCCAGGTTCCTCTTGTAGTTGCCAGTTATTAAATTAAAATATTTTCCTTAAATGTATTTTGTAAGTCTACTATTGTTGAATTAAATTGTTGAAAATGCTATTTATAATGTTTTAAAGTTCACTGATGGAATCGTTTCTCGGGATATTAAAGCTTCCTTTAAGTAGTCTTGTTTTTATGAGGTTCATAGTCCAATATATTTATATTTTGCCCTAAAAGTCCATTTCACACACATTGCTGTGCATGCAGTTGTAATGTACTTATTTTGTCTTCATTGGAATTGGTAATGTTCTAATAAATATTTATTGTTTTGTTTAATTTTTCTTTAAATTATCTTTTTCTATTGTTATCGTGGTTCCTGTTTCGCGAGTTTGTACCAAGTTTTCTGTTTCAGTGGTTGTGTATGCAGATACATTTTTATAAAACTCTGCCACCTCCTACTTTTGACGTCAACAGCGCATAGCCACTGAAAGAAGGCACGTGTCATGAGCTGGCTTGGAGGGTATATAAGGTGTGCTGTAGGCATTCTGAATGCATATCACTTGTTGCTGTCATGGATAAAAGGAACGAATTATAAGATTTGAAAAAAGGGATGATTATCGGCTTTCGGGCCAAGGGTGGCAGTATATCTGAAACAGCGCAGTTTGTGAACTGTTCGCGTGCTGGTGTGGTTAAAAGTGTATCGCAATTGGAGAAATAGCACCATTGCGAATAAGCGACATGTGGAAACCGCGAAGCACCACGTGCTATTAATGTGAGAGGTGAACATCGGCTTTGAAGGTGCACGAGGGCCGATTGACATGCTACAGTGGAGCAACTCACTGGCCGAATGAACCAGGGAACTACCGGAAGTGTGTCTAAAACGACAGTTCAGCGAACATTCCTGCGTATGGAGCTCTGATGCAGATGGATGGTCACTGCATCTATGCTAATGAAGGTGCATCAGCAGAAAAGGATTACATCTGCACGGCAGTATCGGAATTGGACCTCCACTGATTGGCAAAGGATTGCCTTTTCTGATGAGTCACATTTTCTGCTTCATCAAAAGGATGGATGTTAGCGTATAAGACGAGAAACATTGGAGAACAAACACTCTTCAACCATTGTTAGAAGAACACAAGCTGGTGGGGTCAGTGTTATGGTCTGGGACAGTGGTTCCCAAAGTGTGCGCCGCGGTGCCCTCGAGAGCTGTGGCTTCCTCACAGGGGCGCCGTGAAATATTACAAATTTTCATAATTTTATTTCCATTTTCAATTCAATGTGATAGGATGCGACATCATGACATCTAGCAGACCTGGTGCAAAAAAACCTCACTTAGTAATAACTGTTTGCAGAAGCCTCTACAAATGGTTACTAGATGGTGCTCTACAATAATGTTACAAGCGTGAGCACCCCCCCCCCCCGCATGATTTGCTGCCCGACGGGCGCATGTGTATGTTCTGTGCGGCCGCTAGTGGAAGTAACCGGAGCTTTTGCACCAGCCTCCATGCTTCTGATAAACGTTTCTCCCTCGTTCTCCGAGCATCTAGAAATGAGACTCTCAGTCCAGATTTTCGGAGAAGATCACCAGGTCCTTTAAATATGCTCATCCGTTGTCATTTGTGACTCATTTGGCGGTTAGCAGTCTGTTATGTTGATGCTCTGTCGCTGAGTTTCGGTGTATCAACTGAATATTGTTGATTAAGTGAAGTTTTTGAAGTTTTTTTCTCGTATGTATTTTTAAAAATGGATCAGTTTTTACTAAACAGTAATAAGTGTTGTGAAAGTGAAAATAAAGAGGGCACACCGTCAAATAGTGGCAAGAGTGTGAAGAAGCGTAAATATCAAAAATATGATGACAGTTATTTGGACTTGGGTTTTACGTCAACATAAGTCAATGGTGAGGAGAGGCCTCAGTGTGTACCGTGTATGAATGTTTTGGCGCCAGAGTGCATGCTACCAAGTAAGTTGAAACGCCATTTAGAAACCAATCATCCCAGCATGCTTAGTAAATCACGTGATTGCTTTATGAGAAAGTTACAAGTGTTAAATCAACAAAAAAGGTAGTTTTTATAAGTAGCATCAATACCAAGCAATGCTTTGGTAGCATCTTACAAGGTGGCACATAGAATCGCAAAATGTAAGAAGCCTCATACCATCGCAGAAGAACTCATTCTACCGGCTGCTGTAGATATGGTGAACATTATGATCGGTGAGTCTGCTGGGAAGCTGCTTTCAAATGTGCCTTTGTCCAATAACACCATCAGTCGCAGAATACAGCACATAGCGGAGGACCTCAATGATCAATTAATTGAAAAAATGAAAGGTAAGGAATTTGGATTGCAACTGGATGAGGCCACAGATAATTATAATAATGATGCTCACTTGATTTGCTATGTACGGTGTATAGATGGTAATAACATTGTAGAAGATCTTCTCTTTTGTAAAAGTATCACTGGTAGTGCTGTTCGAGATCCTTGATACTTTTATATCCAAAAATAATTTGGAGTGGACTAAGTGCATTGGTGTCTGTACTAATGGTGCTCGTTCTATGTCCGACTGTTATGGAGGATTGCAGGCACTTATTCGAAGCAAAGCCGCTGATGCACTGTGGACCCATTGCGTTATTCGCAGGGAAGCACTCGTGCCAAGATATCTGAGTCCTACATTGAACCAGGTCTTAGGATATGTAGTGAATATAGTAAACTTTATAAAAACTCAGCTGTTGAAGGCAAGGTTTTTCAAAAAACTGTGTGAGGATATGGGATCCGAACACAAGTCTTTGTTGTACTTCAGCACTTCGCGATGGGTCTCTCGTGGGAATGTTTTGTCTCGTACGTTTGAACTGCGACAGGAAATTTATATTTTTCTTAAAGAGAAAGACCACAAGTATTCCGAAAATTTTGTGAATGAAGATTCTTTGGTAAAACTAGCATACTTATGTGATAATTTTGAAAAGATGAATGCTCTGAATCTCTCCCTGCAGGGAAGCAACATGCGCCTTTTAAAGTCGATTGAGAAAATTTCAGCTTTTATAAAAAAAAACTAAAATTATGGAAAAGAAAAATGAATGAAGATGGAGGTAAAGAATGTTTCCCCTTGTTGCAACAGTTCTTGACCTCCAGTGGAGTTGATTTCTCTTGAGGCATGAAATCCATTTTTGAAGAACACTTATCACAGCTTATCACCTGGTTTGAGAAATATTTTCAAAATGATAATATCGATAAATTTGTATGGATTCAAGATCCATTTCATGCCACTGCTCCATCTGAATTTACTGCTGCAGAAGAAGAAAATCTTATTGAGTTGTCTTGCGACAATATGTTGAAAACAAAATTTAGCAGCATGGAGTTACCTGAATTTTTGGATATCAGTAAAAGATGAATATCCCCTTCTGAGTTGTAAAGCTCAGAGAATTTTAATTCCGTTTGCGACTTCTTATTTGTGTGAAGCTGGGTTTTCGGCGGTCGCTGTGATAAACACTAAGCATCGCGCGAAAATCAGTGTGGAGAAGGAAATGAGGGTGACTGTGTCCAGTTTGATTCCAAGATTTGAGAAAATGTGCGGTGATCAACAGGCTCATCCATCCCATTAATTATAATTAGTTGAATTTTTTCAATTACATTTTTTGTGATCTTCTATGTGTTTTCTTTATTTTTACCTAAGTGTACTTGTTAGAATTTGACATAGGCAAAGTGTACTTGTTAGAATTTAACATAGGGCACCTTGGGAAAACCTGGATTCAGCAAGGGCACCAAGAATCGAAAAAGTTTGGGAACCATTGGTCTGGGAAATGTTTTCCTTGCGTACTACGTACACCCATACATGCTGATTGTCTTCCCTGGGGTGGATGGGATCTTCCAGCATGACAATGCTACGCGTCACACAGCTAAAAATGTCCAATAGTGGTTGGAAGAGCATGATGAAGACTTAAAGTACTTCCCTGGCCCCCTAATTTCATAGACTTAAACCCAATTGGGCGTCTGTGGGACCACCTCAATCATGTTGTTTGTTCTATGGGTCCTCTACCACGCACCCTCCAGCAGCTGTCAGATGCACTGCAGTCAGCATGGCTCCACATACCTCTGAACATCTTCCAGCACCTTGTTGAGTCAGCCCCAGCCCGTCTAGCTGCTGTCTGTGCTGCACACAGTGGTTAATCTGGATATTAGCTGGTGGTCACAATAATGTGGCTCGACCATGCATTTTAATGATGATGATAGATGTGAAGAATTCACTGAGATCTTGAACTTTCCATGTTTTACATTATATAACTGCACGTAAAGCTAACTTTTTCGATTGCTTCAGCATTCAGACACCAAGCATATAAGAGCAGCAGTTTTTTTTTTAAAGTGCCTGTCTAGCTGCTTTATCTTTTGCAGTTAAAAGAAAACAAAGAACATTTTGTTCAGGGGCATTTTAGGTGTTTCTGTTTCCTTTTCCTGCTGTTTCTAAGCAGGGATGGGGTCAAGTATTTGCCAGTTCGTCAAATGTTATCTGAGCAAAACAGTCGCAAACCAGATTTAAAGTTGGATTCATTTTTTGACAGATCTCTTTTGTTATTACATACACATTTATCACTAAGCTGTTTTCTGAGATTCAGACATTGGCTCCTTAGAGAAGCCCATCTGCCAGATTGAAGTTTAAAACTGGTGGTGCTATATTTTACTTTACTGTTGATGTGTCAAACGTCTCCATTTACAGTGATGTTGGCACACAACTCGAGCTTCACTGACATCCATCACATGTTCGCACAAGACCTTTTGTACTTCATACTCATTATCTTTTTCTCATGCCGGCATCCCTGAATGTGGTCCTCTCATGACTTTATTGGCCTTACTCTACCTTTCTTTCCTGCCGCTTGGGCTGAATAAATCCTTTTAACAAGCAGCTCACCATTCACACCATTGAAGATATGCAACAGAAGTTTACTCCTCAAAGCTCATTAAAATCTTGTTTCATAAACAACCTGAGCCTTATGAGCCATAAATGCTTGAGTCTCTTGACTCAGAACTATTGCCACCAGCTGAATGATAGTTCGTCTTTCAAAGAAAATGTGCACCTATCCCCCAAAAGTAGTTGGTGCTTTTAAATTGTTAAACATGCTTTTAAATTGTTAAACATGCTTTTAAATTGTTAAACATGCTTTTAAATTGTTAAACAGTTGCTATCTATTCACTTTCTGCATTCTCCTTCCTCAAACACTTCCATGCTGTCTTTCTGCACAGGTCTATTCAATATCAATGGACAGCCCAGTTTACATCAGCAGATGTGTTCATTGTTTCATGCAACACATCTCAGTTTTTTCCTGTTTTTCTTCATGGAAGGAAAGGAATGGGTGTTTGAATGATAAATCCTCCCTTCTGGATAGTCATAATTTCTCAAAAATTTTAAGGAATGAGTTAAAATTAGTCAGAAATTAGTATTTGCCTTTTAATATGGTTTGATGTAAATATAAGGCATACAATTGCATAAGAATTAATTAGAAATTTTTAATTGTTTTGAGTAAAAGTTGTTTCTTCAGCTGACTGATAAAAATCTGGCTAAATATTTTTTTTATTGTGGCTACTACCTTGGCTAATAGTTCATTGATTTTCATGGCCCAGCCCTTGTCTAAGGTACCAAAGTAAGTTGGACATTACACATTCAGCCTTGTAAGAAGTACAAAGACCACTCTTAAACTTCTGAGATGTATTTTAGGAGTAGAATATTTTTGAAATATTCACATTCAGTGTCAATGCATTTTTGTAACTGAATTTTTTTCTCACATCTGTAAAGTGTGCAGCCACGCACTTCTTAAGTGCTCTGAAAAAAATATGCTATTATGCACATTCAATCTTATTCTTAAATGAGAATGATTATTTTTGTAAATGCTATTTTGTTGGTAAAGAATAACGAAAAGTCAGGTAACTAATTCAGGATCAAAAGTCGGTTGCTCGATAAGTAATAAGTTTGATACGATTTGCCATTAAGAAATCAACTGCTGTTTTCCAATGTGTGAAGAAGCTTCATCTTGGTGCAGCATTAAACCTTTAACATGCATATGTTGCATGTCAAAGGTTCACTGTTGTACTATTTAGCAATAACTATGATCTGATCTTTTGATAAACACTGCTATATGCACAGTATTATGTAGGTCATTCAGAAAGTAAAGAACGCCAGCACATAGCGTCTGTGCCGGTTCCTGGCTGGCGCTTAATGAAGGTGATCCAGTCCCAGTGTGTGGTTGGTTATCTCCAAGCACCATTGTCGGGCGTATATTATATGTTCGTGGTTAGTTATAATCTTTTGAAATGAAACGCACATTGAAAATCCCGCCGAATGTGAAGTTCGATCAGTTCCATTTTCTGACTGCTGAAAACACCAGGCCTATTGACATTCATCAGAGACTTGTTCAGGTATATGGAGAAAGTGTTAAGAATGAATCCAGTGTCAGAAAGTGGTGCATAATGTTTAAAAACGGAAGAACAAACGTTCATGAGGAAGAGTGGTTAGTGCGTCCCTCTCTTATCATGGACTCCTGGGACAGAAAAGGTGTCTTACTTATCAGTTTCATGGAAAGTGGTGCAACCATAAATGCCCAACTTGCAAACCAACTGTGCAACCCTGGAACGTCTACGGCGAGCCATTCAAAACTGCTGCAGGGGCATACTCTCATGAGGAATGTTTCATGCAGGACAATGCCTGCCCGCATGCTGTTGGGAAGACAAAGGAGCTTCTTGATGAGTTTCATTGGGAAGTTTTTTAGCATCCAGCTTACAGCCCGGACTTGGCACCATCGGGCTACCACTTGTTCCCTAATTTAAAGCAGTTCCTTGGTGTACAACGTTTTGATGATGATGATTCGCTAAAGGAGGCTGTTATGGACTGGCTGAAAGGACAGATGGCAGAGTTCAATGAGGAGAGGATACTTAAACTTATCCCAAGATATGACAAGTGCCTCAATGTCCAAAGTGACTATGTAGAAAAACAGGCTAAGGTATAAGTTAACAAGTTAGTAAAATCATGCAATGCATTGATTATGATACGCTTTCCAACATACCAGAAATCATTACTCAAGTTATGAGGATAATGGCTGTAGAATAAATCTCGCTCCTATGACCTGACCTTTGACCCCATTTCGATGATATTCAACAGAACCGGTGAAGTATACTTCCGGAACAACATGATAAAGTTTTGTCTCAATCGAAGCATTTTTATGTAAGTTATGATGCATAAGGGTGATGGAATGGATCCCGCTCCTATGTCCTGACCTTTGATCCCATTTCGTCCATTTTCAGTAGTGTTCGTCCCCAGGTGGCCTCGTACCACATACTAAAATTTCATCGAAATCAAACCATTTTTAAGCAAGTTATGACGCATAAGGGCGATGGAATGGATCCCGCTCCTATGTCCTAACCTTTGATCCCATTTTGTCTATTTTCAGTAGGGTTCGTCCCCAGGTGGTCCCCTACCACATACTAAAATTTCCTCAAAATCGAACCATTTTTCCGCGAGTTATCGTGCTGACAGACGGACGGACAAAACTAGGGCATATACGCTTCTTCAACCTATGGTTAGAAAGCGTAAAAAATTGTGTATGAAATATTTTAAAAATTTAAAAGTACAGGAGATCTCGGTATACGTAATAGATACGTTCCACGAAATCACTGTGTATACCAAATTTGCATAAAACAGGAGACATTTTATACGAACAATATAGGGTTAGGTTCTCACTTATTCACAAATTGAGTTTAAAATAATCGGGTTATATAGTATTTAGATTAGAAACAAACAATATTATCTTTCTGAACTTAATATTAATGCAGAAAATCAAAATATAATGCGTACATACTATGTAAATATGTAGTAGTACCCTGAAAATATAGTGTGTATGTACAGTACTTACATAATGTTAATGCTGAATAGACGTGTAATGTAACAGTCCACTGTAATTTTAGAAAGTCAAGTTTTGCATCTTAAATACAGTAGTAAGCTTCTGGCTCATCACATCAGAAGATTCTGATGATGTTGCAGTCAGTCCAGTTCCTCTAATGGATTTCTAAAGAGACTAATCAGTTAAATTGTTTATGTTGGACGCTTGACGTTCGTTTGAAGTGTCAAGCTGTTTTGTAACGCTGAATGTCAACAATACACTCACCTTTCTCACAGCGATTCAGAATTTCGAACTTTATTTCTAACGAATACAAACTTTGTACGTGCTTCTTCCCCTCGAAAGACACACTTTCTTTCCTTTTACCTGACATCATAGATCCTCTCACACGCAGCTTTACAGTTCTACTGATTTGATCTAAGCGAGCACTCATGTCTTGACAAAAACATTGAAAGATGCACGTCAAGATGCGCAAACCCATTATTCTAATTATTCTTATCTCATAGTGTTAACAGATGGCACCACTGAATCACGTAAATTTGAAAACGTGGATAATGAAATTGCTTATACCAAGATCTACCTGTATGTAGCTTTTATTAACAAATGTTCTTTACCTTCTGAATGACCCTCATATTTTTCTGTTGTCTAATACATGAACTGTTGACCTGTGCACTTTTCTATATTTTCCCCAAAAGTAGCAAAATTGTTTTATGGCCACTTTTTAAATATTGAAATATTCTTTTTTTATGTCTGTTTTCAGTTTCTCTAGTTTTCTGATGAGATGCTTTGACAAAAATAGAGAAAATTATTTAATGGAACAACAAAAAGCAGCAGAGGAAAATGTTAAAGAAGAGGAAGATGATGATGATGAGACAGAAAGTGAAATAGATGGTAAACAGTCTCAACCATTTTCTTTACTGTATATTTTAAGCTCTGGTTTATTATTTCATGTGATGAGTAAATCGTAGTAATAATTTCTAGTTTTTGTATTGTTTTCATACATTTGCACCAATGCATGCACTAATTTTTCTTTCTATTTAAAAACTGATGTGTGAAAAACAAAAAAAGTTTTGAAGCATAGCTTCCACCTCATAATGAAGCCTGCAATTTTCATACCAACACAACATAAACACAAAGAAATTGTGGAACTGAAGGTGTTCATGTCACATAGTGTTTCTTGAGCTTTAAGTCTGCACATCACATAGGCTTAACATATTTTGAATGATTACACCTTCTGCTGAAGGCTTGAATATATGCTGAATAAAGTAGTCAAATTTTGTTTTACATAAATGTTTAATGATAATAATCTAGAAATAATATATGCAGCCAACTCCGCTTATAATGAACCTCTGCACTTTCATATTTCATTTACTAAAACTGAAGGGTCTTCCCTTAACCTGAATTGAGTGGAATGATGAGCAAGAAAATAAAATATGTACATATGTATCTAAAAAGTACAATTTTTATGTATGTAGTGTATATTCACTAAATTGAGTAAACAAAATTAATTTTACATTACCTTAATTACCATGAAAATAGTCTGTTATGTGCTGCTGCTTGCTGCAAATACAGGGTGTCCCAGAATTATTGGACACATTACAAAATTATATAAAACAAAACATTAAACAGATAGAAAGAAACTGACTGTACTAACTTACAATGTAACTACACAAGTTAAAAAATTTCAATGTGAGATCCCTTGGTTGCTCGTAGTACGTCCAAGTGATACTTAATTTCATGCCATGTATTGGCAAGCATCTGAGGAGTTATGAAATTAATAGCAGCTGTGATACGCTGCTTCAGTTCCTGCAAATCAGTACAAGGCGTCTGATAGACACGATCCTTCACATAACCCCACATGAAATAATCCAATGGAGTTAGATCTGGAGAGCGAAGAGGTCACGGAATGGGACCACCACGTCCAATCCATCTGTTGGGGAAATGCTCATTTAGGCACTTACGTACACACATTGACCAATGCAGAGGCACGCTGTGTTGTTGGAAAACGGCGTTTTCATATCTTTTGATCTGGGGTATAGCGAAATTTTCTAGCATATCCAAGTAAATGTCACCATTTATGTTTTTTTTCGCAGAACAAAGGGCCAATCACTTCTCTTTTTGATAGGGCGCACCACACATTAACTTTTGGAGAATCACGTTCCAGTTCAATAGCAGCATGAGCTGGTTCACTACCCCAATATCTTACAGTTGTGACAATTCACAATACCTGATACATGAAATGTGGATTCATCACTAAAAATTACAGTACTGAGAAAGTTTTCGTCGTTTTTCACTCGATTCAGCATATCCACAGTGAATTTGTATCACAGAGTGTGATAATTTACATGCATCTTTTGCACTATTTGAATTTTATAGGCATGAAACTTTAACATCTTGTGCAAGATATCTTGAACTGTTGATTTCGGAATGCACAGTTCTCTGCTTGCTTTACGAATAGATTTCCTGGGACTTCGTCAGAAACATTCATTAACTTGGTCAACCGTCTCACCGCTGATGCTAGTCCTACCGGCTCCTCCATGATGTTCCACATTGCCAGTTTCTTTAAACTTTTCATCCACCGCTTAATTGAATATGTTAACGGAGGATTACAACCATACTCTAAACGGTACCGTCTTTTAACTTTAATTCCGCAAGCCATAACACACACATCGCCTTCTGCTGTACAAGTGACATGACTACTGATTGCACATTTTTCATACATTCCTCACAGGCCACACCTAGCGCCATCTATCGAATTCTGTTAATAACAATTCTGCAAAACAAAAATATAGAAACCGTGTTAGTAATACATGACAAAGAAAAACAGACAATGCTCATAGTTTTTTTGTACATAATTTTGTAATGTGTCCAATAATTCTCGGACACCGTGTAGTTTTAATAAATATTTTCTCCATGTCCTTTTCTAGAATCTGTGCTTTTGCTACTTTCTATTCTACATTTTTTATGCATTCTAGGAACCTTAGCACAGTCCTGACATCTTTCAATGTCTCTTTCACTGGTGGAACACATTCTTCATTATCGTCCTTGTCATCTTCAGCCTCATTTTCTTCCATGCTGGAACCATCTTTCATAGCCTTGACAATAGCTTCATCCGATGGGATTTAATTCATTATTACTTCACAGTCAGCATCGATAAAATCTTCAGCTTCAGTGGAATTCGCACCGATATGTTGAAGCAGGTCCTTGAGAGGCACATTATTCTCTTCTTCGAATGCCACATGTCCAGTAGCCAAACCAGACCTCCGGAAACAGTTCTGTATAGTGACTGTTAACACACTTCTCCACGCTTTGTTTCCAAAATGTGCAGCATTCAGAACATTTATTGATGTGTTCTGCTTTGATTCCAAGGTTTGGATTAAATAAAGCATTACATCCCTTCTGTAATAGGGTTTAAAGCTGCGAATCACATCTTGATCCATGGGTTGGAAGGGCTGATGTATTGTCGGCAGAGTGGAACACCAGCTTGATGTTGCTGAGGTTTTCAACATGAGATTGAGCTGGGTAGTTGTCTACCAGAAGCAGAAATTTTTCTTCCTTTCACTCTTAGATCTCAATCCTACCATTGAAGTTCTTGAAAAATGGATGATGTCATCCAGGCTTTATTATTGAATTGATAATTAACCAGGAGTTGCTTGACATTTTAAAAATACCTTGGGCTCTTGAATTTCCCAATTAGCAGCAGTTTTCTCTTTCCTGACCCTGACATGTTAGCACATAACCACAGCATTACTCGTTTTTGACATTTTACCACCAACACATTTTTCCTTTTTAAACTTCAATGTTTTGTCTGGTGTTAATTGATAGAATAGTCTGGTCTCGTCACCGTTGAAAATATCATAAGATGAATAGCCGGTACAAATTCTTGGTCACTCCAAAGTCAACCACTCTGACGTCATTTCTCGATCCACAGACTTCGATCCCCCACTAATCTTCCCAACCATAATGTTATGCCTTTTCTTCCACCTGTCCAGCCACCCCTTCAAACACACAAACTAGCTCTTGATTCTTGCCCAGTAACTTGTCTTGCTGCTTAGCTTTGGTTTTCAGCAGAGGCCCATTGAGAGTGACTCCTAAAGACCTCTGAAGAGTAAACCTTTGAAGTAATGGTTGGTCAACGTCATCTCGATCAGACAATCAAATTGCTTTTACATTAGGCTTGTTTGTATTCAAAGCACGTGGAATTTTGTCCTTGTTTTTCAAGACATTACTCACAGTTGATTTACTTAAACCGTACTTCCGACCCACGCCTTTTGCAAAAGCCCACGTTCAATGTCACTGATAATGTTCGCCTTATGTTCCAAAGAAAACACTTTAATATGCTTCGACATTCTGTATGCATTCACTGTTCAAAACTTGGAACAAACTGATCAGTATCCATCTGCTGTGTGATTAGGGAGTTGTGACTCAGCCTTGAAATTTTTCTGGGTTCACATTTCCAAACTGGAGGGGGGTTGAAAGCCGTTGGAATTTTGCCAGCATTTACCCTCTGGGTATCATCACCCTGTTCTATTTCTCTTCCCTTTCTCTTTTTATGCTTAAATGAACAAGACTTAATGACCTCAGTTCCAGGAAATGACACTCACCCCTCTTCATCCATACTGGGCACAATAGCCTCTTTTAAAAGAATTACAAATAATCCTACCTTTGTCCTTCAATGCACTTAAAGGAACAGTAAACTTAAAAAAAGGTCCTCGAAAATACGAATTTTTGCTGTCATGTTATGCGGGTGACTGGGTGATGCTCATAGAGCCAAAATTTGTTTCCCTACTGCCATTGGGAGCTGAGTAAACAGCCGACAAATTTCTGGTGATGACGTCGCACTAGACGAGTGGTCAGTCAGACCACTTCTCGCACCAGCGGCATTTGTGTACTCGGCGCAGTAGGGGTTGTGAGGGAAAGTATGAGGTATTTAGTGTCAAGAATTTCTCTTCTTGTGTTGCACATGTCCTGTTCGTTAGTCATCAAACTTTCTGCTGCAATTTACACAACTGGAATGAATTTTAAGCAGTTTATGGATTTCGCTGAAACCCTTGGTTTTACAATCACTCAGTAGCACTACTTTTTACGAAGTGGTGAAATTTTTAGTTGGGCCATTAATCAAGTTTACGTGGCAAACTACGAAAAAACAAATTACTGATGATTTAAAATTATGCGATTCTGAAATTTGGGTGAGCGGAGATGGACAGTTTGATTCGCCAGGATTTTGTACCAAATACTGTACATATTCCATTATGGATATTCGCAAGGGAAATATTATTTGTATTGTCGTCCAAAAAGACGTTTTTGATGGGGACTTAGAAAAGAATGTGTGCGATTTATTACTCTCAGGCCTCTATGAAGAAATAAAGATACCAGTTTTTTTTATCAGATAGACATAGAAGCATTCATGCCCTCATGAAGAAATAATATCCCCAAATTGATCATCAGTTTGTCGCCCCGCCCTAGTGGCGCAGTGGTCTAAGGCGCTGGCTTGTTTATTCGCCGTAGTTGGGTCCGGTTCTAATCCCAGTGAGGCATGGATTTTTGCGTTTGTCTTTCGGCACTGGCTCTCAATGTGTTACTTGATCAACCCTGACTCTCTGTGTACATTGGTCATTTAGCATACTATAAACTCTTGTTTGATGTGTACTTCATCCTAATGTGTTACTTGATCAACACTGGCTCTCTCTGTGGTCATTGGTCATACTGTAAAAACCATGTTTGATATGTACCTGTAGATGTAAAACATCTGTATCTTGTCTATGTCTGTCTGTTTGTCATGTCTCTGTACCACCAGGTCCAATCAAAGATGAAAAAAAACAAACAAAAAAACCCTTCAATAAAAAAAAAAAAAATCAGTTTGATGTGTGGCACATGGCCAAAAGTTTGACTAAAAATCTAAAAGCTGCTAAAAAGAAAGCTCCTTTACTAGAAGCATGGCAGTCCAGTAAAACCAACCATTTGTGGTGGTCAGCTCAAATGTGTAATGGAGATGCTGAACTGCTGGTAGAAAAATGTCTATCTGTGACTAACCTGCCATACAGTAATAACAGTAGAAATAACAGTTAGATAAACAGCCTTTTATCTAACTGTTATTTCTAGAGCTATATATTATGTTCAACTATTGCAGTATTTTAGGGGGGTCATCCATGACTTTGCACTTGGGCTACGAGAAATAATCATAAAATTGTTTCTCCCATGACAATAGGAGAAACTGAAAAAAAAAACCCAATAAAATATGCACTTAGTTCAATGGAAAATGAAAATACCTTTATATACTCGTATATAGACAGCACTTGCTTCTTGTACGATGTCTACAGTAATTCCATCTTCTCCTGGAGCTTTTCCCCGCTTCATGTTCTTGATTGCATGTGCATAGATGCCAACTAGTACGGATTTTCCGTAATTTTACGGATTTTTGGTTGCTGTTACGGAAGTACGGAAACACCGCTGAAATTACGGAAAATCGCCATTTGATTTAATTTTCTGAGATAGAAAGCAAATTTTCATCAACTTAGAAATTTTTGTTGTGTCTTCAAGTTTTTCTGCAGGAAAAAAATTAAATGCTACATTCAGGGCTGCCAGACCTGCGCCAATTGCGCCAGCCCGCGCCAAAACGTTGTTCTTGCGCCATTCTGCTAAAAAATCGCCATTTCGACGAAATCTGCGCCAAAAGTTAAAATTTACCGCTCATCGATATTTTAGCGTTATCTTACGACATTCGAAATCGATTCAGCGGTTAATTCGTACGTGAAATTCTTGCACGGATTCGCGGAGTCCCCTCCGTTTTTTTTTTTGTTTTTTGTCATTTTCGAGATCTAAGCAAAAGTGAAGAAATTTTCGGGATATTAGTTGGGGGAAGGGGAGGGGGGGGTCGTATTCCGTCTGGGGACGTTGTTTTGTCTTTTTAAACGTTCGGAAGTGGAAGTTAAACGAAGTGCAGATTTTTCCCGTAATCGTATTTTTATTTCTCTTGCGATGTTGCTTCTGTTCAGTATTGTTAAATATAATTTCATTGCATAATTTTAGCTTGAAATTGTAGGCAACGATTTTCGAAAACGGAAGTTAGGCCGCCCGAAAATTTCCCTGTAATCTTCGGCGACGAGATTCTCACGCTGATTCGAGGAATTCCGTCTTTTTTTGTTATCATTTGGACCATGTACGAAATCGATGCATAACTGAACTTAAATTTTGGGAGGACTGGTGGCGGCAGGGTAGGGGGGGTTGTCGTTTTTTCCGTCGGAGGACGGAATTTCATCCTTCGAAAATGGAAAGTAGACGGAGGTAAGATTTCTCTGGTAATCGTAATTTTTTTTTCTCGCGATGTTTCCTCTACCCAGTATTGTTAGATATAATTTTATTTCATAAATATTTGTATTTCAGCTTGAAAATGTTGGATAAATTTCCGAAAACTGAAGGCTTGAAAAACCGTTATTTCAAGCCATGTTTCCCGATTCAGCGATCGCAAAAAAATATTCGTGTGGAAGAACCAAGGCTACTGCACTAATTCAGCACATGACCAGTGTTTCTACAAGTAACATCGTATCTGAAGTTTAAAAAAATATTTTTTCTCTATCTACGGACAGAAGTAATGATGCTCAAGCAAATAAACTGTATCCCATTACAATAACATATTTTGACGGAAAAATAGGGAAAAAATTCAACGTTTTGAACAATGAGTTTGTTAAAAAAAATATCTCATGGAGCAACTGTGTGCCATTTTTCTGTGACAATGCTAACACTATGATAGGTCAAGTCATCATCATCATCATTGTCAACCATTATCAATCCACTGCTGGACGAAGGTCTCCCCAAGTTTCCTCCACAACGGTCTGTCTTGTGCCAGTCTCCTCCATGTCACTCCCGCATATTTACGAATTTCATCCACCCATCTCCCATGTGGTCTTTTTCTGGGTCTTTTCCTGTCCCTTGGAATCCAATCTAAAATTTCGGCTGTCCATCTATGGTCTGTCCTTCTGGCAGTATGTCCAGCCCATTGCCATTTCAGGGATTTAACCCTGATCATGATGTCTTCCACTCTCGTCATTTTTCGGATCCACGAGTTTCTCTTCTTATCTCTCCTGGTTATACCAAGCATGCACCTCTCCATGCTTCTTTGAGTTGTCTGCAGCCTTTGTATGTCTCTTTTAGTTAAGGTCCACGTCTCTGCACCATACGTAAGCACTGGAAGGATGCATTGATCAAACACTTTTCTTTTAAGACATAATGGCATATTGCTCTTGAAAATTATGCTGTTTCTTCCAAAAGCTCTCCAGGCAAGTTTTGTATGCCGATTAATTTCTTCATCAATGTGACCCTCACTTGATATCTGCTGTCCAAGATAAACGTACGTGTCTGTTATCTCCAGCTTTTCTCCATCAATCGATAAATCTTCATTTCTTGTAAAAGCATTGAACATCACTTTTGTCTTCTGAAAGTTCATTTTTAATCCCACTTCTTTACTCTTGTCAGCAAGTTCCTGGATCATACTCTGCAGCTCTGATGGGGTAGTTGCAAAAATGACTACGTCATCAGCAAAACGAAGGTGGGTTAGATAATCTCCATTAATCTTTATCCCTTTGTTTTCCCAGTTCAGTGATTGAAAGACATTTTCCAATGTGGCATTAAAGAGCTTCGGAGATATGGTGTCACCTTGTCTCACTCCCTTTCCAATTTTTATGTGTGTTGTATTTTCAAACAGCCGAATCTTTGCACTTGCATTTTCATAGATGTTATTAATAATATTAATGTATGCATCTTCAATACCGCAGGATTTCAGAGCCGTGGTAACTGCTGATGGTTTCACCGAATCAAAGGCTTTTTCATAATCGATAAAAGCCATGCACAATGGAAGTTCATATTCCCTCGCTCTTTCAATTAGTTCTCTCAGTACTTGGATATGATCTATTGTGCTGTAGCCACTCCTGAATCCAGCTTGTTCTCTCGGTTGAGCCATGTCCAGTGTTACCTTCAAGCGGTGTGAAAGAACTTTAGTGAAGATTTTATAAACCACTGATAGGAGGCTGATAGGTCTGTAGTTCCTGAGATCCTCAATGTCACCTTTTTTATGTAGCAGGATCATTGTAGCATTGTTCCAATCCTCAGGAATCTTCCCTTCATTAAGGCATCGAGTGAAAATTTGGGCGAGTACTGTTTCGATTTCTCCACTTGCTTCTTGTATGATGTCTATAGTAATTCCATCTTCTCCTGGAGCTTTCCCCCGCTTCATGTTCTTGATTGCATGAGCAACTTCTGCTGGGAGGACTGGAAGAACTCTGGTACCTTTCATGATGTCTGGAGTACATGTATCATCCCTTTCATATAATTTGGAGTAGAAATCTTTCACTCTTGTCAAAATTTCGCCTCTATTTCTTGTTATAGAACCATCTTCTTTTCTCAGAGCCATAATCTGTTTTCTTCCCTTACTGAGATGTCCCTTTGCTATCTTAAGGCTTTGGTTGTTTTCAATTGCTTTCCTCACTAGCTCACAGTTGAATTTCCTTACGTCTTCAATGATACTTTTTCGTGTTGTCTTGCATAGCTCTATATATTCCACTTTGGAAGCCAACATAGGTCAAGTAAAAGGTGTTATTTCTTAATGATGAATTTCTGAGTCATGCTGAAATTGCAGATGTAGCATTAAGGCAAAGTGTTTCTTTTGCATCAGTCCAATATATGTGTTCCCTGTTTCCAGTTTTGAAACCAGAAGAATCTGACAAGGTGGAATCTGAATTTGCTTACTACCAGTTTGAAAATTTTAACTGTGCTGTCACTTCTGGGATAATGGATGAAGTGTGGCACAGAATTTCTTTAATGAAAAATGAAAGTGGCCAGTTAAAGTATGAATCATTAAGCAAAATTATGAAAATGATTTTAATAGTCCCTCATAGCAATGCAAGTACAGAAAGAATTTTCAGTACTGTGAAAAAAAACCATGAATGAATTCAGACCTAATTTAAGTACTCATGTGCTGTCTTCTTTATTAGTAGAAAAATAAACAGCATTGCACACAGTGAACTATGCTATCAGAAGAAGTTTTTGCAAATTGAACTAAGGAAGGCCAAAATGGCAACTACAGCCAGTTTATCATAAGGATTTGCCCAACATTCCAAGGAATAGTTTTTCTTCATGTCTTTAGGTAATTTATTATATTTTTCTGGTAGACAGTATTTTAAATTTTCCCACTAGCAAATTATTTTTTATTGTATTATTATTATTATTATTATTTTGTTAATAGTTCTGACAGATTAAAATTTTTTGCAGTGTTAAATACCCAAATTTGCCACTGTAGACTTGGATTACTGAAAATTACTGAAAGAAAAATTTGTTACTGAAAATTACTGAAAAATGAACATGTTGGTTACTGAAAACTACTTTTAGAGGTTGGCATCTATGCATGTGCAACTTCTGCTGGGAGGACTGAAAGAACTCTGGTACTAGTACCTTTCATGATGTCTGGAGTACATGTATCATCCCTTTCATATAATTTGGAGTAGAAATCTTTCACTCTTGTCAAAATTTTGCCTCTATTTCTTGTTACAGAACCATCTTCTTTTTCAGTGCTATAATCTGTTTTCTTCCCTTACTGAGATGTCCCTTTGCTATCTTTAGACTTTGGTTGTTTTCAATTGCTTTCCTCACTAGTTCACAGTTGAATTTCCTTACGTCTTCAGTGATACTTTTTCCTACTGTCTTGCATAGCTCTATATATTCCACTTTGGAAGCCACATCTTCTTTAGTTGTCCTCATCTCTCTTCTTTTTTGCATCAACATTTTGGTTTTTCCTGATAATTTGTTCACATGCAACTTGTTCTTAGACCCAGCTAATTTTGTTGCTGTTTCCATAAGAGCACAGTACTCGCCCAAATTTTCACTCAATGCCTTAATGAAGGGAAGATTCCTGAGGATTGAAACAATGCTACAATGATCCTGCTACATGAAAAAAGGTGACATTGAGGATCTCAGGAACTACAGACCTATCAGCTTCCTATCAGTGGTTTCTAAAATCTTCACTAAAGTTCTTTCACACCGTTTGAAGGTAACACTGGACATGGCTCAACCGAGAGAACAAGCTAGATTCAGGAGTGGCTACAGCACAATAGATCATATCCACGTACTGAGAGAACTAATTGAAAGAGCGAGGGGCTATGAACTTCCATTGTGCATGGCTTTTATCGATTATGAAGAAGCCTTTGATTCAGTGAAACCATCAGCAGTTACAATGGCTCTGAAATCCTGTGGTATTGAAGATGCATACATTAATATTATTAATAACATCTATGAAAATGCAAGTGCAAAGATTCAGCTGTTTGAAAATACAACACACATAAAAATTGGAAAGGGAGTGAGACAAGGTGACACCATATCTCCGAAGCTCTTTAATGCCACATTGGAAAATGTCTTTCAATCACTGAACTGGGAAAACAAAGGGATAAAAATTAATGGAGATTATCTAACCCACTTTCGTTTTGCTGATGACGTATGCAACTACCCCATCAGAGCTGCAGAGTATGATCCAGGAACTTGCTGACAAGAGTAAAGAAGTGGGATTAAAAATGAACTTTCAGAAGACAAAAGTGATGTTCAATGCTTTTACAAGAAATGAAGATTTATCGATTGATGGAGAAAAGCTGGAGATAACAGACACGTACGTTTATCTTGGACAGCAGATATCAAGTGAGGGTCACATTGATGAAGAAATCAATCGGCGTACAAAACTTGCCTGGAGAGCTTTTGAAAGAAACAGCATAATTTTCAAGAGCAATATGCCATTATGTCTTAAAAGAAAAGTGTTTGATCAATGCATCCTTCCAGTGCTTACGTATGGTGCAGAGACGTGGACCTTAACTAAAAGAGACATACAAAGGCCACAGACAACTCAAAGATGCATGGAGAGGTGCATGCTTGGTGTAACCAGGAGAGATAAAAGAGGAACTCGTGGACCAGAAAAATGACAAGAGTGGAAGATATCATGATCAGAGTTAAATCCCTGAAATGGCAATGGGACCGCCAAAATTTTAGATTGGATTCCAAGGGACAGGAAAAGACCCAGAAGAAGACCACATGGGAGATGGGTGGATGAAATTCGAAAGTATGCGGGAGTGACATGGAGGAGACTGGCACAAGACAGACCGTTGTGGAGGAAACTTGGGGAGACCTTCGTCCAGCAGTGGATGGATAATGGTTTACAATGATGATGATGATGATATAGACAGCAGCTGGCAAATCTTAAGTGACGACGAAAGTTAAGCGAAATAGTCTGGGTCATTTCCAGGGCAACAAAACCAAAATACTGTTCATTAGATTCAGGAAAACATTCTCTAATTTTACTCACAAAACAGGAAGGGATTACTTTTCTGAATTTTTGCCGTACAGGTGTCCAGGCATTCATTCACCCAATATACGAACTGTTTGTATGCAACATGTCTCCATAGCTTGTTACATACAAGTTCATTTTTTCTCTCTTGTTTTTTCTGCCCGAAGAATCATTTGATAACGACTTGCCTGTAAGGTGTGGATGTTTCAAACAGCACTGTCGAATGATTTGTGGTTTATTATACATTGGGCTCTACCTTTTATTTTCATTATTTGATCACTCTCGTTGCAACCCAAACACTCAGCGTCTGTTGACATTCTCTTGCAGTTATCACATTTGCACCAGTCAAGATTACCTTTTCTACCCTCGAATTTGTTTTCACATTCCTTGTTAAGCAGCTTCACGCTCAAAGAAGCATGTAGCTGCTAAGCTGGTTCACCAGAGTAAGGCAAAAGATAGGAAGGAGAAGGTGGAAAGGCATGAACTGGCGTTTTGGAGGAAAGATAGGATAGTCTTTCTGGAAGTACATAAGACTCAGGAAAAATAGGGGGAACAAAGTTTTAAGTTGTGTGAAGAATGAGATTGGAGAAATGATATGGGAACCCAATGAGTTAAGTGAAAGATGGGGTGAATATTTCTGTGAGTTATTAGATCAGGAAAGCAAAGATGATTCTGTGATAGATGCAGATGATGTTACAGTGAGGGATGGAAGCACAGGGGGATCTCAAGAGAGGAAGTGTGTAAAGCTCTAAAATCTCTTCAGAATGGCAAGACTTCGGGAGTTGATGGCATAACTGCCGAGATGTTGAAATATGGTGGTGACTCTGTAATTGACTGGTTAACTGAAATTTGCCAGTTGTGCTGGGAGTTAGGAATGGTCCCTTGGGTTTGGAAGGATGCTATTATTGTTCCCTTGTATAAGGGAAAAGGGGATCAGACTGAATGCAAGAACTATCATGGTATTAGCCTACTAAGTGTGCCAGGGAAAGTGTTTGGTAAGGTTGTTATTGAAAAAGTACGGGGTCTTACTTCAGAGAAAGTGTGGGATGTTCAGAGTGGTTTTATGCCTGGTAAAGGCTGCACTAACCAGATTTTCACATTACGCACGATGATTGAAAAGTATCTGGCTGTTGGTAAGAAAGTTTTTGCTGCCATCATAGATTTAGAGAAAGCTTATGACCGAGTAAATAGGACACTTTTGTGGAAGGTATTGAATGAATATGGTGTTACTGGGAATCTACTTAATAGTGTAAAAGCCATGTATGCTGGTAGTAGAGCTTGTGTACGAGTGAATGGTGTTTTATCAAAATGGTTTTCTATTGGTGCAGGAGTTAGACAAGGTTGTGTAATGTCACCATGGCTGTTTAATATATTTATGGACGCGTGCATGTGTGATGCCAAAATAGATGATAGTGGTTGTTTATGTCTTGGTGATATACGTGTGTGCAGATTGCTGTATGCTGATGACACTGTCCTGTTGGCAGAGAGCAAAAGTGATTTGCAGAGTATGTTGTCTTGGATGTACGAAGTTTGCGTGAAATTCAAACTGAGTATAAATAAGGGAAAAACCGAAGTTATGGTGTTTGAGAGAGGAACTGGTAGCACTGAATGTAATGTAAGTATAAACGGCACTGTGATTGACCAGGTGAGTGAGTTTGTGTATTTAGGAAGCATGTTTGACAGAGAGAACAAACTGGATGTTGAAATTAGTAGGCGAGTGAATTCTTCATTGAAAGTCAGCTGTTCTGGGAGGTTTTCACAGGAATGATGGGTTCTCTAAAGAGCCCTGAATGGCTGTGTATGAAAGTGTAATTGTTCCTACTCTGATGTATGGCAGTGAAACCAAGGGTACTGCAGAAGAAACATAGGAGTCATTTGTGTGCTGGAAAAATGCGTTACTTACGGGGGTTTGTGGCAAGACAAGGTCTGATTATGTGAGGAATGAAGATGTGTTGCAGTTGTGTGATGTGAAGCAAAATGTTGTTAGCAAGGTGGAGACCAATATGCTTTGGTGGTTTGGCCATGTTGAAAGAATGAGTGATGCGATTCTTACTAAGAAAATCTTTTTAGCCCAAGTGGCAGGAAGGAAAGGCAGAGGAAGGCAAAGGAAGACATGGGTGGATCAGATTCAGGAGTGTCTGCATGAGAAAAAGATTATGAGTATGAAGTATAAAAGATCTTGTGTATGGTGCGTAATGGATATCAGTGAAGTCCGAGTTGTATGTCAAGATGGCTGTAAATGTAGAAGTTTGATACGACAACAGTAAGTAAAAATATCTAGTAGTTTGCATTTCTTTTTGGAGCTAACCTCTGAATCTCAGAGAACAGTTTAGTGATATGTATGTATGTATGTATGTATGTATGTATGTATGTATGTATGTATGTATGTATGTATGTATGTATGTATGTATGTTAAACATTAGTACTGTACCGGCAGAATATTGTGGTTCAAATTAATAAGGATTTACACCAGCCATGTTACAGATTGAAGGGATCGACTGCGCTGCACAGAACGGTAAACAGCACCAACTGGAGCCCTCTGCATGCTGAGCGTCCGGTCTCTTGTCTAGGGTGGTATGCAAATTGCGAACTAAAATGTGTATATTGCGAACCAAAATCAGACCGTCATTAAAACTATATATGTAAATTGTGAACCAAGGCCCATGACAGCTATATGTAATTTCCGAACCGACTTCTCTGAACATCTGCTGGAATTACCTAAGCTAGCTCGTCTGTTTTGATTGCTTTGCTTTAGATATATCTTTTGTTGTTCGACAAGTTTTATGATGGAAGTGACGCTCTTGATCTCTGAAAAAGGAAGAGATTTGTTAATCGTAGACGCCTACACTTGTACTGCAAAATGAAGATATTTTCGTGAATATAATAAACTAAGTACAAATGTACATATACTAAATATGGAACATCGCAGAAAAAAACAAAAAACAAAAAAACACGGCCCCTGCGCAAGGATGACAAACTAGTTTTGTTGTTTTCGTGAATAAAATGAATTAAGTACAAATGTGCATATGCTAAATATCGAACATCACAGAAAAAAAATTAACATGGCCCCTGCACAAGGATGACAAACTAGTTTTGTTCTTTTCGTGAACACATTGCTTTAAATTGTTTTACATTGTTTTAATCATTATTTTATCATACTGGTTTATTTTTTATTATTGTCAGAATGGGTGCAAAAAGTTGGTTCGCAAAAGGTTTGTTTCGAAATAAGTTACAATTTCATGTTACAAGTACATTTTTTTTCTTTGAAGTTTTATTTTTTAGGTTCACTATAACCGAAGTTGAGGGTTCACTATAAATGAACATTTTAATGTACATTTCTGATGTTGCAGGTCGGGACCAATGATTTAGGTTCATTATAGCCGAATGTCCACTATAACAGAGTTCACTATATCCAGAGTTGACTATACTCCTAATGGTGATATAACCACTTTTTCTATACTGTATATAATGCCACACCCAAGATATTTAAAAATTAAAATATCATTTCACTTGCAACATCCAAAGGATTTAGTAATATATCATTACTCACCTTTGCAGTCACAGCATTGAGGGAAACATATTGGTTTGTTTACAGGTGTGTTTAATGCACATATAGGTTTGTTTACCTGTATGTATAATACACATCGATTTGTTTATAGACACCTGTAAACAAACCAATATGTTTTTCTCATTGCTGTGACTGCAAAGGTGAGTAATGACATATTACTAAATCCTTTGAGATGTTACAGTAAAATGATATTTTAATTTCTAATAATAATCATGATAATAATATAATAAGTTTCTAAGCCTACAACTTTTGTAAAAAGACAATGCAGAGTGGTTTATCAGTAACACAATATCCGGAGGGCGAATCGAAAGTTTTGCAATATTTGCATAAACGCATGTGCTGAGGCTGGTATGTAGCATGTTTAAACTAGTTCAAGTTGTGCACTGCAGTCAGTCGAACGGGATATAAAGTGATAGTCATTGCTGTGAACAGCATTGCATGTCGTTGTTCTGTTTGTGGTTGGGAAGCCTAAAAGATGGACAGCCACAACTGGCTAATTAGGGGACTTTTGCTTCACGAGTTTGAACTCTTCCATAACGCTGCTCAAGCAACACGAAAACCGTGGATTCGGAGGCTGTGCGCCTAGCTGTAGAGGCAAATCTGACAACCAGCATTCGGAGATTATCAGGTAAGCTGGACATATCACAGCCCAACGTGGTTCGTCACCTTTAGGACCTCGACAAGGTCTACAGGAGTTGCCGCATTGTCCCTCACTAACTGATGCCAACTGCCAAGTGGAAGTGTGCATGAAACTCCTAGAAAACCCACGTGATGTATGTTTCATCAAGAGAATTCTTACGTGCAATGAATAGTGGGTCTATTACTGTAATCCTAATGGCAGTGGTTGAGCCCGGGCCAGTTTCCAGAACCTGTTGCCAAACATGGGCACTTCAAGCACAAGGTGATGCTCTGCGTTTGGTGGAATTTTGAGGGGATAACCCATTACAAATTTGTTCTAGACAGTCGGACCATCAACACCAACCTCTATTCTGAACAGCTGAAGTAGATGTATGCCGTTTTGGAAAAGTACCTGGCACTGGCGAACAGAAAGCGTACTCTCCACCAGCAGGACTACGCTCGACCTCATACTGCACAAACGACCCGTGCAAAACTCTAGGAACTTGATGGCATGGAACTGATGCCATACCCAGCATATAGTTCGGACCTTGCCCCATTGGATTATTACTTGTTCTGGTCCATGGCCCACTTCCTCTGTGGGCGGCACTTCAACAACCAGGAGGAGGTGGCAGCTGGAGTGAAGGAGTCCTTTGCCTCGAAGGACAAGACCTGGTTCCTCTGCGGAATCAAAGAACTGGAAGACAGATGGCTAAAGACAGTGCGACACGATATCCTGTACTTTGAATGCTAGTCAGCTTTTGTCATAAAGGTACGTATGAAGACAAAGTGATCCAAATATTGCAAAACTTTAGGCTCACCATTTGTATGCTCCCAAATTTTTTCAAAATGTATTTTCTTTGGTAAGTAAAAACATGTGTTTTTAGAAAATAAGTTGCCATTTGTTCTTCTCAGGTGCCATAACACCTACTTTGTTAGCATGTCTTTTTTTTTTAAAAAGTAAAGAAACAAACTGCTTATTGTATCACTTTGTCTGTCCATCTGTGGGCAACATATCTCTGCAACTATTTGTCCAATTTGAATAATTCTTTTTGTATTGGTAAGCCTGAAATGTGAGAAAGATGATCCTTGCTCTCCGTTTTTTTAGTGATCCATAACTTTGCCATTAGAGGGGGTAGAAGCAGATCCTATTGATTTCAAAGTATATTTTATTTCACATAATTGTTTCTGAATATTCGATTGAAAAAATTCTTTCTTCCATTCAATACCATTAATAGCAAACATTATTTGGGTACACTTTCTTTTTAAGTAATGCAAAGTTCTTCTGCTATGGGGCATAAATTGTGATTTTCATGATATCTCTGCTGTGAAAAGTCTGATTTTAAAAATTCTTAATGTATTGCGTAAAGCTCACGGTTGGAAATGTTTTTCATATGATTTCTAAATTTTGGTGAAGAGTAGTTTTTCCACTAGAGGGCATAAGTGTATATTTTGTTCCAGATGTATTTGCAGCAATATCTGCACTTCTGAAAACTATATAAAAAATATTTCATGGTCATATACCTCTCACCACGACAAACCTTTTGAGAATACCTTCTGCTTAAAATAATGCATAGTTTTTCTGCCAGGGGCATATATATAGATCTTATTTTTGTCAATATCTCAGCTTCTAATAGGCCAATTTGAAAGATCCTTTCTTTGTCAGAGAGCGTTTCTGGTGCAAAATGTATATAATGTGGAAGAAATATTGCTCTCATACGTGGAAAATACATCGTAATAATTAACACAGCAATTCAAAATCTCTGAATTGATTGTATTTACTGTTCCACACTTAATATCAATCACATCAGAAAACTTGAAAATTTTCATCACCCTGGAGTGGGAATCGAACCCGCATCTCCCGATTACCATTTGAGGGTGATGAAAATTTATGTTCCCGCTCAAGGGCGATGAAAATTTTAGTTTTCTGATGTGATTGATATTGCATGTGGAACAGTAAATACAGTCAATTCAGAGAGTTTGGATTGCTGTGTTAATTATTATGATGTATTTTCCACGTATGAGAGGAATATTTCTGCCACATTATATGCTTGGACGACTGGAGATATGCTTAACAACGCTAGATGGCAGCAAAGTTGCTTGTTTAAGAATGCGGTCGGACTACTTTCCGATGCTCTTAACACTCGAATCTTATGAATTTCTCATCCTGGGTGGTGTAACGGATAGCATACTCGAACAGTAATTGGGAGATGCAAGTCCGATTCCCACTCCAGGGCGATTAAAAATTTCAAGTTTTCTGATGTGATTGATATTACGTGTGAAACAATAAATGTACAGTCAATTCAGAGATTTAGGATTGCTGTGTTAATTATTATGGTGCAAAATGTTTCATGTCATTTCTAAATGCACAAGTGTGTCACTAGAGGGCATAAGTTCGCATTTCCAGTTGCAGCATATTAGCAGCAATATCTGCGGGTCTAAAAACCTGATTGAAAAACACCATTTTCATTCGAATGCTACTAACTGCTAAAATGTTATATACACATAGATGCCAAGTAGTACGGATTTTCCGTAATTTTATGGATTTTTGGTTGCTGTTACGGAAGTACGGAAACACCGCTGAAATTACGGAAAATCGCCATTTGATTTAATTTTCTGAGATAGAAAGCAAATTTTTATCAACTTAAAAATTTTTGTTGGTTCTTGAAGTTTTTCTGGGGGGGGGGGAAAAATTAAATGCTACATTCTGTGTATTATAGATTTCTGCATCTTAATTGGCAATTTATCTACCGTAGACTGAGCAGCAACCACACTATGCTGGCTCAGTGTTTCATTCCATGACACCACTCCCATTGGTTCTCTCCCTGCCGGACGCAACTACTCAGTTTAGCTCTGTGCGGACTCTGCTTAGGCATTCGTTCCGAACTCCCATGATGCACTTCGTGTCTCCTGCATGCAACCAGGGCAGTTGCTTTCATTCCTCGTAGGCAGCGCTTCTGCTTTATTGTCCTTGATGCTTTTTGGTTCTCTCTGCTGCACGTACTACCGTACTGTTACATCACGGAAGGGTGAGGCGATTGTGAAGTTTTTTTTACTGTTTTCTTTCATTTATTTAGAATGAAGCGTTCTTTAGACAAACCTTCGTCGTTGAAGAAGAAACAGTGTTTTCTAGAAACTTACAATAGAAATTGGCCCTGTTTTGAGAAATCAAAAGTTTCTGTGAACCACGTGTTTTGCAGAATTTGTAGATGCGATTTTAGTATTGTGCATGGTGGGCGGGATGATTGCCGAAGACACGCAGAATCGAAAAAGCATAAATCTTTTGGTGAGTTGAAAGTTCAGTCAGTGAGCGATTTGTTTGCATCAAAGGAGAACAGTGTAATAAATGCAGAACTTATGTTCACTTCATTTATTGTGGAACATAATTTACCCATAGCAGCTGCTGACCATGCTAAACCGTTATTTCAAGCCATGTTTCCCGATTCAGCGATCGCAAAAAATATTCGTGTGGAAGAACCAAGGCTACTGCACTAATTCAGCACATGGCCAGTGTTTCTACAAGTAACATCGTATCTGAAGTAAAAAAATCCTTTTTCTCTATCTACGGACGGAAGTAACGATGCTCACTGCTCACACTGTATCCCATTACAATAACATATTTTGACGAAAAAATAGGGAAAAATTTAACTGTTTTGTTATCATTGGTTGAATCAAGTAATAATACAGGTGAAGGAATATTCAACGTTTTGAACAATGAGTTTGTTAAAAAAAATATCTCATGGAGCAATTGTGTGTCATTTTCTTGTGACAATGCTAACACTATGATAGGTCAAGTAAAAGGTGTTGTTTCTCACATAAAGAAGGTTCAGCCTGCAATCATAGTGCAGCGATGTTCATGCCATTTAGTAAATTTAGCTGCACAGAAATCTGCTACTCAACTGAAAGGATTTAATGTTGAGTAGTTTCTGATACAGTTCTTTTTTTTGGAGAAAAGTTCAAAGAGGAAACACAATCTAAAACTGAGTCAAGCTGTTTGTGGTACTAAACCACACAAAATTATAAAGCATGTCAATACTCGCTGGTTATCACTTTTGGAATCCATTGACAGAATTTTAGAACAGTGGGACGCTCTAGAACATTATTTCAGTGACAATGAAGAAGCTAATTCACAGTATAAGAACCTTGCAAGTATGATTGGAAACTCTTCATCTAAACTTTATTGTCTTTTTTTATCTGCTACTCTTCCATTATTTACATCTGTTAAGGTGTTCTTGCAGCAGGAAGCTCCGCTTGTGCATGTATTAAAAAGAAAACTTCATAGTCTGTTATCTGAATTGCTTGTACGATTTATCAAGCCATCGGCATTTGATGTGACAGCAACATCTCTTGCAGATGGAAATTTTGAAAGAAGGAGAAATCAAAAGAAAACTGTGATCTCTTAATTGGGTCAAAAGCGAGATCTTATATAGGCACAACTGCAGATTTGAGTGAAGACACAGTGGCTACTTTTTATTCTGAGGTAAGGGAATTTTACAAGGCAGGCTGCAATTACATTTTAAGAAAATTTCCACTTAATGATGAATTTCTGAGTCATGCTGAAATTGCAGATGTAGCATTAAGGCAAATTGTTTCTTTTGCATCATTCCAATGTATGTGTTCCCTGTTTCCAGTTTTGAAACCAGAAGAATCTGACAAGGTGGAATCTGAATTTGCTCACTACCAGTTTGAAAATTTTAACTGTGCTGTTACTTCTGGGAGAATGGATGAAGTGTGGCACAGAATTTCTTTAATGAAAAATGAAAGTGGTCAGTTAAAGTATGAATCATTAAGCAAAATTATGAAAATGATTTTAATAGTCCTTCATAGCAATGCAAGTACAGAAAAAATTTTCAGTATTGTAAAAAACTATGAATGAATTCAGACCTAATTTAAGTAGTCATGTGCTGTCTTCTTTATTAGTAGAAAAAATAAATAGCATTGCACACAGTGAACTATGTTATCAGAAGAAGTTTTCACAAATTGAATTAAGGAAGGCCAAAATGGCTTATCATAATAATTTGGCCAACATTCCAAGGAATAATTTTTCTTCATGTCTGGAGGTAATTTATTATATTTTTCTGGTAGACAGTATTTTAAATTTTCCCACTAGCAAGTTATTTTTATTGTATTATTATTATTATTATTATTATTATTATTATTATTATTATTATTATTATTATTATTATTATTTTGTTAATAGTTCTGACAGATTAAAATTTGTTGCAGTGTTAAATACCCAAATTTGCTGCTGTAGACTGGATTACTGAAAATTACTGGAAAAAAAAAAATTGTTACTGAAAATTGCTGAAAAATGAACATGTTGGTTACTGAAAACTACTAACAAAGAAAGGTGACTTGATCACGCTAGTTACGTTAACTAAAACTTTTACAAAAGTTCGTAAGTTGGAAGCTTTCGACCTTATCTTAGGTCTTCATCACGCCAATGGAGGACAAAGATTGTTGCCAGATTCTACATTTGAATTTTTCCTATTTTTGTTGCCAAAACTTAGAATTGATCTCCAGATCAACGGAATGTAGAGAGGAGATTCGGAGTTGCAAGTCATTGAGTTGAAAATAATTTCTATGCTTTCACGGTAACGGAGGGCAAAACGATTGTCAAACGAAGCAATTGCTTTGCTTCGTTCCAGTGGGGAACTGCAGATGTGTCTTCCATTGTCAAAATAGACAAGGCAGTGTTGGGATTGCCTTTCGAAACATCTTTTCTATGTTCCTAAAATTCTATGGCTAATGCTCCTGTATGTGCTTCCAATGTATAAGTTATCCCCAGTAGAAGAAGAGATAGGAATGCAGTAAACTCCTGGGAGGTTCAGGCTTTCAACTTTGTCCCTATCCCTTTGTAGAAGTTTCAAGATGTTTGGGGTAGATTTAATGGCAAGATGGTAACCAAAACTTCTAAAAAGAATCTGTAACTTATAAGCATAGGAAGGATGGTAAGGAACAGAACCACAGAATTTCAGGTCTTCTTTCTTGTGAGGAAGGAGGCATTCGATTTTCGAATGGTTTTCATATTTCTTTATGAGGGAGTTGACTGTAACAGCAGGGAAACCATGAGAGAGGGCTATTGTAGAAATTTTGGAGAGTTCTTCTTGAAGAGAGAGTTGGCTGTTGCAAATGATATGAGCCCTGTGGATGTAGGACTTCAATGCTGCAAGCTTGTAGAGATGCAGTGCAAGATTTGTAGGGAATGATGTTAGTGGCTGCAGAAGGTTTTCGATAGACGGAGCGAGTAATGGAGAGATCAGCGTTTCTGCAGATAGATACATCCAGGAAATCAATTTTGTGATTTACTTCCTTAGATATAGTGAGCTTAATGGAAGGACATTTTTCTGTAATGGAGTTGATCAGTATCTGTAGCTCAGACTCGGAATGTGGCCAGCTAATGAAAATGTCGTCTACATATCTTAACCATAGGGAAGGTTGAAAAGGGTGTAGAGGAATTATGGAAACTTCAATATGTTGCATGTAGATTTCAGCAAGCAGAGGGGAAAGAGGTGAGCCCATGGGGAGACCAGATTGTTGCCTATACACAATTTTGTTGAAAACAAAACAACTATGTTGATGAATAGTGTGGAAACAATCATAAAGATCTTTGATAAGAGGACCGGGGGGTTCAAAATGAAGAATCAATTTCTTCATGAGGAGCATGTAGGAATCAAAATATGGTACAGAGGGAAACAAAGATTCTACATCAATAGTATACAGATTATCACAAGGAGGAAAGGAATTAGGAAGGTTGTGGATGAAGTTTGAAGTAGAGACAACTGTATGAGGATGGTTGGCTGCCAGGGATTTGCAATTGAGGACCAATCTCTTTTCAAGGTTTACTGCTGGAGAAAAAGAATATTCCACTAAAGGTCTGATGGGGTTACCAGCTTTATGCAGTTTCACTTGCAGGAAGAGCCTGGGAGTTCTAAAGTAAGGAGGGGTGATATATCACCAAGGAAGGATTGAAGAGTTTCTTTCTTAGCTAATCTGTCAACTGAGTTTTTGAGTGAGTTGGTGGTGTCTGACTGTAAAGGGATGCAGTTAGCAGATGTAAGAAAAGAAAGCACTTTTTGGTTTAGAGTTTCTTTACCAATGATGACTGGGCAACCAACTTTATCTGCTTTGCATACGGCTAGGTCATTTTCTTGAATAAATGACCTGAATTCTTTAAACAAGAAGAAGAGTACTTGATTGGCACAGAATTTTGCTTGGATAAGATAACAGCAGCGTTGGCACGAAGGATAGGCTGCTGAACAGTCTCAGTTCTGTGGATGGCTGATTCTATAACAGAAACAGTTTGTGGAAGATTGATAGGAAGAGCAGGTGAAAATTTTGGGCCTAATGATAAGAATTTATCCAAGCTAGGAGGAATAGTGACAGAAGAAAGATTTACATACTTTGGCTTGTCAGTAGAGGCTGATGACGGAGATGTTGCTTGACTTTTTTGCTTGGAGAGTAGAAAATTGAATTTCTTTTGTATGGCGAGCATATTCATTTACTTCAATTGTTGAGAGGGTTTGGTTGATGCGAACCATGAAAATATCAAGCAAAGCAGGATGAGTGGTAGCAGCCAGTGATTGGTAGCTAATGTAGCAGGAAAGTTCAGTTTTAGCAACGGAGGAACGCAGGTCACGGATAGCGGCAGATAGGAGGTTATGGCTGGTTTGCTGTAGTAACGCACGGCACCGTCCTTTGAAGATGGGTTTGCAGATCTGAAAGGCTTCTGGGAAGAATGCCAGAAGTCTGTTATCTTATCCAAGCAAAATTCTGTGCCAATCAAGTACTCTTCTTCTTGTTTAAAAGAATTCAGGTCATTTATTCAAGAAAATGACCTAGCCGTATGCAAAGCAGATAAAGTTGGTTGCCCAGTCATCATTGGTAAAGAAACTCTAAACCAACAAGTGCTTTCTTTTCTTACATCTGCTAACTGCATCCCTTTACAGTCAGACACCACCAACTCACTCAAAAACTCAGTTGACAGATTAGCTAAGAAAGAAACTCTTCAATCCTTCCTTGGTGATATATCACCCCTCCTTACTTTAGAACTCCCAGGCTCTTCCTGCAAGTGAAACTGCATAAAGCTGGCAACCCCATCAGACCTTTAGTGGAATATTCTTTTTCTCCAGCAGTAAACCTTGAAAAGAGATTGGTCCTCAAATGCAAATCCCTGGCAGCCAACCATCCTCATACAGTTGTCTCTACTTCAAACTTCATCCACAACCTTCCTAATTCCTTTCCTCCTTGTGATAATCTGTATACTCTTGATGTAGAATCTTTGTTTCCTCTGTACCATATTTTGATTCCTACATGCTCCTCATGAAGAAATTGATTCTTCATTTTGAACCCCCCGTCCTCTTATCAAGATCTTTATGATTGTTTCCACACTATTCATCAACATAGTTGTTTTGTTTTCAACAAAATTGTGTATAGGCAACAATCTGGTCTCCTGCGGCTCACCTCTTTCCCCTCTGCTTGCTGAAATCTACATGCAACATATTGAAGTTTCCATAATTCCTCTACACCCTTTTCAACCTTCCCTATGGTTAAGATATGTAGACGACATTTTCATTAGCTGGCCACATTCCGAGTCTGAGCTACAGATACTGATCAACTCCATTACAGAAAATTTCCTTCCATTAAGCTCACTATATCTAAGGAAGTAAATCACAAAATTGATTTCCTGGATGTATCTATCTGCAGAAACGCTGATCTCTCCATTACTCGTTCCGTCTATCGAAAACCTTCTGCAGCCACTAACATCATTCCCTACAAATCTTGCACCCTGCATCTCTACAAGCTTGCAGCATTGAAGTCCTACATCCACAGGGCTCTCATATCATTTGCAACAGCCAACTCTCTCTTCAAGAAGAACTCTCCAAAATTTCTACAATAGCTCTCTCATATTTTCCCTGCTGTTACAGTCAACTCCTCATAAAGAAATATGAAAACCATTCGAAAATCGAATGCCTCCTTCCTCACAAGAAAGAAGACCTGAAATTCTGTGGTTCTGTTCCTTACCATCCTTCCTATGCTTATAAGTTACAGATTCTTTTTAGAAGTTTTGGTTACCATCTTGCCATTAAATCTACCCCAAACATCTTGAAACTTCTACAAAGGGATAGGGACAAAGTTGAAAGCCTGAACCTCCCAGGAGTTTACTGCATTCCTATCTCTTCTTCTACTGGGGATAACTTATACATTGGAAGCACATACAGGAGCATTAGCCATAGAATTTTAGAACATAGAAAAGATGTTTCGAAAGGCAATCCCAACACTGCCTTGTCTATTTTGACAATGGAAGACACATCTGCAGTTCCCCACTGGAACGAAGCAAAACGAATTGCTTCGTTTGACAATCGTTTTGCCCTCCGTTACCGTGAAAGCATAGAAATTATTTTCAACTCAATGACTTGCGACTCCGAATCTCCTCTCTACATTCCGTTGATCTGGAGATCAATTCTAAGTTTTGGCAACAAAAATAGGAAAAATTCAAATGTAGAATCTGACAACAATCTTAGTCCTCCATTGGCGTGATGAAGACCTAAGATAAGGTCGAAAGCTTCCAACTTACGAACTTTTTGTAAAAGTTTTAGTTAACGTAACTAAGCGTGATCAAGTCACCTTTCTTTGTTAATATTGTTACGTGTTTTGCCCATAATCGTCCTGAAAACTACTTTTAGAGGTTGGCATCTATGTATACATTTACTGCCAAAAAAGTGCATGATTTCCTCCCTAGGGGCGCACATGTCAAATCTCTTTTTGTCAATATCTGTCATCTGTACGGAATGTTAAATCATAATATGATCCAGTGCCAAAGGGTATGTACTTGCCTTTAGAGCTAGTTCACTGTACATCTTTCTAATTCTAGTGGAAGGATGGGAGATGAGTAGCTGTAGAGAATGAAGGTTCTCCTGTCAAGCAAGTTCCACACTGTTTTGAGCAACAGGCTGTATTACTGTTGAGTTTTTGCAGCCATGCATATGTGGAGTAGTGTTCTGTGTTGCTTCATTGTTACCACTTCTCATTACAGATCAGCAAAGTTAACTTTTCTTTTTCATCATTTTATGTACTTGTTTGATGACATTGAATTTTAAATAAAAGTTCCAAAAATATCTTTTCAAAACTACGTTTATATAAAAAACACGAAATGCAAACAGAGGCTTATGTGTTTTAAAGGCAGGTGAGAAGGCCAATATTTTGTCACCGAAGTTAAGTGCAGTGTTGTGTATCTCACATTTGTAAAAAAAAAAAAAAAAAAAACTGCAAACATTTGTGAAAGATATAACATTAGTCACCTTTATAAAATGTGTAAAAGGTACAACATCTTTACATGAAAATACATAGCAAATAAATTAATTGGGCTGAAAACTTGGCAGAAAACAAAATGTTTGATGCTGGGGTGTCAAGAGAAAATTTTTGGAATTTTGCCATTTTGTTTACCCCCCCCCCCCAAAAAAAATGTGATGTAAACATGTTTTATTTTGTGCAGGATAAGTCATTGTGCTTAATGGTCTTTAACTGTGTCTTCACAAGCAATTATGGTCTACAACTTCATACCAGCACCAGTTCTTGAATGCCAAAAACTGTCGGCACCCATTTTAAATCAGAGCAGAAACTTAGAATATTTGAATCCTCCTTTCCCCTGTCTTTAAATGGTGACAGCTTGTTAACTGAAGGTTGGCTTTCTCAACTTTGTTTTACAGGCAGTGTGTAGAATAACCATTTTGCATTACTACCGTTACTGCTGCTTTCATGTTGATTACTTAAAGTTATTGAAATGTTATGAAATTTTCAAATATACAGTGTATATAAGAATTAGCAGATGTGTAATTCACTTGCTGTTAGATAATGTGGAAGAAATATTCTTCTCCTAATATGTGGCCAATACGTCATGATCAACACGGCAATCAGACATTGCTGAACTACTGTAATTTAATGTAATATCAATCATATCAGAAAATTTGAAAATTTCCTCACCCTGGAGCGGGAAATGAATCCACATCTCCTGATTACTGGTTGAGCATGCTATCCATTACACCATCCAGGACAGCAAAGTCCCAAGTATCTGAGTGCTAGAGCTTCAGAATATTCTCTGACTGCAATCTTAATCAGAGCAAATGTGCTGTCATCTAGCATTGTTAAGCAAATCTCCAGTTGTTCACATAAATAATGTGGAAGAAATATTCTTCTCATAATACATGGCCAATACGTCATGATATAATCATCACAGCAATCAGACATAGCTGAATTGACTGTAATTACTGTTTTTCAGGTAATATCAATTATATCAGAAAACTTGAAAATTTCGTCATCCTGGAGTGTGAAGAGCGACAAAATTTTCAAGTTTTCTGATATGATTGATATTACATGAGAAACAGTAATTACAGTCAATTCAGCTATGTCTGATTGCTGTGTTGATTATATCATGACTTGCTGAAGTTCTTTTACTGAATACCAGTGCATGACTGGAACAAATTATCAGCAAAAATGTGGTGCTATTCAGGTGGAAATGACCAACTTTTATGGCCATTTAACAGGACATTCTGTTTACTGTCAATTTCTGTACCACCTGATTTTCTTTATATGTGGTGCATTTCATGGGCAATAATTTTTAAAGTTCAATTTCAGTGCATGTTGTATAGATCGTTTGATACCAGATCATTCAGAAATTAATGGCCAATTTGGAGGGTAAAAATGAAAGAGACAGACATCATAGCAGGCAACCTTGTTTTATTCGAAATAGGTGCCTTCAGCAGCTACACACCTCTGCCAGTGAGTGACAAGTGCTCCAGTGCCAGTCTGGAAGAAATCTCGCTCCCTGGATGCAAGAAAGTTCCGAAATGCAATTTTGGCCTCTTCTTGGTTTCTGAAGGTCCTGTTCTTGAGGTTATTGCTAAAATGCATGAACAGGTAGAAATCAGTAGGTGCCAAATCAGGCGAGTAGGCTGGATGTGGGAGGGTTTCAAACCTCAGTTTGTGCATGTTACCGTTGAACATAAGTTGGGAGCTGCGGGTTCAATTCCCATTCCAGGACGATGTAATTTTCAAGTTTTCTGAGGCATGTAAACTTGCTTGATTAATTTGGCATCCATTTGCCTGTAACATGTATTTGACTGTCACTCAGTTCGTGTAGTTTCTGTTTCATCATTTGTGATGTGTGGTCTCACGTTATCATAGAGAAGGATAGGACCCTTCCTGTTTACCAGAGATGGCTGTTCAGAACACAACTTCTGGTGCATTCAGTCAATTTCTTCACAGTTTGTGACTGAGGTAATGCTTTCACCAACATTCAAGAATCTGTAGTGTATGGCATCGTGAACAGTCCACAAGACTGTCAAACAAAACCTTCTTTGGCGTAGTGTATGATACCATGAATAGATTTGTCCACCACGCTGTCAAACAAAACCTTCTTTGGCGTAGTGTATGATACCATAAATAGATTAGTCCACCACACTGTCAAACAAAGCCTACTTTGGCGTAGTGTATGATACCATGAATAGATTAGCCCACCACACTGTCAAACAAAACCTTCTTTGGCGTAGTGTATGATACCATGAATAAATTAGTCCACCACACTGTCAAACAAAACCTTCTTTGGCGTAGTGTATGATACCATGAATAGATTAGTCCACCACACTTTCAAACAAAACCTTCTTTGGTATAGTGTATGATACCATGAATGTATTAGTCCACCACGCTGTCAAATAAAACCTTCTTTGGCATTAGCCTTGGTTTAGAATGTTTCAATGGTTCACCATGGTTCAGCCACTGTCCAGATCGTTTACAGTTGTTATATCGCACCTAGTTTGCATCACAGGTTCAGGGGTCGATCCAGGTGGCATTTGATACCATTGGGCGGTATCTTCACAAAAATATTTTTAGCTGAGATGGTACCTTCACAAAAATATTTTGAACTGTGATGGTGTCTTCACTTTCAGTTAAATTTTATTTAAAAAAAAATTAGTGTGAGAGGCATCTTGAATATTGTTGTGTTGGGTTGGTGCGAATGAAATGTGTTGCGCAAATGAACAGTGGAGACAGCCCCCACCACAGCAGAATTGAATCACCCACAGGTGTTGCAGGTATTACGTCACAGAGTTACTATAAATAGCTAGCACATGTGTGAAGAACAAGGTTCAGGTGTGGTTTGTTTGGACGTAACATGGCTTGCGAAGGAAACATGCAGTTGCCGGATTTGAGAGTCATCTTCCTGTATGAATTTAATTTGGTCCATTCTGCAGGAATTGCCACTCAAAACGTTATCAAAGCATTTAGGGAGAATACAGCCAAGAAGTGAACCATTCGGCGATGGTTTGTGAAGTTTTGAAGCGGAGATACGGACCTGCAAAGCGAAGCACGTGGTCACAGACCTGTTGCTGTTTCTGATGATGTTCTGTCATGTGTGGTGGAAGCGGATCCCTGAAAAATGTGCTTGAGATAGCTGCAGAGGTAGGTGTCCACCACACGACAGTTGTTCGACATCTGGCTGTGCTGGGTAAGGTCAAAAAGCTGGACATGTGGCTGCCGCATGAGCTGACAACTGCCAACAAGACTAGGTGTTTGGAAGTCTGCACGTCGCTGCTTGCCAGGAATAAACAGGAACAAACAGGAACCTCTACTGCATCGAATAAGTGGGTCCTTTATGATAATCGGAAATGATGTGCACAATGGTTAAGCACGGCACAGCCTGCTGAACGGCAGCCACCCCTACACACCAAGAAGATGATGCTCCTTGTCGGTGGTCCACAGCCAGGATAATTCATCGGAGTTTCTTGGTAAGAGGCCAAACCATCACTGCAGAACATTATTGTGCTGAATTACACTAGATACACCAGAAATTGCTGCAGACAGGGTGTTATTCTGCTTCAGGACAACGCCTCGCCCTCATGTCGCACAAGGAACGATGCTGACACTAAGTGCCTTGGCCTATGAAGCACTGCCTCATCCTGTCTATTCCCCCGGACTTGTCTCCGACAGACTATCATCTGTTTCGTTGCCTGGATCACTTCCTGTCTGAGAAACAGTTCACGACAGACAATGAGGTTCAACATGCAGTTGATGACTTCTTCGGGTCCCAGCCACAAGCCTTTTTCATTCTGGGATCATGGCCTTGCTGGACAGATGGCAACTATGTGTCGATGCCGAGAGGGATTATTTTGCCTAGGTAAGTTGTCCTACTTTTCCATTCTCGCCGTCCATGTGTGCTGGTCCTTTGCCGGACATTTCATTCGCACCAACCCAATATTTAACTGTGCTTTCTTTTTTCTTTCTTTGTAATGAACTGTTTTCAGTAAAATGGTGTCTGATGGATGCATATCAATCACTGCATCATCACTAGTGGATGTGCATCAATCAGGAGTCTGCAAGGAAGGATTGAAAAAGATTCTGGGGTGTTGTTTCTGTCTGCAGGACCAAAATAAAATCTGCGACGTATGTCACCTGTCGCCGCGGTTCTGCTACGAGATGCATACTAGCACATTTATGATGTATACACTGCTTAATTATCTTCATGGAAACACATTTATATATTACTAGTTTTGTAATATTTACTTACATTGCTGAACTTAAACAGGTATTTTTAAGTCTTGGTGTTAATAAAATTTTACAGAAGATATTTCTCAGATCATCAGGCCAGTGCCATCTGATTCGGAGAAGGCAATGCTAAGGAATGAGTTCACAAACATCATGTATGAAAATTTCCTTGCAGGGAAGGATTCAGATTTTGATTACAGGTAAGAAAGAGTGGAGAGTTCTTATGTTTTATAACAAAATGTTTGTATGTTTTATAACAAAATTTTTGCCGAATGATGAATTGTGGTTGGAGTGAATAAAATCTGAATTCTAGTAATTAATGACTTCGTGGCTTCCTCTAATTACTGTCAGTAACGGAAACTTATTAACGGAAATTATAGAAGATAAATTTTTAGTAGATCGTACAGTAGATCGTCAGGAATTTCTGTGTCTTACTTCTTCCAAGTAAGACGTAGGAATTCCTGACGATAATCTAGTACACTGGTTCTTAGTTACTTTTCACCAGGGGCCTCATTTTTTTTTTTTCATGGAACTGGGCCAGTGTGAACACTTAATTTGGTAAATGTAAGTTACATACACCGATGCACCATTACATTATGACCATCCCCAGCCTAGAGAAATGAGTACACCTGAAGACCAAACGGTGCTGCAGATGAAGTTCACAGAGCAGTGTTATACAACCCGAGGATCCGCTTTCGGTTACTAGAGTGTTCGGAGTCAGAATGTGAAAAGCTGCCAATTTATCGGAGTTTGATAAAGGACAGATTGTGATGGCTCAGCGCCTCAGAACTACAATCTCAGAATCGGTATGGCATGTGGGTTGTTCATATGCCTCTGTAATGAGTATGTATCAAAAGTGGTGCACCGTTTCCAAACAACGAATCGTTGTCCAGCCGTGTGTTGTCCACAGCGCATTGATCCCAGAGGGGAGCGGAGACTGTCGCGCATTGTTCACAGTGACCGCAGGGCCACAGTGTGACAAATCATCTGCACCTACAGAAGGGGTGATCAGGGCAATGTGTCACCACAGAACACAGTTAATCGCAGCCTTCTGCACATGGGCCTGCGTAACCAGAAGATCCAGCCGGGTCCCCATGCTCACTGCACGTCATCGCCAACAGCGCGTGAAATGGGCCTAAGATCATTGATATTGGACCGTGGATGATTGGAAGAAAGTGGCCTGGTTTGATGAATCAAGATTCCTGGTGCATCACCTAGACGACTGAGCGCGATACGCCAATTACCAACGGAGGCTATGGCACCTGGATGCACTGTTGGGCGGAAACAGGGTGGTGGCGGCGGTGTTATGCTGTGGGCGATGTTTTCTTGGGACACTTTAGGTCCCATTATCCCAATAGCACAATCCCTATACTCCAATTCACCCTAAAAGTGTACTACTGATAAAGGCGTAAGAGCCTTATCACATCTCGTTGTGGGACGCAAGAACGGTATCCATCCATGTTAATGTGCTCTTCTACTGTTTCCTTTCTGATCACCCCACCCACCCACACATCTCACAAGCAGTGGGGATTGCCAGTGGGTGTCTGGTGGAGGCCGAACTGCTTCCCCTACTGCCTTTGAGTTTCCCCGATTGTCAATTTATTGCCTCTGTGTTGTTAATGTTGGGAGAGGTCTTCCACCCCTTACCCCTGTTTGAGTTGTATCCCAAGTGGGCAGAAATAACCGAATCTTCTCAGAACAAATTTATTTCTGAAAGTGCTCTAACTTCTAGAATTTTTTTTTTTTAGATAGCAATTTTGTCTGATAAACTGTTGAGCAAACAAAAATGGATTCTAAGCAATAATTCTGATGCTTTTCGCTCTAAATTCTAAGGACTATTTTTCGTAGTGGAGGTACTGTTTTGTACCCTTCATAGTGGTTCACTCTTAGGTTGACTCGGAGTATTGGTATCTGAACATTGTTGTGGACCAAATTCACTTACTCATTGCAACTGTGTTCCCTGTTGGTGATGGCCATTACCAACAGGATAATGCACCATGCCACGTTGCCAGAATCGTCAAAAAATGGTCCAAAGAACGTGCTGGTGACTTTCTGTTAATGTCCTGGCCTCCAAATTCACCTGACATGAACCGAATCGAACATTTGTGGTTCGACTTGGAAAAGCGAGTTCGCGCTGAATCACCACCACCTCGAAATATAAGGGAACTGGAGGACGTGCTGTTGACATTATGGTACCAGATACCACAAGATACCTGTCGCCACCTCATCAGATCGATGCCTCGCCAAATGGCTGCTGTTTTGCGGGCTAAAGGAGGTCCTACAGCTTATTAGTTAGGTGGTCATAATGTAATGGCTCATCGATGTATCTTCAACACGAAGTTTGGCAGGCTAAAGGGGGTCCTACGGCTTATTAGTTAGGTGGTCATAATGTAATGGCTCATCGATGTATCTTCAACACGAAGTTTGGCAGGCTAAAGGGGGTCCTACGGCTTATTAGTTAGGTGGTCATAATGTAATGGCTCATCGATGTATCTTCAACACGAAGTTTGGCAGGCTAAAGGGGGTCCTACGGCTTATTAGTTAGGTGGTCATAATGTAATGGCTCATCGATGTATCTTCAACACGAAGTTTGGCAGGCTAAAGGGGGTCCTACGGCTTATTAGTTAGGTGGTCATAATGTAATGGCTCATCGATGTATCTTCAACACGAAGTTTGGCAGGCTAAAGGGGGTCCTACGGCTTATTAGTTAGGTGGTCATAATGTAATGGCTCATCGATGTATCTTCAACACGAAGTTTGGCAGGCTAAAGGGGGTCCTACGGCTTATTAGTTAGGTGGTCATAATGTAATGGCTCATCGATGTATCTTCAACACGAAGTTTGGCAGGCTAAAAGGGGGTCCTACGGCTTATTAGTTAGGTGGTCATAATGTAATGGCTCATCGATATATCTTCAACACGAAGTTTGGCAGCCTAAAGAGGGGTCCTACGGCTTATTAGTTAGGTGGTCATAATGTAATGGCTCATTGGTGTATCTCTAACATGAAGTTTTGTGGGCTAAAGGGGGTCCTACAGCTTATTAGTTAGGTGGTCATAATGTAATGGCTCATCGATGTATCTTCAACACGAAGTTTGGCAGGCTAAAGGGGGTCCCTACGTCTTATTAGTTAGGTGGTCATAATGTAATGGCTCATCGATGTATCTTCAACACGAAGTTTGGCAGGCTAAAGGGGGTCCTACGGCTTATTAGTTAGGTGGTCATAATGTAATGGCTCATCGATATATCTTCAACACGAAGTTTGGCAGCCTAAAAGCGGGGTCTACGGCTTATTAGTTAGGTGGTCATAATGTAATGGCTCATTGGTGTATCTCTAACATGAAGTTTTGTGGGCCAAAGGGGGTCCTACAGCTTATTAGTTAGGTGGTCATAATGTAATGGCTCACTGGTGTATTCTAACATGAAGTTTTGTGGGCTAAAGGGGGGTCCTACAGCTTATTAGTTAGGTGGTCATAATGTAATGGCTCATCGATGTATCTTCAACACGAAGTTTGGCAGGCTAAATTGGGTCCTACGGCTTATTAGTTAGGTGGTCATAATGTAATGGCTCATTGGTGTATCTCTAACATAAAGTTTTGTGGGCTAAAGGGGGTCCTACAGCTTATTAGTTAGGTGGTCATAATGTAATGGCTCATCGATGTATCTTCAACACGAAGTTTGGCAGGCTAAAGGGGGTCCTACGGCTTATTAGTTAGGTGGTCATAATGTAATGGCTCATCGATGTATCTTCAACACGAAGTTTGGCAGGCTAAAGGGGGTCCTATGGCTTATTAGTTAGGTGGTCATAATGTAATGGCTCATTGGTGTGTCTCTAACATGAAGTTTTGTGGGCTAAAGGGGGTCCTACAGCTTATTAGTTAGGTGGTCATAATGTAATGGCTCATCGATGTATCTTCAACACGAAGTTTGGCAGGCTAAAGGGGGTCCTACGGCTTATTAGTTAGGTGGTCATAATGTAATGGTTCATTGGTGTATCTCTAACATGAAGTTTTGTGGGCTAAAGGGGGTCCTACAGCTTATTAGTTAGGTGGTTATAATGTAATGGTTCATCGGTGTATCTCTAACATGAAGTTTTGTGGGCTAAAGAGAAGGGGTCCTACGGCTTATTAGTTAGGTGGTCATAATGTAATGGCTCAACGAATGTATCTTCAACACGAAGTTTGGCAGGCTAAAGGGGTCTCTACGGCTTATTAGTTAGGTGGTCATAATGTAATGGCTCATCGATGTATCTTCAACAGGAAGTTTGGCAGGCTAAAGGGGGGTCCTACGGCTTATTAGTTAGGTGGTCATAATGTAATGGCTCATTGGTGTGTCTCTAACATGAAGTTTTGTGGGCTAAAGGGGGTCCTACAGCTTATTAGTTAGGTGGTCATAATGTAATGGCTCATCGATGTATCTTCAACACGAAGTTTGGCAGGCTAAAGGGGGTCCTACGGCTTATTAGTTAGGTGGTCATAATGTAATGGCTCATCGAATGTATCTTTAACACGAAGTTTGGCAGGCTAAAGGGGGTCCTACGGCTTATTAGTTAGGTGGTCATAATGTAATGGCTCATCGATGTATCTTCAACACGAAGTTTGGCAGACTAAAGGGGTCCTACGGCTTATTAGTTAGGTGGTTATAATGTAATGGTTCATTGGTGTATCTCTAACATGAAGTTTTGTGGGCTAAAGGGGGTCCTACAGCTTATTAGTTAGGTGGTTATAATGTAATGGTTCATCGGTGTATCTCTAACATGAAGTTTTGTGGGCTAAAAGGGGGTCCTACAGCTTATTAGTTAGGTGGTCATAATGTAATGGCTCATCGAATGTATCTTCAACACGAAGTTTGGCAGGCTAAAGGGGGTCCTACGGCTTATTAGTTAGGTGGTCATACGTAATGGCTCATCGATGTATCTTCAACTTGAAGTTTGGCAGGCTAAAGGGGGTCCTACGGCTTATTAGTTAGGTGGTCATAATGTAATGGCTCATTGGTGTGTCTCTAACATGAAGTTTTGTGGGCTAAAGGGGGTCCTACAGCTTATTAGTTAGGTGGTCATAATGTAATGGCTCATCGATGTATCTTCAACACGAAGTTTAGCGAGGCTAAAGGGGGTCCTACGGCTTATTAGTTAGGTGGTCATAATGTAATGGCTCATCGAATGTATCTTCAACACGAAGTTTGGCAGGCTAAAGGGGGTCCTACGGCTTATTAGTTAGGTGGTCATAATGTAATGGCTCATCGATGTATCTTCAACACGAAGTTTGGCAGGCTAAAGGGGGTCCTACGGCTTATTAGTTAGGTGGTCATAATGTAATGGCTCATTGGTGTATCTCTAACATGAAGTTTTGTGGGCTAAAGTGGGTCCTACGGCTTATTAGTTAGGTGATCATAATGTAATGGCTCATCGAATGTATCTTCAACACGAAGTTTGGCAGGCTAAAGGGGGGTCCTACGGCTTATTAGTTAGGTGGTCATAATGTAATGGCTCATTGGTGTATCTCTAACATGAAGTTTTGTGGGCTAAAGGGGTCCTACGGCTTATTAGTTAGGTGGTCATAATGTAATGGCTCATCGAATGTATCTTCAACACGAAGTTTGGCAGGCTAAAGGGGGTCCTACGGCTTATTAGTTAGGTGGTCATAATGTAATGGCTCATTGGTGTATCTCTAACATGAAGTTTTGTGGGCTAAAGGGGGTCCTACAGCTTATTAGTTAGGTGGTCATAATGTAATGGCTCATCGATGTATCTTCAACACGAAGTTTGGCAGGCTAAAGGGGGTCCTACGGCTTATTAGTTAGGTGGTCATAATGTAATGGCTCATCGAATGTATCTTCAACACGAAGTTTGGCAGGCTAAAGGGGGTCCTACGGCTTATTAGTTAGGTGGTCATAATGTAATGGCTCATCGATGTATCTTCAACACGAAGTTTGGCAGGCTAAAAAAGGGGGTCCTACGGCTTATTAGTTAGGTGGTCATAATGTAATGGCTCATTGGTGTATCTCTAACACGAAGTTTTGTGGGCTAAAGGGGGTCCCACAGCTTATTAGTTAGGTGGTCATAATGTAATGGCTCATTGGTGTATCTCTAACATGAAGTTTTGTGGGCTAAAGGGGTCCTACAGCTTATTAGTTAGGTGGTTATAATGTAATGGTTCATCGGTGTATCTCTAACACGAAGTTTTGCGGGCTAAAGGGGGTCCTACAGCTTATTAGTTACGTGGTCATAATGTAATGGCTCATTGGTGTATCTCTAACACGAAGTTTTGCGGGCTAAAGGGGGTCCTACAGCTTATTAGTTAGGTGGTCATAATGTAATGGCTCATTGGTGTATCTCTAACATGAAGTTTTGTGGGCTAAAGGGGGTCCTAGAGCTTATTAGTTAGGTGGTTATAATGTAATGGTTCATCGGTGTATCTCTAACATGAAGTTTTGTGGGCTAAAGGGGGTCCTACAGCTTATTAATTAGGTGGTTATAATGTAATGGTTCATCGGTGTATCTCTAACACGAAGTTTGGCAGGCTAAAGGGGGTCCTACGGCTTATTAGTTAGGTGGTCATAATGTAATGGTTCATCGGTGTATCTCTAACATGAAGTTTTGTGGGCTAAAGGGGTCCTACGGCTTATTAGTTAGGAAATTGGTCATAATGTAATGGCTCATTGGTGTATCTCTAACATGAAGTTTTGTGGGCTAAAGGGGGGTCCTGCCAGCCTTATTAGTTAGGTGGTCATAATGTAATGGCTCATTGGTGTATCTCTAACATGAAGTTTTGTGGGCTAAAGGGGGTCCTACAGCTTATTAGTTAGGTGGTTATAATGTAATGGTTCATCGGTGTATCTCTAACACGAAGTTTTGCGGGCTAAAGGGGGTCCTACAGCTTATTAGTTACGTGGTCATAATGTAATGGTTCATCGGTGTATCTCTAACATGAAGTTTTGTGGGCTAAAGGGGGTCCTACGGCTTATTAGTTAGGGGTCATAATGTAATGGCTCATTGGTGTATCTCTAACATGAAGTTTTGTGGGCTAAAGGGGTCCTACAGCTTATTAGTTAGGTGGTTATAATGTAATGGTTCATCGGTGTATCTCTAACACGAAGTTTTGCGGGCTAAAGGGGGTCCACAGCTTATTAGTTAGGTGGTTATAATGTAATGGTTCATCGGTGTATCTCTAACACGAAGTTTTGCGGGCTAAAGGGGGTCCTACAGCTTATTAGTTAGGTGGTTATAATGTAATGGTTCATCGGTGTATCTCTAACATGAAGTTTTGTGGGCTAAAGGGGGTCCTACGGCTTATTAGTTAGGTGGTCATAATGTAATGGCTCATTGGTGTATCTCTAACATGAAGTTTTGTGGGCTAAAGGGGGTCCTACAGCTTATTAGTTAGGTGGTTATAATGTAATGGTTCATCGGTGTATCTCTAACACGAAGTTTTGCGGGCTAAAGGGGTCCTACAGCTTATTAGTTAGGTGGTCATAATGTAATGGCTCATTGGTGTATCTCTAACATGAAGTTTTGTGGGCTAAAGGGGGTCCTAAAGCTTATTAGTTAGGTGGTTATAATGTCATGGTTCATCGGTGTATCTCTAACATGAAGTTTTGTGGGCTAAAGGGGGTCCTAACAGCTTATTAGTTAGGTGGTTATAATGTAATGGTTCATCGGTGTATCTCTAACACGAAGTTTTGCGGGCTAAAGGGGTCCTACAGCTTATTAGTTAGGTGGTTATAATGTAATGGTTCATCGGTGTATCTCTAACACGAAGTTTATGCGGGCTAAAGGGGTCCTACAGCTTATTAGTTAGGTGGTTATAATGTAATGGTTGTTCGGTGTATCTCTAACACGAAGTTTTGCGGGCTGAAGGGGGTCCTACAGCTTATTAGTTAGGTGGTTATAATGTAATGGTTCATCGGTGTATCTCTAACACGAAGTTTTGCGGGCTAAAGAGGGTCCTACAGCTTATTAGTTATGTGGTTATAATGTAATGGTTCATCGGTGTATCTCTAACACGAAGTTTTGCGGGCTAAAGGGGGTCCTACAGCTTATTAGTTAGGTGGTTATAATGTAATGGTTCTTCGGTGTATCTCTAACACGAAGTTTTGCGGGCTAAAGGGGGTCCTACAGCTTATTAGTTAGGTGGTTATAATGTAATGGTTCATCGGTGTATCTCTAACACGAAGTTTTGCGGGCTAAAGGGGGTCCTACAGCTTATTAGTTAGGTGGTTATAATGTAATGGTTCATCGGTGTATCTCTAACATGAAGTTTTGTGGGCTAAAGGGGGTCCTACAGCTTATTAGTTAGGTGGTTATAATGTAATGGTTCATCGGTGTATCTCTAACATGAAGTTTTGTGGGCTAAAGGGGTCCTACAGCTTATTAGTTAGGTGGTTATAATGTAATGGTTCATCGGTGTATCTCTAACACGGTTTTTGCGCGGGCTAAAGGGGGTCCTACAGCTTATTAGTTAGGTGGTTATAATGTAATGGTTCATCGGTGTATCTCTAACATGAAGTTTTGTGGGCTAAAGGGGGTCCTACAGCTTATTAGTTAGGTGGTTATAATGTAATGGTTCATCGGTGTATCTCTAACACGAAGTTTTCGTTATAATAAAGGGGGTCCTACAGCTTATTAGTTAGGTGGTTATAATGTAATGGTTCATCGGTGTATCTCTAACACGAAGTTTTGCGGGCTAAAGGGGTCCTACAGCTTATTAGTTACGTGGTCATAATGTAATGGCTCATCGATGTATCATAGTGATACTCATACAAACGTTATTTTTATTTTAAGATTTAGTGAAGGTAATGTGAAAAGTATAAAAGGAACCTTACATAGTGGGCAAATGAAAAAGTAGAACAAATTTTAGTAATTAGTTACCTGTATTAATGCAAAATTACAAACAATATTTTAAATTTAGTCATCAAGAAATTAATGAGAATAATGAGGGTGATGTCCTTCTGCAATATATTTAAAATCTGGAGTATGGGTTGTAGTCAACAAATATAAATACAATATAAATCAAACTGCGCCTCCTGGGCAATCACAGGAATGAATTAAAACCTCCAGATTCGCTATATATGAATGCTGGTTGCTTCAACTAGCAAATTCTGGGATGGTTATATTCAAATTAATCGGAAACTTGGTCATTCTGGATGGTGTAGCAGTTAGCATGATCGAGCGCTATCCTGGAGACGCGGGTTCGATTCCTGCTCCAGGATGATGAAATTTTCAAGTTTTCGGATATTATCTGACTTAACATCCATGCCACTATTTACACTAATAAACGGATTAACATCTTCCAAATTTGTATTGTACAATGGTGTAATCCTGTATTTCATTCATTGATGTTTATACTGTTTTATATTTATAAATATTGTTAAACTTTTTTTTTTTTTTTTTGCATATGGATTTTATACATTTCTTTTTGGTTTAATTTTTACTGCGGGTCAGACTGACATACTGTGGGCCGTATCATTTGGCAGCCTGCTGGCAGCCTATTGAGAACCAGTGATGTAGTGTATAGATCAAAAATTTGAGAGGTAATGCACCTAAAAATTTATCCTGTACAATTCCTGTTAATAAGTTTTTCGTTACGGAATATGAATTGCTATTGTAGCCCTTTACCCAGTCCAAGCCATTTTTATACAGTTCAGTTCCTAAAAAATAGTCACCTGCAATGTTGCACATGAAATATGTCTCATAGAAATTAATAGGGGGGCGGGCGGTCATAGTGAGCGATGGGTTTGCCTCCTCGGGGCGCTCCGTGGTAACAATGGCACACACAACAGCAACTAGGGCCTCTGTGAATCTTGGAGAGGTGCAAGCTAGTTCTGTGTGACATTGGCGAAAAGACCCCAACTCACTGGGTTTTGTTCCAGAATCCTTAGGTTGAATGACCAACTGGAACCCTGGACAGCTGTGGGCTAATCCCCCCACACTGATGTACTTACCTGATTAAAAAGACAAAAAGAAATATTAAGAATGACTCAAGTGTGGGATATGGTGGACCTACCACACTTGAGAAGGACGGTCTACTCACGGAATCGATCTGGACTTTCTAAACGGCGTATGAGAAAGCGATCTCGGCTGAGTGAATGTAAGATTGGTGTATCGAATACTAGAGGTATAAATGGCAAGATGAGTGAGGTGATTGAGGAGATGGATAAGTATAGACTGGATGTGCTGTGTAAGTGAAACCAAAAAAGAAGGAAATTGGGGTAGAAGAAGTGAATGGCACGGTGAGTGTGTGGTCTGGAGTATTGGATAATATGAGAGGACAGGCTGGTGTAGGTGTGATTTTAAGTGAAAAAGATGAAGAGCAACTTGATTCACTATAGTTGCATAAGTGAGAGAATTCTCTGGATTCGTTTTTGAAAGTGAAACTTCAGAGAATTGTAATTGTTGTAGTGTATGCTCCTTGTGACTCGGAACCTTCTGATAAGAAAGAAGATTTCTGGAATGAGCTAAAAAGCTGTTTTGAGCCAGTTTGGTGCTAAAGAAAAGTTATAATATCAGGGGATTTCAATGCTAGAGTAGGTGTGCAGAATGCAATTTCAACAATGTTCTGGGTAAGTTTAATGATCCTTGTGTGAATGATAATGGTGAAAGATTAATTGAACTCTGCATTGAGAATGATTTGCGTGTATCTAATACATTTTTTCAACCACAAGTATATACACACATATACTTGGGAAAATCGTACTCTTGGTCAAAAGAGTGTGATAGATTTTGTTGTTTACGATCAGCGTTTGATACACTTAGTTGTTGACACCCGTGTGATGAGAGGTGCGAATGTTGGTTCTGATCATTACTTGGTAGTGTCACGAGTGAAACTTAATGTTGGTTGGAGGAAAAGGAATAGGAAGATACCCAGGATAGAAAGAATAAAGGTTGATAGGCTCCTTGAAGATCATCAGCGGTATTCTGACTTACTCAGAGAACGATTGAAGGATCTGAAATCTTGTGAGAGGGATGTAGAAAAGAAGTGGGAATGTGTTAAGAACTGTGTTGTCACTGCTGCCAAGCAAGAGGTCTGTGGCACCACAATAGTGGGTAACAATAACAGAGGTGATGCGTGGTGGAATAGTGAGATTGATGAGGCAGTAAAGAAAAAGAAGGAAGCCTATTTGGGGATGTTGCAAGGTAGAGTCTCTGTGGATGAATATCGCTGTAAGAAGCGTGAAGCTGCTAAGCTGGTTCGCCACAGTAAGGCAAAAGATAGGAAAAAGAGAAAGCGGAAAGGCATGAACTGGCTTTTTGGAAAGATAGAAAGTCCTTTTGGAAGTACATGAGACTCAGGAAAAATAGGGGAAACAAAGTTGTAAGTTGTGTGAAGAATGAGATTGGGGAAATGATATGGGAGCCCAATGAGTTAAGTGACAGATGGAGCGAGTACTTCTGTCAGTTATTAGATCAGGAGAGCAAAAATGATTCTGAGACAGATGCAGATGATGTCACAATGAGGGATGAAAGCACAGGAGGGATGTCAAGAGAAGAAGTGTGTAAAGCTCTAAAATCTCTTCAGAATATTGTAAGGCTCCATCCAGGAGTTGATGGCATAACTGCAGAGATGTTGAAGTATGGTAGTGACTCTGTAATTGACTGGTTAACTGGAAATTTGCCAGTTGTGCTGGGAGTTAGGAATGGTCCCTTGGGATTGGAAGGATGTTATCATTGTTCCCTTGTATAAGGGAAAAGGTGATCAGACTGAATGCAAGAACTATCGTGGTATTAGCCTACTGAGTGTGCCAGGGAAAGTGTTTGGTTAGGTTGTTATTGAAAAAGTACGGGGTCTTACATCAGAGAAAGTGTGGGATGTTCAGAGTGGTTTTATGCCTGGTAAAGGCTGCACTAACCAGATTTTTGCATTACGCATGATGATTGAAAAGTATCTGGCTGTTGGGAAGAAAGTTTTTACTGCCTTCATAGATTTAGAGAAAGCTTACGACCGAGTGAATAGGACACTTTTGTGGAAGGTATTGAATGAATATGGTGTTACTGGGAATCTACTTAATAGTGTAAAAGCCATGTATGCTGCTAGTAGTGCTTGTGTACGAGTGAATGGTGTTTTATCAAAATGGTTTTCCATTGGTGCAGGAGTTAGACAAGGTTGTGTAATGTCACCATGGCTGTTTAATATATTATGGACGCATGCATGCGTGAGGCCAAAATAGATAATAGTGGTTTATGTCTTAGTGATATCCGTGTGTGCAGATTGCTGTATGCTGATGACACTGTCCTGTTGGCCGAGAGTAAAAGTGAGTTGCAGAGTATGTTGACTCGGATGCACAAAGTTTGCATGAAATTCAAACTGAGTATAAATAAGGGAAAACCAAAGTTATGGTGTTTGAGAGAGAAATGGGTAGCACTGAATGTAATGTAAGTATAAATGGCACTGTGATTGACCAGGTGAGTGAGTTTGTGTATTTAGGAAGCATGTTTGACAGAGAGAACAAGTTGGATGGTGAAATCAGTAGGCGAGTGAATTCTTCTTTGAAAGTCATAGCTGCTCTGGGAGGTTTTCACAGGACTGATGGGTACTCTAGAGAGTCCCGCATGGCTGTGTATGAAACAGTAATTGTTCCTACTCTGATGTATGGCAGTGAAACCTGGGTACTGCAGAAGAAACATAGGAGTCGTTTGTGTGCTGGAGAAATGCGTTACTTACGTGTGGTTTGTGGCAAGACACGATCTGATTGTGTGAGAAATGAAGATGTATTGCAGTTGTGTGATGTAAAGCAAAATGTTGTTAGCAAGGTGGAGACCAATATTCTTCGGTGGTTTGGCCATGTTGAAAGAATGAGTGATGAAATGCTTACTAAGAAAATATTTTCAGCCCAAGTGGCGGGAAGGAAAGGCAGAGGAAGGCCAAGTAAGACATGGGTGGATCAGATTCAGGAGTGTCTGCATGAGAAAAAGATTATGAGTATGAAGTATAAAAGATCTTGTGTACGGCATGTAATGGATATTAGTGAAGCATGAGTTGTATGTCAAGATCGCTGTAAATGCTACTGGGACAGATACTGGCAGAACTAGTGGTGTTGGATTTATAATAAACAAGAAACTGAAGGATAAAGTTGTAGAAGTTGAAAGTTCCCTCTGACAGAGCTGCACGACTGCGTTATCCAACTCCCCGAGAAGATACCAGGCTCAGATTATTCAAACTTATGCACCCACCACAAGTCATGCTGAAGAAGAAATTGAAGAATTTTATGAGGAAATTCGTGATCTAAATAATAAAGGTAAGCAGCACTTGAAGATAATTATGGGAGATTTCAATGCAAAAATAGGGCAACGGCAACAGAATGAAACTTCAGTAGGTAAATTCGGTCACGGCAACAGAAACCAGCGTGGAAATACTCTCGTAGAGTTTGCAGAGGCAGAAGGGTTTTTCATCTTGAACTCTTTTTCAAGAAAAAGCCACACAGGAAATGGACATGGAGACATCCAAATGGGACGACAAGTGAAATTGATTTTATTATGTGTAACAAAAAATTTGTCATAGAAGACTGCAGTGTGCTAAACAAGTTCAACACAGGCAGTGACCATAGATTGGTGAGATGTAAGATGCACCTCAACACTAAACTCGAACGTAGCAAGCTCATAAGACAAACAAAATGTATTGACATAACCAACCTTAAAAAAACACCATAATACCTTCAAATTGGAACTGAAGAACAGATTCTCTGCTTTAGAAGGCCTAACATTGGAAGAAGTGGATAGTTCTGAAGTTAACAGAAAAGTAACCAAAGCTCTTATGGAAACAGCAACAAAATTAGCTGGGTGTAAGAACAAATTGCATGTGAACAAATTATCAGGAAAACCAAAATGTTGATGCAAAAAAGAAGAGTGATGAGGACAACTAAAGAAGATGTGACTTCCAAAGTGGAATATATAGAGCTATGCAAGACAGTACGAAAAAGTATCACTGAAGACTTAAGGAAATTCAACTGTGAACTAGTAAGGAAAGTACAATTGAAAACAACCAAAGCCTAAAGATAGCAAAGGGACATCTCAGTAAGGGGAAAAACAGATTATGGCACTGAGAAAAGAAGATGGTTCTGTAACAAGAAATAGAGCCGAAATTTTGACAAGAGTGAAAAGATTTCTACTCCAAATTATATGAAAGGGATGATACATGTACTCCAGACATCATGAAAGGTACCAGTACCAGAGTTTTCCAGTTCTTCCAGCAGAAGTTGCATGCAATCAAGAACATGAAGCGGGGAAAAGCTCCAGGAGAAGATGGAATTACTGTAGACATCATACAAGAAGCAAGTGGAGAAATCGAAACAGTACTCGCCCAAATTTTCACTTGATGCCTTAATGAAGGGAAAATTCCTGAGGATTGGAACAACGCTACAATGATCTTGCTACATAAAAAAGGTGACATTGAGGATCTCAGGAACTACAGACCTATCAGCCTCCTATCAGTAGTTTATAAAATCTTCACTAAAGTTCTTTCACACCGCTTGAAGGTGACACTGGACATGGCTCAACCGAGAGAACAAGCTGGATTCAGAGTGGCTATAGCACAATAGATCATATCCACGTACTGAGAGAACTAATTGAAAGAGCGAGGGAATATGAACTTCCATTGTGCATGGCTTTTATCGATTATGAAAAAGCCTTTGATTCGGTGAAACCATCAGCAGTTGCAATGGCTCTGAAATCCTGCGGTATTGAAGATGCATACATTAATATTATTAATAACATCTATGAAAATGCAAGTGCAAAGATTCGGCTGTTTGAAAATACAACACACATAAAAATTGGAAAAGGAGTGAGACAAGGTGACACCATATCTCTGAAGCTCTTTAATGCCACATTGGAAAATGTCTTTCAATCACTGAACTGGGAAAACAAAGGGATAAAGATTAATGGAGATTATCTAACCCACCTTTGTTTTGCTGATGACATAGTCATTTTTGCAACTACCCCATCAGAGCTACAGAGTATGATCCAGGAACTTGCTGACAAGAGTAAAGAAGTGGGATTAAAATGAACTTTCAGAAGACAAGATGTACAATGCTTTTACAAGAAATGAAGATTTATCGATTGATGGAGAAAAAGCTGGAGATAACAGACACATACGTTTATCTTGGACAGCAGATATCAAGTGAGGGTCACATTGGTGAAGAAATTAATCGGCGTACAAAACTTGCCTGGAGAGCTTTTGGAAGAAACAGCATAATTTTCAAGAGCAATATGCCATTATGTCTTAAAAGAAAAGTGTTTGATCAATGCATCCTTCCAGTGCTTACGTATGGTGCAGAGACGTGGACCTTAGCTAAAAGAGACATACAAAGGCTGCAGACAACTCAAAGAAGCATGGAGAGGTGCATGCTTGGTGTAACCAGGAGAGATAAGAAGAGGGAACACGTGGATCCGAAAAATGACAAGAGTGGAAGACATCATGATCAGAGTTAAATCCCTGAAATGGCAATGGGCTGGACATACTGCATAGAAAAACAGACCATCGATGGACAGCCGAAATTTTAGATTGGATTCCAAGGGACAGGAAAAGACCCAGAAGAAGACCACATGGAAGATGGGTGGATGAAATTCGAAGAGAGTATGCGGGAGTGACATGGAGGAGACTGGCACAAGACAGACCGTTGTGGAGGAAGCCCACTTGGGGGAGACCTTCGTCCAGCAGTGGATTGATAATGGTTGACAATGATGATGATGATGATGTATGTATGTATGTATGAAATTAATAGGGACATGTAACACTAGCAAAATACAGAACAGCCTGTGCAGGGATGTTGCTAGAGAATTTCAGGCCTGCCAATAATCTTGCAATAATCTCAAAATATGTTGTTCATTTAAGTTCAAGTAAACTTATAAATCTTTACTAAGTTTGGAATGTTATTATTATCATATATTTTAAACCAGTAGTTTTCTTCCGGTAGTACCCTTCAAAAGAAATTCGTGAACTTTTGGAAGAAAATCCTACTAAGAACAGAACTGGCACTACAGACAAAAATAAAGAGAAAATTGAATATTTATTCACAAGAAAAGTCACTTACCACAAGGGACTGTTTGAAAAACTAAAGAAAATCAGCACTAAATATGAAATTAGGTTAGCTCCAGGTTTGAATAACAAAATTAAAAAAAATACTTAGCATCCCTAAAACAGAAAGAAGAAAATACTTTACTCCAGGAAGGAGTCATTTATAAAATTGAGTGTTCATGTAGATTACCATATATAGGAGAAGCAGGACGAAGGTTAACCACCAGAATTAAAGAACACAAAGCAGCAATAAGGAACATCTCAAATAAAACAGGATTAGACAGGCACATACAACAAACGGGCCACAAAATTGACTGGGACTCCTTGCAAGTAATCAAACACCAATCCTATGCAATTATCCGGAAATTAGAGGAATCCCTGGAAATTTACAAGACACAAAGTGACAACATCAATGACCATGCTGGATGGAAAATCCATCAGGCTTGGTCGCCAGACCTGTGGAAGTAGTAAGACACAAGAACTCCTGACGATGATCTAGTGTATAGATAAAAATTTTTAGAGGTAATGTACCTTAATAAATTTATCCTCGATAATTCCCATTAAATATTTATAATACTGAAAAGAAATTTTAATGAAAGGAACATGCAGAATCACTAAATTTCTCAAATACCTACTGTATTTCATACCATCATACCTAAATTTCACGATCATCATCTTAAAACTTAAGATAACTTGAGATGCACACTTTCGTGCATTGTACATTTTGAATACAGACCCTTAAAACGAGCAAATCCAAAACATATAAAAAAAGTTTATCATATTTTTTAACTGAAAAAAATGAGGGTTCTGATTTTTATCTTAAAAGATAAATTTTCCTGGTTATCCAGCTTTTACTACCTGGGCTAGGTAAATAATTTCTGCACATGCCCAGCTGGGTATGTAACATTTCAGATATTTTTCAAGCCCTGTTTTTAAATTTAAAACATAGTTACATTAGAAGTGATAACTATCAATTTAAAACCCCTGCAGTTTCATTTTTTTTTTTCCATTACATACAGAAGAAGGCAGATGGGGTGAATAAGGGTCATGAAGAAAATTAAACCTTTTCAGCCCCCTCCTCAGTGTTCTTAGTCTAGCGATTCACCTGAGCCTATAAGAAAATATTCCGTGACTGGCACAATAATGTTGCTGTCTCTGTCATCATTCATTGCAACAGACTTGATGATGGATCTTTCATGCTGTTATTACTTTTCATATTTTTTGGAAAATTGTAATAATACCACAATTTTGTAAATGCGAGAAGAAAAAAAGAAAAAAAAAAAGAAGCTGTTTCTGTTGATTATGATTTCTCAACCAATGGGTAATAGCATTTTCTTAAAAGGGTTTCTGAATCTGCTATGCATTACATCATTGATATGCTGCATTTCCCACAGATTCTCGCATCCTAAGTGGCAAATTTTTGCCTTTATTATGTTTTTTTTACTTCCTTCTGGTTGATTTTTGTTCTTTATACTTAGCCTTGGCATACTAGAAGAAAAGAAAGATATACCATGGTTTATGGAATTTAACCCAAGCTCGAATATAGTAAAAACAGTGTATTTTTCAGTGCTTCTTTTTTTTTTTTTTTTTTTTTTTTTTTTTTTGAGACATGATTTTTTTAAAGTGAACAGCAGCATTATGTAAACATCTATACCAGTGTACAAGATGAGATGACAAGCATAATCCAGGGGTTATATTTCCAAGTGCACTAATTGATATGTCTCTCTGTCTTATCCAAACTAGCTAACCGTAACGTTCAAAAGTATCTATTGTTACTGTCTCCCTTTTACAGGTTAGCAAAAGAAGGATTAGTTCATATAAGATGGATCCGGGTTCGAATCCTGGTAAGGCATGGATGTTGTGTTTGCCTTACGGCTCTTGCTCTCTCCCTTCCCTGTACCCAGTGGCCCTAAATTAGGGATGGGCAACTGTTTATAACCCACTGAGTTGCTCACAGTGGTTATTAAAACTCTAATAATAAAAAAAAAAAAAAGGATTAGTGTTGGGTCACCACACAAAACTTGAGATCTCTAGGCTTGATATGCATTGACCTTCAGACTTTTCATAGAGAAAGCACTGGATTCGTCCATGAAGAAGAAGTTTACATCTCTTCGTGTCATGAGAGTGGTATTGCCTCAGGAGAAAAACAACGCCTGCTTCACCTATTTGTTTAGCTACAATATTGATGACTAAGGGTGACTTCTGCTAATCTCGCAGAGGCCATAAAAATTCCAAGACCAGGGGGGGGGCTTATGGAATTCTACCCTCTCTAGACAGGCCTTTTGGGCAGCCATGGGTATTTGCAAGTACAGGTGATTCAGGGGTTATGGTCATTAAAGGGGTGATGCCTGTCAAAAGACTAGATGGTGAAATTAGTAGACGGGTGAATTTGGCTCTGAAAGTCATAGCAGCCTTAGACAAGTCTTATAAGACTGATGGTTTGCCAAGAAAAGGTCCCTAAACAAGTCTGCAGAGTGTGTGTATGATAATGTTATTGTTCCCATTCTGATGTATGGCAGTAAAACCTGGGTACTACAGAAAAAATGCAGTAGTAGTTTGTGGGCTAGACAGATGTGTCACTGATGGAGACTTTATGGCAAGACTTGTTTTGATCATGTGCAGAACAATGTTTTACAGATGTGTAACATGCAGCAAAATGTTATTTGTAGATAGAGGCAAATAATTTGGAGTAGTTTAGCCATGTGGAAAGAATAGGTATACCTGCCAACTACTACGGAACGTCTGTAGTTTCTACGGATTTTGTTGTATGACTACGGAACTCACTGTCAAAACTACGGATTCTACGAATTTTCATTTTGGTATTTTATGATATACATGAGATTCTTAAGCGTATTTGCGGAATTCCGTTTTTTTTTTTTTTTTTTTTTTTGCCGTCATTTAGATCATTTTTCAAGATTGATTGCAAAACTGAAGAGAATTCGGAGAGGAAAGAAGGGGAGGGGCCGTTTTTCATTTGGGGATGGCATTTCGTGTTTCAAAACTTTCGAAAACGGTAATTAAATGGAGTATAAAGTTTTGCTGTAATCGTAATATTTTCCACCCATTGTTGCCTTTGTGTCCAGTATTCTTGTTAAATATCATTTTATCGCATGAAGGTTTATATTTCAGCTTGAAACTGTAAGCAACAATTTGCGAAAATGGAAACACGCCTCAAAAATTTCCCCGTAATCTTCAGGAGTAAGATTTTTCCGCGAATTCAAAGAATTCCGTCATTTTCGTTATTATTTTGGTAATTATGAGATCGATGCATAAGTGAACAGAAATTGGAGGGTGGTGGGGGTGGTGGGGAGATGTTCGTCGGAGGATGGCATTCCATCTTTACGAAACTTTCTAAAATGGAAGGTTGACGGAGTTCAGATTTTTTCCGTAATCGTAATTTATTTTTGTCGCGATGTTGCCTCTGTCCAGTATTATTGTTAAATAACATTTTACTGTATAAATATTTTTATTTCATCTAGAAAATTTGGGGAAAATTTCCGAATCCGGAGGTCGGGCAGAGCAAAGATTTCTCCCTCCTTCCCACGTGCGATGTTCCCACTCTTCTGTGTTGTTAAATATCCCCAGTCCTATAAGTTTTTGCATTTAATCTTGATAAGAGAGATGAAAATTCCCATAAACGGAAGTAACGAATTTGGAAAATTGATAAAAATTGATGCATTTTTTACAAATTTTAAATTGCCCGTCTGTCAAGCGTTGCAGAATTCTGAACACATCTGACTGATTTACTGCTGGAAGTTCACTTGCAGTGTTACCTACCGTGCCCTCACCAGGGGAATCAACTTTGTGTTTTGCATGTGTTAAGTTCATTAGTGTTCTTGTTTGTTGTGACATTTTGTTGTGCCTCGCATTTCCTTTTCACAAAGAAATGGACCGTTTTGTAAAAAAGCGTCTATGTGTGCTGCGCAGTAATTCTAGTTACTACTGACAAGACTTTTGCCAATGTTGGCAGGTATGAATAGGTGATGAGGTGCTAACCATGAGAATTTATTCAGCCCAACGGGCAGGAAAGCAAATTAAAGGAAGGAGGAAGTTATGAGGGAATGAGATTCAGGAATGCCTGCCAGAGAAGAAAGTAATGAATATGAACAAAAGTTGCATAGGTTCTGGAATCCTTGAAAAGTTCTGAATTTTTTTCGTGTATTCCAGGTGTGTAAAGTACTTGTATCATCATTTTATTTATTTATTTTTTTGAAGGATCATGGGTAATGGTCTTGAATTTTTCTGTTGGGATGGAAAAGTGTCACAACAGGTGATTGTGTGGTGCCAGGCTGCAGATTAAGAGGTAGATCTAAATCAAAGTAGACTGAGGGTCTGAAATTGGCCATTAGTGATTGAAGAAGCAATGTGATAGGCAGAAAAGCTTGCATTTGATGGGAGGAGATAGAGAAAACTTGTTGAAAACAAGAACTAATTTTATTTTATTGCTTTTTAACTGTGAGCAAGTGGCACATATTAAATACATGTTTAAGTGCCATACACAGGTGTGAGAAGATATATGCCATACACAGGTTTGAGAAGATACATGATTTAAATGCTAAATTGAAACTTCAGTTTTTCTGTTTTAACCAAATGAGTGGATAGTTATTTTTCTTCCAAGAGCAGATTATCAGGATAAAATATGTAAAACAAAGGATTTTCTTACTCTCATAATCTTTGACCCCATCATGAAGTATTTGGTCAAGATCAAACAGTGTTCTGTTATGTACTAAGAGGCTGAGTCAAGGTTTCCAAATTCCAAGATATTGCCTTAAGAGTTACAATTTCATCTCTTATTTAAAGCTTTCAATTTTCATGTACTGCAGATACCTCAGCATTTGTGTATTGCTGATGGTAGTACTTGCTCTGCAGTTTGAGGACCGCTGATTAAAGATAGCTCTTTGAGAGGTCAACAGTGTGGGCACCATATAATTATGTCATTTCTGTTAGGTGGTTGTTTAAACACTTCTGAAGAAAATTTCCTCGGAAGATGTGCTAGGAACTCATATTTTCATTGTAACATACTAGTGATGTAACATTGATTCAACTATGAGTGCACTGAGACTTGCAAAGAACAAAGCCATAATACAAAAGATCAGACTGAAAATTTAACCATAGTAAAGAATCTTTCTAATATTTTTTATTTCCATCTGGTGTAATGAGTTACGTGCAAAGTACATAATTGTTTCATAGAAACCTCAGTAGTATCTAATATGAGAGTTGTAAGAAGAATATCAGACAAAGATAAGCTCAGTGGCATGATGGGAATTATTAATACAGATATTAGATTTGAGTTGATACTTCTGTAGAAGGCAAAACAGGTAAAACTTATTGAAATGTTTATAACATGTGTCAGTTATGAAAGATTGCTTCAAGATTTGGAGATGTAGGATTGGCCATAATGGTAACAGTATGTCAGGTAGAGAATATTGTGATGGACTGAAAAAAGTGGCAAAAGTATGCAAGCATGCTAGCTAGCATTAATATATGTTTACTTTTTGATTCTCCCAATATATAATGTGTGCCACTTCTAATTGAAAATCCTCAAAGTATGGAAGTATGAAATGGTGATGACTGTTTTTTTTTTTGTGTGCATGAAATGTAGAATTCATTTTGTTGTTAACATGTGCATTGTTAATGTGAATTTTTAAGTCTTACTTAATCTGAACATTTTATGTTTGAATTTTTGGATTATATTAGCAAATGCTTATGTGAAAGCAGTTCCCTATTTTTGATGTACAAATCATTAATTAATTATTCATTATTAATTATCTTTTTGTTGATTTGATGCACTTTTCCTCTTTTTTATAATTCTGCTTACAGATATTGCATGAAGTTTCTCAAATGGAAAGATAATAATTTTTTTTCTTTTTTCATGTTACGTAGCACAGTGGATGATAATGCAGACTATGATTCTGTGGACCAGAGAGGAATAGATGAAGAAGAAAAATATTTTGATGAAGAGTTACCAGAGTATGTTGTTTCTTTTCTTTGTACATGATAACATTTCTGATAGCCAAAGAATTCTAGAATCATTCAGTAGGTTTTTCAATTAAATTTGGTGACACACACACATACACACACACCCGGACACACAGGTGAAAGAGGTAATTTCAAAAGCACGTACATCGCAAAAGTTGGGACTAACAACTCAAAAAAGACTAGGAAGAATGCTTTTTATTTTTTGTTATGCAATATGGACAAATTGTAGATTACTTGTGCTCAAGATTGCAAACCAGGGGAATAACACACCTGAATTAATTACTAAACACTTACACATGAAATTAAAATATATTTATATTTGAAATTATATTTTGAAATTAAGGGGATTAATTCTGTTTGTACATTATTGGAAATTGAAACTACACATCACTAGAGTATAATACAAAGATTTGTTCACATGGATTACGCTACAATCTGTGACTTAACACTGAGGCACACTGAGCCCACAATTCTTGAGATTTCAATACTTAGAACCATGGAATGAAATTTACCAGTAGTGTAAAACATTTATTAGAAATGATTCCCATAGTGCTTATGAATCCTTAAAACGTGCATATTTTTTTAGGTGTGCTTAAAGTTTTTGCTTTTTGCCAAAAATGGCAAAAAGTACTTATTCTTTCCAAACTGTCTATGCAAAATCAGAAGTTGTGACATAGTGCCATGAATTTCTGCTTCTGGTTGGCTACGTTGGTAATGACATCAGTTGAAAGCCCATGGGAGAGCATGAGGCAGTGTGAGATAAATAATTTGCTGAAAATAATAAAGTAACATGGTCTAAATGAAACACATCCAGCAGATTTCGCCCAACTAGCCCCATCACCATCTCTTGGTACTGATTTTTCACTTCTGTATTTTCCCTTTTTTGTATATTCAGGTTTTTTTCTCTCACCTATACCATGAAAAAAATTAAGTGCAAAATTGAAATCTTGAACACATACTTTTGATTTTGGTTTTCTAATTTTAAACCATGATATGATTATGTGCAAATTCAAATCTTGAACTTACAACTTTAACTGCAGTTTTATAATTTACATGCACTTTATTACACATGTGATTATTCTTTCAGATAGGAAAACTGATTTGACCAGAAGAACTGTCTTTTAAAGTGCATAAATTCTAATATATTTCCTCCACAAACTTAAATTATATGAGAAAATATTGCAAACTTCATCAGCGTACTTCTATTTGCATAGTTAAGTTGTATGCAAAAGTAGATTAGTGCACATGTCTTTGTTGCATATGAAATTGGTTAGGCCCTTAAAATATGTGGATTAGTGCTTAAAAGTCCTTAAAAAGTGCTTATTTTTTGTGGAAGAAAGAGTGGGAAACAAGCCTCTTAAAAAATATTTATGATTACATTGCCTGTGAATCTAACTTGCGTTTCCCGATTTCCATTTGAGCAAGCTATTGTTACACCACCCACGACAGTGAAGTTCCAAGAAATGTGAACCTACTTCAGATTTGTACTAGTCAACACAATCCTATGCTTACTCATAGCGCCTATGACCCTTTCAAATCCAGGAACATATATAGGTCACATATTACCTAGTGCATCCCATTTCATCATTGAAATTAAGGAAGAAACATTATTCGTGAATATATGGAAAATTCACAAACACATTATTTTCAGCATCAGATTGCTTATAGATGCTATGAGGAAGTATATAATTGCCTTGATTAGCACAAATCTGAAGTTGTTTGAGATTCCTAAGCTTTATTAGCTTAGCTGAATCAGTTACTTGAAATATTATTTTGAAGTACACCAGACCATGCACACATCCAGCTTCGATTTTAGCATTTATTATAAATCAACTGCAGTACTGAACCTTGTCCACCTGATTCATACTGCCCAAAAGAGTACAAAGTTTTTGCATGTTTTAGAGCATGGTTCTATAGAGACTATAATGTATGCCAACCCGACTACCTTAAGAATAAGGAAATTGAAAATATCTGTAGCAAAGGTTTGAAGGCTGGATATAAGAGAGATGACATAGACAGGATACATAGAACTGTAAGAAATCATATGTCTGCGATAACAAAATCAACTAGTAAGACAATGAGATAATGCAGGATCCATCACATATGTCCCAGGCTTTACGTATTGGCAGAAGAATTTATTATGTAAGTACAACATCTCAATAGCAATGAAGCCACTGACCCCATTATCAAATATAATATCAAGCTGCAAGAAGAGACCTTGTGTGCAAAAAAAAAAAAAAAAAAAAAAAAAAGGGTGTGTATGCTATACCATTGGTGTATTCTAACAACACAGAAAAGATATACACTGCTGACCACCCAAAAATGCAACACCAAGAAGGACATGAGATAGCAAAGCCAGATTTACTGGACACATAACAACAGATAAAAAGATGAAACGAGTGAGCTTACAGGCTCATGCGACTTGCGGAACACGCAGACATCAATAGTTTGTATGGCCCCCATGGCTGGCAATAACGGTCGCTAAATGTCGCAGCATCGAACGAAAGAAGCTTTGGATGTGGGCTTGGAGTATGTCGGTCCAGGCTGCTTTTACACGTTGCCACAGTTCATCAGGAGTAACCGTGGGTGGTGCTTGCCGGACCACTCGGTTGCCGATCAGCGACCAAACGTGTTCGATGGGTGACATATCGGGAGAACAGGCGGGCCACGGCAGCAGTGACACCTGGTGGGCCATGAGGAATTGTTGCACAATGCATGCCACGTGCGGGCGTGCATTGTGCTGTTGAAACGTGGCCGCTGGCAGGTCCTGCAGGTAAGGGAGACTACAGGCTCCAAAACGTTGGAGATGTAGCTGTGGCTGTTGAGTGTACCAGCGATGCATACTAGAGGGGTGTGGGTGTCATATACAATTGCACCCCAAACCATAACGCCAGGCAATGCACTGGTATGGCGATGCATAATGCAGGCGTCATACAGTCTCTCGCCGTGGTGCCGCGACACGCGGATCCGACCATCATGGTGTTGCAGGCAGAAGCGGGATTCGTCGGAGAAGACAGTGTCATGCCATTCCGTAGTCTAGGTGCTGCCTCGAACGGCCCACTGCCGCCACACTCGCCGGTGGTGTAACGTCAGTGGTAATCGGAGCAACGGCCGCAGTGCGACAAGTCCCCGCTCCTGCAGACGACTTCGAATGGTACGTGCTGACACAGGTTGTTGCGCAACACACCCTAATTCCTGCACTAACATTCGTGATGTGGCGATGCCAGCCGTCAATGCCCGCCGCACAACATGTCGGTCCTCTCGTTCGGTGGTGTGCCGCAGCTGATGCAATCGCTCACGTCGGTCCGTCCGTCCCTCCTGCACCCACCGAATCCACACTCGCCTCACTGTGGCTGGATGTCGTATCACACGGGTGCCGATGTCTCGGTACGATAAACCGCTGTCGCGATAAGCCACTATTCGTCTTCTCTCGAACTCCGAAACGTGCTGAAATGACTGCCGTATTCTGCAACGAGGCATCAGGAAGCTTCCCACGCACAGGTCCGGCAGCACAACTCACTTCCACTACTTACACCCCACCTTCTGTGCACCTTTCTTATAGTGCTTCTCGGTGGCATGCCGGGCGCACATGATTTGCATATGCCCTGCAATGCTAATCGTTTGCATGTCCTCTCGCGGGCGACGCATGCTGCAAATTTCAGGCCAATCAGATACTTCCTTTTTGGTGTTGCATTTTGGGTGGCCAGCAGTGTGTATATTGGAATGACAAAGCAATCCTTATATAGTAGATATAAAGAACACATGCAAAATGTCAACCAGGGCATGCAAACTACTGCCTTCACCAGGGAAGTTGTGCATTGCTTGGCTGCTCCTGTATGGAATAATATTAGGAGAATTGCCCCTTACACGAACTTTAAAGAGATTTCTACCAGGAAAACAGTTGAAATTCTCTCCAGTAAACTAGCATGCAATGATATAATCTTTATCGAACTACCAATGGTTTGGCGTGCGTTATTAAAAGATGACAACACATTATATAATTGCAGGATTAAACTTCACATAATACTGTTTGTGATGCCACCTACATTATTTTAAAAAAATCATCTTTGTTTCTTGTTCTAATTACCAGCAGTTTATGTCTACTATTTTCTTGAAATAACCTCCCACTGGAGAGCGAAAGCTTGGCAAATTTTTATGTGCATATTGCGCCAGTAAATAAAACGGATTTACTATGCTATAAGCGCTTCTTGAGTGTGCAGTTACCTGGACCTTATTGTCCTGGTTGGTGCAATGGTAGCAGGCTTGAAAAGAAATCAGATGTGGGTTCAATAGCCACTCTCAGACGTGCCAACTCTCCAAATTTAGACGGGAGACTCCAGATTTTTAACCCTTCCTCCCGACCTCCGGATGAATGTCAAATTCTCCTGATTTTCACCGAGAATTAGCTGTTAGGATGGTTGAAATTCCATCAACCACCAAGATTTTGAACCTCCTGTTAAATCTTTTTCTTTCTGCATCTATGCAAGGCACAATTACAGTCGTCAATTTCATACTTTTCCTATACTCCAATCAGCAAAAAAAAAAAAAAAAAAAAAACGCCCCCTTTGGCACAGTTGTCAAAGTGCTGGTCTCAGAAATGCTGAGACATTCACTGATAATAAGCTCACTTTTAAAAAGCACAGACATTTTGAAACCACAGTTTCTAGGCTGAAGGTGAAAAGAAAGACTGTATGGCTTCTGACCAATAGTCCGAGATGGGTCGGATAAGATTTGCTTTAAAAAAATTTCCCCAGTCCGATTGTCATACGACACCTTCAGCAAAGAGATCGCCCTCTCTGGCACTAGAATGCCGGGGAGGGTCAGTAATTGATTGACAGATGGGATCTACCCTGCCTTCTCTGTGCAGTTTAGTCTTTCAATCCCTCGCCTCAACAGTGCAGCACGCATTATAAGTGATGATGAAACAGTTGAACTGTAGCAAATTCACTTAACGACAAAAGGGAGTAGTTACAGTTAGCCTTTCCTTGTAACGAAAGGCGATGTTTGTACGATGCTTTTTGTCATCTTTGCCTTTGTGCACAACCTAAAGAAGAAACGACAAACAGTTGGCTGCTATTTTATTCGTGAAAAGTGAATATCAAAAACATGCGAGCCATTTTACGTTTTCATTATCTTGGAGAATCAACGTACCTGAAAACGAATTTCAGTAGGGGGAGGATGTGTAGATCTTGTAGATCTTCGAGCTGGTTTTTTTTTTTTTTTTAATCCAGAACTTTTAGTGGACCAATGATACTACTTCTGGAAAATATTGATAAAAATTAGCGCTCATGGGATTTTATGAGCTGTAAAAATCTCCCGATTTTCAGATTTTGAAGGTTGTCATGTCTGGACTCTAGAGAGATGTCATTTTCACGTTTTCCAAGGAGATGTTACGTGGCAAACACTGAATTAAAAGCATCTGCTTGCTGGAAGCAATTTATTCGTGAATTTCCCATGTATTTTTTATGAAAAATACTTCTTTATTAATTCCTGTGAATAATTACATCTTTCTGCTTTGCCCACTTTTACAGTAGTTCTCCCCCCCCTCTTTGCTGCTGGTACACTTTTTCTATCTCCATATTCACCACAATGAATTAATTTGTACACTTTCATTTTTAATTTTATCATTCTCATTATGCATAAATGAATCATTCTCCATAACAAACAATGAAGGGTACTAAATAGTTTGTTCAGATTTACATGATTTTTGTTCCCTTTCCATTAATTATGTTATTGTGTGTAGAAAAAAAACTTTTTTTTTCTGCATAATAAAACTCCATTTTCAATGTTTTTAGCTCAGCATCAGTGGATGATGGATGGGAATATAATGACTCAGAGTGCATGCAAGTGGATGAGAAAAAGACTACTTAATCAGATATTTGCTGATACATATTTGTGTGAAATTGTATATTTCATTGTAAAAACAATCATGATCATTTCTCACAAAGTTATAATAAATTCACGCACTTCTTTTTTTTGAAAATTGTGCGTAAAAATAAATTTATTTTATTGGAATATGAAACAGATGTGATGTGTTTTAGTGGAGACTTTTCATTTGCTACTTTTCTGTGACAAAATGAAACATAACTGCCATATACTGCAAATAAACAAAACCAATTTCAGTAATGAAGTCTTTAATTACCATACTACAATCACACAAAAAAAGAACGTCACAATATAAAAACTAAACAAAAAATACCACTGGTATTTCTGAAGGTAACAACCAATCGCCCTGTACAGTAGTACTGACTGAGCAATTGTTTTGATAGTGAAAAATAAATGCAATATAAATGATTTATTTGGTAACAACAAAAAAGAGTAGAAAATTTTATGTTGTTCATTGAAACTCCATGTGACATTGCTTGCTTGCTGCTTGAACAACGAAAAGTGTTTTCAGGTAATTTCACCATCTGAAATACATGAAAATGAATTCCAAGATTAGCTTTTACTTCGCTAGGTTTCATTGATTGATAAATCAAATACGTGAACATTTTTCTCGTTATCTCTGTAGACTTAATTAATTATTTTAATCGATAAATCCAGTAAAGTAATAATTCTTTCTCCTGTGTGTCGGACTTAAGCCAAATAATGACGCATAGGATTTTTCATCTTTTCAGCATTAGTGATATTTAGATTAGAATAATATGATAGAAACTTTTTTTTGAATGTGTGATCTTATTCCTTTAATTTGAATACAAATCTCTCAGAAAGAAATACCAATGTGATATTCACATGGTCTTCCAACTAGGTTTAGCTAGGTCTCCGATTTGAAAATTTTTTTGAGAAGTCAATTTCTTTCACCACACATTAAATAATGAAAAATGTCTCTGAGCTTGCATAGTATTATAACCCTTAGATGCTCCAGTTCATCAAAGAATGAAAGAATTTATCAGTTTTTTCCCTTGTATAGAAAAAGTGTTGTGTGATCACTGGCAAAAAAACTTGCAGAAAGCAATTCCACATTGTAAATGACGGTCTGTTAGCATGGATTAATTTTTATCTATGGTAATACGACTCTGTTGCACTAGTGGAGAAATGAAGATATTTCAAAAATCTAAGAAGATATAAGTTGCCTCACAAGGATATTCATCGAAGAGCTGAAACATTGTGACCAGCGTGCCTTTAGGCAAAACAAAGCAACTGCAGGAAAATGACGACGGGTATGAAGGTCATGAAATGGTATAAATCACACCTGATACTGAGCACTGTTAATCAGTGTTATTCTTGTTCTTCACAGAGGAAAGGCAGCAGTCCTAAGTGAGTTTGACAAAGGCCAAATTGTAATGACCAGTCTACTGGTCATTACAATTTGGCTTTGCACGACTGCAAGGCTTGTGGGGTTTGTACGGTCAGCAGTGGATGGCACCTCCAAAAAGTGGTCCGAGGAGGTAAATGCCAGAAACTGCTGGCAACATGTGTGCTGACAACAGCTTATTGATGCTAGGGGTGAGCGAAGTATGTTGTCCCCGATGTATGAAGTTTGCATGAAATTCAAACTGAGTATAAATAAGGGAAAAACCAAAGTTATGGTTTTTGAGTGAGTAATTGGTAGTACTGAATGTAATATAAGTATAAATGGCACAGTGCTTGACTAGGTGAGTGAGTTTGTGTATTTAGGAAGCATGTTTGAGAGAGAGAACAAATTGGATGTTGAAATTAGTAGGCCAGTGAATTCTTCATTGAAAGTCATGGCTGCTCTGGGAGGTTTTCACAGGAATGATGGGTCTCAAGAGAGTCCCACATGGCTGTGTATGAAAGTGTAGTTGTCCCTACTCTGATGTATGACAGTGAAACCTAGATACTACAGAAGAAACATGGGAGTCATTTGCGTGCTGGAGAAATGTGTTACTTAACGGGGGGGGGGGGGCAAGACACCTTCCTTTATGAGTGTGTGAAGAATGATGTGTTGCAGTTGTGTGATGTGATTTTTTTTTTTTTTTTTTTTGATTGGAAGTTTAACGACCACCGTGAGCAACTCAATGGGCTATAAGCAGTCGCCCGTCCCTAATTTAGGGTCACTGGTTCCAGGGAAGGGAGAGAGCCAGTGCCGTAAAACAAACACAACATCCATGCCTGACCGTGATTCGAACCCGGACCCCTTACGGACGAATGATCAGAGGCCAGCGCCTTAGACCACTGCGCTTTGATTCTAGAATTCTAGAATTTTGATGTGATGTGATGAAGCAAAATGTTGTTAGCAAGGTGGAGACTAATATGCTTCGGTGGTTTGGCCATGTTGAAAGAATGAGTGATGAGATGCTTACTAAGAAAATCTCTTTAGCCTAAGTGGCAGGAAGGAAAGGCAGAGGAAGGCCAAGGAAGTCATGGGAGGATCAGATTCAGGAGTGTCTGCATGAGAAAAAGATTATAAGTATGAAGTATAGAAGATCTTGTGTATGGTGTGTGATGGATGTCAGTGAAGCCCGAGTTATATGTCAAGATCGCTGTAAATGGAGAAGTTTGATGCGGCATCAGTAAGTAAAAATTATCTGGTAGTTTGTATTTCTTTTTGGAGCTGACCTCTGAATCTCAGAGAACAGCTTAGTGGTATGTATGTATGTAACGAGAAAATGGAAGGGATACTGTGGTGCAGCTTGCCGGTAATTTGAATACTGGTGATGGGAGTAATGTGTCATATCACAAAGTACATCAAAATCTGCTGAACATGGGACTGAGTAGCCACAGGTCATTCTGAGTGTCCATGCTAACCTCGGTTCACTGTCAAAATACATTGGGCACACAAGCATCAAAACTGGACCCTGATGATTGGAAGAAGGTCATATGGTCCAGTGAATCTCATTTCCTGTTGGACCACGTGAACGGCCGGTTTTGTGTGAGTTGTTTACCTGGGGAAGTTTTGGAACCAGGATGCACTGTGGGATGAAAACAACCTGGTGGAGGAAGTGTAATGCTTTGGACAATGTTCTGGTCCAGTCATTCATGTTCAGGAAACTATGATGTGTATCATCTACCTAGACATCATTGGAGACCATGCACATCCTTTCATGACAATGATATTCTTCTCTATTAGTGCTTTCTTTCAGCTGGACAATGAGCTGTGCCACACTACCCGAATTTTTCAAGAAAGGTTGGTGAAACATGAGAAAGACTTCCAGGTATTGCCTTGGCCTTCAAATTTCCCAGATATTATCAATTCAATCAAGAATATGGGATTTGTGTTGGAACAGCAAATCCGATCTACAGCAGCTCAACCGTGTAACTTACCAGAGTTAAAGGATCTGCTGGTAATGGGTTGGTACCAGGTACCACAAGACACCATTAGAATCTTGTAGTACCTATGCCTTTCCAGGTAAGAGCTGTTTTGGCGGTACATGGAGAATGAGCATCGTATTAGGCAGGCGGTCATAATGTTTTGGCTGTTCTGTGTAAGTGTTTTCCGAAAGAACACATGTGCAGTTATTATTTTGGTGTAGCCATTATGTAACTATGCTATTGTTTTTTGTTTGATAAACTGACGTCAGAATTTTTTTGAGCTTATTGCAGTAGTAACACACACACACACACACACACACACAAACACAAATATTGGTGAACGGAAGTTTCTTTTTCCTTATGTGTTATCTATTTAGAAAATTTAAAAACTGCATCTCAGTGTTGTCAGTCTTGGCTTTAAAAGAAAAATCACCCATAAATTCAAAAATTTCCCTAACTTAAATGCAATATTTTCATAGCTGACAAACACTTTTATAGGACTTAAGTTATTTTACTTTTCTGTTTTGGTGGTTAGCTTAAATTGATTTGTATTTGTAATATGAGTTGATGTAAGAAACAGTAAAAATTTCCTGATATCATTATTTTGGGTAATATAAGGACCAAAGATATAAAAAGGATAGGATGAAACTTATGACCATGATGGGCGAAACACCTAACAATAATAACAAATAAAGGTAACTCGATCACGCTAGTTACGTTACATGAAAAAAACTTTTACAAGAAAGTTCGTAAGTTGGGAGCTTTTGACCTTATCTTAGGTCTTCATCACGCCAATGGAGGACTAAGATTGTTGCCAGATTCTACATTTGAATTTTTCCTATTTTTGTTGCCAAAACTTAGAATTGATCTCTGATCAATTGATCAATTCTAAGTTTTGGCAACAAAAATAGGAAAAATTCAAATGTAGAATCTGGCAACAATCTTAGTCCTCCATTGGCGTGATGAAGACCTAAGATAAGGTCAAAAGCTCCCAACTTACGAACTTTCTTGTAAAAGTTTTTTTTCATGTAACGTAACTAGCGTGATCAAGTTACCTTTATTTGATGAAACTTATACAAAGGGTATCACAATATAGTCTGTGAAATCTTTTTCCTGTGAAGACTTCTTTTTAACGACAAAAGGGAAAAATAATCACTCTCAATTATTGAAAAAAATTTGATAACGTGTTCCTTTCATGACAAAATTCAGGTATTTCTACTTACAAAAATTTAGGTCGCAAATAAAGTATGCATTTTTGCTTTACAAGCCTATCTTTTTTTAACAGAAATTTTTTTGTGATCTTGTACGATTTTAATTTTTCTTTCAAAAGAATCGGTATCGAAAAGAGTGAGGATCGACTTACAGAGCTAGGGCCAGATTTTTTTTCAAATGAATCGTTAAATGGGTGTTTCCCTGAAGGACATGCTCATTATTATGTGATTTTGGCTAACATTAAGTATTTTCTATTTTTTTCGAATTTTTTGCAGAAAGCAAAAGTGTTTTTTGTGCGCTTTAGAAAATGATGCATAAAAAGTGTTAAAAATTACTTGAAATTACTTCTCGTTGAAAAACAAAAGTGCATAAATTTTGATCTTAAGCTAAATTCCAGTTTTTTCAGTTATTGCAAATACATTGCGCAATGACTAGAATAACTATCGAGTACTAATTGCTAAAGGGCAATGGCACATTGAGTGTCAGATGAAACATTTAACCGCAAAGTTTAAAGTTCATCTAACAAGGCATCTTAATATGTAATTATTACAGTTTTTTTTTTTTTTTTTGTCATTTTCAACTTGAAAAAGTGCGGTCATGACATATTGTCGTCTGGTGAAATATCTTCTTTTGTTAAATGTATAAAAACTAGAAAAGGTACATAGGTCACTACCATCATCATTCAATAAATACATTTGTGCGCAGCTTTATCATACAGTGCATACCTTACCTCACAAACATTAACCTTACATGAGATTACATTCCAGAAATTGGTTCTCAGGTATGGAATCAGCAGATAAAAAATATTTCACGATATTGATTGGCGATTTTTAAGTGTTCCAGTCAGAGCCTTAGATGTAACAATAATCAAAAATCATGTTTGTTTGACTGATATTCACATTAAAAATATAATTAAATACTGCAGCAGTCCTAATAACATGCTTCAAGTATGTTGCAACAGCTCATAAGTATATGACATCACAGCAAATGATGACACATTCATACTTCCACCTTATTGTAACAATTTCAAAGGCATGATTCGTGTGAGTGGCAACAGTTTTGTTGTGTGTACTGTGTTATGGAATATAATGCATGCAAATACAATGTATTGCAAATACATTTATTATGTGATTTTGGCTAACATTAAGTATTTAATGCAAATACAATGTATTGCAATATTTAAAATTCCTGGACAAACCCATGCTGAGAACATTGGGTTTGTCCAGGAATTTCAAATTGGAAAAGGTTTCAGAGGTGGATGAAAGAATTTGTGAATGTTAAATGAAAGTAAATTTTTTGAAGGCTAAACATTTTTTATAGTGAAATATATAGGTTTTAAACCTAGTATTAAAAATGGGGAAAATTTAAAAAATAAATAAATAAATAATTGGAGACATGTTGAACGTTTTACAGTTAAAGAATAGTTAAAACTGGGTATATATATTTTCCAAACTACACAGCATTATTTTTATCTCTCATATCTAAATGCTTCCCTCTAAACAAGGCTAAAGCAAAGAAGCATTACTGTGGGTTGCTGGAGCAATGGATATTGATATTTCCACAAATCTTGTGCTTTATATATATATATATATATATATATGACAAGAAAAACTAAAAAAAGGAAACAAACTTGTATTCGTTGAGTTCAAATTAAAAAAAAATATTGCATTATGATAAAAGATACTCCAAAGTAGAACTGTAAAATTCATGAAAGGGCTATGACTGCTTTTGACAGCTGCACTGTTTGATAATAAAAAAGACTAATACTTATAAAAAAAAAAAAAGAAGGATTGTTAAAATTTTTTTTCATGTGTGGGAGGGGATGTTTCAGTAAAGTAAATATAGGGTGAGTGTTGGAAGGGTATTGGGAGGATTAGTATAATCCCTGGCTGAGAGAAAGCAAGCCACACTGAATTGTATAGTTCCAGTAATAAAATATATGCAATCTAACAATATTGGAATACTGAACTAAAAACACCTAAAATAATGTGAAAGTTTTTGCAAAACCACTGAATGAAGTTCCACCAAATTTACTGAGACTGTATCAGAAACACAATTCTGCTTTCTCTTTCACTTTAGTGAGAGTGTAGAAAACTAAAAGTACCTCTTGGCCATGGACTAGCTGTTTCAGGATATACAGTGAAATTTTTCTGTTGTGTTTCCCATTTTTATTATTATTATTTATTTATTTGCAAAACTGACTGTCAAATAAGGATGCAGATATATTTCTCTATCAGGAGTTAGAAGATTTGTTGGAATTTCGGCATTAGACAAAAGAAGCCAACCCCTACCCTCCCTCCAAAGTGCTAGTAAAAATTGCAAGTTGTACCTCTGCATATTTTCCTCTGTAGTTGTTGTATACACTTTATGCTGTACTAAGTACTTTCTTGAAATATATTGCCTTGTTTCTAATCTCAGGAAAGTAGCAATTTCATTTAATCACAAATACTGAGTTTAACTGTAATTATCATTTGGAATCATTCGCTTTGGCTTCTTTTAGAATTTTTACAGTATACTTTTCTATGAATTGTATGCCTTGCATTGGAGACTTTTTTGAAGTGTTAAAAAGGTGAAATAAAAGTGCTAACTATGTAATGTTTCCCACTCTCCACATCTATTAGTTTATTGTCTTTAATCATAATGGTTACTTAATTTTACATTATAAATTTCAGAATTTCCTTAAAGCAGTTTAAATTTGGGATAACATTTTATCGGAATATGTTTCATGACGGGTAATAAGATCGCGAAACAAAAAACGTTTTCATGTATAACTTTTTTTTTAGTGGAAAAGCTACATAAAATAAAAACCTGAGAACCATTTTTGGAATTAAAACACCAAAATTACACTGAATGCACCAAAGAGCTATGTATAAATTGTTTCAGCATAGTATATAAAACCAGAACAGCTTTAAACAAATCTGCATCTGGTTTTGAAGTAGAGGAAGACAAAAGTGGAACAACTAACCATGCAACAGTTTAGTCTTGACTAGGCAAAGTGTTGCACACCATTTTTGCTTTGCATCGCTAACAACAACAACAACAATGACTTAAAATTAATTTTCAATACGAATAGCCTCTTGTTAGAACAAATGGAATGTTATACAAATCTTTATTACAGCACGCAATATTAGAACATATTATTTTTAAAACGTTAAGCTATATATTTACCACTTTTAGCACTTCTCTGAAGAGCGATTTGAAAACATCAAATACAGGGTGATTGTTTTAAAGGTAAACCAAAAAAAAAAATGCTTAAAAATGCAAAATATACAAACGACAGTTTTTCAAATTGGTGAAAGCATTGTTTAACTATAGTATTCTCTTAAAAGAAGTATGAAAAGGAAAATGGTGGCCACCGATTTCCATGCCCACCTTTCTCACTGGAAAAAGTTTCAACTTCCACTCGAAGTTCTGCCACCATGGTGCCTGGTAGTAGTCAACACTTTCAAAATAATAAGTATTTCTAAGATTCTGAATACAGCAATAAATTTTTGAAAGAAATGAGTACATCAGATGCAATGTTCTAGGCTGTAAAATTATGAGTGGAAGAGGTCCAGAGAGATGTGTGGATGTGTCATGATCATTTGTAGAATGTCACATCGATAATTTGTATTAGAAAATAGCTGTCAAACTTCCAAGTACATGCTAAGTACACATGAAACAGATCAGATCAGATCAGATCATATGTAGAGGATTTTAGGAAGGGAGTGTCTGACCCCAGGTCTTAAACAACCCTTAGAAATACGAAGCTAGAAGATTTGGGCTAGAGTGGCCGATAGGAAAGCGAGGTAGAAAGGGAGAGGGGACGCCCTTATTTATAACGGGGGGGGGGGGGGATAAATGAAGCAGGTTCAGTGGTATACATACACACACACACACTATGGGTGCATGCCCTCTGGATCATGTAAGTTCATTTATTTCAATTATTAATTCACTAACTACTTTTTATTTCTGAATGATTGAGCTCCCTGTGAGCTTAATGAAGAGGATATAAATTAGAAAAGAAATATACTGAATTAAAGAAGAGTGATTATTTATTTTAGGGTATTGTTGATCAGTATACTTGTGGGAAATCCTTATCCTAGTAGCAAGAATACATTTGATCAGTGTACATGAAGTTACTTTTACCGAATGGTGAACTAGTTCATGATGGCCGTTATGTTCCAACAAAAAACAATTTACACCAACTGACTGGCAAATTTTACCACTGGTCTTCATTCGTCGGTGTTTTAAATATCTAAAAAATATCAACAGTTTTTAAAAAAAATTTTGTTCACAACACTTTTTAGCTTGAGGTTTAACGAGCACAGTGAACAACTCGATGGGCTATAAGCAGTCTAAATTAGGGTCCATGTTCTATTTAGGACCACTGTTCCAGGGAAAAGGGGAGAGCCAGTGCTGTAAGACAAACGCAACATCCATGCCTCACGGGATTCGAACACGGACCCATCTCGGATGAATGGTCAGAAGCCAGCGCTTAGACCAATGTGGCACACAACATCTTACCATTGCGTGCATTGCTAATTTTGATACAATTCCCATATAATGATGCATAACAGCTCAGACCAAGTGCCCATGGGAGATGGTCTTTTGAAAGTTTGCTTATATAGCAAAAATCTATATACATTTAGCCAGTTATAAATTTATTATGTCACAGTGGTCTAACGTTGATCTAATGTCCGTATGCTGTTGCGGTTGTGAATTTTATTAATGTGCAATATTAGAGTAACTGGTGAACAAGTCCAATAAAACGATTTTTAAGATGATGCCAAAAGAGTATGTCGAGTAGAAAAACATCTGTACTCTAGATGACGATCAAGGTGTATAAATTGTTAAAGATATGTGCAGCTCGGGAAGCCATCACATCATTCGGAAGCCATGGCTGAATTTTCACGATCTTTGTTCAGAGATTCTCTTGTAACCAGCTTTTGGCTGTCATCATCACTCTGTTCCATACACGTCAGATGAATTGCGTAATCCCTACAATTCCGGTCTCGCACCAGCCAACCGAGTGTATGTGTGCCACTGGATGTACACTTGTAGGCCAAATCGTTAGGAAAACCTATATATATATATATATAATCATCACTGTCAACCATTATCAATCTACTGCTTAATGAAGGTCTCCCCCAAGTTTCTTCCACAATGGTCTGTCTTGTGCCAGTCTCCTCCATGTTACGGCTCATACTTTCAAATTTCATCCACCCACATCCTATGTGGTCTTCTTCTGAGTCTTTTCGTGACCCTTGGAATCCAGCCTAAAATTTCAGTTGTCCGTCGATGGTCTGTCCTGGCAATATGTCCAGCCCATTGCCATTTCAGGGATTTACTCTGATTATGATGTCTTCCACTCTTGTCATTTTTCTGATCCACAAGTTTCTCCTCTTATTTCTCCTGGTTACACCAAGCATACACCTTTCTATGCTGCTTTGAGTTGTCTGCAGTCTTTGTATATCTTTTTTAGTTAAGGTTCACGTCTCTGCACCATACGTAAGCACTGAAAGGATGTATTGATCAAATACTTTTCTTTTAAGACATAATGACATATTGCTCTTGAAAATTATACTGTTTCTTCCAAAAGCTCTCCAGGCAAGTCTTATAATCCGATTAATTTCTTGATCAATGTGTTCGCCAGAATGAAACCCATGCAATGGTGAAAGAGGAATGATTATTGGGGTGAGGAAGGTGGGTGCCAGAATTTCAGCAACTGCAGGCATTATTGCATGTTTGATGGTGGCCCTTGTGAATTTGTGGAGCGAATAGTCCGACGAAGAACACACATTGCCATCTTCCCCCAATGCACCAGATAGGTGAAACCAACATTGGTTGACAGTCTAGGTGAACACTGGTTAGCACTTGCTTCTCAGGACAACAGAAGGCCCTCTATCTCTTAATTACCGGCAACTACATCTAAAATGCACTGAGAAACATTTTGTACCACACAATACACCGTACGCTGTTGTAGATGGAAATAAGGAGTCGGCGGCGGCATGTCCATGTGTCCATCAGGCAGCGTGACTGCACAGTGGATGAATTGAAAAAGAGCTCTGTGGTCCGGAGAGTCCGGGTTCCAGCTCCAAGATGGGCGAGTTCATATTGGACGCCTCATTGGTGAACAGCTGCGACCAGTTCTGCATTGTTGGGCGGAAATAGGCCGGCAGCGGCATGGGGATTGTTTTCATGGACACTACAAGGTTCTCCTCATCCCCGTTGAACAGACCCTCACTGCCAGATTTTACTTAAGCATTGTTTCGGACTAACTATTGCTTCACTTGGTGGCCGTGTATCCGGACAGCACTGGACTGTCTCCGAAAGACAACGCCCCTTGTCACAAAGCCCAAATTGCACATAAATGTTTCGTGGATCATGTGACAGAATTTCTTGTGCTTCCTTGGCCACAAAATTTCCCCGACTTGAATCCCATCGAGCATTTGTAGGATGCAATGGAACGCAGCACTAGCCGGCCCATGCCAGTGTCTCTCTCTGTCACTGAATTCCAGGACGTCATTCTGTCCAGCTTATACAGAATAACCTGAGAACACCTTCTGCGGTCATGTGGAATCTATGCCAAGCCAACTGCAAAATATTATCGCAGGAAAAGGCTGTCTAACGCCTATATAATAGGCTACGTCTGCCCCTAACGCTCTGACATCATTCAGTAATTGTAGCGCCATCTGTTTTTATCCGTTGGCCGAAATTGGAACTAAGCTCTCCGCTATTGCACGTTATGTAAAATCAAGGAGAAATACTGAAAGATAAAATAAAGTTAGTCCGACAAACGACTTCCTGTGTGGCAACACACATGTGCTCGAACAACTGTCTGTGACGTTTGTTCTGTTACGTAGGTGTTATGTCATGTGTTATTTCATTTTTTTCGCATTGCACTGTAATTTCATGAAAAGGAATCAGCATTATTTTATTTCATAAAAAAGGAACAAGTAAAATTGTTTTAACGTACTGTGACCGTCATATGACGGGTTAAAATCTATTAACCCATATAAATAGGCTTCTGTCATGGGAATATTATGAAAATCTTGTTGTTGGTGACCTATCTTATAGACTGCCCATTAATAATTCAACCATTTATTATAGTTATGTATATGTATTTTACGATTTGTGTTATAAAAATTTCAGGCTCAACTTTTTCACCCGTGCATGGCACGGGCTGTGAGCTATTAATGCTAAGGTTTATGAGTGTATAGACATCATTATTCTCTTCCTATAAATTGAAATAGTGACTTCATTTACACATCAGAGCTGCCAAATTAGCTCAACTCCTTTCTTCCGATTACCTGTCTTGTAGCTTCAAGTCTTAAACCTTGGACTGGAAGAACTAAAAACGCAGTGCTACGAAATTATATTAAGAGACTGTTTTCTTCACATACTGCTAACACAAGAAACAGTTTTCATGCCAGCATATTTAACACATGTATGTAAATCTGATTTTTTCACTCTCCCTTCTCTCCGAAAAAAAAAAAAAAAAAAAAGTCTTGTGCTTTTACGGTTTGCAGCTGCTAAGAAATCTCACAACATGATGTAGAACTGCTCATTTAGAATTTGAAGAACGGTTTTTTGTGGCTTAGGTTTACCTATAAAAATCACTCCTGCACTATGAGAAAAATTTCTGTACACATTTTTCAACAGTTATGAAATATTTTGCATTTATCACAACACACATTATTTTGAATAAACATGCTCTCGCATGTTGACAAAACATTTTGTATAAATTTAAGTTATTTTATTTTACCATGAGCACCAAGAAGGTTCCTTTAAAGAACTAACGTCAGTAACTTCTTTCATGTACTGTACTTACTTATTTAATATTCGTGAACGTAAACAGACATTCATTTCCTGGAGGAACTATATTCAAAATACAAATGTATTACAATTCTTGTATTTGTTTATTCTGTAATTTGTCCATGTACAATTTTGAGTTACAGCTGATGGAAGATCTCTTGCTGGACAACATAGTTCAGATAAAAGATTTCAGGTTTCTTTTTCACTTGGTGATGGCAAGATTTCAGGTTTCTTTTTCACTTGGTGATGGCGAAGCTTAAATATTCTCCTTCAGATGCATTCTTTAAATAAAGATCTATAATTTAACTTATGCTAAAAATTCTGTGAGATATTCTTTTTTACTGTTACAGAAAATATTGTGTTATTTAATATGCAGAGCATTGCTTGTTATTACAGGAGGATTGTGTAATTTGATTTCCATACTCTTGCACATAATAACAGAAAAAATGCGTAATTTAACTTATATAGGTACAACACTTTTCTTTTGCTTTTTATTAACTTCCATACTCTTGTACATTATATGTAGCAGAAAAAATCTGTAACTTAACTTATATACAATACTTTCCCTTTGCTTTTCATTAACTTCCATGCTCTTGCACGTTATAACAAAAAAACTCTAACTTAACTTATATACACTTTTCTTTTGCTTTCTATTAACTTCCAGCTCTTGCACATTATAATAGAAAAAATTTGTAACTTAACTTATATGCAACATTTTTGCTTTTCATTAACTTCCATAGTCGGATATTATGACAGAAAAAATGTGTAACTCAACTTATATACAACACTTTTTAATTTTATTAACTTCCATACTTTTGCACATTGTAGCAGAAAAATGTGTAACTTAACTGATATACAATACTTTCCTTTTGATTTTTATTAATTTCCATGCTCTTGCACAGTATAACAGAAAAACTGTGTAACTTAACTTATGTACTCATTTCTTTTGTTTTTTTATTAACTTTCATATTTTTGCACATTCTAACAGAAAACAACAACAATGTGTAAATTAATTTATGTACACTTTGCTTTTGCTTTATATTAACTTCCATGCTCTTGCATATTATAACAGAAAAAAGGTGTAACTTAACTTATATACAACACTTTTATTTCGATTTTTATCACCGCAAAACATGCACTATTTTACTAACAACTTAGAAGAAACAAAAACCTGGGATCCTTTTTTGTTTAAGGGTTTGACAACCACCGTGAGCAACTTGATGTGTTATAAGCAGTCGCTCGACCTTAATTTAGGGCCACTGGTTCCAGGGAAAGAAGAGAGCCAAGACTGTACGACAAACACATCATCCATGACTGACCTAGATTCGAACTCAGATCCATCTCGGATGAACAGACAGAAGCCAGCGCCTAGACCTCTGCGCCACCGTGGAGGCCAACCTCGGTTTCAACTTTAGTGGATAGAAAAAAGTATAAATAATAACAAAATGCTAGACTGCTCCGAAAAAAGAACAAAAAAATCATGCATTAAGGCCAAAGGTGGACCGACACCGTACTAATATATGCTAATAAATGCTATGTTGTGTTTCTCTTCTAGGTGTCCGGTGACTTTTGTCAATATAGTGTATATTCATCTCTTGACACGAAATCGCAGGTTTTTTTTCGCATCAGCTGACTAACTAAGTTTAATAGAACTCTCTGTAGAAGAAGAAATTCTGATTAATTCCAGCTGACGCGTGGAAGAAGAATTACACATTTTTCGAAGCGCTGTATAAAGAATTCTCATTGATTCCAGATGATGTGTGTTGAAGATGCATCGCACAGAACAAGGCCAGGAGATTCATTTTTATGTTCGGGCACGAAAACAGCATAAAAGCCCTAATTTGCCTATATGATGGAATTCGAACTCACATCTTCCTTCTCCGGAGTCGGATATTCTACCACTTGAACCACACCGACGAAGGATAATTGCTGCAACTTTGCCATCTTGACATGTGTGTCACCTCTGAGGTAGGTACGTCACATCTTTTCAGAAACGTTTAAGAAGGAAGCGTCAAATAACAGCCGACAATGAAAACTCAGCATTTCAATACGTGAGAAAGTAAATGAAATTAGATGTGAAAGAGTTGATAATGGTTAAAACTGACATAACAAAAGCGTAAAACAATATTAGAAACGTAAGTATTGCCTAGCGTATAAAAATAATTAACTGCATGTCCTATTGATTTTAGTACAGTGTAGTGTTTTGTGTTTGAAACTAAGCTGCTGTCAGGGTGGCGCAATGGTCTAAGCGATGGCTTCTGGCCATTAGTCCGAGATGGGTCCGGGTTCGAATCCCGGTGAGGCATTGTGAAAACAAATTTGTCCATGACGGGGATCCAAATCGCGCCCCTCACTCCGGAGTAAGTTGCTCTCCCAACTAAGCTATACAGACTGAATGTATCGCTGCAGATACCTTTGTAGTACGTCACATCATCACTCTCTTATTTTTTTTTTTAGTTTTGAAGCGAACAACGGATTTTCATTAATTCTTAACGATGTGTGGAACAAACATCACACATTTTTCGAAGAACCCAACGGACAGTTCATCCATTTATACGTTCGGGAGCCAGTGTGAAAACACAAATTTGTCCACCCTCTCACTCCGGAGTAGTTGCTCTCCCAACTAAGTTATACGGACGAAATGTATCGCTGCAGATTTGTCGTCTTGACACGTGCTTTACCTCTGTTGTACGTCACAACATGGATGTTGTGTTTGTCTTCAAGCACTGGCTCTCTCCCTCTCTGGAACCAGTATCCCTTAATCAGGGACGGACGACTGCCTACGGCCCATCCAGTTGCTCACGGTGATCGTTAAAGTTCCAAAAAAAAAAAAAAAAAAAAAAACCCGAGCAGTCACGTAAGGACATTGATGACACCAGCATCAGTAGTTTTAAAGAAAATTCCAGTATCCAGTCGGAAAATCCACTGTATCCTTTTTCATTCACTCTTATTTAATTAAATTAGTGTTATGTTTCCATACATTCACTACTTAAAATTCTGGAATAATATAACTGTTGAACTTACATGCATTTACTTTATTGTATGGGTTCATTAAATACCTTGACACTATGCCAAAATATAATATCTAGCCAAAATATAATATTTAGCCAAAATATAATATCCAAAATAGGATAAGACATTTAAGAGGGACTAAAAAGAAACAACATCATTCTCAAAGACACAAAAAGTCAAGTCAAAAACAACTGACACATTCACATAATTTATGGAACCCAGTCCCAATATTCACTCACTGATTTAAATTAACATAAAGGGAATTTCGGCCAAATTTTTAAATACATGATATATTTATCTCCTTTGCACCTTCTAAGTTGAAATGCTGGAGATAAAACTTATTTCATCTGCAGGAATAGCAACAATTCATCAATTTTGAAGTACATTTAACAACTACAGTCATTTTAATAACAATTAATCACTTTACGAATATGTTAAAAATGTTCTTAAGATGCAGATTAAGACTGAATCAGTACGACATATTGTTTTCTGCATTACTTTCATGCACAATTTGCAAACAAGTTATGCATTAGGTTATACACTTAATATATTAAGAAACAGTAATGTTCAGAAGCATTTTCAGCTTTAGCGGAGACATATTGATGACACATTCTTTTGCTTTATTCTGAAACTCAAACACCTTGTCAGAAAAGATCATCACGGGTGAGATATGAGAATCACTGTGTGCTCCTTTTCACATACTAGGAAAATTAGCGTTTAGGTTTTCTGACGAATACATAGAATGCCAAAGAACTGACATTTTGAGAGATTTCAAACAGTTAGTTCGATCTGGGGAGACCGATCAACTAGCTATCAAACCTTTAAAATTAGAATAAAATCGAGAGAGTACATGGTGCTCTTTGTAGATAATTTATACTATGCATTTTTCGCATGCCAAGATCTTTGTGGGTGTGAAATACAACGAGTGATTCGAGAGTATACATTTTAAAGCTTTTTTGTATGACGTGTACCGCTAATTTACATATCCGACATCTCCCCACGTTGTCATGTGACCGTAATTAGTCCAGAGTATAAAATGTGACACAGAAGTTTGGCAAACAGTCAAACGCACTTGCACATCGGTAGGCGAAAAATGGCAAGCGATACTGCATTTATTAGACACTGCATTCGTTACGAATTTCATCAATTTATTAGACACTGCATTCGTTACGAATTTCATCAAGAAAAAAGTGCTGCAAAAGCATGTGCAACGATCTGTTCTGTTCTGGGGGATAATATTGTATCGAAAAGCACATGTGAGTTTTGGTTTAGACGGTTTAAAGCAGGTAATTTTGATGTTAGCGATCAAGAACGTAGCGGCGTCTCGTAGATGGTTGCACATGAGAAACTGCAAGCATTGCTGGATGGTTTGTCTCCAATGTAAAAAGAACTAGCTGAACAAATGGGGGTAACTCAACAAATCATTTCCAATCGTTTACGCGCAATGTGAAAGAGTCGGAAGGAAGGAAAATGAGTGCCACATTGCCTGAGCCAGAGGAACAAGGATGAGCGTGTCATGAAGTGTTTGAATCTGTTGAATAAACAACACAGAAAGTCTTTCCTGTGGAAAATCGTTATGGGTGATGAAAAGTGGATATGACTCGACAATCCCAAATGCAAAAAACACTGGGTATATCCCCCCGGTGAAGCAACGACTTCGACACCGAAACGTAATATTCACTCCAAGAAAGTTCTGCTGTACATCTGGTGGGATATGAAGGGTGTGCTCTATTATGAACTATTGAAACAGGGTCAAACTGTTACTGCTGATCACTACAAGCAACAATTGCTGCGATTGAACCAGGAAATCTGTCGGAAACGTTTATTTACAGGCAAAGGAAAATTACTGCATGATAACGCTAGGCCGCATGTTGCGATATCGGTCAAGGAAACGTTATTGACCCTTGGCTGGGAAGTTTTGGAGCACCCAGAATATAGTCCCGACATAGCCTCTTCAGACTATCATTTGTTCCGATCGATGCAACATGGTTTGTCGGCTGTACAGTTCCGGACATGTGACGAAGTGCAAAAATGGGTTGACGACTTCATCGCGTCACTCGACGAAGTATTCGTCATGGCTGGAATCTATCAGCTGCCCGACCGATGGCGGAAGGTGATGGATAATGATGGCGCATATTTTGATTCGTAAAGGTATTGTTTCTCTCAAATTACATGTTGCCTTGTCTTAAAACACTTTAAAACTTATTTGTATGTATAATACATCATTTTAAAACTTGCCGCCCCGGTGGCGCAGTGGTCTAAGGCGTTGGCCTCTGATCATTTGTCCGAAGGGGTCCGGGTTCGAATCCCGGTGAGGCATGGATGTTGTGTTTGTCTTACGGCACTGGCTCTCTCCCTTCCCTGGAACCAGTGACCCTAAATTAGGGACGGGCGACTGCTTATATCCCATTGAGTTGCTCACGGTGGTCGTTAAACCTCCAATCAAAAAAAAAAAAAAAAAAAACTTTCGACAATAGCACCTAACCCCTTTTTCCCTCGCCGGGTGGTCGAGAGGAAGCCAAATTTTGCAACAGCGCACAGTTTTCATAACACCAAAAATGCATTTTTGTCATGTCTTTTTCACATTTAGCACGAGGTTCTCGTAATTTACGCAAACTTCAATGAGATATTGTTACGTTTATGCAAAACGTGATGAAATAATGTTTGGCAATAGTTTAGTAATATATTTTTTTTTTTTTTTTTTTTTTTTTGATTGGAGGTTTAACGACCACCGTGAGCAACTCAATGGGCTATAAGCAGTCGCCCGTCCCTAATTTAGGGTCACTGGTTCCAGGGAAGGGAGAGAGCCAGTGCCGTAAGACAAACACAACATCCATGCCTGACCGGGATTCGAACCCGGACCCCTTACGGACGAATGATCAGAGGCCAACGCCTTAGACCACTGCGCCACCGGGGCGGCTTAGTAATATATATATTGTTGAAACAATGAAATTAACCATTGTTGCATCACCTCATGAGGCAGCATGCGTCATGATCAGATTTCAACAATGACGCACTGTTACCCATTTTCGTTACATCGATATTTTTTATTTGGGATTTACTTTATTACTGTCAAAAAGGATGCACAGCAGGAAAAGGTGTAGGTTGTGGTTTGCTGACCTTTTGTGAATGTATTGGAATGTGATTTCTGAAAAGCCTACAGGTGTGAAAACGAATACTATATACGTAGCACTTTTACGGGGAGTTTGTAGTCCTTCGTTTTGGACTTCCAGTATGAAATTAGTACACAAGTGTACTAATTTCCTGTACCACGAATCCGTGCACTTTGTGCTATCTTTCTTGTTTCGGGGCACAGATAGTTAATAATTTGCTACAGAGATGAAATAGTACAAAAATGTGCTAACTACATTCGATAAGATAATTAATCAGTAAGACACTTTCCTGGGTAATGGCTAGTTTCTCGTTCGAGCCACACAGAGATGAAGTCACAACAGCCGGCCCCGGTGGCGCAGTGGTCTAAGCGATGGCCTCTGATCATTCGTCCGTAAGGGTCCGGGTTTGAATCCCGGTGAGGCATGGATGTTGTGTTTGTCTTACGGCACTGGCTCTCTCTCTCTTCCCTGGAACCAGTGACCCTAAATTAGGGACGGGCGACTGCTTATAGCCCATTGAGTTGCTCACGGTGGTCGTTAAACCTCCAATCAAAAAAAAAAAAAAAAAAGTCAATACAAATGTGCAACAATTTTAATACTTTGTGTGACGTACTACAGAGGTAAAGCACGTGTCAAGACGACAAATCTGTAACGATACATTCCGTCCGTATAGCTTAGTTGGGAGAGCAACTTACTCCGGAGTGAGGGGGCGCGAACAAACTTTTTTTTTTTTTTTAACATTGGCGCACGAACGTAAAAATGGCTGTACTGTCATTTGGGTTCTTCGAAAAATGTGTGATGTTTGTTCCACACAGCGTCTAGAATTAATAAAAGTTCATCCTTCGCTTAAAAAAAAAATAAGAGAGAGATGATGTGACGTATACTACAGAGGTAAAGCACGTGTCAAGACGACAAATCTGCAGCGATACATTCCGTCCGTTAGCTTAGTTGGTAGATCAACTTATTCCGGAGTTAAGGGTCGCCGTTTCGATCGTCACAGACAGATTTGTGTTTTCACACAGTTGCAACATGTTTAGTACTGCATGTGCAACTTGTAGTTAGTACATTCTTAGAGGCCATTTTCCTTTCCCATGGTTTCCTAAGTATAAAATTAGAAAGCGAATGCGTACGAAATCATGCATGATCTTCGTGTCGCACGAAATCATGCTGTAGGTGCTGCTGTCATTAATCATATGTTCTGGAACGTCAGAAATGAAATCATTCCGCAAGTGTGCTAAACACATGTTCCTTTTCTTGGTCTTTAGAGAAAAAAACATGTGTGCTAAACACATGTTCCTTTTCTTGGTCCTTTTCTTGGTCTTTCAGTGTCTGGTGCACACACTGTTAATGCGACAAGTTCATACAATGCGAATCACCAGGTTCAATTATTGATGTAGTGATGGTGTATTTTTTGCATGATTGCTGTCATCTTGACCCAGGGTTTGTAGTTCAGAACTGGAAACAGAAGACAATAAATTGACTATAGGTGTTCTTAAAGCCACGAAGTTATCCAGGCAGTGGAGAGCTGACTGTTTTCTTTAAGGTCCATAATGCTGATCCCTATGCGGCTTGGCCGGTGTACGAAGGTACGCACTACTAAACCACATAACGCATAATATGGAAGACGAGGCCAGGAGAACTCAGACGAAATTATTTTAAATATTCATAGGATGCTCCATGAAGTATCATTGGTTGCCACAAAGCATCTATAAGAGATCATGCTGAACATAAGATGAGGATGTGGTGGCATCTCCTTGAAAACCATCGTACTATATATACCAACGATTGCTGTGAAAACATAAATTTGTCCGTGACGAGAACCGAACCTGCGCCCACCTCATTCCGGAGTAAGTTGCTCTATCCAACTAAGCTAAACGGACGGAATGTACGACTGCAGTTTTGTTGTCTTGACACGTGATTCACATTGCATAAAGCTAGGAACAGAAGTTCATTATTAATGAGAGTTACTGAAACGCAGTGAAGGACAGTAACCAGAACCGTACAAAATGTATGTACGCCTCCTAACTCGAACTATACCCTCCCAATTGACTGAAGAGTTCGCAAAGTATTTGCTTAAGGGTTTATCAACCGTTCTTGATATGGGTACACTGGTTTCGGAGAAGGTAGAGAGTCAGTGCCCTAAGACAAAAAAACAATACGTTCCTCACTCCGGATTCGAACGCCGAACCATTTCGGAAGAATGAATAAAAGCCAATGCCTTGTACAACTCGGCCACCGGGGCATCGGGCTGGTGAAGTCTGTCAGTCTGTGAACAAACACAGAGACGTACAAGAAATGCGTTTTATAAATAATATTAAAGAAACTGTTTTTTCATAAAATGCATGAGAAATTGGATAAAGAGATATCTCTGTTCCTACTACGCTTATGTGTGGGTTGTATACGATGTAAAGTGTAGTATAATATAACTTTTTTTTTTAGTTCTTGTCTTTTATGCAAATTTGGTTTGTTCTGCTTAAGAATTTTCCACACTTAACGTATACATTTTCTCTCTCATCCGAATGTTTTTTTGCAATCAGTATTGAAGTCAGAGGTGCCGCCCCGGTGGCGCAGTGGTCTAAGGCGTTGGCCTCTGATCATTCGTCCGAAGGGGTCCGGGTTCGAATCCCGGTGAGGCATGGATGTTGTGTTTGTCTTACGGCACTGGCTCTCTCCCTTCCCTGGAACCAGTGACCCTAAATTAGGGACGGGCGACTGCTAATAGCCCATTGAGTTGCTCACGGTGGTCGTTAAACCTCCAATCAAAAAAAAAAAAAAAAAAAAAAGAGAAGTCAGAGGTAGTGTGACGTATGTAAAAAATGAGATAAGACGATTGTTTTCAATGTAGGTTCGCTGGCTGACTGGCTTAGGAGCAGTGTTTCTTTCAAGAATATTTGAGTGGGGGGGGGGGCTAATGGAACCTTAGATAGGCCAAGTTTTCCATTTGCTAATATATATATATATATATATTTAAACAACACGTTCCTCACTCCGGAAGGACACGTTTCCTCACTCCTGCCAGAAGGACAGACCATCGATGGACAGCCGAAATTTTAGATTGGATTCCAAGGGACAGGAAAAGACCCAGAAGAAGACCACATGGAAGATGGGTGGATGGAATTCGAAAGTATGCGGGAGTGACATGGAGGAGACTGGCACAAGACAGACCGTTGTGGAGGAAACTTGGGGAGATCTTCGTCCAGCAGTGGATTGATAATGGTTAACAATGATGATGATGATGATGATATATTTAATTACTATATCTACATACATCGAAGTAATTACTATACATACATGTGTATATATAGCACAGGGGCGTATTGCCGTCCCACCCCCAGAAAGTTTTTTTTTTGTTTTTGGTTAAAGTGCGACTTACGTTAGAAGAAAAATGCCTTAATTTAATAAAAATGCATCAAATTACATTAGAAAATAATGGTTTAATTTTCTTTCTATTTTTCATTAGCGTTGATTTTGTTCTGGAGGATTTCAAAAACTTCCACTTCTCGTCGCTCCCTATCCCCTCCGAAAAAAGTTCTATATACGCCCTATAATAATTACTTCTTCAAAAGTTTCAAGAAGAGACTTTCTTCAGTTAAACGGGGGAACGGGGTGGGAGGTTCAGTGTGCCCGTGTTGATTTCGGCAGGCTTGAAATTTTTATCTATTAAAATGCATTCAACACACTCCTGATCCTGAATCGCGATTCCCTGACTATGAGGTGTGATTAGTCTACTTATTATATTTTGAAGAATAGCATGCGTCTTAATACACTTTTTTTAGCAAAATAAACTATAATACTTCAACAAATATTAAAGAAAATATGTAATTGGAGAAGTACTTGTAGCATAAAAATAAACCGAAACTTTCTTTTTCTTTATAGCCTGAATTTATCAACATTTGGCTGGATTACATAAAATGTATCAAGGAGGGGGGGGAGTCGTTTCCGGAAGGACTCCCCCCCCCGGATAGATGCCTGAAAGAAACACTGCTTACGAGGTGTAAGGCTACTTTAACAACTGTGAATTTGATTTTCGTTAGGCTAGCTGACTTTTGTTAGTTATCTACTGTTTTATTTTGAAATTAAATGTTTTTGAGATAATAGTTCGATGTTTTGAGTATCTCTTTATAAAGTTCGAGTTACCACGTTTGATACATTTGAAGAGTGTGGTAACTAGCGTTTAAAGGGCTAAACAAAACGTTGAAGTTTGAGTAAGTATCGACTTACTAAGAGCATCCTGAAAGTAATGCCTCCTTGTTAATAACTTTTGAAATTTTAAAGTGATTTTAATGAAACTGCACTGACATGTACTATGATATGTTACAAATGTGGGAACAAATTTTTTTTCAGAATCGGAAATAAATAACAGAGAAAAGCAGCGAGCCGTAATTGAATTCCTGAAAAAAAGAGGGATGTGAGGCTCCAGAAATCCACAGAAGACTCCTGGCAGTGTATGGAGCTGCCACAATCGATATCAGTAATGTCCGAAGATGGATGAAAAGGTTTCGAGGAGGAGAAAGTTCAGTGTCGGACAAACAACGGAGTGGAAGACCCACAACTGCAGTGACAGATGCCTACAGGCAACGAGTGAAAGACCTCATCACAGCTGATGGTCGTTTTAGCATCCAGGTGTTGTGTGATGCAATTCATTGTGGTCATAGTGCAATGGAAACATTAATTAGGGATCTGGGCTACAGAAAAATTTGTTTAAAGTGGATCCCAAGAAACGTAACTCATGAACAATGTGAGCAAAGGGTGGACAAGTGCCAGTACATTTTGGACTGTTATGAGAGGGAGGGTGAGGTGTTCTTCTCTAATGTTGTGACAGGGGATGAAACCTGGGTGTCCTTTCATGACACAGAAACAAAACGTGCGTTAATGGAATGGTACCGCACATTCTTCACCTCGACAGAAGAAGGTGAAAACAACTCCTTCCTCAGCGAAAGAGATGGTGACAATTTCCTGGGACAAACGTGGTGACAGTTTTCTGGGACAAACGTGGTGTGATTTTGACTGACTGCCTTGAACTGGGTGCAACAATAAACAGCTGCTCTATGTGCAGACATTGAAGAAGCTAAAGGAAGCTATCAGAAGGAAAAGACGTGACATTCCACTTCATAGTGTTGTTTTACACCATGATAACGCACGTCCCCACATCTCAATGGAGATTTCACAGGTTATTGCCAAAATGGGGTGGACGGTGATGCCCTAGCTCCCCTACAGTCCTGATTTGGCTCACTGAGACTTTTACCTGTTTGCCCCTTTGAAAAACACGCTCCGTGGGAAACGTTTGGACGATGTGACAGACTTTAAACTGGGTGTGAACTCATGGGTGAAACGACAGCCTCAGGAATTTTTCCAAAATGGATTTTACCAATGGGTTCAAAGATGGCGGAAATGTATAGAAAGTGATGGACAATACTTTGAATAGGCTAGCAATATTAACAATATGTCCAAGTATTTTGCCATGAAGTTTCACATTTTTGCTACTACAAATAAAAATCTTATGAGGGACGAGGCATTACTTTCAGGATGTCCTTCGTATTTCTTATGTACTCGTTTAGTCAATCAATACATAATTAAGAACTTTGAGTATTAAGATACTCGAGGCTTTCAGTAATTCATCAAGTTGCACTTAATATTAGTGTTCTAGGTAAACTGACTTTGCACATATAGTTACATTCTTAAAACCAAAGAACACTACAATAAATGAAAATTGGTAGATGCATCTGCTTCTTTAAATTACGAGAAAATAAATTTCCGGGCACTTTTGTTTCGTACATGTCTTTGAGTTTGTTTCCGTTATCTCTTGGTATTGTTGCAGAAAAGAAATGTTCCCAGTTCCGAAAAGCACAATCCTTTTGCTACAGTGAAATCACTCTGAATCTTTTGCTTATTCCTTTTCGAAGGAAAATAGGCTCAATTTATATTCCGTAAAAATGCAAATGCTTCTGTACTGTTTCACATTTTTATACAGATATGTATTCAAATCAAAACAGCTTTTGATTTACAGCCCCGTGGGTAACAACTTTCAAATGCCCGAAAACAAATTTTATTGATTTCTTTCGATTGGCGTAAACGCCTTCTCAGTTGCTAATACACAAAATTAAACATCACTAATGCAGCAAAAATAATCTAACAACATTAACAACAATAACAGCAGTAACACTGAAAAACATACAGCAGTTATATGATTCCACCGGTTAAGCAGTATAAAGTTATCACATACATTTTTGACTCGCTTCGTCGTTTTAAAAGAGGTTTCTTGTTCTCGATTTTTTTTAAATATTTTGGAAAGAATATTTTTTCGGTCAAATATTTCGAATCAGTATTAAAAAACTATAGTTTCTAGCCTTTTCTATCTCGATTAAAAGAGCTAAAAAGAAATGTCATTGGACATGGCGAAATGGAAATATAACAGAGCGTCTAATTACTGTGGAATTATTCAACGATTTGCAAAAAGCAACGGAAGGTGAGTCGAAAGTTTTGCAATATTTGCATAAACGCATGTGCTGCAGTGGATATGTCACGTGTTTAAACTAGTTCAAGTAGCGCACTGCAGTCAGTCGAAATATATATAGTAGTAGTCGTTACCGTGAACAGCATTGCATGTCATCGTTCTGTCTGTGGTTGGGACATCTAAAAGATGAACAGCCACAACCGGGAACTTTTGCTTTAACGAGTTTGAACTCGGCCATAACGCTGCTCAATGAACACGAAACATTTGTCATGCGAAAGGGGAAGGTTCCGTGGACCACTGCACCGCAACCAGATGGTTCAAGAAATTTGCTCAGGTAACGGAAAACCTCGACGGTCAGGCAGGTAGGCCGCAAACCGTGGATTCTGAAGCCGTGCATCGGGCCATAGAGGAAAATTCGACAACCAGCACTTGAAGATTATCAGGCGAGCTGGGCATATCACAGGCCACCGTGGTTCGTCACCTTCAGGACCTCGGCCAGGTCTACAGGAGCTGCCGCATTGTCCCATGACGAACCGACACCAGCTGAAGCAAACCTCCGAGTGGAAGTGTGCACAAAACTCGTAGAAAATCCACGCGATGTAGGTTTCATCAAGAGAATTGTTACGTGCGGTGAAAAGTGGGTCTATTTCTATAATCGCCGCCCCGGTGGCGCAGTGGTCTAAGGCGCTGGCCTCTGATTATTCGTCCGTAAGGGGTCCGGGTTCGAATCCCGGTCAGGTATGGATGTTGTGTTTGTCTTACGGCACTGGCTCTCTCCCTTCCCTGGAATCAGTGACCCTAAATTAGGGACGGGTGACTGCTTATAGCCCATTGAGTTGCTCACGGTGGTCGTTAAACCTCCAATAAAAAAATTCTGTAATCTTAATGCACAACGGCAGTGGTTGAGCCTGGGACAGCTTCCTGAACCTGTTGCAAAACATGGGCGCTTCGAGCGCAAGGTGATGTGCTGCATCTGGTGGAATTTCGAGGGGATAATCGATTAGGAATTTGTTCCAGACGGTCGGAGCATCAACGCCAACCTCTACTGTGAAGAGCTGGAGCGGATGTATGCCGTTTTGGAGGAGAAGTACCCGGCACGGGTGAACAGAAAGCGCGCTCTCCTTCAGCAAGACAACACGCGGCCTCATACTGCGCAAACGACCCTGGCAAAACTCCAGGAACAAAGTGATTCCCCACCCGGCATATAGTCCGAACCTTGCCCTGTCGGATTATTATTTGTTCCAGTCCATGGCCCACCTCCTTTGCGGGCGGCACTTCATCAACCAGGAGGAGGTGGAAGCTGGGGTGGAGGAGATCTTCGCCTCGAAGGATAAGAATTGGTACTGCCGCAGAATCGAAGAACTGGCAGACATGGCTAAAGACGGTGCAACACGATGGCTTCTACTTTGAATGCTAGTCAGCTTTCGTCGTAAAGGTACGTATGAAAACATAAAGTGATCCAAATATTGCAAAACCTTCGACTCACCCTCTGTATTAATCGAAGAACTGGCAGACAGATGGCTAAAGACGGTGAAACACGATGGCCTCTACTTTGAATGCTAGTCAGCTTTCGTCGTAAAGGTACGTATGAAGACATAAAATTATCCGAATATTGCAAAACTTTAGACTCACCCACTGTATTAATCGAAAAACTGGCAGACAGATAGCAAAAGACGGTGCAACACGATGACCTATATTTTGAATGCTAGTCAGCTTTCGTCGTAAAGGTACGTATGAAGACATAAAGTGATCCAAATATTGCAAAACCTTCGACTCACCCTCTGTAAAACCTCTACAAAATGTACCGTATCACTGAAATAACATTTTCAAGAAAACATTTCACGGAAGTGAAATCACTCCGCATGTAAATGTTCCGTGTCAGGTAAATATATCAGCAAATAAAAAAATCTTGGCCAACACTGTTTCATTAAATTGTGACAAACATTTCAGCTTTTACCAAAGAAAGATAATTTTTTAAATGTGTTAAAAAATTTGGCAAAAAGAGACACTGCTCTTGATGTTACGCCATTCCTAACATGTGCTCCCCACCTGCGCGTGTCAAGTCTAGAGGAACAAAGAAATGTAGTGCATTTTTGTCGTTCAAAATGTCTTTCCAAGTGGCATTCTAGATCCACAAGAGTACAACATGCTATATACATAACATGGTGTAGAACGATTTTTTCCTGTCCAAAAAATGCGCCTAAGAAATCTATTCTGCGATATTTGTAATTCCAAATGAGGTAGAACAGTGTTACATTACATTATGCCGAAAGAAAACTCCTGCACATTTCTTTGCCTCACTGGAGTGAATATTTACAGGGGAAATCCCAGCTTTAACAGCTACTTCAGTGTTGCCATTAACAAGAATGTTATTAAAACCTAGTAAATTTTATTTGTTTGTTTGGGGATCATCGCAGTCACCAGTCTTTAAATTCCGGCCACTGGTTTCAAAGAGGGAAGAGAGCCAGTGCCGTAAGACAAACACACCACCCATGCTTCAACAGAGATTCGAACCCAGATAAAACGTAGTAAATTTTGTTTGTATGTTTGGGGACCATCGTAGTCACGAGTCTCTAAATTGTGGCCACTGGTTTCAGAGAGATTCAAAGAGAGCCAGTGCCGTAAGATAAACACACCATCATGGCTTCAAACAGAGCCATTGCCGTAAGAAAAATACACCCTCCATGCTTCAACAGCCACCCTGGTGGCGCAGTGGTCTAAGCGATGGCCTCTGATCATTCGTCCGAACGGGGTCCGGGTTCGAATCCCGGTGAGGCATGGATGTTGTGTTTGTCTTACGGCACTGGCTCTCTCCCTTCCCTGGAACCAGTGACCCTAAATTAGGGACGGGCGACTGCTTATAGCCCATTGAGTTGCTCACGGTGGTCGATAAACCTCCAATAAAAAAAAAAATGCCTCAACAGAGATTCGAACCCTGATAAAACGTAGTAAATTTTGTTTGTTTATTTAGGGACCACCGTAGTCACCAGACTCTAAATTTTTTTTTTTTTGATTGAAGGTTTAACGACCACCGTGTGCAACTTAATGGGCTATAAGCAGTCGCCCGTCCCTTATTTAGGGTCAATGGTTCCAGGTAAGGGAGAGAGCCAGAGCCGTAAGACAAGCACAACATCCATGCCTCACAGGGATTCGAACCAGGATCCATCTCGGATGAATGGTCATAAGCCAGCGCTTAGACCACTGCGCCATCGGGGCGGCCAGTCCCTAAATTGCGCCCACTGATTTCAAAGAGAGAAGAGAGCCAGTGCCGTAAGACAAACACACCATCCATGCCTCAACAGGAATTCGAACCCGAATAATAAGTAGTTAATTTTGTTTGGGGACTATCGTAGTCACCAGTCTCTAAATTGCGGCCTCTGGTTTCAAAGACGGAAGAGAGCCAGTGCCGTAAAACAAATACACCATCCATTCCTCAACAGGGATTCGAACCCGAATAAAACGTAGTTAATTTTGTTTGGGGACTATCGTAGTCACCAGTCTCTAAATTACGGCCACTGGGAGCCAGTGCCGTAAGACAAACACACTATCCATTCCTCAACAGAGATTCGAACCCTGATAAAACGTAGTAAATTTTATTTGTTTGTTTGGGGATCATCGCAGTCACCAGTCTTTAAATTCCGGCCACTGGTTTCAAAGAGGGAAGAGAGCCAGTGCCGTAAGACAAACACACCATCCATGCCTCAACAGGGATTCGAACCCGAATAAAACGTAGTTAATTTTGTTTGGGGACTATCGTAGTCACCAGTCTCTAAATTACGGCCACTGGGAGCCAGTGCCGTAAGACAAACACACTATCCATTCCTCAACAGAGATTCGAACCCTGATAAAACGTAGTAAAATTTTGTTTGTTTGTTTGGGGACCATCGCAGTCACCAGTCTCTAATTTTTTTGACTGAAGGTTTAACTAACACCCTGAGCCCGTCCCTAATTTAGGGTCACTGGCTCCAGAGAAGGGAGAGAGCCAGTGCCGTTGAACAAACACACCATCCATTCTGCAACAGGGACTCGAACCCGGACTCATCTCTGGCGAACAAATAGAACGCAACCTCTCTTACCTGGACAGAAGAGTTGAGGTGCACCACACTTCTTGTATATTCTGAGATGTCCATAACAAACAACACAATAATTGAAGCGCAAAAATATCGGCAAACTTTTTGATTTTTTTCTCCGGCTGAGAGGATTAATTCATAGCAGTAACATTTGGAAAGCGAATTATGGTAACTGTGATTTTGAGGAATCTTCTGCACCAAAACCTGTTTCTGCAAAACGTGGTAACAAAACTCAATTTTAATTATTTTGAACGATTAAATTGAACACTGATGGATGTACAGAAAATGTCTGACTCAAATCAGAGAAATAGTGAAAAACAAAGAAACAAAGTTGCAATTTCTACGTAAGTCATGCTGTTGATTCCATTATTTGTGGAAGAGTCATGAACAGAATATTTCTTAGAATTAACTTTTAAACTAGGTCTTGAATTCTCTGAAGAAAAAAAACGCACGTTTACCAAAAAAAAAAATCGTTTTGATTATTTAAACGTGACTTACAGTTTATGAATGTAAAATTTAGGAAATATATAACATCTAACTCTATTTGATTGGCGATTGACTGAGTATCAACTGATGTACAATTATAGCATTGCAAATTTTATAGTATACGCGGAGATAAGGCATATATATACCTGGGGGCCTAGTGTCAGGAACATGGCAAGGCTCAAAAGAAAACAAAATCCTTCACCATTGAATAGCGTTGTAGACATAACGTGATACACAGACAAGAAATATATATATATGCACACACACACACACACACACACACACACATATATATATATGCACATATATATATTTAAATTCTTTCCATTTTAATTTTTACAAAAAATGAGAGAGTTGCTTCATATTTCATCATATGTAACAAATTTGATTGCGTAAAAGTCCTAGAATTTGATTAATAATGAATCCATAAATTTTTAATAATAACTTTTCAGAATTTCGGAATTTGTAATAAATTCTAAAGCAAAATTGATCTCGAAGTGAGGCAGCGATTTCAGAGAAAAGTAACAAAGGGTTCTGTAAAAATTTAAACTGCTCCTTTGGAAATCGACCTATATGAAAGTGCAATAAAACCTCACCCAAAATATTGCTCTCACAATAATAATATTAATAATAATAATAATAATAATAATAATAATAATAATAATTGAGGGTGCCCATAAAATCTTTCCCACATTACAAAAATGAATATAAAAAATGTATTGCTGGTACAAGAGAGGGATTGCACGACAATGATGGTGCACAAGTAAAGTTTTTTCTTCCAGTGTGAATATACACCTCCACATAGGCGCCATTTGTGGCCCGGAGGACATCTAAGCGATATTAGATTTCACGCCATGTTTTGTTTAACATCTAAGCAGAGACAGAACCAATGACGTCCGTAATTCTGCTCTTCAACGTCTCGACATCCAGGACAGTGCTAGAGTAAACGTGGTCTTTCACATAATTCTACTGGAAAAAGTCTAGACGGGTTATGTCGGACGATCGAGGTGGCCATGTCATGGGACCGTCGCAGCCAATCCATCTGTCTGGAAATGTGGCATTCAGAAACTCGCGAACCATTACTGACCAATTTGGTGGGGCACCATCTTGCTGGAAAATAAGAAGATTGGAGTGCATGCAACTGAGGTGCTATAAAAAGTTCCAGCATGTTCACGTTACATGTTACCGTGGGCTCTGTAAAAAAGAAGGGTCCGATGATTATGTCATGCATCAGGTCGCACCATACGTTCACTTTCGGGCTAGCCTTCTGTTGTTCGATGACATAATGGGGCTTTTCTAATCACCAGATTCGCACATTGTTCCTATTTACTGTACCAGATACGTGGAATGTGGCTTCATCTGAGAAACAGACACGGTGCAGATAATCATTATCATGAGTCATGCGCTGCAGCATCTCCGTCGCAAATGCAGCAAGGCGAAGCCGGTCATCAGGCTGAAGAGCTTGAACGATCTGTACCTTATATAAGCATACAGATGAAGACGTTTGTGTAAAATTTTGTGAATCTAGGCTCGGGGAGTCCCAGTTTCCAGTGAAGTACGGCGAATGGATTTCCTGGGACTTCGCAGAAACGTCTCCCTAACAGCTGCACTCTGGTGTAACAGGTGGTCGGCCCGCTCGTGGCGGATCGCGAACACTACCCTTAGCTTTAAACTTTTCATACCAAGCTTTTATGCCTTTTTGGTTTGGTGGTGATCGTCTGCACTCTTTTCAGAAATGACGCTGGACAGTAACCGCCGATTTGGTCTCATGGAACCACAACACGCACGCCGCTTTTTCTTGCATGGAAGCCATTGTCGATGAAATGCTCCTCTTATTCAACAGTAGCGCTCACCTAAAAAACAGAAAAAAAAAACTTTATGAGTGCTGCTCTATTATGTTGCCAACTATTTTATTTTAGCCTGCATAGATTTTTTTTATATTAATTTTTGTAATGTGGGAAAGACTTTATGGACACCTTGTATTACTACTACTACTACTACTACTACTACTAATAATAATAATAATAGAAATGAGTTCAATAGTAATTAGGTCATTTCGAGAATCTTTTTTGGAAAGGGGCTCTTGTTAAAACAGGAGGTCAAGCGCCCAAACCGTGAAGGCCCGTGAGATAATCAGGCCCTTAACTCACGTTCAACAATTTTACGAAACACACGCTTCATCGCATCACTCCAATAATAATGAGTTGTTTAAGATCCTCCGATAAAAAAAGGAAAAATAATTGATAGTTATTTGATGACTGCAGCCAGCTGAAGCGAAATCAATAACGCGCATCTTTTTGACTCTTGTTTTAAAATGAAACTATACTGATGTTTCTTCCAGGGCTTTCTGTTCAATATTTAAGACATAAAAATGCTGTTGTTCCAAAGGCTCATGTTGTACAGGAATTTTGACTTACGAAGTTCAAACTTAACGGATGACAACACCTACCGGAAGCATTCCACTTGCTCGAAATGGTTGCAGACACACGGAACAGCTCCCCAACGAACACATTTAACAACACAGACTAAATGATTCCTGGTCATCCTGACCTTATATTCATTTCTGAAAGTTCCACTGAAAAAGAGAAGTTATTTATGGATATGGCCCCAATTTCTTTTCAGCAAAATGGTGGTGGGGGTGAGGATAGAGAGTTTAGCATGTGCTATCCCCGTTACTTTGCCTTCGAACGTCGGAACCCACCCCAGGTGGTCTGTTCTTCAACCTAGTGTAGTTGCCGGACTGAGGCTGGAAGAGAAGAGAAATCAAATCAGTACAGACAAAATAGAGAATTTATATAGCGAAATAAATGCAAATTGTTCATAAAAAGAAATCTTAGTTCACATAGGTTTCCGCATGCTTAGTGCGCAAATAACAAGAACAAAAGCAAGACAACCTAAATCAACCAACTTATGACAAGTAAATCAGCAAGAACATCTACAACTTAGCGGAATCAACGAATGCCATAGGAATATGTGTTTGATTACTGAGTACAGTTTTAGAGTCAGAAAGATACAAAACTCTTTGTAAAAATTCCTACACCATGAAGGACTGGTGACATTAGCCTGAAGCTTACAGGATATGTACAACAGGTTGGGAGATGCAAATGTTAAAATGCCAGTGAAAATGCGCATGCTGTTTCGGGGCAGCGCCCTCTGAACTGTTCGGTCTTGGGTATAAAGAGCTGGCTTAAACGAGATGTTACACTCAGCGCCGCGGACGACCTAGTTGTCAGCGTTTGTGACTGCCACGGAGAAACCTCAGGTTCGATCCCAGCAGGTACGAACGCTCGAACCACTAAATATTCACCGTGCCTCGGATGGCCACGTTAAGCCGTCGGACCCCAGGTACTGGCCCCTCGTTAATAAATAAAGGCGTCTTCCTCCCCCTTTCTACCACGCTTCCGTGCCACTTTCCTATCGGACACTCTATCCCAAATCTCCTAGCTTCCTATTTCTAAGGGTTGTTTAAGACCTATAATCAGACACTCCCTTCCTAAAATCCTCTACGTATGATATATCTAGGTTCTGATCTATGATGTTACAAATCAGTGAAGAGCCGACATTGACTTGAAAGGATGTTTCTCGTGTCTCATTATGATCCATCGTCGAAGAAGGACGCATTACGAACACCTGACGGTCTTTGAGCGAGGAAGGATTGTTGAGATGAGGGAAGCTGGGTTTTCCAACCGCGAAACTGCCACTCGTACGGTTTCCAACCGCTAAACGGCCACTCGTACGGTTTCCTACCGCGAAACTGCCGCTCGTACGGTTTCCAACCGCGAAACTGCCACTCGTACGGTTTCCTACCGTGAAACTGCCATTCGTATGAAACGCCTGTACGGAGATGCGAACGTGGCGTCATTGGACAGGTGAGGCTCATGCGAACACAAATCCGGAAAAATGGACCGCAAAATCGCACGGCTTCACGGGATGACAGACACCTCTACCGCGTGGCAGTGACCGATCGCACAGCGACATCCACGCTGTTGACTCAGCACTGGAGCACTGTCACAGGTAACTTTTTGTCCTTCAGCAGATTCGACGTCATCTGTTTAACACATGACTGGTCGCTAGCAGCCCATTACTGCACATTCCTTTGACCCTAAACCACAGACGCCTCAGGCTGCAAAGGGGTCTGGAATACAGACACTGGCGTGCTGATTGGCAACAGGTCGTGTTTTCTGATGAGTCACGATTCAACTTGATGCACAATGATGATCGCATATGTGTTAAAAAACGTCGAGGTGAACGGCACCTTGCAGCATCATACCGGCCAAATGCCAAGCGTCAGGGTTTGGGGCCCCATTGGGTTTGATTAGCAATCCCGTCTGATACGAATTGAGGGAACCCTCAACAACCATCGATATATCAGAGGTCTTTTGGAGGCAGAGGTGATACCCTTCCTTCAGAATTGTCCTGGCGCTATATTCCAGCAGGACAATGCTCAGCCACATGTGGCCCGGAACAGGCCCGCCGAGAGAGGGGGGCAGGGGGTGTAATTGCCCATGGGCCCGAGCGTCGGGGCCCGATGCTAGTGAACGTTTGTCACTATTTCTTAGCGAAAGGGTCCAGCAGAAAAGTAAAACATCTGCGCCTCCCGGAGCAACCGCTTTGGTTCCCGCGGTTGCATTCTCCCCTTGTCACAAAAACTAAAAGAACAGGAAATTGCCATACTAATTCCCTTACCAATGGAAGCAGGTCAATTTTTGAATCTTCCAAAAAAAAAAAAAAAAAAAAAAAAAACTGAAGTTTTTATACCCAAATGTGTGTATAGCCATCAAGCTATTCTGTACTCTTCCAGTGTTAGTGGCAGGAGCTGAGAGATCTTTCAGTGTTTTAAAAAGGATCAAAATTTATGAAGGATGAACCATGGGACAAGAAAGACTTTGTGGACTAACCACTCTTGCCATGGCGGCAAATCTTTTTCGTGCTTTGAATTTTGATGAATTAATTGACGACTTCGCATTTAAAAGTGCCAGAAGAGCTTTTTATAGAAACTATAAGAGCTATTAGGTAACCAAATTTGTTTATTATAAAATTTCATTTTTTCTACTTTGATATTTAATTATAAAGTGTTTTTGTAAATTAATAACTAATTTGACAAAAAAAAAAGTAACCTTGTTTTAGTTTTCAGATATTGAGCACGAATATATAAGTTAAGAATGAATTTCAGAATTGTACACAAACATGAAATAATTCTGATAAAATATTAGCAATTTGATGGAAGCTTGTTTTATAATGTAGAGGGTTTTGCACCTGTGTATATTAATCTGCACTCTTCTAAAATCTTTTTGTGGGCAAGAGGGACTGAGGAAAACTTTGAGGGCCCCGGCCTCAAAATTGCCCAGGGGCCCAAAAATCCTGTCGTCGGGCCTGGCCCGGAATGCCCAAGACTTCTTCTATGCACGGCAGATACCGTTTCTTCTATGGCCTACACATTCGCCGGATATGTCCTCAATCGTACATATCCCGCTTACAATATTAACACTGGAAAGGACTGTGGTCGAGACCTGGGTGCACAGTTTTGACCCTCAAAGCGAGAGACAAAATATTAATATAAAATCGAAACACCCTTCATCCCCGACAAAAAAAAAAGAGTTTGAGAGTATCCCATCTGTCAAAAGAAATGTTGCTCACCTAGTTTTGGGATATGCGTGGGCAGTGGCGTATGTTCGAGGCTAGCTACGCTAGCTGCGAAGCCCAGAGAATACACAAATAAAAGCCAATTAAATATACACAAATAAAAGTCAGTTATCATCGGTATTAAGATATGTCGATGCTTTCGGTGCGAAAAAACACACGAGCGGATTCGCTTCTTTCCATTATGGGAATCAGTCTGGCGAACGATGATCAACGGCATAACGCAAGCAGGTCGAGTCTTTGCTGTTCTGATGCGAAGAACTTTGATATGATCGCCTGCTAGCGTTTCCATGGCAACATGAATGAGTGTATGGAGGGGATTGACCGTTGCTTTGCGCAACGGTTCGCTCAGAAAAAGAGAAGACTTCGGATTACCTCAGACCCTCCATGATTCCGTCTTTAACAGCGCGTGTTTCACGAGACTTGTTTCAGTTAGTGTGAAGTGTCAATGAATTAAAATCAGTGATATTATATCTTAAATTCGTGGTTCTGTTGGATTCGAACTATTTTGATAAATTTTGTGAAAGCTTCCCTGAATATCTACTATCAGAGCTTAAAGAACTTTATGCTTCAAATTTTGATGCAGCTCAATTAAAAATATGAACTGAAGGTGTTTTATTCCCTTGATGAATACAAAACAAATCAGTAAGAGACATTACTTGTTACATAAAGTTGAATAATTGGACATAGTGTTTATTGAGGTGTACAAATTAGCAGATCTAATATTTATTGAGGTGTACAAATTAGCAGATCTAATATTTATTGAGGTGTACAAATTAGCAGATCTAATATTTATTGAGGTGTACAAATTAGCAGATCTAATATTTATTGAGGTGTACAAATTAGCAGATCTAATATTTATTGAGGTGTACAAATTAGCAGATCTAATATTTATTGAGGTGTACAAATTAGCAGATCTAATATTAAACTTTCCATCAACAACTGTAACTGCCGAAAGAAGTTTTTCAACATTAAAAAGAATCAAGATATATCTTAGAGTCACACAAGGACATGTACATTCGAGCAACTTGGCTGGTTTTCTAATAGAGACATTTTTTTTTAATATGAAAAAGTGCTCGGAAGAAACATTTTTGTTTTTGTGAAAACATAACACTCAACTTCACACAAAAGGGAAGAGAAATAGAATCCATTTAGAAATAAAGTATTTAGAAGAAGAATGGAGTTCATGTACAAATAAGTGTTCAAATCCTAATCCTCATAATTATTTGGTATTATGTTAGCAATCGCATGTACCTAAAATTTAGAAAAAAATGTTACTTCTATTACTTAACAATTGAAAAATAAACCGCAATTGAAAAACAACAACAGTACTGTGGAGTGGAGAGGGGGGGGGGGGTGAGATAGCCCAGGTCTGGGACCCAAGATACGCCACTATGCATAGGACTACTTTGGAACATTATCAGGGCCACGGGAGAACTGTTAGTAGTGCAAAACATTTAGCAATGCTAAAATACAAGCTAAGACCTGCAATTCGCAACAGGAGGATTTCACAAAAAACTGTTCCTTGGTACCACGACAGAGCTCGTCTCCATACAGCGGCTGCAATCATGGCGGCAGTTAAAAATTTTTAGTTTGAGGTTCTTCCACATTCACCTTACAGCCCGGTAATCGCACCAAGCGATATTTATTTCTTCGGTTCGCTTAAAAATGCATTACGATGCTCTAGTGATAAAGAGGTGAAAGTAGCGGTGCTTACATGACTTCGAGAAAACCTTCGACTTCGACGGGATCAAGATGCTTGTTACAAAAGGGGTGTGGAACTGCTGGAAGATTACATTTGAAAATAACGCTACGGTTATAAAAGTTTCACTTTGTTTTTTGGAAAATACAACGCAGTTGCCTTCACTTTTTGGTTTATGTTCGTAATATTTGAGGTCTATCTCTACCGCTGGTGTCCATGGATGAAAGGATGTAACATTATAATGGTATTTTAGCCACATGTTCCAGCGCGGAATCACTACAAAAATACATTAAAGGACATAGTAACGAAAATAAAAATGTGCCAGAGAAAACCTTTCGGGCGTCTCGGTGTACTAGTAGAATGAAGCGGCGGCTTCTGCCTATCCTTCTCAGATGGGCCCGGGTTTGAGTTCCGTATGGGGTATGGGTGGTGTGCAAAGACTTTTAAAATACATAGACTGGAAAACCGTAAGATAACCGTGCGACATTTGAAGTTCAGCCTTGTACGGCAAGAATCTATCACATCTCGTTGTTTACCAAAGGCGTTAGCGTGTTTATATCAGTTACATCCATTTTTTATATGTATAACCAGTAAGATTTATCATATTTTGTTTTTATAATAAGTATGTATATATTGTAAAATATTTTGAGAAAATAATATAGCCAGATTTAATGAGCTAAAATTTTTTTCAATTAAACAAAACTTTTTAATGAGTTGCAAATTTCTCAACTTTTAATCCCCGAGATTTGAAAATGTCTAAACTCTAAATTATGTAAAGAGGACATTTCTTTCTATCATATTTAATTTTATTTATTTTTTCTCCCCTTGAGTACCTATTACGAACTCATAATACTGCGGGAAAAACCTCCAATTAAGAGTTTTGTTCGTGGCAACTTCTCTTAAAAGAATGAACAAATGGCCACATTAAAATAATTTTTGATATTACTTTAGAGTGGGAAATACGAATTTCATCACACAGTTTGCAAGCAGCTGAGGCCGGAATATATTTCACACGTAGGACAAGCGCCGTTTCCCTTCAGTTATTTCACATCCCCCAAAATTGCGATAATGCTGTTTTCTTTAATCGTAAGTTAAAAGGTGCAACGTCCAATATATCCCCCATTGAAAAAAAAATAATACGCAGTATTTTAACAACGTAAAATTATTTTTTTCGCGCAGGTAAAAGAGCTTAATTAACGTTGTTTATATAGAACACATGCCGTTTTGCCGTACAAGATATACGATCAAAATGTCGTCAGCTGCTGCCTCTCATTTACACAAGAACTTCCAGTCTATGTACGAGTATCTTAAAGGTCTTTGGTGGTGTGCTTGTTATACGACGTTGGCTCTGTCCATTCCCTAGAACCAGAGGCCCTCAAATTTTGGACGAGCTACTACTTATAGCCCTTATTTGTTTACGGTGGTCGCTAAGTAAAAAAAAAAATCGTGAGAGAAAGGGGAGAGTGATTGGCTAAAACTGGAATCTCAGCGTGCTCCATAAAAACCCTTTAACCGGCTGGAACAAATGAACTCGGCGTCAGAACACAATGGCCTGAAATCAGCTCAAACGAACATATTTTCTGTCTAAAAAGTGGGCCGAACGTGGCTAGAAGGTGTGAAACTGCGCATCAGGAAACGTTGCTTTCTTTTTAACTTTGTTATTCAGAGTGGTCATTGAGAAGGAGATTGACACTAATCCTTTCTAATTATAATGCCATCAAAAGTTTTGCAGAAATGCCGACGAACATAAGGAAAGAGAGAAAGAAGATGTTTGAGTCATTTGTTTCTATCCAGTAGCATGATGTTCGTGTCAGGGGAATTTACCCTTCCCCATCACGTCATGGGTCATGGGGCAGAGAGTGAGGAATAGAAGCGAGTTCCTACCGACAGTAACAGGTTTACGGTCGGTATAGCTGAGATGAGAGAGCGGGGAGAAAATTATTTCGCCGTATATAGTTTTAGTAAAACTCTTCCACCTCTGGTTATTTCGGTTTGGAAAACGCATAATATTTTGGGCACTATTTGGTTCAGAAACATCGGCCGTTTAAAGGATTTAATCGTTTGAAATGAAAGGGGAGCATTTCAAAGCGAAGAGTATTTCTTTAAACAAAAATTCTGATGAAAACATAATCTAACACTTTTGGCTGGTTATAGTGCACCACCCCTTAACTTGAGGTTTAGGTAAGATCGCCGAGGAGGAAACCCAGAAGTATACACTGAAGTGCCAGAAAAACTGGTACACCAGTCTAATATTTGGTAGGTTCCCCACGGGAGCGCAGGACTGAAAAAATACGACCGGGCATGGACTCCACTAGCTTCTGGAAATATGCTGTAGGCAATGCACACCATGCATACTTCCTGAAGAGCGTTCCACAATTCGGGTGTATTCCGAGGTCTCGGATTTCTGTGTTCGATAGCGCGTTGCATGGCATCTTAAATGTGTTCTATCACGTTTAGATCTGGGGACTTGGGTGGGATTGGCAACATCCAAAACCTCAGATGAATGCTCCTCTCCCGACACTTGCATTGTCCTGTTGGAACAGGCCCAACCCATCAGCATGAATGCAGGACATGAACGGGTGTTCCTCGTCAGAAAGGATGCGCACATAGCGTTGGCCGGTCACAGACGTACCAGGGGTCCCAGTGAGGTCCAGCTAAACACACTCCATACCATTACGGACCCCCACCAGCCGGTACTGTTCCCTGTTGACAGGCGGTATCCATGGCTTCATGGGGTTTGCGCCACACACCATCTGTCCGATACAGTTGGAAACGCGACTCGTCAGACCAGGCTACTTGTTTCCAGTCATCAAGTGTCCAGTGGTGGTGTTGCCGTGCTCAAGCGAGGCGCATAGCTCTGTGTCGTGCACCCATCAAAGGGACTCGAGTTGGGCGTCGGCTCCCAAAGCCCATATCGTGCAGGGTACGTTGCACAGTCCGGACGCCGATGCTTGTTGAGGCTCCAGCATTGAATTCCGATGATACCTGCGAGAGGGTTGCACGCCTATCGCGTGAAACGATTCTTGACAGCCGACGATTGTCACGTTCAACCAATATCTTTTTACCGCCACACTGGTATCGTAGGTTGGAGGTTTTGCCGGAATTCTTGTAGACACGGTACACCTTTGCAACGGTCGTCAGTGAAAATCCGAACTTCGTTTCTACCTCCGAAATACTATTGCCCATCTCATGAGTGCCAACTATGACACCGCGTTGAAAATCGCTTAAATCGTTATTACTTGTCATTCTCATGCCGAAAACAGCTCTGACAGCTGGCAAGGATGTCTATCGCTTTATATACGCACTGGCGGACGCAACCGAGTACGCGCATAGGTGACGTTGCTATGTATTTTGCATAAGCTCATCTGTACCAGTTTTTCTGGCACTTCAGTGTATGTCCCATAGAAGTTAGTAGAAACCAGCTGACCCTAAGATATCAACAGAACAGCGCGTTAGTGGACGCACATGGAACTAATGCGCCGTAATTGTAGCCGTGAAAGTAGTTGCTCTTTACAGTTTTTCAAGAGCAAAACCTAGAGGTGGGGCGAATCCTAAATTTTCTTGAAACTGAATCCTCGAATCCGAATCTATCGAATCTCTCGAATCCTTCATTTAAGAATAATTCTAAGAAAAAAAGGGAAAGAAAAGACTTCTACTTAAAATTAAAAGTTTTGAATTAAAGCAAAATTTGAAATCTGTGTTTAATAAAAATCAAATTAAAGAATACAGATTTCAAAAAATATACCCATACATACATATTAAGAAGATACAAATGAAATTTATAATATACATTCACTAAATCAAGTATATAACTCTTGAGTCTTGAGGTTCATTTCCACTTTCTGGCAAAATTTGACAAAAATATATTTGAGTAACAATTCACATTTTTGACATTTTTCTTTAATAACAAAAGTTCCAAAACCTTTTGAAATCAAAGAAAGTGTAGAGATGGGGAGGATTATTTCAAGAGTTAATGTAGACAAACACTAAACATGGAACACTAAATTGAGTAAATTCTTTCCAGAAAATTAAATCAAAAACATATTTGTTTTAAGAGTTAATAAAAACACTGAACTCTTTCAGGGCAATTAAAAAAAACCAGGAACCTTTAATGGAGATTTTTATTTAAAAACACTAGCATTCGAACTCGCTCTGGGTCTAGGCTACTTCGTTTTTTATCAGCTATGACACTTGATGTGACAGTTCTGGCATTACTGTCGATAGTGGTGTGATTAAGAACTTTTTAGAGAGTTTTCTCAAATTTTGGAAGGAACGAGCTATTTCAAATAGTACACACTGTAGACGATCTTCTTCAATTGCTTTCTAATGTCAGAACTCGTCATGCTGAAAAAAATTCGAACAAATATCGCTCTAGAACAAGCACCAAACACCAAGTTTTTTAGGTTAAGATTCGAAAGATTCGAATGACGAAAATAGCGCCAAGATTCGAGTTTTTCGAGTCTCGAATCTTTTTCAAGATTCGCTAGATTCGAAGATTCGAATGTCCCATCCCTAATAAGAACCCTTTCCGCGATACTGCTTTTTTAACTTCTGATTTGGATTTTTTTTTGGAATAAAAAAAAATCAAAATGGCCACTTCGGAATATTGTCTGCTTGAATTTTTCTACCACTTCTACATACATACATACATACATATCACTAAGCTGTTCTCTGAGATTCAGAGGCTAGCTTCAGAAAGAAGTACAAACTACCAGATAGTTTTTACTTACTGTTGCCGTATCAAACTTCTCCATTTACAGCGATCTTGACATTCAACTCGGGCTTCACTGACATCCATTACACGTCGTACACAAGATCTATAGTTCATACTCATAATCTTTTTCCTCATGCAGGCACTCCTGAATCTGATCTCCCATGACTTCCTTGGCCTTCCTTTTTGCCTTTCTTTCCTGTCACTTGGGCTAAAAAATTCTTGGTAAGCATCTCGCCACTCATTCTTTCAACATGGCCAAACCACCAAGGCATTTTAGTCTCCACCTTGCTTCCTCTCACAATCAGAACGTATCTTGCCACAAACCTCCCGTGAGTAACGCATTTCTCCAGCACACAAATGACTCCTATGTTTCTCCTGTAATACCCAGGTTTCACTGACATACATCAGAGTAGGTAGGAACAATTACACTGACATAACAGCCATGCAGGACTCTCTTGAGAACCCATGATTCCTGTGAAAAACTCCCAGAGCAGCCGTGATTTTCAATGAAGAATTCACTCACCTACTAATTTCACCATTCAATTGTTCTCTCTGTCAAACATGCTTACTAAATACACAAACTCACTCACCTGGTCAATCACTGTGTCATGTAGACTTACATTACATTCAGTGCTACCAGTTCCTCTCTCAAAAACCATAATTTTGTTTTTTTCCTTATTTATGCTTAGTTTGAGTTTCATGCAAACTTTGTACATCCGGGACAACATACTCTGCAACTCACTTTTGCTCTCTGCCAACAGGACAGTGTCATCAGTATACAGCAATCTGCGCACACGGATATCATCAAGACATAAACCACTATTATCTATTTTGGCATCACGCATGCACGCATCCATAAATATATTAAACAGCCATGGTGACATTACACAACCTTGCCTGACTCCTGCACCAATAGAAAACAATTTTGATAAAACACCAATCACTCGTACACAAGCTCTACTGCCAGCATACATGGCTTTTACACTATTAAGTAGATTCCCAGTAACACCATATTCATTCAAGGCCTTCCACAAAAGTGTCCTATTTACTCGGTCGTAAGCTTTCTCTAAATCTATGAAGGCAGCAAAAACTTTCTTTCCAACAGCCAGATACTTTTCAATCATCGTGCGTAATGTGAAAATCTGGTTAGTGCAGCCTTTACCAGGCATAAAACCACTCTGAATCCCACACTTTCTCTGATGTAGGACCCCGTACTTTTTGAATAACGACCTTACCAAGCACTTCCCTGGCACACGTAATAGGCTAATACCACGATAGTTCTTGCATTCAGTCTGATCACCTTTTCCCTTATACAAGGGAACAATGATAGCATCCTTCCAATCCCGAGAGACCATTTCTAACTCCCAGCACAACTGGAAAATTTCAGTTAACCAGTCAATTGCATAGTCACCACCATATTTCAACATCTCGGTTATGCCATCAACTTCTGGAGCCTTACCACTCTGAAGAGATTTTAGAGCTTTACACACCTCTTCTCTTGAGATCCCTCCTGTGCTTCCATCCTTCACTGGGACATCATATGCTTTTGCCTCTGAATCACCTTTGCTTTTTTGATCTAATAACTCAGAAGTATTCACCCCATGCTCTACTTAACTCATTGGGCTCCCATATCATTTCCCCGATCCTATTCTTTACACAGCTTACAACTTTGTTTCCCCTATTTTTCTTGATTTCCATGTACTTCCAGAAAGTCTTCCTATCTTTCCAAAAAGCCAATTCATGCCTTTCCACCTTCTCCTTCCTATCTTTTGCCTTACTCTGGCGAACCAGCTTAGCAGCTTCAGGCTTCTTACAGGGATATATTTCCACAGAAACTCTAAATTGCAACATCTCCAAACAGGCTTACTTCTTTCTCTTTATTGCCTCTTCAATCTCACTAATCCACCAAACATCACCTTTATTGTTACCCACTATTGTGGTGCCACAGACCTCCTCAGCAGCAGTGACCACACAGTTCTTAAAACATTCCCACTTCTTTTTTACATCCCTCTCACAAGGATTCAGCTCCTTCAGTTGTTCTCTGAGTACGTCAGAAAAACGCTGATGATTTTTAGGGAACCTTTCAACCTTTATTCTTTCCATCCTGGGCCTCTTCCTATTCCTTTTCCTCCAACCAACATTCAGTTTCACTCGTGACATTACCAAGTAATGATCATAACCAACACCCGCACCACTAATCACACGAGTGTCAACCACTAAGTGCACCTAGAAAAGTCTGAAAACCAAAAATTTAAAATGTTGGCTTAGTTTTACTGTTCAAAATGCTGATAGGTTTAAAGATAATTATGCCAAAAGCGTTGAAATGCTATAACAATTCAATCAAAGTTTGATTTAAAAGCGCCAAAGCCTGCTACCGTTTTACCTCAAACCGTAAGCATTGACCCTGTTCTAAATCGTAAAAGAGTTACGAACCTGAATTACTTTTCTTTCCCTTAATTACTTTACCTTTCTTTAATTTTATGTTCAAAGAATGGTTTTACAGATTTACTGTTCGGAAAACGGGTAGGGCTGCTAGTATCTGAATAAATCAACCACAGAAATTAGCTTTTCAACGGAAAAGTCTTATGAAAGACATGATCATCGAAGCTCTTTTAGAATATGGTACTTAAAAAAGATCTTAAAAAAACCCCTACACTTCCACAGCTGAATTTCTGTCAATAAAAAATCACTTGTGCATATCAAAACGATTTAAACTGTAAAAATAAAGTTAGAAAATTTTAATGTCATTATTCTAATATGTTCTAATAAGTGTCAAAGGCAGATGCGTATTTCGGGTTTTTAACACGTCATGAGAAAGAGAGGAAAGTCATGGTACAACTTACGTCAGTCCCACGAGGTTTTGAGACATCCCATGGAGTGTCGTAGGCATCGTCCGGGTTGACAGGTGTAGTCGCTTGATGACGAGCTGTAGGCGGGCTGTATGTAGGTGGTCTGATGTAGCCATCCCTGTGAACTGTCATTTGACCGTCAGGAATGTGGCAAGCCAACTGCTGCTGTAGGACTACCACGCGGAAAAAAACAAACATAAAATACAAAAAAACAAAAAAAAACCAAACAAAACAAAACAACAACAACATGTGATCAGAGTACGGAAAATAGAACTGACCAAACATAAGCAAATGCGAAAGCTAACGAAACAGAAATTGTCGTTAATTATAGTTTTTCATGTGAATTTTGTCCGTTACTCTTTTCGTAATCATGTTTTCCTTTTTCTGGATAAATCAACCACAGAAACGGATTGCAAAACAATCTTACTTTGTTTCGGGGTTTGACAACCACCATGAACAACTATGAGCTACAAGGAGTCTCCCGTCGATAATTTAGGGTCACTGGTTCCAGGGAAGGGAGATAACTAGTACCGTAAGACAAACGCACCATCCATGCCTCATCTGGGATTCGAATCTTGGTCCACTTGGACGAAGGGTCGAAAACCATTGTTAAGACCACTGCGCCATCAGGGCTAACCGAAATGAATCTGGATGACATGACTAAAAATAATTGACTATGTAACGTATACTCTATATTCACTTTCCTTTTGATTTTACTATCTCTGGTTATTTTATTTTACTATGTAAATTATCTTCCTACTGAACGGAATATTATTTCACCCGCTGAATGAGATCTGGCAATGAGTGTAAGTCATGACGTGGTGGTAGCTAGTATATAGGCGGGTTCATCGAGACGAGGTGTGTTGTTGAAGTTGTGTTGAGAGGTTGGAGGTTGTGTTGGAGTTGTGTTGGTTGTGTGCGTACTATAAGAGGAAAGTTTATTCATTATTATGTACAAGATATATGAGTGCCTTAGTTGACCAAGAGTCTTGGAAATAAACAGTTGTTCAGTAAGTTCAGTCTTTCTCAATTCTTAGTTTTGTCAGACCTCTGTCTGGCTGTTAGGTTTATGACTTTGATTACTTAATATAAATAACCAGCGTTGAGACTTTGTTTAAGTTCATAATTAACGAGTAACAACACCCTTTTGGGAATTCATTATTTTGAAGCTTAGAGCATTATTCATTCATAATAATTAGCTTAGCAAAAAGATTATAAAGCTAATTCATTATAATTGGCGCCCGAACTTTTCTCGAACACGAGATCCTGACTATTATTACCCATGGCTTCCTTACCTGAGACAACTGCAAATTTCCACCGTCCGGCAAGTCTCGAGGGTGATGGTGTTTTTTGGACAATTTGCGCGAAGCCTGTGGCTCTGACTTTGATATGAATGATCTGCACATACCCAAGCATTCTTCACCATTTCGTAATGCACCGGCTTCTTATCACTCTGAGTCGCGGGTCGTACCTGAGGGAATTCAATCCTCTCAGCGAAGCAGAATGCTTGCTCATTTCGTGCCGCATGCAGGAACAATTTATTTCAATGGTTTGGAGGGGTCTTTAAAGTTCCTCGAAGATATGGAAGATCATTTTGATCTCTATAATATTCCGGAAGACTGCAAGGTCCAAATTGCCGGCACTTGCTTGAGGGATACCGCCAAGACCTGGTATCGGCAGTGGCGAGGGTCGAACCCGGATTCTCATTATGAGAATTTCCGTGCAGAATTCTTGGAGGTCTTTCCTTTCGGCCTCAGTCGAGCTAGCCTTGCTCAACAGCTGTTTTCACGTCAACAAGGTCCCAATGATAGCCCTGTTGCATTTGCGTTGGAAACTACACGCCTATATAATCTATGGGATCCACATGCCAGTCATGTTGACATGTTGGATACCCTCGTACAGCAGCTCGACCCATTCTTACAAGATTTTCTTGAGGTTCGACACCCTACCACCATTCATGAATGCCGTCGCCTCATACGCACGTATGAAGAGCGACATGGCAAACGTGCTTCAACTCATAATGCTCGGGCACCCCGCGAGGCTTATTCCGAAAACCCTCAGCGGCATAATAGACAAAACTTTCAGCGCGAGCATACACAAGTGCCCACCCAAGCTTCATACGTTCCACCACACAGAAGAGTGGCGAACCAACAGCGAGTTTCTGAGCAAGCTTCGGGATATCGTCATAATGCACAGTATGCTCGACCCCGTTTTACTCAGCAGCATTCGGAACGTTCTCATGCCCAGGGCAATAATAATTTTTCTGCCCGTGCTGAGGGCAGACGTAATGAATATGAAAATGTCAACAGACACGCGGAGTTCCCGACGCAGGGTTCACGCAATTTTCCTTATCGTGAAAATTTTCCCGATACCCGGCAGGGTCGAGGTTTCCGACCACATGATAACACCACCAGAATTCCTTTAAACTTCCACAGGAAGTAGACGAAGGGTCGGTCCTGCTTCCTGATACCAAACATTCTGACCCTAAAACAGTATTAGTGACTGTTCAAACTCCTCAGTTGCCTGATGTATTCTTGACACTTGAAGACGTTATTGTCGAGACAAAGTTCGACACTGGGTCTGAGATATCAGCCCTAAATACAAAGTTTTGCAATGACGTTTTTTCTGCAATACACGTTCAGCCTGCAACGCAGTATTTGCGAGGTGCCAATAATGAAATTTTCAGTATCGCAGGAACTGTCACATTATCTTTAGGGCTGGGAAAAGCTCGTTTTACACATTCTTTCCTGCTTATAGACGAGCTACCCGTGAAATGTCTCATGGGTATGGACTTTATTAACAAGTTTCAAATAACTTTGAATTTTGTACAACATGTGATTTCCTTTCCGGAACCTGTCGAAATGATTCCGACGGTTCCTGTAGATATTACGAGTTTATTGTTGAGTGACCAATTGAATGAGGGGCAACGAGACCAGCTTTCTCTCCTTTTACAGGAAAGCCCTGGTTTATTTTCGGATCAACCTGGTTTCACACAGGTGGTTTATCATGTTATTGACACTGATGGTTCGAAACCCATTGCGACGAAACCTTACCCTTGTGCTCCACATAAAAAACAGGAAATGCAACGTCAAATTGCTGAAATGATTAAGCAAGGCATAATCAGGGAATCAACAAGCGCCTGGGCTGCTCCTGCCTTCTTGGTTCCAAAGAAACAACCAAATGAATTTCGTTTCGTGACAGATTTTCGCAAACTCAACCAAGTCACAAAAACAATCAATTATCCCCTACCTGTCATGTCACATATTCTAAATGACTTGTCGTCAACCAAATGGATGTCAACGTTGGATTTGGCGAGTGGATATTGGCAGGTGGCAGTACATCCGGACTCTGTCGATAAAACAGGCTTTGTGACTCCCTTTGGGGCCTATGAATATTTACGTATGCCTTTTGGTTTAGCTTCTGCACCTGCTACTTTCCAAAAGCTTATGGACACGGTTCTCAGACCTGTCCTAGGTCCCCATGTGCATGTATATTTGGATGATATTATTATAACATCAGAGACTTTTGACGAGCACCTTTTTCTGCTCAAACAGGTGTTCCAACTTATATACAATGCTGGCTTGACGTTAAAACCTAGTAAATGCCAGATAGCGAGGGACGAGATTGTATATCTGGGGTTGAAAATTACTCCCCACGGCTTATTCACTGATAATGAAAAAATTAGGCCTATTGTTGACTTTCCTCGGCCTAAAACAGCAAAAGAACTATCCCGCTTTCTGGGAATGACCGGTTGGTATCAGCAGTTCGTCCCCGCTTATGCTACAATATGTGAGCCGTTGTATGCTTTAAAGCGTAAATACAAGAAGTTTATTTGGACACCTGAAGCTAACGCTGCATTCGAAACACTGAAGTCTGCATTGACTCAGCCTCCGGTGTTGGCTTTCCCGGATCATACTAAAGAATTTGATATTTATACTGATGCATCCGGAGTTGGTCTTGGTTGCGTTTTGTCACAAGCTGGGCATCCAATAGCTTTTGCGTCTCGTACTTTAGCCAAAGCTGAACGCAATTATTCAGCTACGGAACGTGAATGTCTTGCTGTTGTGTATGCACTGAATAAATTTCAATGTTATCTTAACGAATTGACAGTTAACATAATTACGGATCATTCTGCCCTTCAGTATTTGAATTCTGCTAAGCACCTATCTCAAAGACTTATGAAGTGGGCTCTGAAGTTACAAGAGAGCAATATCAAAATTTCGTATCAGCCAGGTCATAAGAATCAATTACCGGACGCATTATCTCGCGTTCCGATTAGTGGGGTCCCCACCGAAACTACTCCTGGATGTCAGCCTTTACTTCTTATAGCTGATATCACATCCAGAGAGCAGATAATGGCAGAATTAATAAATGATCCAGATTTTGGGGATATTTACAATTTTTTGCTTGCGGGTTCGCCCCTACCAAGTGATCCTTCTCTGGCTGGAAGGTCACAACATTTTGAAGTAATAGAGGGTCTTCTTTATTATACAAAGTCTCGGACTACTAGGGCAGAGTTTCGCCCATGTATTCCGCGAACCCTTAGAATGGCTCTTTTAAATGAATTTCATGACAAACCTCTTGCAGGCCATTTAGGTATTCGCAAGACCCGTAGTAAATTGCGGGATGTTGCCTATTGGCCTGGAATGTACCAAAGTGTGCTCGCATACGTTCAATCATGTCACTTGTGTCAGATTAATAATTACCGTAATGTAAGACCGGCCGGTCACTTGAAATCTAGTTCAAGTTCTCATGTGTTTGATATTATTTCCATAGATTTATTGGGACCTTATCCATTATCTGTTAAAAATAAAGCTCGTTATGTTTTAGTACTAACTGATAATTTTTCTAAATGGGTTGAAGTTTTTCCCATTAAAGCCGCTACGGCTGAGATTATTTGTAATGTCTTAGTTAATGAAGTATTTTCTAGATATGGTGCACCTAATAAAGTAGTTTCGGATAATGGTCCTCAATTTATTTCTGACATTTTTGAAAGAATGTGTGCGAGACTACACATTAAACATAAATTCATTTCCCCATATCATCCCCAGAGTAATCCTGCGGAACGTGTTAACCGAACGTTAGTGAAAATGATTGCGACTTTTGTAATGGATCACCATGAAAGATGGGATGACCATTTAGAACTTTTTGCGTTCGCCCTCCGCTCGTCTGTCCACGAGTCTACTAAAATTACTCCTGCAGAACTTTTTCTGGGTCGCAAAATTAAAACCCCTTTTGAAAATTTAACGGGGATTATCGACGAATTAAACCAGCGACCAACTCCGCAATCAGTACACATTATGGCAGAAAAAGCTCGTGTTGCAATGCTAGGAGCACAAGCGGCTCAAGCACGATATTATAATTCTAGGCGTAGGGAACCAGATCTTGTCGTTGGAGATCTCACTCTCGTGGAAACGCACTTCCAGTCTTCTGTTTCGCATACTTTAGTGAAGAAATTTGCATCCATATCGGGTGGCAAATGTCTTTGAAAATAATATTGTTCTGGAGAAACCGAACAACCATTTTCAATATGTACATGTTGATCAATGTCGCAAGTATCACGAACGGAATATCGATTTCATTATCAATCCTACTCAACCTTCTGTTCCACAGACTCAAGAATCTATATCTCATGTTCAACCGCCGGAAATTGTGGACGAACCACCGAACATTTTTGACGAATCACCAGTGATTTTTCCTTCACCCTCCCCCTCCAGACGAGTTTCTACACCCGCAACCTGATTCTCCCATGCGACCAAGGCTCGAATCGAGTTCGTCGAATACTAGTATCGTTCCTTTCCCTCCAACCATTGCCAAGACTATTGCTGCGCCGTTTCCGGTTAACTCTGCACCAACGCGGGATACTTCTTCTTTGAATACCTCATCGGAAAGTATTCCTGTGGGCAAATCTAAACATCGCCCTGCACGACCGCTGAATTACAGCAGCGACTCAGAGGCGTCGGACATTTCTGATTTATCAGTTATGAATCCAACATTTCATATTCCACACCGTCCAGCACCACCAAAAGCTGGGCGCAAACGTGCCTTGTCTCCTCAATCTGCTTCGCCGCAACAGCGACGAAGGCAGAAATCTTTGCGTCCACCCGGGTTTCGCCCCTGGAACCTACGTTCAGGGCAAACAGGGCCGATGCCTGCTACTACTATCATGCCCCGTGGGCGTAAACGAAAGCAAGCGATGTGGCCGGAGACACGTCCGTCCAAAAAGATACTGGAAGGACACAACGGGCCCCAGCACCAAGGGACTTCATATCCAAAGCCTGGGGGAGCCCGTTCCTATCAGCCGCAGCAGGGATTTCCGGACCGCCAGACTTCTGACGTTCCTGACCGTTCTTCTCAGCAGCAGGGATTTCCGGACCGCCGGACTTCTGACGTTCCTGACCGTTCTTCTCAGCCGCAGGGATTTCCAGACCGCCAGACTCCTGACCGTTCTTCTCAGCCGCAAGGGATTCCGGACCGCCAGACTTCTGACCGTTCTTCTCAGCCGCAGGGCTTTCCAGACCGCCAGATTCCTGACCGACAACAGACCGAAGTTCCATTACCGTCCCGGAAGAGATCCAAGCCACCTGATTTCACCAGTCCCATTAGGCCTGGAAAACGTTACCGCACTAGAATTTTTTATGCGTCCTCGAGATAAGTAAGTTCTCGTGGACAGGTTCTTTTCTTAGTTTGTTGTTTTTCCTGCACGACCAGTTGGCGTGTCAGAATTTCTTTTTTTCGTGTGGGCCTATGCATTCTTTTTTGTGTATATATGTGTTTTTTTTTTATATTTCTTCTATGTCCATCTACTAATCCACTTTTTTTGTATATATCTATGTGCTTAGGGGTAAAATAATAAAATTGTTACTGTTAGGCAGCTCCAGGTAAATTTCGCTGCTGATACAGTTGTTCTGTATTTCAACGAATGAGGCGAACGTAATTTGAAATGAAAATAGTAAAATTGTTACTGTTAGGCAGCTCCAGGTAAATTTCGCTGCTGATACAGTTGTTCTGTATTTCAACGAATGAGGCGAACGTAATTTGAAATGAAAATAATAAAATTGTTACTGTTAGGCAGCTTCAGGCAATCTTCGCTGCTGATACAGTTGTTATGTATTTCAACGAATGAGGCGAACGTAATTTGAAATGAAAATAATAAAATTGTTACTGTTAGGCAGCTTCAGGCAATCTTCGCTGCTGATACAGTTGTTATGTATTTCAACGAATGAGGCGCACGTAATTTGAAATTAAAAAAGTGATTCCTGCTAGGCAGAATAAAAGGAAAGTATGCCGATGCAGGTTTGGTTTGTTCTACACTACAAATTTCACAGTCGAATACAGATTCGTAAATTGTCATGCCAAGTTGATAATGTAAATACGGCTACCACCAAACAACAAATCAAAAAAAGATCGAGAAACGTCAATCATCGAAATGTAAGACTTACACTCCAAAATTGATAGGTTTTTCGGACATAAAAAAAAAAAAAAAAAAAAAATTAAGGGGGAGATGATGTAACGTATACTCTATATTCACTTTCCTTTTGATTTTACTATCTCTGGTTATTTTATTTTACTATGCAAATTATCTTCCTACTGAACGGAATATTATTTCACCCGCTGAATGAGATCTGGCAATGAGTGTAAGTCATGACGTGGTGGTAGCTAGTATATAGGCGGGTTCATCGAGACGAGGTGTGTTGTTGAAGTTGTGTTGAGAGGTTGGAGGTTGTGTTGGAGTTGTGTTGGTTGTGTGCGTACTATAAGAGGAAAGTTTATTCATTATTATGTACAAGATATATGAGTGCCTTAGTTGACCAAGAGTCTTGGAAATAAACAGTTGTTCAGTAAGTTCAGTCTTTCTCAATTCTTAGTTTTGTCAGACCTCTGTCTGGCTGTTAGGTTTATGACTTTGATTACTTAATATAAATAACCAGCGTTGAGACTTTGTTTAAGTTCATAATTAACGAGTAACAACACCCTTTTGGGAATTCATTATTTTGAAGCTTAGAGCATTATTCATTCATAATAATTAGCTTAGCAAAAAGATTATAAAGCTAATTCATTATAACTATGCTTACATCTTAAGCACACCGGACAAAAATAAGTTATCCTTCTCAGAGCTTACCTAATAACGGGTGACGGCGCATCTTGCCTTGATAAGAGCATAGATACGGTGTGGTAGAAACTCCATGAGGTTGTGGATGTATTGAACATCAATTTGCAGCCACTCGTGTGTCAATTGATCCCGAAGTTCTACCAGAGTACATGGGTGTCTATTCCGGCGTTTCATCTTCTGTTCCAAATGATTCCACAGATTTTCAATAGGATTGAAATCTGGGGATTTGGCGGGCCAGTCGAGATGAGACAGTGTTGCTCGTGCCACTCATACACAAATTTAGCCCTGTGCATACAACAATTGTTGTCTTGGAAGACAGGAGTGGCAATGTGACGTTGCTGCTGGAGATGTAGGGCAAAAGGCAACACTTCGTCATTCAGAATGCGGAGGTACGCATGCTCGTTCAAGTTCATCTTCCCTACAACGAGAGGGCCCATTTCATTATACGAAAATCATTCCCAAAACATCACAGAACCCCTCCATCCTGAACAACACCTTCGACACAATCATGATTAAAGGCTTCATTGGGTCTGCGATGCACTCGTCGCCTCCCATCATTGGAGTACAAACAAACATGAGACTCATCAGACCAAATTACTCGTTTCCAATCCTCTACAGTAAAGTTTTGGTGCCTCTGAGCCCATTGATAACGTGCGACTTTGTGACTTGCTGTTAAAAGAGGCCTCTTCCGTGGTACTCTGCTCTAGATGTCCATCGCATGCAGTTCTAATCGCAATGTCGTTTCGGAAATTGGTTGGAGTGGACTTTCATTGACTGTTTTGAGCAATTGTTGCCTGGTTTGAAACCGATTTGCAGTTACCAGGCGTAAAACATGGCGGCGGTTCTTGTTGGTGAGAATCGTTTTCCCGTCACGGTTACGTCGACGATGTTCAGTTGATTGCGAACTACACAACTGTTTGTAGACCCGCTGGACAGTATGCTTCGACATACCAACAAATTGGGCGATTTCATTCACTTGTGTCCGTGGGCACGGCCAAACACGATGGCTCCTTTTTGCCACTTAGTAACGTCTGTCGTACGACCCATATTTGCAAACTAAATTCAATATACACGTTGCTCTCCACCACTGCATGAGACAGAAGTTATCTTGTAGATCACGTCAATGTTATTTATCTGCCAAAAATGCTATCAAGGCGCTTTCTCTGCAACCAGTAACTTCCTACTGTCATTTCTGTTAGGAGTGACTAATTTTTTGTCCGGTGTGCTTAGTATTTTTTTTTTTTTTTGATTGGAGGTTTAACGACCACCGTGAGCAACTCAATGGGCTATAAGCAGTCGCCCGTCCCTAATTTAGGGTCACTGGTTCCAGGGAAGGGAGAGAGCCAGTGCCATAAGACAAACACAACATCCATGCCTCACCGGGATTCGAACCCGGACCCCTTACGGACGAATGATCAGAGGCCAACGCCTTAGACCACTGCGCCACCGGGGCGGCGGTGTGCTTAGTATCTGACTGTGCTTAGATCTTAGTAACGGAAGAAGTTCTAAATGAAAAAGCGTCTCAGATACGAACTGATTAGATCAAAGCAACTCGAAAAAAAGGACTCGAAAAATTTAAAAAGCAGTCTGAAATTTGATTTTCTGTTTTCAATAAATGTATCACCAGCCAGTTACAGGAGCTTATCAGAATAATGTAAACACCGACTACGACTGGAGTACGCGCAGTGATCCGTATGCAAATCACAGGGGCGACGTCACCCGCAATGTAAGGTATGTATATAAAGGGGTACACTACGATGTCGGCTATCACGTAGCTGTGCCACAGTCGCAGGTAAAACAGCTGCTGTGGAGCAATTATGACAATGTCAGATCTCAGTGATCTAAAAAAAGCATGATCATTAGTGTGCGTTTTGCAGGTGCTTCAGCAACTAGAACAGCAGAAATAGTAGGTGTAACAGAAGAAATGTATCGAAGATTATGACCACCTATCAAAAAGGACACGGCGTTGCCTACAAACGTGAAAATTGTGAATGCGAGGCGAAGATGTCAGATAGAAATAGGCGAACGTTTTCACGGATTGTACAACAGAAGCACAAGACCACAGCACTGAAAATAGCAGCAGAGTTGAACATCAGTCGAAATGATCGAGGTAAAAGTTCGTCGGGAACTCCAGCATGGCAGTATTTATGGCCGTAGAAGGGGAAAAGGCCATGTTTGGCCTAGATAGACTCAACACTGCCTCCTCATGGCTACTCCTCACAGGTGCAGTAGTCAGCCGTAGGAGATATGACCGTGCACCTGAAGGAAAGAAAATTTTGACCTGTTAGCAGTGGGGGTTCTTATTCCCGACATATCACGTGAGTTTCCCTGTTTGGTGGACTTTGTCCAATGTTTGGTCCATGAGGAAATTTTAGAGATCGCCGTCATGTGTTCGAAGATTTTGTTTTTCTAACCATCAACGTACCCAACCCAGGATTTTTTTCGTCTTATAAAAAATTGCTTCATAAATGTTTTTTTTATTTCTTAATTAATTTATTCTTCCAGTCAAATGATCATTTTATTAAATGACGAAATCGTGTATGACGGCGTCTTAACAGCATTGGCACCCCTTGTTCGTTCTCCAGATACGGTTACAGCAGGAGCACTCACTCCTCGCGGCAGTGACAACGTCTCGACTGATGGCCTCATGGGCTAGTTGTTCGCTTATATCCCGCGTGCCGTTCGTGTGATTGGCCTACAAATGCAATAATTTGCATAACTTGTACGTGTGCCACCCTCCTTACAATTTGCATGGCGCTGCGTTCACGTCTTCCTGGTGTGGCACTTTTTCTGTCATGCAGTGTATATACTTGTACTTCATCAATATTCTTGTAAAAGAAAACCAAGGCAAAGTTTGTTTACCACTTTGACGGCTTCAAAAAACAACAACAACAACAACAACAACTGCGTAGCAAATGTTCTATTGAGCCAAAGATTATTTTGGTACACCCTTTTCTTGAATTTTGAAATCCAAATTCAAGCCTTGTCCATTTGGGCTCATATGTCGTACTTCAGTCTGATTTTTTGCCAGTTGTAGTTGAACATACTTTGGGGCTTACAGTTACACGAATCCTTGAGCTCCACTTTTTTTTTTTTTTTTTTTGATTGGAGGTTTAACGACCACCGTGAGCAACTCAATGGGCTATAAGCAGTCGCCCGTCCCTAATTTAGGGTCACTGGTTCCAGGGAAGGGAGAGAGCCAGTGCCGTAAGACAAACACAACATCCATGCCTGACCGGGATTCGAACCAGGACCCCTTACGGACGAATGATCAGAGGCCAACGCCTTAGACCACTGCGCCACCGGGGCGGCACTCCACTTTTGGAAAGTCTGTTTCAGCTATAGTAAAAGGCTTTTTCCATTTGAAAGTAGCTAATAAAATAAAAATTGATCCTCGCATTCTTTAATTTCTCCCATCTTGGAAATTTGCACTGGAATTCTTGCAATTTTGTACATTACCAATTTTCTCAAGAGACTCTTTCGTATTTAGTTTATTGATAATAGGGAACCCTCGAAAAAAAATTAATTTTTGGCACATTCGAATTTCCGTCCTTACTAAAAGCGAAGAAACTATTATAAATTCTGAATTTGGTTAAAGCAGAAAAATTTGTAAGAATGAAATAAAGTCTTCGACAGTCTCTCACAGAGAATATACAGTACCTTGTCTGTTGCTTCTCAGCAACGGAAGTAATTTTTCTTTACGCAAAACTTAACCAGCGAGCTGCGGTTCAGGAAGAAGGGTAAAATGTTAATTGCTGTTATTACCTCAATACAAAAATTACAATGATTCGTAGACTTGTGTTGAAAAGATGTTTAAACATTTGAACAGTAAATGGCGATGCTGTTATATACCGTTTTTGTTTTCGTTTTTGAGTGATGGGGTAACTTGACAATTCCAGGAGCGTTTATGGATCGCCAGTCCGCCACTGGAAAAACGGAAAAACTCGTTTATTTCTGTTTGATTCCTACATATGTATTTTTTTAATCATCGTTCTTCATGAATACATTACACTTTCATCATAAAAATAATACTGAGCTCTGTCAATCAGTGTTATTCTTGTTTTTCAGATGAGAGAGACAGCGGACTTAAACGAGTTTGACAAAGGCCAAATTATAATGGCCAGACGCCTGGGTCCGAACAATTCCGAGACGGCAAAGCGTGTGGGGTGCTCACGGTCAGTCGTAGGAAGCCGTAGGAATGCCAAATTATAATGGCCAGACGACTGGGTCCGAACATTTCCGAAACGGCAAAGCTTGTGGAATGCTCACGATCAGCCGTAGGAAGGCCAAATTATAATGGCCAGACGACTGGGTCCGAACGTTTCCGAGGCGGCAAAGCTTGTGGGGTGCTCACGGTCAGCCGTAGGAAGGCCAAATTATAATGGCCAGACGACTGGGTCTTAACATTTCCGAAACAGCAAAAGCTTGTGGGGTGCTCACGATCAGCTGTAGGAAGGCCAAATTATAATGGCCAGACGACTGGGTCAGAACGTTTCCGAGGCGGCAAAACTTGTGGGGTGCTCACGGTCAGCCGTAGGAAGGTAAAATTATAATGGCCAGACGACTGGGTCCCTAACGTTTCCGAGACGGCAAAACTTCAAGAGTGCTCACGGTCAGCCGTAGGAAGTCGTGAGAAGGCCAAATTATAATGGCCAGAAGACTGTGTCCGAACATTTCCGAGACGGCAAAGCTTCAAGAGTGATCACGGTCAGCCGTAGGAAGTCGTGAGAAGGCCAAATTATAATGGCCAGAAGACTGTGCCCGAACATTTCCGAGACGGCAAAGCTTGTGGGGTGTTCACGGACAGCCGTAAGAAGGCCAAATTATAATGGCCAGACGACTGGGTCCGAACGTTTCCGAGACGGCAAAACTTCAAGAGTGCTCACGGTCAGCCGTAGGAAGTCGTGAGAAGGCCAAATTATAATGGCCAGAAGACTGTGCCCGAACATTTCCGAGACGGCAAAGCTTGTGGGGTGTTCACGGACAGCCGTAAGAAGGCCAAATTATAATGGCCAGACGACTGGGTCCGAACATTTCCCAGACGGCAAAGCTTCAAAAGTGATCACGGTCAGCTGTAGGAAGTCGTGGGAAGGCAAAAATAATAGTAGCCAGAAGACTGTGTCCGAACATTTCCGAGACGGCAAAGCTTGTGGGGTGTTCACGGACAGCCGTAAGAAGGCCAAATTATAATGGCCAGACGACTGGGTCCGAACATTTTCGAGACGGCAAAACTTGTGGGGTGCTCACGGTCAGCCGTAGTAAGTACCTTCAAAAAGTAATCCGATGAGGGATAAGTCATGAACAGCGGGCAAAGTGTAGGCCGATCACGGCTCATCGATGCTGGAAGGGCGCAAAGGCTATCCCGTATGGTAGGAGCTAGCATAAAGGATAGTGTGGCGCAACTCGCCTGTAATTCAAAAGCTGGTGACGGGGTAATGTGTCATAACTCACAGTACATCGAACCCTGATGAAAATGGGGCTGCGTAACCGCAGGCTGCTCCGAATGCTCATGCTGACCTCGATTCACCGTCGAAAGCGTCTACAATGGGCACGCGAGCATCAAAACTGGACCTTGAATCATTGCAAGAAGCTAGTCTGCTCCGACGAATCTCCTTTCCTGTTGCACCACGTGGATAGGCCGGTAGGTGTGTGTCGTTTACATGGGGAAGTGTTGGCACCAGGATGCATCGTGGGACGGAAACAAGCCCATGCTTTGGGTCAACGTTCTTCTGGGAAACCCTGGGTCCAGTCATTCATGTGCAGGAAACTATGATGTCTACCACATAACTAAACATCACTGCAGACCAGATACAACCTTTCATAGCAACAGTATTTCTCTCTAGTAGTGCCTTCTTTCAGGGGGATAACGCGCCATGCCACTCTGCCCGGATTTTTCGAGCATGGTACACGGAACATGAAAAATACTTCTAAATATTGACGTGACCTTCAAATTCCCCAGACATCAATCCAATCGAGCATCTGTTGTTTGTTTTGGAACAGCAAATCCGATTTGCGGCGGCTCAACCACAAGAGATAAAGGATCTGCCGGTAAGGTGTTGATGCCAGATGCCCCAAAACACCTTTAGAAATGTTGTAGCGTCCAATGCCTCGCCGGGCAGGAGCTGTTTTGGAGGAGCGTGGAGGACCAACATCATGCACTGCTGGACAATTGCTAAGGACGGATCATAAACGGCTATATAGCGCATAAAAAAGTACGTGTGGTTGGATGCCAAGTGAAATAAAATAATGTCAGAATGCCAGGACATTACAAGAACGACAATTTATTGTGCTCTCAAATACAGAAGGCTTTGGAACGTGTTCAAGGGACAAACAGGCCATTTTGTGCAGAATACGTAAACGTGAAAAAATGCAATTACCGTCCGCAGGCGTTCCGGCGTAAGATGTCAATACGGGATATGGCCACCATGGAGGGCGATGCAAGATTCCACACGTTGTGTCATGCTTTGCACAACATTATCAAGCAGCTGTTGGGGTAATTTATCCCATTCCTCTGTCAGTGCACGGATGAGGGTGTCCTTGTTTATTGGAGGGCATTGGCGACCAGCAAGACTCCTCCCCAAAGCATCCCACACATTTTCAATGGGATTCAGATCTGGAGAACGTGCTGGCCATACGAGGCGTTGAATATCCTCGCTCTCAAGACACTCCTGGACAGCGACTGTTCGATGACATGTTGCGTTGTCGTCCATGAAAATGAATCTATCACCGGCAGCACCACGGAACATGCGAACATGAGGTAGCAGAACATCATTAATGTATCGTTGGCCAGTCTTAGTCCCAGTTGGAAGCACATAGAGGGACGTACGGCCATTGATCATGATGCCAGCCCATACCATGACACTACATGTCGGATATCGGTCCCTTTCCTGTATGTTTGCTGGACAATATGCAGTACCACTATCACGCCAGATCAGTTGTCGTCGACAATCAGACGATAGACTGTATCTACTCTCATCTGAGAAGAGGACAGCAGACCAGTCGTTATCAGTCCAATTGCGATGATGATGGCACCATTGCAAACGGGCGGTACGGTGACGTCTGGACAATGGGATGCACACAACAGGACGGCGTGCGTATAGTCCTCCTTCATGCAAACGTCTGGCGACAGTTTTTCGGGTGATCCGCTTGCCAGTAGCAGCCATAAACTGATTTGCTACCTCACTAGCTGTGTTGCGCCGGTGTCCTTTTGTTGATAGCACTATGTACCGATCTTCTGCAGGTGTCGTACTGCGAACACGACCTCCTCCGTGACGTTTGCTACACTCTCCATTTGTTTGAAATGATTTCCAAAGCCTTGAAACAACACTGTGGCTGACGTCGAACTCCCTGGCAACATCTGTTATTTTTCGCCCTTCTTCAATCTTGCCAATAATACGGCCACGCGTAAAATCATCTAGGTGATGTCGGGAAGACATACTGAAAATTGCAAGTTCGTCAATTGATTCTTTCCCTTTCAACTTTGCGTTTGAACAACAACGGTCAATACGCGTCAAATCCTTTATATCTCTTATCAGCGCTATGACGTCACGAACAAGTTCGGCAATCCAAAATTTGCATACGCACAACACGTCTTACTGTATCCCGCACTTATGCTAATTTCCACATTTTCCTGCCTTCCATTTTATGGTTACTATCGTTGCTATTGTCATCCGACCTTAGCAATTGTCCGGCAGTGTATTAGGCAGGTAGTCATAATGTTTTGGCTCTTCGGTGTATAAATTTGATCCTAGAGTTGCAGATGAAAATATTATCTAGTCAGCAGAGGTTAGTACGCAATACCTTGTGATTTGTGAGCCATAACAAGGACGTTGGGACATACTTGTATAATTTCCCAATGGAAAGAAGGATTACCAGATCAGGCATGTAGCTTATAAGATAAGTTAGTAAAAACATGCAATGCACTGATTACGATGCGTTTTCCAACATACCAGAAATCATTACTCAAGTTATGAGGATAATGGCTGTATAATATATCTCGCTGCTGTGTCCTGACCATTGACCCATTTCGATGATATTAAACAGAATTGGTTCAGTATACCTCCGGAACAACATAATAAAGTTTTGTCGCAATTGAAGCCTTTTTAGTCAAGTTATGAGGATAATAGCTGTGGAATAAATCTCGCTCCTGTGCCCTTATCTTTGACCCCATTTCGATGATATGCTGATATGCAACAGAATTGGTTCAGCATACCTCCGGAACAAAATGATAAAGTTTTGTCGCAATCGAAGCATTTTTACAAAAGTTATGACGCATAAGGGCGATGGAATGGATTCCTCTCCTATGTTTTGACCTTTGACCCCATTTCTCCCATTTTCAATAAGGTTTGTCCCCAGGTTGTCTCCTACCACATATTAAAATTTCATTGAAATTGATTCATTTTTAGGCGAGTTATCGTGCGGACAGACACATAGACAGAAGGACAAAGCTGGAGCATATACGCTTCTTCAACCTACAGTTGGAAAGCGCAAAAAGATAGCTGTACTTATGTAATATTAAATAAATCTGCCTTGCGAAGATAGCGAGTAGATGGACATTGTGCTATTCAAATGATGGCAACTAATGAAATGAAACGCTACATAACATAGACTGCATTTTCGTATATGTTTATAGACTGTGCTGTTATACAAACAGGATTATATGCTCTTGAAAGCCTCGTAATGGCGGCCTCAGAATGACGCTAAATCACGGGACCACGTGAATTGCGTAGTTCCAAACACCACACGGCACTAGTAGAGGGCTGAATCACTCCATGTTGTACCATGAGTCTCATTGAGCACAAGGTATCGACAATTGTCATATAATATTGTTTGTCAAACTGATGCACTTCATTGGGAATTAAATCATATATCACTGACTTCATATCCAACGCCTCTAGTGTATTTCGGCTTATTTGGCTCACTCTTTTTGGGTGGAATACTTTCATTGTTGAGCAGTGCATGACAAATTTCGTGAAGGTCTGTTCAGCAACATGGGCATGACAAAGCTAATAGGTTCTTTCTCAGATGCGAAACACATTTAAAATTAAATATAAAATAAAAGTGAACGACATTATGGTGTCGGTATGTAGTAGTCAACGTTTTGTACTACACCCTCGAATACACACTATAAATGCGATCTTTCTTATAAGATAGATTTCTGGTGCTACAGAATACAAATAAATAGGGTTTAAATTGGAGCTTTAAGAATATGGTATCTTATGTCTGATACGGTTCGCGCAAAATAATTTTTTTTATTGGGGGGTTTGGCGACCACTGCGAGCAACTCAATGGGCTATAAGCAGATCAGATCATATGTAGAGGATTTTAGGAAGGAAGTGTCTGACCCTAGGTCTTAAACAACACTTAGAAATAGGAAACTAGGAGATTTGGGCTAGAGCGCCCGATAGGAAAGTGACACGGAAGCGAAGTAGAAAAGGGGAGGACGACGCCCTTTTTTATTACCGGGAGGGGCAGTACCCGGGGTCCGACGGCTTAACGTGCCCATCCGACGTACGGCGGATATTTAGTGGATCGAGCGTTCGTACCTGACTGGGATCGAACCTGAGGTCCTTTCCGTGGCAGTCACGAACGTTGCCCACTAGGCCACCCGCGGCCCTTATGGGCTATAAGCAGTCGCCCGTCCCACTGGTTCCAGGGAAGGGAGAGAGCCAGCGCTGTAAGACAAACGCGACATCCATGCCTCACCGGAATTCGAACCCGGACCCCCATCGGACGAATGATTTGAAGCCATCGCTTAGACCACGGCGTCACAGGGGCGGCCAAAATAATTTCCTGTATCAAAAATTTTTTTCATGTTACAGTGAACCCTCAATTTACTACCAACTTTGCATAACGCCAACCCGTGTTTGAACAAACGAGCTCCACGTAAAACATCCTTTGATATACCGCCATATCCTTGACATTCACCAACATACACTATATTATCAAAAGTATTCGAACACTACCAAATATTTGCATAAGTGCAAAGAATGGTTGCGCAGGAAGGTGCGCTGTGAGTGGGGAGAAATGTATATAAAGCTGAGATGTTCTATAGTTTTATCAGTAAATTTGAAGCGGATATGCCGCGTGCACGTGAACTTTCCGATTTCCAGTGTGAACTGGTCAGAGGATGTCATTTGAGTAACCTTTGCACACGCAGCCAAACTAAACAAACCGAAATCGACTGTAAGTGATTGATGTCGTGAAGAGATGGAAGCTGGACGGTGCAAGTAAAAAAAAAAAGTTCAGGAAGGCCTCACAAACTGCTGATAGAACGTGAACGGAAGAGGCATGGTAGGAAATGTTGAGAAATCCCGTTCTTCCACTGCCGTTTCCATCGCTGCTGAAGTAGGAAATGCTCGTAATGGCTCGGTTAGTACCATAACTATACTTACAGGGTAGCACAGTCTGGGTCATTATGGTAGAGCAACGGCACACGAACCACGCATCCCTACCACGAATTCCAAGCATCGTTTGGAGTGGTGTGTCTGCCGTCGTTCCTGGACTGTGGGCGATTGGGAAGCTGTCTTTGGAGTGTTGAGTCACGCCTTTCATTCTTCCAATCTGATCGGCGTGTTTGAATTTGGTGACAATTCGGTGAACGACTTTCGCCGGATCGCGTTCTTCCAACTGTTAAGTTCGGCGGAGGCTCCATCATGGTATGCAGTTGTTTTTCGTGGATGGGACCCGGTTGGTTATTATACCACAAACCATGAACTCTGAAGTGTACCACGACGTGCTGGATAATTCTGCCGTACCAATAATGTGGCAATATTAGGGAAATGACCGTTGTCTCTTCCAACACGATCGAGGTCCCTGTCACACTGCACGGCGTGTGTGCAGGACTGGTCTCTTGAAAATGAGATGGAATTGTAAAACTGGCCAGCTCAGAGTCCTGATCTTAACCTCATAGAACACCTCTGAGATGAACTGGAGCAACCGATGCGAAATCGACCACATCGACAGTCTTCGATCTCCGCTCTGGCAACAGCTTTGCAAGACGAATGGCAAACCATTCCTGTACAAACCTACCGGAAATTGGTTGATAGTATGCCTCGACAGGTTGCCCCTGTCATACAAGCAAAAGTTAGACCGACTAACTACTAATTGCGGCAATAAGGCCATTTGTCCCAAAACATTGTGATATCTGAATACTTTTGATAATATAGTGTATATTACTGCACTCACCTGCTGTTTCAAACATATGATATACCGCCACTTGCAAGCTGTGCCTTCCCGTTTTTTCGAACCATGATTCACTTGTGGAGAACCTTTTGCTGGAGAAAATGACAGACGTTGCCTGCGACAGATGTTAGCTGCTCCTACCAAAAACATGTCACAATGAGGTAGTCCATCTGGACTGCTCCCGCTTTCCAAAAGTGGCACCGGAGTCAAAAGAAGAGGAATAAGTCACAGAGCTTCATCTGGGATATCATTACGGGCTGGGTTTATTTAGATTTCTTTAATCTAATTCTGTTTATTAGGACTTAATGGATGTCTCACGACCTTTTAGCCCTTAACCATGTCCTCCATTTTGGTACAGAGAAGCATCAGCGAAGAGTACCTGCGGTGGACCTGGTTACTTACCTTTGATTCAAACGGCTGTCTTGTGAGTTGGAGTGTTTCCTTCTTCTCATCCCCGCCCTGTCGTCTTTGGGGGAATAGAAGTGCTTGCGTTTTTTACCCTCTAACTTCCAGTTAAGATGACAAATGAGTCAACACCTTTTTCCAGGGACATAACGTTTGCTGTCTTTAGTTTATCATCTTGGCTCTCCAAATCAGTCTGGAACTCTTTACAAGCATCGAAATCAAAAACGAAAAAAATTATTGTTTGAAAAAAAAAAAATATCGAAAAGAACAGTCCTTACCACGAAGAAGAAGATTCAAATTTGCGAATATCGCAGTGAAAATCGTAAGATCTGAAACACAAATGGAAATAGACAATTTTCTTGAAAAGAAACTAAATTATGTAAAACGATTTTGTATAATGCCGTTAACTTTCGCTTGATAAAGTTTTCGTAACATAGCATGTTTTTCAATTAATTTCCTTATAATTAAAGTGTTAATTTTGTCTTCCTAATATGCAAAGTAAATTTTCGCATTTAATACATACTACACTGCTGGACAATTGCTAAGGACGGATCATAAACGGCTATATAGCGCATAAAAAAGTAAGTGTGGTTGGATGCCAAGTGAAATAAAATAATGTCAGAATGCCAGGACATTACAAGAAAGACAATTTATTGTGCTCTGAAATCCAGAAGGCTTTGGAACGTGTTCAAGGGACAAACAGGCCATTTTGTGTAGAATACGTAAACGTGAAAAAAATGCAATTACCGTCCGCAGGCGTTCCGGCGTAAGATGTCAATACGGGATATGGCCACCATGGAGGGCGATGCAAGATACCACACGTCGTGTCATGCTTTGCACAACATTATCAAGCAGCTGTTGGGGTAATTTATCCCATTCCTCTGTCAGTGCACGGATGAGGGTGTCCTTGTTTATTGGAGGGCATTAGCGACCAGCAAGACTCCTCCCCAAAGTATCCCACACATTTTCAATGGGATTCAGATCTGGAGAACGTGCTGGCCATACGAGGCGTTGAATATTCTCGCTCTCAAGACACTCCTGGACAGCGACTGTTCGATGACATGTTGCGTTGTCGTCCATGAAAATGAATCTATCACCGACAGCACCACGGAACATGCAAACATGAGGTAGCAGAACATCATTAATGTATCGTTGGCCAGCCATAGTCCCAGTTGGAAGCACATAGAGGGACGTACGGCCATTGATCATGATGCCAGCCCATACCATGACACTACATGTCGGATATCGGTCCCTTTCCTGTATGTTTGCTGGACAATATGCAGTACCACTATCACTCCAGATCAGTTGTCGTCGACAATCAGACGATAGACTGTATCTACTCTCATCTGAGAAGAGGACAGCAGACCAGTCGTTATCAGTCCAATTGCGATGTTGATGGCACCATTGCAAACGGGCGGTACGGTGGCGTCTGGACAATGGGATGCACACAACAGGACGGCGGGCGTATAGTCCTTCTTCATGCAAACGTCTGGCAACAGTTTTTCGGGAGATCCGCTTGCCAGTAGCAGCCATAAACTGATTTGCTACCCCACTAGCTGTGCTGCGCCGGTGTCTTTTTGTTGATAGCACTATGTACCGATCTTCTGCAGGTGTCGTACTGCGAACACGACCTCCCCCGTGACGTTTGCTACACTCTCCATTTGTTTGAAATGATTTCCAAAGCCTTGAAACAACACTGTGGCTGACGTCCAACTCCCTGGCAACATCTGTTATTTTTCGCCCTTCTTCAATCTTGCCAATAATACGGCCACGCGTAAAATCATCTAGGTGATGTCGGGAAGACATACTGAAAATTGCAAGTTCGTCAGTTGATTCGTTCCCTTTCAACTATGCGTTTGAACAACAACAGTCAATTCGCATCAAATCCTTTATATCTCTTATCAGCGCTATGACGTCACGAACAAGTTCGGCAATCCCAAATTTGCATACGCACAACACGTCCTTCTGTATTCCGCACTTATGCTAATTTCCACATTTTCCTGCCTTCCATTTTATGGTTGCTATCGTTGCTATTGTTATCCGTCCTTAGCAATGGTCCGGCAGTGTAGAAGCTTCCGAGATCAAAATGGACACTCCGAACTACAGTGCGCATTAGGCACACATATAACTGAATTTTTCAAAAAACTGAATGTATATATAACAACTAACAGTGTTTTTATAACTGAAAATATATAACTGAATTTTTCTAATAAAAATAACTGAATTTTTCTAATAAAAATAACTCAATTTGTTCTAATTAACATGTTTTTAATTTAATGCTAATTACAGTATGATTTTCGAGGAATCATAATTAATAAAATTTGGGTTACTTAAAAATAGTTGGCTATTTTGATACAACACCACAATGTAATGGAAGAAAAGGCGGCGGCGCATTAAGAGTTGACTGTAATTCCATTTAGAGAAACAATTCTTCATTCAGATCAGTTGCTGAAATGTTTAAAATCATAACATTCTGCAAAACAAAAAAGGAATGTGTTGTGGCGGGGAAAAAGTACATTATTTATTTCTGTGTAATTACTATTTAGATTTATGTAAATAATTAAATTAGGGTAAAAGTTGGATTTTGATGAAAATTAAAATTTGGGAGATGGATGGATGCATTTCGAAACAAAAATAAATTCAATTATCTTAAGGCCATGATAAATGAAAATACAAATAAAATAAAATACTGATGTTTGAAAATACCAAAAGTTATTATTGAAGGTTTGCGTTGTTTGAATGTTCGAAGAGTTGAGACACCTGCAAGTGTAAACTCGGGTAAAAAGAACATTATTTATTTCTGTGTAATTACTATTTAGATTTATGTAAATAATTAAATTAGGGTAAAAGTTGGATTTTGATGAAAATTAAAATTTGGGAGATGGATAGATGCATTTTGAAACAAAAATAAATTCAAATATCTTAAGGCCATGATAAATGAAAATATAAATAAAATGCGACACTGATGTTTGAAAATACCAAAAGTTATTATTGAAGGTTTGCGTTGTTTGAATGTTCGAAGAGTTGAGACACCTGCAAGTGTAAAATAAGTAATCATTGTTTACATGTGTACCAAATTTGTAAACACTAAAAATTAATGGTATACAATGTACACGTGTAATAACTTTTGAAGGCTGTGATGATCATATTAGTGGTTAGGACAAAATGCATTAATTAAATAAAAACAAAAATTCCCAAGTTGTTTCCGGCCTTAGGCAAGCTAAGGTGGATTAACATGCGACCCTGCGATGAACTTCAACTGAGTCAACTAATCCTTCACTGCACAAGTTTTGGGTTTTTGAAAGGCCATTTAGCCTGCATTTATTCTAAAACTTAACCAAAACAACAAACACAATAACAAAGTGTTTCAAGAAGTCGGAGAATTACCCAGACAACCATGTGTTTTTGTTTTCGAACACAATCAGTTTTTAACATTTTTGACAATTCCACTTTTGGCAACCAGGCCTTATAAAAGCAAACAAAATCAGATGACACCCACTTGTTGTATTTATATAAACCATAAAAGGAAGAACACATATTTTTGCCAGAAAATCAAGATTTGCAAAAACACATAAGTACTCTTGATTTAGGGAACATAACATAAACACTGTGGTTGAGTTTGGACAGCTGAAGTGCAATCTCTCCCTCTCTTCATGAATTCATAGATTATTGTATACACAATACAGGTTTCATTTTCTTTCGAACACACCCCTAAAACCAGTTTCCTTAACCAACATTAATTTTAAAATTGCAATAACTGAGCAAAAAATTTATAAATAACGAAAAGTTACTTCCGTAAACAATCCTACACTACCAGGAAAATTTGCATTAAAACTTAATATACTCAACATTCTAGCATTACTTTATACCAAAGTCACTCTAATAAACACACTGCACTAAACGCTTTACTCAATTACCTCAAAAGTTATCATTACACCATAATGCTGACTAATATACTTAAAATTCACCCTATCATCTGCAAAAGTCAAAATACTTCACTATTCCAACTTGCTCTGAGTACACAATATCCCACTATGTAAATAAAAGGCAAACACTAACTCTTAACACTCCTGGACACAAATTTATACTTATCTGCACTCCCACTGTTCCTAACAACTTAAAATTACACCACTAATTCTGACCAGAAATTTATAAACCAATTAACCCCAAAAAAAAAAAAAAATCAAACCTGTACCACGTTAACTTACAGTAATTTTTACTAACTCATGTAGTAAGCCACTGAGGTATCGGGTAGGCAAAATATCTCAGTTATCAGACTTACTTTTCTTCGAAAGTAAGATTTACATCTCGAAGAAAATATCAATCAGGCTAAAGGTGAGATATTGGGTCGTGAAGCCAATCAAGCCTATGCAACGAAATGGAAAGTCAATATGTGTGACCCATTACCCTGTAATTTCTTTCCTCGCTCACTGTCTTTGGGACAACACTCGAACGCCACTTGACAGGAGCTGCTCCTTACTGGCCGACGGTTTTACTCGGGGCCGAAGACGAATCTCACAATTCATCCTCATAAGCACCCTTTTAGTACGCGAAGTAGTATGTCCACGTAAGGAAAAATTCTCCTGCAAGAGATCTCTTGTCCCCCAAAAAAATTCTCACTCCAGGCACACATCTAACTGCCAAAGAAAAACTATCTGAAAACTCACATTATCTCTAGAAAAAAATCCACATAAATCTCACTTTCCAGAAAACACATCACATATCTCTATCTCCAGAAATCCTTATCACCTCCCGAAGCACTCTCTACTTCCAGAAATCACTATCACTCTCTATTTCCAGAAATCATGAAATCATTATCACTCTCGAAGAAATCTCACTGTAAACTGGTAATGAACAGGCCTCACTTTCAGACAATCCTAGTCTGCTTGCATACCTTCTTTGATATCCTCCCTTTTATATGCAAATCAGATTCTCAAATCCCCTTCCTTCGAGAGCAAATTTTCACTCAGAAAGAAAAAAATCAATGTTCAGGCTGGAGGTGTGAATGAGTTGTGAATTCATCAGACCTATACCCCGAGCTGGGTAGGCAAAGAGTGGCATTATAACTCCCCTGCCACACTAGACATATGCCCCCCTTTAGTCAAAAAGTATGCCTTCTTTTGATATCCTTCCCTCATGAAAATCCACTTTCACATCCATTTGCTGATATGGTCTCTAGTCACAATTATTACTAAATGGTACAAACAATTTTACACCCCTTACTTTCCAAACTCAAAAATCACCATATCCTGCCTTTAAGACAAAAACAACAACAACAAAAAAACAACAACTTACAAGTCTCTTACTTTATAATTATCACTACCAAGTGCAATTTATATAATAAAATTTACCAAGCACAAAAAGAGTTAACAAACAAAAAAGGAATGTAAGAATACAAAAGTGTTACCTAGATGCCTGTGTTGCCTGAAGACCACTCTCTTATAGCATACCCAGGCAAAAACAATTGTAGTCACTATGACCACTATTGACGCTGCAACTGGAAGCACAAAATAATGGCGGAAGTAAAAAGGAATGTTCTCGTCTGTTGATCTGAAGCCTATGTTGGTCTCTAAAAGAAACAAAAACATCACCGTTAACAGCAAGCAAATATATTAAAACACAGTCAAATACCATTTAAGATACACTATATTGACAAAAGTTACCGGACACCTAAAAGAGAAACACAACATAGCATTTATTGGCATACATTAGTACTGTGTCGGTCCACCTTTGGCCTACACGTGTTTTCACGAGCTCCGAGTTTGAGTGCTTCACAAACTTGTTTTGTGTGTCCCATCATTGTTCTTCTGTGTGTGTGCCGAAGTTAAAGGTCTGTGCTTTCGTTTAAGATCCCTCACCAGTTAGTGAGTGCTTATTTTTGTTCATTATCAGTGTTTTAATTTCCACACCGAGCTGGTCGTTTTCTTCGTTAACCCTTGCCATTGATTATGGCATCTGCCGATGAGGGCGCTGTTCCCGCCCGCATCATTGCAGCTCCTCGCGTCATCTCCTCAGCCTACCAATCATCTTCGCTTGCTAGTGGAGAGCTTCCTATTCTTCCTCCTGCCTGGGTCTCCAACTCTGCCTTTGAGAACGTGGATGTGACATGCCTGGCCTCTGCTGACGATGATGAATTCATGGACGTCTCTGATGGCGTCGCTAATCTGCCCTCTACAGTTTCTATTGCCTCTGCTTCCAGTACATTGTCTCATTCTGCGTCAATGCCTTCCAGAGGAGGCGCTTCTGCACGCACGTATTATGCGACTGCCTCTGGTATTCCACCGGCTTCCTCCTCGTCTCATCTGCCCCTATGGATTCTTACGTTACTCTCAACGGTGACGCCATCTTATTAGACATTCCCGAGAACTCTCCTGCTGGTCAACGTCTTCATTCGACCCTCGAGTTGGGGGTTTGTTTTGACGCGCTGCCTAACACTCCTTTGAAGAAGTACATCTCCGCTCTCAAGAAGATGCTTCCTTCTGGTGCCATCACCCACCTCACCCGAAAGCCACGAACTGTGATTGTTTATTTTTCGAAGAAAGAATATAAAGAGCTTGTCTTGTCTCGGGGCCTATCAATTAGCGACCGTCACCTCTTAGCCGAATCCATCGCCCAGCGTCCTGTTTTGGTCTCTCTACATCCGGTACCCCCGGAGATCTCTGATGATATGCTGTGTGCTGCACTTAGTAAATGCGGCAGAGTAGTCGGCACAGTGAAGATTCTCTCCTCTGACCCCGATGATAAACATATCTGTGGCTTCCGTAGAGCTGCCATCATCATCTTTCCGTCGGAAGAGCATCTCATAAAGTTTCCACGGTTTCTCGATGTTCGTTGCGGTAACGAGCGCCGCCGGATTGAGCTCCTCACCTCTGCTCATTGCTCACGCTGCAAGGCTTACGGCCATCAACAGGCTCATTGCCCCCATGCAGAGCCACTGACTCGTGCAGCTCCAAGGCAGCATTCTACCTCTTCCTTCGTTTCTGCTGCCATGCCTCCTCTTGCATGTGCACCTCCTGGACCCAGTTCTGCGGAAAATCTGATTAAAGCCTTCGTTCAACACGCGTCCTCCGATGTTGCTTTCTCCACTCTGTCAGATTTTCCTCCGCTTGACTCCTCCCTGCCTTCCCGTGTTCTCTCTCAATTAGAGGACATCACGGCTGATCTTCAAGCTTCATTCACCGTCGGCACTTTTGCTCCCGGCGATGAGGTGGAGCTTTCCTCTGATTACACATCTCATGTGTCATCGATCCACGGCAAACGTCGCTCTACTACCAGTACCGAGGCCCGGAGGAAAAATAAGAAGTTACCTTCTCCGACTGGCCGCCCACATCGTTCCACCCGTCTAGCAGGCTCCAAGTCTCCCTGTCACGTTCTAGCTCTTCCTCTTCAAAGTCCAAGGGTCCTCTGCAGACGTTTGAAGATTTCTCGACTCTGCTTACCAATGCCTCTCTTCCTTCAGAACCTGTTGCCTTTGAAGATCTTTACGAGTTTCTCACTCAGAAAACAAATCGGGAGGCTTCTCTAATATTTTTACAGCAGTTTGAAGCAGTTCTTCCCGAGGTCTTTGACCAAGCAACCTCCATCCTCAAATTCCTCTGGCATAATGCCAAGCAATCCGACTACGTCTTGTGGTGTCGTGGTATCATCAATCGCCTCGACACATTCCAGAAAGCTGAAATAGCTGCCCTTCATCCGACGTCGGAGTTACCCATTGAACGTCGCCACTCTGAACTGTAGAGGGTTTGCTAACCCCTCGCTAACGCTCTCGTTCTGGAAGATCTCTCGCCTCTTGGGGCCGACTTACTCCTTCTGCAAAAGACGAACTGCCGCTCCTCGACACTTTTTCATAGATGGCGCACTTGGCACTTCATCTCTCACCATGCTTTCCGTTACTCTGTGCACGGTGGTACAGCAGGAGCATCAGTCTGCCATCTACGCTTGCCGTGAAAGCTCCTTTTATGCTACGTGGTCGTCAGTGATCCCGTGGTTCGCTGTTACACAAAGTCCGTTACATCTCACGGTGAGTTAAGACTGTGCATTAACTTTTTGATGTTCTTTCGCACTGCGGTGCCCCGCCTGTGATCGTTTAGTTCTTCCTCGAGCATTGCTCTGTTTGCATCACGTTGTAAATTTGTCATTACTCATTCAATGTACATATCATAGCTTTTATCAGTTGTATCATTCCTGTTCTTTTTTTTTCTTTGAGACGATTCCATGTTACTCGTCTCCTCTGTTTTGTTACATTAAAGCGATTCTGAAACCACCTTTGGCCTTAATGCATGCACTGACCCTTCGAGACATGCTTTTGACAAGGTTTTGGAAAACAGCGATAGGTATGCGCTTCCATTCAGTACATAATGCTGCCACTAACTGTCGCTTAGTAGTAGGCCTTAGTTATAACATTCATAAACACATACATTTCATAATATAATGCTCATGAGGAAGGATCTAGTGGCTCCCCCTGTTGTCCATAGCAGCTCAAAGTTTGGATATAAACATATCTTATGATTTAATGGTCAATGTATAGCTGTCTCACCGTACGATAAAACACCATGTCTCCAAGTTGGAAAAATTAAATATTTATTTATATTTACAAATTAAAAACCTAGTTGAAAGCTAGTACTTTCGGAGATCTCAAGTCTCTATCTACAGGCTCCAGCGCCACAAGACAAGGCCGTGTATCAGACATATATATGCACTCCCCTCCATACCCACAATGCATCACTCACTCCACCGTCGGCAAATGGCGTTCGCCGACGCTGGGGTACAAATAAAAGTGAAACAAATTATATAGGTGTAATATAAACCACTTAAGCAAAATATGGAACAATAACTAAACCAAAGAATAAGAAAGCAAAATAAGACAGGTTCATTTTCTAAATCAGGATCCTTCATCAGTGTGGAACTCATGTGAAGTGGCCAGTCTTCTCCAAGGGTTAGGAACATATGCAGGAAGTTCCAAGTTACAGCAAGAGTCACTATGGTGAATTATGCACAGACTTTCTGCAAGAAAGATAGTAGATTTTTAGACATCAGGGTTATCAATTGTAGTACCATTCCAATCTGGGAAATAACCGTCTTGGTTTACTGCTATGGTAAGTGCAGTATTTATGGTTCCTGATCTGAGGGTGTATCGGTGTTCCCTCAGTCTGACCGATAAGGTCCTAAGAGTAGAACCTATGTATTTTTTCGCAGCCAAATCAGGATCAGGGTGGGTTAAGGGTATACAATATACACCATGTTTTTGAAGAGGGGCGATCCTGTCTCTGTCCTTCCTGATCAGTGAAAAGATATTTCTAGTTTTCACTCCGAAGTTTAAATGGTGTCTGTGGCACGCTTTTTTGAGGATAGGTACAGTATTAGGATTGTACTCTTCTTATGATCCTCTATCCAAACAGCATACTTTGGCACTGCAATCAGCGACAACCAAATGTCCGTTTCCTTGTCAGAACATCCTTGATGTAAGTAAGGGTAACAGAAATGCACGAAACCCTTCTGCTGAGTACTGTCCCCATTTCCTAATTTTTTTCGACGCAATTAATAAGGGTACAATGCCGTTACCGTTTGGGATAAGAAATGACACCTAGTTCCCTAATACCCTATTTGCAGTATCATACCCCAATAAAATTATTTTAAAGTCAGGTTGTTAAACTACAGTTAAAATGGCAATAACTTCGCAAAGGTCTTCTGGTCTGCCGTAAAACTAGCCCGTTTTTAAAATCTATTGCACAACCTTTAGTTATTATAAGTTATCAATTAACTACAAGAGAATAAATATGGTAAGATAAAGTGTAAAATTCTGTGTAAAGCGAAGTGTCGGAAGCAACTCCTGGGTGCCAAGTTTAGTTCTTTTGAAAATTTTTTAACTGCATATGCATGTGGGTACTAAATAATGCAGATTTGTCCGTGATCAATGGACAACACTAATTTTACTATCGTAAAACTCATGCAAGAAGCAGGATTATACACTGGTGTGCAAACATTAAGGACGAAGAGGACAAATTAGCATAACAGCGGAACGAGCAGGCAGAACGGACCGAAAGACCACTCAGGAGAGATAGACTAGGGTCCGGTACGGTAGGGCATGCGCATATATGCAGCATGACGGGGGGGGGGGGACTGTCGGAAGGGTATAAAGCACACGGACGGTGTACGCTCAGCAATTCGATGAAAGCTATTGCACGGTGTACATCGGTTTGAACGACGTCGAGTTGCTGCCACCGTGTGATATGGCCAACAGGCAATCCAGTAGACGACATCTAGATGACTTTACCCGAGGTCGCGTCATTGGAAAGTTGGAAGAAGGTCGAAGTGTGGCCGAGGAGTTCGGGATCGCTCACAGCATCGTTTCACGAGCTTGGAGAGCATTTCAAATGACAGGAACAGCTGTCCGAAAGTTTAGCAGTGGTCGTCCACGAGCAACCACGGCGGCGGACGACCGGTATATTGTCCTGCAGGCGAGAAGAGACAGACGGCAGACAGAGGAAGAAATCGCAAGGCATATGCAACAGACAACTGGACGTCCGTTATCGCGTTTTACCGTGGCCAGAAGGCTGCACAAAGGTAGTCTATTTGCACAACGACCAAGTACGGTGTTTACCATTAACGCCTGCTCATCGGAGACGGCGGTTTCTGTGGTGCCAGGAACACAAGAACTGGACACATCAGCAATGAGATCGAGTTCTCTTTACGGATGAGAGCCCATTTAGTCTGACGAGCGATTCTGGACGTATACGCATCTGGAGAGAGCAGGGAACACGCAATCACACCTCCAACATCATAGAAAAGGACCGGTTTGGTGGTGGCGGAGTTCTCGTTTGGGGCGGTATCATGCTTGGTTGCCATACTGACCTCCACATCTTCCAAGGAGGTTCAGTCACTGGTGTCCGCTATTGTACCGAGGTTCTCCTTCCTCACGTGCGTCTGTTTAGAGGTGCTGTGGGTCCTGAGTTCCTCTTCATGGACGACAACGCTACAGCTCATCGTACAGTGGCTGTCGCAGAGTTTGTTGAAGAGTGAAGATATTCAACTCATGGATTGGCTCGCAAGGTCCCAGGACCTAAATCGAATCGAACACGTGTGGGACCTTCTCGGGAGATGCTTGGCAGCACGTCACCAGCCGCCAGCAACGATTCCGCAGCTGCGATTGGCGCTACAAGAGGAATGGGCCGCGATGCCTCAAAAGCTCCTTGACAACCTCGTCCTCAGCATGGACAGACGTTGTAAATCCTGCAACGCAGTCAGGGGTGATCATATCCCCTACTAAAGACTGGATTTTTCTTGGCAGCCGCCTGTCACATGGACGTTTCTGTTTTCTGTCCAGTTGTGCTCGAAGCTACCTTTTCAATAAAGTGCCTTTATATCCTTTGGATTCCTTGTTTGGACGGTTTTGCTCACTTGTCCCATATTCTTACATCTTGGGGATCTTATGGTATGATTTGAGTCGATGTGGAGCACTTCTGCACGACGTTACATTCGAAAAACCGTCTCGTCTTTAATTTTTGCACGCCAGTTTACTATATCCGGCGATACAACTTTTTGTCTTAACGACTTCGGTGAGAGGCGGGGAGCGCAATATTTTGTGGCTTGCCCCCGGCGCAGAAATGTCTAGGGTGATTGGACTTTTGTGGCGTCACATGATCTGCGAGTAACACGTTTCTACTCTGCTCTTTCTATATTCGTAAAATGCTTTCTAATCATTTATGCTAAAAACGTAAAGCTGTGTGAGCATGGAAAGAATATTTGACAAGTGAAATAGAGAACAAAATGAAATTATTCTACAATGAATTTTTGCATGACAGTACCCTCTTCTTTTTTTCTTTTACTTCTACCCAATACATGCGAACCTTCTGGAGTTCTTACCAGCCGACATTATGACCTTTTTCTTTTCATTGGTTATGATTTCGTTTTTATTGTCGGTTTGGTTGACCGCTTGCTAGCAGGGCTCATCGCAAATTTGAAGGCAGTGGTATTTTCATGAGATCTTTTTTCTTTCTGAAACTCAGAAGTTCGATTCGTTGTAGAAACGATGACGCTGCTGTCTGTGATGGTAGAATTTCTTTCAAGTTTTCTTTTACTTGTTTGTTGCATATTGTCCCATTTTTTGTGAAGCATTTCTTGCCTTTGCTTGAAAGTCTGTACCTTATGCTCTGGCGCCATCTGTTGTCCATATTTCGAATTTTCTGTTCTGATGAAATTATTTTCTGTGCAACGTTTTAACATGATTTATCACACACACACACACACACACACACAAGGCAACATTTTAAATTGAAAACTCAAATGCCACAGCAATTTATGACGAAAAATAATAACGTACCTCTTTCAGTAGTTGTAAATGTCAAAATGGAGGAAAATTCTCCTCTTCCGTGCTCATTATAAGCAGCGAGCCGCACTTCATACGTCATAGAATTGTCCAATCGTGTAAGGAGGAAGGATGCTTTCTCACGAGGAACATGAATAGGATTCCATTCACCATTTTGCCGGCGGTATTCTAAAATATATTCTAAACACAAAAATGAAGGATAAAAGATAAAATGTAGTTTAGTGTTTTTGGGTTTTCAAGGAATCTATAGAATTGAACTCAAATTTAGATCTATTGAGAGAAGAAACACATCGGTTAACAAACAATACTATAAAGAAAACTTACGAAGAATGTCTGAAAATTAATTCCTCGCCTAAGTAAAGAATATTTCATGGAATAAAAAAATTGCGTTAAAAATACTCATTTGACGTATTGCGACCAGAAACTAAAAGTCCTAAAAGCTCAACATAAAGTTTCATGTGATATAACATTCCGAATTGACGGAAGGCGGGAACTACACTTGTTAACTTCCTTTTATCGATTTTCTTTTAAATTTAAAAGAAAATGGAGCCCACTGAAAATCACCCCACAACATGTGGACGGCTTAGAAAGACCGTTACGGTGAGCGGGTAATATACACATTATTGTGACCACCTCATACTTTTGACGTCAATAGCGCATAGCCAATGAAAGAAGGCACGTGTAGTGAGCTGGCTTGGAGAGTATATAAGGTGTGCATTCTGAAAACATATTGTTGCTGTCATGGATCGATTTATCAGATTTCGAAAAAGGGATGATTATCGGCTTTCGGAACAAGGATGGCAGCATTTCTAAAACAGCGCAGTTTGTGAACTGTTCGCGTGCTGCTGTGGTTAAAGTGTTTCGTGATTGAAGAAATGGCGCCATTGAGAATAAGGGACGTGGAAACTGCTGAGCACCGCGTGCCACTGATGTGAGAGGTGAACATCGGCTTCGAAGGTGCGAGAGGGCCGATCGACACGCTACAGTGGAGCAACTCGCTGGCCGAATGAACCAGGGGACTACCGGAAGTGTGTCTAAAACGACAGTCCAGCGAACCCTGTTGTATATGGGGCTTCGATGCAGACAGTTGGTCACTACACCTATGCTAACGAAGGTGCATCGGCAGAAAAGGCTTATATTTGCACAGTAGTAACGGAATCGGACCTCCGCTGATTGGCAAAGGATTGCCTTCTCGGATGAGTCACTTTTCTGCTTCATCGAACGGATGGACGTTGATGTCGTATAACGCGAGAAACATCGGAGAACAAACACTCTTCAACCGTTACTGGGAGAACACAAGCTGGTCGGGGCAGCGTTATGGTCTGGAAAATGTTTTTGTGGCATTCCCTGGTCCACTAATACCACAAAAGGAGACACTATGGACCGAATTCGTTATGAATCCATTCTTGCAGACCACGTACACCCATACATGCTGATCATCTTCCCTGGGGCGGATGGGATCTTCCAGAACGACAATGCGACGTGTTACACAGCTAGAAATGTCCGAGAGTGGTTGGAAGAGCACGATGAACACTTCAAAGTATTTCCCTGGCTTCTTAATTCCCCAGACTTAAACCCAATTGAGCATCTGTGGGACCACCTCGATCGTGTTGTCCGCCTATGAATCCTCTACCACCCACTCTTCAGCAGCTGTCAGATGCACTGCAGTCAGCATGGTTCCACATACATGTGAACACCTTCCAGCACGTTATTGAGTCACTCCCAGCCCGTCTAGCTGCTGTCCGCGCTGCACACGGCGGTTTCTCTGGATATTAGGTGGTGGTCACAATAATCTGACTTGACCGTGTATATGACTATTATTTTTTGAGACGTTGCACACCTGGATACTTCGATTTGTACAAGGGCAATATTTTATCACCTCGCTTCTGTGAGGATCTCCCTTAATGCAAATGCACTTTTTAATATACAGAGGGTGAGTCGAAATGTTTGCAATGTTTGCATAAAAGCATCTGCTGCAGCGGGTATGTCACGTGCTTAAACTAGCTCAAGTCGTGCACTATAGTCAGTAGAAAAGGATATAAAGTGGTGGTCGCTGCTGTGAACAGCATTGCATATCGTCGTTCTTTCCGTGGTTGGGACGCCTAAAAGATGAACAGCCACAACCTGCGAATTAGGGAACTTTTGCTTTACGAGTTTGAACTCGGCCATAACGCTGCTCAAGCAACGCGAAGCATTTGTCATGCAAAAGGGGAAGGTTCTGTGGACCACAGCATTGCAACCAGAAGGTTCAAGAAAATTCGCTCAGGTGACAGAAACCTTGACGATCAGCCAAGGTCTGGTACGCCACGAACCGTGGACTTGGAGGCAGTGCGCCAGGGCGTAGAGGCAAATCCGACAACCAGCACTTGGAGGTAATCAGGCGAGCTGGGCATATCACAGACCACCGTGGCTGGTCACCTTCAGGACCTCGGGAAGGTCTATAGTAGCTGCCGCATTGTCCCTCACGAACTGACGTCAGCTGAAGCAAACCGCCGAGTGGAAGTGTGCACGATTCTTAGAAAACCCGTGCGATGTGCGTTTCATCAAGATAATTGTTACGTGCGAAGAAAAGTGGGTCTATTTTCTTAATCCTAACTCACAACGGCAGTGGTTGAGCCCTGGCCAGCTTCCTAAACATGTTGCCAAACGTGGACGTTTCGTGCACATGGTGATACTCTACGTCTATTGGAATTTCGAGGGGATAATCCATTACGAATTTGTTCCAGACGGTCGGACCATCAACGCCAACCTCTAATCTGAACAGCTGGAGTGGATGTACGCCGTTTTGGAGAAGAAGTACCCGGCACTGGTGAACAGAAAGCGCGCTCTCCTTCAGCAAGACAATGTTCGGCCTCATTACTCGCGAACGACCCAGGCAAAACTCCAGGAACTTGAGGGCCTTGAACTTATGATACACCCAGAATTTAGTTCGGAACTTGCCCCGTCGGATTATTACTTGTTCCGGTCCATGGCGGGCGGCACTTCAACAACCAGGAGGAGGTGGCAGCTGGGGTGAAGGAGTTCTTCGCCTCGAAGGACAAGAATTGGTACCGCTGCGGAATCGAAGAACTGGCAGATATGGCTAAAGACGGTGCAACACGATGGCCTCTCCTTTAAATGCTAGTCAGCTTTCGTTATAAAGGTACATTTGAAGACATAAAGTGATCCAAATATTGCAAAACTTTCGACTCACCCTCTGTATTAATCGAAGAACTGGCAGGTAGATGGCTAAAGACGGTGCAACACGATGGCCTGTAGTTTGAATGCTAGTCAGCTTTCGTCGTAAAGGTACGTACATAAAGTGATCCAAATATTGCAAAACTTTCGACTCACCCTCTCTAGAATCGAAGAACTGGCCGGCAGATGGCTAAAGACGGTGCAACACGATGGCCTGTAGTTTGAATGCTAGTCACCTTTCGTCATAAAGTTACGTATGAAGACATAAAGCGATCCAAATATTGGAAAACTTTCGACTCACAATCTGTACTAATTTATTCTCGCCGCAGTGTAAAAAGTAATATTTCGCTTTTTTATACATACGAAAGGGGATATTTTAAAGAAAAAAAAAAGAAAATTAACATCGTGGAGTAATTTTAACCTGAATTCCTTAGCTGTCGCATATTACCGTATTTTACCAATTCAGACTATTACTCTGCGAGAATCGTCTGCTGAATTCTTCAGCTTCCGCATGTTATTACACCAAGCCAAAAGTTCGGTTCAGTAACGTAGCTAGGGTTTTAGTTCGGGGTGGGGATGGTCTTTGGTGGGGAGTTGTATCTTACATTCTTAGTGTAATACAGGATGTGTGTGCTATATACAGTAAACATATAGGTTTAATTTTTTCCCGTACAGAATTTATATTCATTTAAGTTCATTGTTGTTGCATATATACACTCAGTAGACAAAATATTAGAGATAGGGGTGATAGGCAGTTGACATAGGCATTACCCGCGCAGAGTGGAACAGACCCAACCCGAACTCAGGCGATAAATAGACGAACAGCAGGGCATCTCAACAGTGTATCGCAATCGACGAACATGGGTAAACGTAGTGATCTGAGTGACTTTGATCGTAGACGCATTTTGGGGCAAGACAGAAGGGTCATTATATCGCCCAAGTGGTAAAAACCCCAGGTTTCTCGAGGGCAACCGAATCAAGGGTGTACCCCGAGTATACCATGGACGGATGTACACGTGCCCAGAGTACAGGCAGTGGATGACCACAACCCACTGATGACCGAGATCGACGTAGACTATCCATGCTCGTACAGACCGACCACTTGGCAAGAGCAGCGCAAATCACATCCAAGTTAAATATTGAAGGCCTAAGTAGCGTCAGTGGGCTAACGTTATGGTGCACGTGTGTATCCTGCGCTACGAGAGCCGACGCACTACTCGTGTAGTACCATTGACTGCTCGTCATAGGGAATTACGCCTTACCTGGTGCCTGGAACATCAAAACTGGATCATTGCAGTGTGGCGCTGCGTCGTGTGGGCAGATGGATCCCGTTTTCAGGTGTACCGAGATGACGAGAGGGTGAGGGTGTGGTATCGACAGCATGAGGCACCCGTCGTGCCAGCTCGTCTCTGTTCAAGGCGGTGGTGGGTCTGTGATAGTTTGGGGAGCCTTTTATGGGGCACATTAGGTCCCTTAAATACCTCTCCAGGTCTTTAACCGCTGCGTGCTACCAGAATGTGCCGGCTGATCACCTACACGCCTTCATGGCCTTCGCGCACGCTGCCTCCAATGGTCTGTTCCAGAAGGAAAATGCACCGCCCCACCGGGCTGTAACCACCCAGGCATGGCTCAAGGAACTCTCATCTGAGTTTAGGAACATCTAGTAGCCCCCCAAGGTCCTCGAATTAAAACCCTGTGTAAGCTCGCTGGGGTCGAGAGGAGAGGAACATCAGATCCATGGATAGCTGGACCGACATCTCCAGCGGAGTTGTGGACAATGCTGCAACAAGCATGGCTGGCATTACCTCCAGAAACACTCCGGCATCAGGTGGAGTCGATGCCTTGGCGCGTACAAGCTGTTATTCGCGCTAGAGGAGGACCAACACGCTATTAGATAACTATCTCTAATGTTTTGTCCATTGAGTGCATATAAGCAGTGGCGGCTCGTGGTGTAAAATGCTGGTGAGGCGAACGGTCTTGATGTAAATGTAAAACAGTAAAACGTATGTTATTGAAAAATATATAAATTCGTATAACGTTATACGAATATATATATATATATATATATCATCATCATCATCATTGTCAAACATTATCAATCCACTGCTGGACGAAGGTCTCCCCAAGTTTCCTCCACAACGGTCTGTCTTGTGCCAGTCTCCTCCATGTCACCCCTGCATACTTTCGAATTTCATCCACCCATCTCCTATGTGGTCTTCTTCTGGGTCTTTTCCTGTCCCTTGGAATCCAATCTAAAATTTCGGCTGTCCATCGATGATCTGTCCTTCTGGCAATATGTCCAGCCCATTGCCATTTCAGGGATTTAACTCTGATCATGATGTCTTCCACTCTTGTCATTTTTCGGATCCATGAGTTCCTCTTCTTATCTCTCCTGGTTACACCAAGCATGCACCTCTCCATGCTGCTTTGAGTTGTCTGCAGCCTTTGTATGTCTCTTTTAGTTAAGGTCCACGTCTCTGCACCATACGTAAGCACTGGAAGGATGCATTGATCAAACACTTTTCTTTTAAGACATAATGGCATATTGCTCTTGAAAATTATGCTGTTTCTTCCAAAAGCTCTCCAGGCAAGTTTTGTACGCCGATTAATTTCTTCATCAATGTGACCCTCACTTGATATCTGCTGTCCAAGATAAACGTACGTGTCTGTTATCTCCAGCTTTTCTCCATCAATCGATAAATCTTCATTTCTTGTAAAAGCATTGAACATCACTTTTGTCTTCTGAAAGTTCATTTTTAATCCCACTTCTTTACTCTTGTCAGCAAGTTCCTGGATCATACTCTGCAGCTCTGATGGGGTAGTTGCAAAAATGACTACGTCATCAGCAAAACGAAGGTGGGTTAGATAATCTCCATTAATCTTTATCCCCTTGTTTTCCCAGCTCAGCGACTGAAAAACACCCTCCAATGTGGCATTAAAGAGCTTCGGAGATATGGTGTCACCTTGTCTCACTCCCTTTCCAATTTTTACGTGTGTTGTATTTTCAAACAGCCTAATCTTTGCACTTGCATTTTCATAGATGTTATTAATAATATTAATGTATGCATCTTCAATACCGCAGGTTTTCAGAGCCATTGTAACTGCTGATGGTTTCACCGAATCAAAGGCTTTTTCATAATCGATAAAAGCCATGCACAATGGAAGTTCATATTCCCTCGCTCTTTCAATTAGTTCTCTCAGCACGTGGATATGATCTATTGTGCTGTAGCCACTCCTGAATCCAGCTTGTTCTCTCGGTTGAGCCATGTCTAGTGCTACCTTCAAGCGGTGTGAAAGAACTTTAGTGAAGATTTTATAAACTACTGATAGGAGGCTGATAGGTCTGTAGTTTCCGAGATCCTCAATGTCACCTTTCTTATGTAGCAGGATCATTGTAGCGGTGTTCCAATCCTCAGGAATCTTTCCTTCATTAAGGCATCGAGTGAAAATTTGGGCGAGTACTGTTTCGATTTCTCCACTTGCTTCTTTTATGATGTCTACAGTAATTCCATCTTCTCCTGGAGCTTTTCCTCGCTTCATGTTCTTGATTGCATGTGCAACTTCTGCTGGAAGGACTGGAGGAACTCTGGTACTGGTATCTTTCATGATGTCTGGAGTGCATATATCATCCCTTTCATATAATTTGGAGTAGAAATCTTTCACTCTTGTCAAAATTTCGCCTCTATTTCTTGTTACAGAACCATCTTCTTTTCTCAGTGCCATAATCTGTTTTCTTCCCTTACTGAGATGTCCCTTTGCTATCTTTAGGCTTTGGTTGTTTTCAATTGCTTTCCTCACTAGTTCACAGTTGAATTTCCTTACGTCTTCAGTGATACTTTTTCTTACTGTCTTGCATAGCTCTATATATTCCACTTTGGAAGTCACATCTTCTTTAGTTATCCTCATCTCTCTTCTTTTTTGCATCAACATTTTGGTTTTTCCTGATAATTTGTTCACATGCAACTTGTTCTTAGACCCAGCTAATTTTGTTGCTGTTTCCATAAGAGCTTTGGTTACTTTTCTGTTAACTTCAGAGATGTCCACTTCTTCCTATGTTAGGCCTTCTAAAGCAGAGAACCTGTTCTTCAGTTCTAACTTGAAGGTATTATGGTGTTTTTTAAGGTTGGTTATGTCAATAGATTTTGTTTGTCTTATGAGCTTGCCACGTTCAAGTTTAGTGTTGAGGTGCATCTTACATCTCACCAATCTATGGTCACTACCTGTGTTGAACTTGTTTAGCACACTGCAGTCTTCTATGACGAATTTTTTGTTACACATAATAAAATCAATTTCACTTGTCGTCCCATTTGGATGTCTCCATGTCCATTTCCTGTGTGGCTTTTTCTTGAAGAAGGAGTTCAAGATGAAAAACCCTTCTGCCTCTGCAAACTCAACGAGAGTATTTCCACGCTGGTTTCTGTTGCCATGACCGAATTTACCTACTGAAGTTTCATTCTGTTGCCGTTGCCCTATTTTTGCATTGAAATCTCCCATAATTATTTTCAAGTGCTGCTTACCTTTATTATTTAGATGACAAATTTCTTCATAAAATTCTTCAATTTCTTCTTCAGGATGACTTGTGGTGGGTGCATAAGTTTGAATAATCTGAGCCTGGTATCTTTTCGAGAGTTGGATAACAAGTCGTGCAGCTCTGTCAGAGGAACTTTCAACTTCTACAACTTTATCCTTCAGTTTCTTGTTTATTATAAATCCAACACCACTAGTTCTGCCAGTATCTGTCCCACGATAGTAGAAGAGATGTCCACTTTTCAGTTCGATGAGATCTTCTCCTTTTCTCCTTACCTCACTTAGCCCCACGATGTCCCACTTGATCCTTTGTAGTTCCTCTTCCAATTCAAGAAGCCTTGAATCAGAAGATAGGGAGCGTCCATTGTAAGTAGCCAAGGTCAGCATCAGGTGGCAGCCTAGTCCGGTCCTCCGGGGATTCTTAGCTCCCTCTGCCTTCATGTCGCACTGGCCGCTGCCTTGGCCAGGTACATTCCAGCTGCCGGAGACTGAGGGCCAAGATTTAGGTTGTGGAATCATTTGAGGGGTTTGGCCATAACTCACCACGCTGGCCAAGCGGGTTGGTGAGTGTGGGATAGAATTTCCTCTGATCCCGATGGTATAGTTATACCGCTATGGGCGGTCGTCAGAGCCCCTTTAGCGGGAGCAGGATGCACCACGAGAAGGCGGGGTTGACATTTGTCAAGGAGACTCTGTGATGTTACGCATCACCTGACCTTGCATCCCATATATATATATATATATATATATATATCAGTGGCGTAGCAATCTATTATCAAGAAATTACATTGCTTTCCGAGTTATATAAAAATCAAAGAATTTAAATAGGGAAATTATCTATAAAACGTACTTAGAAAAAGCTAACTGTCTCGCCTAATAAGGGGTGTGCAAACCACGACCCCCCTGCTACGCCACTGATATATATATATATATATATATATATATATATCAGTGGCGTAGCAGGGGGGTCGTGGTTTGCACACCCCTTATTAGGCGAGACAGTTAGCTTTTTCTAAGTACGTTTTATAGATAATTTCCTATTTAAATTCTTTGATTTTTATATAACTCGGAAAGCAATGTAATTTCTTGATAATAGAAGAGAAAGTAAAGCAAAGCGGCCAAAGAAGTTGCTTTATTAAATTTTTATTAAAACAACTATAATTTATTGCATTTTCTTCATTTTATTAAATTAGCTTCATTTTGTATTAATATTCAAGATGTGCGTACGTACCAATAGGAAAATATTTGTCGAAGCGCCCCCCCCCCCAATTGTTATATGTACTTATACACAGTTATACAGCAGAAGTGCAGAACCCCCCCTTCAAAAAGTTTCATGTCAAAGGCAGTATCCCCCATTGGATATCTTTGAAGTCCTGGGTTCGAGTCGGCTGAATCATTAAAATCCGCTGAGATTCGGAAGTCTCGTTAAGCCATTGGTCCAGGGTAAGCGGCGCCTTGTTATTAACAGCTGTAAACCCCATCCCTTAGGGCTCCATCCCATGTCATTTAGCCCTTATATACAAATATTATTAAACAGTAATGGAATAAAATTATAGAAATATATGAAACACGGCGTGGGGAGTCTTTCTTCACGAAAAAATCCAAAAATTTTAGAGGAAAAATGTACATATACCTCTCTATATATGTGTGTGTGTAATATACGCTACTTTTGCAACAATATTTTTATGAAAACAATTATTCGATAATTTTACAACAAAGAAAGAAATATTTCACCAGTATTCTTTTATGTAATACACTTGAGCGAAAATACGCAATTTGCGCGGTTTCTTTAGCTAGTCAATGCGTCACTCACATCCCAACGCCAATCGGAGATCCACTTTCTTAAAAAATTCAAAGTAAATCATTTGAATATAATTTTTTTCTCACGAAGTGTTTCTTGAGCTTGAATAAATGTCACAGTTCGATTGGCATATTAGTGAAGGTGCATTTAGCACGGGTCACAAACTGAAGTCCAGGCTCGTGATAACTATGTACAGGAGAAGTCAAGCTAAGGAAGCACATTTCTATATAAAAAAAGTATAAAATAATTTAAACCTGGAATTAAAAACAGGGGAATACGATATTAATTTGCTTTGGTCTCGAACAGAATGCTTTCAGTTTATTTTTTATAAATAAGTTCAATTCTGCGATCCTTTTTGGCTGCAAATTTGTCTATGATCAGATCATAAAATGGTTGAATGGACATTAGATGGTTCAGCAATTCTTTCTCGATTGAAATTTTACCGAGTGAAGACAAACGATCTTGTGCCGTTGTATTACGGAGGTAAGTCTTAATTCTCTTCAAACAAGAAAAAATTCCTTTCAGCAGAAGAACTTGTTGACGCCAGTGTCAATACAAGAGAAAATAATTTGTAGGCTTCTGGTAACACCTCTTTCAGCTCGTTTTCTTTCATTGTTTTCAAGGTTTTCTGAACACTGAGTTCCCTGAAGTTGTGATCATTATATAAAAAATCTAATTCGTTTTTTAGTCGTTGTGTGTCTGTAAAAATGTTTGGATAAATTTTTTTGAGAGTGTTAAGGGCACTGGATGGAAATGACTCTGAATAACTATGGTATTTTGAGCTGTCAACTAGCTGCAGAAACTCGAGCTTTCCCATATCTTCAAATCTGGTATTTATTTGAACTTTTATATATTCATGAATACACTCAATTAAATCATTCTGTATCGTTTTAGATTGTCCAGAAAATAAGCTTCGTATTTCTTCAAAATGTGCTTTTAATTCTGGGGTGCTCCTACGAAGTAACATTTGGAACATTTCCTTGAAATTACCTTTATTTAATGAGGAAATAGTTTCATCATGTCCTCGAAAAGGCAGTTCTTGCTTGCTTAGAACGACAACTAAATCAATTATATGTTCCATAAAAAGCCTATTTAGTCTGACCTTTTCATTAAACTTGACTTTATGAAGAGCAGCATTTTCTTTGAGCATATCAGAAATAGTGTTTGTTTTTTCCCATTCGTTTTAGACCTACGTGGTTAGTTCTATGCTCTTTAGAGCTTTCGTGCAATTTTGCACTACGAGAAAAGTTTTTCAGATCAAAATAACCCGTTGTATTCCACACATTTTTCTTATTGCTCAAAAGTAAACATGGCCAGCAAAAGAGAGTTTGCTTGTAATAGCATCAGAAAGCCAGGGGAAAATCTCGTACTATGATTTATTGAAAGACCTAAAAAACGATTTGCCGCACTTCTTATCTTTAGATATTGAACACTTATTATAGGTGTCGGTCTTCCAGATATGAGAACATCCTTGTTATCATAATCTTTCCAGTGTTTAAAAGGAATTTCTTCCAGAACACAAATCATGTCGCTTGTTGGGCCATTCATATTTTCCAACCAAAATCAAAATATGCTGTTTAGTAACAATAACAAAATGAAAAAAGAAAAACTCAACATTACTATGAACTAGCAAACACCCGCAGAAGAGAGGATTGAAAACACACTACAAAAAGTTAGATTCAAATACACTCTGACGAATAGTTAAAGCTACGTAGAAATCTTCGTACTCCAAAGCCTATAGAGGCGAACGGCGTCATCGCCTGTGAAACCACTTTTCACAAGGGTCATCTGCTCATTTTCCCGCGCCCATTGGATACACAATCCTTGGGTTCTCCAATAACAGCGGAGATGCGATTCCAGTTTAAGCGAAATGGAGGGTCGCCTCAGAAATTTCCTTTCTCTTACTGGAAGTCCGGCACCTCTTTAGGTAGACCTCGGACGGTGGGGGTGGGGGGGGGGGTTCAGTCTGTAGGGCTCTTCTCTGATCCCCAGTTCCCAAAACCGGCTTCTCATCGAGACGATTCAGCAGGTCGCCTCTAAGCGCTTAAAACATGCAGCTGCTTTGCAAAAATAATGATTCATTCCTCTTCTCGAAAGCCTTTCTTTAACCATTCATGAATCACAATGTGAATTTCAGTGTTTCATTTATCCTGCAAAGTTCTTATATCTTTGTTACTGACAGAAGGTTTTTTTTTTTTTTCTTTCACTTCTCATTCTGCGGAATTTCAGGTGAGGCGGCGCCTCACTTGCCTCATCTGACGGGCCGCCACTGCATATAAGTAGTAGAGGGTGCACGATGGCGGCGGAAGTGACGTCACAGGTGGTGAGCTCAACTTCCGGAAGTGACGTCACGGGTGCGCTTCCCCTGAACGTGGACGAAGAAACTCTTCTTCAGGTGGTAACGGTGGGCGCGGCCCTCGGCATCTCCCATTTTTTTACTGCATGAGGTCACACTCACGTGGTTGTCGTCGATGTTGACGAAGAAGCTTTAATTCTTGGGGAATCATTTTCATCGGTCATTCTTATTTTGGAATTTCTCGGTCTGTTTTCGGTGGTTGGAAATTCAATTGAAAGTGGACTCGGGAATTTTTTTTTATGAACCATGAATTTATTTTCGAAAAAAGCGACAAGTAGGTTTGGAACTGGGTAGATTCGAACCCAGCCCATTTACGTGGTTGTTAAACGCTCTACCGATTCATCTTCTGAGACATTAGGTGGGGTGGTCAAGGGGATTAAAACACGTGGTTCACGTAATGGGGAAGACTGCCTGAGAGATCTGTTGTTCGCCGTCTGTAGATTGAATGTAGGGAGGAAAGCGTATGAGTCATGCAAACATGCCCGTACATGATTTTCACACCCACGCAGGTGTGTTCCCACACCGATGGAGAATTGCTACTGCCCAAATGCTGGAAGTATCGCGTTCGGAAACTGTGACAGGAAAGTTTATTTCTATGAACAAGGAGCTTATTATTTTTTCATGACGTATTATTCATCATAGTCCTAAACATACATTTTTTCTCACGAATTTTCAAGCGTAAAATGTTGTTTAAACTTTTTTCGACGTAATTCATACGCGTTTAATCTGGTTAATACCTTCTCTTGCGAAACGAAGGACTTTTTTTTCACGTTTCAGAATTTTTTTTTCCTGTAGGGGTTTCTTATAATTTAATTTTTCAATCGGAGGATCTATGAAATCATTTTATCATATCCTTTTCTTATGTAACGTGTTTCAATTATTAAGATTTTCTTTCGACCATGTTTATGCTCGTTCACATTTTTCTCTCGTAAACTGAAGAACTTTATTTTCTTCACGTCGTCAACATTACTATTTTTCTGCAGGGTTTTATCATAATTTATTTTGTCTGTAGAAGACTCACGAATTTTTTTACGATTATTCTATGTAACATGTTTAAAAGTATTGCGATATTTATAAAATCACGTTTATGCTCCTTCATAATTTTTTTGTAACATAAAGAACTTTACTTTCTTTGCGTCTTTAACATTACTTTTTGTAAAAGTTAATTATAAATTTTTCCTATAAGATCTACGTTTTTCACCAGTATTCCATGCAACATGCTGTTTTCAGTAACTGATATTTTTTTTGGTCATGTTTATGTTATTTCATGTATTTATCTTGTTAAATGAAGAACTTGATTTATTTTCTTCTGTCTTCAAAATTATTTTTTTCTGCAGGGGTTTATTATTCTTTATTTTTTATATTGGAGAACTTAAATTTTTTCTTCGTAATTTATTCTGCGTAAGGTGTTGTTTTCAGAAATTAATTAAGATCTTTTCTGGTCATGTTTATGATCGTTCGTATTTTTCATCTGAAATGAAATACTTCATGTTTTAACATTAGTTTTTTTGTAGAGGTTTGTTATATTTTATATTTTCTATAGGAGACTTTTTGTAAAGTCTTTTTGACATGATTAGTTGTGTTTATAAAGTATTTAAGTTTTTTCTTTTCGACCTACTTCAGTCGTTTCTAAACTCGTTCTTGTTTTTTTTTAATGTGAAATGGAAAACTTTATTTTCTTCCCGTTTCAGCATTAATTTTGCTACAAAGGTTTATTCTAATTTATTTTACTTTTCTACAGTAGTTATTTCGTGCAAAATGTTGTTTTCAGGAATTAAGGGGTTTTATGATCGGTCATATCTTTTTACGTGAAACAAAGTATTTTCTTCAGGTTTCGTCTTTTTCGGCAGGGGGCTTATTATATTTTATTCTTATAGGAGAACTTATTGAATTTTCTCTTCATGATTTTTCAAAACTTAACATCAGGTTTGAGGACTTAAGATTTTTCGTTCTGTACCGAAAATGTTTCAGCTAGTTTATGTTTCCTTGCAAATGGAAATAATTTATTTATTTTCTTTCGTTCTAGCATTATTACAAGCAGAGATTTCGTATAAAGATTTAATATTATTTTCCATAGCGAAATTATTTAATTTCAACGCATTCCGGCTGACAAGTGTAAGATATATTAAATGAGGCATTAAATATTTATTTTATGAACCTTATAATTCGTTTTTTTGGGCTTTGTGTCTTTGATTAAAACATAAGATGAAAATATGTATATGGATATCTATGCATAAGATAGAATGCAAATATTTCTTTCTATCTATATAGTCATTACTGTATTCATCTACATAGAGTAAAAAATTAAATCATACTTTTCCCTTAATGTTTTGCGAAACGTAACACATGTAACTACAATGATGCGGGTATCACTTTAAACTATTTGAGAGAAATGCATATGAAGAAAAACTTTTCATGATTTCTTCGAAGATCTGTAAAAGGGTGGTGGAACACGGATCAAATCGCTATACATATGTTTGAGTATTGGTCAGCAAATGGGAAACTGAATGAGAATTTTCCTGAAACCGATCAGTTTTTGGAATAGAAACATCCCTTCACAGATTCTGCGGTGAGACTTCAATTGGATTATCGCGCGCTTTTAAGAAATCACACATTAGCAAGAATTATGAAAGAGCGTTTTATATTAGATTTTTTAGTTTTCTGGAATAAACACATTTAATTCTGAGTGAACTCAGCTGATAACAGAGTGAAAGTCAGAGCAAAGAAATTATAACAACACATTCATTGCAAAGGAATATAGAAATTACTAAGAAATTAAGAAATTACATAAAGCACGAAAGAAAATTTGACTTTAAAGAAATGCAAAAGCAACAAGATTGTCTTCACGACCATAAAAATATATTCGAACACAAGTTGTCAAAAAAGTGTATGATGGTTTAGGGAAAACTGTTTCCTTGAAAACAAATAGTCGAAAATGCAAAGGAAATTCTCTCTTTACTAAGAAGACAGGAGAAAATTAAAGAATGCCTAGATAATTTCTCAAACATAAAAATACGTTTAAATAAAAGTCAGCATTCTGGCCGTATGAGTTACTTCAGCATACAAAGAGAAAAAAAAAGAATTATAAAAAATTAAAATACGGGCGGAAAATAGATCTTAGCAATAGAACAAGGTTCGATGATATTAACGTATTCATTATAGTAAAGTTGTGAAAGATCTTTAGATCTCCATAGACACAATGCGAAAAAAATGCTTTTGAGTAAAACTGCAGAATATGTTAGATGATTGTTTTCATATTTTGCAGAAAAAATACAAAAAAGCTCTATCTTAATGCATTTCTAATAAGAAACAAGAAGAGAAATAAAAGAAAGCGTTGACAATAGTATTAAGTTTTGTAACACAAAGAATAAAGAAACGTAAAATGAAAAAAAAAATGAATAAGAAAAGAACAAATATTGGCGATCGAGCAAAGCTGGTACATATAAACATAATCTGGTTAGTGAAACTGTGAAAGGTCCTCAAAAGACACAATGAGTGAACAAACAATACTTCTGGAAAACAAATAAAATAAATACAGATGATGTCATGTGAACGGCAAAAATTATGGCTCAGAAGCAGTTAAATTTCTGTACACACGAGCATAGCTACAGACAAAACTTTTACAATACAGACAAAAAGCTTCACATTTTGTGTCACTAAAACGAAAATGACGGTTCTCTCCTTGTCTTTAATCTTTCGCATATGCCGCACTACGTATGAGCTTCATTAATCGATGAATTATTGTGAAATGAACAAATTCTACCGCACTACTTATGAGCTTCGTTAATCGATGAATTATTGTGAAATGAACAAATTCTACCGCACTACTTATGAGCTTCGTTAATCGATGAATTATTGTGAAATGAACAAATTCTACCGCACTACTTATGAGCTTTGTTAATCGATGAATTATTGTGAAATGAACAAATTCTTGATTCTATCACTACTTCCAAGTTTTCACTCCCTTGTTTTTCTTAGAAACAACATAGTCATATGCATTCTACAATAAATTCATTTGTTTGCATCGATTTGGCTGTCTTTAGATTGAATATAGGGAAGAAAGCGTATGAGTCAAACATGGACGGCGAAAAGCTGAACTGGCCTTCCCGGAGTCCTGACCCGAACCATATAGAGAACCCCTGGGACGAATTCTATCGTCGGATGCGTGAAAGAAAATATCTCCAGATAAGCAAAGCTGAACTAATCATTGCCTTTTAGGCCGAATGGTAGAACACAGGGTACATTTACAAAATAATTGTGAAGACTATTCCACGAAGACAAGATGTCGTCATGGTGATGAAAGGTTCAGCACACAATATTAACTTGTATGTGAATAACGATTATTTTTAAACATGTTGGTGTTCACATTTTAATGGCACGGCAGCATATTTTTCTTGAAAGAATGCTTTTTTTTTTTATTGGAGGTTTAACGACCACCGTGAGCAACTCAATGGGCTATAAGTAGTCGCCCGTCCCTAATTTAGGGTCACTGGTTCCAGGAAAGGGAGGGAGCCAGTGCCGTAAGACAAACACAACATCCATGCCTCACCGGGATTCGAACCCGGACCTCGTTCGGACGAATGATCAGAGGCCATCGCTTAAAGAATGTTTTTAGCCTTAGTTATATGTTATAACGTAATTTCTTTTCGTGCAGAGATATTGTCGTTCTTACGTTATGTCTAAATCATAAGGTATGAATACGATGGAACACTTCCTTAATTAAACCTTTACGGCCAGACGAAATATAGGACAGAAGTCCATTTACGGGAATTGGCTTTATTCCAGCTTTATATCAATAGATCAGATATCACACTCCAAGGAATAACGTAATTCACATATCACATCTCCACCACACATTCAATACACCCGAGCAACTGTAAAGTGTTGTATCACTGTTTTTATCTATCGTTCTTATCTCATACATTCATGCGTCACGTTCACTCTGACCTCAGTTATGTTGCCAACAGTATTCGTTTGAGGGAAAGGATGTCACATTAAGTTTGGAAGTATAAGCTGAACAAACTCAAATTTGCATAGGAAAAGAAACTAAAAAGGAAAGTTAATTTAGAATATACGTCACGGTGTTTGAAAAGCAGGGCAGAGATTCAGTTTTTTTCTTGGAGGACAAAGCACACCGCTCAACATAGAAAATGCCGTATCAGAAAGTATTTGTAGGTGCGCCGTGCAAATTGATGAGTATGTATCAACAGTTGTGAACCAATCACGCGATAGCCGAGGGAGATGGAAGGGCAAAGCTGCTCATCGTAGCTAAGTTTGGTAGTTCTCTCCTGAGCCTGTGAACACTACATCGACGAAATCTCGGTGGCGAAAGCAGGTGTACGGAGTGAAAATGGCTGGGAGATGTCATTGGAAATGTTACCAACACGCGGACACCTTTACCAGAAGTTTCATCATAGAGCTACGTACTGCTTCCTGCGTCCCATCGTGGAGAAAAAGCATCGGGATGCAAAAACTGTCCGCCGAATGTAGTCATAGTGATTGGAGGAAGGCAACGTGTGTCATCGTAGGGGGTCTGATGCAAATAGGCGGGCTTCCCAAAGCCTCAGTCGCAGGATTCGATGGCAAGCCGTAGCAGCCCGGCAATTCACTCAACGAGGTCTACAGGCAGTTATGGACATCACCGTATCGACACCGAATGTGAATCCCAGATTGGCTGAGGCAGGTCTACTCTCTCTCTCTCTCTCTCTCTCTCTCTCTCTCTCTCTCTCTCTCTCTCTCTCTCTCTCCAGCCACTGTAATGGCTGCCACTCACCGCAGCACATCGCCGCGCAAGATTACTGTGGTACCGCACTGGACAAGCGTGGAAGGGACGGATGGAACCATGTCGTATTTAGTGACGAGTTTCGCTTCTGTCTCATCGTCGATTGAGAGTCTGGAGACGATGTAGTCACCGGAATTATCCTGTTATCATCCTTGAGGGTCATACGGCTCCTCAGTTTGATGTCACGGTTTGGGGCCCTGTCGTACATACACTCTATTGACAGAGGTCACCCGACACCTAGAAGAGAAACACAACAAAGCATTTATTGACACACATTAGTACGGTATCGGTCCACAATTGGCCTTAATGCATGCACTGACTTTTCGAGACATGCTTTCGACAAGGTTTTTGGAACACAGCGATAGGCATGCGCTTCCATTCAGTACATAATGCTGCCGCTAACTGTTGCTTAATAGTAGGCTTTGGTTCCAAACTTCTTATGCGGTGCTCTAATTCACCCCATAGGCACTATGGGATTAAGATCAGGACTCTGTGCTGGCCAGTCCACATACGATAAGGGATTCTCGTCAAACCACGCCGTAACAGTCCTTGCTTTATGGCACGGTGCATTACTCTGCTGGTACCAACAAGACTCGGTTCCATAGTATTGCCTCAGAGTTGGTAGGGCATAACTGCCCAGAATATCGAGGTAGACGTGCTGGTTAACAGGTTTGTCCACGATAACCAATGGGCCGGGACCATACCACGAAAAAAAACCCCACACGAATACACTGCCAGCTCCAACTTGACCGTAGGAATAAAACACATTATGTTAGGCACATACTTTTTCTCATAAATTATTTTATCTATTAAGAACCTCTTTAAACAGACTTCCATCTTTAATTATGATAATAGAAATCATGAAAAGTGCATTGATTTAGAAGTGCAAATTGACAAAGCCTTCAAATGGACAATTTTTGGTAAACATCAATTGAAAAATTGTAAAATGCCCATATCTCAAATTAGTCTACATAGTATTGGAGTTAAGAATTACAATGATTTTCAGAATTTGGGTAATAGAAGAAAGTAAAATCCGAAAAATTAATTAAGCCAATTTTTCTTGCCTTTGATGAATAAACATGACGTTCGTATTCAGATAATATGTTTTTACTCTGTACTAGATAAAAAAATAATTTCACTTTGTGTCTTGCACTTTCTTTTGTAATTCACTTCACATTTACTGAAATAGGACTCAAGTTCTTACGCAGCACTGGAGAAACATCTTCTGGCTTCAGCTGAATCAAGGCTGCAGATGACGTCACATCTGTAATAATGAAGCTGGGAGGAAACGGTGGATCTAGAAAGGACAAAAAAATGCAGTAGGAGTACGACAAAGCATGTAATACATGATTAAAGATAGCCATCGTAAAAGAAACAAGTTAGTAAAATCATGCAATGCATTGATTATGATATGCTTTCCAACATACCAGAAATAATTACTCAAGTTATGAGGATAATGACTGTAAAATAAATCCCGCTCCTCTGCCCTGACCTTTGACCCCATTTCGATGATATTCAACAGAACTGGTTCAGTGTACTTTCAGAAGAACATGATAAAGTTTTGTCGCAGTCGAAGCATTTTTTCGTAAATTATGACGCATAAAGGCGATGGGATGGATCCCGCTCCTATTGGCTGACCTTTAACCTCATGTCGTTTATTTTCAATAGGGTTCGTCCTCAGGCTGTCCCCTACCACGTATTGAAATTTCATTGAAATCCAACCATTTTTACGCAAGTTACGACGCATAAGGGCAACGGAATGGATCCCGCTCCTATGTCCTGACCTTTGACCCCATTTTGCCCATTTTCAATAGGGTTCGTCCCGAAGTAATCCCCTACCACATACTAAAATTTCATCGAAATCGAACTACTTTTACGCAAGTTATGACGCATAAAGTGTCCCACTCCTGTGACCTGACCTTTGACCCCATTTTGTCCATTTTCCATAGGGTTCATCCCCAAATGATCCGCTACCACATACTAAAAGTTCATCGAAATCGAACCATTTTTACGTAAGTTATGACGCATAAAGGTAATGGAATGGATTCCGCTCCTATGTCTGGACTTTGACCCCATTTCGTCAATTTTCAAAAGGATTCGTCCCCAGGTGGTCCCCTACCACATACTGAAATATCATCGAAATCAAACCATTTTTACGCAAGTTATCGTGCGGACGGATAGAGAGACGGACGGACAGACAGACACAGACGGACGGACAAAGCTGGAGCATATACGCTTCTTCAACCTACGGTTGGAAAGCGTAAAAAACCGATTCTTTAGACTTCCTCTGCGGATTTTGAGGTGAAACTAGAACGCCGCTTAAAATCGACTGGCGTCTGAGTTTCTATTGTAGGAAGGCTGGTAGTTTGTACAATTGGAACTGGCAGAGGGGAGCTTGGCAAATCAGTTACTGAGGTGGCAAAACAGTTCGCCTCAGTCAGCGCGAGCACGTCTGTTTTTATAAAAGTGTATTATCCACACAGCTGTTTCGTCAAAGTGTGCACTGTATTCTATCTTTGAGTGCTGACTTTTTGGAATGTGTTTCTTCTGTAGTTTCTGGTTAGGCAAGAAATGTGCTGAGTTTTTCTTTCTTAGTATTATTAGTCATAAATTTTGATTTATTAGTAAGAGTAAAAATGATCATTTTTAGAATTGAACTGATTAATAAAAAGTAAATTGAATGTTGTGGGGAAAACAAATTTTGCAGGTGGTCACCTGTTCTGATTTCTGCCATATTTAAGTTACACGACCTGTTTTGACAAAATACATAGAAATGTGCTTCCAGCTTGATTTCTCGTAGATACCATTCCCATGGGTCAGGGCCTTAATTTGTAGCCAGCGGGACTTAAATGCGATCTACATGAAGGGTGAACCTTCCCAAACAGACACATTGCTTTTATTCTGGACTCAAACATTTTTTGAGAAAAGTAGTTCTATTAAAATTATTTCCTTTGAATTTTTAGAGGAGTGAACGTTTGATTAGTGTTGTGCGTGATGCAATAACCACTCATTAACTAACTCTAGATAAATAAACTAAGCGCAAAATGTGCGTTTGTGCTCAGGAAGGAGGATATAAAATAGAACGTGTTAACCATCTTTCCTTTTTCTTTTCCTAAAATGTGCATTTCCCCCTCCGAAACTGTTTCCAATGTTTTAAGTCTACCTCACTGCCCTCCGCCGTGCTTCATGTCTTTCCATGATTTTATTGAACTACCGTCGAATAGTATATATAGATATAAAATACAGATATGTATAAACTGTACATCAAATCACTTCTCTATAAAATTTGGTTTTAGCTATTTTTCATAACATATATGTTATAGGTTGGGTCTTTGGCTCACCAACATTTCACTCCACGAGCCGCCACTGGGCTAAACAGATTTTTAAGGTTGTTTTACACATGACGGCTGTGACGTGCCTGCACCGCAGGACGCACATGAGATAAAGGCAGATAGCAGTGAGAGCATACGTCCGCGTAGCTCAGTTGGGAGAGCGACTTACTCCGGAGTGAGGAGACCCGGATTAGATGCCGGCGTGGACAAAAATGACGGAGAAATGTACTTCGTTATATGGCCCAAGATCACTTGTGCCTGTTGACGGTATGCCGAAAATTGTCCAATACACACAAAATTGGAGAAAAGAGTGGTCCCACAGATCCAGAAAGACAAAGAACTCATCTTCCAAAAGGAACTTGCGCCATGCTACACTTCGAAAAAAGTGAAACAGTTCTTCAAAAATCACAACATCTAAATGCTCCAGTGGCCACGTAATTCTCCTGACATTAACCCAATAGAACATTTGTGGGCTATAGTGAAAAAAGACTGGGAAAACTTAATTTCGATACAAAGGATAACTTAATACAATCTATTACAAAGGTATGGTTAGAGATGTAGAATTTAATTTTTGTACTTATTTTTTGCAAAATTACTTTTCTTGAAAATATGAGTGTTCGGATTAATTTGTTCGCTGCTGTAGGTATTTAAGCTGCATTATCATGCCAGGAATAATGTCATAAAGAAGTAAACATACTGCCTCCCAAATTCACTTGGAAATGTGAAGACAGTGGCGCCTAATCCGTGGGGCTAGTAGGATCACATGCCACGACGGACCAAAGGCTGCGTGGGCATTGCTCCCACGGATTCCTATGCCACAGGTTCTTAGTAAGGATCATGTTTATATGCTTTTTATCCCCAATTTTTCATGTTCTCACCAATTAAAACATCAACATACTTGAGGAGTTTTCCTAATGTTGCTAAAGCAACATTATTTTCTACGCTGACATACAGCTGTAAACCTGGATCTCAAAAAAAAAAAAAAAAAAAAAAAAAAAAAAATTAAAAAGAGACGCTCTTTTCTACCAAAGTGCCTTATGTATGCCTATAATATCCTCTACATGCTCATAAAGTAGTTAACCGTTTTCTGCATTCGACTACAGCATAATGACAGATGGCAACTTACCGCACCCTGAGAAACCTGAAAACGCTGTTCCCTCACAAGCTTGGAGAAATTCTGTCACACTCTTACATTGAGACTGAAAAGTACAGAAAAGTCGTGGAACGATTTCACATCACCCTAAATTATCGTTAATTGTCGAACACAAGCCACGGAAAAGAGAATGCCTCTCGTGTATTGGCTTTCTTTTTATTTCTCTTTCCTTCTGGGGGTGGGGGTCGAGAATGTTCCAAAGTCCGAACATTTGTCGAGGAGGCAGGGCGTAACTGGTGCATCTGATGATCCACTAGTCGCAGAACGAATCTTCGGAAAATTCTTATATTCTGTTCGTACCGTCCATTCATGAAATGATACAAGCAACTCATGTATTTTAGAATACTTGATTTGTGCCTTTCCATTTACCTTAGTGAAATACACATTAAAACGGCTTTAATATCACAAACACTTTTTTTGGTGGCAGCAAGATCCTCTGCCATAAAAGTTTTCATGTTACCAATGATGTTAAATAAAAAGTACAATGAAAAGCATTGTATAATTCAGATAAGAAGCCTTCATTTTTTTATACGGATAAGAAGCAAGTCAACTGGAATAGTTAAATTTTTACTTTATAAAACGCTATAATTTTCGGTCAAGAAAAATTGAATAAAAAAAAAAGGTACTAATCAGAAAGAATACAATTTCCTTTGTCTGAACGTTTGTCCCACTTTGGCGGCGCAGTGGGAAGACCGCTTGCTTGTTTTCATTGTCGAATCCCTGACTCAACCGATATGCTTTTTTCTTATTTTTGTAATGTTCATGAAACATCCATGTACTTTAACTTTTGGACATCAGAAACAAAGAGAATACCTGGTTTTCAAAAAATTACTCTCTATATATTTTCTCCCCGTCAATATGGATGGGCTTTCACCTAGTCTCTCTCTCTCTCTATATATATATATGTATACACTGCCGGAAATTGAAAAAAGAACACCAAGAAGGAATTGGCGGACGATCATGAAATTTACATATGTTAATGGAGTCGAGTTTACGTAGGTGTGATGTTAATTTCGGGACCAACCGGTGAGCGCTTACGCCACAGCACGGCATAATATGCAAATTATCGTCGGTGGTATTTAAGGAGTACGGCGAAGTGAATGTAATCAGTCGTCGGCGTACGGACACGTGCGAAGACCCTGAAGAAGCTGCAATGCCTGGACATGGAAGACGTGTACGATTTCAGCAGTTATCGGACTTTGAGCAAGGTCGTCTAGTCGGACTCCGCGAGGCCGGGTGGTCGTATCGTCGTATTGCGGAGCGAATTGGACGGGAAGTATCGGTGGTGGTACGATGGTGGCGTAGATGGTCCGAGGAACATTCCCACACGAGAAGACGTGGAACCGGGAGTCACAGACGGACTGATGAGCGGACCGATAGATGCATAAGAAGAGCGGTGGTGTCAAGCAGAACATCCACTGCGACGCAAATCCGAGCTGCCGTTGCACCTGAGGTGACTGTGCGAACAATCCGCAACCGTCTACTGGATGCAGGACTACGTGCACGTGTGCCTCTGGCATGTGTACCTCTGACTCCAGCCCACCGTCAGGAACGGCTGCAGTGGTGTTGCCAACGTCTGCACTGGAGAATGCAATGACGATCTGTCGTGTTCAGCGATGAAAGCAGATTCTGCTTGGGAGCCTCCGATGGCCGTATGCGTGTTCGCAGACGCACAGGGGAGCATCTCCACCCTTCTTGCATCCGCCAGCGACACACAGGGCCTACACCTGGTATCCTGGTGTTGGAAGCGATCAGCTATCGCTCCCGTACACAACTAGTGTTTGTACCGGGTACGTTAAACAGCACCTCCTACATCAGCAACATCATTCAGCCCGTTGTTGTGCCATTTCTGAGGTCGGTCCCTCGCGGTGTTTTCTAGCAAAATAACGCACGCCCACACACGTCACGTGCAACGCAACATGCACTTCATGGTGTGAGACAACTTCCATGGCCTGCACGTTCACCGGATTTGTCCCCCATTGAGCACGTGTGGGATTTTATGGGACAACGACTTATCCGGTCTCCACGGCCAGCCACGACCATCCCCGATTTACGCGTCCAGGTTGAGGTTGCTTGGAACTCAATACCCCAAACTTACATCCAACATCTGTACGACAGACTCCATGCCAGAATTGCACAGTGTGACGCAGTTCATGGCGGTTCGACCTCGTACTAACCATGTTACATGGAAATGTTATTTTTCTGTTTACCAGCAAATACAGCCGTATTTTGCCATAATGTTTTGATCACGTTATCCTCTGTATTCAGTTATTATGCTGTATAAGTTTTCGTTGGTATCAGACGTCTCCTTCTTGGTGTTCTTTTTTCACTTTCCGCTAGTGTATATATATTTGTTTCCATGTGATTTTTATATTTTCTGTGGACTCCACCTTGACCTGACGTATAAACTTTGTTTGGAGATAGAAACCAACATCACGTTAGGCAGGTGATTATAATGTTTTGGCTTTTCGGCGTATCTACGTTATACGAACTACTGTTCTATAAGCAGACTGTGTTTGATGATGGACTTATCAGGTCATCCCAGAAGTAATGTTGTTTTGCGCAAGCCCAACAGTAGTGAGCCCCTGGTACCCAGACTATGACGTCGACTACGGTGAGTGTAAAAGTAATCACGCGAGCAGACCTTCAAGTTACTTGAGACCGCAAACGGGAGTTCTAGGTGCAGTCGTTGTGTACTTAAACCGTATAGGAAATGGCAGTGTCAGAAGACCACATTAGCCACCTTATGCAGTATGAGTTCCACTATCGACATTCAGCGACGGTTGCAACACGAAACATCAATGCCGTATATGGGCCGGGTACCCTGTAGGTCAGGAAATGTCAACGCTGGTTCCAGAAATTTCGAAGGGGGACACCAGCCTTAAGGATATGCAGCGACCCGGATGGCCTGTTGAGCTGGATAACGACGTGCTGGAAGCTGCTGCTGAGGGAAATCCTCAGGCAACAGTCGAGGAATCGACCCCACTTATTCATTCAACTCATTCCACTGTTCATCGGCATCTGCAGGACCTTGGTTATGTGTAGAAACTGGATAAGTGGGTACCTCATGATCTCACTCCACAACAGCTGCAACAGCGTGTGGACATTTGCACTTCTTTGCTATCCCGTGAAAAAAGGGAGCCGTTTTTGCACAGAATTGTGTCACGGGCGATGAAAAATGGATTGTTTATCACGACATTAAGCGTAAACGGCAGTGGCTTCCCAAAGAGAATGTGCCTGCAGCAGTGGCGAAACCAGGACGTTTCCCACAAAAGGTTTTGATGTCTGTGTGGTGGGATATGCAAGGCATAATAGGCATAATACATTATGAGCTGCTGCTACCAGGGAAGTCTACTGCCAGCAGCTTCAGTGTCTACGCACTGCTTTGCAAAATAAACCTCCAGGACTCGTGAATCGTAAAGGCGTGCTGCTGCAGTAGGACAACGCAAAACCACACACAGCGAAAATGACCAGCGTCACGTTGCAGGACTTCGAATGGGAAAAACTTATTCCCCTGACATCGCCCCATCGGATTACCATCTCTTTTGCAGCCTGCAAAACCATCTTGCTGGGACTACATTTTGAAATGTGGAAAATGTACGGCGAACCCTTTCTGCCTTTTTTGCATCGAAACTCAAGGAATTCTACAAGTCTAGGATTCAAAACCTTGTCGATCGATGGGAGAAGGTTGTAACTACAGGGGCACTTCTTATATGGATTAAAACATCTGTTCCAGGAACGTTTTTCTTTCTTTTCTTCACACGCTGAAAAAACGACAGCCTTTTTGGGATTACCTGATACTACGAATGGTTTTTTTTTTTTGACTCGAGGTTTAACTACCACCGTAAGTAACTTAGTGGGCTATAAGCAGTCGCCAGTCCCTAATTTAGGGTAACTGGTTCCAGGGACGGGAGAGAGAGCCAGTGCCGTAAGACAAACACAACATCCATGCGTCATCGGGATTCGAACCACGACCCATCTCGGACGAATTATCAGATGCCATCGCTTAGACCACTGCGTCACCACGATTTGTAAATGGTGAATATTTAAAGTGATTTATTTTTACTGGTGGGTAAGTCCACCAACATCCCTCTCACAACCCTTAAATTCCCGTCTCTCCTATGAACATTTGTCGTCACCTTACACACGAACTGGGCCCGCCCACCAATTTCTCACCCAAACTGCTATAACCATTACTGTCAATAAAAACACCAACATCAACAAATTCATCACCAGAAATGTACTTTCTCACAACACTAAAGATCTATAAGAAAAATTCAGATAATCTTCCAAAACAAACAATCTCCCACCCCCAACTACTCCTATTCTCACTACAACCCACCACACTTCAAACCTTTCATTCGGGGCCATTCTGGCCATATAAGTAAACACTACTATTTTAGATGATAACAAACGTATCTGAACGTAGCAAGTAAATTTTGTACTCCTTGGAACACTAGTCGTTATTTGAAAGTGACTTGAATACATGCCCAATTAAGTTTTGAGCTGCTACTAACGACGAAGACTAACCCAGGAAACTAATCTTTAGGTTGTAGTGACGATTTAAGTCCCAAGTAAAGCATTAAGTTGAACCTTTAAAATAATAATTATAGACAATCCAATATCTAACTGTTAATTATTTAACAACAGACTGTGACGTCTGCCCCGCGGGACGCACACGACATAAAGGCAGATAGCAGCGAGAAAGAACGGTCTGCGTAGCTCAGTTGGTAGAGCGACTTGTTACGGAATAAGAGGACTCGGGTTCGATCCCCGGCGTGGACCAAAATGACGCAGAAATTTACTTCGTTATAATGGCGCCCGAACTTCCCGGATGACCCGGCTATTCAAGATCTCGCAATGGTGTGATGTTCTTTCCACACCGCGAGAGAGGAAAAATAGGAGAATCCCTTCTTCAGCGCTTCGAAAAATAAATGTGTGTGATGTTGCATTCCACACACCAGATTGACTGGGAGTTCTGAAGTGCACGTTCTACAGCGGATGGCTGCCTACAACGATGCATGGTCCTGGCTGACCCGTGAACCATGCCCCGGCCCTCTTTCGGGGGGGGTGACGTGCTTGCCCTGAAGGATGCACGCGACATAAAGGCAGATAACAGCGAGAAAGAACGGTCTGCGTAGCTCAGTTGGTAGAGCGACTTGTTACGGAACAAGAGGACTCGGGTTCGATCCCCGGCGTGGACCAAAATGACGCAGAAATTTACTTCGTTATAATGGCGCCCGAACTTCCCGGATGACCCGGCTATTGAAGATCTCGCAATGGTGTGATGTTCTTTCCACACCGCGAGAGAGGAAAAATAGGAGAATCCCTTCTTCAGCGCTTCGAAAAATAAATGTGTGTGATGTTGCATTCCACACACCAGATTGACTGGGAGTTCTGAAGTGCACGTTCTACAGCGGATGGCTGCCTACAACGATGCATGGTCCTGGCTGACCCGTGAACCATGCCCCGGCCCTCTTTCGGGGGGGGGGTGACGTGCTTGCCCTGAAGGATGCACGCGACATAAAGGCAGATAACAGCGAGAACGAACGTCTGCGTAGCTCAGTTGGTAGAGCGACTTGTTACGGAATAAGAGGACTCGGGTTCGATCCCCGGCGTGGACCAAAATGACGCAGAAATTTACTTCGTTATAATGGCGCCCGAACTTCCCCGATGACCCGGCTATTGAAGATCTCGCAATGGTGTGATGTTCTTTCCACACCGCGAGAGAGGAAAAATAGGAGAATCCCTTCTTCAGCGCTTCGAAAAATAAATGTGTGTGATGTTGCATTCCACACACCAGATTGACTGGGAGTTCTGAAGTGCACGTTCTACAGCGGATGGCTGCCTACAACGATGCATGGTCCTGGCTGACCCGTGAACCATGCCCCGGCCCTCTTTCGGGGGGGGGTGACGTGCTTGCCCCGAAGGACGCACGCGACATAAAGGCAGATAACAGCGAGAACGAACGTGTGCGTAGCTCAGTTGGTAGAGCGACTTGTTCCGGAATAAGAGGACTCGGGTTCGATCCCCAGTGTGGACCAAAATGACGGAGAGATTTACTTCGTTATAAGACATAAAGCCGCCCCAATGGCGCAGTGGTCTAAACGCTGGTTTATGACCATTCGTCCGAGAAGGGTCTGTAAGCTGGAATCAATGAGATTAAGCGTTCCCGTCTTCCTTAATAGTGTAATAAGGAAAAACAAGCATAGTCTCGATTAGATGAAAAAGAAAAAAAAATGCGCTTTCTTTGGCGGAATGATTCAGCAAATACAATGTATAAATAAGGACTCACGTGATGAATGGTTAATCCATTTTTATATGCACAAGATGACACTACATTAGTAGTTGAAGGATAATATAATAGAACTGATGACTCAATATAATATAAGTGTAATTACATTTTAACACATAGTATGGTGTGGGAAATTAAGCTCCATTTTCTGGGCTCGTTGAGACGATATTTTGTCATTCTGTTCACTTCAAATACGCAGGACTTTCCCTCACATGGAAAAGTACAGAAGAAGAGTGTTTTTACAATCTGCTACAAAATTAGGACACAGATGTTTTTCTCTGGGTGGTGACGCGCGCGCACGCATTAATTCTGCAAATAGTGAAAAAAGTCGTGGGAAAGCGTTTTGTTACTTGTTACTTTGATGTATCGGCACATACGCGCGGCCCTCTCCTTTCCCTGGAAGCAGTGACCCTAAATTAGGGACGGACGACTGCTTATAGCCCATTAGGTTGCTCAAGGTGGTCGTTAAACCTTCAATAAAAAGAAAAACAAGCTGTCAGTTATTATGAGATATATAACAAGCTGTCATACATAAAGGGCTGTGTCATATATAGAGGGAGATATAATAGCAAGCTGTCATACATAAAGGGCTGTGTCATATATAGAGGGAGATATAATAGCAAGCTGTCATTCATAAAGTGTGTCATATATAGAGGGAGATATAATAACAAGCTGTCATACATAAAGGGCTGTGTCATATATAGAAGGAGATATAATAGCAAGCTGTCATACATAAAGGGCTGTGTCATATATAGAGGGAGATATAATAGCAAGCTGTCATACATAAAGGGCTGTGTCATATATAGAGGGAGATATAATAGCAAGCTGTCATACATAAAGGGCTGTGTCATATATAGAGTCAGATATAATAGCAAGCTGTCATACATAAAGGGCTGTGTCATATATAGAGGGAGATATAATAGCAAGCTGTCATACATAAAGGGCTGTGTCATATATAGAGGGAGATTTAATAGCAAGCTGTCAAATAAATATTTTTAGTAAACTCTATAAAGTTATTCGGGAAGGATACCTGCAAACTATTGAAGTATATTCTGAAGCATTTTAAATTATGTTTTTAGTTAAAAAAGACTCAGTTCTTAATTCATTAGTTTACGGCCACCTTCAATGAAAAAAAAAAAAAAAAAAAAAAAAAAAAAGGAATCGTCACAAAGCTATGCAAACAATAGTAACAATGAACTTTTTCAGCCTGAATGCCTTTCATTCGAACAACTAAACAAGAAAGATGACATCGAATTTTCGGGTGTAATAAGCACGTCTTTTGAATCCGTTCTGACGCAAATTAAATTTATCGAAGCTATTCAAAGTCAATGGAACCGGTATGAAAAACAATAGTATCTGACGGAAGAAAGAAGTTTTTCAATCGGGTTTTTAATCCCTCAGATATTGCTGTAAACTGAATCGTGAGATTACGCCCTCTGGTTGAAGACTTGTGCGTTGAGAAAAATGTGAATTTATATGAGAAACTTCGCACCGGAAACGCTCTCCAACACAGAAATAATTTTTCAAATCGGACTCTTAGAAACAGAGATATTGACAAAAATAATATCTGACTTTACGTCCTCTGGTGGGAAAACCATGCATTATTTTAGGAAGAAAGTATTCTCAAAAGGTTTATCCATATGAGCGGTATCGGTCCAAGAAAAAAAAATTAGTCGAGTTTTCAGGAGCCCAGATTTTGCTACAAATACATCAGAAGCAGAAATTAACACTTATGCCCCCTGGTGGCCAAACCATTCTTTACCAAACATTAGAAATTATGTGAAAAATATTTCCCATCAGGTCTTGTATGCGATACAGGAATAATTTTTCAAATCGGAGTTTAGGAGCAGAAATAACGCAGAAAACGTAATTTACCTTTCTGCCCCCTTGCGGTAAAGTCTATGATTTACTTGAAAATTTTGAATTCATAAGAAAAACATTTCGCATCGGAAACACTATCCAACAAAGAAGGAATTTTTCAAATCGGACTCTTAGAAGAAGAGATATTGACAAAAATAAGATATACATCTACGCCGCCTGGCGTAGGAACCATGCATTATTTCAAGAAATTTTTTTTCCTAAAAGGTTTGTCGACATGAGTAGTATCAGTCAACGAACGACTTTTTTTTCAATCGTGATTTTAGAAGCTCATATTTTGCTGCAAATATTTCAGAAGCGGAAATTAAGACTTACGCCACCTGGCGACCAAACCATTTTTTACAAAAAGTAGAAATTATGTGCAAAGGTTTTCCCATCAGGAGCTGTATCCGGTGCGGAAAGGATTTTTCAAATCGGAGATTTAGAAGCAGAGTTATAAGGGGGAAACAGTTTACCTTTACGCCTCCTAGCGGAATGTCTATGAATTACTTGAAAATTTTGAAATTATATGAAAATGTCATACTGGAAACACTATCCAATATGTCATACTGGAAACACTATCCAACAAAGAAGGAATTTTTCAAATCGGACTCCTAGAAGTAGAGATATTGACAAAAATAAGATATACATCTACGCCCCCTGGCGGAGAAACTGGAATATTTTACAAAGAAAATATTCCGAAAATGTTTATCGATGTGAGTGTCATCAGTCCACGGAAGAATTTTTTCAATCGATATTTTAGAAGCTCAGATTTTATGGCAAATACACCAGAAGCAAAAATTAACCCTTACGCCCCCTGGTGGCCAAAGTGTTCTTTACCAAATATTTGAAATTATATGCAAACGATTTTCCATCAGGAGGTGTATCCGCTGAAGAATTTTTTTTCAAATCGGACTTTTAGAGGAGTTATCGGGAAAATGTAATTACGCCCCCTGGCGGAAAATCTATGTGTAATTTGAAAAAGTAACTATATCTAAAATACTCTTCGACATAAATGAAATCGAAAGATGAAAAAAGTTTTTCAATCGGATGTTTAGAAGCAAATATGTGGAATAAAACGTATTTTTGAATTCGACATCATCTGCATTTACGCCCTCTAGCGGCAAAATTGTACATCGTAAAAAAAAAAAAAAACGAAATGAAGGATCATCATTCGCATATTTTAAGCTTCCCAACGCAAAAATAATTTTTCAAATCGGAGTAATAGTTGCAGAGATATCGTGGGTACAGACGGACGGACGAACGGACTGACGGATGGACGGACAAACCGATAACATAAGCACGATCTTTTGTTTACAAAAGACGTGCTAAAAAGGAAAAACAGACATAAACATATACATGAGAATCACCAAGGTAGTTGTAAAGCTAAGAAGCGCATCGGCTAATGCAAATTTAATCCAGATCAAATGATCGGTGGACTGTGTGAAATACAAGAGAATTTATTACAGTACTTGTATTCTTCAGTAAATCGAGGGAACATGTTCTGAAAACAGATTTTTTTGTTTTGTTCGGGGTTTAATGACCACTGTGAGCAACCCGATGGGCTATAAGTAGTGTCCCGTCCCTAATTTAGGGCTACTGGTTCCAGGGAAGGGATGGAGCCATTGCCGTAAGACAAACACATCATCAATGCCTCGCCGGGGATTCGAACCCAAACCCATCTCGGACGAATGGTCAGGAGCCAGCTCTTAGACCCCTTCCTTCTCCATCGGGGCAGCCTAGAGCGGATTATCAGTTGCGTAATTTTATTGTGTTGAATTGACTGATGTTAATAAAAAATAGTAGTTTTTTTTTCATACGTTCACTGTATTTCAGCAATACAATTTTGCTTTACTTTTTACAATGTATATGTTGCAGATAATGCCATCGATGAACAGTTGCTTAGAGTTTATGTTAACGATATGAGCAGATTATCCAGTTCGAATATCCCCCTTTCATTCACATACCATGTTTTTCATCTAATAAAACATATTGAAACCTCTCATGTTAAAACGCATGCACACGCTATCAGAGAAAAAGAGTGAAGCACGTGTTATACGATAATTAATTTATTGCTAACAACAAAAAGGAAGAGTTTAAGTGCATTAACCTGAAAGAAATTAATCTTGATGCGTTCCAGGATCAACTACTTCTTCAATTTAATTACTCTTTTGTTACGTAAATTAAATAGACGTTTGATCTATAATCGTCTGCTTAGTCCCACGTTCATGCCTTTCAGAAAACTCTCATCTTTTTTCTTGGGTAAAAAGAAAATTACTTTTCGTACAAGCAAAAAAAAAAAAAAAAAAAAAAAAAGGAACTGCTGTTTTCCCCGATTAAAGGTTTAACTGAATTAAGTAGTATGAAAAAAAATGGTATTGAAGTAGCAGAATAATAGAGGAAGAAACAATGGCGTGAACTTTCTGTTCTTCAATATATCAACAGATGTTCTTGAAAGGTAATTTTCACTACTGAATCATTCGCTAAATTTATTTTTTATGAATGTTAATCAACTCATCCATTCGTTAAATGTTATTTTTTTCTTCAAATCATTTCACGTGGAGCAAGTTTCGTTTCTAGGAAAATGAGAAATATAAAGAATAAATGCTCCGGTGTAAAATTCTTGTCTTCTTTTCAAAATTTCTCAAGTAATACTTGAGTATGAATAAACGAAAGCATATCTGTGAATAAAGTAAAGTGTTCTTGGTATCAACTTTAGCATATCCATTTTGGGAAACATTTAACAAAGTAACTTCATGAAACACAGTAATAAAAATTGACAAAAGTGCTTTCTCCGTCAAAGTGAAAGCAATTCTATTAAACTTATGAGTGCTGACAAATATTTTAAGACGGTAAATGTATCTGTATGTCTGTGTCTTGCCTGACGTAAATTAAAAATATTGCAAATATTTTTAATTTACGTCAGGCAAGACACAGACATATGAAGAAAAATTCCTCGCGCAAATCTAAATCAGATTCATTGGCATAGCTCTTTTGGAACTCTTCCACTTTTCTTTCTTGAGCTGCAAGATAAATGTGTGGTTGGGAATTCACGAAAGAAACATATACTTTAAAATTTCGCAAAAGATTAAGCATGTAGTGATGGGTTTTATTCAGTTTAGTAGATTACAGCGTGATGAAACATGAAATGGCGTAATTTCTACATTTGGAAATACACTGATGAGCAATTAGATTATGGCCGCTTATCTAATAAGCTGTAGGACCCTCCTTTAGACAGCAAAACAGCAGCTACTCGGAGAGGCATCGATTCGATGAGGTGGCGATAGGTATCCTGGGGTATCTGGTACCATAATGTCAAAAGCAGGTCCTCAAGTTCACGTACATTTCGAGGTGGTCGTGATTTGGCGCGAACCCGCTTTTCCAAGTCGAATCACAAATGTTCGATTGGGTTCATGTCAGGTGAAATTGATGGCCAGGACACTAACAGAAAGTCACCAGCATGTTTCTCGAACCACTCCTTGAAAATTCCAGCAGTGTGGCATGGCGCATTATCCTGTTCGTAATGGCCATCGCCAGCAGGGAACGCAGTTGCCATGAATGGGCGAACTTGGTCCGCAACGATGTTTAGATACCCAACAGCTGTCAGAGATTGTGCTATTGGGATAATGGGGCCTAAAATGCCCCAAGAAAACATCACCCACAGCATAACATCGTCGCCGCCAGCCTGTTTCCGCCCAACAGTGCATCGAGATGCCATAGCCTTCTTTGGTAATCGGCATATCCGCGCTCGGCCGTCTACGTGATGCACCAGGAATCTTGATTCGTCAGACCAGGTCACTTTCTTCCAATCATCCACGGTCCAATCTCAATGATCTTGAGCACTTTTCATGCGTTGTTGGTGATGACTTGCAGTGAGTAGGGGGGTCTTCTGCTACGCAGGTCCATGCGCAGAAGGCTGCGATAAACTGTGTGCTGTGACACATTACCCTGATCACCACTGTAGTAGTTATGGGTGATTTGTCGCACTGTAGCCCTGCGGTCGCTGAGAACAATGCGCGACAGTCTCCGCTCCCCTCTGGCATCAATGAGCTGGAACAACACCTGGACAGACGACAGTTCGTCGTTTTGCCATCTGTGCACCATTTTTGATGCGTTATCACTACAACGGAACGTGAACAATCCACAAACCACGTCGTTTACGAGATGGTAGTTCCGAGGCGCCGTAACCATCACAATTTGTCCTTTATCAGACTCCGATAAATCGGTAGCTTTTCCCATTCTGACTCCGAACACTCTACTAACCGGAAGCTGGTCTTCGGGTTGCATATATTACATGGAAATCAAGCAAATGTGTAACAGAAACTTATGATTTACTCAGTTACTTAGAGGAAGTATTGGAACTGGCGTCTTTTACATGCAAAAGATAAGCTGGCGCAGTGGTCTAAGCGATGGCCTGTGATCATTCGTCCGAAAGGGGTCCGGGTTCGAATCCCGTGAGGCATGGATGTTGCGTTTGTCTTACGGCACTGTCACTTTTCCTTACTTGGAACCAATAACCCTAAATTAGGGATGGGCGACTGCTTATAACCCACTGAGTTGCTCGTGGTCGTTAAACTTCCAATCTAAAAAAAAAAAAAAAAAAAACCTAACTGTTTCACACATGTTTTCAAACACATCTGCGAGAGTCAAAAAGTTCCTGCGCCGTAATGGTAAGGCTATTTCACCTAATTTTGATGGCGGTGCAGTCATATTTTTTGAATTAAACAACTTGTTTTATGTCTAGTTTCAGTTTTTGCTGTTTTCTTGATAACATATCAAGTTTCAGAATATGTTTCACAGCAACACTAATTCTCACAAGTTTATGATGAGTTGAAAGTTTCCAAATCTGGATGTTGTTTTCATCATTGTCTTTCAGAAGGAAGGGATACTTTTCCTCCTGAGGACACTCTTTTTTTACGCTTTCCAACCGTAGGTTGAAGAAGCGTATATGTTCCAGCTTTGTCCGTCTGTCCGTCCGCATGATAACCCGCGTAAAAATCGTTAGATTTCGATGAAATTTTAGTATGTGGTAGCGGACCATCTGGGGACGAACCCTATTGAAAATGGGTGAAATGGAGTAAAGGTCAGGACGTAGGAGCGGGATGTATTCCATTGCCCTTATGCGGTATAAATTGCGTAAATATGGTTCGAGTTCGATGAAATTTTAGCATGTGTTAGCGGACCACCGGGGAACGAACCTTATTGAAAATGGGCGAAATGGAGTCAAAGGTCAGGACATAGGAGCGGGGTGCATTCCATTTCCCTTATGCGCCATGGCTTGCGTAGAAATGGTTCGATTTCGATGAAATTTTAATATGTGGTAGGGGACAACCTGGGCTCTACGAGTTTCCAGCTTCTTGATTACAACGTCCAAATCGACAGCACCCAATGCAACTAGCTGCATTTGCTCAACCAAGGTAGGGTTGCAGAGCAGCACCTTCAGTTCCTCTACGGCCAGGCTGTCGTCGTCAAGAGCTTCTACCCACTCCACTTCTACCCCAACGTTGGTACTTGACGGCTCGAAGCCAGGTCCCCCAACGGGTAATTACTGGAGAGGGCGGAAGCATTGGGTTTTCCCCGGTAGCGCGTATAGACAGACTTGTAGGGCTTGCCGTCTAGCTGGAGCCTTAGACAAAGCAAACTTGACGCATGAGACGTATTGATCAAGGATTTTGTGCGAAGGTCGTATTTCGTCGCAGGCTATGTGCAGAACGTGCGCCCAACACGTGCTGTGCATAAGTCTGCTGCAAACGCCTTTCAACCGATTTGCAGCAGCACACATGTAGGAGGCATTGTCCGTGGAATACATCACTAGATTTATTCTATTGACGCCTGCGGTCTCCAAAGCAGTGAAGGTGACGTCTACGACAGTATCTACGTTGCACTTATCTACGATTTTTGAAACGACCACTATTGGCCTTGCGTGGCTCCCCAGTGGAGTCAGCAAGACGTTTACTATTTTCCGAGTAAGAAAATCCAGCGTTTCGTCATCTATCGCACAAACATCGCGATCTTTGCAAAGGCACCTCGTTTCTTGGAGGTCAGAGTTGCTTACTTGAGGGATGATCCATCTGAGTGTGGTCTCAGAAGGGAGATTCTGCACATTACGGACGTTTTTCTTCATCTACTGACGAAACCTTTCGTTCCGAAACACGTGTAACGGAATCTGGGCACCAACGAAAGCCGACACCGTTTTTCTCCCACTGTAGGTTACTGCTATTTTGGTGTTCAACGGTTTCTTCGAAAGTTTCTTGATGAGTGTGTCCTTCTTTGAACCGCCAAAGATTCCCACTTGCTACATGGGCAGACACGACAGATTTTCTTGTGAAATCGACAACTTCTAAACAGTACTTGCACCACAGATTATTCGATTTCAATTCAAGTTCAGTTCTTTGAAACTGTAGAAGACGAGATCTCGCCGTAATTTTGTCTTTTCCCATTTTTGGCGGCTTCGTAAACTTTTAAACTAAACTCTAACACCCCCCCCCCTCCTGAAAAAAATGTGCTTATGCGCTGCCTTCAGATGGCTGACTGGTACGGCTGCGATAGGGAGAGAACTCAGAGAAGTTTGGACTTAGACACCTGAACTGCGTCATCTCAGCAGATTCCCAGCTCACACTCCTACAACCTATCCAATGAAACCTAAAACACCGCGCTCAGCTATGTCTCCCCTTCCCGCCACCGAGGGAGACAAATCCACCTCGCACCGTCGCGTCGCCGGTCGCGTTGTCATCAGCGCACACCTCAATTTTATCAAATAAAAAAACTTTGGGCGCCAGATATTGCTTGGAAAAATGTAGCTTATACATTTTGGAGCGGAAAATGCATGTAATGCAAATTGATGGAAAGTTTATGCATTTCATGCGTTTCGTGCATTTCATGCAAAATGGGTACCCAGGTTTAAGCACTTTCTCAGCATAGTTTGTATAAGCATCTTATTTAGTATAGCAACCCAGGGTCTCTGGGGATTGAAATGCATTTTATGATTTGGGTTGTTCTAATCATGAGCATTTAATGTCCAGCTGAGTAATCACTTTGTCAAGTGATTCATTTTACTACTTCAAAACTTCACAATTCTTTATCTGATCATACCGTCAGTGACAGTTAGAATCTTCAACTACTTAAATTTAAATCTTTCCTTTTTTGTTTCTGGGTTTAATTACCACCATGAGGAACTCTTAGGGCGATATAAGGCCACCGGTTCCAATGAAAGGGAGAGAGACAAGCACACCACCCAAGACCATCTTAGAGGAATGGTCAGAGGCCGGCACCTCACACCACACAGCCACCGGGGCGGCAATGGAAAAGCAATAACAACTGTTGAGCAATTCCGCACTTCAAAATCCCTAAGTACAATTGAGCACGGTGTTCTGCACGACGATTTTTAAATTTACTGATAAAATTGTTCTCAAAACCGCAGTTTTTCTTTAGTTTCGTGGTTTTACTACCACTGCGAGCAAATTCAAGAACCACACGTAGTCATCCATTTTTAAATTAGGGCCACTTGTTCCACGGAAGGTACAGAGCGCCAGTGCTGTAAGACAAACACACACAAGTTAGTAAAATCATGCAATGCATTGATTATGATACGCTTTCCAACATACCAGAAATCATTACTTAAGTTATGAGGATACTGGCTGTGGAATAAATCTCGCTCCTCTGCCCTGAACTTTGATCCCATTTCAATGATATTCAACAGAACCGGTTCAGTATACCTCCGAAACAACATACTAAAGTTTTGCCGCAATAGAAGCATTTTTAGTCAAGTTATGAGGATAATGACTGTGGAATAAATCTCGCTCCTGTGTCCTGACCTTTGACCTCAGTTCGGTGATATTCAACAGAACCAGTTCAGTATACCTCCGGAACAACGTACTAAAGTTTTGTCGCAATCGAAGCATTTTTACGCAAGTTATGATGCATAAGGGCGATGGAATGGATCCCGCTCCTGTGTCCTGACCTTTCATCCCATTTCCGCCATTTTCAATACAGTTCGTCCCCAGGTGGTCCCCTACCACATACAAAAATTTCATCGAAATCGAAACATTTTTCGCGAGTTATCGTGCCGACAGACGGACGGACAGACAGACAGACAGACAGACAGTCGGAAAAAACTGTAGCATATACGCTTCTGCAACCTACAGTTGGAAAGCGTAAATAACCCCTGTCTCATCAGAAGCTCGAGCCCACCCGGACGAACGGTCATAATACAGCGCTTTGACCACTGCGCCCAGGGCCTGATTTACACCTAGGCTCGGAAGGAGTGGACGTAGGGCCCCCTCATTTTAGGGGGCCGCAGAATTGCAATGCAAAAAGAACAAAAAAAAAAACATGCTCTCTTACGCTTTCCAACCGTAAATTGAAGAAGCGTATATGCTCCAGCTTTGTCCGTCTGCCTGCACGATAACTCACGTAAAAATGGTTCGATTTCGATGAAATTTTAGTATGTGATAGGGAACCACCTGGGAAGGAACCCTATTGAAAATGGGGAAATGAGGTCAAAGGTCAGGACATAGGAGCGGGATCAATTCCATTGCCCTTATGCGTCATAACTTGCGTAAAAATGGTTCAATTTTGATGAAACTTTAGTATGTGGTAGGAGACCACCTGGGGACAAACCCTATTGAAAATGGGCGAAATGGGGTCAAAGGTCAGGACACAGGAGCGGAATGCATTCCATTGCACTTATGCGTCATAACGTACGTAAACATTCTTTGATTGCGACAAAACTTTTGTTGGCGTGTGTTGCTGTTTTCTTGTGCTCGTGTATTTTGCTTCGTGTGTGCTATATTTCGATTATCTACCTTATATTTTGTGTGTGCGGTATCCGTGAAGGAATCGTCTTGGTTTCTGTGCACCTGCCGAGTTGGTAAGTGACTTATTCGCTTTCCAATCCTTATTTTATTTCTCGGCCACGTTGGCTGAAATTAGATTTCTTATCGCCATTGGAAATGGTGACTTCCGGAGACGACGCTGATCAAGCTCTCGTTTCCGGAATTGTTGATCCAGTAAGCCCTCTTTCTATTGGTGCAGTCGTCAATGACGTGCCTCGTTCTTCTAGCTCCTCAACACCGCGGCATTCTATCGCTGCACAGTCTGCTCTTCCCAGCGGTGCTACAGCGTCTTCCCCTGTGCCTGTAGAGGATGCTATGGACCTCTCACAGTCCGTTGATGCTCCACCTTCGTCGCAACGACCGGCTGTTTCTAATGCTGCCGTTGTCTCTTCTGTTTCCGAAGCTTCACACTTGAACTCTTCTTCTAATTTACGTCATCTCACGAGGACGTGTGATGATGACGCTATCTCTGTTGACTTTTCACCGAGCTCTTCATATGGGCAGCACTTTATGAAGACTGTCGTATGCGGAGTTATCTTCCGGAGTATGCCAAATACAAAACTCACGGCATATAGTGCTGCTTTATGTAAGATGTTTTTACCTCAGGCAATCACTCACGTTGGGCGGGGGCCCAGACAGGTGATTGCCTATTTTTCTAAACCTGAGTATGCCCTTCGTGTACAGATGGAAGGTCTGTCAGTTGGAGATCAACATCTCTCGGTGGAACCACTCACGCAACTCGCCGTCCCAGTCAGTTTTTTCCCTGTGCCACCGGAGGTCTCAGACGATGTGCTTCTGTCAGTTGTCCATCGATTTGGCCGCTCCGTCGGATCCATGACTACTTACTCCTCCTTTCCGGACACACCAGATGATCGCAACTTGCGCGGCTTTCGGCGCCAAGTGAGAGTAGTCTTCCCAACTGATGATGACATGTGACGAGTTTCTCCACACCTCAATGTACGATGTGGGCCTCACTTCCGTCAAATTACCATCATGGTGGGCACTGCCTGTCCAGTTTGTAATGACAGAGGCCACCCTCGGGCTCTCTGCCCCCTACGTGCTTTCACCGCTCCTATCTTGCCAGTACAGCCTATTCCTTCTACCTCTAGCCTTCGGGAGTTGTCACCGCAGACATCGGACCAGCGGTTGTCGACTTATGACAAAAGTATGACTAAAGCCTTTCGTCAACGCGTGACTTCATCTCCACATCCGTCCATCAGCGATGATGGAAATCAGCCACCACCTCCATCCCTCGACCTTCCAGCCGAAGGCGTTCCACAGCCACCTCTTACGGCTTCCTCCTCTGCTCCAACTCCTCCTGCCGCAGCAGACCAAGAGGCCACTGCTGTATCTTCTGCTTTTGCGGTTGTACATGACACCACCGCCGAATCTCCTACTTCAGCAGTCATTCATGATGCCACTGTCTCCGGCCTCTTTAAAGTACCTGAACTTCCTTCTCCAGCCTCTACACTTCTTCGAGGGCGCCCTAACTGCAGAAATCTGGTACTTCGCCAGCCACATCTCGTCAGCGAGACCGTTCTTTCAGTGATTCTACCTCCGAAGGCTCCGCGATCTCTGATGTGGATGTCAGCGGCGGTGAACCGATCTCTCAAGAAGCTTTTCTCCGCCTAATGGATGAACTCTCTCTTCCGCAGACTCCCGTCCCGGGAGTAGTGTTACATACCTTTCTCACTTGTACTCGTTATAGTCGGATGTCTCGCACATTCCTACTTCCTTACTCACAACAACTTCCGGAAGTTGTGGCACAAACGCAAGCAATACGAGAGCGCCTGAACGCACTCGTTCCTACGCCGCTGGGCAGCTCGGCATGGTCCCGGAAATTCTTCAGCCGCCTTCAGAAGCTGAAAGACGCGGCTGATAAGCTCATCGAACCACTATCCGATGCCTCCGTTCAAAGTAGTGACTTTGAACTGCCGGGGCTTTAGTTCCCCGCTAGCGAATACGCTAGCAGAGGATGACCTCACCTGTCTGGGTGGGGATGTTCTGCTGCTCCAGGAAACTAACTGCTTGTCGTCCACACCATTCCACCGATGGCGGAGTTGGGATTACCAATTCCATCATGCATTCAAGCAATCTCAGACCGGTGGTGTCGCCATCGGGATTCGCTCTCGATTCCGCCAAGCGATCACCTCAGTGCACGTACACAACCTTTGCCACGACTACCTTCAACGTCTCACCTTCCGTCTTGAAGGCCAAAGATGCCTGGTATTTAATATCTACGTCCCATGCACTGCACCGTCACTTACCTCTTTATTCTTGGTACTGCGTACCGCACTTCGGTCAGCGTTACCATCAGACAATGTTTTGATTGGAGGGAATTACAATTGTACACTGCACATTGCTCTGGATCGCATGCCTTCTACCACCGAGTATCGTCATCGGCTTGTGAATCTGCTCAGTAACCTTGTAGCAGACTTCGTACCTCACTGACGTCTTTCGTCACCTCCATCCACCGACCATATCTCATACGTGGCGGAGTTCGGCTACGTCTGTTCTCACTTCAGCGCAACTAGATCGCTTCTACATCTCTTCCTTCACTCCTTCCAGTGGTGACGACCTGCCAACACTCGCCGGCAGCTTCCTCGGACCATTATGCGGTCCAGGTTGCCTTTGGACATTCAGGGTATCATATATAGCGTTCAGGGTATCATTCCTGGACGTTCGACTCGACCATGCTAACTGATCCAGAACTTTCCTCTCAAGTCCGAGAGCTTCTACAACACTTCCGTTCTGGACTCCCCGCCGCGCCTTGTGCGCTTGCGTATTGGCTGATGGTCAAGTCGAACCCCATTGGATCTTCTTAAACGTTTCTTCTTTCGCATTCACACCCAACGGAAAATGGAGGAACAGAACATCCGTCACATTCTCTCTCATCTTGGCGTCACTCATCCGCTCTACCCAGCCTATATGGCGGACCTCCAAGCGATATTGTAACCACGAGCACAGCAAGCCATCTTTCGCCTCCGTCTGCAGCATCTCCGGAGGACTGTGCTTACGACTTCCTTTCTTCGCTTGAAACTCAACGCCGCTAATCGCATCATCTCCGTTTTCTTTGCCAGTCAGATGGACGGATTGTCTCAGCTCCCGACGCTCTCTGCTCACAAACTCGTAGCTACTTTGCTTCCGGATTTGGTGAAACTCCTCCTCCTTCCTCCTCAGCTGTCTCTTCTCTTCCCTTCCTAAAGTCCCTTCTCATCTCTTCCCTTCCTAAAGTCCCTTCTCATCTCTTAGACTCTCTCACCCAACCCCTCACATCTTCAGAACTTCTGTCCGCCTTCAGTTCTCTGAATTCCCGCGTCATCCCTGGGCCAGGCGGCCTCACCTACTCCTTCTATCTAGCTTTCTTTCCAGCTCTCCTACCGATTTTACTTGCTGCTTTTCTCACTGCTTTTACGTCCTCTTCTCTTCCGAGGAGTTTTACTGTTGCCCACGTCGTACTTTTCCCTAAGAAAGGGGATCTCCTTGACCTGGGAAACTGGCGGCCCATCTCTCTATTAAATATTGATTATAAGCTTTATACTAAACTCTTATCCTGTAGACTCAACTCTATCCTTCCCTATCTTCTTTCTCCCGACCAGACCTATACGGTTCCTGGTCGGACCATTTCCTTCAATCTCCATCTTCTTCGTAACATTGTCCATCTTGCTTCTACTAATCGAGAATCACTCGCGCTCCTTAACCTAGACCAGCGCGGCGCGTTCGATAACATTTCCCACTTTTATCTTTCTCTTACTCTCATTGCCTTCGGCTTCCCCCTCCATTTGTCTCCACCCTTCTTGCCCTCTATCGGGAAACCGTATTCCACGTCAAGAACATTGCCTTGCTTAAAGTCCCCATCCGGTTTCAGCGTGGCATCGCAAGGTTGCCCGCTGTCTGGTCAATTATTTGCCCTAGTGTTTGAGCCGTTCCTCAGATTTTCTCATCGTGCCCTGCTCGCTGCACTGCCCCCATTAACAGCCAGTACTCGGCACTTCAGCGTAATCTGTTCGGCGTACGCAGACGATGCCACCTTCTGTGTCCGACATAACCAGCAATTCGCCATACTCGAGAATTCTTACCAGCTCTACGCCTCCTGCTTCAGCGCAGCACTAAACACCACTAAAAGCACTGGTTTGTGTTGCGGTTTATGGCATACCCGGACGGATTTTCTGTGGGGTGCCACCTGTGCCGTTACCACGCGAAAATTCTTTGGGGTCCATCTCGGCTGCTTGCCGACCGCTGCACAACGCCTTCCTCAATTCCTGCACGTCTGGTCTACACACCTGCCCTGGTTCACCACCCCTCCTGGTGATATTCGCCTTCTCCTATGACTGTACCGATCCACTGGACTGTCTTGGTGAGCTTGTCTACCTTAATCTCCTCTCTCCAATCAGCTCCGACCTTTCATCGGCTGTCTGCCTACAGTACCACGGCCTGTGGGTCGCCCCTCCGCACACTGTCGGATCCGCCAGCTGAACTGTCTTCCTCTGGACCGTCGTGAGTCCTTCTGGCTCTGCAATAGTATACTCTCCTGTATGCTCCCCAGGTGGGTGCAATCACATTCTTTCCTTCTGGTTAAATGTTCTCATCAGTATGTTTTCTCCTGAAAACATACTGATGAGAACATTTAACCGCAAGGACAGAATGAAAAACACAAGTTATTGATACTTGTGTTTTTCAAGCGTGACTCCCTAATATGTAGTATATTTTTTCACGTTGTATTCTGCTTCTTTGTTACTGCGTTTACTGTACGATTTCATTATGGTGTACATTCTGTTACTGTTGAACCTGTGTTTTACATTCTAGTTATTACCGGTCTTTAAAAGTAGATATTTTGTACAAAGTGTTTCCCACATATACGTTAAAATTGTATGCCGCTTGTCGTAGATTTTCACAATACTCAATTTTTGTACCCTATAACTGTGTGTACATGCCTCACACCTTTTGCATTCTCTATGCTTAATGTCCTGCTGTACATATGGTTGTTATGATGTCCTCCATAGATGACATTCTTGTTTTTTTCCCATGCATCATGTGTTCCCGTTGGGACGGACTTCCTGCTCCACTGCTTAGTATTCGTAATGTTGCACCGTTACCTCTGTCTATATATGTTTATATTATGTATCCGTTTCTGGAACTGCTTGCGTAAATGTATTCCCTAAGTTGCATACTAAATCCGGCGTATTGTTCTTCTGTACCTCCTGTGCATTTGTGTCTAAGCTCAAAATGTACCTTGGTGTCTCTTAGCAGTATTACCGACTAGTACCACCTGTGATTTTTCTATTTGCTGCTTCATCTGAACTGTCTTGCTCTCAATGTATTTCCCAGTTATAAACAATTGGTACATGCCCACGTTGTAGTACTGCTTTTACCATACTTTGTCTCATCCCGGTTTTGTATTATTCTCGATAATACTGTTAATTCCTATGTCACTTGTTCTATTTATTATGTCTGCGTACCAGTGCTCCTTCCTGAAATAGTTGTTTCGATTATTTCACCATTTGTATATACTGTATTACTCTCGGACACTTGTCATTTTTATTGTACATATCATCTATTACATCATTAGCACCTTAAATGTTCTGTGCTACCTGTAGCCTGTATATTTTAGCTCTTAATAAACGATTTTGACTGACAAAACGTTATCATGTTGTTCCGGAGGTAAACTGAACCGGTCCGGTTGAATATCATCGAAATGGGGTCAAAGGTCAGGGCACAGGAGCGAGATTTATTCCACAGCCATTATCCTCATAACTTGAGTAATGATTTCTGGTATGTTGGGAAGCGTATCATAATCAATGCATTGCATGATTTTATTAACCTGCTTTATTAATTATTTATTATGAATGAAAAAAACAATTGGGGGAAATAATTTTTTGTACTATACAGTTTTTGCATTGCTACTTGGTAGAAGCTTTGAGTATTTTATATTGTAAATCATCGGATTTTAAAATTGCTTGGATCTAAATTAAGTGACTTAATGGGCTGAATAATGTGCTTTTATGAGTATGAGAATTATCCAGTTATGAATGCTTGCTCAAATCTAAGTATCATTCCTGTGTTAATAGAATTATTCTACTATAATACTGAACACATCACAAGTGACTAATCAGCTACATAGAAGTTCACCTTGCACCCCAAAAGTCAGTCGTACCAAGTCTAAATAATGTTCATCGGTTGAAAATTAATTGAAAAAGGGATGAATAACTTAATATCTGTGGATATTTGAATTATTACATAACTAAATGTGAAAATAGCAATACTAAACTATTAAATAATACTTTACTTAGACGTCTATATTTTTAAGTGCGAATTTCCTTGCTAATATTACGATTTAATAAAAATAGGTTCCTATTTTCCCCAGCACAGTGTCCCATTTATTAAATCAACTTTTAAATTAATTGATAATATTTAGTGACCACAAATGTACTCACTTTTTCAAGAATGTTAATGTGTTAATGTGTGTGTGTGTGTGGGGGGGGGGGGTCACCTTGTGCCGGGCCTACGGTCCGATGCTGTGTAAATCGTGCCCTGACTGCTCCATCATTGTATTTTATGAACATGAAACGCAATTATTAATACACTGAAATGAAAAAGTGAGAAGGCGTTACTTGAATATGTGTGTGTTCGTTTGCGAACATATGCACATCACTGCAGCATGCACAACGCGAAGCGAGGCCCAAAGCTTTAATCAATGTATTGCAGTGCAATTAGGTTTGCAATTAGTTCCGTTCCTCGAAGAGGAACGATCTTAACTTAGTGTCAAGTTCGTAGCGAGGATGCAGATCACGCACGTTCAGCGGGGAGGAAAGTTCGGGGGATGGATGTATTCCCCGAACTGTTCCATTTGCTAAATAAGTTTGCTGTTAACGTGATCATTCTCGTCTCACTTTCTCGAGCGTTATCTTCGATATTTTTTAAACTAGGTTCTCATACGTCTTCTGAGAATTTCGAAAAATAAAACTTTTATATCTTTACACGACAGAGAAGCAAACAAGTAGTACACGCACCGGCCACTGAATTAGAAACCTTTATGCAGATGTACGTAAACGTCAATTACGCACCGTAATGCTGAATATGTGGTCACGTGAGTCATCACGTGATCTAAGCAACTATTTAAGACTGCTGCTGGTCAGTAGATCACAAAGGGAAAAGCAAAAGACCTATCGGAGTTCAATAAAGGTCTTATTGTGGGTCTGTTTTGCTGGAGCGAAGATTTCGAAAACAGCAGAGCTGACTGGTTTCTCGAAAGGTTAGATATCTCGGGTTTTTAATCAGGGCGAAAATACGAGTAACCAACATATCTGTGACCATATACGCGACCCATATCTGTGCTTATCTTAAGGCAGCCACGGACACACAAGTTTGAATGACAGGTTTGAGCGTCATGCCAGCAAACGGGGAGTTTTATGCCAGAGGCGGCATGTAGCTTGGAGTGAAGAGGATTTCAGGCAGGAGTTGAAGAGCTTCACTCCACGATACATGTCACCTCAGGCATAAAACTCCCACGTTTGCTGGCGTGACACTCAAACGTGTCATTCGAGCGTGTGTGTCTGTGGCCGCCTTAAGAGGCGTAACTGTGGCACGACGATAATCTGTTAGGAACGAGATCGAAGACGTGTGAGAAGGCTTGTGCGGAGAAACAAGACTTCTTGTGTGCAACAATTGACCAAAGAATTCAATGGAGGCTGTTCGCGACCCATATCTGTGCGAACTATTCTCAGGGAATTGAAGAGGATCAGTACTGGCCGTCGCATGCCTATGCAGAAACCAGTGATTTCTGCGAAGAACCGGAAAGTTGGTCTGCAGTGGTGTCAGGAACACCATGACTGGACACTGACAAACTGAAAACAGTCACGTGGTCCGAGGCACTCCTTGTTCTCTACTGACGATAAGCAGAGAGTTCAGCAGAAGCCACATGAAGCAATGGACCCAGCTTGCCTTATAAGCACAACTCTAGGTTCTGGAGGTGGGGTCATGGTGTGGAGTATGTTCTGTTGGTACGGAACAGGTCCCTTGGTATTACTGAAAGGTCGGGTGTCCTGTAAGGATTATCGTAACATTGTTGCCGATCAAGTTCATCTTGCAATGTTGACTTTTTATCCAGCAGGTGACGGTTGTTTCATGAACGACAATGCTACTGTCCATCGCGCAAGATGTGTACAGCAGTGGTTTAGCGGGCCTGGCAGCAATTTCCACCATCTTTCCTAGCCACCACAATGCCCGAATCTGAAGCCCATTGAGAATATATAGGACCTGTCAGAAAAAAAAAAAAAAAAGATCCAGGAGCAAAGTCCTCTACCGTCAAATCTAAGCCATTTAAAGGACTATCTGATGAACACCTGGTACGCTGTAGACGTAGATACACTCCAAAACCTTGTGGAATCTATGCCAAACCGCATACGTGTTGTAATTCGGGCTAAAGGGCAGTCCAATCATGTGTTGAATAAAAGCTTCGAATTCAGTGGCCGCTATGTGCAGAAGCGGGAACAGTTTATATATTTCACTTCAATCTTTTGGATGGTTTCTAAAAAGGGAAACTATCGGACCTCCCGACGACAATCGTCACGGAACGTTCTGTGGTGGTCAAGCATGATACCAAAGTAACAGGTGTGAAGTACGACACTTTCGCAATCGCCCGCAACCCCTAGAACATGGCTTATAAAAGTGGGACGCCCGCCTGTAATGTACACTAAAGAGCAATTGAATTAGAGACAGCTAGCGTTATGCATATGTGGCGCTGTGGGCGGCCCTATAAACGAAAACGACATGACGTATGCAGCGATCCGATAATAGTATAAGGAGTGATGCGACGGGAATCAGTAAGAGTCGGACGCAGTATGGGTAAGACGAAGGATCTAAGCGCATTTGATCGTAGACAAATTGTCGAGGCCCGACGGATGGGTCACTCCATCTCGGAAGTCGTTCAAGCACTGGGATTTTCACGAGCCACTGTGTCACGGGTGCACCGTGAGTACATCGAATCCGGTAAAACCATCCCTGCAAAGGCCAACTGCCGTGGACAACAGCGTGTGGATGAGCGGAGTCATCGTCGGCTAGCACGCATTGTAACAGCAGATAGACGGGCCACAGTGCAAGAAATCACTCGGCAATTTAACGCTGGTGCACAAAAACGTGTAAGCAGCCACACCATCCAGAACCATCTCCTCGCTATGGGGTACGGAAGCCATCGTCCCACGAGGGTACCGCTGCTGACCGCACATCACAGGGTGCAAATAATGGCATGAGCGCGGGGACATCGCCACTGGACCCTAGACATGTGGAAAAATGTTGTCTGGGCTGATGAGGCGAGATTCACGTTGGTACATGCGGATGGCAGGATACGAGTACGGCGCAAATCACATGAAGCGATGGATCCTTCTTGCCAGCAGGGTACTCTTCAAGCTAGTGGGGGTGGCAATATCGTCTGGGGACTGTTTACGTGGATTGAAATGAGACCCCTGCTACGTGTGACATCGTCCCTCACATGTCAACGTTACCGGGATATCCTGGACGACCATTTGTTCCCGTTTGTGCGTCTTCAACATCCCACTGGGGACCTCATCCTTCAACAAGACAATTCACCGTGCCATCGCTCCCGAATTGTATCCGAATGGTTGGATGAACACTCCCCCGACGTGACCTCGCTTTCTTGGCTAGCTAGGACACCTGACCTCAATCCCATCGAGCACATCTGGGATGCCATCGAGAGAGATGTTCTAGGCTCTGACCCCCTCCATCAAATCTTCGTGAACTGTGAGAGCTTGTTCAGAGGTCGTGGATCTGTATGGCTTCCCAACGCTTCCGGTGTCTTGTCGAGCCCATGCCGAGACAAATCGCCGCCGTCATCAGGGCGAAAGGTGGTGCTACACGTTACTAGACAGGTATATCTAATTCAATTGCTCTTTAGTGTATGCAGCCATAAATTGTCAGACAACATTTGCCTGTTAGATATGAGGCACCTAAATGTCGAGAGAAACCACGTACCACACCATTAAGTTGTAAATGTGATATACATACCTCACTCCACGTCATGGTAATGTGTTGAGAGAAGGCAGTGCTGCAACGTTTTTTTGCGACCTTCACATTGTCATAGACACTCTGCATGGTTTGTTCGGAATACTGTTCGTGAATGCTTTTCCGTTTCACTTTGGGGGGTGATGGTTCATAGGAACTCAAACTGCTTGGCACGTTGTGTGCTGGAGTACCCGGTGTACCATTATGTTCATATAACTTGTCCGACATTTTATCACTATCACGCCACAGTGTACGTCCTTCAAGCATGTCAGCGCCTCCAATGACGTGTTGCTCCAAAACGCTATACAACTGCCTTGCAATTCACCTGTTGATGTACGTTGGAGCCATGTCGTCCACTTGGTATTTCTGCGTCACCTCGTTCAGCAGTATCTGTACAACAGCACGAGGGTTACGAGCCATTTTCTTAAAACACACAACACAGTATTTGTATGCGTACAAACAGGCCCGTGCGCTGTCTCACACTACTTTTTTTTAAATAATCAAATGATCATATGTAGAGGATTATAGGAAGGGAGTGTCTGACCCCAGGTGTTAAACAACCATTAGAAATAGGAAGCTAGGAGATTTGGGCTAGAGTGCCCGATAGGAAAGTCACACGGAAGCGAAGTAGGAAGGGGGAGGAAGACGCCCTTATTTATTACAGGGGGGCAGTACCCGGGGTCCGACGGCTTAACGTGCCCATCCGACGCATGGCGGATATTTAGTGGATCGAGCGTTCGTACCTGCCTGGAGGATCGAACCTGAGGCCCTTTCGGTGGCAGTCACAAACGTTGCCCACTAGGCCACCCGCGGTCATAACTACTCACGTTTAACAGTCACTGACGTAAACAACGCCAGGACACCTTCCAGGCATGCGCAGTATCTCCCAATCACATCACACCCAGATTTACATGTTGTTTGACACTTAATGGATACATTACAGGCGGGCGTCCCACTTTTATAAGCCATGTTCTAGGTGTTGCGGGCGATTGAGAAATGTCGTACTTCACAACTGCTACTTTGGTGTCATGCTTGGCCACCACAGAAAGTTCCGTGACGATTGTCTCGTCGGGAGGCCCGATAGTTTCTCTTGTAAGAGGAGCTGGTAAGGGAAATGCTGAGAGCAGTTATAATGAACGGGAAGGGATGTTAGAAGCAATCTGTACTAAGAAAGCCTTCAACAAAAGTGAAATCAATGAGACACAGGACATTTGTAACACTTGTTAGCTTATACGAATTGAAAAGAAGAAAAATAAAGATACTGAGATGAGGAGCCACCTTTAGAAGTCGCGGGAACGGGTACGAACCTAGCAGCCGCGGTGCCCCTTTAACACCCCCGCCCCTACACTAGACATAAAGCATACACTAGACTTAAAACATAGTTTATTACAGTTATTTGTACAGTTTTATGAAACGTCAAGATGTTTGAAATTTAACCAATAACAAAAGACAGAATTTTAAATTTTTTGAATACTACTGATATTTTGTAAATATCTTTTAAATGATATAGATAAAACAAGCACACTAGCATACATCCCTCACCCATAGTCTCTACCTATTATGGCGCAATATTTACATTATAGAACTCACCTTAAAAGAAATGGACTTTTCTCGCTTTTATCCCAGCAAAGTCAGCTATTAAATAATCAAAATTTATTTTGCTTGCTTTATCCTGTTCAATTGACAAAGTTGCCAAAGACATCAATCTTTCTTGAGCCATCATCATCATCATTGTCAACCATTATCAATCCACTGCTGGACGAAGGTCTCCCGAAGTTTCCTCCACAACGGTCTGTCTTGTGCCAGTCTCCTCCATGTCACTCCTGCATACTTTCGAATTTCATCCACCCATCTTCCATGTGGTCTTCTTCTGGGTCGTTTCCTGTCCCTTGGAATCCAATCTAAAATTTCAACTGTCCATCGATCGTCTGTCCTTCTGGCAGTATGTCCAGCCCATTGCCATTTTAGGGATTTAACTCTGATCATGATGTCTTCCACTCTTGTCATTTTTAGGATCCACGAGTTCCTCTTCTTATCTCTCCTGGTTACACTAAGCATGCACCTCTCCATGCTGCTTTGAGTTGTCTGCAGCCTTTGTATGCCTCTTCTAGTGAAGGTCCACGTCTGTGCACCATACGTAAGCACTGGAAGGATGCATTGATCAAACACTTTTCTTTTAAGACATAATAGCATATTGCTCTTGAAAATTATGCTGTTTGTTCCAAAAGCTCTCCAGGCAAGTTTTGTACGCCGATTAATATTTTCATCAATGTGACTCTCACTTGATATCTGCTGTCCAAGATAAACGTACGTATCTGTTATCTTCAGCTTTTCTCCATCAATCGATAAATTTTCATTTCTTGTAAAAGCATTGAACATCCCTTTTGTCTTCTAAAAGTTCATTTTTAATCCCACTTCTTTACTCTTGTGAGCAAGTTCCTGGATTATACTCTGCAGCTCTGATGGGGTAGTTGCAAAAATGACTACGTCATCAGCAAAACGAAGGTGAGTTAGATAATCTCCATTAATCTCAGCTCAGCGACTGAAAGACACCCTCCAATGTAGCATTAAAGAGCTTCGGAGATATGGTGTCACCTATCAGATCTTAAATAAGATTTAATCAGCTACAAGCGTGAATAGCCTTTTTCTACGTTTGCCACCGATACTGAAACAGTAAGTAACATGTTGTAGGAGATGAAAGCATTAGGGAAAGGATTCTGAATTTTATGCATGTATCTTAAAACACCGGCTGCAGTTTTGACATCAGATGGAAGTAACACACATAGCACAACTTTTTCGATAACTATCAGTGCACGGTGCACGTTGGAAGATATAACTTCTCTGTTAATGTTTCGCTAAACATAATATTGTAGTTTGCTGCCTATATTTGGGTAAATATAAATTGAGCAGTCGATATTAAAAAAAATAATTGAACAAGACGGAGTTTAAAAAATAAAATTACTGCAGAATAATTGAAAATAAGAAATTCGCTCCCTCGCTCTCTCTTTCTTTCTCGCTCTCTCTTTCTTTCTCGCTCTCTCACTCTCTCATTTTCTTTCTTTTCCTCTTTGTTTTTCTTAAGGTGTGGGCGCGGGGCCCTGTGCGCACCTGTCGCCCATCTCTAAGGGCGGCTCTGCTGAGATCAGTGGCGTATATTCCAGGCTAGCTGCGAAGGCCAGAGAATGCACAAATAAAACTGAATTAAATATACACAAATAAAAGTCAATTATCTGCGGTATTAAAATATGTCGATGCTTTCGGTGTGAAAAAAAAAAAAAAAAAACGCCTGCAGATTCGCTTCTTCGACTCAGTCTGGCGAGCGAAAACCAACGTCATAACGCAAGCAGCTCTTATAGAGTCTTCGCAGTTCTGATTACGTCCTATACCATCGCCTGCTAGCGTTTCCATGACAACATGAATCAGCTGGTAGAGGGGAATGGGCCATTGTTTTGGGAAACGGTTCGCTCAGAAAAAAGAAGAGTTAGACTATCTCAGTCACTCGCATACTCCCGCCCATAAGTGTTTCGTGAGAGTTGTTTCAGTTTTTGTGAAGTGTCAATGAATTAAAATCAGGGATATTATATCTTAAATTCGTGACTTTGTTGGATTTGAACTCTTTTGATAAATTTTGTGAAAGCTGCCCTGAACATCTACTGTCAGAACTTAAAGAACTCTATGCTTCAATTTTAATACAGCTCGACAAAAATGAACTGAAGGTGTTTTATTCCTTTGATGAATACGAAAACAAATCAGTAAGAGACATTGCGTGTTACCTAAAGTTATATAAATTGGACATAGTGTTTAGTGAGGTGCACAAATTAGCAGACCTCATTATAAACTTTCCATCAATAACTGCAACTGCCGAAAGAAGTTTTTCTGCATTAAAAAGAATCAAGATATACACTGAAGAGCAAGTGAATTAGAGACAGCTGGCGTTATGCAAATATGGCGCTGTGGGCGGATCTGTAAGCAGAAACGACATGACGTATGCAGCGATCCGACAATATAAGGAGTGATGCGACGGGAATCAGTAAGAGTCGGACGCAGTATGGGTAAGATGAAGGATCTAAGCGCATTTGATCGTAGACAAATTGTCGGGCCCGACGAATGGGTCACTCCATCTCGGAAGTCGTGCAGGCACTGGGATTTTCACGAGCCATTGTGTCACGGGTGCACCGTGAGTACATCGAATTCGGTAAAACCATCCCTGCAAGGGCAAAATGCCGTGGACAACAGCGTGTGGATGAGCGGGGTCACCTTCGGCTAGCTCGCATTGTAACAGCGGATAGACGGGCCACAGTGCAATAAATCACTCGGCAATTTAACGCTGGTGCACAAAAATGTGTAAGCACCCACACCATCCAGAACCATCTCCTCGCTATGGCGTACAGAAGTCATTGTCCCACGAGAGTACCGCTGCTGACCGCACATCACAGGGTGCAAAGATTAGCATGGGCGCAGGAACATCGCCAGTGGACCCTAGACATGTGGAAAAATATTGCTTGGACTGATGAGTCGAGATTCGCGTTGGTACATGCGGATAGCAGGATACGAGTACGGCGCAAACCACATGAAGCGATGGATCCTTCTTGCCAGCAGCGTACTCTTCAAGCTGGTGGGGGTGGCATTATCGTCTGGGGACTGTTTACGTGGACTGAAATGGGACCCCTGGTACGTGTGACATCGTCCCTCACAAGTCAACGTTACCGGGGTATCCTGGACGACCATTTGCTCCCATTTGTGCGTCTTCAACATCCCACTAGGGACCTCATCCTGCAACAAGACAATGGGCCGTGCCATCGCTCCCGACTTGTATCCGAATGGTTGGATGAACACTCCACCGACGTGACCTCGCTTCCTTGGCCAGCTAGGTCACCTGACCTCAATCCTATCGAGTACATCTGGGATGCCATCGAGAGAGATTCTTGAGGCTCTGACCTCCCTCCATCAAATCTTCGTGAACTGTGGTAGCTTGTTCAGGGGTCATGGATACGTATGGCTTCCCAACGCTTCCGGTGACTTGTCGAGTCCATGCCGAGACGAATCGCCGCCGTCATCAGGACGAAAGGTGGTGCTACACGTTAGTAGACAGGTATCTCTAATTCAATTGCTCTTCAGTGTATCTTAGAGCCACACAAGGACATGTACATTCGAAAAACTTGGCTGTTTTGTCAATAGAGAAAAACATTATTTTTAAATATGAAAAAGCACTCGGAAGAAACATTTTATGAAAACGTAGCACTCAAGTTAACACAAAAGGAGAAGAAGAATGGAGTTCATGTAGAAAGAGAGTAATCAGAAGAAAAATGGAGTTCGTGTAGAAATAAGTGTTCAGATCCTAATCCTCATAATTATTTGGTATCATGTTAGCAATGGCATGTACCTAAAATTTAGAAAAAAAGTTACTTTTATTACTGAACAAATAAAATTTAAACTTCGCAATTGAAAAAAAAACAGTACTGGGGGTGAAGGGAGGGGTGAGATAGCCCAAGTCTGGGACCCAAGATACGCCACCGGCTGAGATGGGTGAATAGGATATCTAATATTGAACACGGGAGATACCAGGAAATAGGAAGAGAGATTGGAATTAGAAAAATCTCAGTGAAAATTTTAGAGAATCATCTAAGAGAGGCTGGACATGTCTCAAAATAAGTAAAAGAAAACCCTGTTTGAAAAGCAGGAGAAATGGGAAGTGCCAAGAAGTTGCAAGGCCAAGAAAAATTTAGAGAATCATCTAAGAGAGGCTGAACATGTCTCAAAATAAGAGAAGGAAGACTCTATTTGAAAAGCAGGAGAAATGGGAACTGCCAAGAAGTTGCAAGGCGAAGAAAAAATTAAAGTATCATCTAAGAGAGGCTGAACATGTCTCAAAATAAGAGAAAGAAAGCTCTATTTAAAAAGCAGGAGAAATGGGAAGTGCCAAGAAGTTGCAAGGCGAAGAAAAATTTATGTCTCAAAATAAGAGAAAGAAAGCTCTATTTGAAAAGCAGGAGAAATGGGAAGTGCCAAGAAGTTGCAAGGCCAAGACAGATTTAGAGAATCATCTAGGAGAGGCTGAACATGTCTCAAAATAAGAGAAAGAAAGCCCTGTTTGAAAAGCAGGAGAAATGGGAAGTGCCAAGAAGCTGCAGGGCCAAGAAAAATTTAGAGAACCATCTAAGATAGGCTGACATGTCTCAAAATAAGAGAAAGAAACCCCTGTTTGAAAAGCAGGAGAAATGGGAAGTGCCAAGAAGTTGCAAGGCCAAGACAAATTTATGGAATCATCTAGGAGAGGCTGAACATGTCTCAAAATAAGAGAAAGAAAGCCCTGTTTGAAAAGCAGGAGAAATGGGAAGTGCCAAGAAGCTGCAGGACCAAGAAAAATTTAGAGAACCATCTAAGATAGGCTGAACATGTCTCAAAATAAGAAAAAGAAACCCCTGTTTGAAAAGCAGGAAAAATGGGAAGTGCCAAGAAGTTGCAAGGCCAAGACAAATTTAGAGAATCATCTAGGTGAGGCTGAACATGTCTCAAAATAAGAGAAAGAAAGCCCTGTTTGAAAAGCAGAAATGGGAAGTGCCAAGAAGTTGCAGGGCCAAGAAAAATTTAGAGAACCATCTAAGATAGGCTGAACATGTCTCAAAATAAGAGCAAGAAAGCCCTGTTTGAAAAGCAGGAGAAATGGAAAGTGCCAAGAAGTTGCAAGGCCAAGACAAATTTATGGAATCATCTAGGAGAGGCTGAACATGTCTCAAAATAAGAGAAAGAAAGCCCTGTTTGAAAAGCAGGAGAAATGGGAAGTGCCAAGAAGTTGCAGGGCCAAGAAAAATTTAGAGAATCATCTAAGAGAGGCTGAACATGTCTCAAAATAAGAGAAAGAAAGCCCTGTTTGAAAAGCAGGAGAAATGGGAAGTGCCAAGAAGTTGCAAGGCCAAGACAAATTTATGGAATCATCTAGGAGAGGCTGAACATGTCTCAAAATAAGAGAAAGAAAGCCCTGTTTGAAAAGCAGGAGAAATGGGAAGTGCCAAGAAGCTGCAGGACCAAGAAAAATTTAGAGAACCATCTAAGATAGGCTGAACATGTCTCAAAATAAGAAAAAGAAACCCCTGTTTGAAAAGCAGGAAAAATGGGAAGTGCCAAGAAGTTGCAAGGCCAAGACAAATTTAGAGAATCATCTAGGTGAGGCTGAACATGTCTCAAAATAAGAGAAAGAAAGCCCTGTTTGAAAAGCAGAAATGGGAAGTGCCAAGAAGTTGCAGGGCCAAGAAAAATTTAGAGAACCATCTAAGATAGGCTGAACATGTCTCAAAATAAGAGCAAGAAAGCCCTGTTTGAAAAGCAGGAGAAATGGAAAGTGCCAAGAAGTTGCAAGGCCAAGAAAAATGCTGGAAAAAGCATAGTGTAGCAGATGAAGGAGGTCAAAGCAAAAATGTGAAGAATACAACGGGCAGAAAAAGTGATGAGCACTAACAACAACAGTACACAGTTGGACTGGTTAGAATTAAACCTGTCAAAAAGATCAAAACGATAGTGTAGGTTTAAATCATACTCAATCCGAACGTAGGTGATAAATAGGCGGACAGCAGGATATCCCAACAGTTTATCACAATCGACGTACACAGGGGTAAGCTTGATGTTCTGAGTAACTTAGATTGTGAACGCATTGTCGGCACAAGACATGTTCGGATCTTTCTATACACCAAGTAGCAAGAACCCTAGGGTTCCCGAGGGCAACCGTGTCAGGGGTGTACAGCGAGTATATCATCGACAGACGCACCAGCACCGAGAAAACAAGAGGTGGCCGACCGCACGTCATTAATAACCAGAGTCGACGTAGACTACCCAGACTCGTACAGACCGACCTCTTGTCAACTGCAGCGCAAATCACATCCAGGTTAGATGCCGGAGGCCTAAGCAGCGTCAGCGAGCAAACAGTGCGGCACACTCTGAATACCTTGGGCTACCAGGCCCGACGTGCTACTCGTGTGCCACTGTTCACTGCTTGTCATCGGAAATTATGCCTCACCTGGTGACAGGGCCATAAAAACTGGACCTCTGAAAAGTGGCGCCTGAATCCCGTTTTCAGCTTTACCGAGCTGACGAGAGGGTGCGGGTGTGGCGTAAACAGCATGTAGCTATTGCCCTTTTGTACCAGGTCGGCTCTGTTCAAGGTGGTGAAGTCTCTGTAGTCGTTTGGGAAGTCCTCTCATGGGACAGATTAGGTCTCTTAGTGTGACCGGAGAGGTCTTGAACCTCTGCACGCTACCAGCATGTGCTGGCTGATCACCTACACGCTTTAATGGCCTTATGCGCATCCGGTGGTCGATAGAGTCTGTTTCAGCCGGACAATGCGTCCCCCCACCGGACTGACACCACTCTGGCATGCTCGAGGAACACTCATCCGAGTTTGGAACCATCTCCAAGGTACCCGGATTTAAATTCTGTGGAAGCTCTCTGGGATGCCGTCCAGCGGAACATTAAATCCATGGATCCTGGAACGACGTCTCCGGAGGAATTGTGGACAATTCTGCAACAGGCATGGCTGGCATTACCTCCAGAAACCCTCCGGAATCTGGAAGAGTTTATGCCTCGGCGTGTACAAGCAGTTATTCGCGTTAGAGGAGGAGCAACACACTATTTTAGGTATAGGTATCTCTCATGTTTTGCTCATTGCGTGCATATACACAGTCGTATCAGAATAATATGACCACACCGGAGTCACAGTGAACCCGCCCGGGCGCGTCACAGAGTGCACGTGACAAGGTCGATCACACGGGGATATCAGCGGCTGTCCAGGACAGATGAGCCGTAGTGCGTAACGTGAGCACAATAGGAAGAGGTAGTGATCTGACGGACGTTCATAAAGGAGTGATCACTGGCCATCGCGCCAAGGGTGTAAGTATCTCTGAAACAGCAGACTTCGCGGGCTGTTCGCGAGGAGCTGTAGTAAGGGTGGACCAAAAATGACCCTCCGGCACACCGAGTACCTCCCGATGTCATAACTCTGGAACCCCCAAAGGACATCGACCCCGCATGAGAACGTTGCCTCTGTCAACTGGCAAAGGGCAATCGACGCGCAACAGTGCAACAATCGAGCACCTAAATGAGCGCCGGGGCACCTACGTACGTGTCCCCGATAACAGTAGACCGAACCCTGTTACGTATGTGTCTCCTGAGTCGACGCTACGGCAAGGCGCCCATGTTAACCCAGATCCATCGGCAACGACGCCTGCAGTTCGCATGGAACTACCGTCATTGGACAATGGAAAAGTAGAAAAAGGTTGGCTTCTCCGACGTATTGAGGTTTCTACTCCACAGAAGTGACAGGCGGCGGATACGGCGTCAGACACACGAGAACCAACACCCGCACACACTTGTCGGTCAAGTACAGTCCGGCGGTGGCACTGTGCATGTCTGGGGGATGTTTTCCTGGTATGAACTGTGAACGCTAGTACCATTGGATGGGTCCCTGAACCCATATGGCTACCTGTCCATCCTCGCTAACTACATGCATCCGTTCATGTTGGACGTTTACCCTGATGGTGATAGTGTCTACCAACAGGACAGTGCGCAGTGCCACGTCGCTAAGAGGGTGCGTGACTGGTTCCAAGAACACGGCAGCGATGTCTCCGTTCTCCCTTGGCCGGCGAAATCGCTCGACCTCAATCCCATACAGCACTCCTTGGACTATTTGAATGGACATGTTCGACGCGCTGACCCACAGTCACGTCATCTCCGGGACCTCCGTGCTCTGCTGCAGTCCGAATGCACACGTGTTCCTCAGGCAACATTCTAGGGCCTTACTGCGTCCTTGTCACGCTGTCTAGCCGCTGTCATCCAGACCAAGGGTGGTTATTCTCATTATTACATTGGTGGTCATATTAATCTGATACGACTCTGCATATTCAGTCGCCGGCAGCTGAAATGACGTAATAATTTTTGCAACTACGCCTTCAAAGTTGTAGAATGTGATAGAGGAACTTGTAGATATGAGTAAAAAACTGGGATTAAAAATGAACTTTTAGTAAGAAACAACAACAACAAAAAAAAAAAAAAAAAAAAAAAACTGATGTACAACGCTTTTACAAGAGATGAAGGTTTTGCGAATGATGGGGGAAAAGCTGGAGATAACCGATACCTACATTTACCGTGGGCAACAGATATCAAACTAGGGTCATATTCAGGGTTGTAGTTGGTGGCCGCCAGGAGGCTGTTTTGAGCCTTCCCTAGGAAAGCCTCTTGGAATCTAATAACAATTTAGCACATGCCATATTTGGAAAAAAATAACGAAAAGAATTTCAGTATCACACTTAAAAACTGACCACCACTGGACAACCGAATCACTAGACTAGATACCAAAGGACAAAAAACGTGATAGGTATGTGGTATAGCTCTATATATCAATCTAGGAAGTTTGCGACAAAACATGGTACTGATTATGCTGTTAAATTAATGCAATAATTACGAGAAACATTTCAGCAACTATTTCAAAACAGAATGAATCTCATTTCAGTAGAGTATTGATATTTATACAGCTTTAAGCAATTAAGAACAAAAAATAAATTAATAAAAAGCTAGGGTGCTCAAATTTCTGCGAAAATATGATGATAAAATGGAATTTTATATGGCAAAAAACGAGCAGCGGATAACGCAGATAAATAACAGAAAAACATGTCAGGTAGTAGAAATTACTCCAACAACTTTTCACTGTTATTTAACAGTGCTTTGTTAGCGAACACTTTTCACAGTTATTTAACAACTTTTGCAGGACCTTTAGGCAGTCAGAATGCCCTCAAGTCACATGCATTCTGCTATTAAGAACAATCAAGATCATTAAAATTAAATTTGTATGATAAAAATAATTTTTCTTGGCAAAGTCCTGTCGAACTCGATATGGACTTACTTATGACTTCTACATTCATTCTTCAGTTTTTAATATTTATTACACTAAAAATTTAGTTAATATTAAAATAACATTTATTTCTACCAGTATTGCATCACCTGCAAAAACGGTTAATTTTTAAGTTTAACTCTTTTTTTAACTAACTAATTTTCATAATTATTTCATCATTTATGTCACTAGATGCGAAATTTAATGGAGATTTCAAAAAGTCTTAGTTTTTCCTGTAGCTACTTCTGTTCTTAAGATACGTTGCAAAAACCATGACCAGATCGAAATTATTACGAAAAGGATCATTTATCAAATACTTTGGTTTACAGCAATAAATCGTTTCTGTAATTCATAAGATTTAAATACAGAAATATAATGAAGGAAAATTATAAAATGTACCTAATGTTTTGTTGCCCAGCCTTTAGCTTTAATCACAGCTTTGCATCCTCCTGGTATACAAGGTTTTGTAAAAGATTGGGTTGAACAATACTATTCCAAATTTGAATTACATCTTCAATGAGTTAAATTTTGGTTGTTGGCTTCTTTTTTTATAGTTCATACGACACTTTGAACCACAAATTTTCGATCGGGTTTGAGTTTGGTGACAGTGGTGGCCAATCAAAATGCTGAACATTTCTTTTCCTGAAACCACTTTAGATGACAATGATCCCTGCACGACGACAGGGATCATTGTCATCTTGAAAAATAAAATTGCTGTCATAAAGTCTTCTAGATGATGGTAACATCTTGTTTTCTAATGTCGAAATATATTTCTTTCCTGAAACCACTTTAGATGACAATGATCCCTGCACAACGACAGGGATCATTGTCATCTTGAAAAATAAAATTGCTGTCATAAAGTCTTCTAGATGATGATAACATCTTGTTTTCTAATGTCGAGATATATTTCTTTCCGGAAACCACTTTAGATGACAATGATCCCTGCACGACGACAGGGATCATTGTCATCTTGAAAAATAAAATTGCAGTCATAAAGTCTTCTAGATGATGGTAACATCTTGTTTTCTAATGTCGAGATATATTTCTTTCCGGAAACCACTTTAGATGACAATGATCCCTGCACGACGACAGGGATCACTGTCATCTTGAAAAATAAAATTGCTGTCATAAAGTCTTCTAGATGATGGTAACATCTTGTTTTCTGATGTTGAGATATATTTCTAGGCATTTACCGTATTGTCGACAATACGGAGGTTCCCGACGCCATGTGCACACATGCAGCTCCAAACCATGACCTTCACTGGATGCTTAACAGTAGTCATCAAGCAACGTGGATGGAATTCTTCATGCTTGGATCTCCTTACAAAGGCACTCGCTGGATACCAGTAAGGCAAAATTCTGATTCCTCACCGAAAAGAACATTTCCCCATTGCTTAGTTGCCCATAAGACTTGTTGTTTTGCCCACTGAAGTCTAAGCTGTCTTTGATTTGCAGTTAACAGTGGTTTACGCCTGCCTTTGCAGCCACGTAAGTAATAGTGAAGTAGCCTCCTCCTAACAGTAGATGTACTAACAGTAACATCAGTCACTTCGGACCATCTTTGAAGCAGTTCAGCTGAATCGAGTCTCCTGTCTGCCAAGCTTAACTTTCTGAGTACTCTGTCCTGCCTGGTTGTAGTGGATCTGTGCTTTCCACCGCGACGGATATTTTTAACATCAGCAGTGTATTTTACTTTCTTCAGTAGCTTAATAACTGTAGATTGACTACAGCCCACTTTTTCAGCAATTTGCCTTGAAGAATATCCCTCTTCATCCGGATCATCTATTTCTACTCTGCACGCTGTGAACAATTCCGCAGTTTTAACCATTATTGAGAATGTACACAAATTGCACCCTAATAACAAGAAACGACCACTATAATGCTCTAGTATGATCAAATGTATAGGATTTTAGGAAGGGAGTGTCTGGCCCCAGGTTTTAAACAACCCTTAGAAATAGGAAGCTAGGAGATTTGAACTAGAGTGCCCGATAGGAAAGTGACACGGAAGCGAAGTAGAAAGGGGGAGAAATACGCCCTTATTTATTACCGAGGGGACAGTACCCGGGGTCCGACGGCTTAACGTGCCTATCCGACGCACGGCGGATATTTATTTGAAGGAGCGTTCGTACCTTCCTAGGATCGAACCTGAGGTCCCTTCCGTGGCAGTCACGAACGTTGCCCACTAGGCCACCTGCTGCCCTAATGCTCTAGTTGCTCTGCGTCAACCCATATGCAGGATGGAGTAGGATTAGGATAGTATTAGGAAGCAGCCAATGAGGTAAAAGAATGTCTATGATTGGCTGCAACAACTGATACGCAGCTCACGTGAATTTCAATGTGTTTGTCAAACCCCATATTTTATGTCACATCTTAAGAACAGAAGTAGATACAGGAAAAACTAAGACATTTTTGAAATCTCCATTAAATTCCGCATCTAATGCTATATAAACAATGAAATAACTATGAAAATAAGTTAAAAAAAGAGTTAAACTTGAAAATTCACGTTTTTTGGTAAGAGATGCAATACTTTTGCACACCACGTTTTTTGGTAGGACTGCCCAATTCTCGACAAGGCGTGATTTTTTTTTATTTATACAAAATTTGTTTGAAGACACTAAATCCCTGTCTATATGTCTATATGTATTTTCTATTTACCAATATAAAATGATCCTAAATATTTTAGGCGAACATCCCCCAAATATTGTAGAAACAAAATCAGTCATCTGACACTGTGCTAAATGTTCGGTGGTGACGTTTCTGTTGTTCAGCCAATCACAGAGTCGGGAGACACCCTTTGTTTCAGGGTTTCAAAGCTTTCGCGGTTGATTTCGCGAATATTAGTGTAACTCTCTTAACAGAAGCTTCCTCGATGCATTCAAGCAAAAATGATGCTTCTCTTTTGAGACCGAAATTGGATTGATTCATTGTCCTGAAAAGTGGAATTCTGACGTGCCTGAACCGCACTGTGCACATGAGATAAAGGAAGATAGGAATGAGAGCACATATCCGCGTAACTCAGTTAGGAGAGCGACTTACTCCGGAGTGAGGGGACCCGGTTTATATGACCGGCGCGGACAAACTTGTGCGTTATATTGGCGCCCGAACTTCCAGGATGACCCGGCTGTTAAGTTTCTCCCCATGATGTGATGTTCTTTCCACACGGCGAGACAGGAAAAATGAGAATCCCTACTTCAGTGCTTAAAAAAAAAAAAAAAAAAAAAAAATGTGTGTGATGTTACGTTCCACACACCGAATTGTCTGGGATTTCTCAAATGCACGTTCTTCAGCGGATGAATACCTACAGCGACACATGGTGCTGGCTGACCCGTGGACCATGCTCCCGGCCCTCTTTCGGGGGAGGGGAGATGTGACGTGCCTGCCCCGCAGGACGCACACGAGATAAAGGCAGATAGCAGTGAGAGCACATGCCAGTGCAGTATAGTGGATAGTACTCGGAGCTCAGGGGCCGAGAGTTGCAGGTTCGAATCGTGTCCCTGGCTTAAAAATGATGGAGAAATTTACTTTGTCGTAGAATATATAAACAAACAACCAAGAAAAATTAAATCGTGGTAAGAACGAAGTTTTACCATTTTCTCTTGTCTTCACATCCACAGGCTGAGAGTCTGGTCCTGATCCAACCGAATTAAAGGCCTTGAGAATGATGCTGTAAGACGTCGCCTTTTGCAGTTGTTTGATTCGGAACCTGCGAACTCCAGGCTCGGCCGTATGGAAGGCGTAAGACTGAGGAGATGATGTCACTTTATATCCGAGATAATAACCTTTGAGTGCGCCATTCAGGGTCTCTGAAGGAGGAGGCTTAAAAAAAAAAGAAAAGAAAGAAACACCATACATGTTATCCGAAAGGTTTGTAGCGGACGGTTCAGATCAAAGACACAATGAATCAGGAAAGCCACACATGCATGCTGAAACATCAGTACACAGATAGGAAAAGAACACCACAGTTACATCCCTATGCTAACTGTATACGGCAGTCTATGATAAAGTAATATGCCCTGCTGTGTCACAGCTCTCTCATTGGCTTGGTATCATAGGCTTTTACCACGAATTAACCCATTGCGCATGATCACAAATACTAAATTCGGCAAAGTGTTTCTTAAAATAAAGTGAAAAACGTAACTTCTATTTAGAATATTTCTTCAAAGTACATATATGATATAAAAGCTGTGCCAATAAAGTTCAAAGATTCCCTGGTGGCGAAGTGGTCTAAATTCTGTCTTCTGATTATTCATCCGAGATGAGTTCGTGATCAAATCCTGTGAGGTATGGATGTTGTGCTTGTCTTACGATACTGGCTCTCTCTCTCTTCACTGAAGTCAGTGGCTATAAATTAAGGATTCGCGACTGCTTATTGCATATCCAGTTGCAAACGGTGGTCGTTAAACACCCAAACAAACAAACAAACAAACAACAAACAAAGTTCGGTGGATGCTGTCATAACGAGTAAAAGGAAAGGTTGTGAAATATGCGGTAAATTTCACGAAGTAGTACGGTACACGCGAGCGACCATGTCCGTAAAAATGACGAAACTATGAAAAAGGGTACGGTACAGAAAGAGTGTCACGTCGTACACGTAGTTGGCGGGGAAAATGGAGCAAAGAACCGATATCAAATCCTGCTTCAAGTTGGTAAATCCGCATCGAAAATATATGAAATGAATTAACGGCAATGAAGCAGTAACCATGAAGTCTGTTTTCGGCTGGTTCAAGCGTTTCCGCGAAGGAAGGGATTCCGGTGAAGATCCCCCCCCCCCCCACCCGGAGTGGAAAGCTCGTGACCTCCAAAACTCCCCAAAACAATAAAAAAAGTGCCTGAGTCATAGCGAGTGATCGTCCACTGACTGTGAATGATATATGAGGAACTGGGTTCTTCTCTTGAAATAGAGTCCGCACGAGTTTAAGAGGATTTGGGGAAACACAAAATATGTTCAAGATCTTGCTCACGCCTTTTAATCACAAGCCGCTGCTGCGCTGATTAGAATCCCCCACCGTATTCTTCTGAACAGGCACCGGCCGACACCTTCTTTTTTCCCCAATTGAAATTAACGCTGAAAGGGAGGAGATTCGCGTACATTTCGGATATTCAGGCGAAATAGCCGCAAACGATAACAAAGGAGGACTTTTCGCATTCCTTTCAGCGGTTATTGCAACGATGCTAAAAGTGTATTCTATCCGGGGTTGGAAATTATTTCGAAGGCCAGTAAAGTACAATAGATTTTCAAAACTATTACTTTTTGCTCATTTTTACCGTGCATCCACCCAACTTTATTGACATACCTTGTGTAGTAGCCAAGTAAAATTTGTGAAAGATATTGAAGTAGATATTAATATTTGTCTTTCGAGTAGGCAATATAATTCAAAGCCCATAACTGAGGATGAAGCATGGAAATGAAAGACGAACCACGGGGAGAGAGGACCAACGGGTTGATCGACATGCGCGGAGAGACCTAAAAGCCACGATTGCGGATATTCAGCGAGCAGGGGCGCCCTCCATGCATCGTCCGATTAGTGCCCGCACCATTAGCAGACGACTGCACGACGTAGGAGTACACGGACGTATACAGTTACGACGACTGCCTTTAACACCATTGCATCGTCTCCAAAGACAGCAATGGTGTCGTGCCAGACTGTCAAGGCGCCACTCAGAATGGCAGCGGGTGATCTTCAGTGACGAGTCCCGCTTTTGTCTTGGAGGAGACGAACAACGAATCCGTGTTTGGAGGCACCATGGTCAGCACCAAGACAAACGGTTTGTTGTCGAGCGTCACATGTTCAGAAGGCCTGGTGTCATGGTGTGGGGTGCACTTGCCTACGATGCCAGATCACCTCTGGTGTTGATTACAGGCACTATGACAGCCCAACGTTACGTTAATGAGTTCCTGCAACCAGTGGCTCTACCTTTTTTGAACGCTCACTCTGGTGAGACTTTCTAACACGACAACGTCCGTCCGCATACTGCTGCTGTCTCGAGAGCTTGCTTTCAAGGCACTGACATTCTGCCATGGCCAGCCGCATCTCCAGATCTATCGCCGATTGAAAATGGGTGGGATGCTATTGAACACACTATCCACATTCCACCCCTACCGCACAATCGGCAGGAACTGCGTGAGAAGATTCAAGCTGCACGGGATGGCTTATCGCAAGACACCATTAGGAACCCATACAACTCCATGCCGAGACGTCTGGCATGCTGTGTGAGCAAACATGGCGGCCTGACGCCGTACTGAGAGACACTACTTATTGGCGCGTAGCTCAATAAATATTGCCCATATCATTCTCAATGTTTAATCATTTATTGTTCCTGGTAACCTTTACCTTCCTCCCGAATAGCATTGCAATCCGACACGTCCTTTTGGGTGCAACAATTTTTTTACCGATGAATGTATGTATGGCCTATTTTGTCTGACCGATAGGCTGATGATTGATAGACTGAGCAAAGCGCTGAATATTTATGCAAGACCTAACAATAGTTTCTTTTAAAATGTACTGTAATGATTAACATGTTTTTTAAATTCTGCTAACACTGTTAAGCCTTATTTTGCTGTCCTGATGTGATTTTTCAGTGATCTCAGAATATCATCGTCGACCAATATACTGGAGTTTTATTGAAATCGTTTTTCACAACGAGCTCAAGGAAAGACAGGCTTGGATTTTTGTCTAGATCCTTGAGACTCGGCCTAATGGGACTTAGATTTTGTCCTAGATCCTTCAGATTCAGCTTAAGGGGAATTAGTATCCGTATCCTGAAGCATCCGAATAGATGCATAGTGATGTTATATAACATTAATACTGTATGTTCTTGATAATTTATAATGCTATTTTTGAGGCATATTTCTCCAGCTGGTTTATCTTTCTTTAGGAGAAAACGGTAGCACAATTACAGAAACATTTTCTTTTAAAAACATTGTATGTAAGCAAAACACGAATTTTAATTTAACTTGGAACATACGAAGTATACAGTGCGCTTTGACGTGCATTACCTACAGTATTTAACTTTCCATTTTTGTTTAATGTCTGTTATATAAATTTCTGATTAACTCTCGTTATACACTCGGAACTGAACACGTTGTAACTTTTAAAGGTTTATTTCTTTAGGTATTGACTTGAAGTCACTCGTACAGGGAAAGTAATATGTATACAATCGTGCTGTGCAAACTGGAGTAGCAGAATAATTGTCGTGATCGATTGACTTGTTTTCATTGAGCTAAATCTTCGAGTCAGACAGAATAGCAACAAACCATCCTAGTGTTAGAATTTTTGTATCAAGTTGAGCCTTGTGGTTATGTGTTAAGGTGGATTCACCTGCAATCTTTGCCTTGTACTTCCAATGGGTAAACTTCTGTAGCCATTTTCTTCACAATTAATGCGTTCACAAGGATCAAAATTTGAACATCGATAAAAATAACTTCATATTATAGCCTAGTATTCTTAATATTTTCTAAAATGTAACCATAATTATATTAAAAATCAATAACGTTTTCTTTGGAGATGTTCAGACCAGAAAATAGATGGCGCCACATATATATGCGACTTACTAAATGCTATCACGTCGCATTTTTTTTATCAATGATTTTATTAATTTTTGGAATGGAATCAAAATTTGAGTGTATCGATGCGACAGTCTGGAATGCTTAGAATGATTTAAGCCACGTAGATTAAATGTTCTGATACTCCTTTAGCTGAAATTGTTAACAGAATTGTAGATGCTGCCGATTTTTAATTCCAAAATAGACCAGCGAGCTCACCCTGCAACATTTTCAACTAAAGTAATGTTAGAATATTTAATCTCAATGGCTCGAATCATTCTGAACATTCCGGACTATCACACGGATGGACACAAGTGTTGATTCCATTCCGAAAATTAATAAAATCATTGATAAAAAATGCGACGTGATAACATTTAGTAAGTCACATGTAGATGTGGCGCCATCTATTTTCTGGTTTCAATACCAACAAAGGAAAAGTTATTGAATTTTAATTTAATTTTAGTTAAGTTTTAGAAGATATTAATTACACTTGGCTATAATATGAAGTTATTTTTATCGATGTTCAAATTTTAATAGGCCACCACGGTGGCGCAGTGGTTTAAGCGATGGCTTCTGATAATTCGTTCGACAGGGACCCGGGTTCGAATCCCGGTGAGGCATGGATGTTGTGTTTGTCTTACGGCACTGGCTTTCTCACTTCGCTGGAGCCAGTGATCTTAAATTAGGGACGGGCGACTGCTTATAGCTCATTGAGTTGCTCACGGTGGTCGTTAAACCTCCAATAAAAAAAATGATTTTAAGTGGATCCACCTTAAAGGTTTTTCGTTATAAGTTTTCTACTAATCATTGGTATAGAAGTTTGTATCACCGTTATTCAAGTTAACGTTCTTTTGACGTAAAGCTTCTTTTTTTTTTTTTTTTTTTTTGATTGGAGGTTTAACGACCACCGTGAGCAACTCAATGGGCTATAAGCAGTCGCCCGTCCCTAATTTAGGGTCACTGGTTCCAGGGAAGGGAGAGAGCCAGTGCTGTAAGACAAACAAAACATCCATGCCCCACCGGGATTTGAACCCGGGCCCCTTACGGACGAATGATCAGAGGCCATCGCTTGGACCACTGCGCCACCGGGGCGGTACGTAAAGCTTCATCCTGCTTGATAGAATAAACAGATTGCAAACGACACCCAACTCATATATCACTTATTTGCTAACAATTTACTATAGTCATAGTTATTATTATTTTCTTTTTTTATTGAAGGACCACGGTGAGTAACTTGATGGGCTATAAGGAATCGTTCGTCACTAATTTAGGGCCACTGGTTCCAGGTAAGGGAGAGAGCCAGTCCCGTAAGACAAACATAATGCCTCACCGGGATTCGAACCCAGGCACTTCATGGAAGAATGGTCATAAGCCAGCGCTTAGACCACTTCGCCAACGTGGCCATAGTTATTTAAAGCCTGAGTGATAGTAATTTGAAGTGTTCATAATTTATCAAAACATAACATTAAAATTGCAAACGCATCTGATATGTGTTTAGGTTATTGCAGATGAAATATCGGATTTTGCAAACTCGTGTAGTTGGCATGTAAGTTAGGAATTAAAACATGGCGCGATATGACTTGTGATGTGTAAATTTAAAGCGACAAGCTATCTCCTATGAAGGACTGACCGTTTTCATCGTTCTTTTCACTGTAGCACAATCTCTTGCCATCAGATCCAAGGGGATTGTGCTACAGTGAAAAGGACGATGAATTAGAACCGAATTCGGGTCATTTTCTTACATAAGTTTAAACTCGGACGCCGTGCACCGGAGGTGGCTTAATACAACATTTGGGGAAGGCACCATTAAAATGGACCTTACATGTGCAATAATATTGTCTATGATGCAGCGGGCGTTGTCCCAGGAAGTTATTTCTCCTGGCAAACCCCATAGTTCGGTTCGTTTATCCTTTACTGTAGAATACATGAAGTAGGTAGGCCCTTTTTTGAAATAGCTTCAAGAATCCATTAACAGAAGGTCCGATTATTTATTCAGGATATATACAGTATATATACTGTATATATATATATATATATATATATATATATATATATATATATACTGGATCTTTTCCTGTCCCTTGGAATCCAATCTAAAATTTCGGCTGTCTATCGATGGTCTGCCCTTCTGGCAGTATGTCCAGCACTTTGCCATTTCAGGGATTTAACTCTGATCATGATGTCTTCCACTCTTGTCATTTTTCGGATCCACGAGTTCCTCTTCTTATCTCTCCTGGTTACACCAAGCATGCACCTCTCCATGCTACTTTGAGTTGTCTGCAGCCTTTGTATGTCTCTTTCAGTTAAGGTCCACTTCTCTGCACCATACGTAAACACTGGAAGGATGCATTGATCAAACACTTTTCTTTTAAGACATAACGGCATATTGCTCTTGAAAATTATGCTGTTTCTTCCAAAAGCTCTCCAGGCAAGTTTTGTACGCCGATTAATTTCTTCATCAATGTGACCCCTCGCTTGATATCTGCTGTCCAAGATAAATGTACGTATCTGTTATCTCCAGCTGTAATGTACCAGGAGATGTGACGTACTTGCCAGCAGGACGCATACGACATAAAGGCAGATAGTAGTCAGAACAAACGTCCGCGTAGCTCAATTGGTAGAGTGACTTATTCCGGAATGAGGGGATCCGGGTCCGAGCCCCTGCGCGGATAAAAATGACGGAGAAATTTACTTCGTTATACAGCTTTTCTCCATCAATCGATAACTCTTCTTTTCTTGTAAAAGCATTGAACATCACTTTTGTCTTCTGAAAGTTAATTTTTAATCCCACTTCTTTACTCTTGTCAGCGAGTTCCTGGATCATACTCTGCAGCTCTGATAGGGTAGTTACAAAAATGACTACGTCATCTGCAAAACGAAGGTATATATATACACTATATTGACAAAAGTCACCGGACACCTAGAAGAGAAACACAACATAGCATTTATTGACATACATTAGTACGGTGTCGGTCCACATTTGGCCTTAGTGCATGCACTGACCCCTCGAGACATGCTTTCTACAAGGTTTTGGAACACAGCAATAGGTATGCGCTTCCATTCACTACATAATGCTGCCACTAACTGTTGCTTAGTAGTAGGCCTTGGTTCCAAACTTCTTACGCTGCATTCTGATTTATCCCATAAGTGCTCTATGGGATTAAGGCCAGTCCACACACGATAAGAAATAATCGGCAAAACCACGTCGTAACAGTCCTTGCTTTATGGCTCGGTGCATTATCCTGCTGATACCAACAAGGCTCGGTTCCATAGTATTGTCACAGAGTTGGTAGGGCATAATTGTCCAGAATATCGAGGTAGACGTGCTGGTTAACAGGTTTGTTCACCATAAACAACGGGCTGGGACCATACCACGAAAAACATCCCTACACGAGTACACTGCCTTCTCCAAACTTGACCGTAGGAACAGTACACTGTGGCAAATAGCGTTCCGCCGGGCTGTCGCCATACCCAGACGCGGCAATCAGATTGATGGATCGTGTGTCTGAATTCATCAGTCCATAGGACCCGTTTCCATTGATTTACGGTCCACGATAAATGTTCTTTACACTATGCTAAACAACGAGTAGTATTCCGAGTGGAAATGAAAGGCTTATGAGCAGCCGCATGACCACGGTAACCCATGCGAATGGTACGTGTACATACCGAGGTTCAAGCATTTTTACTCACCTGTACACTGAGGTATTGTGCAGTACTCTGTCAATTAGCTGTAACGACTCTCCTGAGGCTTCGACGTCCTCTATCACTGATTTTCTTTGGTCTGCCGGTACGTTTTGATGTTTCAGGCACGCCATGTGTCTTCCACGTATTCACTACATCAAAAACATTTGACTTAGGTATGTTTAAACGCCTCTCGGTTTCTCTTATGGACAACCCGCTAATATAACAACCAACAATCTTTCTTTTCTGAAAGTTAGTTCTCTCCCGCCGCGACATTTTCACTCAACCTCACAGTGCGATATGATCGCGGTCAGCTGCAGGCTTGTTTTTATACCGCTTACAGCTGTACCGCGCATCTTAACAACGCAGAGGATCCGTTCATTCGCTTTTGAAGGGGTGTTAGGTGACCTTTGTCAATATATATATATATATGTACACACATGTATAAACATCTCCTTCTTTCTCTCCATCTCCAGTGTCCTTGAACGTCCTTCTGCTCTCCCTCCTCGCGAGCCCCTCAACCGTTTGGGGGTCGTATTGTTGACACCTCGTTACGAATGTCACTTTGGTTACGTCTCCAAGCATGTAAGAAGGCCTACAGAACATCACCATGTATTTACGGCAACTCTCTTACCAGCAGTGTTTTATAAGAATAAATTGTCCGTTCTGATACAATATATCTTACACTACCATGTAAGATATATTAAACACACACACACACACACACACACACACACACACACACACACACACACACAATCACATTCATCACTGTAAGGCAAATTTGAATAATGCATCACTCGAATATTTAAATCATATTTAAATATTTATAGAGGCTTTTCGTCAACAGAGATCCTCACACTGTCACTCCTGCACTTCATTACAGCGCCGTCATTACTCCATCATTATCCCGTCATTACTTTCACACTTTACACGGTCATTATTAAGCGTCATTACTTTGCTTCAGTATAGTAGAGTCGTCACGGAGAGTACGACGATTTTGTTTGAATTCGAGAATGGATTTACAAAGAAAAGCGTGTTTAGCTATCATTTTAGCTTTAGTAACGAAACCTCATGTTAAGCCCCGGTATTGGATGCACGAATGACTAAAACAATGTGATAAGTATTCACATTTCGTCTTATTGAAGAAAATAAGTGCTACGGAAGTGAATGACTACAAGAACTATATATTTCCGCATGAAGACATGAACCGTTTTTAAGCAGGAAAGACACTGTTTTGCGAGTTTGATGTGAATGTGTTTATTTTCCTCCTTACCTCAGTGCGATTGGTCCCTGGTTTCATTTTTCGATAAATGTTTACCAGCTTATCTAGAGCTGCATTTCTTTATGTTTTGTTCATGCACGATGGGTGTGAAGAATCCCACAGTTCTGGAAGAGCTTCATATATTTTATTGAGGTTCCGAAGAACTTCATCTTTTCTTGAATCATCCTCCTCTTCAAAGGCCTCGCTTGTGTGGATTTCGCACTCGGGGTGCTCACTGGCAACAGTGACACAAACGTTAATCACTGGCAACAGTGACACAATCTTTAATCACTGGCAACAGTGACACAACCTTTAATCACTTCCAACAGTGACACAACCTTTAATCACGGTTCCGCAATTTGAACTGAGCAATGCTGGAGTAATGACGGACGCGTGTGCCCTCACACGATGAGTATTAATGACAGTATCCCCTCCAATCGCCAATACTGACGCTCAGGTATCAGAATTTCGGATCCGCGTCATTACTTGCCGTCATCCCATCTTTAGCGACCTTACAGTTTGAATAACACTGGCATTTCTTTAAAGTAATGAAAGTATTATTAAACGTGTAAGATCCGTTTTAGTGAACGCAAGACACAACGTTGCTTTGATAAATACCGGTCCGGCGATATGAACCTCGAAAGTGAACCACGCGGTAGAACAGAAGGGGCTATCGACGATGCTGAGTTGGAGGCCTTGACTGAATCCGATCCATGTTAAACGGTACGAAAACTTGGCGAGAAATTCGGAGTACACGATGCAACTATTTACCGACATTTAGCGGCCATAGGCAAAGTGAAGAAAATGGTTTAAATATGAGTTGACGGACAGCACAAAACACGACACTTTGCCATTCTCTGTTACTTCTCAACCACACGCACGACATTTTGAGACTCCTCGTCAAGTGTGATGAGAAATGGATGCCGTATGGTAATCACTGACGTTCGGCACAATGGCTCCACAGTGGTGAAGCCCCGAAACGCATCCCGAAGCCAGTGCTGCAGTTCTGGTCAGTGTTTGGTAGTCCTCAGCTGGTGTGATCTACCCTTTCTTCTTTCAGCCAGGGCGGATCATCACATCAGAAAGTTATTATCAAGCACTTGATATTATGGAAGGATAACTGTACACCAAACAGCTAGCATTAGCCAATCGCCGTTGGCCCATACTTCTCCATGATAACGCAAGACCCCACGCTGCACGCCAAACGATCCAGAAGCTGCACCAGTTCTGCTACGAAACATCCTAATCCACCTTATTCACCCGATCAAACCCCTAAGGAAAACTATCATCTAAACAGCCAACATTAGTCAATCGCCATTGGCTCACATTTCTTCAGGATAAGGCGGGACCCACGTTGCACGTCAGACGACCCAGAAGCTGTACCAGTTCAGGTACGAAACCTTACTTTATCAGCCTTATTCATCTGATCTATCCTCTACCGACTATCACTTCTTCAAGCTCTTGGATACCTTTCTACACTGTTCAAAATTGTGTGGTAGGTTGCACCAAAAAGTGGTGCTACTCCAGCTGCACCACTTTCTGAGAAAAGATACACCATCATGTTTCGCAAACAAAACCCAACAACGTGGTTCAACTTTTCAACACGTTATGGTACAAGGTTGCACCATGTTTTTGGGTTTATTTTGCACCACAGAAAGGTGTATTTTTTCTAAAAAAAGTGGTGCAGCTGCTGTAGCACCACTTTTTGGTGCAACCTACCACAAAATTGTTGACAGTGTACATAGTAAATCATTTCACAATCAAATATGAGTTGAAATCGTATTCCATGAGTTTGTCGCATCCTTATGCCCGACATCTTTCATGACGGCATACAGAAGTTTTTTATGTCGTTGTCAAAAGTGTATTGCTGCTGGCGGTGATTATTTCCATTAATAAAGTTTATTTTGCGCCATATTTGTGGGTTTTTAAGGCTCCACCTGTATTCTAAACTTTCATCTGCAACAACCTAACAGCCCCAAAGCAGCACGATTTGTTCCACAGTATAAATAGAACGCTGATTTTGCCGCCCCGGTGGCGCAGTGGTCTAAGGCGCTGGCCTCTGATCATTCGTCCGTAAGGGGTCCGGGTTCGAATCCCGGTCAGGCATGGATGTTGTGTTTGTCTTACGGCACTGGCTCTCTCCCTTCCCTGGAACCAGTGACCCTAAATTAGGGACGGGCGACTGCTTATAGCCCATTGAGTTGCTCACGGTGGTCGTTAAACCTCCAATCAAAAAAAAAAAAAAATAGAACGTCGATTTTATTCTCGCATTATTAATAACATCTAGAATGCGCATTTAACTCAACTGCTTTGTGCCCGCTACTCCGAAAGATGTGGTGAGGGAAAGGAATTTCTTTTTAACAAAGACTAGGCAATTCTCTAAACTATCCAAGAATAATTAACTGTCCATTGAAACATGAAGGCTTACACGTGAGCCTTCTGTTTTCTCTTTTTCTCCTGGAAAAAAAGAAGGGGAAATTGCGATGTAACTGCGGCGTTTTGTTTCCTCACCAAATAAAATTTTCTCTGGTTTTATGGTTGGTGGTTTCAGTGTGAAGAGAACGAATTCCTCGCCTTCTTCAAGTATGTCAATGGATTTCCTGTGGGGCTTTCCGCAAGAAAAAATTCCGGGTGCGTCGTTGAACAACTCGAAGATTTCTAATGGGATCGTGTGCCGCGTAACAACTCTCGTTTAAGAGGAATGAATTCAGCTGCAGGAAACGTCTATTTGCGCATGTGGTGCGTGTTAGGAATGTTCTTATTTCGAAAACCTTTTTATAATTACGTTCAACTTATCAGAGCCTCTCAGATAATTTAGCTTAGATACAGCATTCTTTGCAATAGGTCTCTGTGTAGCGCTCGTGTGTAGCTGATTTATTAAAACACTACATACATCAAATGCTTCACCTACAGTGAAATACAAGTGTTCAATGAGTTGTTATTTACAGCTTATCCTTCAAGAACCACTTGGCCATTTGCTCTTCAACAAGGGGTAATCACGAAACTTGTGTTAATATCCACAATAACAATTAACTATGAAACACAACACTGGGACTTAAGTTAATATCCACATTAATACTTGACTACAAAACACAACACTCTTATTAATGTAGAACACGTAGCTTTGAACAATATTTAAACGGCAATTAAGCAATCTCTTATCTAAAAGGGAGCCTTACCATTCATATTCAAAATCTCCCTTTCACAGCTACTGCGTAGCCATTATACGTATAACTCTTCTTGTGTAGTGTTTATGTGTAGCTGACTTACTTAAACACTACGTAGATTAAAAACTTCACCTACAGTGAAATAAGAGTCACTCAAATAAAGTTCAGGAAGCTGTTACTTACAGCTAATCTTTAATTGCTGTTAATAAGCACTGGGTCATTTGTACTTCAACAAGGTGAAATCACGAAACTTGTTTTAATATCCACAATAACAATAAACTATGAAACAAAACGCTTTCATTAACGTAGAAAATGTAGCCTTCAAAATACTTAAACGGCAAAGAAGCAATCTCTTATCCAAAAGGAGCATTAACATTCACCATCAAAATCCCCCTCTCACAGCTACTGCTTAGCCATTATATATCTTGTCTTCTTCTTATCAAATGCATACGTTTCTTACGTACGCACCTCATGATGTTGCCAACCTTCATTCATGTGAGAGAGGAGATATCACGTTAAGTTTGGAAAGTACAAAAGAGAACACTCAAATTTATGTAGGAAAAGGAACTAAAAAGAAAAGTTAAAATAGGATGTACGTCCCATCTGTTCAAATAAAAATGGTCTCCATTCTTACAAGCACTGGTGATTTGTGAAGTGTAACTGTGTATATTATTATTATTTTTATTTTTTTTGTTTAGGGATTTAACGATCACACTGAGCAACTCAACTGGCTATAAACACTCTCCCATCCCTAATTTAGAGCCACCGGTTCCAGGGAAAGGAGAGAGTAAAACAAACACACCATCCATGCCTCAGCCGAGATTCAAACGCAGACCCATCTCGGAAAAAATGATCAGATGCGTCGAGATGGGTCTGCGTTTGAATCTAATAAGAACTCCATAACATATCGAGGAAAGGCAACTCGATATGTTATGGAGTTCTCATTTAAAATCCAAATTTAACGAAGAAGAGAGTTTAATCGGGAAACTGTAATATGAAAATTGTAAACTTAAAGTGGCCTTTTACTCACTTCAATTTTAGGTCATGTCTGTTGAAATTCTTAAACTGTATTTCTCTGTCTATTTTACTTTTTGCTTTCCAAAACAGAATGAAACCTTAATTTAAGGTTAGACAGTGATACACAAAGGCACCTCCCAATTTAGGGAGGTTTGAGCTGTACACAGGAGTCCGAGCAAAATCTTTTTTATTTTCCTTTTTTCTGTGAAATGATAGAGCGTATATGTACATAAAAATATATAAAAATAATACTCTGTGAGCATTAAAATTGAAACGGTGAGCGACAATAATTGGAGAATATGAAAGATCTCACTGTCACTTGAACAATCTAAATCATCACAATAGAGTTTTGTTGAAATTTGGCGCAAAAAAGAATATTTCTGGGGTTGACCTTGGGATCAACGGGCGCGATTATTAATTTATATTATATATCTTTCATATTTGGCTGACAAACCATACAATACAACACAATAAAAAGCTTCGGGACGGGTAGTTTCAAAAATATCGCCACGAACGCTAAATCTGGCTCCAGAGTCATCTTAAGCCTTATCTGGGCCTCTAGGCAAAAGTAAAACATGGGGATCCCTTTAAGATTATTATAAACGGAACTTTTACTCCCTTTAAGATTACTATAAAAAAACGGTGTAAAAAATTACTTATATTTTTTACTGAAGCGACTTAAAACAGATAAATAAAACAGATGTTTCGACAAATACCTATTAAATTGTATTAAGAATTACTATTCAGAAACACAAGCAGTAGTAAAATATAAAAATATAGAAAAACACCAAATAACAATTAAAAACGGACTTATGCAAGGTTGCCCATTGTCACCATATTTATTTAAACTGTGCCTAAAAGAAGTAGCAGACGAAGGACTGCAGATGTGTGAAGGCATAACCGTAAATGGAAGAAATATACCGATGAGGCATTACATTATGACCACCCCCAGCCTACAGAAATGAGCTCGCCTGGACCGAACGGTGGCTCAGGTGAAGTTCACAGAGCAGTATATATATACAACCCGAGGACCGGCTTTTGGTTAGTAGAGTGTTCGGAGTCAGAATGGGAAAAGCTGCCGATTTATCGGAGTTTGATAAAGTACAAATTGTGATGGCACGTGCCTTGGAATTACGATTTCGGGAACGGCGCGGCTTGTGGGTTGTTCACGTGCCGCTGTAATGAGTACGTATCAAAAGTGGGGCACAGATGGCCAAACAACAAAACGTCGTCTGTCCGCGTGTCGTCCGCAGCTCATTGATGCCAGAGGGGAATGGAGACTGTCGCGCATTGTTCACAGCGACCGCAGGGCCACAGTGCGACAAATCACCCGCAGCTACGACAATGGTTATCAGGGCAATGTGTCACAGTACACAGTTCATTGCAGCCTTATGCGCATGGGCCTGCGTAACCGAAGACTCAGCCGGGTTCCCAAGCTCACTGCATGCCATCATCAACAACGCATGAAATGGGCCCAAGGGCCGCTGATGGCCTAGTGGGCAACGTTCGTGACTGCCATGGAAAGGACTTCAGGTTCGATCCAAGACAGGTACGAACGCTCGATCCACTAAATATCCGCCGTGCGTCGAATGGGCACGTTAAGCCGTCGGACCCCAGGTACTGGCCCCCCGGTAATAAATAAGGGGTCTTCCTCCCCATTTCTACTTCGCTTCCGTGTCACTTTCCTATCGGGCACTCTAGCCCAAATCTTCTAGCTTCCTATTTCTAAGAGTTGTTTAAGACCTGGGGTCAGACACTCCCTTCCTAAAATCCTCTACATATGATCATTGATCATTTATTAAAAAAAAAAAAAAAAAGAAATGGGCCCAAGATCATCCTGATTGGACCGTGGTTGATTGGAAGAAAGTGGCCTGATATGACGAATCAAGATTCCTGGTGCATCACGTAGACGACCGAGCGCGGATACGCCGGTTACTAAAGGAGGCTATGGCACCTGGATGCACTGTTGGACGGAAACAGACCGGCGGCTGCGGTGTTATGCTGTGGGCGATGTTTTCTTGGAACACTTTAGGCCCCATTATTCCAATAACACAATCCCTGGCAGCTGTCAGGCGGACCAAGTTTACCCATTCATGGTAATTGTGTTCCTTGCTGGTGATGGCCATTGCCAACAGGATAATGCGCCATGCTACACTACCAGAATCGTCAAGGAGTGGTTCGAGGAACATGCTGGCGACTTTCCGTTAATGCGCTGGTCTCCAAATTTAACTGGCATGAACCCAATCGAACATTTGTGGTTTGACTTGGAAAAACGGGTTCGCGCTAAATCACCACCACCCCGAAATGCACGGGAACTGGAGGACCTACTGTGGACATTATGGTACCAGATGCCACAGGATATCTATCGCTACCTCATCAAATCGATGGCTTGCCGAGTAGCCGCTGTTTTGCGACTAAAGGGGGTACTACAGCTTATTAGGAAAGTGGTAATAAAATAATGGCTCATCGGCTTGTAACACATTTAAAGTATGCTGATGACATAGTTATCACTACAGACAGCCAAGAAAAATTAGTAAATATCCTGACCAAATTGCATCAAAAAAGCAGCAAATATGATATGAAAATCAATTTTAGTAAAACAAAACTAATGGTAATAGGAAGAAAAAGGGAAATAATCCAAATGAAAATAGGAAACAATAACATAGAACAAGTAACAAAATTCAATATCTAGGCTCAATAATCAAAAGATCTTGACTATTTTGAAACCATAAAACACAGAATCAATAATGGATAGATAACAATGGGCAGACTAGAAAAAATGGAAAAATAAAAAATTAAGCAAAGAACTCAAACTAAAGATATATAAAACAATGATAATTCTCATAGTACTCTGTGCCTCAGAAGCTTAAGAAAAAAGGAAATGGAAGAACTCAATGTTTTTGAAACAAAATGCCTAAGGGAAATCAATAGAACAAACTGGACAGAAAGAAAAATAAATGAAAAAGTTAGTGAACTTACCTTTAAAGAAGCAATACTTACAGAACTAAAAAAGAACTAATTAAGCTGGTTTGGACATGTTTCAAGAACTAACCCAGAAAGACTACCAAACATATTATTAAATGGTAGATTGAAGACAGCAACAATGGTAGATTGAAGACTACCAAACATATTATTAAATGGTAGATTGAAGACAGCCCAGTAGAGGAAGACCAAGAAGGAAATAGATGGAAAATATTAAAGAAAGCACCCACTTTGTAATAGAACTACACAAAAGGACAGCAGACAGAAAGCAATGGCGAAAATTCATTTTTGAGGAACTCAACTTACCATAAGCGGAAGAGGAGGAAGGAAGAAAGAATGCTAAATACGTTCTTATTATAATTTCATACTTTTGGAAAAGTTGATGAAAGGTTCGTATCAAGTATGAATTTATAATAATATTGCAGATTATGAAAGAAATACGGGATTACACCATATAATACATATTTTGAAGATGACAGTTCGATTTTTGGTGTAAATGTGACAAGGACGGTAAGTCAGATACTATCCAAAAACTTGAAAATTTCATTGTCCTGGAGCGGTACTCGAACCCGTGTGTCCCAGATAGCGCCCAGGTATGCAAACCACTACACCACACAGAACGACCAAGTCTCAAGTTTCTGATTCGCTTAACATGAATGCCGGTTGCTTCGACTAACGAATTCTGTGATGGTTATATTCAAATTAATCGGAAACTTGAGACTTGGTCGTTCTGGGTGGTGTAGTGGTTAGCATACCCGAGCGCTATCTGGGAGACGCGGGTTAGAGTCCCGCTCCAGGAAGCTGAAAATTTTCAAGTTTTCGGATATTATCTGACTTACCATCCTTGTCACATTTACGCCAAAAATCGGCTTGTCATCTTTAAAATTTGTAATATTGGAGATAGTTTATTTTTTTATTTAAATCCAAATTTAAAATATGACATACTTCGTCAATCATACTTCGTAGTATCGGTCCACAAAAGTCTTTTTTTCAATCAAAATTTTAGAAGCTCATATTTTGCTGCAAATACATCAGAAGCGGAAGTTAAGACTTACGCCCCCTGGTGGCCAAACAATTTTTTACAAAAATTTGAAATTACGTGCATACGATTTCCCATCAGGTGCTGTATCCGGTGCAGAAATAATTTTTCATATCGGAGATTTAGAAGCAGAGATATAGGGGAAAACGCAATTTACCTTTACGCCCCCTAGCGGAAAGTCTATGAATTACTTGAAAATTTTGAATTTATAGGAGAAACATGTCACACTAGAAACACTATCCAACAAAGAAGGAATTTTTTAAATCGGAATCTTAGAAGTCGAGATATTGACAAAAATGAGATATACATCTACGCCCCCTGGCGTAGAAACCGTGTACTATTTAAAGAAGAAAATGTTTCTAAAACGTTTGTCGGCATGAGTAGTATCGGTCCACAAATAACGTTATTTTCAATCGAGAATTTAGAAGCTCATATTTTGCTGCAAATACATCAGAAGCGGAAATTAAGGTTTACGCCCCCTGGTGGCCAAACCATTTTTTTACAAAGGTTAGAAATTATGTGCAAACGATTTCCCATCAGGAGCTGTATCCGGTGCAGAAAAAAATTTTCAGATCGGAGATTTAGAAGCAGAGATATAAGGGAAAATGCAATTTACCTTTACGCCCCCTAGCGGAAAGTCTATAAATTACTTGAAAAATTTGAAATTATATGAAAAACATGTCACACGGAAAACACTATCCAACAAAGAAGGAATTTTTCAAATCGGACTCCTAGAAGTAGAGATATTGACAAAAATAGGATATACATCTACGCCCCCTGGCGGAGAAACTGTGGAATATTTTAGGAAGAAAATATTCCGAAAAGGTTTATCGATGTGAGTGGCATCAGTCCACGAAAGAATTTTTTCAATCGATATTTTAGAAGCTCAGGTTTTATGGCAAATACATCAGAAGCGAAAATTAACACTTACGCCCCCTGTGGCCAAAGTATTCTTTACCAAAAATTCGAAATTATATGCAAAAGATTGTGCATGAGGAGATGTACCCGCTGAATTTTTTTTTTAAATCGGAGCTTTAGAGAAGAGTTATCGGAAAAAATGCAATTTACTATTACGCCCCCTAGCGGAAAATCTATGCGAAATTTGAAAAAGAAACTATATCCAAAATACTCTTCGACATAAATGGAATCGAAAGATAAAATATTTTTTTTAATCGGATGTTTAGACGCAAATATGTGGAATAAAACGGATTTTTGAATTCGACATCATCTGCATTTACGCCCTCTACCGGCGAAAATGTACATCGTAAAAAAAAGAAACGAAATGAAGGATCATCATTCGCATATTTCAAGCTTTCGAATGCAAAAAGAATTTTTCAAATCGGACTAATAGTTGCAGAGATACCGTGGGTACAGACGGACGGACGGACTGACGGACGGACAAACCGATAACATAAGCACGATCTTTTTTTACAAAAGACGTGCTAAAAAATACAGATATACTGAAGCTTTATTTTCTTCAAACAAAACTAGAATTAGCTTTATGTTCTTAAATGATTTTTATATTCTTTGAACAAAACTGCGATATCACTTAAAAAGCTGAGACATACTGAAGCTTTATACACTATCTACCAACAAGTAATTTAACACCTGTGATAGCAAAGGAAAACGAATTTTTTTCGCCTTCAATAGTTGGTGGAGCCTCCATGAGCGGCGATTACAGCTCCGACCCTCCGGGGCATACTCTCAACCAGGCGTTGTACGACGGCTAGCGGTATTTTCTTCCACTCGGCTTGGAGAAGACAGGTCAGTTCCTTCGCCGATTTCGGACGGTGGAGGCACCCTTTAAGTCAACGCTCCAACTCGTCCCAAAGGTGCTCGATAGGGTTAAGGTCCGGGCTCTGCGCAGGCCAGTCCATTCGATTAACCCCATTGTCACCATACCAAGCCATGGTGGACCTCGCAACATGACAGGTGGCATTGTCATCCTGAAAGTAACATGGGTCCACCCCGTAAAACTGCCACAACGTAGGAAGCGCATGGTCATCCAAAATGGTGCAGTAGGTCTTGGCGTTGAGTCTACCAGGAATTGCGACCAAGGGTCCCGTGCCATACCAGGAGAAACACCCCCATAGCATAATTCCACCGCCGCCGAACTTCACAGTTGGCACAATACATTCCGGCACGAGACGTTCTCCAGACAGACCCCAAACCCAGACCCTGCCATCCGAATGGTAGAGGGTGAACCTTGATTCGTCGCTCCAGAGAACCTGTTTCCACTGTTCAACGGTCCACTGTCGACATCCTTTGCACCACGTTAGCCGAGCAGCGCTATTGGACTTGGTGATCAAAAGCTTGTGGGCTGCAGCACGTCCATGATAACCGAGCAGATGGGCTTCCTTATGGATGGTATTCATCAAAAGAACACTCCCGGATGCCTGTTGAAACTCTTCGCGGATGTGGCCCATCGATTTGAAGCGGTTCTTCCGAATTGCTCTGGCCAGCACCCGTCGGTCTCCAACTCCCAGTTTTGTGGGTGTGCCGGGTCGGAGCACATTCCGACAGTCACCTCTCATCTTCCACTTGCCAATCACGTAGGCCACTGTTGATTTTGGGTACTTCAGCTCGCTGGATATGTCACGTATGGATCGGCCATTTCTGTGATACCCGACGATTACACCTTTCTCGAAATCAGAGAGCTCCGAACTGCGTGGCATCTTGCATGCGACTGGTTGCGTTGTTGTTTCCCACACGATATTTAACGGCGGCGGCCGTGACGTGTATCAGGACCGCAGATATCGTCGATTGCAGGGGTGTCCAATTACTTGTTGGTAGATAGTGTATTTCTCAAACTAACTGGGATAAGCTTTATATTCTTCAAACAAAACAGGGATTAGCTTTATGTTCTGAAAATTTAAAATATGGAATAAGTTTCATATTCTTCAAACAAAACAGCGATATTACTTAAGAAACTGAAATATATATCAAAGCTTTATATCCTTCAAACAAAACTGTGATATCCCTTAAAACCTGAGACACACTGAAGCTTTATATTCTTCAAACAAAATCGGGATAAGTTTCTTCAAACAAAATCAGGATATTCGAACGGGTTTTAGTTCCAAATAAATGCTTTCACTAATGGACGAACGAGAAGCGGAAATATAATCGTGGTGGCACAGAACTAGAGATACAAAAAAGAAGGAACAAACACACATATACAGCAGGAAGCAAAGGATGAAGATAAGAAGAGCCAAGTGAACCCACATAACCACAAAAACACACATAAGCCAGCAAAAAGTGATGGAAGCGAGAGTATGAAGCACAGACAGATAGGGGAACACAAAGAGAAAGGAAAACGAGAGGTAGAGGGACAGCAAATCCATTTATCTGTGCCTACCAAATCCATTTATCGGCGTCTACTAAAAATCTACAGATATGACTTCTTGCCTTCCCGGTGCAGGTGGAAAGTAGATTTTTCATATTCCCTTCGAAAAAGAAAATTCGCTTACTGTCATCATCCCGACGGTTTCTAAAGAAAAGGAATAATATATAAATGCATCTATTCAATCATCATTGGCGATGGTTTTCAACTTAGCTAAAAAAAGCTGGAGGGAAAAACAACCTCATTTCATCTTCGCCAAAATACCAAAGTGAAACCTTACCATCAACCCAATCATTTGTTCTACATCGCTCGGTGGAAAATAAGACGAGCGCTGATATTTATTCTTTCCCCTTCCATTTCGCAAAAAGATATTACTCACAAAATCGATATAATATATAAAAATTCGTAGGATAATTTTTTTATTTCTTGCAACGTTAGGATTCGGTATAGCAATAAAAGAAAAGCAATAAAAAATTTTGACACATGAATTTCAAAATAAAATAAAATAATCTTTGTGATTCGTACGTAAGCAATAAAAGAATTTTTGATACAGACAAATATGGAATAAAAGAATTTTATTCCATATTTCTGTGTATTACACTTTACCTATGGCCACTAAGCGTTGGGAAATAATACACTCAACGTCAAAAAAATAGTTGCACCCAGAAGGAAGTGTCGGATTGCAGTGCTATTCGGGAAGAAGGTAATCGTTACCAGGAACAATAAATGATTAAAAATTGAGACTGATATGGGCGATATTTATTGAGCTACACCTAAATAAGTAGTGTCTCTCAGTATGGCGTCGGGCTGCCATGTTTGCTTACACATCATGCCAGACATCTCGGCACGGATTTGTACCGGTTCCTAATGGTGTCCTGCGATAAGTCATCCCATGCAGCTTGAATCTTCTCGCGCAGTTTCTGCAGATTGTGCGGTAAGGGTGGAGTGTGTATAGCGCGTTCAATAGCATCCCATACATTTTCAATCGGTGATAGGTCTAGCGGTGCGGTTAGCCATGGCAGAGTGTCAGTGCCTTGAAGGCAAGCTCTTGAGACAGCAGCAGTATGCGGACGAGCGTTGTCCTGTTGGGAATTCGCACAAGAGTGAGTGTTCAGAAAAGGTAGAGCCACTGGTTGCAGGACCTCATTAATGTAACGTTAGGCTGTTAAAGTGCCTCACGCCATGACACCAGGCCTTCTGGACGTGTGACGCTCGACAACAAACCATTCATCTTGGTGCTGACCACGGTGCCATAACTTGTTCACATAACATGTGTGCTACCAAACACTGAAAGCAATTTCTTGGCAAAACTGTTCAGATTTGTAAATCTGTTCCTAGGAAAAAGATAATAAAAGGTTATCAAACTTTCACTCTTAAACAATGACTTCAAATTATTATTAAACTGCAAATGCAATAGTGCCAACGGTAAATTCTCCTCGGCATCACCAACCGTAAAATTATATATGTCCTGCAATAGACGGAGTGTTCTATCATGTTTGTAGACCTCACCAAATCGTCTTTCAAACTCGCCGTTCAACAAATTAATACTTGTGAAACAGGGCTCAACATTAAAAACAAGCTTATCAGACATGTTGTCCTACTCATATTTACAAGATGGAAAATGTAAAAAAGTTTGCTCTGCTAACTGTCTCTTGAACAGCTCCAACTTCGACTGGGAGGACTTCAACCAAAAAAAAAACAACAAAAAACCCCCCCCCAACTTATCTATGAGTTTACCTTTCCCTTACAAATTCAGTGAGTTGATTGAGATGATCAGTAATATCTGTTAAAAACGCAACGTCCCACAACCAGGAGGCGTTATCTCGGGCCGTAGTTTGGGGACAGCTTTATAGGGTTTAGATCAGGACTCTGGGCAAGCCAGTCCAACGTTTAGAAGCAATGCCATTAAACCAATCCGGGGCTGTATGATATGGTATAATATCTTGTCCTGTTGATAGAGATATGGACCTTCCCCAATGTACTGCAAAACTTTTAGTAATGTAACTGCCTCGAATGTTTAGGTGAAGCACAGCATTCAAAGCTTTGTCTAAAACGAGTAAAGGGCCCAAACCGAACCATGAAAAACATCCTCACACCGTCACGCTGCCTCCTCCAAACTTAATTTGAAACGTCCCTGCCTAAAAGACGACGCACATGTCAAGACGGCAAAGTCGCAGCGATAAGCTTCGTCGGTGTAGTTCAAGCGATAGAATATCCGAATCGGGAGAAGGAAGATATGGGTTCGAATCCCCTCACCGGCAGTAACTAGGTTTTGTTTTCGCACTGGAGCCAGAACCTACAAATGAATCTCCTGGCTATTACGTTTGTGACGTACTACAGAGGTGACGGACACGACAAGATGGCAAGCAGCAGTAATAAGTCCTTGACGGAGTAGCTTAATTGGGAAAGCATTCGTCTCCTGAGCAGAAGGATGTGGCTTCGAGTCACGCCACCGGCAAATTTGGGCTTTTCGTCTCATTGGCGCCCGAATGTAAAAAATGGATCTACTGGCCGTTAGGTTCTTCGAAAAATGTGCGTGATGTTCCTTTCACACATCGTCCGGAATGAGTTAGAATTCTTTCTTCAATGCTTCAAAAATGTGTGATGCTTCTTCCACACATCGTCTGGAATTAATGATAATTCCTTCTTCAATGCTTCGAAAAATGTCTAATGTTTCTTTCACACATCGTCTGGAATTAATGAGAATTCCTTCTTCTACAGTGAGTTGCTCCAAGCGCGGTTTTCCGGCTGACCCAGAAACCTGCAGTTCCGTCCCAGCCCTTTTTCAAGGGGAATATACGTGGCATGTGCTATGTTCGTTCCACACATCGTCTGGAATTAATCAGACTTCCTTCTTCAACAGTGAGCTCTCCTTCAAGCGTGGTTTCTCGAGGGTAGGGGCGGGGGGATATATGTGACGCACTACGTACATAAGTGATGCACCTGTCACCTGTCAAGACGGAAATTTTGGATTTCCCAGGTTCGAGAAAATTGTGTAACGATTCTTTCACACATTGTCTGGAATCAATAAGAATTCCTTCTACAGCGAGATACTTCAAGCATGGTTTAACGTCCCAGCTCTTTCTCAAGAGGGAGGGGATATACAGTATGTGACGATTACCTCTGAGGTGATTGATGTACATGCCAAGGCGGCAAAGTTGCAGCAATAAGCTTTGTCACTGTTGTTTAAACGGCAGAATATCCGACTCCGGAGAAGAAATATATGGATTCGAGTCCCATCACCGGCAAAAATGAGGCTTTATTTTCACAAATTCGCGGAACGATACATTTTGGAATGCACCTTCATCCCGGCTCCGCCACACCCAGGAAAAACCACCAGACTGATAGACAGTGAACCCCGCGACTCGTCAGTCCAAAATACAGTTTTCGATTGGTCTACAGTCTCAGATTTGCCGCCGCAGTGGCGCAGTGGTCTAAGCGATGGCTTCTGATCATTCGTTCGAGATGGGTCCGGGTTCGAATCCCTGTGAGGCATGGATGCTGCATCCGTCTTATGGCGCTGGCTCCCTTCCTTCCCTGGAACCAGTGGCCCTAAATTAGGGACGGGCGACTGCTTATAGCCCACTGAGTTGCTCACGTTGATCGTCAAACCTCCAATAAAAAAAAAAAAAAAAAAGCAAAACAGTTTAAAATCAATGTTTGTTACACCACGCTAATCGATGTATGGCATTAGTGTTAGTCACAAATCAATGTATGCCAATCAATGTATGGTAGTAGTCGTTAATCGATGTATGGCATTAGTCAAAGAGATTGGCGACTTATGAATGACTAATGCTTGACAGTGGGAAACCATGTAGTGCAGCGTCCTACGTTACATACTGGAAATATTAATACAGGAAGTGGAATTTTCGTAGTAAGATGTGAGTCATGTTCATTCCTAAGCAAGAAATTACAGCTAGGTTTTCGTCTGCATATTTTTAAAATAATAAATTTCATACTCTTGCAAAGAGATGACACAACATGATAACACTGTAGGCATAATTTACATATAAAATTGACTTACTTTCCAAGTAACTTCAACTTGCCGAGATCCAATGGCTTGGGCGTGAACGTCTGTTGGAGCCCCACTTGGAGCTGCACGAGAAACATTACTGATTCAGTAAGCTTTGCGTTGCTTTTCATCCATAAAATAAGAATTAAGAATTCATTGGTACATGTCCGAATTTTTAAGACAAATCACATAAAAAAAAAAAAAAAATACACGAAAAAGAAAATGCGTTCTGGTGGATCACACAGCTGGAAAGCAACATTTCTCTTACCATTTTGCTCTAAAGTTAATAAACTTACAGATCCGATCCGATTCTTTCGACAGAGAATTTCTGGAGGGCACACAAAACACTATAAACTTGCAGCTCTGCCCCTTCCTGGCATCGCAAGGTTTTTAAAAATTTTCCGATAAAAATTGTTCTAAATTTTTAAATCATAAAGAGAACAGCCAAAATAAGCACTATTTTTGTGGCATTCAGTTGCTTCCTTTTTGAGGAAACTAACTTGATATTTTTTAAATATCACTTTTGGATAAAATGTTTCAAAATAAAGTTTTATCCCTTCTATTCAGATGAGTTAATTCAATAGACAAATTTCCAGCTTGGAAATTTGTTAGTTTTTGTTTATGTCCCAATCGAGGTACGTACTTTGCACTGTCACCTACACTATCTCACGCAACTTCAAAGTCTACCCCACACTGTGACTTTCCCTGATCCCAATTATTAATAGAACAAGACTCTTCAATCATGTGTATTGCCTGTTACGATATATGAGCAGCAACTTGGCCAATCAAAAAAGGAAGCAATAGATAAAATGCAAAAGAAAAAAAAACAGAAAAAAAAGAATGGAAAGATGTCTACTAAACATAGGACTCAAAAGTAAAGTCAAAGAGGAAGAAATAAGAGTTAAAACAAACATTTTAGATATCGGAGAAAACATAGTTCGAAAGAAATGGAAATGGGCTGGACACATTGCAATGCCGAAAGACAATAGATGGACAAAAGTTATACTGGACTGATGGCCATATGAAGGTAAAAGAACAGCTGGAAGACCCGAAAGAAGATGGTCCGATGATATTGGGTTGATGCATAAGTTCATGCCGTTTTTTTCACCGCACTATAGGAATATATTACATCAGAAGGGAAAACGGAATCAATCAAGTATGTATCCCCCCCCCCCATTGTTTACGATGGTGTCCCAACGACTGGATAGGTCTGCAATGCCATTCTCGAAAAAACCTGCAGGTTTTGCTGCGAAAAAATCATCAAGGAAATTCTGGAGATCAACATCATTGCTCAACGTTCTGCCACGGAGTGCATTCGACAGAGATAATACTCTGAAGGGAAGCCATCTGGAGAATAGGCCGGATGTAGAAGGACCTTCCATTTCATGTCCTGAATGGCCATTTTGGTCATGTTTGCACTGTGAGGGCGTGAGTTATGATGTCGGAGAAGGACACCATGGCGCCGATGTGGGCGTTTCTGCCGAATTGCTCCCTCCACAAGGCGGTGTTGCTCACAACAGAGTGAAGCGTTGATGGTTCGATTCCTCGACAGCATTTCCCAGTGAATAATGCCTTCCATGTCCCACCAGACACACAACATGATCTTCGCAGGATGAAGGTCATGTTTTGGACGTGGTGTGGGCGTCTTGTTTGGGCTTAACCATTCTCTCCGATGCCTGAAATTCATGTACAAGCACCACTTTTCATATTCAGTAACAATACGTGACAGAAAGGGTTTGTGTTACTGAGAACATTCGCGATAACGGTTAAGCAAGGAACCACATATGACAACAAGCTGATTCTTGTTGTCCTCGGTGAGAGTGTGAGGCACCCAAGACCCCAATTTCTGGACCTTTCCCATATGTTACAGGTGTCGCATCACTGTGGCGTGATCACAGTCCATCGCAGTAGCCAATTAGCGTGTGGTTTGACGCGGATCCAAGTGGATGAGATGGTTCAAACTATCCTCATCAAGGTGAGAATCGGACGACCTGAGCGTGGAAAGTCGTTGAGGTCAAAATTGCCACATCGGAACCGCTCAAACCATTTGCGGACTGTCCTCGTAGCATAGCATCCTCCCCATGTACAGCACAAATTTGTAGAGTAGCCTCGGCAGCCGTGGATCCCTTGTTAAACTCGTAGACGAGCAGATGTCGTAAACGTTTATTCCTCTCTACCTGGCAATCCATACTTCCGGACCTGAAAACCAAAAAAAAAAAAAAAAAAAAAAAAAAATCATTAGGCACAATCACACAACGCAATATGATTTAGATACGATATTACTGGATATAATTTGATATACAACTGGCCATCTGCACCATCACTACTGACCTCGGTAACACTCGTGAAATAAAACGGCATGAACTTATGCATCACCCCAATATAAGGAAAACGGTTGGAATCCTTTGGCACCAACAAGCTCAGGATAGAAATAGATGGAAAAATTTGAGAGATTCCTATAGCCAGAAGTTGTTACAAAAAGGGTTAAAAGAAGGAGAAGATAAAGAAATATAATACTAATGTTGCCAGACAATGCTAAAAATACACAACAAAACTGACCCATTGCTTTTCACCACAGAGTAGCACACCCAGAGGGAAATCTTCCGTAGAGGCGTATGGCAACAATTTGGCACAAAGTTGGTCCTGAGGAGTTCGATAGAACAGCGCACCAGTGGACGGGCATGGAACTAAAGCGTCAAAACCGTAACCGTGAAAGTTTTTTTTTATTTTTTCAAAGGTTTATAACTCAGATCAGATCATATGTAGAGGATTTTAGAAAGGAAGTGTCTGATCCCAGGTCTTAAACAACTCTTAGAAATAGGAAGCTGGGAGATTTGGGCTAGAGTACCCGATAGGAGTGACACGGAAGCGTGGTAGAAAGGGGGAGGAAGATGCCCTTATTTATTACCAGGGTGGGGGAGGTACCCGGGGTCCGACGGCTTTACGTGCCCATCCTACGCAAGGCGGATATTTAGTGGTTCGAGCGTTCGTACTTGTCTGGGATTGAACTTGAGGTGATCTCCGTGGCAGTCACGAACGTTGACCATTAGGCCATCTGCAGCCCCGAGTTCACAACTCAGATACGATCAGATCAGATGGAGCGGTTTTTAGGTTTAGGAAGGGAGTGTCTGACCCTAGAAAGAAACTTTTAGAAATAGGAAGTCAGGAGATTTTGGGCAGAGTGACACGGAAGCGAGGCAGAAAAAGGAAAGAAGACGCCCTTATTTATTACCGGGGGGGCCAGTACCCGGGGCCGACGGCTTAACGTGCCCATCCTACGTACGGCGGATATTTAGTGGTTCGAGCGTTCGTACTTGCTTGGGATCGAACCTGATATTTCTCCGTGGTAGTCAAGAATGCTGACCACTAGGTCATCCGCAGTCCCCAGTTTACAACTAAGATCAGATCAGATGCAGAGGATTTTAGGAAGGTAGTGTCTGACCCCAGGTCTTAAACAACCCTTAGAAATAGGAAGCTAGGAGATTTGGGCTAGAGTGCCCGATATGAAAGTGACATGGAAGCGAGGTAGAAAGGGGCCTTTATTTATTACCGGGGGCCAGTACCCCGGGTCCGACGGCTTAACGTGCCCATCCGACGCACGGCGGGTATTTAGTGGTTCGAACGTTCGTACCTTCCCGGGATCGAACCTGAGGTTATCTCCATGGCAGTCACGAATGCTGACCTCTAGGCCACCCGCGCGGCCCCGAGTTTACAACTCTCTCCGCGGTGCTACTTTTATAGCTACTGGTACCGTATCACATGACAGACGCTTACATAATTTCTTGTCCGATCACTGGGGTGCTATAAAAAAAGCGCGAGTTAAACCTCTGTATCTTCTCCACTGTGCTATTCACGATCAGTCAAAATCTCTTTTCACTTCCGCTCTCATCTTTCTCCTTTTCTGAACTTCTATATTTTTTGTTCTTTCTTTTCTGCTGTAGTTAGAACAGAACATTTTATCTCCAAATCTACATCACATTCTAGTTGTCATGAAAACTTTTACGAAAACCTGTGGATTTATTGCTATAATATTACAAAGTAAATTCATTAATTATTCAGATATTGGCCATTTATGAAGGAAAAATCTGCTTTAGGGGGAGCGATCTCCCCACTGGCCTCCAGTCTGAACTGCTATTGGTTGACACAAAGTGTATTTTAAAACTAATTTGATTTAATTTTGTTTAAACGATACTTCTAGTCCCAGCGACTATGAAACAAAACGACAATAAGTGAGATTAATAGAGACATTTGACGTGGACCAGGAACATCAAACAGAAGTCATCGCTCTTTCCACGTTTATAAGAAAGTCACGGAAAAATTCTCATTGGCCGCCACCGGGAATCGAACCCAGGGTCTTCCAGTTACTCGCCGGACATGCTTCCACTGCACCACAGCCACCTCGAATTCCTCCAGACTCACATACAACTAACTGCCAAGCCAACTAACTGCCAAACCAATTAACTGCGAATTATTCATTCACCTTCTAGTTATTTGTTCAGTTGCTGCTTACCATCTTTGGTGAATCCCCAGCATTGTGCGGGGCTCCAGGAAGCAACCTGCCAAGTGGCTTGGCAGTTAGTTGTATGTGAGTCTGGAGGAATTCAAGGCCGCTGTGGTGCAGTGGAAGCATGTCCGGCGCGTAACTGGAAGACCCTGGGTTCGATTCCCGGTGGCGGCCAATGAGATTTTTTCCGTGACTCACTTATAAACGTGGAAAGAGCGATGGCTTCTGTTTGAATAAGTGAGATACCAAAGATAAATGCATTAAAATAATTAATAAATAAAAAATCATCCATGTTCCTTTTTGCTGTTTGCTCTGAGAAGAGCATATTTCATTTTGTGAGCTATTAAACAGTGAAAGTTTGAAGCGTGTCGATATCTACGATTACCGAGCTTTGATATCGATTTATTATCTGCAGCAGCTGGCGCCAAATCTCTCCGCTCTCCTCTTAGAGCATTGGAAAATGATGCGGTATTTTCAAGAGCTGCACGAGATAACCGGTGATACTTGCGAAAATAATATGTATATTTTAGATGTACAAAATGAAGATTCATGTTGAGGACACCGGTAACCAAGACGAATGGAAATCAAATATTCTTTGTTTGATTGGTTATTGAACACTGCCAAAGGCGGATTGGGTCGACGAATCCAGCCCGGGAATTTTAGTTTTAGGGTCCGCTACAGAAACACACGTACCAACAGCGGAACACTGTATAAATTCCATCATGAACAAATTCTGTTAATTCCTGGATGAAATAGAACCTGTTGAAATATGCATAGTCAAGAGACACATATACCTTATAATATCCGTTTATTTTTTCGGTGTAGTAAGCAAAAAGATTCACCAAGATTTCGCACTCCACTGGGAGGCTTTTTCAAGGCATGATAGACATAAAATGTCTGCATAACATAATGAGCCATATACACTGAGTGGCCACTTTATTATGACCACCCCTTCAGTACTTCGTAAGGCCACCTTTTGCCTTAAATACTGCGTCGATTCTTCGTGGCATGGACTCCACGAGATGTTGACAGGTGGTCTGTGGAATCTGAGACCATGCTTGATGAATAGCATTTTCAAGGAGTGTGAGATTGCAGGGTTGTGGATCCAGCTGTCTGATAGCTCGTTCAATTTCATCCCACAAATTCTCAATGGGGTTGAGATCGGGAGATTGTGGGGGCCACCTAAGCAAAGTAAACTCACCGGCATGTTCCTGAAACCAATCCTGTACAATACGAGCATTATGGCAGGACGCATTATCTTGTTGAAAGTAGTCATCGCCATTGAAATAAACCATCCACATGACAGGACGCACTTGGTCCGCAACGATGTTTAGATATGATGTTCCAGTCAGACGTTGATCAACACGAATTAAAGGGCCCAAAGCATGCCAGGAAAACATTCCCCAAACCATAACGTTACCTCCACCAGCTTGAAGGGTTGTAGCAATGCATTTGGGGTCCATGCTTTCGTGCTGTTTCCGCCAAATTCTGACTCAGCCATCGGCATGGTGCAACTGAAAACAAGATACATGGGACCACATAATTTGTTTCCAATTATCGACTGTCCAATCCTTGTGCTCCTGTGCGAACTGGAGACGTTTTCTCTTGTTAACTGCAGACAGCAAAGGTGTTCGAACAAGCCTTCGGCTGCCATATCCCATCCGATGCAGTGTACGGCGAACAGTGCATGCAGAGATCATTTGAGGGGATCCTTGATTTAGATGGTCTGTAATTTGCTGCACTGTTGCCCTTCTGTTGTCTGTTACCAGTCTGGACACTCTCCGTTTCGCCCGAGCAGTCACTAGTCGATGACGACCACACGTTGCACGTAGAGACCCAGTTTTTTGTCTGACAGTCCAGTCTTTAAACACTTTAACAACGGCTGCTCTGGAACATTTCACGAATGGGACGCGCGGTTTCGGTGATACTCGCTCCATGGCTCCGAGCTCCTACAATCATCCCACGTTGAAAGTCCGTCAAATCGCATTTTTCACCCATCTTGTCACCCCAAAATTACTTCTACTACTGTTGCAAGCACTAAGCTTTCCCTTTTTATACTAGCCTCGCCATCTGGCGGCAACAGCGTGCAACCATAGCTCATTTGCTCAAAACTGTTAGGTGGTCATAATAAAGTGGCCACTCAGTGTATAGACATAATGTGTAGGCATGTTATGTCTACTATTGCCTTAAAAAAGCCTCTCAGTGGAGTGCGAACGCTAGGCGAATCTTTGTGCTTACTACACCACAAAAGTAAACGGATTTAATACGCTATATGAATCTCTTGAGTATTCACAGTCTGGTGTATTTATAAAAACGTTTGAAATATGCATTTTAAAACTGATTCAGTCGTGAACAAGTTTGAGCAGCAATTTGAGAGTGAAAGAATTTTAAAAATCCACTAATGTTTGAATGTAGCACATGCTCTAAACGGGGTGTGGTAACAGATAATAATTATATTTATTTAGTCATTGCTGCGCAACGGTATGCGTACCACTTCCTTGAATAGAAGCCCTTTTTAAGTTTACCCATTCTGTTGATACATGAACTACCATTTCGAACCATGAGCGTTATTTCGTTATCTTAAAAACACAGATGTGGGTGGGATACTGATTTCCGAAAGTCTCTGTGAATTAATCGCTTTGTGCTTTATATTTGTAGGTGAGTACGGGTGTGGCGCTAATGGACCATCAAAATTGTTACTATTGGACCATCAAAATTGTTATCTCTGCGAAAGAATCGCTTTGTGCTTTATATTTGTAGGTGGGTACGGGTGTGGCGCTGATGGACCATCAAAATTGTTACTATTGGACCATCAAAATTGTTATCTCTGCGAAAGAATCGCGTTGTGCTTTATATTTGTAGGTGGGTACGGGTGTGGCGCTGATGGACCATCAAAATTGTTACTATTGGACCATCAAAATTGTTATCTCTGCGAAAGAATCGCTTTGTGCTTTATATTTGTAGGTGGGTACAGGTGTAGCGCTGATGGACCATCAAAATTATTACTATTGGACCATCAAAATTGTTTATCTCTGCGAAAGAATCGCGTTGTGCTTTATATTTGTAGGTGGGTATAACTAGTTGTGGGTATATTTGTAGGTGGTTGTAACTAGTGCAGTCTTCAAGACTACAAAAGTAGGATAGGGCCTATCAATACCCCTTTGGCTCCATGTCCAACGATCTACGTTTAACCATACACCGTAAAAAAATAAGTGGTGTGAATTCACGGAAAATTTCTGAAAATAACGGACAGCAAAGTTGCCGGAAAGCTCCCGCCTTTTAACGGAATTTTCATTTTTAAAAGCTCTCGTTTTTTTTAGCGTTTCACGTTTTTTGGTATTTAGACAGAAATTTTGCAAACTCCAACACGCTGGATATTTCAGCCCTTACGCGAGAAAATCGTTTTGCGCCGGTTGTGGGGATCGAGTCCACGTCCTTTGGGTTGAAACCGCAACCCGTCTTAACTACTGAGTCAGTAAGTCACAGGAACCAGGCTCACGTTCAGGGCAAAACTAGTTTGGTGACAATGAATTTTTTCTCATTAATGCAAGTGATTTAGCCATTTTATTTTCCATTGGATCTTATTATTTTTGTGAATACGTTTGTAGTAATTTTATTTTTTCTGTAGAAGGTTTTATTACAAATTACATATTTCTTTTCATCGTGATTTTTCGAAGCGACAAAATGATTTGGAGTTTGAGATCTTTTTTCAACTGACAATAACTTTCAATTATCTTCAAGAGAAGGTGCAAAAAATGTACTGTTTTATAATATTATTTCACAAAACTTCTAAATATATAATTTATTCTTGATAGCTATATGACGTTTGTCTTAAGAACTCCCCAGACTCATATATAGACATCGTAAAATCACTAGTACAATAAATTAAATACTCGGTTTCTTACTGTAACAAATATATAATAGCTGGTGCACAACATGGGGAAGAGGAGAAGAAATATCCTGTGTCGCTGTAATCAATCCACAGTATCCGATCTCCTTTCAGAACTTCAAAATTAAATACTTACAGACTACTGAAATTTAATCAAACCCTGAAGTATTTCCGTGAATCTCTCCTATTTTTCATCTTGTTGATACGGGAAAAGTGAGGACAGCGTTTTCCCGTTAATATAAGAAAGGAATTGCTGAAAGGTTTCTGAAAATTCAAAATTGTCCGTTAACACATCTTGAAAACGGCAACTTATCTTCAATATAAGAAAGGTATTGAGGAAAGGTTTCTGAAAATTCAGAATGTTCCGTTAACACATCTTAAAAACGGTAATTTACCTTTAATGTAAGAAAGAAATTGCGGAAAGGTTTCTGAAAATTCAGAATTTTCCGTTAACACATCTTGAAAACGGCAATTTACCTTCAATGTAAGAAAGGAATTCCGGAAAGGTGTCTGAAAATTCAGAATATTACGTTAACACATCTTGAAAGCGGTAATTTACCTTCAATGTAAGAAAGAAATTGTGGAAAGGTTTCTGAAAATTCAGAATTTTCCGTTAACACATCTTGAAACCGGCAAATAATCTTCAATATAAGAAAGGAATAGAGGAAGGTTTCTGAAAATTCAGAATTTTTTTGGCGTACGAAAAATCCGTGAAATTCAGTTTCCCCCTGTCATTTTACGTAAAAAGTTGTGTCAGAAATACGCTTCGTTAATTCATGAAAGGAATCATGGAAACTGGCCCGTGAATTTCGGAAAAATGTTTATTGCGTAGTTAGTTTTTAATTTATATAAAACAGCGTGCTTTGTCCGGCGGCAAATTTTGCCCCTAATGTAAAGAGAGATTAAAAACAGAAATGCCAGTGAACTCTCTGGTATGTCGTTTTCACACATTCGTTTAAAGCAAACAATGCGCTCAATTTAATCTCATAAAATTTGTCTTAAGTGTATTAGATACTTAAAAACACAGTATACCTTCATTAAAAACCTTAACTTTTTAAATCCTTTTTCCATTATACCTTAACTGTTTTTTAGTTAAGGTATGTCTCTTCCTCTAAAGTCTGTAATACACTTAAGGAATTTTTTATCAAATTAAATCTAAGCAGGTCCTTCTTCTTAAAAAGAACGTGTGATAAAAATGTAACAATCATCGAACATTTATTGCCATACGAATTCGTATAACTAAGGGTTTGTGATAACCTGACAAAGTGTTCGTTATAGGAAATGAAGTAGGAAGCAAAATAACTTTTTATCCGGGTCTCTTGGAAGCAAAAATATGGCTGCAGAAACAAATATCTATTTGCACTTCCTGTCGTGCAATCGAACCACGTTGGCTCAAAATTTGCACAAAATATTAATAGTAAAGAAATATACACAAATCAAATTTTTTTTCTTTTAGTGGGACTTTCAGAAACAGGAGCGTACTGATAGCCCCCGCAACTTCTGCATTGCGGGGGGGGGGGGGGACTCATGGCTAAGAGAGCCTCTAGTCTCAGCAAAAAATATTTCGCGGAAACTTCATACGAATAAAGAAATAGCCAGCAAATTTTTACAGCAGCCTTGAAAGAAGAATTAAAAATAAAATAAATTTTTGGGTCTTTTTTTTCGGAGTTTAAATTTATAAAATCCATTTTTGGGTTGTTTTTTTCTGTTTTAAATTTATAAAAGCCCTTACTTCAGATGACCTGAAGCCCCTTCTTACAGTCATAGCAATAGTTTCTATAAATGTATATTAACAACAGAATGTGGAAGAAGTATCACTTCAATTAATGAAAAGTTTTTACCAATGAGAATAAGGTGTTATGTATTACAGCTGTTTACAGGTAACTACGCATGCTTGAGAACATAATGAACTGAAACGGTATTATTCGCTGGGAGAATCAAAGTCCAGTATTATTTTTTTTATAACGGAGTCAAGAGAAGAATTTTTACTATGTGCAAAACACTGCTAAGTATTTTTTATATTCAACAGTAAATACTTCAAGCATTTTTACTTTTCTTTTTGCCACAATTCTTAATTGTTACTTATTTATTTGCTTACTTCTGTTCTATATTTTCATGTAAATCGGAAATGATCATTACACACTGTCACACAGAAGTTACGTGTTTCGTGTGTGCTCACGAGGAATTTGAAAGAAAGCTAGAATTATTTCTTTAAAAGAATAAAATTCGCATGATACGTTCAACTTTGGAGTAACTGTTTTCTAATGCTCTCTATTGGTATAAATTAGGGCAACTATTTCATTACAACGTGTATATTTGTGTGACACGCAGTAATGTGCAGCAATTTTGATTTTACGAGAAATGCGTGTAGGTTCCAAATAATTTTAATTATTAAAACGTCTATAAAACCTAGTTAATAATATAGAATTAAAAATCTAAGTAATTGAATGATAAATAGGATTTTGCAAACGGGCCTCGAAGAAATTTTTGCAGGGGGGCACGAGATTTTTCGGTACGCCACTGTTCAGAAGCTTAGATATAGTCATAACATCATCAACACCATCAATCATTCTGAATCCACTGCTGGATGATGGTATCACCGAGCAGTAGCGGATCCATCTGGGGAGCGACTGGGGTGATAGTCCCCCCCCCCTAAAGCAGGTGCGCCGTCGTTGTAGGTTGCCATTAACCCTTGCCAGCCAAACATTTTACTTTTGAAATTGGAAACTTTTTTTTCGTGTTTTTGCATTGTTTTGGACTTGTAATAAATAAATATAACACTGAAAACTTTTTATAACATTGTATTCCTTAAAAACAAAATGCTGTTTGTGAACAACATTGGAATAAAAAAGTTCAAATATCTGATAATTTGACTTCCTTTTTTGTTTTCTCATGAACATAAAATCACATCGTTCTTTTCAAAAGGAAATTCTGTTTCAATATCCCAACTCTGAATATAGAAAAATGTCCAATAGAATATTTTTCACTTCACATTGAAATCGACGAAACAGTTCCTTTTTTTTTTTTTTTTGTGAAACACAAAATCATATCACATTTTTGGCATACCACATAAGAAAAATTCTGTCTTGCAGTTTTTACAATGTTGTGTTGGATAGTTGTCTACCAGCTACTATAGGTTTGGTGAGCATTTGTTCTGTTAGAAGGACTACGAAAATTCAAAGAATATATGTTATTTCTGAACAACAATGGGCTGGAAAAGGCTAACTGAGGGATTGTGAGCAGTCTGTTGTTCTGAACAGCACACGCCAACTAGCGTTCACTTACACTGTTAACCAGTTAACCATTGGTGGGATCCTCTTTTCGGCACTTTGAGTGGATGTGTGTCCCTCTTCCTACCTAACCCCCCCCTCCCGACACCTTCACTACGGTGGCCTTCGAACAACCAAAAATGTCTGCCGTCGCTGAATTGCTGGTTTCGGTCTTTCTCACACAAATAAACAATAACTATTTAAAATCCGACAAATCCTTCACTTTTCCACTGCCCGGACTTTTTACAAACGAACTGACATGCCCTGCCCATGCTTCGGCAAATATTTCTTGCCAGTCGGTGACGTGACTGCTACGTACTGTGGGATACATCCATACGGGTGATCATAATAATCTATCCGATCACCCCGCTAATACGATTCTTTCAGTACTGCACGTTACAACGTCTATAGAGAAATAGGCCCGTTTTTCCGGTGGTGCGATTCGAATCCACGCCTCCTCGCTATGCAGCAAGTTGCTCTCCCAACTAAACCACACCGACAAAGCCTATCGATGCAACTTTGCCGTCTTGATATGTGCGTCACCTCTAAGGTATGTACGGCACATAAATCCGCCCGCCCCCGAGAAAGGGCTGGGATGGAATCGTAGGTTTCGGGGGTCTTCCGCAAACCATGCTTGAAGTAGCTCGCTGTAGAAGAAGGAATTCTCATTAATTATAGAAGAGAGATGTGTGGAGGAAGCGTCATACATTTTTGGACCTAACATGGGTTTGCGTCCCTGTTCGGGCGCTAGTGTAGCGAAACAAGCCCATTTTCCCGGCGGTGTTCTAACCACTAAACTACACCGACGAAGCCTATAGCTGCAACCTTGCTGTCTTGACAAGTGCGTCACCTCTCAGCTTGATACGTTATACGCCTGCTATGAACGTGGAGAAAATTATGAGAATTATCGTGCTTTTTTTTTTTTTTTTTAGATCATTCAGGTTCTTTGATATTTAGTTATTCCGGAAAAATTAATACAAACAGAATTTTTATACCTGACTCTGATATGGTATTATGACATCTGTTTCTATAATGGAACTAACAGGAAGGCGCAATGGAGAATAAAAGATGTTCACTCCTAAATTTGAGCTTTTTTTTTTTTTTTCAAATGTGAAGCCATACATGTGCGTAACAAATCTGACACTCATTGTATCAATTTAGTCTGATACAATCAAAGTAAATTTTAAAATGAAAAGATAGCACATCCATGAATGAAACACGGGATTAAACCATTGTACAATGCAAATTTGGAAGATGTGAATCCGTTTATTGGTGTAAATATGACATGGATGTTAAGTCAGATAATATCCGAAAACTTGAAAATTTCGTCGTCCTGAAGCGGGAATTGAACCCGCGTCTCCTGGATAGTGCCCGAGTATGCTAACTACTACACCACCCAGAACGACCAAGTTTCAAGTTTCCGTTTAATTTGAATATAACCATGACAGGATTGGCTCGTCGAAGCAACCGGCATTCATTTATAGCGAATCTGGAGGCTTAGAATTCATTCCCGTGATTACCCGGAGGAGCAGAATATCAATGAATGAAATACGGGATTATACCATGTTCAATACAAATTTGGAAGATGCGAATCCGTTTATTGATGTACATCCTTTCTAATTTCTTGTTGTTAAATAAAAACGAATCAAATAGAGACAACAATAAATAAAAAATAAGTAACTGGTTAAGGTAAGTACATGTAAGCATAGATGACCGAAAAGCAAACCCAGCTGCAAGAAAAAAAAAAAAAAAAAAGGGAGGCAATAAAGATATAAAAAATTATAATAAGAAAAAAATGGGTAAATCTTTTCTTTGAATAGCTTCAACTTAGCCATAATAACTTTTGCTTCTCGCAGCGTTGCGTGCTGAAATTATTTTATACCGTTAAAATGAATGCTCAGAATCTGGCAAAGACTTCTTTCGTAATAATATTCAAGAAATTATTAGGAAGTCGGACTTCTGCGCTAACTGTCATGGCTATGATTCATTCCCTACGGTGAATTATTTTCTGGAAACATTGCTCAAGGAGTTCCGGAGTTGCATGATTAAAATCTGCTCAGATTCAGAAGGCATTTGAGGAAGCGTATTCCCATTCTCAATCTCAGTTACGAACGAATTAAGTAAGTGTTTACCCCGAAGGAACAAACATTTTTGGAATTGGAGGAGGGAGGAAGCCTTAAGGAATCATCGTGAAACATAACTTGGAAGATGTACTCATACAATGAAGTCTTCCAGACCAGAGATTGCGTGCGCTTTCAGAGCACTGCGAAATCTCCCACAATGCCTTGCACTGAAGCATCGAAATGCAAAAGCTGAGAAGATGGAAGTTGGTTCACTAAGCTTAGTTTGATGCAAAGGCGGTGCCAACAAACTTAAGGGTAATGCATTCTGCATCACCGGGAGAGTAAATTCTCAACGCTTCACTAATATTTTTTCATCTTCTCCTATAATGCCACACCAAGAAATAATTCATAAAAAATTACGAGCGCTAATATTTTTTGCTTCGTAATAAATCAAGTTCAACCTAAAGAAGAGAATATCTGTGATGATTTCATTCTAAGTGGGCTTCACTAATATTTTTTCATCTTCTCCTATAATGCCACACCAAGAAATAATTCATAAAAAATTACGAGCGCTAATATTTTTTGCTTCGTAATAAATCAAGTTCAACCTAAAGAAGAGAATATCTGTGATGATTTCATTCTAAGTGGGCTTCTTCTCATGTTGTATGAAATACTTTATTAATTTCTAAGTAACAAAAAAATTCAACAAAGATTATGAACAAAAAGACAACAATAAAAAAGATTATAAAACATCAACAAAAAGACAACAACAACAAAAAAAGATTATAAAAACAAATCAACAAAAAGACATTATGGACTTTTGGAGGCGTTGTGCAAGAAATCCAGATGTGAAAAGTGCGTAATACAAAAATTCGAGATATTATGAGTGTTAAAGTAGACATTCTTCAAACTATTGAGATGCGGAAACCGCAATGGTTCGGCCATGTAAGGAGAATGTCATCTTCTTCTTCTTGATTGGAGGTTTAACGACCACCGTGAGCAACTCAATGGGCTATAAGCAGTCGCCCGTCCCTAATTTAGGGTCACTGGTTCCAGGGAAGGGAGAGAGCCAGTGCCGTAAGACAAACACAACATCCATGCCTCACCAGGATTCGAACCCAGACCCCGTTCGGACGAATGATCAGAGGCCATTGCTTAGACCACTGCGCCACCGGGCGGCGAAAATGTCATCAGAGACACTTCCTAAAATTCTAATGGAGTGGAAGGCTCCACGAAAGAAGGAAAGAGAAAGACCAAGGAGAAAGTGACATAGGAGATTAAACCAAGTTTAAAGAATAATGGACTTGATGAAGTGATGGCCATGGATAGAGAGAAGTGGAGGAAGACTCTGTCTGAACTATATGGTCCCCTTAGTAGTGGAAATTTCTAATGATGATGATGACAAAAAAAAATATTGTTGTGTGTGACATTCCGTTTCGTCGTTATGCGTGCAAAAGGAGAGGAAAGAGCCATGTCTGGGGAATGACGTAACAAAAATTTCAATGTTGCCACCGACCAGGAAATACTAATCGAAAACACTCGAACAACTCATCTTTCAAGAAACAAATAAATGCAAGACTTCAGAATGTAATCCGGTTTTTATAGGTGCAAAAATGATAGCACAAGATCTGCCAAGGTTTCACTCGACAAAGGGCAGTATTTTTAATGTATTCGAACAAAACAGACTGTGGGCATTGGATTCAATACCGCTGAAGCAGCACGAGAGTGACTTCAAAGTGCTAAAATGGCCGCAGTGGTCCTCGTATCTTAAACCAGGTCAACATTTGTTGGATGAGACTGAGGGAACTATTCGTAATAGAAATATTTTTCCGGTGTACATTCAGTAAACGACGGACATCATCACATCAGCTCGTCTGAACATAGCAGGAAAACAATATCAGCCTTTCGTTAAATTCATGCCACATCCAATCGAGGCTGTTTTAATGACTAAGAGCGGCCCAACACGATATTAAGTAAATGTTCCCAATAGCTTGCTACTTCAATGTGTACTTCTGTGAGTAATATGGCAACACAAACTCCATTTGCCATGTAGTACCTATGCATAGAATAAGCTTTAGCTTTCGGTGGTGATTTCAGAACACTTAAATATATTAAAATCCCAAGTCGCCCCGGTGGCGCAGTGGTCTAAGCGATGGCCTCTGATTATTTGTCCGAAAGGGATCCAGGTTCGAATCCCGTGAGGCATGGATGTTGTGCTTGTCTTACGGCACTGGCTCTCTCCCTTCCCTAGAACCAGTGAACCTAAATTAGGGACGGGTGACTGCTTATAGCCCATTGAGTTTCTCACGGTGGTCGTTAAACCTCCAATTAAGAAAACATATATAAAATCACGTAGACCTATTTGTGTTAGCATTGTTAAAGCATACGCCGCACACTATATTGAAACTAAAAACAAATACAATAGAGAACTAACGGACAACTATTTAGTCAGGAGACACAGATCAAACATATGTACAGAATTCTAGGAAGGGAGTGTCCGACCCCAGGTCTTAAACAACCCTTAGAAATAGGAAGGTAGGAGGAGACTTGGACTAGAGTGCCCGACAGGAAAGTGACACGGAAGCGAAGTAGAAAGGGGGAGAAATACGCCCTTATTTATTACCGGGGGACAGTACCCGAGGTCCGACGGCTTAACGTGCCTATCCGACGCACGGCGGATATTTAGTGGATGGAGCGTTCGTACCTTCTAGGATCGAACCTGAGGTCCTTTCCGTGACAGTCACGAAAGTTGACCACTAGGCCATCGGCGGCAATTGTCAGGAGACACAACTCCAACTGGTTGCTTTTAAGAGATGTGAAGATGAGCTTACTGCCGATTCAGACATGTTTACCCACTGTTTCAACATGTTGTATTTATTCCCTGTCACTCCCCTTCCTTGTCAATGCTTTTTTCTCCTCTCTCGACATGTTACCAGATTCATGTTGAGACTTGTCGCACGAAAAATTGAGTGGTAACATTATTCTGTAGCCGACAGGAAAAAAATCAGTGACCTTTAAAACCTTCACTTTTTCCTTTACCCGATGGTTTAGAAAATATCATTTTGTGAAAAAACTGAACGCGATGTACGAACCGGAGCACATTGTTTGAAAACAGCATATCAGTTAATAAGAAACGGGGAAGATCTCAAACCATAAAACTGCTGTAGATCTGTTTAATTATATAATATTACCACCCACCTTCCTCCTTTGTCTGGACATGCCTCATTTGGGAAGGTTCGCTAACTCCAACCTCGTTTTCAGCGAGAACTTGAATTGTGTAGCCTGTACCCGGATGAAGAGATTCAAGGAAAGTCACTGTCTCACTCCCTGATAACAGAAGCTGATGAAGTCTTTTTCCAGATTCTGAAAAGAAAATTGACAAAGAAATATTATTGTGACAAAATTTCAGCTCCTTAGTTCATTCCAAAAGGAAGCTTTTATAATGTTTTCAATTTTTTAGGTTTATGTTTTTCAGATTGCTCGTTAAAACAACAATCACTTAAATGCTAAATACTTAACACAAAGCTAAACAATAGGCACTTAAATCCTTAATACAATGCTAAACAATAGTCACTTAAGTACTAAACGTTTAACACAACGCTAAACAACAGTCACTTAAGTACTAAACGTTTAACACAACGCTAAACAATAGTCACTTGAATGATAATTTCATGCGACTAATAAGAATTTCCATTAAATTCAAAAACTATATGCCTAACACAACGCTAAACAATAGATACTTAAATACGAAATGCTTAACACAACGCTAAATGATAGTCATTTAAATACCAAATGCTTAATACAACGCTAAACAAGTCACTTAAATACTATATGCTTAACACAACTCTAAAAGATAGTCACTTAGATACTAAATGCTTAATACAATGCTAAACAGTAGTCACTTAAATACTAAATGCTTAACACAACGCTAAACAGTAGTAACTTAAATGAGAATTTTAAGTGACTAATAAGAATTTTCATTAAATTCAAATTCAAATACTATATGATTAACACAACGCTAAACAATAGATACTTAAATACTAAACGTTTAACACAACGCTAAACAATAGTCACTTAAATACTATCTGCGCCGCTCCAGTGGCGCAGTGGTCTAAACGATGGTTCCTGATCGTTGGTCTGAGATGGGTCCGGATTCGAATCCCAGTGAGGCGTGAATGTTGTGTTTGTCTTACGGCACTGGCTCTCTCCCTTCCCTGGAGTCAGTGGCCCTAAATTAGGGACGGGCGACTGCTTATAGCCATTTGAGTAGCTCATGGTGGTCGCTAAACCCCCAGTCAGGAAAAAAAAACACTATATGCTTAACACAACGCTAAACGATAGTCAATTAAATACGAAATGCTTAACACAATGCTAAATGATAGTCATTTAAATACTAAATACTTAATACAACGCTAAATAAGTTACTTAAATACTATATGCTTAACACAACGCTAAAAGATAATCATTTAGATACTAAACGCTTAATACAATGCTAAACAATAGTCACTTAAACATCAAATGCCTGACGACCACTAACGGTGTAAGGGCGAAATACGCTATTAATGTAATGTCGGACATTGGACATTATTTTCTTATTTTATGTGTGACGATACAAGGACTGGAAATAGAAGTCAAGCGACAAATGAAAGAAGCAGCACGTGTTTTCCCGTTTCCAGGAAAAGAACTCTTCAATTTTTTTTTCATTTTCAGAAAAGGAGCATTTCTAGCAGTACATCTGCAAGTTAAAGTAGTCGGATTACTAAAGGCCTTTGAGGCTAATGGTTTTTGGATGTATTGTAAGATTCCAACCATGGCGCCCGACTGTCTGAGAAAATGTACATCTTTATTGTAACCAAGGCAGTTAGTTCGGAATGTACGAACACAATAGTGTATACAATGCTGTCCGCTGGAGATTAGTTCATGGAAAAGGTCAAGGTCGCGATAGGGTCCGTTAGGTGACCTTACTACTCCGCAGCGAAGGATGGGGGTAAGGGAGCAAGCGGGTTAGAGAAGAAGGGGGGGGCAACAGCAGAGGCTTGTTGTCTGTCTCTCTCTAGATAGTTCATCGCGCCTCAGGTGATAGGGCAGAGGTTAGCACGTGACCAGAGGTGGGGAGAAGAGTTAGTTGAGAGTGGGTTTTGGTGGTGAAAGGAGCACGTGTACGTTGCTCGGTAGCAGGCTAGAAATTTCGTATATCCTCGTGGATGGACGGAAATTTACCGTCTTTGTAATACAGGCCGTTTCAGGCTCTCACAAGCGCGTGGAGATTCTGTACCGCAGTTGCGGATAGATTCCGGCAGGGATTATTAAGGAAAAACAATAAGTGTTAGCAAGGAGAGCTGCACTACGACGAAAACGCACGTGTGAAATAATGCGTGAGTGATTTCTCGCCACGAACGAAGTCCCCGATACACAGCCGAGGCTCGGACAGCATTTCTTTGAATGACGATTAAGTTTTGTTAAGTTTGAAAACTTTGAATGATTCCTTTCAAGGTCTGTCTCTTTGTTAATCATTCACCTCCCTCCCTTGATTAGCAGATCTTAATATAATCGTACAGCTGAGGGAGCAGAGCGCCTGTTTGACCAAAGCCTAGGCTCGGACAGCATTTCTTTGAATGACGATTAAGTTTTGTTAAGTTTGAAAACTTTGAATGATTCCTTTCAAGGTCTGCCTCTTTGTTAATCATTCACCTCCCCTCCCTTGATTAGCAGATCTTAATATAATAGTAAAGCTGAGGGAGCAGAGCGCCTGTTTGACCAAAGCCTAGGCTCGGACAGCATTTCTTTGAATGACGATTAAGTTTTGTTAAGTTTGAAAACTTTGAATGATTCCTTTCAAGGTCTGCCTCTTTGTTAATCATTCACCTCCTCCCTTGATTAGCACATCTTAATATAATGGTAAAGCTGAGGGAGCAGAGCGCCTGTTTGACCAAAGTGAAGATTTCCATTTTCAGAAGTCAAAGGAACTGGCTTGGGGCAATTTTGAAGTTGGTTCATCCTATGCGTCATATGAGAACAGCTTTTCTCCAATGGTGAAAAACTCTCAGGTTGATCCCCACTTTTTTTACCGTCAGAAAAATGCTTGGATCAACCAGAGAATAGTTTGACAATGAAGATCATTAGGTCATTGTTAGTGAAAAATTTAATTGGTCTGACACTAATATCTGGAAGAATTAAGGTCTTCCTGATATTGAAGGTCGCCCAACAGAGTCAGTTCACAAGCAGATGTAGTCACCCAAAGCTTAAGCACAGGAGCGCGATTATAACGCCATTCACTTGTCCTGTTGGAAATTAATCGCTAATTCGAAACTTGAACGGCAGCATGGATCCTTAAGTGGTGATCATTCCTGTTAGTTACGCTGACATCTATGCCGGGAGAATCGGTACAAGCCTCTCGTCGAATAATGGAATTTATTTTCACCTTAGTTTCCCATTCCACTGTATAAGAGAGCTTCGTTCGCTCTGCTACCGATCTTCCATTGAATTGTGGATATCTTTCTATAGGAGATGGGCGATGTCTTTTAACATTAGATGGTCATGTGTCTCACGCAGCTTAGAATAAACAAAACAGGATGCAAGATTAAAAGAATTTACAGCTTATACAGTGAATTTTTCACTTAATGGCTCATTGGGAGATCTAGCTGACACAATTCGTGCTAAGCAACTTTTATAAGATAACTTGTATACTGTACATATACTAACAATAACTACTTTTATAGGGGTGTAAATGTCAATGTTGAAAGCACTGTAAAAAAAAAAAATTCTACAACCTTTCCGTGAAATAACAGAAAGGAACTTGAATTTCACGGATTTTTCGTACCACGGGAAAATTCTGAATTTTCAGAAACCTTTCCGCAATTCCTTTCGTATATTAACGGAAAAACTCCGTTCTCTCTTTTTCCGTATCCGTATGACGAGAAATTACCTGTAATAGGAGCGATTAGTGAGAATACTCGAGGTTTGATTAACTTTTAAATTTCAATCGTCTGTCGAATTTTAAAGTTTCGTAGCGAGATCGGATATTGTGGATAGCATATCGCATTAATTTTTGTTTATTGTGGCACACGGTATTTCTTCTCCATTCCCCCATTTTGTGCACCAGCTATTTATTATATATTGCGTTACTGTAAGAAATCGGGTACTTAACTTATTTTACAGATGTTATACGATGCCTATGTATCAGTCTTTGGACAGCTTAAGACAAAAACTATTATACACAGTCGAGTCACATTAATGTGACTACCTCCTACTTCTGACGTCAACAGCGCGAAACCAATGAAAGAAGGCACGTGTCGTGAGCTGCCTTGGAGGGTATATAAGGTGTGCTGTAGGCAATCTGAAAACATATCACTCGTTGATGTCATGGATAAAAGGAGCGATTTATCAGATTTACAAAAAAGGATGATTATCGGCTTTCGGGCCAAGGGTGGCAGTATTTCTGAAACAGCGCAGTTTGTGAACTGTTCGCTCGCTGCTGTGGTTGAAGTGTATCGTGATTGGAGAAATGGCATCACTGCGAATAAGAGACACGCAAACTGCGGAGCGCCACGTGCCATTAATGTGAGCGATGAACGTTGGCTACGAAGGGCGTCAGGGCCGATTGACACGCTACAGTGGAGCAACTCAATGGCCGAATAAACCAGGGGGCTACCGGAAGTGTGTCTAAAACGACAGTTCAGCAAACCCTGCTGCGTATGGGGCTCTGATGCAGACGGACAGTCACTGCACCTATGCTAAAGAAGGTGAATCGGCAGAAAAGGCTTACAATTGCACGGCAGTATCGGAATTAGACCTTCGCTGATTGGCAAAGGGTTTCTTCTCTGATGAGTCACGTTTTCTGCTTCATCAAACGAATGGACGTTGGCGTATAAGGCGAGAAACATAGGAGAACAAACACTCTTCAGCCATTGCTGGAAGAACACAAGCTGGTGGGGGCAGCGCTATAGACTGGGGAATGTTTTCTTGGTATTCCCTGGGTCCACTCATATCTGTGAAAGGCACTATGGACCAAATTCGTTATGAATTAATCCTTGCAGACCACGTACGCATATACATGCTGATTGTCTTCTCTGGGGCTGATGGGATTTTCCAGAACGATAATGTGACGTGTCACACAGCTAGAAATGTCCGAGAGTGGTTGGAAGAGCACAATGAAGACTTTGTAAAGTGTCTTTATTGGGACCCTAATTCCCCAGACTTAAACCCAATCGAGAATCTGTGGGTTCACCTTGATCGTTGTTCGCTCCATGGATCCTCCACTACGCACTCTCCAGCAACTGTCAGATGCACTGCAGTCAGAATGGCTACACATACGTGTGAACGCCTTCCAACACCTTATTGAGTCACTCCCAGTCAGTCTAGCTCCTGTCCGCGCTGCACACGGCGGTTACTTTGGATATTAGCTGGTGGTCACAATAATGTGACTCGACCGTGTAGCTCTCAACAGTAAATTTTATATTTAGGAGGTTTGTGTGTGTGTGTGTGTGTTGGGGGGGGGGGGGGTTGAAATAATACTGTAAACGAGTAGATTTCGTCTTTTTTAAAGAAAACTGAAAGTCATTGTCAGTTTAAAAAAATCAAGTTGCAAAGCATTTTGTTGCTTCGAAAAATCACGATGAAAATTGCTTTACTTGTGAAACTTCTCCTACAGAAGAGAAAAAATATTATAAATTTATTCAGGAAAATAATAAGCTCCAACAGAAAATAAAATTACTAAACCAATTGCATTAATGACAAAAAAAAATCGTCGTCGGGTAATTTTTTTTACGATATACGTTTCCGAGCGTTTTTAGCTCATTGGGTAAAGGCGTACGTTATCTGTTGATCCGAACGGTAGAGGCTCGATCCTGACTGAGGCGGAAGGGTTATGGCTGAAAAATTCCTGGTCGTCAACTTTGCGGAATTTCAGTTTAAATACGGAAAAACTCGAAATGGATTTTTCTGAAATAAACACAATTTCTGACTGCGGAAAATCTGTGAAAATACGGGCACTTTTAAAAACGGAAATTTCCGAAAAACACGGTTTCCTTCCGGCAACTTTGCTACACGTTATTTTCAGAAATTTTCCGTGAATTACACCCACTTATTACAGTGAACGCTGATTCAGTAGTGAAGAAAAGCGCAGTTCTGGAGTTTTTAGACTTGACTCCACCAGCTATTAATCTTCTACGTCAATGTTATGCTTTTTACCCAAAAAATAAATCACGTGAGATTGCGTAATGATTGTATATAGTTCCGTATCAACCGCTCCTTATTGTTAAAAAACAGAAACTGCGTCCATTCGCAAAAATAAGTGTGTTTTAAATTTTAAAGAACAGCAAAAATTATTCCTCCCTTTATATGAACACAGTACTACAATTCATACGTTTTAAACAAACAAGACAAAAAATGAGTAAATAAATCCATCGCTCATTCCACGTTAAGCAACGCACAGCAACCGAAAAATTGTTATTCGGCCGCCGTCGCGGAATCGAATCCCGAATCTCTCGATATCTAGCCGAGCGCGTTAGCCTTACACCACAGCGGCCAACAATTCACAGTGCTATGTGTGTTTCTTTTTCAGTCAGCATCTGACATCATAAATCCGTAAGATGGGCTCAGCTACTGAGACGTCTCCATCTGGTGGGCATTAACGGCACTGGCTATATATAATTATAGCAATAATCCAAAGAGCGAGATCCAAGGTGAAAATCATCTAAATACGTGGCGGCTATAGATATCGAGAGATTCGGGATTTAATTCCCCTACGGCGGCCGAATAACAATTTTTCGGTTGCTGTGCGTTGCTTAACGTGGAAAGAGCGATGGATTTATTTATTCAACTGACGCCACGTATTTAGATGATTTTCAAGACAAAAAAAAAAAAAAAATGTCGCTCATAAAACTCTGCATGCGATAAATTACTTCGTTGTTCTGCTGATGGTGTGGCGAAACGTCACCTATATAATGAGTAGCGCATGAAAAACGAATGAACTCAGGGTTAGCAAAAATGAGTTGAAATCAGCTGGAGCTAATGTTATTAGCTGTCGAAGAAATGGGCCGACCTCAGCTGGAACGGGTGCACCTGCTCATCGCAAAAAGTTGCTTTCCCCTTAGCTTGTTATTCAAACCAACAAAGGTAACGGAAAAGCAGTAGTTTAAGCCCTGGTTTCTGACCATTCGTCTGGCGATATGGATCCGCGTTGGAATTCCTGCGATAGGCATGGATGTTGTTTTTGTGTTAGGACACTGACTCTCTCCTTTTCCTGGAATGAGGGGTCCAAAATTTAGGACAAGTGATTGTTTATGGCAGATCGAGTTGCTCACGGTGGTCATCAACTCCCTCCCACCCCCAAAAAATGAAAGTGGTCATTTAAGCGATGACTGACACTAATCCGTTTTGATTGATTACCTGCGAAAAAGGTTATAGTAATCGCAGTAACCTAAGATAAAAGGATAAAAGAAACCTAAGAAAGAAGGAAGAAGAGGTTTGAGTCACTTGTTTCCACCCAGTGACATGATGTCTATGTCAGGGGAAGAAACCTTTCCCATAATGCCTTGGGTCGCGGAACACAGAAAAAATGACTAGAAGGGAGCATGCATCACCAGATGTTCCGGTGGGAGAGTGGTACGAAGCGATGGTTTACATTCATTCGTCCGAAACGGAGCCGGGTTTGAATCCTGGATGAGGCATGATGATATGTTTGTTTTACTACACTGGCTATCTTCCTTCCTTGGAACAAGCGTCGGAACTAAGTTACGAACGGACGACTGTGTTTATATCCCTATGAGATGCGCAATGAGGTCGTTATACCTCCAAACAGACAAATGAAAAAAACAACAACCAGGATCCCAAGATCGAGGTCTAGGATAAAAAGGAGGAACCCAATATCGAGGTCCAGGATTAAAAAAAGGATCCCATGATCGAGGTCCAGGATATAAAAAAAATAGGATCCCAAATCGAGGTCCAGGATAACCACTGAGAAAGATGGATCTAACATTTTATTTAGAAAGCTTCAAGAGAATCAAGTTCCTTTCCGCGCTTCTTCAGGAGGTCATATGATTGATTTGTGTCTTCTTCCGTAGTAACAGAACACAGTATTGGTAAAACACCGCGAATCTACAACTTAAGTGCTGCCAAAAGTCTTTCAGAGGGAAAGTGCTTTCTGGTTCGAAAGAGAGTTCTCAGCGTTCTTTTTCCTTTAGGCAGACCTTGCTATTGATGGAATGTGTTTACTCTAAGACAGGTTGGAAGAAATATTTACAGGAAGGATAGCCCTAGAGAAGGTTTCCTTTTCAAAGGGTGATTTGTCATGGCCAGAAGGAGGGAATTTCGATTATTGTTGGAAGACAAAATTTTGTAGATCTCACATGAACAAGATAATCCTCTGTGAAAATAGGAATTTGTGGGTGACGGAGATCGATTTCGCGTCTTCTCGGTCCGGAGTGAGTTGCTGTAATAGACTAAACTACAACCACGGAATGTATCGTTGCAGATTTGTCGTCTTGAGACATGTGCTTCACCTCTGTAGTGCGTCATACAGGGTGATTCAAAAGTCCCCGAACTCCATATTTTAGAACGTATTTGCTGTAATACCATAAAAGATATATATCCGAGTATTGCTGCTTGTGGCTGTTGTGTGTGACCTTGGGGAACGAGCTGCGCCACGTGATAGCACTACGTGATACTACGCTTACGCTGGCGCTGGCAAGCAGTAACATTCAGTCAGCCATGAGTCTCACGCAAGAAGGAAATTTCCTGATGCTTTCAAAGGAAATTTCCTGATGCTCCTATACCAGGGAAAACAACTGTTTATGGCCTTGTGTACCGGTTTCGCGAGACAATGTTCAGGATAAGCCTAAAAGCGGCCGGCCGTCCGTGGAGAATACCACATTTCTGGAGAAAATTCACGTTTCCCTGCAGCGCTCTCTTTCTGGAAGTAACTTCGGCGGATGTCTCAAGAGTTAGGGGCATCGTACTCAGCCTGCCAGAGGGCTACTTAACGTCTAAATCTACGGCCGTACAGAACTCGAGTAGTGCAAAAGCTACGTCTTTTGGACTCGGAAAAACGCATTGCCTACTGCCAATGGTATAAGAGTTTCACGCGCAACAATGTGACTAACCAGCTTAACAACACTTGTTTCAGTTACGAGGCATGGTTTCATTTGAATGGATATGGCAAAAGCCAAAACACTCGCATATGGGTTGCGGGGAATCCACACGCATTGCATGAGGTTGGACTTCACTGTCAGAAAGTTGGAATGTGGTGCGCCATGTCTAGACGGCGAATTGTAGGGCCATTTTTTTCGACACAGCTGTAAATTCCGTTGTGTATGCAGACATCATCCATCAATTTGTAGCGACGCTGGAAGAACACGAACGTTACTGTTGGTTTCAACAGGATGGAGCAACGTGCCACACATCAAACGACACAATGGAGATGCTCCGTGAGTTCTTCCACGATCAATTAATCTCGAAGAAACTTTGGCCGCCTCACTCACGACACTTGAGTCCTCCAGACTTTTATTTGTGGGGCTATCTGAAAGACACAGTTTACCACAACAACCCGAATAAGACTTGAGTCCTCCAGACTTTTATTTGTGGGGCTATCTGAAAGACACAGTTTACCACAACAACCCGAATAAGACTTGAGTCCTCCAGACTTTTATTTGTGGGGCTATCTGAAAGACACAGTTTACCACAACAACCCGAATAAGACTTGAGTCCTCCAGACTTTTATTTGTGGGGCTATCTGAAAGACACAGTTTACCACAACAACCCGAATAAGACTTGAGTCCTCCAGACTTTTATTTGTGGGGCTATCTGAAAGACACAGTTTACCACAACAACCCGAATAAGACTTGAGTCCTCCAGACTTTTATTTGTGGGGCTATCTGAAAGACACAGTTTACCACAACAACCCGAATAAGACTTGAGTCCTCCAGACTTTTATTTGTGGGGCTATCTGAAAGACACAGTTTACCACAACAACCCGAATAAGACTTGAGTCCTCCAGACTTTTATTTGTGGGGCTATCTGAAAGACACAGTTTACCACAACAACCCGAATAAGACTTGAGTCCTCCAGACTTTTATTTGTGGGGCTATCTGAAAGACACAGTTTACCACAACAACCCGAATAAGACTTGAGTCCTCCAGACTTTTATTTGTGGGGCTATCTGAAAGACACAGTTTACCACAACAACCCGAATAAGACTTGAGTCCTCCAGACTTTTATTTGTGGGGCTATCTGAAAGACACAGTTTACCACAACAACCCGAATAAGACTTGAGTCCTCCAGACTTTTATTTGTGGGGCTATCTGAAAGACACAGTTTACCACAACAACCCGAATAAGACTTGAGTCCTCCAGACTTTTATTTGTGGGGCTATCTGAAAGACACAGTTTACCACAACAACCCGAATAAGACTTGAGTCCTCCAGACTTTTATTTGTGGGGCTATCTGAAAGACACAGTTTACCACAACAACCCGAATAAGACTTGAGTCCTCCAGACTTTTATTTGTGGGGCTATCTGAAAGACACAGTTTACCACAACAACCCGAATAAGACTTGAGTCCTCCAGACTTTTATTTGTGGGGCTATCTGAAAGACACAGTTTACCACAACAACCCGAATAAGACTTGAGTCCTCCAGACTTTTATTTGTGGGGCTATCTGAAAGACACAGTTTACCTCAACAACCCAAATAAGACGGTACAGGACCTGCGGAACAAAATCATTACAGCCGTGAGGGACATACCAGCCAACACGCTGAAAAGAATGTCCGTCAAAATGTGTCGTCGGGTGAATTTGTGTCTTCAACAGAATGGTGGATAATTCCAGCATCATTACCTGTAAATATGAGTGTCAATATAGCAACACTATGTAAAAATTGTTATACATCACTATATTCGTGGTAGAAATATTTGAATTCATAGTTCGGGGACTTTTGAATATCCCCCTGTATAATCTCCCTCTTAATTTCTTTCTTTCTTTCTTTTTTTTTTTTTTTTTTAGCGAAGGAGGAACCTTTTATCAATTCCAGACGATGTGTGGAACGAACATCACACATTGTTCGAAGAACCCAACGGCCGGTACACCCATTTTTACGTTCTGGCGCCAATGTGAAAACACTGATTTGTCGGTGACGGAGTTCAAACTTGCGTCTCCTAGCTCAGGAGTGAGTTGCTCTGACCGACTAAGCTACACCGACGGAATGTATCGTTGAAAATCTGTCGTCCTGACACACGCTTCACCTCTTTAGCACGTCACACCTCATTTGCATGGTAAATCACTTCAGTATATTTCCTATGCAAAAATATGCGTTGGGTTTAGAAAGAAATCTTAGTGCTTTTCCACTAACATGCTAAAAGGAATGTTCTACATACTGAACTATCAGGTGTTATTCTAAAAGTTATGTATACAGGGTGATTCAGCTAAGCGTGTAGAAACTATTGGGAGGGGTAGGTTGCGCAAAGACGAAACGGAATCGCATAGAAATATAGGGTCGGAAACGCCATCTTCATGTGCTAGTGTACAGAGAGGACTAGAAATGAAAGAGCAGCACGTAAGAGAACAAATTGCTTTTTATTACTCACAAGACATTTGCCAAATGCATTGAAGTTACAGAAGGTGTTCAAAGTTGCGACCATGAGCTGTAACATACACTGGTGTGCAGAAATGAAGGATGAAGAGGAGAAATTAGCATAACAGCAGAACGAGCAGGCACAATGCACCGAAAGACCACTCAGGAGATAGACTAGGGTCCGGTACGGTAGGGCACGCGCATATATGCAGCATGACGGGAGGGGAGGGGGAGGGTTCGGAAGGGTATAAAGCACACGGGCGGTGTACGCTCAGCAATTCGGTGAAAGCTATTGTATAACGAAGTAAATTTCTCCGTCATTTCTGTCCACGCCAGGATTCGAAATCGGATCCCCTCATTCCGGAATAAGCCACTCTACCAATTGAGCTACGCGGATGTTTTATTCTGATTCCTATCTGCCTTTATGTCGTGTGCGTCCTTCTGGCAGGTACGTCCCATCTCCTGGTACGTTACAATTGCACGGTGTACATCGCTTTGAACAACGTCGAATTGCTGCCACCGTGTGACATGGCCAACAGGCAATCCAGTAGACGGCATCTGAAGGACTTTACCCGAGGTCACGTCATTGGGAAGTTGGAAGAAGGTCGAAGTGTGAGTAGTGTGGCCGAGGAGTTCGGGATCGCTCACAGCATCGTTTCACGAGCTTGAAGAGCATTTTAAACGACAGGAACAGCTGTCCGAGAGTTTAGCAGTGGTCGTCCACGAGCAATCACAGCGGCGGGCGACCGGTATATTGTCCTACAGGCGAGAAGAGGCAGACGGCAGACAGCAGAAGAAATCGCAAGGCACATGCAACAGACAACTGGACGTCCGTTATCGCGTTTTATCGTGGCCAGGAGGCTGCACAAAGGTGGTCTATTTGCACGACGACCAGTATGGTGTGTGCCATTAACGCCTGCTCATCGGAGACGGCGGCTTCTGTGGTGCCAGGAACACAAGAACTGGACACATCAGCAATGGGGTCGAGTTCTCTTTACGAATGAGAGCCGATTTAGTCTGACGAGCGATTCTGGACGTATACACATCTGGAGGGAGCAGGGAACACCCAATCACACCCCCAACATCATCGAAAGGGACCGATTTGGAGGGGGCGGAGTTCTCGTTTGGGACGGTATCATGCTTGGTAGCCGTACTGACCTCCACATCTTCCAAGGAGGTTCAGGCACAGGTGTCCACTATTGTACCGAGGTTCTCCTGCCTCACGTGCGTCTGTTTAGAGGTGCTGTGGGTCCTGAGTTCCTCTTCATGGACGAAAACGCTACACCTCATCGTACAGTGGCTATCGCAGAGCTGTTGGAAAGTGAAGATATTCAACGCATGGATTGGCCCGCAAGGTCCCCGGACCTAAATCCAATCGAACACGTGTGGAACCTTCTCGGGAGACGCTTGGCAGCACGTCACCAGCCGACAGCAACGATCCCGCAGCTGCGATTGGCGCTACAAGAGGAATGGGCCGCAATGCCTCAACAGCTCCTTGACAACCTCGTCCTCAGCATGGACAGACGTTGTAAATCCTGCAACGGAGTCAGGGGTGATCATATCCCCTACTAAAGACTGGATTTTTCTTGGCAGCCGCCTGTCACATGGACGTTTCTGTCTTCTGTCCAGTTGTGCTCGAAGCTACCTTTTCAGTAAAGTGCCTTTGTATCCTTTGGATTCCTTGTTTGGACGGTTTTGCTCACTTGTCCTATATTCTTACATCTTGGTTATCTTATGGTATGATTTGAGTCGATGTGGAGCACTTTTGCACGACGTTAAATTCGAAACACCGTCTCGTCCTTAATTTTTGCACGCCAGTGTTCATGCGCGTTATCTGCGTTGAAGCAACCTTCCCGTGTAAAGCACGCTTCGTCTGTGAACAGCACAGAAGCAGGAAATTGGGGTTCTGCCGCACTATTCTGCAGGTACCATTGCGCAAATGCAATGCGTTGTGGGTAATCCTCAGGGCTTTGTGTCTGAACGCGCATGGATGCAATTGGTCTTTGTGCAGAACCCTCCATACTGTGGATTGGGACAGAACGAGCCGATGGGCAATTGCTCGTGTGCTGGCACTTGGAGTGTCTGCTGCATGACTTAATACTTTCTCTTCGATGGCAGAAGTGCGTACCCATCGTTCCCGACACCTGGCTGGCCCCTGGAAAGAACCTGTGTCGCATAACCTCTGATGCAGCCGTGCAAACACTTGGTGGTTTGGCGCTCGTCTCATCGGATACGTTCCTGGCACAGTCGCACGGCGGCTCGTCCTTTGCAGTCCGCTGTTCCGTATGCGAGGTGCATATCAGCCATTTCCGCGTTCGTGAACTCAGCCATCCTACTACCTCTGCTGGCGGTTTACAAATGACGGTATCCTGAAAGAACGGATGAGCAGTCTCGCGGCCGAACAGCGCCATCTACCGCATGAAGATGGCGTTTCCAACCCTGCATTGCTATGTGATTCCGATTTGTCTTTGCGCAACCTACTCTTCCCAGAAGTTTGTACACGCTTAACTGAACCATCCTGTATATATTTTTTATAAAACTCTCCTAAGGAAGGTTAAACTGGACGCGAAATATTGATGAATATTCACGCGCCGCATTAGTTTCTCATTAACTACAAGAAAGTAAAACATTCCGTATTTTTATCAGTTAAAAGGCACAGTATCGGTATAGCTCGTGAATAAATAGAACATCTGGGTTTGTGGAAGTACGCGTCCAAAACTTCATAAAGAAAAACGAACTTCCATTAGAAATTTGCATCTAAGCTTCAATGTACTCATAAATGAAGCTAAATTTGGGTTCATTAGACGGATTTTATCTTTCCTGAAGCAGTTTTTCCATTTGCATTTTATGTCGCGCAGATTTTTTCCTAACATTTCTTTTGGGCAAGTAAGATGCAAATCAAAAGGTAATGAAGGATTGCGAAACGACACTCAGAATCGTATAAAGGGTAAAGTAAAACATCACTCTAATGAGAGGCGATTTTGTGATCAATACCCGCGATGAAAATATCAGCGCAGTGCGATGAAAATTATATGTCAACGAAGATATCGTCAAGAAATCGATAGAAACAGCGGCACGCTGACATATTCGAACACACACGCGGAGAAGCAATTACGAGAAGTAAAAGCAAAAGTCGGAGAAACACAGAGCAGTGACACAGAAGCGCGGGCAAAATAGTGATTATTATTTCGTTCGCTAAGTGAGAGAACTTACCTCCATTTTTCCAGTACCTAACGTGATATTTGAGAACAGGATTGCTGCTGGGCAATGGGGACTGCCAAGTCACTCGGATCGATCTGCTGTTGCTTTCAGTGATTCTCACGCCTCGCGGTGCTGAAGGAGGCTCTGAAAAATATTACAAGCATCAAATAGCATGTTCCGCGACGACAAATTAAAACACTATATTCTTACAAGAAACATTAAGTAACAGTACATTAAGAGACATGACAACAGGAATAAAAACGCCTCTGGCTCATCAACATTGTTTCTTTTGATATTATACGTTGTTTCAGAAAGACCTAAATAAATTATCATTTTCCTCATAACCAGTTGGTAGCAAGAGCCCAAAATGGCGTGGGGTCGGAGCGCAGTAAAGCAAGTAGCAAATGTAAAGCACAATGACGTTTCATCTATAAACTGACTTTTCAGCTGAAAAATGTTTAAAATAGTGTAAAAAACAAAGAATAATTACTTATAACCAACGTAGATCACAGTTGGAAAAGGGTAAAAAAATTTGCAGCCTGACCCGACCCTGACCCGGAAAAATCAGCTCAAAATTATAAATCAAAACTAAATTTATAATTTGTAACGTATATTCTACTTTAACTTTCCTTTTGAGTTTCTTTTTTACGCTTTCCAACCGTAGGCTAAAGAAGCGTATGTGCTCCAGCTTTGTCCGTCTGTCTGCACGATAACTCGCGTAAAAATGGTTCGATTTTGATGAAATTTTAGTATGTGGTAGGGAACTACCTGGGACGAACCTTATTGAAAATGGACGAAATGGGGTCAAAGCTCAGGACATAAGAGCGGGATCCATTCCATTGCTCTTATGCATTCTAACTTGCATAAAAATGCTTCGATTGCGACGAAATTTTAGCATGTGGTAAGGGACCACCTGGGGACAAACCCTATTGAAAATAGGCGAAGTGGGGTCAAATGTCACGGAATAGGAGCGGGATCCATTCCATTGCCCTTATGCGTTATAACTTGCGTAAATATGGTTCGATTTCAATGAAAGTTTAGTATGTCGTAGGGTACCACGTGGGGACGAACCCTATTAAGAATGGGTGAAGTGAGATCAAAGGTCAGGACATTGAAGCAAGATGCATTCCATTGCCCTTATGCGTCATAACTTGCGGAAATATGGTTCGATTTCAATCAAATTTTAGTATGTAGTAGGGGACCACCTGGGAACGAACCCTCTTGAAAATTGGAGAAATGGGGTCCAAGGTCAGGACATAGGATCGGGATATATTCCATCGCTCTTATGTGTTATAACTTACGTAAAAATGCTTCAGTTGAGACAACACTTTATCATGTTGTTCCGGAAGTATACTTTACCGGTTCTGTTGAATATCATCGAAATGGGGTCAAAGGTCAGGTCATAGAAGCGAGATTTATTCTACAGCCATTATCCTCATAACTTGAGTAATGATTTCTGGTATGTTGGAAAGCGTATCATAATCAATGCATTGCACGATTTTACTAATTTGTTGTCTGTAAATTTGAGTTTGTTCTCTTAGACATTTTCAAACCTTAAAGTTATGTCTTTTCCCTCAAACGAGAATAATGTTGGCAACGCACTGAGGTCGGAACAAGGGTGACGTCTGTGTGGCGGTATAAGAATGATAGATAACAAGTTAGTAAAATCATGCGATGCATTGATTATGATACGCTTTCCAAGATACCAGAAATCATTACTCAAGTTATTACTCAAGTTATGAGGATAATGGTTGTGGAATAAATCTCGCTCCTGTGTCCTAACCTTTGACCCCATTTTGATGATATTCAACAGAACCGGTTCAGTATAACTCCGGAAGAACATGATGAAGTTTTGTCGCAATCGAACAATTTTTACGCAAGTTATGACGCATAAGAGCAATGGAATGGATCCCGCTCCTATGTCCTGACCTATGACCCCATTTCGCCCATTTTCAATAGAGTTTGTGCCCAGGTGCTCCCCTACCACATACTAAAATTACATCGAAATCGAACCATTTTTACGCGAGTTATCGTGCGGACGGGCAGACGGACGGACAAAGCTAGAGCATATACACTTCTTCAATCTACGGTTGGAAAGCGCAAACAACTTAGTAAAATCATGCAACGCATTGATTATGATACGCTTTCCAACATACCAGAAAAACTTACTCAATTTATGGGGATAATGGCTGTGGAATGAATCTCGCTCCTCTGTCCTAACCTTTGACCCCATTTCGATGATATTCAGCAGGACCGGTTCAGTATACCTTCGAAAGAACATGATAAAGGTTTGTCGCAATCGAACCATTTTTACGCAAGTTATGGCGCATAAGAGCAATGGAATGGATCCCGCTCCCATGTCCTGACCTTTGACCCCATTTCGCCCATTTTAAATAGGGTTCGTCCCCAGGTGGTCCCCTACCACATACTAAAATTACATCGAAATCGAACCATTTTTACGCGAGTTATCGTGCGGACGGGCAGACAGACGGACAAAGCTAGAACATATACGCTTCTTCAACCTACGGTTGGAAAGCGTAAACAAGTTAGTAAAACCATGCAATGCATTGATTATGATACGCTTTCCAACATACCGGGAATCATTACTCAAGTTATGAGGATAATGGTTGTAGAATAAATCTCGCTTCTATGACCTGGCCTTTGACCCCATTTCGATTATATTCAACATAACCTGTAATGTATACTTCCGGAACAACATGATAAAGTTTTGTCTCAATCGAAGCATTTTTACATAAGTTTTTAACTCATGAGAGCGATGGAATGGATCCCGCTCCTATGTCCTGACCTTTCACCCCATTTCGCCCATTTTCAATAACGTTCGTCTCCAGGTGGTTCCTTACCACATACTAAAATTTCATCGAAATCAAACCATTTTTACGCGAGTTATCGTGCGGACGGACAGATAGACAGACGGACAAAGCTGGAGCATATGCGCTTCTTCAACCTACAGTTGGAAAGCGTAAAAAAGGCAATGTAGCGGTTGTTTAAGAGGTTTGGTGTTATTGATGATTGACGTGCTGATATACTGTGCTTGGATGTTAAATCACTGATACTGTATCGAGTAAGCCAGTAAACCATATATGTGAGTGTGGAGTACAACTCATGCAAGCAAAATAAAAGTATTTTTATGTACTACTTGACCTCTTTCTTGTGAGGTGTATATGTACCTTCTAATATTGCATTGAATTAGCACACTTAACGTAATTACTGACGTAAGGACTAAGTTACAGCGGAAGGAAAATTACGTTATGCACACACACACAGGGTTTAAAATGTCTCTGCACAGTGGGTGTCGTAGGTTACATAGAAATCATACAAATTTATTACGGGAACGTATAATGTCCTCATTTACAGGTTGTGTTGAAACTGTCGTCCATCACATAACCTAACTGTTTTACACATGTTTTCAAACACATCTGCAAGAGTCAAAAAGTTCCTCCGCGGTAATGTTAAGGCTGCCATATTTAATGGTGCTACAATCAAAATTTCTGAATTAAGTTACTTGCTGTATCTTTTATTTCTAATTTTTACTGTTTTCTTGATAACATATTAAGCTTCAGAATATGTTTCACAGCAACACCAATTTTCACCAGCTTCTGATGAGTTGAAAGTATCCAAAATGTGGATGTTGATTTCGCCATTGCCCCTAAGAAGGAAGGGACATTCATGAAATCAACATTCATATTTTGCAAAGTTTTATTTCAAAATATACTTTATTGGCAAAAACATAGGGAATACAGGCGTACCACATATGGAAAAAATAAACAACAAAACAATGAGCGATACTGATGAAATATTACAGGTGAATGTGATACGGCAGTCAACTAAGGATGACAAAATGTTAAAATCGATAATAAGGAGCAATATATGCTTGAGGAAGAGGATGCACAAGCAAAAGTAATGATTAATTAATAAAGCATGTGATGACGTGCAGAGTGAAAGCAGAGCACAAAACAACAGGTAAATATATTTACAAGAACATGGCTGTACAACGCAGTGCACAAAAAGAAGGGAACATGTAAAACACAACAAAATCATATACTACGATAAAGGTACAGAAGTTCCCACAATCCAGGAAACCACACGATATGTGACAAAAACATGATAAGTATTACAGAACATAGTGGAAACTTGGGCAAACTCCCCAAGTGAAACACAAGGATACACAAAATACAAACAGCAAGCCGTGCAGTATTGCATCGGTCCAAAAAACAACGACATGGGACGAGCAAAAAATACATGACGTCAAAGAATGTGAAAATGCAAGACAGAAATAAGGTATAAATTAAAAGATACAACACAATGCAGCAAGAAAAAAACAGAAAGAACAAAGTATCGCAGGGCAATACCTCTCGTATTGCTCCTAGAGAACAAACATACGGTGCGCAACTCAATGAAGGTACAGACAGCAAAAGCAGACACATGAGTGAAGAATAAGTATTAAGGACAGGTGCAATGAAGAAAAAAATACAACACGGTACATGCACACGAATTACACAAAAATTGCAGAAAACCCCTACAATACAAATCATAAGCAGTTACATGACAAACACTTAGTAGACGCTGTGACGAAGCACCAGGAAGAGAGAACACAAAATCTCAACTGATGCATTCAGATCTTCGAAGCTGGAAAAAAACAAAAAATCAGAAAGAAAGATGAATGGAGGATCCAGTGATTTCGAACCAACCGGTCCCCTGCGCCCATGTAGACCGGAAAGAGGCTTGAGATTGAGGGGTGGAAGCAGCGAAGTTCTCCAGGCGTAGTCGAGACACGACGCGATTCCTAAAAATCGACCGTAAGGCCGCGCCAGCAGAGAGGATACTAGGTGTGGTAGCAGGAGAGCGGAGAGATTGATGATAAAGAAAAACGACATGTTTCACAAGTACGAAGAGATAGGCACAGGCATCGGGCAAAATAGCCGGGGGATGTTTGGTAAGCAATAGCCACTCGTACGCTTGAAAAGGGATGTCTCTGGAGCAAATGGTGCCTACAAGACGAAAGGCAGTATTGAGAAGTGGAAGGAGAACGGGACAGTGACAGTAGACATGAGGAACATCACCTTCAACCCTACAAAAGCAGCAGAGAGAAGTAGAAGAAATAGACATGTGAAAGAGAGAAGAAGGAACAGGAAGGCGGCGGTGAAGAAACCGCCAGTGGATGTTTCGCTCTAACGGGGTAGAAAGGGGAGAGAAAGAGGCAGACCAGATAGGCAGCAGAAGAGAAGGAGAAGCATCAGGAAGACCATGCGGAGAAGTGAGGGGCGCACGAAGGATCGCATAGATAGAGGCAGTGGAAAAAGAAGAAATGGGAGCAACAGAGTCCCGAAAGGGAAGGAAGAAAGGAAGAGAGAGGCTCGGTCCAGAGACAGAAATAAGGCCAGTGTCAGAAACCAGAAGTGGGAAGAGGGTACGGAGAGCGGAGCGAAGAAGGTCATACTCCTCTTCCAAGGTGGAAGAAGGGTCAGGGAAAAGAGAAGAGAGGGGTTTCCAGGTCAAATCGGAAGTTAATAAAGCTTCGACAGTGAGAATTCCTGAGCGGAACCAAGAGGGGAAAAGAAAGTATGGTTGATCGGGTGGATGAATCTGAGTGGAAAAGAAAAGAGGTTCTGCAAGCAGGTCTAGGGTGGTAGAGGGAGGAGCGCGGAGTAGCGGGAGAGAATCAAATACCGCTAGAGCGTCGATAAGAAGTGGTGGGAGGCGTTTAGAAGTAGAAGGAGATGAATTCATCCGAAGAAAAAGGAGGAAAGTTTCTGGTACTAGAAATCGATTTAGCTTGATCTCGACTTTAGGAGAATTCGTTTAGTGGGTTAAATAACCACCCCGAATTATAACGTTTTCAGTGTCATGGCGTTGTTCCATTAATGTTACCAATGCTTACAAATCTTATGACGTCACAATCTCGCGTTTGAGAATGTTGGCGCGCGGTCACGCCATCTGTCTTACTACGTCACGCGTTGTGTGTGGATCCTGTTAAAGTTTCATGACGTAACACTCTTGAGAGCAGATGTTCGCGATTCCCATCTGCCTCATTACGTCACGCGTTGTGTGCGTATGTACGTCCGCACGATAACTCGCATAACAATCGTTCGATTTCGATAAAATTTTAGTATCTGGTAGGGGATCACTTGGGAAGGAACCCTATTTAAAGTGAACGAAATGGGGTCAAAGGTCAGTACGTAGGAGCGGGATCCATTCCAGTGCTATTATGCGTCATAACTAACGTAAAAAAGGTTCGATTTCGATGAAATTTTAGATGGGGTAAGGGGCCACCTGGCGACAAACCCTATTGAAAATGGGCGAAATGGGTTCAAAGGTCAGGACATAGAAGCGGAATCACTTCCATCGCCATTATGCGTCATAACTTATGTAAAAATGCTTCGGTTTGGATGAAATGTTAGTATATTGTAGGGGCTTGCCTGGGGACGAATTGTATTGAAAATGGGCGAAATGGGGTCAAAGGTTAGGACACAGGAGCGGGATCTATTCCATAGCTCTTATGCATCATAACTTACGTAAAAACGCTTCGATTGCGACAAAACTTTATCATGTTATTTCGGAGATATACCGAACCGGTTCTTTTGAATGTCATCGAAATGGGATCAAAGCTCAGGGCACAGGACCAAGATTTATTCCACAGCCATTATTCTCATATCTTGAGTGATAACTTGAGTAATGATTTCTGGTATGTTGGAAAGCGTATTATAATCAATGCATTGCATGATTTTACAAACTTGTTGTTTTCAAGAAGCACGTACTTGTTGGACTCGACGCCGTTTTGAATTTCCATAATTTTAAATTCATCCAGTATAACAAATGGGGCATTAATTCCGACACGACATACACCGATAAGCCATCACATTATGACCACTCCCAGCGTAGAGAAATGAGTGCGCCTGGAGACCAACCGATGGCGCAGGTTAAGTTCACAGAGCAGTATATATACAACCCGAGGACCGGCTTTCGGTTAGTAGAGTGTTCGGTGTCAGAATGGGAAAAGCTGCCGATTTATCGGAGTTTGATAAAGGACAAAGTGTGATGGCGCGGCACCTCGGAAATACGATCTCGGAAACGGCATGGCTTGTGAGATGTTCACGTGCCGCTGTAGTGAGTTCGTATCAAAAGTGGTACACAAATGGCCAGACGACGAACCGTTGTCCAGCCGTGTGTCGTGCGCAGCTCCATGAAGCCAGAGGAGAGCGGAGACTTTCGCGCATTGTTCACAGCGACCGCAGGGCCACAGTGCGAGAAATCACCCGCAGCTACAACTGTAGTGATCAGGGCAATGGGTCACACACAGCACACAGTTCAGCGCAGCCTTTTGCGCATGGGCCTGCGTTACCGAAGACCCAGCCGGGTCCTCATACTCACTGCACGTCATCGCCAACAACGCGTGAAATGGGCGCACGAGCATCGAGATTGGACCATGGATTATTGGAAGAAAGTGGCCTGGTCTGACGAATCAAGGTTCCTGGTGCATCACGTAGACGGCCGAGCGCGAAAACGCTGATTAACAATGGAGGCTATGACACCTGAATGGCCTGTTGGGTGGAAACAGGCCATTGGCGGTGGTGTTATGCTGTGGACGATGTTTGCTTGGGATACTTTAGGCCCCATTAACCCAATAGCACAATCGCTGACAGCTGTCAGGTATCTAAACATCGTTGAGGACCAAGCTCACCCATTTATGACAACTGTGTTTCCTGCTGGTGATGACCATTACGAACAGGATAATGCGCCATGACACACTGCCAGAATCGTCTAGGTGTGGTTCGAGGAACATGCTGGTGACTTTTTGTTAATGCCCTGGCCTCCAAATTCGCTTGACATGAACGCAATCGAGCATTTGTGGTTTGACTTGGAAAAACGAATTCGCGCTAAATCAGCACCATTCCAAAATGCACGGGAACTGGAGGACTTGCTGTAGACATTATGGTACCAGATACCCCAGGATACCTATCGCCACCTCATCGAATCGATGGCTCGCTGTTTTGTGGGCTAAAGGAGGTTCTACAGCAGAGGAGAGCGGAAACATCTCAGCACGAAAGCCACAGCATTATGATAACTCGTTCCGAAGACTGGTCCAATGACAACCATTCATTCGACCACACTTTCTTACAGCAGCAAGGGCATACCGATGTATACATTGAAGTAGCAACTTATCCAAAATGTCTACGTATTAACGTGTTGGATCATCCTTACCTTTCAAAACAGCCTCGACTCTAATTTGGAATGGATTCAACGGAGAGCCGATATCCTTCTACAGGCATGTTCAGTTAAGCGTATGTGTGGTCGTCCATCAGTTACCGAATATTCCCTGGAGGAAGATTTCTATTACGAATGGCTTTCTCAATCACAGTCAAAAGGGGTTCAATTGGGTTAATATCCAGGGACTATGGGGGTCATTTTAGCACTTTGAAGTCGCTGTCTTCTTTCTGGAACCATTGTCTCAAATTCTGGAAACATGATGCACATATTCGAGTGTTCCGGGTCCGCAGTGATGTTAAGATACCTCGCAGCATCCGAACGCTATTCCAGCAGTACTAAAGAACTCGATTCCCGCCATGAAAACAGACCCCCAGACCATTACATAGCCTCAATCAGTTTGCACAGTTAATATAAGAAAGGTCGGATCCATCTATTTGTGGTGTTGACTCCACATTCTGACTCGTCCGTTGGCTGCATTAACTGAAAACAGGATTGATTAGATCAGGCAGTCTTTTCCAGTCTTCAAGCGCGCAATTTTTGGTGGTCACCGTTCCGGATATGGAAATGGGTCACGGGTCAGCGGGTCAACGAGTCACCGGGTCGAATATTTCTTGCGGGTCAAACAGGTCGGGTCAGGGTATTTCCTGACCCGATTTCGACCCAGTTTTATTTCCGTTTCATTTTTGAATAGAAAAAAAAATATTTCAAAGAACCCTTCAGAGGTTTTTGAAATAATACTTGAGAGCAACAAAGATCCAGGAACTTTCTGAGAAGGACAAAGAAATGGGATTAAAAATAAACCTTCAGAAGACAAAACTTATGTACTATGCTTTTACAAGGAAATGAAGATTTATGAGTTAATGGGGGAAGGCTGTAGACAACTAATTCCTACATTTACTTTGTACAGCAGATATCAAGCGATGGTCACATTGATGAAAAAAATTATTTTGCTTAAAAAATTTGGTTGGGGAGCTTTTGGAAGACAATACAATTTTTAAGAGCAATGTACCATTATGTCTTAAAAGAAAAGTGCTCAATCAATACATTCTTCCAGTGCTTACGTGTGGTACAGAGACGCGGAGCTTAACAAAAAAAGACATACAAAGACTGCAGACAACTGAAAGAGGCATGGAGAGATGCATGCGTGGGGTAACCAGGAGAGATAAAAACAGGAACTTGTTGATAAAGAAAATGACAAAAGTGGAAGACATCGTGATCAGAGTAAAATCCCTGAAATGGCAATGGGCTGGACATATTACCAGAAGGACAGACCACTGATGGACAACCGAAATTTTAGACTGGATTCCAAGGGACAGGAAAAGACTCCGAAAAAGACCTCGTGGGAGATGGATGGACGGAGGAGACTGGCCAAAAACAGCCCGTTGTGGAAGAAATTTCAGGGAGACCTTCATCCAGCAGTGGATTGACAATGATTGACGATGATGATATATTCGACTTTATAGCTCAAGGCAGGACCGGGTCGGGTTCAAACATTTTGACCCGTTTCCAATTCTGGTCTGTTCACTTTGTCAATTTTGTCTATTCCAAGCAGAAACGATTGGTACACGACGAAGGCGTCTGATGTTATAATCTATTCGCGCCAACGTGCAGCAGGCTGTGAATGCTGAAATTCTTCTGTCAATACCGCTGTTGTACTGGGCGGTTACGTGATGCAATGCTGATCGTCTGTCACCTTGTTCAATCCTCCCCAGTCCCCGTTGCCCTGTAACATCAACCAGTCATTTCCGCCCAGAGGAAGACCATTTACTTCTTGTTTTGTTGTTTGTGCCCCACTCATTGTACACCCTCGATACAGTTGTTCTTGCATAGCCGAGAAGGTTTGCCATTTCTGAGATGCAGTTAAGATGCAAAATGTGTACATTGTATGCACCTGCCAGTCCAGCGCTCACCGTTTCGTGAATAACTAGTCTTTCCGATATTGCCGCTTTCTATTCTTTGTACATGTTTGAATCATTTCGATTGAGCTGCTTATAAAGCCATCCCAGCGTCATGGTTGCATACGTAAGTGACGATGGCACGTGGGTGATTGCGATTGAATGTTCCCAATAACAGATATGATTTCTTCTATTGGGTTGTCGGAAAAGTCATAACGTATTTTGGCACCCGATGGCGGTTGGGCGGTTTTAGAAGTACTAGAGGCATACGCAGCTCTCTTATCGCTATAGCATTCGACAGGTGCCAGTTCTAGCTGCAGTCTAAAAGGAATAGTGAGCGATTTGGTTGATTTGCGAAGATTTGACATCAAGTTGAAGATGGAAGACCAAACTGTGCATTTTTGACATATTTTACTTGTTTACTTCCGTAAAGGGAAGAACGCGCCTCAAGTTTGTGAAAAGTTGTGTAAAGTGTACGGTGAAAATGCTCTACAAGAACGTCAGTGCCAACGGTGGTTCGCAAAATTCCGCGCTGGTGATTTTGACCTCAACAATGCTCCTCGGTCCGGGAGGCCCACTGAGGATGATGACGACCAAATCAAGGCATTGATCGAGTCAAACTCACGTTACACGACACGAGAGATTGCAGACACATTGCAAATTCATCATTCAAGCGTTCACGACCACCTGAAGAAGCTGGGATACGTAAGCAAGCACGATGTGGGGGTTCCTCAAGAACTTAAAGAAGCTCAATTGACGACGCGTATAAACATCTGCGATATGCTCATTAAACGTGAGGAAAACGATCCTTTTTTGAAGCGACTGATAACTGGTGACAAAAAGTGGATTGTGTACAACAATGAGCTGCGCAAACGGTCTTGATTCCGACGTGCTGCTTCGCCTCAAACGACATCCAAAGCAGACATTCATCAGCGGAAGGTTCTGGTCTCAGTGTGGTGGGATTTTAAAGGCGTCGTGTTTTTCGAGCTCCTACCACAGAACCGAACAATCAATTCAAATGTGTACTGTCGACAATTGGACAGTTTGAACGAATCCATCATCCAGAAAAGTCCAGAGCTCGTTCATCGTAAAGGTGTCGTGTTCCATCACGACAAAGCGAGACCACACACAAGTTTGATCACCCGCTAAAAATTATTGAAGCTTGGGTGGGATGTGTTGCCACATACAGCATACTCGCCTGACCTTGCACTGTCAGACTTCCACTTGTTTTGCTCTCTTTAACAGTCCTTGCATGGTATAACGTTCAATTCAGATGAGGCTGTAAATCAGCACCTTGTACAGTTTTTCACCACGAAAGACAGGTCCTTCTATGAACGAGGCAGTCTGCAGCTCACTGAAAAATGGCAAAAGGTTATCGAACAAAACAGGCATTATATCATTGATTGATCTTTATTCTTTCTGTCAATAAATGACCTTTGCAAAACATGGCTAAAATACGTCATGACTTTTCCGACAATCAAATATTTCAAGAGTAAGTACAGAATATCTTAAAAATCTTTCGGCTGTCGAAGCGATATATCGTATAAGTGAACCTTAGAAAACAGCAACAATCCTCCTCAGTTCAGTGCTTACGTTCGAAGCAGACACGTGCCCCTTAACTAAAAAAGTTGTACAAAGACTACAGACCACTAAAAAAAGCGTGGAGAGATGCATACTTGGTGTAACTAGAAAAGATAAGAAGAGGAACTCGTGGATAAGGAAAATGACTAAAGTAGAAGACATCATGATCAAAATAAAATCCCTGAAATGGCAATGGTTTTGGTTATAGTAACTGTGGGTACCAAAGCGGGACTCAGTTTATTGCGATAATGGGATTACAAACCTAGGAGATGTCTATGAATATAGCAGTACAGAAAACATGAAGAGGGCAATACAGGTATATCCCCAATGCAAGACAAAATGGCGAGCAAACATAAAGAGCACATCACCATAGCGCAATGACATCGGTATCAATAGAGGCGGAATCAGTTGGATAACACCAACGCTAGAGAACAGCTCAGCGTGAAAGATAAACAAATAAGGAGTCGGATCATAACATCAGGGATCCGACAGTGTGAAGCAATGCCGGCAAAACATCAGTTTGCACATACAGTAAAAATACGATGCACACAAAGAAGGAATAACATAACGGCATATCATTCGATACGAAGTAACACAAGTACAACATTACGAGCGTATGTACATGGGTATAAGAAAATACCAACCGTGTAGAACATAACGACGGTCAAAATGCAAGGCATACTATAGGAAGACACCAACTACATCATGCGAACAAAGTAAACAATGGTAGGCTAATATAAACAGCGACGAAGGAAAACACTAGTACAACAAGGACATACGATGAGAGCAAAAGAAAAACACAACTCACCATATCAAAATCTGGAAATACTGCAAAACGAGAGTGATAACATGAAGGGAACAGCACACAATTAGCGGAACAGTAGATGAAGAAAAACGTGAAACCAGGAAATTCTAGGCGACCACAAGGTGGAAAACGTCGCGGGAGAGAACGAAAAGTGTTGGGTTAGGAAGGAACGCTAAAGTACATCGGCTTGAGGAAGTAAGGTATCACAAAATCGTTCTCAGCGAAGTCTTTCAATGAGAAGAGACTGCAAGTGTATCGTCTCATGAAAACCTGGTACCTAGGATCTGTGACACTCAGAGAATTGAAAAATGACACATATGCTTTAAATTGCATCACCGCTGCACACAGATCAAGATCAGGTGAATGGAGAAAGTTTTCAGTATAGACACGGGCAGACTGGAAGAGGCATAAGAGTTGCTGTCTGGACAGTGGTCCAGGAACTAGAGGAAACTTATCAATGGTCTGTATAACCTCATCATCTAAGAGAGGATTCACAGGACCAGAACGGAGATGCATACTGTTCGGAGAGTCATCAGGCGGAGAAACATCTGAACAGGAAACATCGGGAACACTAGATGAGGCAGCAGAAGGAGTAACAGAAAGGTGTTTTACCTTTTTCTGTTTCACAGAGCCATTGGAAGTTCCAGTCCGTTTCGAAGATTAAGTTGAAGCAGATTATTCCATTGGCGGATCTAGAAGAACACCTGAAACGGGAGACGAGAACACAAGTTACGCCGAGGAATCAGTATGTACCCGATCAGCATCGATGGACACTGGGACATCAGCTGAGGATGCAGGAAGCAAACGGCAACGGGGTAACAGCAGACATGGTCGTAGTTGGAGATCCAATATGCGAGAGATACAGAAAAGAGCCAATCGGCCTGAGTGCCAGAGCACCACTCGACACATACGAATCAGAACACTCCGCCGGAGACACATAAGTTGTGGCAAGACATCTCTGCTAACACAGAAGGAGGATACACCACCGTATGCTGCGGAAGAGTAGAAAAGGGATCATTGTTCTTGACTGAAAGGTGCGTCTAATGGAGAGGAGATGTCGCGTCAGGCAAAACACTGGAAGAGGGAATAGTAGAAGGACCAATGTTATCAGCACTGGGATGCGAGCTGGAAGAAAGGCCACGGCATATGTGCACACAGGAGGTAGTAGTGTGATCCTGTGTAAGACAGTGAGTACAACAGTGAGTGGCGAGAATCTTGAAACTGTACGTGCGTGAGCCAATTTTAACAATAACTTCTGTAGGACCATCCGCCAAGGCGTTCTCAGTGGGAAAGACGACCAACAACTGACTGCGATGTCCTGTAGCATGTGCAAATCGAGTTCCACGCGTTAGAAAGGCGACGTACATTGCCCGTAATTTTACAAACATGATTGACAAGGAGAGGAAGCTCAGTATCAGGCACTTCCAGTGGAACAGGATGGAACGCGATGTTCACCGGACGCTTGGAAAAAGACGAAGGGATGCGATGAATTGTTCCAACCGAAAGTTTGTGTGCAAGAAAAAAGTCAGTATCCTCCTTGCGCTGGAACTGCACTGAGATACCCCGAGGGGTACGAGAAATTCCGGCGATAGACGCGGATGACACATGTCCTGAGAGAGCCTCCATGTAGCTAGGCAAAGGAGCATTCGGCAAGGCATGAAAGAGCACACCTCTATCCAGGAGATCATGGAACTCACGGCCAATCTGCGAATTCTCATCAATCGTTACCTTCATCTTATGTGGTTTGTGACGTATATTCTAAATTAACTTTCCTTTTTAGTTTCTTTCCCTATGTAAATCTTGAGTTTATTCTGTTATACTTCGCTCTTAACGTGATATCTTTTCTCTCAAACGAATACTGTTGGCAACACAATTGAGGTTGAATGAACGTGACGTATGCCTGTTTTTTTTTGTTTTTTTTTTGTTGGAGGTTTAACGACCACCGTGAGCAACTCAATGGGCTATAAGCAGTCACCCGTCCCTAATTTAGGGTCACTGGTTCCAGGGAAGGGAGAGAGCCAGTGCCGTAAGACAAACACAACATCCATGCCTGACCGGGATTCGAACCCGGACCCCTTACGGACGAATGATCAGTGGCCAACGCCTTTGACCACTGCGCCACCGGGGCGGCTATGCCTGTTTTGATAAGAACGAGAGATAAAAGCGGCGACTAAACTGTTGTAGGGGAGCGATTATTAAGAGCGATTATTGAGAGCGTTGAAAGAGTGCGTTGTAAAGCGAGCGTTGTGTTAAGAGCTTTGAAGCTGTGTGGTGTGTTTAAATATTGATATCGTTCTGTTATGGAAGTTCTACAACCTTGAATAAAGCATCTTTTCCGTAAGTTTGACTTCTGTTGTTTACATGTTTCACGTGGCCGTTAAGGTTTCTTTCATTTAGGAACTATTTCTTAGTATGTTGATATTTTAAATTAACGTAGAAGTACGAAAAGACTTCTACGTCATAGGTTGGATACCTGAATGATAGGTGTTGATTGCGAGTGATCATCAGGTTGAGAAGAAGCTGACGCAGAAGCAGTGCCCGTAGAGGCAAATGACATCCGCGGAAGAAAAGTCTGTGTTGAGCCGGCTGGCACAGAAGGCAGCGAGAGACGCAGCCAAGTAAAGTGAAGGCACCGGAGCAGGAGTACCAGGAATATGGGAAGGCATCGGAGCAGGAGTACCAGGAAGCTGGGAAGGCACCGGAGCAGGAGTACCAGGAAGCTGGGAAGGCACCGGAGCAGACACATCTGAGGAGGCGAGTACGTCGGCTTCCATGGATGTGGGAAGTGCGACGTGACGTGAATCCTCCATGTCCAGAGATGATAAGGATAGACCGGAAACCGCCATGTTGGCAGCCTCCAAACGTAAACAAATGAGCGAACGATATGAAAACGGAGGAATATGAACAAATACAAGGAAGATATCGCCAGAAAAGTAGCTCAAAACGTACACAGTACCTTTAAACAGGCAGGGCACGCAACAGGCGAGTGCAGGAAAAGGTATACCACACTAGAATGCATAAAATGTAGGAGCCACCAAAACAACGTCTGTCAAGAACAAGCAATGGGCTGGACATGTTGCCAGAAGAACGGACCATTAATGGACAACCAAAATTTTAGATTGGATTCCAAGGGACAGGAAAAGAGATAGATGGATGAAATTCGAAAGCATGCGGGAGTGACATGGAGGGGACTGGCACAAGATTGACCGCTGTGGAAGAAACTTACGGAGACCTTCATCCAGCAGTGGAATGATAATGATTGATGATGAGGATGATATATATATATATATATATATGTGTGTGTGTGGTCTTCTTCTGAGTCTTTTTCTGTCCCATGGAATCCAGTCTAACACTTCGGTTGTCCATCGGTGGTCCGTACTTCTGGCAACATGTCCAGCCCATTGCCATTTCAGGGATTTTACTCTGAACATGATGTCTTTTACTCTTTTCATTTTTCTTATTCACGAGCTCCTCTTCTTATCTTTTTTGGTTACATCAAGTAAGCATTTCTCCATGCTCCTTTCAGTTGTCTGCAGTATGTCTTTTTTAGTTAAGATCCACGTCTTTGCTATATATGTAAGAACTGGAAATATGCATTGATGAAACACTCTTCTTTCAAGACATAATGGCATATTGCTTTTGAAAATTGTACTGTTTCTTCCAAAAGTTCTCTCTCTATATATATTATACGTCGATTAATTTCTTCATCAATGTGACCTTTGCTTGATATCTGCTGTCCAATGTAAATATAGAATATCGGTTACCTCAAGCATTCCCCTATCAATCGCAAAATCATCATTCCCTGTAAAAGCATTGTACATCAGTTTTGTCTTCTGAAAGTTAATTTTTAATCCCATTTCTTTACTCTTGTCACGAAGTTCCTGGATCATGCTCTGCAGCTCTGAAGGGGTAGTCGCAATAATTATTACGTCATCAATAAAACTAAGGTGAGTTAAATAATCTTAATTAATCTTTATCCCCTTGTTTTCCCAGTGATGATTTGAAAGACATTTTGCAATGTGAAATTGAAGAGTTTATGAGATATGGTATCACCTTCGTTCACTCTCTTTCCAATTCTTATTGGTGCTGTATCCTCAAATAACTGAACCTTTGCACTTGCATTTTCATAGATGTTACTAATAATACTAATGTATGCATCTTCAGTACCGCAGGATTTTAAAGCCATTGTAACTGCTGATGTTTTCACGGAATCAAAAGCCTTTTCGTAATCAATAAAAGCCATTCACGATTGGTGTTAATATTCCCTCGTACTTTCAATTAGTTCTCTAGGTACGTGAATATGATCTACGGTGCTGTAGCCACTCCTGAATCCAGCTTGTTTTCTTGGTTGAGCCATGTTCAATGTTAGCTTCAAGGGATGTGAAAGAACCATAGTGAAGATTTTATAAACCACTGAAAAGAGGCTGATGGGCCTGTAATTCCAGGCCCATCAAAGTATATATATGTGGACGCAATTATCATAACATAACTAAATTATGAAAAATAATACTTATGCAAAAAATTTAATCAAAGTTTTCATTTATAAACGGAATAAAGTCTTTTATAATAAAATTATTTTATAACTAATTTCGGGTGTAATTAAAAAATAAATACAATTTAACTTGACTTGAATTTTCGTGCATTCTATTTCCTACAGATTCGTCAATAATATTGTGATAATCTGATTCTATAGATATGCTTTTTGGGGGGACTATCCAAAAATCCTTCTATACCTGTTACATGTGCACCAATCGCTTAGATTGACCTCCCCCTCAGAGCTCGATCTTCCCTTCAGATGAACCCTCCCCTCTATAGGGCAACACAAAACATATGCTCTCTCCGCGGACATAACCCGGGGTTACATTGGCTTGGTTCGAGAATCAAGAAAATAGTCGACATTTTTTCCATGACTTTCTGGCCGAAAGACTCGCGGTCTACTTTTGGATTAATAACAGTTGATGTCGCCGTTAAGATGCAAAATTCGAATATATATAAAAATAGCAAGTATATATTCAATATACTTACTATTTTATATATGTTCAAAAAGTATACATGTAGAAAGGTCGTTGCTGCCAGTTCTGTTTTACACTTTACGATTCCTAATTACTAGGGCTGGATTTCTATGATTTTGCATATTGTTTTTTTTTTTTTTTTTTGGCTTTACTAAAACATTGTTAAAGTGTATGCAAATATTTTTCATACAAAACTAAGCTAATTTACACTGAAGAGAAATTAAATTAGAGATACCTGTTTAGTAACGTGTAGCACCACCTTTTGCCCGGATGACGGCGGCGATTCGTCTTAGCATGGACTCGACAAGACACCGGAAGCTTTGGGAAGCCATACGGATCCACGACCCTTGAACAAGCTCCCACAGTTCACAAAGATTTGATGGAGGGGGTCAGAGCCTCGAACATCTCTCTCGATGGCATCCCAGATGTGCTCGATGGGATTGAGGTCAGCTGACCTAGCTGGCCAAGGAAGCGAGGTCACGCCGATGGAGTGTTTATCCAACCATTCGGATACAATTCGGGAGCGATGGTATGGTGCATTGTCTTATTGCAGGATGAGGTCCCCAGTGGGATGTTGAAGATGCACAAACAAGAGAGCAAATGGTCGTCCAGGATATCCCGGTAACGTTGACCTGTGAGGGACGATGTCACACGTACCAGCGGTCCCATTTCAGTCCACATAAACAGTCCCCAGACGAGAATGCCACCCCCACCAGCTTGAAGAGTACCCTGCTGACAAGAAGGATCCATCGCTTCATGTGGTTTACGCCGTACTCGTATCCTGCCATCAGCATGTACCAACGTGAATCTCGACTCATCAGCCCAGGCAACATTTTCCCACATGTTTAGGGTCCAGTGGCGACGTTCCCGCGGTCATGCTAATCTTTGCACCCTGTGATGTGCGGTCAGCAGCGGTACCCTCGTGGGACGATGGCTTCTCTACCCCATAGCGAGGAGATGGTTCTGGATGGTGTGGCTGCTTACACGTTTTTGTGCACCACCCTTAAATTGCCGAGTGATTTCTTGCACTGTGGCCCGTCTATCCGCTGTTACAATGCGAGCTAGCGGACGATGACCCCGCTCATCCACACGCTGTTGCCCACGGCAGTTGGCCCTTGCAGGGATGGTTTTACCGGATTCGATGTACTAACGGTGCACCCGTGACACAGTGGCTCGTGAAAATCCCAGTGCCTGCACGACTTCCGGGATGGAGTGACCCATTCGTTGGGCCCCGACAATTTGCCCACGATCAAATACGCTTAGATCCTTCGTCTTACCCATACTGCGTCTGACTCTTACTGATTCCCGTCGCAGCACTCCTTACATTGTCGGATCGCTGCATACGTCATGTCGTTTCCGTTTACAGGGCCACCCACAGCGCCACATTTGCATAACGCCAGCTGTCTTTAATTCAATTGCTCTTCAGTGTAAGTACCATTGTTAAGGCTTGTTTTTGCATTTTTTCGTGATTTTTAAGCTATATGGTATTGTTTCAGGTTTTTTGGGCACTATTCCTTTTCATCCTGGGGTCAAACAATTAAAACAAACTTAAATAAATTACAGGTACTACAAAATAAATACATTAGATTAATAAACCTACTTTCAAAACGAAGTACTGCTATGACAACACACATACATCCATATTTACACCCTCCAGTTCATCCTAATGATTTCCGAATCTTAACAGTCGATCAACTTTTCCATTACAACCTAGGTAAAATTATGTTTCAAAGGCTCAAGATTAATCTACATGTAGACTTAATTGTAATTAACTGCAACAGTCATAACTACCAAACAAGAAACAGATTACCACTTCGCCCAATACAGCCTAAAACCCAGCTATTAAAACAAAGCTTGAATTACTCTGGACCGGATTATTAGAATTCACTACCTGTACACTTAACAAATATCAATGACCAAAATCTCTTTAAAAAAACACTTACTGAATTAGAAAATAAAAGATACTTTCCCTAATTAAATCCAAACACCAATACTAATTAATTACTAAAAACACAAAGTCATTTCTACATTTATTATTCTGAATTGGATTCATCTACTAGGGCCAAACTCGCTTGTCCTACAATTTGAGGGAACGAAGGGTGTGTCAGGACTATTAAGAGGCCTTTTCCCTTGTTCCCTTTGCTGTTCAATTAATAGCCTTTGCATGCATAATTTATTGTAACTTAATATTGTCATGTAACAGCATAAATAAATAAAATTATTGTTATTATTATTTAAAGCTTTTTATTTTTATTTTTGAGTCATTATTTTGCATACTTTAGTATTTTTAATAAAAAGGGCATTTTTGGATGAATTTCCCTGAAATCCCACTTTTTCTTGAAATCCGGAAGACTGAGAAATAAAATGGGGCTGGGGAGGGGAGTGTGCTCGTGTCTAGAACATCTGTACATGTGTCGTAGCAAATGGCGGCACCACGACGCGATGGCGGTAAAGCACTTCCCGCCCTCTCCTGTCTCTTTCTTCCAGCCGGTTATGAGCTGCTTTCCCATTAAGAGTTCAGCCATTGGCAGTATGTCGGAAGGCGAGGTTTGGTGCGAAGGAAGTTGGGGGACGAACACTTCAGTGTTCGAGCTCTCGGCGCAGAAAGGGTAAAACCGCCGATACAGGTTTGTTTCACTGTATAACCCTACCTTCCTCTTCCCCCTCTCCACTTGCGTAACATGTCTGTAAACGAACCCATCCAAACTAGTCTGAACAAACTTTCAATTACATTTTCTGACAGTTCCTGTACCAAACTTCCAACTTAGCACAGGAATTGTAAGAAAATGAAAATTGCATTTTTATTTCTTTTTCTTGTTTTCTTTTATAGGGCACATTTTTTGGTTAACAACAACAGCAAAAGACTACGTTTAGTACAGAAGCTGTAAAAGTTAAATTGTATTTTTAATTTTTTTTTATGGGTTTTATGTAACCGGGGCTTCTATATTTATCAGAAGCGAGATTCTGTAGCCATTTTTAGAGATAGTGAATTGTCATCTCTTTTTTTTTTCTTTTTTTAATTTTGTTTCCTACTATCGCAGTGGAGCAAGTCCTATGGCAAGGACTTGTAACGTATACTCTCGCTTCACTTTCCTTTTGATTTTTACTATCTCTGGTTATTTTATTTTCCTATGTAAATTATCTTCTTACTGAAAGAGATGTTATTTCACCCGCTGAATGAGATCTGGCAATGAGTGTAAGTCATGACGTGGTGGTAGCCAGTATAAATAGGCGTGTTCAACGATACGTAGGGAGAGCGTTTGTTTATGTGGGAGAGCTTTTTGTTGATGTGCGTAGGGAGAGCTTCGTTCTATGTGATTAGGTTTTTTCTTCGTTATTGTGATACGATTAGTGTGTGTGTGTTGGATGATTCAAGAGTTTATCTAATAAAAGAGTTTTAAGTAAAAAAAAAAAAACAACCTAATCACATAGAACGAAGCTCTCCCTACGCACATCAACAAAAAGCTCTCCCACATAAACAAACGCTATCCCTACGTATCGTTGAACACGCCTATTTATACTGGATACCACCACGTCATGACTTACACTCATTGCCAGATTTCATTCAGCCGGTGAAATAACATCTCGTTCAGTAAGAAGATAATTTACATAGGAAAATAAAATAACCAGAGATAGTAAAAATCAAAAGGAAAGTGAATCGAGAGTATACGTTACACACTGCGATAGTAGGAACGCGTGGCAGGAATACTGTAACCGGCGCTTCCATATTTATCAGAAGCGAGATTCTGTAGTCATTTTTAGAGATAGTGAATTGTAGTCATTTTCTTTCATTTCCCGCCGTTTGGATGGGAATCGCAGCAACAGGCAAAGTACACTGCCGGACAATTGCTAAGGACGGATGACAATAGCAACGATAGCAACCATAAAATGGAAGGCAGGAAAATGTGGAAATTAGCATAAGTGCGGGATACAGTAAGACGTGTTGTGCATATGCAAATTTTGGATTGCCGAACTTGTTCGTGACGTCATAGCGCTGATAAGAGATATAAAGGATTTGACGCGTATTGACCGTTGTTGTTCAAACGCAAATTTGAAAGGGAAAGAATCAATTGACGAACTTGCAAGTTTCAGTATGTCTTCCCGACATCACCTAGATGATTTTACGCGTGGCCTTATTATTGGAAAGATTGAAGAAGGGCGAAAAATAACAGATGTTGCCAGGGAGTTCGACGTCAGCCACAGTGTTGTTTCAAGGCTTTGGAAATCATTTCAAACAAATGGAGAGTGTAGCAAATGTCACGGGGGAGGTCGTGTTCGCAGTACGACACCTGCAGAAGATCGGTACATAGTGCTATCAACAAAAAGACACCGGCGCAGCACAGCTAGTGAGGTGTCTTTTTGTAGAAAAGACTTTTGTAGAAAAGAAGATCGGTACCTCACTAGCTGTGCTACCTCACTAGCACAGCTAGTGAGGTAGCACAGCTAGTGTGGCTGCTACTGGCAAGCGGATCTCCCGAAAAACTGTCACCAGACGTTTGCATGAAGGAGGACTATACGCCCGCCGTCCTGTTGTGTGCATCCCATTGACCAGACGTCACCGTACCGCCCGTTTGCAATGGTGCCATCAACATCGCAATTGGACTGATAACGACTGGTCTGCTGTCCTCTTCTCAGATGAGAGTAGATACAGTCTATCGTCTGATTGTCGACGACAACTGATCTGGCGTGATAGTGGTACTGTATATTGTCCAGCAAACATACAGGAAAGGGACCGATATCCGACATGTAGTGTCATGGTATGGGCTGGCATCATGAACAATGGCCGCACGTCCCTCTATGTGCTTCCAACTGGGACTATGACTGGCCAACGATACATTAACGATGTTCTGCTACCTCATGTTCGCATGTTCCGTGATGCTGTCGGTGATAGATTCATTTTCATGGACGACAACGCAACATGTCATCAAACAGTCGCTGTCCAGGAGTGTCTTGAGAGCGAGGATATTAAACGCCCCGTATGGCCAGCACGTTCTCCAGATCTGAATCCCATTGAAAATGTGTGGGATGCTTTGGGGAGGAGTCTTGCTGGTCGCCAATGCCCTCCAATAAACAAGTACACCCTCATCCGTGCACTGACAGAGGAATGGGATAAATTACCCCAACAGCTGCTTGATAATGTTGTGCAAAGCATGACACGACGTGTGGAATCTTGCATCGCTCTCCATGGTGGCCATATCCCGTATTGACATCTTACGCCGGAACGCCTGCGGACGGTAATTGCATTTTTTTCACGTTTACGTATTCTGCACAAAATGGCCTGTTTGTCCCTTGAACACGTTCCAAAGCCTTCTGGATTTCAGAGCACAATAAATTGTCTTTCTTGTAATGTCCTGGCATTCTGACATTATTTTATTTCACTTGGCATCCAACCACACTTGCTTTTTTATGCGCTATACAGCGGTTTATGATCCGTCCTTAGCAATTGTCCAGCAGTGTATTTCCTTTCCCACTCGTCGCAGCAGAGGTTGCCGCTAAGCAATTAAGAACATAAGAGTTTTTGAGAGTGAAGGCGCGGCAGCGCTTTCTTGGAAGAAGTCGGACGAGGGGACAGTTTTGGGAGGAGGTTTCTCTCTCCGGGCAAGAGAGGGGAGACTGGGTGGCGAAAAGTCGAAGGAGGAGCAGAATATTTTTAGGAGGCTCTGAAAACCTCGAGGGTTTTGTCGGAACGGATGAAGAAAGAGGTTTGGATGGCAGGGGAGAGATAAGCAGCAGAATTCGGCGAGTAGGACACCGAGGGACAACTAAAATAATTAAACCACCAAAATGACGGACAAAAGCTTGGTGACACATCCCCGCAATATCTGAATGAAATTCTTCCTCACTGCACGAAAAGGTTTTAACTAGAGTTGCTTTTTAATACCTTGTGTTTTATTTATCTGCCCCAATCGGGAGAATTACGGTTGAACTTATTGCAGAGCAAACATCAAACGAACCCTCCACACAGGGCGCTGTAATAGAACTCAGCATCAAGCCCTGTAATAGTTATAGGACCTGTTTTGGGACAATAAATCTTTAGTTTGGCACAGAAACAATTAAGTTGTATTTCTTGTTCATTCTTTGTTTTGTTCTATAGGTCATGAGTTGGTTGGTAAAATAAAGAATTTTAGTTGACAGAGCAACAGTCAATAGATTAAATTACATTTTTTAGATTCTCTTGTTTTGTGTTTAATGCACCTTTTCTTCATTTTTTAATTAATTAGTTTTACAAGAAAGCGAAGAAAAAATATATATTTGCATTTGTTAAGCATTTTTTTTTGTTTTGTTTTATAGGACATTTTTTTTTAGTTTTTGGGTCATAAATGCATTTTCAGAAGTCTCTAGCAGTTTTTAAGTCTTAAAAATCTAGCCCTACTAATTACTATTTATTAAACTATTTCCAAATCGTTGCGGCGCCATTATAATTAAAGCATATGGAAGCGACCACAAGGGCTGTACCCTAGTTACGGCCCTGTTTGAATACACAAAATATTTCTTCTGTGCATATACAGGGCCACCGATGAATTCTACCTTTAAACTGCCACCCTTGTGTGACGTACTGCAGAGGTAAAGCACGTTTCAAGACGACAAAACTGGGAGAGCAACTTGCTCCGGAGTGAGGTGGAGCAGGTTCGATCCCCGTCACGGACAAACTTGTGTTTTCACACCCGCCTTCCTCCCACTGCTCACGGGTTACAAGCTTATGATGAGCAATTCGGAGTGTCTTGCAACGGACACGCCGAATTGCCCACCTTATCTTCTTAAGCATTTTTTGATGGGTTCTCCTCAAAGAAGGTTTATGGAATGGGTGAAGTAACAGCCACCTATGCACCTACTTCCCTGAAAAAGAAAATGATGCCGTTAGTGAAGTGTGGTCAGCTGCCGAAAATCAAGGGCAGACTCTGATTTATTGCATCAAACGAGTGGTGTGCGTATATCCGGTCAAATATCGAAGGTTACTGAACGGAGGGGAAGGATCTACTCATTTGGTTCCCTTTACGACATGACCAAATGACATTAGCTGAAATTCTACGTCCTACATATCCATATAAGCCCTACTCTATCAGAAAATGGCATTTCCTGTCTCACATTTCGAATTCTAAAACCTCTAATTATTCAACGCCTTCGGTAGTCACTATCTCTCTCAGGGACAGCTTGCTGTGTGAGCTTTTTCTTCTTTTTTTTTTTGATCGAGAGTTTAACTACCACCGTGATCAACTCAATGGGTTATAAGCAGTCGCCCGTCCCTAATTTAGGGCCACTGACTTCAGGGAAGGGAGAGAGCCAATGCTGTAATACACAACATCCATGCCTCACTGGGATTCGAACCCGGACCCATGTCGGACGAATGCTCAAAAGCCATCGCTTAGACCACTGCGCCACCTGGGCGGCTTTTTTTTTCGTTCACCAGGTTTTGTTCATTTTAAAGCATTTTTTCGTTCACCAGGTTTTGTTTATTTTAAAGCATTTTTTCGTTCACCAGGTTTTGTTCATTTTAAAGCATTTTTTCGTTCACCAGGTTTTGTTCATTTTAAAGCATTTTTTCGTTCACCAGGTTTTGTTCATTTTAAAGCATTTTTTCGTTCACCAGGTTTTGTTTATTTTAAAGCATTTTTTCGTTCACCAGGTTTTGTTCATTTTAAAGCATTTTTTCGTTCACCAGGTTTTGTTCATTTTAAAGCATCCTGAAATGGGTAAAACTCTGCTGGATGTTCATAAAAAAAAATTTTATATGCGAATTTAAAGATCGTAATCGGTTCTAGTCATTAGGAAATCCTTTTTCCAATCTTTTTGATAAATGAAGATGTGAAAACAGAAATTTGTCCGGGACGGAATTCCTTACTCAGGAGTAAGTTGCTCTCCCAACTCAGCTACACGGACGGAATATATCGCTGCAGATCTTTTGTCTTGACACGTGCTTTACCTCTGTAGTACCTCCCGTCTTTTCCACTCTTAATTTTTTTTTTTTTTTTTTGTAAGCGAAGAACGAACTTTTATTAATTCTAGACGATATGTGGAACAAACATCAGGCATTGTTCGAAGAACCCAACGGACAGTATATCCATTTTTACGTTCCGGCGCTAGTGTGAAAACACAAGTTTGCCCGTGATGGGAATTGAACCCTTTATCTCCGGATTAAGTTGCTCTCCCAACTAAGCTACACGGACGGAACGCATCGCTGCAGATTTGTCGTCTTGACTCTTTCTTATCTTTTGTAGTACGCCACAAAGAACAATAGGAGACATTGAGCGATAAACATAAACGATGGGATCTGAGAAACAAGTGCAGTCAGTTAAAAAAATTAAAAGTGACAAACACGAAATTTAGAGAAAGATGTTTTTTTTTCGATTGGAGGTTTAACGACCACCGTGAGCAACTCAATGGGCTATAAGCAGTCGCCCGTCCCTAATTTAGGGGCACTGGTTCCAGGGAAGGGAGAGAGCCAGAGAAGGGAGAGATGTTGTTCTATTGGCCAGACAAACACAACATCCATGCCTCACCGGGATTCGAACCCGGACCCCGTTCGGACGAATGATCAGCGGCCATCGCTTAGACCACTGCGCCACCGGAGCGGCAGAAAGATGTTGTTCTATTGGCCAGGAAAATACCAAGCATGGCGTTATTACCGGTGGAGTTATTCTTGAAAAAGCCAAGCAGTTTGGAAAAGAATACTAAATTCAAGAATTCAGCTAGAGTAAAGGTTCGCTACGGATTGTCATACGGCACGGTAAAACAGCCGAAACCTTTGAAAGTTCAGTGGATGAGGCAAGAAAAAGAAAGTTAGAAATCTCATTTGGATATTAATGAAAGATGTGTATACAACACGGGTGAATCTGGTTTGTTTCATAGAATGATACCCGATAAATTGTTATTAAACAAAAGCGAGAAACCGATGAAAGATAGAATAACAACGATTCATAGTCTAATAAAGACGGTACTAATTTAGGGCCACTGGTTCCAGGGAAGGGAGAGAGCCAGCACCGTAAGACACCACAACATTCATGCCTCACCGGGGGGATTCGAACCCGGACCCATCTCGGACGAATGATCAGAAGACCACTGTGCAACCTGCCCGACAAGAATTTTCTTCACGAACTGTACTTAGTCATTGTATTTTTATTCTCTACGTTCCCAGAATTAGCGATCCGATAAATAAGAAAGTATGTTAGTTTTATTTCTTCTTTATACCGTCATTCAATTACGGTATTTTTCGAAATGTTAAACGCAGTCTTATTTTTAGAGAAAAGTTTATGAAAATATAAACTGACACTCTCAAGATTTTTATTGAGAAAAAAACTACAATTTTATGCGTAAAGACAGCAGCTTATGAATAATCGAATCCTTGCGGTTTGCGAAATTAGTAAGGAACGATACCACTTACGAAAACAACGCAGGAAGATGCCACTCCTGCCGCCCCGGTGGCGCAGTGGTCTAAGCGATGGCCTCTGATCATTCGTCCGAACGGGGTCCGGGTTCGAATCCCGGTGAGGCATGGATGTTGTGTTTGGCTTACGGCACTGGCTCTCTCCCTTCCCTGGAACCAGTGACCCTGAATTAGGGACGGGCGACTGCTTATAGCCCATTGAGTAGCTCACGGTGGTCGTTCAACCTCAAAAAAAAAAAAAAAAAAAAAAGAAGACGCCACTCCGTCCGTCACCAATGGCGTATATGCGCTGTAGGATTTGTCCGTGACGTCACACCTTCATACAGCCAACGACCTTATAACGTAACACTTCTTCGTGTGCGACATTGGTGTCTAAAACCATGACTAAGGAAATGTTGAACAAAATGAGAATACGATGCAATAGTTGCACGGTTTTACGGCCAGATGAAACATATACAGAAGTCAAACTTATATTTAACCTTTTGTTGGTCCAGCACAGTATGGAAGACCCTGGGTTCGACTCCCGGTGGCGGCCAATAAGAATTTTTCCGTGACTCACTTATAAACGTGGAAAGAGCGAAGATCTTTGTTTGATGTTCCTGGTCCACGTTAAATGTCTGTATTAATTATAGCACAGCGAGTTTTACACTTAATACGTTAATTAATACGTTAATTATGATAATACGTTAATTATGATAATACGTTAATTATCTGTCGTACAGTATAATCTAGCTTAACAACGATCAAACATCTCCTCACACACACACACACACACACTAAGCAACTGCTGTATCGTCCTTTTTATCTAACGTTCTTATCACATTCATACGTCACTCTCTCTGACCTCAAATGTGTTGCCAACCTCATTCAGGCGAGAGAGAAGATATCACGTTAAGTTTGGAAAGTGCAAAAGAGAACAAACTCAAATTTACATAGGAAAAATAACTAAAAATGAAATTTAAATTAGAATATACGTCACAACCTCTGTTATTGGTTCGGATGTTCATCCTCACAGTATGACTTATGTGTCAAAATAAGGTGGGCTTGGTCGAAGCCTATTGGCATTCTGTGGCGTACTAACAATTCCTGGAATTGTTTTTCTTCTTTCAATCTAAAGCTGACAAGATCCGTTCGAAAAAAAAAAAAAATATCGTCAAAGAAGCGAACTGGCAAACCTCTGCACATAACTGGCGAACAGCAAAGAAGCGAGACTGTTGGATATGGCGCCATCTTCCGAAGTAAACTGCAAATAACAGTACTTTTCCCTAGTTAGGAGTGCGCGTCTCATGAAGGGATTTTTTCCAAAAAATTCTTCAGAATTACAACTCCACAATATTTATGTTACCATGAATGAATAAGATTTTTGCGTTTGTCTACGAGAGTTCTGCCTAAACCGAAGAATTTGCAGCAGCAATAATGCAGCTCTAGTTTGCTGGTGGGCGTCTTTAGGGTCTGTTGTTATGTTTCATCTTGAGATGCGGTTCTTTCTCTTCCTTTTCTATTACTCTGCTTTTTAAAAGAAATATGATTGCCACTTTATGTCCGTTTCAGATTGCTATGTATAGCATATGACTAAACTGTATTTTACATCATTAACTCACGAACACACAGGTATGCACACGGGCAAAAATACACATGTTTAGTATGATAGCAGGCCTGGCTCATAAAAAAAAACATGTACTCGTAGTTAAAAATATACAAACATAAAAGTATAGTATATATATAGTCCATTCAACGAAGGCCGGAAATGTGCAAACATAAGAAATAAATATGAAAGTTTTGAAACTTGGCACACTTGTTTATAGGTATCTAGTGAAGATTATATCAAAAGTCCTGACGAATCAGAGGTGAACTCTAGCCGCCATCTTGAAAAATAGGTACTTTTTTTGGCTTTTCGTAAATATCTCGAAAACGGTTGGTCGCAGCCAAAAAATACTATTTACAAAATTGAAGTTTACAAAATTTCCTACAAAAAAAGGTCCTATTCACTTTTTTTGTATCTGTAATAGTTCCTGAGATAATAGGTTGTCAATGTTGTACTGTTTCGCTGATGGCTACGTTATTACTACGGGTTTTCATTCAAATAAGCTAGTGATAACGTAGCGATTAGCGAAACAGTACAACATTGACACCCGATTATCTCAGAAACTATTAGAGATACAAAAAAAGTGAAGAGATCCTTTTTTGTAGAAAAGTTTATAATCTTCAATTTTGTAATTAGTATTTTTGGGCTCGGACCAACCGGTTTTGAGATATTTACGAAAAACCGAAGAAACGTACTTATTTTTTAATATGGTGGCTAGAGCTCCCCCGGATTCGCCAGGACTTTTGATATAATCTTCACTAGATACCTATAAACAAGTGTGCCAAGTTTCAAAACTTTCCGTTTTATTTCATCTGAAAACCCTATTTTGACCGGACTAAGATACAAGAACTCACGATACAATAACGTAGAAAAAGTGCAGAAGAACGTCAATTACTGTAAGATAAAGCGATAACATTTTTGACTCATTTAACGGATTTTATAGCAGCTTACATGCATATACACAGTCGTATCAGAATAATATGATATCTAGTAATGGGAATATCCACCCTCGGCCCGGATAACAGCAGCGAGACGGCGTGGCATGGACGCAATGAGCCCCTGAAAGGTTGCCCGAAGCACACGTGCCCATTCGGACTGCAGCAGAGCACGTAGGTCCCGGAGATGACGTGGTTGTGTGCCGGCACGTCGAACCTGTCGATCAGAATAGTCCCACAAGTGCTCTATGGGATTGAGGTCGGGCGGTTTCTACGGCCAAGAGAGAACAGAGACATCGCTGTCGTGTTCCTGGAACCAGTCATGTATCCCCTTAGCGACGTGGCATGACGCATTTTCCTGTTGGTAGACACCATCACCACAAGGGTAACATCGAACATGAAGGGATGCATGTGGTCGACGAGAATGGACAGGAAGCCATTGGCGTTCAGGGAACAAACCAGTGGTACCAGCAGTCGCAGGTCATACCAGGAAAACATCCCCCAGACTTGCAGACTGCCACAGCCGGCCTGTACTTGACCGACAAGCGTGTCTGGGTGTTCTTGGTGTCTGACACCGTATCCGCCACTGTCCGTCACTTCCGTGGAGTAGAAACCTGGATTCATCGGAGAAGGTAACCTTTATTCACTCTTCAACTGTTTAACGACGGTAGTCTCATGCAAATTACAGCCGTCGTTGCCGATGGACCTGGGTTAACATGTGCGCCTTGTTGAGTCCGGAAACCCAAGAACAACAGGGTTCGCCCTTCTGTTATCGGGGACACGTACCTGGGTGTCGCAGTGTTCATTTGCGTGGTCAATTGCTGCGCAGTTGCGCGTCGATTGCCCTTTACCAGTCGACTGGGGCGACGTTCTCCTCTGAAGTCAATGGCCTTTGGGGGCTCCACAGTTATGACGTTGGGAGGTACTCGGTGTGCCAGCGGTCTATTCTTGGCACACCCGTACTACAGCACCTCGCGAACATCCCACGAAGTCTGGTGTTTTTGAGATGCTTCCACTCTTTGCGCGGTAGTCGACTATCATTCTGTTTTGAACGTCCGTCAAATCACTACCTTTGCCCATTGTGGGCACGTTACGCTCTATGGCTCATCTGTCCTGGCCGGCCGCTTATGTCTTCGTGTGGTCGACCTTGTCACGTGCACTCTGTCACGCACCTGGGCGGGTACACCGTGATTCCGGGGTTGGTCATATTATTCTGATACGATCGTGTATGTACATTCTTGGCAATAATAATGACCTTCGGTATATAAGACGCAGGACGATTTTGACACCAGATTTTTTGGAAAATATATGTGTCTTATATTCCGAAAAATAGAGTAATCTTCCTACCTTGATTTTATGTGACCCTCTTTAAACCACCGCTAATCTCCAGTTTATTATGATGAACAAAATATGACTGTTTAGCGAGGTTCGACTTTGTGTGTGTGTGAACTGTAAAAGTGAATTTAGAAAACAGCGAAACTTATGTAAGTATGTATTGAATCTGCACTCAGATAATAGTTCGTTTCCTAGCGCTGCACAAAGGAAGAAAAGGGAAATGATTACATGATGCTTGCAGTTTGTTATTTACCGCTCAGTTTCAAAGAGGCTTTTTAAAATACCGTTAAATATTTGTAAGACCGACAGAAAAATGCAAAAAGCACAGCAAAGTACCAAATAGAAATTGCTAAGCTGCAAAGTGACTCACGCAAGATTAATTTTTCATTTATTGGGAATCAATTTGGCTTTACATCGAAACTCGGGAAGCAGTATGCACTTCAAACGTCCATTGAGCTCATTCATAATTCCTTAGATAACAGAGGAACTAATTTACTTGTTTTCCCAAACGCTGAAAAAGCTTTCAGCCTAATACGTCGAGCACCGTGTCCTTTCATAAACTGCACTTAACTGTTTTCTGTGAAAAATGCGCAAAACTGGCTTGGTGTCTATATCTGTGCAAGGGAATTTGCCGTATAGACGAGAATTTCAGTTCACGGGAGCAAGATAATGGGAAATGCGGTTTCCCCAGGTCTCTTGATATGGCAAGTAATTCTTTCATTTCTAAGTGAGATGGAAATCTCTTTTAATGTTGTAATCACTAAAACAAGAGTGGGGTACCGTCGAAGTACTTTCGAGATGAACACTTCTTTCAATATAAAAAAATATGGAATTTAGAATGTTCGAAGTTACGCAGAAACTGGGAATTTCAAAGTAAATATTTACGACAGACCTCCAGCCCTGAGTGTTTTTTGTGGAATACGCTTTTAAGGAAACTCTTAGTTTGCTTGAAAGCGCATAGTTTCGAGGAAACTCAAGATACAAATGATTATCTGCAATACATTCGGAAGCAGGCTATTCACACTGAAGTTTCAATAATATTTAATTGGCTCCTTAAAGATAAACAGAAATAACAGAATATGGAGAAATAGAAAATAGAGAGATGTAAAGGAGAGATGCAGATGAGTTAGAACAGTGAGAGAAAGAGAGAACCGAAAGTGGAGAGGTGAGAAGAAAGACAGATCAGAGAGAAAGAAGGGGAAAAAGAGAAAACACAGATTGGAGAGAAATGAGAGGGAAAATGAACAGGAGCTAGGAAAGAGACATCAGAGGCAGAACAAGGAGAGAGAAAGCAGAAATGTGTGAGATAGAAAGAAGAGGAAGCGTGAACAGGGGCGTGAAGAAAGAGAGATTAGATAGATACAGAGAGAGAGAGAGAGAGAGAGAGAGAGAGAGAGAGAGAGAGAGAGAAGAAAGCCAAGTTAGAGCGATAAAGAGTAAATAGAAAATGGGAGAGAAAGAAATGAGAGAGTGAACGGGGGCGAGAAGTAAGACAGATCAGAGAGAGAGAGAGAGAGAGAGAGAGACAGAGAGAGAGAGAGAGAGAGAGAGAGAGAGAGAGAGAGAGAGATGGGGAACAAGAATAAGGCTAAGAAGGGAAGTGAGAGATACGGAGGAGAAATAATTAAAACTAGAAGAAAGATAAGAGAGAGAAAAGAGGAGGTAATACAAAAAAGGGAGAGAACTCAAAGACGACATAGAAGAGAGAACAGGGAAAAAAGAAGAAAGACAAATTAGAGATATGAAACAGATAGACGAGTACAAAGAAGAGGGAGAGAGAACACAGAGGAGAGAAGAGAGACAAAAATGAGAGAGAGTGAGAGAGAATGAGAAGGAGAGGGTACAGGTAAGGACAGGGAGAAAAGTGAAATAGAGAATACGGACAAGAAGAAAAAAAATCAGAGAGAAATGAACAGAGAAGAAGTGTGAGAGAGGTCAGAAAGCAGAGCAACTCTCGTTTAAATACTAGTAAGTCGAATGAGTTTCACAGAAAGAAACGGTTTCTCCGTTAAAGAGTGACGCAACAAGGAAAAAAAGGTCTGTTTGTTTGGAAATTCCAAGGAACAATGAAAGTAGCTCACAAAAGCCAAAGAGAAACTCAATATACATTATGTGGTAGTTAAGTGTGAAAATTCTTTTGACGAGACACTGTATTTAATCCGTTTGATTTCTCGATAAACGAGTTAAAACACGAACAAGAGGTTTTGCAGTGTGCCATGAAAACTGAGGATATTTTTTTTGCATTTCTTTGCATGTGAAGAAAACTGTCTGTTTCGAAAATACTAAGGCGTTGTTTTGGAATTTCAAACACCCTCCTCCATTCATCAACGTATATCTTTATTCTCCTGAAAGTAACTGTTTGAATCTTGTAGACAAATAAGTTCGGAACCTCAAGGGTAGAAATGTCAGAAGGACGAATGTAATTCGAAGCTTCACGTGGGAGAAGAAGTAAGCTGTTTTCTGACAGAGATAGACTGTGTACGAAGAATTCCGTGAGTTTGGAGATCCACGTGGAGGTCATTGAGAAAAGTGTTTTGTAAAACCTTTGTCTGTAGCTCTGCAGTACAAAGAATTGAGCACCGCGTCATTAGCAGGATACGTACGTTTAAAGATCCGATCATGTGAGAACCTGACGACTATTTTCGAACTTAAAATGCCCCGATTGGTTGGGTGTCTGGTCGATAATTTCTGCCTGGGTTTCTACTGATGTTTTCGTGAAGAAGTGAAATTTTTTCTAGAAATGCTCACAATGGAAATACTTAGAATTCCACCTTTCTATTTCCCACGATGCTAGTTTTAAACGATATCTAAAACTAACGCCTAAAACTGAACCGCTGATTGTTAGCACGTCTTTTGTAAAAAAAGATCGTGCTTATGTTATCGGTTTGTCCGTCCGTCCGTCTGTAGACACGAAATCTCTGCAACTATTAGTCCGATTTGAAAAATTCTGTTTGCATTGGGAAGCTTAAAATATGCGAATGATGATCCTTCATTTCGTTTTTTTTTACGATGTACAATTTCCTCGCTAGAGGGCGTAAATGCAGATGATGTCGAATTCAAAAATACATTTTATTCCACATATTTACTTTTAAACATCCGACTGAATTTTTTTTTTTTTATATTTCGATTCCATTTACGTCGAAGAGTATTTTAGATATAGTTTCTTTTTCAAATTACGCATAGATTTTCCGCTAGGGGCGTAAAAGTGAATGACATTTTTCCTGATAACTCTTCTTCCAAAACTCCGATTTGAAAAACATTTTCTTCGGCGGATACACCTCCTGGGATAAAATCTTTTGCATATAATTTCTAATTTTTGGTAAAGAATACTTTGGCCACCAGAGGGCGTAAGTGTTAATTTTTTGCTTCTGATGTATTTGCCATAAAATCTGAGCTTCTAAAATATCGATTGAAAAAATTCTTTCGTGGACTGGTGGCATTCACATCGATAAACGTTTTCGGAATATTTTCTTCTTAAAATATTCCATAGTTTCTCCGCCAGGTGGCGTAAATGTATATATTATTTTTGTCAATATCTCTACTTCCAGGAGTCCGATTTGAAAAATTCCTTCTTTGTTGGATAGTGTTTTCAGTGTGACATGTTTTTCATATAATTTAAAAATTTTCAAGTAATTCATGGATCCGATTTGAAAAATTCTTTTTGAACCGGATACAGCTCCTGATGTGAAATCGTTTGCACATAATTTCTAATTTTTGTAAAAAAAGGTTTGGCCACCAGGGGGCGTAAGTCTTAATTTCCGTTTCTGATGTATTTGCAGCAAAATATGAGCTTCTAAAATCTCGATTGCAGAAAAAGTCGTTTGTTGACAGATACTACTCGGTCGACAAACCTTTTAGGAACATTTTATTCTTGAAATAATGCATGGTTTCTACGCCAGGGGGCGTAGATGTATATCTTATTTTTGTCAATATCTCTACTTCTAGGAGTCCGATTTGATAAATTCCTTCTTTGTTGGAAAGTGTTTCCGATGCGAAATGTTTTTTTTTTATAAATTCAAAATTTTCAAGTAAATCATAGACTTTCCGCTAGGGGGCACAAAGGTAAATTGCGTTTTCTGCGTTATTTCTGCTTCTAAAACTCCGATTTGAAAAATTCTTCCTGTATCGCATACAACACCTGATGGAAAATATTTTTCATATAATTTCTAATGTTCGGTAAGGAATGGTTTGGCTACGAGGGGGCATAAGTGTTAATTTCTGCTTCTGATGTATTTGTAGCAAAATCTGGGCACCTGAAAACTCGACTAAATCTTTTTTATTCTTGGACCGATACCGCTGATATGGAAAAACGTTTGAGAATACTTTCTTCCTAAAATGATGCATGGTTTTTTCACCAGGGGATGTAAAGTCACATCTTATTTTTGTCGATATCTCTGTTTCTAAGAGTCCGATTTGAAAATGTTTTTCTGTGTTGGAGAGCGTTTCCGGTGCGAAATGTTTCTCATATAAATTCAAGTTTTTCTTAACGCACAAGTCTGCAACCAGAGGGCGTAAGCTCACGATTCCATTTACAGCAATATCTGAGGGATTAAAAACCCGATTGAAAAACTTCTTTCTTCCGTCAGATACTATTGTTTTCCATACCGGTTCCATTGACTTTGAATAGCTCTGATAAATTTAATTTGCGTCAGAACGGATTCAAACGACGTGATTATTACACCCGGAAATTCAGTGTCCTCTATCTTGTTTTATTTGTCTGGAAGTTTAAAGACTACTGTGGGTAGCATCTTCGATCGCGTAGTGGTCAAAGCTCTGGCTTCTGACTATTCGTCGGAGATGGATCCGACTTCAAATTCCGGTGAGGCATGGATGCTGTGTTTGTCTTACAGCATTGGCTCTTTCTCGTCCCTGAAACAAGTCACCCTAAATTAGGAACAGGCGACTGCTTTGAGCCAAATGAGTTCCTCACAGGGGTCGTTGAACCTCAAATAAACAAACCACCGCGAGCAATTCGTTGGGCTACAAGCTGTTGCCCGTCCCTCATTTAAGGTCAGTTTCTCACGGTGGGGCTACTTTTAAAAAAACAAACCACTGTGAGCAACTCATTGGACTGTAAGCAGTTGCCATCCCTAAGTTAGGACCAGTTTCTCAGGGTGATCGTTAAACCTCAAACAAACACTGTGAGCAAATCGTTGGGCTATAAGGAATTCTCGTCCCTAATTTAGGGCCAGTTTCTCAAGGCGGTCTTTAAACCTCAAACAAACAAAGCACGTGAGCAACTCGTTATCTATAAGCAGTTACTCATCTTTAATTTAAGACCAGTTTCTCACGGTGATCGTTAAACCTCAAACAAACAAACCATCGTCAGCAACTGCTACGTGGCTGGTCTATAAGCAGTTTGCCGTCTCTAATTTAGGATCAGTTTCTCACAGTGATCGTTAAACAAACCACCATTGAGATATAAGCAGTTGCTTATCCTTAATTTAGGGACAATATCTCACGGTGGTCGTTAAATCTCAAACAAACAAACAAACCACCGTGAGTAACTCTTTGGTTATAAGATATTGCCCGTCCCTAACTTAGGGCCACTGGTTTTAGGAAAAGGAAAGAGCCAGTGCCGTAAAACAAACATAACATTCATGCCTCACCGGGATTCAAACTCGGACCCACGTCGGACGAATGATCAAAACCAACGCTCAGACCACTGTGCAACCGGAGCGGTGAAACTACTTGATTAGTTGAAACTATAAGAATACTCACAGTGCTTCGCCACGTCTTAAAATCTTCAACTCAAACATCGAGAAAAAGAGAACGATTCAGCAAAACATACTAATAAAGAAACACAAAGGATATTTCTCTGGTTATATTCTATATTTAAGAGACAATGAGGCAGATGTTTGTCTTTCAGACGTTTAAAGGAATGGATATACTGTAAAGAAATTTTAAAACAAAAACTGCTAAATGAACTATTATTTATACGCTGCTGTTTCAGTAATTTCATCATAAATTTAAATCGCAAATACTTAAATTCTTAATACACTTTTAATGCCCGTTTTGTTTCCAAAATTATCAGTACATTCTTGTACTTTATAGAAGTGACCATAAATGTAGCTCAGAGGTGGTCTTCTTTCAGAGAAGTTATTTTACTGCTTAAGTTCATGAGGACTTGTAAACCATAACATTACAAGTAAAAAAAAAGATATTTTAGAATTGTTCACACGAAATTAATAAAAAATCATCTGCTCATGAATTATCAAAATCTCCGTAATTATTTCTTATTTTCTGGTGTAATTCTTCGGAAAATTTTTAGCTATCTTTGAAATCAATATTTAAAGAGTTTGAAGAACGCTGCGACGAAAGTGAATAATCGGATTGTAGATTAGAAACAAAAAACACAAAAATAAAAGGCAGTGATTGAAAATAATAATCCACTCGCGCACTTTAAGTAAACTGGTGTAGTTATTTTACTAAATTTTTTGTGCGCAAGTTACTTTTGATTTAATTATGACTATTTGGCATTAAATTAATTCCATCACAACTAATTCCATCCCAATTCTGACAATAAAATTCATTTATATTTTTATAAATTCATCAAAATTGATTTTATAACAAAAGTATCAAAATAAAAAGTTGGGAATGAAACATTTTATATAATTTATGACTACTAAGCTTGTGGTGTTAAGATAGAATAAAATTCGCAATTTTTCTCACAAAAATATGTTTATTATACTGTACATCGACTAATGACGACTATAGTTTCGCAGAGCGTTTGGCTCGGCATCCTCAGGACGAATGGAGCGTAAACATTCAAATCATTGTGACATCTTCAGAATTCTGACGGTCACGGATTTTGGTGAGTTGTTTCCACACGCGCTTGAAAGAAATGGAGTCGACGTCATGTCGCTGACAAGCCGTGACGAGTTCGGTATATGTGGAAAGCTTCTAATACGTATATTAAGCTTGGTAGTCGAATCAGGTTTATCGATAAGCGTAGCGCTTCCAAACAAAAATTTATGGCTATTTTCGTGACAATGTTGGGCTATAGACGACTTCTTCGGTTCATAGTTCGTACGTAGGTCTTGTGTTCCTTCACACGGAAACTTGACGCCCCGCGGGTCTGTCCTATATATGAAAGTCCACGTTCACAAGGTATCTGATAAATTCCCCAAGAGTTTATGTCTTCGACGTAGTCTTTTGATCCGGAAAAATGCGTCTTGTTTATGGGTTTGAAAATCACTTTGAAATTAAAACTTTTGAGAATTTTTGAAATTCCAAAGCAAATCTGAGGAGCAAATAGGATAACCGCCCAATTCTTTCGTATTGGGAGGTTTATAGGCGTGAGCGTGCAGACAGGCTTCGGTTTCCTAAATTTTTGACAGCTTTGCCTATAACTGAAGGCCTGTATCCTCTATGTACTGCAATTCGTTTGATTTTGCATCGGGGGGGGGTTAAGGAAACAGCAAATGGTTTTCGATAAATTGTTGTACTGAAGGATCCTTCAGAGCGTGACACAAAGACATCAGGTAAGTAGCCATTCTTTTCAGTCTCACACGTGAACTGTATATGAGGATCAATTGAATTGATAAGTTCCACTAATTTATTATTTATTTCTATTATTTATACCTGCGCTCCATTCGTCCTGAGGATGCCGAGCCAAACGCACGCTTAGCGAAACTATCGTCGATGTATAATAAACATTATATTGTGAGAAAAGTTGCTAATTTTATTCTACCAATGAAAGATTAATTATTTGAGGCTAAATGAAAAAGAAAAGCTATCATGTTATTTCAATAAGAAAAACGAACAGAAACTAAAGAGCAATAGCGAGGAATGTTTAAGCACAAATTAAGGGGTACAAAATCATTTGTTCCATTGTTCGAGCACCTAGTTAAGAGAACTGCCGTCAGAGCCCCGGCGTACGGATCAGTTGCATTTTCTACGATGTTTTCTCATCATTAAGATGAAAACGTAATGCTAATTAATTCAGGAACAGATGCTGTTTAATCCAGTACCTGGGCCATAAAGAAAGTCAGAGTTCTTAGCAAAGTTAAAAGACATGCCTTTAGCATCCTTGGAAAATTGCCAGAAAAGTTCTAAGTATTGATTCCAGCTAGAAGTCATGTCCTTATCCGAAGAGCAGCAAAAGCGACATACATACTATGCAATATAATCGATTAATTTGCTACATTCTAATAACTATTAATTTTGAACAAGAAAGAATTGCATGACATGTCTATTATTGAAAATGTTACTCATGATGATAAATTAAAAGACATATATAGAACTTTAAACTTTAAAAATAAAACAAAACTAGAAACCCTATTAAATACATCACTTGTACAACCCATTTGGCATCAACAAGCACAGATAAAATTAGGAACTTATTCTTGTGACCTAAATTTTAAAATATCACGAAATATAATCCAAACCGTAAATAGTTACATAAAATTCTCTTGTCAAATGATCCAAATTGTAACTACTGTGGACTTCTGAATACAAATGACCATACTTTTGTGGAATGTAATTTTGCGAAATATATTTGGAATTGGTTGAAAACGTATTTAAACTTAATAGAAGTTTTCACTCATAATCAAATTTTATATCATGTTCCACTAAAATTTAACAATTTAAAAAATAATGCAATTCATTATTTAATAGCTATAACAAAATATAATCCATGGAAAAATACGAATTTAATGTGATATAATCAAACGCATAAGAATACGGAACAAATTAAAGTAGCTATTAAATGTGATTTTCGTCGACTATTAAACTCTGAAACAAGAAAATTTGTAGTAATTAAATCTTCTAAAAATGAATTTCATTAAAACGAACAATTTATAAAAAAGGTAACAATGTTATATAAAATATTGGATTAAAAAACACTAATATTTAAAAATGTAAATTTTAGTAAAATATTTGAAACATTAAAATTTAATTTAAAAAATGATAAATTCCAGTATAATATTAACACACATATATATATATATATATATATATACAGAGCTGTAGAGTATGATCCAAGAACTTGCTGACAAGAGTAAAGAAGTGGGATCAAAATGAACTTTCAGAAGACAAAAGTGATGTTCAATGCTTTTACAAGAAATGAAGATTTATCGATTGATGGAGAAAAGCTGGAGATAACAGACACGTTTATTTATCTTGGACAGCAGATATCAAGTGGGGGTCACATTGATGAAGAAATTAATCGGCGTGCGTACAAAACTTGCCTGGAGAGCTTTTGGAAGAAACAGCATAATTTTCAAGAGCAATATGCCATTATGTCTTAAAAGAAAAGTGTTTGATCAATGCATCCTTCCAGTGCTTACGTATGGTGCAGAGACGTGGACCTTAACTAAAAGAGACATACAAATGCTGCAGACAACTCAAAGTAGCATGGAGAGGTGCATGCTTGGTGTAACCAGAAGAGATAAGAAGAGGAACTCGTGGATCCGAAAAATGGCAAGAGTGGAAGACATCATGATCAGAGTTAAATCCCTGAATGGCAATGGGCTGGACATACTGCCAGAAGAACAGACCATCGATGGACAGCCGAAATTTTAGATTGGATTCCAAGGGACAGGAAAAGACCCAGAAGAAGACCACATGGAAGATGGGTGGATGAAATTCGAAAGTATGCGGGAGTAACATGGAGGAGACTGGCACAAGATAGACCGTTGTGGAGGAAACTTGGGAAGACCGCCGTCCAGCAATGGATTGATAATGGTTGACAATGATGATAATGATATATATATATATATATATATGGGGTTTAAAATAAAGAATAATGGCATTATTCTGAATAACTTTAATATTAAGGATCCAAAAATAAATTTTTCTGTGCCAAAAATTTGTTTCTTTCTTGTACTAAATAAATTGTATACAACCTATTACTATTTTTTAAAAAAGATTTTTTTTTACCTATTTACTTTTTCCTACACTTTAAGAAACATTTCATACGAACCTCTCTATAGAGTTTTCTGAAGGGATGTTTCTAAATAAATTGTATACAACCTGATCCAGGTAGATTTTCCTGGTCAGGCTCCTACCCGCAAAGTGGAAGTGACAGTTCTACGTAAAAGAAACGAATGAATATTTACAAACTTTTAATTATGACTACTTTGGGTCCAAGAAACTTTCTGCACTACTTATATTGAAATTTATAAGAGTAATAACCTATAAAATATTAAATTTCCTGAGGTATATGCTAAACTAAAAATAAAATTAAGTAAATAGTGTGAAAGTGAATGATTGAAATAAATGAAAAGTTAGGAAAAAAATTCTTACCAGTTCTTCATCAAACCCTTATGGTCGGCTTTCAATAAAGTCGGGCATGAGAAATATAAGGGTGAGTTGAAAGCTTTGCAATATTTGGATCACTTTATGTCTTCATACGAACCTTTACGATGAAAGCTGACTAGCATTCAAAGTATAAGGCATCGTATTGCACCGTCTTTAGCGATCTATCTGTCACTTCTTCTATTCCGCGGCAGCACCAGTTCTTTTCCTTCGAGGCGAAGAACTCCTTCACCCCAGCTGCCACCTCCTCCTGGTCGTTGAAGTGCCACCCGCGAAGGAAGTGGGCCATGAACCGGAACAGGTAATAATGCGACGGGGCAAGGTCCGGACTATATCCTGAGTGTGGCATCATTTCGATGCCTTCAAGTTCCTGGAGCTTTGACTTGGTCGTTCGCGCGGTATGAGGCCGAGCGTTGTCCTGCTGCAAGACAGCGCGCTTTCTGTTCACCAGTGCAGGGTACTTCTCCACCAAAACGGCATACATCCGCTCCAGCTGTTCAGAGTAGGGGTTGGCATTGATGGTCCGACCGTCTGGAACAAATTCGTAATGGATTATCCCCTCGAAATTCCACTAGACGGTCTACCTGGCCTTGTTTAATCGTCGAGGTTTCTGTCACCTCAGTGAAATTTCTTGAACCTTCTGGTTGCAATGCTGTGGTTCACATAACCTTCCCCTTTCGTATTGCAAATGTTTCGTGTGGCTTGAGCAGCGTTACGGCCGAATTCAAACTCGTACAGCAAAAGTTCCCAAATTATCCGGTTGTGACTGTTCATCTTTTAGGCGTCCCAACCACAGACAGTACGACGACATGCAATGCTCTTCACAGCAACGACTACCACTTTATATCACTTTCGAATGACTGCAGTGCGCGACTTGAACTAGTTTAAACACGTGACATATCCGCCGCAGCACATGCATTTATGCAAATATTGCAAAACTTTCGACTCTCCCTGATAAAATAAAGAAACAGAATAAAGCTTGCAAATAATATATGGTTGCTAAACACATATGCAAGGTTAAATTTTTAGTTATTTTACTTTTACACCAAATTTAGTTAAATTTCAAAACAGCGAAGATGAATCTTTAACAAAATATACTGAATGATGTACCTTTGTCCCTTTTCTTGACAAAGATTACGAGAAGTATTTCAAGGTAATCGCAGCCGGATGCAGGTATCTGAAACGCGTACTTACTAAATCACAATTACTAACTAAGAAAACGCTAGAAAGAAAACCTAAAGATTGAATTTCAGCATAAGGAGCAAATGTCCCCGTGTTAAAGATTGTTTTTGCTGCTATGACCACAAAACAGGTCTTATATTTGTATTCATGCTAGAGCAACAACAAAACATAATGCGTTTTTTATAGCGGCAGAATGTTAAAAAAAATAGCTGACATTTATTGGCAGGAAGCCAACGTGCACGATTTTCCTGAGGAGAGAAAAAAATAGCGTACATGTGGACCATCTGTCGATAAACGTCACATAGTCTAATATCTTATGAGAGCACAAGCAACTCTCTTCGAAACAAGACGAGACGACAAAAGTTAGTTTTTTGAAACCAGACCCTTGTCGTAAGAACTCAGAGGTTGACACTCCAGCTTTCGAGAATGTTATTTACTGCTGATGCATTCTTATTCGCAGCCGTGCAATTGTTCTTTCAATCCTTCAGATATTTTTATGGAAGGCAAGCGACTTTCATGAAAATTGCGCGACATATTCCAATTCCCTCACTGGTTATTCTGTATTCACGAAATATTTGAAAAAAGGCTAATGTATTTTGTTAAAATTTTAGGCAAAAAATGTTTATGCAGCGCTTGGTGGTGATTGTTGTCTTACTTTTCTGAATGTGGTACATACTTCAGCTCATACATTAATACAAGAACATAATACATTATTTGAGATGACTACACTTTTAATGGCTGTACTTCACATCGTTACATCATTTCAACCTCCTAATTATCCCCTGTTCTAACTCTGATATACACAGAAGTGCCAAAAGTCATGGGGTACATACTTAGTATCGTGTAGGATGTCCTCTGGCCCTGCGAAGTGCAGCAACTCGACGTGGCATTGATTCCACAAGTGGCCGGAAGACCTCTGAAAAGATGGTGGTCCATGCCTTCTGAACAGCTGCCCACAGTTCCCTGGTATTTGTGGGTGGAGGATCTTGGGCGCGAATAGACCTTTCCACCACGCCCCATAAGTATTCTATTGGGTTCATGTCGGGCAAACGTAGTGGCCATACCATCCGTCGGAACTGTCCAGAATGCTCCTCGAACCAAATTTGAACAACATGGGTCTGATGACATGGTGCATTGTCCGCCTGGGAAATCCCATCGTTGTTGGGGTACATAAAGTCCATGAAGGGCTCCAAATGGTCACCCAGCAGAGCAACAAAGCGATTACCTGTTAATTACAGGTTTTTTTTTTTTTGATTGGAGGTTTAACGACCACCGTGAGCAACTCAATGGGCTATAAGCAGTCGCCCGTCCCTAATTTAGGGTCACTGGTTCCAGGGAAGGGAGAGAGCCAGTGCCGTAAGACAAACACAACATCCATGCCCGACCGGGATTCGAACTCGGACCCCTTACGGACGAATGATAAGAAGCCAGCGCCTTAGACCACTGCGCCACCGGGACGGCTAATTACAGGTTTACGAGGACCAGAAGACCCAAACCGTGCCACGTAAAGACACCACACACATGTATGAAACTACCACCAGCTTGCACAGTGCCTTGTTGACAGTTTGGGTCCATGGCCTCATGGGGTCTGCGTCACAGCCGAACCCTACCATCAGCTCGTAACAACTGGTAGCGTGACTCATCGGATCACGCCACATGCTGCCAGTCTTCCAGGGTCCAATTACCGTGTTCACGAGTCCAGGTGAGGCGCTGTGTCCGATATCGTGGTGTCAACAAAAGCACTCTGGTGGGTCTTCTGCTCCATACCCCATGGACGCTAAATTTACCCTGCACTGGACTGATGGATATGTCTCTGGTACCTCCTGCATTGAATGTGAATGGTATTTGAGCCAGTGTAGCTTATCTGTTAGCATGGACAATCCTGCTCAGAAGCGGCTGGTCACGGTCATTCCGCACCCGTGGTCGGCTACTGAGCTGTCCACGGTGGGTGGTAATGCCTTCCATGAGGTATTCTCGATACACACATGGCACCGTGTATTGAGGAATGTTGAATGTTCACACAACTTCGGGAATTGAATGTCCCATCCGTCTGGCTCTCACTACCATGCCTCTTTCAAACTCCGATAATTCACGTCAGTTTGCTATAACCCTACAGGCGTTGTTCAGCTTGACTCACGGGATTACACCTAGGAACTGATAAAAATTGTGGAGTGCATCGAAGCCTTTATACGACGGCAGCACCAGTTAAAAATTTGCATTCTGCTATCCCATGACTTTTGACACTTCGGTGCATATGATACATATGAATAGATACGTACGATACGATATGATACACATAAGATACGATATAGACATAATGCGATACATGCAAAGATACATATGTTGCCGTTGTCTATCATCAAAAGTGTAATTTTTTCTACACTGTTGGAGTTCTACTTAAATTCGGGGCCGGTGGCGCAGTGGTCTAAGGCGCTGGCCTCTGATCATTCGTCCGTAAGGGGTCCGGGTTCGAATCCCGGTCAGGCATGGATGTTGTGTTTGTCTTACGGCACTGGCTCTCTCCCTTCCCTGGAACCAGTGACCCTAAATTAGGGACGGGCGACTGCTTATAGCCCATTGAGTTGCTCACGGTGGTCGTTAAACCTTCAATCAAAAAAAAAAAAAAAAAATTCGGGATGATTGTACAGTATGTTTATGATGTGCAGGAACAAATGATATGGAGTTTTTTTTTTTTTTTGATTGGAGGTTTAACGACCACCGTGAGCAACTCAAATGGGCTATAAGCAGTCGCCCGTCCCTAATTTAGGGTCACTGGTTCCAGGGAAGGGAGAGAGCCAGTGCTGTAAGACAAACACAACATCCATGCCTCACCGGGATTCGAAGCCGGACCCCTTTCGGACGAATGATCAGAGGCCATCGCTTAGACCACTGCGCCACCGGAGCGGCAATGATATGGAGTACTAATTTAGACTTGAATAAAGCGGAAAATTTCATATTTAGCTTAGGAACCAGAGTACAGATCCCCATTGGGTTCGCCGCCCCGGTGGCGCAGTGGTCTAAGCGATGGCCTCTGATCATTCGTCCGAACGGGGTCCGGGTTCGAATCCCGGTGAGGCATGGATGTTGTGTTTGTCTTACGGCACTGGCTCTCTCCCTTCCCTGGAACCAGTGACCCTAAATTAGGGACGGGCGACTGCTTATAGCCCATTGAGTTGCTCACAGTGGTCGTTAAACCTCCAATCAGCTGAGCTGAGCAGCAGCCCATTGGGTTCTGGATATTTAGCATAAAGGCAAGCGCGATTCTGGAATCTTTAGGTGTGGATCTAACTGAATTTTAAAATCTTAATTAAGAACTAATTTGATGCAATTTTCAGCTTTGCCGGCCCGGAGGCGCAGTTACCTAAGCCCTGGTTCGTCTGAGAAGGGCCATAGTTATAATACTGGGGAGGCATAGTTGTTGTGTTTGTCTTACGGCACTGGCTCTCTTTATTCCCTGAAAATTCCTGGGCCTCCTGGAACCAGTGGCCCTAAATTAGCCTGCTAATAGCCCATCGAGATGCTTACGGTGGTCGTTAAATTTCCAATCAAAACAAAAGAAATTCATCTTTATAACTGACTAGATTCTACAAAGTTCAGCTTGGGAACTAATTAAATTTTGAAATATTTAGCTTAAGAACAAATTAGATTTTATAAACTTTAGCTTAGAAAATAATTAGATTCTGCCGCCTCTGGGGCTCAGTGGTATAATCGGTGGCTGGTGACCATTCGTCCGACATGGGTCCGGGTTCGAATTCAGGTGATGCATGGATGTTGTGTTTGTCTTACGTCACCAGCTCTCTCTTCCTTCCCTGGAACCAGTGACTCTAAATTAGGAACGGGCGACTGCTTGTAGCCTGTTAAGTTGCTCATGGTGGTCTTTAAACCCACAATCAGCCGCCCCGGTGGCGCAGTGGTCTAAGGCGCTGGCCTCTGATCATTCGTCCGTAAGGGGTCCGGGTTCGAATCCCGGTCAGGCATGGATGTTGTGTTTGTCTTACGGCACCAGCTCTCTCTTCCTTCCCTGGAACCAGTGACTCTAAATTAGGAACGGGCGACTGCTTGTAACCTGTTAAGTTGCTCATGATGGTCTTTAAACCCACAATCAGCCGCCCCGGTGGCGCAGTGGTCTAAGGCGTTGGCCTCTGATCATTCGTCCGCAAGGGGTCCGGGTTCGAATCCCGGTCAGGCATGGATGTCGTGTTTGTCTTACGTCACCAGCTCTCTCTTCCTTCCCTGGAACCAGTGACTCTAAATTAGGAACGGGCGACTGCTTGTAACCTGTTAAGTTGCTCATGATGGTCTTTAAACCCACAATCAGCCGCCCCGGTGGCGCAGTGGTCTAAGGCGCTGGCCTCTGATCATTCGTCCGTAAGGGGTCCGGGTTCGAATCCCGGTCAGGCATGGATGTTGTGTTTGTCTTACGGCACCAGCTCTCTCTTCCTTCCCTGGAACCAGTGACTCTAAATATGGAATTTCAACTTGGATTCTATCATATTTAGCTGGGGACTAATTGGGGTTTGGAATAAGTTAATTGGCACAGGAAAAAACTAGGTTTTACAATAATTAGCTTAGAAACTAATTTGATTTTGGAATTTTTAATTTGAACATTACCGTATTTTTGGGAATATAAGAAGTACCATTATTTTTTGAGAAAAAAGTTAATAAAATAAAATAAAATGGCGTTTTACAGATTTTTATTTATTTAGTTATTTATTTTGATTGGAGGTTTAACAACCACCGCGAGCAACTCAATGGGCTACAAGCAATCGTCCGTCCCTAATTTAGGGTCACTGGTTCCAGGCAAGATCCAGTGCCGTAAGACAAACACAACATCCTTGCCTCACGGGATTCGAACCCGGACCCCTTTCAGACGAATGATCAGAGGCCATCGCTTAGACCACTGCGCCACCGGGGCGGCAAAGATTTTTATTTAGAAAAAATAAATAAATATGAATCACTGAATCCTTGCGGTTTGCGGAATTAGCAATGTGAAAAAAATTAAATTCATATACCGCTCATGAAAACAACATAGCCGCCCCCGGTGGCGCAGTGGTCTAAGTGATGGCCACTGATCATTCATCCGAAATGGGTCCTGGTTCGAATCCCGGTGAGGCATGGATGTTGTGTTTGTCTTACGGCACTGGCTCTCTCCCTTCCCTGGAACCAGTGACCCTAAATTAGGGACGGGCGACTGCTTATAGCCCATTGAGTTGCTCACGGTGGTTGTTAAACCTCCAGTAAAAAAAAAACATACAGAAACGCCACTCAGTCCATCAGCCAATGGCGTACGCTGCAGGATTTGTCAGTGACGTCACACTTTAATACAGCCAATAGCTTTCGTTATTGGTTCGGATGGTGATCCTCGCAGTATGATTTATGTGTCAAAGTAAGGTGGGCTTGGTCGAAGCCTACCGGCATTCTATGGTGTACCAACAATTCCTGGGATTGTTTTTTCTTTTTTTAATCTAAAGCTGACAAGAACCGTTCGAAATAAAAAACAATACCATTCAAAATGCGAACTGGCAAACCTCTGCACATAATTTGACGAACAGCAAGGGAGCGAGGCTGGCGGATATGGCCCCATCTTCCGACGTAAACTGCAAATAATAGTACGTTTCCCAAGTTAAAGTGCACGTCTCACGAATGGATTTTTCCAAAATGGTCTTCAAAATTACAACTTCACAATATTTATGTTACTATGAATGAATAAGATTTTTGCGTTTGTCTACGAGAGTTCTGACCAAACCGAAGAATTTGCAGCAGCAATAATGCACCCCTAGTTTGCTGGTGGATGTCTTAAGCGTCTGTTGTTATGTTTCGTCCTGAAATACGGTTCTGTCCCTTCTTTTTGTATTACTCTGCTTTTTAAAAGAATTATGATTGTCATTATATGCCCGTGTCAGGTTGCTATGTACAACATATGACGTATCTGCCTGAACTCTATTTTACATCATTAACTCACCAACGCACAGGTATGCACACGGGAAAACATGCACATGTTTACTACGCTAGCAGGTCTGGATAACAAAAAAAAAAAAAAAAGCAGGCGTAGCTAACAATTGTGAAAACACAAATTTTTCCGTGATAAAAATCGAAATCACGCTCTCTCACTCCAGAGTAAGTTGCTCTTTCAACTAAGCTGCACGGACGGAATGTATCGCTGCAGATTTGTCGTCTTGACAGGTGCTTTACCTTTGCAGTACGTCACACACACATAAACACATACGTCACACAATATATGAACATAAAAGTATAGTTTATACAAGCATTGACGATAAAATAACATTACAGAAAAAGCAAGAGGAATATCAATTACTGCAGTTAAGATAAAACGATTACATTTCAAACTCATTTAGCAGCCTTTTTAGCACCACACATGCATACCGATAGTAATGACTTTCGGTATATAAGACGCAGGACGATTGTCACACCAAGATTTTGGAAAAAAACGGTGCGTCTTATATTCTTAAAGATACAGTAACTGGATTTCAGAATTTTGCTTAAGAACATATTGGATTCTGAAATATTTAGCTTAAGATCTGACTGGTTTTTGAAACCAGTAGCTTAAGAACTAACTGGATTCTAGAATCTTCAGCTTGGGAACAAACTACATTTTGACATCTTTAGCTTAAGAACAAAATGTATTTTAGAATCTTTAGCTCAGGAACTATTTGGATTTCGAAATCTTTAGTTTAAGAATGAATTAAATTCGGAATTAATGAAATTAATTGAAATTCTTAGCTTAGAAAATAAGTGAATTCTGAAGTCTTTTGTTTAGGAGTCATTTAGATCCCGGGACCGTTAGATTTTAATAAACAACTGAATCCTGTGATCTGGTTTTCGAAGAAATCGAATTATTCCACATTTAGCTAGGACACTGACTAGATTTTGGAAACTAACAGAATCCAGGAAACTTCGGCTGACAAACAAATTAGGGTGCGGAAGCATTAGCTTTAAAGCTAACTGAATTCTAGAAACTTTAGGGCAGGAATTAATTGGGTTACGGAGCTGTTCTTAGACCTGAAACTAATTGAATAAAAAAATTTTTGAAATAATAACTTCTTTTTAGCTTTGAAACTAATTGAATAAAACTTTTTGAAACTATTTTTTGAATAAATTCTTTGAAACTAATTGAATAACAAATTTTGAAACTATTTTTTGAATAAATTCTTTGAAACTAATTGAATTGAATTTTGGAACATACTCGCATTGTTAGGAAATGTGAAACAGTACAGCTTAAAAAATATTTTATAATGGAAAACACTTTACCAAGAACACTAAGGGTAACTTCTGCTTTGTCTTCACCGTAATCATTCTTCATGAGGCAAGTGTAGATACCGCCGTCAATTTGTTGGGCGTCACGAACCAGCAATTCAAATGTCTGATGACCATCGCCATTTCTTTGGTTTCCTTCAAACCTATAGAAAAAGGGATAAATATCTGTAATGAATGTTTCATCACAGAAATAATATAAAATACTGAAAAATATTTTAATGAATTCCTATAGGAAGAATCGGAAATGAATTGCAGAAAAATAATGGATATCGTTTACTAAACGTCTGATTAAACAATTAGGTAACATCTTTGAGAACCGTAAAAAAAGTAATGAATGCGGTACCAGATCGAAATGAACTTGTGCGAAGGAAAAAAACTGAATATCTATAATGAACATAATGAACTAAAAAATATTTGTGAAAATGTTAACGAAGATCTGTACTAGAAAGACAAAAGTTAAAAATCGAAAATATTTATTGTAAGCACAACACAGACATCCACAAATTTTAATATCTGACATTCCATATGAGAAATGACATTAAAAAATTTATTGTCGTCGTAAATAAGAAGTAATTGCCGAAATGGTAGTTCAAAAGGACTGTTCCGACAACCCAAGGAACATTTAATTTTAAATGGTAATCAAGAAAAAGTATTTCGAATGGTAGTCGCTTCTAGTTGAAAAACACACTTCTTCCTCTGTAGCGCCCACAAAGCCATCGCAAAAAAAAAAAAAAAAAAAAAAAAAATCTCACATTTGCAAATGCAGGAATTTAATGATAAAAAAAATCACAAAAAAAAAAAAAAAAAAAAAGCCACAGCTAAAATTAACTTCAAAAGCTTCTTATTTATTTAAAATTTGGTTTGTGTTAAGCGTTCAAGAAGTTTTATTATCACTCTTTCTTCGTCTTTTATAAGATATTTTTGTTTTACATTGCCTTTGTAGTCAAATAAGTTGAAGACAAGAAAACTTTCGAATTTGTGTTTCAGATTTTCCTCCATAGACGTTCATGCAATACAGGCGACTGTGTCCGTAAGATACAGTCTGCTGTTTTCTGTCAAAATTGCTCTTTAACATTTTTGCAAATTAATTAAGATAAACCTGAAGGAATTTTTAAGTAAGAGATCTTAATTACCTTGCTCCAGGATGCATTTCAATTACATTCTTCTTTTTCAACCATGTTGCAGCAATAGGAAGATCTCCAGTTACATCACATGCTAACTTAGCTGCTTCACCTTTACGAATCGCCACTTGGTCTTTGACGGAGGATGCCTTTGGAGGAACTGAAAAGTCGAAATGGTAAAAGGAAATTATAAACTAAACATTTTATGTTTTTCTATGGCTATTATAGAAATGGAAAAATTTCACATCACCTTCAGATGCTTAAGATTAATGTTTTCAAAACTTTCGCTGCCAGTGACTCCTAAACGTTTTGTTTAAAAAAGCATTCCTACCCTTTTCAGTTCTTTACACACAGTGGACAAGAAATATAAAACGTTTTTATTACAGAGTAAAGCCACCTTTGTTTTGAATGTCAGTAAGTATGCCTCACAACATGGACGCTATGAGTTCGTTTTGGTCCAGTGATAGCCATTACTGCAGAAGAATAGCGCCAACTCTGTCAATGTCAGTGGAAGAGGACGTATGTGTGACGTGCCTGCCCAGCAGGACGCACACGACATAAAGGCAGATAGCGGCGATAACAAACTTCCGCGTAGCTCAATTGGTAGAGCGACTTATTTCGGAACGAGGAAACCTGTGGACCATGCCCCCGGCCCTCTTTCGGGGGGGAGATGTGACGTGCCTGCCCAGCAGGACGCACACGACATAAAGGCAGGTAGCAGCGATAACGAACGTCCGCGTAGCTCAATTGGTAGAGCGACTCATTCCGGAATGAGGGGACCCGGGTTGTCGCGCCACAGCTGTGCTTGGTAGACAAACAACGTGGATCATTTTTCCACTGAATAAAGTCTCAGGAAATCTCAGCTTTTGAGAAACCAGTCAATTTTCGTTCCAGCCAGACGGGCACATAACAGAAGCCTTTTATCAAACTCCGAAAGATGCTTTGTTTTTCCCACTCAGATAAACAGTACTGACCGTTACTGAGCCGCAGCAGTCCCAAATAGTTGCCTAGATCACGTGGGGATACGCGTGACTACATATTTTGTATACACTGAAGAGCAATTGAATTAGAGACAGCTGGCGTTATGCAAATATGACGCTGTGGGCAGCCCTGTAAACGGAAACGACATGACGCATGCAGCGATCCGACAATATAAGAAGTGATGCAACGGGAATCAGTAAGAGTCGGACGCAGTATGGGTAAGACGAAGGATCTAAGCGCATTTGATCGTGGGCAAATTGTCGGGGCCCGACGAATGGGTCACGCCATCCCGGAAGTCGTGCAGGCACTGGGATTTTCACGAGCCACTGTGTCACGGGTGCGCCGTGATTACATTGAATCCGGTAAAACCATCCCTGCAAGGGCCAACTGCCGTGGGCAACAGCGTGTGGATGAGCGGGGTCATCGTCGGATAGCTCGCATTGTAACAGCGGATAGACGGGCCACAGTGCAAGAAATCACTCGGCAATTTAACGCTGGTGCACAAAAACATGTAAGCAGCCACACCATCCAGAACCATCTCCTCACTACGGGGTAGAGAAGCCATCGTCCCACGAGGGTACCGCTGGTGACCGCACATCACAGGGTGCAAAGATTAGCATGGGCGCAGGAACATCGCCACTATACCCTAGACATGTGGAAAAATGTTGCCCGGATTGAGGAGTCGAAATTCACGTTGGTACATGCGGATGGCAGGATACGAGTACGGCGCAAACCACATGAAGCGATGGATCCTTCTTGCCAGCAGGGTACTCTTCAAGCTGGTGGGGGTGGCATTCTCGTCTGGGGACTGTTTACGAGGACTGAAAAGGGACCCCTGGTACGTGTGTGTCATCGTCCCTCACAGGTTAACGTAACCGGGAAATCCTGGACGACCATTTGCTCCCGTTTGTGCGTCTTCAACATCCCACTGGGCACCTCTTCCTGCAACAAGACAATGCAGTTCCCGAATTGTATCCGAATGGTTGGATGAACACTCCACTGACGTGATCTCGCTTCCTTGGCCATCTAGGTCACCTGACCTCAGCCCATCTGGGATGGCATCGAGAGAGATGGCACCCCTCCACCAAATCTTCGTGAACTGTGGGAGCTTGTTCACGGGTCGTGGATCCGTATGGCTTCCCAACGCTTCCGGTGTCTGTTGAGTCCATGCCGAGACGAATCGCCGCCGTCATCAGGGCGAAAGGTGGTGCTACACGTTACTAGACAGGTATCTCAAATTCAATTGCTCTTCAGTGTATAAGCTGTGTAAGTGACGTTTACGTATATCTTCATAAATGCTTCTAATTCAGTAGCCTGTGAGGGTAGTATGATGCTACCTCTAGATGTGTAGATTCAGTTCATAAGGAATATCGGGTGAATCGCTTCATAAGCTTCTCACGACTTTTCCCGTCGACCCTCAGTCCAAAACAATGTATGGGATTGATTCTTCTGTCCATGTCTCGGCATATCTACAACCGAATTTTCCTGTTTTTTGCTGAGACAAGTGACTTTCTAATGAGCAGATAAATTCCAAGACCCAATTTCTTCAACTACCTCCGATAGGTTCGAGTCGAAATGGGCTACTCCTGGCTTTGTTTGAATTCAGGAGCCAGTTTTTGCACAATGGAAGACCTGTTCTTCCGCACAGTCCTCCTCACAGCACAAAGGTCCCGCTCTTTAAGTCTAGTTCTCCAGCATCATTTATGCCTTTTGGATATGGATGATCCGAGTCTGGGACAATTTTTGAAATGGCTTCTTTTAAGAAACCAGTAACTCCTTTTGTTTTGCTAGTCGTGGTTCAACTTTTACAGATTGGTGCTGGGTCACTACATGAAATTTCCGATATGTAGGCTTGATACGTATTGTCTTTCATATGTTTCCACAGGGATGATAACTTCATTGTTCCATAGAAAGATCATGGGAGTGAATGATATTGCCCTGAGTGATTCCATTTCCTGGTTAACTTCTTTCTTTAGTGACAACTTCTGTTTATCCGGCCGAGGTCGTGCAAATCAGTCCAAAACTTGTGGGCAAAGGAAATCCTACTCACCACTTACCCATGGCTCTCTTCACGGCGATTCGGGCGGCCGTGGTCGTCTGCATGTACGGGTTATTTGGGCAGGATGGACATTCACTGGTTAAATATTCAACTACAGCATTTAGGAAAGCTCTGCTATGCTAGACGGGATACACAAGAAATTAACTTTGGAACACGATAAATTCACTTTCACTGACGCAATTCTTTGTACACTGCTGTGCAAAAATTAAGGACGAAGAGGAGAAATTAGCATAACAGCGGAACGAGCAGGCAGAACAGAGCGTAAGACCACTCAGGAGATAAATTAGGGTCCGGTACGGTAGGGTATGCGCATATATGCAGCATGACGTAGGGGGTGGGGGTTGGTGGGGGGGTCGGAAAGGTATAAAGCACACGGGCGGTATACGCTCAGCAATTCGGTGAAAGCTTTTGCACGGTGTACATCGATTTGAACGACGTCGAGTTGCTGCCACCGTGTGATATGGCCAACAGGCAATCCAGTAGACGACATCTGGATGATTTTACCCGAGGTCGCGTCATTAGGAAGTTGGAAGAAGGTCGAAGTGCGACTAGGGTAGCCGAAGAGTTCGGGATCGCTCACAGCATCGTTTCACGAGCTTGGAGAGCATTTCAAACGACAGGAACAGCTGTCCGAGAGTTTAGCAGTGGTCGTCCACGAGCAACCACGGCGGCGGATGACCGGAATATTGTCCTACAGGTGAGAAGAGACAGACAGCAGACAGCTGGAGAAATAGCAAGGCTCATGCAACATACAACTAGACGTCCGCTATCACGTTTTACCGAGGCCGGGAGGCTGAACAAAGGTGGTCTATTTGCACGACGACCAGTACGGTGTGTGCCATTAACACCTGCTCATCGGAGACAGCGGTTTCTGTGGTGCCAGGAGCAAAAGAACTGGACACATCAGCAATGGGGTCGAGTTCTCTTTACGGATGAGATCTGATTTAGTCTACCGAAGGATTCTGGACGTATACACATCTGGAGAGAGCAGGGAACACGCAATCACACCTCCAACATCATCGAAAGGGACCGGTTTGGAGGTGGCGGAATTCTCGTTTGGGGCGGTATCATGCTTGATAGCCGTACTGACCTCCACATCTTCCAAGGAGGTTCAGTCACTGGTGTCCGCTATTGTACCGAATTTCTCCTGCCTCACGTGCTTCTGTTTAGAGATGCTGTGGGTCCTGTGTTTCTCTTCATGGACGACAAAGCTATACCTAATCGTACAGTGGCTGTCACAGAGCTGTTGGAGAGTGAAGATATTCAACGCATGGATTGGCCCGCAAGGTCCCCGGACCTAAATCCAATCGAACACGTGTGGGACCTTCTCGGGAGACGCTGGGCAGCACGTCACCAGCCGCCAGCAACGATTCCTCAGCTGCGATTGGCGCTACAAGAGGAATGGGCCGCGATGCCTCAACAGCTCCTTGACAACCTCGTCTTCAGCATGGACAAACGTTGTAAATCCTGCAACGCAGTCAGGGGAGATTATATCCCCTACTAAAGACTGGAGTTTTCTTGGCAGCCGCCTGTCACATGGACGTTTCTGTCTTCTGTCCAGATGTGCTCGAAGCTACCTTTTCAATAAAGTGCCTTTGTATTCTTTGGATTCCTTGTTTGGACGGTTTTGCTCACTTGTCCCATATTCTTACATCTTGGGGATCTTATGGCATGATTTGAGTCGATGTGGAGCCAAAACCGTCTCGTCCTTAATTTTTGCACGCCAGTGTATATTAAAGTCAGATTATTGACATAAATGATTGGTTTTATCAGCTGAGATAGCAACTCAGTGAGGAATTAAGTACGAGTGACGAGGTTTAGACATAACAACACCCTTTTACCGAAGATCCGTCTTTTCAGAAGCCCGGATGGCGAATTTTCATGGTTATCGGTCTTTTCAACTGCTAACATGACACCAAGTGCTACACTCACAACATTGTGTCCTCTTAAGAGCGTGTTGGGCTGTGTTCTGCTGCTATAACTGCTTGCTCCATACATGATATCAACTTCACCGTACTGATGTCTTCAGGTAATCTGTACCAGTTGGATAGAATATGACGCCTAGGAGTTCGGAGAGAGAGAGAGAGAGAGAGAGAGAGAGAGAGAGAGAGAGAGAAACTGGATTGCATCCCAGAAATACTAGGTGTGATTCAAGTTTGGATAATTTTGTGGCCTGGGGATCACACGAAGCAGTGACAGATGATCCTCGAGCAATTTCTGCACAATTCAGGCTTAGTGACACGGGGCATTGTCTTTCTGGAAAGACTAGTACCATAGGAAAACACGATCACCGTGTATGGCAAAATTTTGTCCAAAACAATGTCTGAATACTATGAATCGGTGAGAATGTGTTCAACGGTGATGAGGGAGCCAGTGACGTCCATGAGAACAACCCCTATATCATGACACCATCACAACTGTCCTATTTCTATCGAACTGTGCAGACAGGTTGTCGCTGTCCACCCACGTAGAATTGATACGGACCCCTCCAATGGGAATGTTGGAGCTGAAACGTCGAATCAGATTACTCTTTTCAATGATCAATCACGCTGCTCTGGTGTCATATACGGAGCTGTCGGTCAACGTGGGCCAATAAAAGTGTACCGATCTCATGGCTCATCCGGAAGTTCTTTTTTTTTTTTTTTTTGATAGGAGGTTTAACGACCACCGTGAGCAACTCAATGGGCTATAAGCAGTCGCCCGTCCCTAATTTAGGGTCACTGGTTCCAGGGAAGGGAAAGAGCCAGTGCCGTAAGACAAGCACAACATCCATGCCTCGCCGGGATTCGAACCCGGACCCCGTTCGGACGAACGATCAGAGGCCATCGCTTAGACCACTGCGCCACCGGGGCGGCATCATCCGGAAGTTCTTCTGCAGGATTGTATGCTTTGAACGTTCCTCTGTTTATCCTGATTGTAGTCTGCCGTTAACTGAGAGATCACGAGTCATCATTGTCCCGAACAGCACGTGCCGAGCGCCGGTTACTTTGATTATCAATCAGTGGCAGGTTTCCGTTGAATGTGTGTGTGTGCGTCACTTTTCAGACTATTCCCACCAACCCCTGCCCTCGAAGATCCAGTAATTCCTGCTGTCACGGAGCAGCTGGCTCCCGCCTTTCAAACTTTTTTTTTTTTTTTGATTGGAGGTTTAACGACTACCGTGAGCAACTCAATGGGCTATAAGCAGTCGCCCGTCCCTAATTTAGGGTCACTGGTTCCAGGGAAGGGAGAGAGCCAGTGCCATAAGACAAACACAACATCCATGCCTCACCGGGATTCGAACCCGGACCCTCTTCGGACGAATGATCAGAGGCCGACGCCTTAGACCACTGCGCCACCGGGGCGGCCTTTCAAACTTGGACAAGGTCTTTTCCGGTTTAAACTTCGGCAATTCTTACCTTTCCGCACTACGCGGTGCCCATGCCGTTCTGTGACGTCACTAATATGTGCTGTGGCATGCTCCCACTCATGGAAACAGGAGTGGTGGTTATGATCTGGCCTATGAGCGTTTGTTTGCGGGTTTAACGACCATGAGCGACTCGATGGGCTATAAGCAGTCACCCGTCCCTAATTTAGGGCCACTGGTTCCAGGGAGGGGAGAGAGCCAAGGCCGTAGGACAAACACAACATCCATGCCTCACCGGGATTCCAACCCAGCTCCATTTCTGACGAAAGGTTAGAAGCCAGTGCTTAGACCATTGCGCAAACCAGGGCGGTGCCTATGAGCGTAAATCTTGATTAAGCAATAGGCGAAACGATGGTAAAATTGTCTACTTTCATCTACATTTGCCGTTTGACGTCACCATGCTATTTATCTTGACGATGGTGTTGTGCCATTAACGATGTACTTTCTCAAATATCAAATTGTCTTTCAGAATGTATTATAAGAAAATCAATATTCCACAGGAACTAAACGTATGGAAAATATTTTATAGGATTTGTGTGTGCGTGTCTGTTGAGATATAAAAACCCCGAAACAACTCCTTCATTGCAGATGAAAACATGAAAAACACGTGGATGATCAAGAAGTGTTAAAGCAAAGAGCATGCCTTACGGCAACATTTTTCAGATGCCAGCAAACAGTATTTATACGTGTGCGTATAAATACTGTTTCGTGGCATCTTTTTATCTGATGTTTATAATTGAAAATGACGTTTAAGATATGCTTTAACCACACTGTTAAAATTCGGTTCATGTATGCGTCTTTGAGCAACATGTAATTTAGGAAGTTTATGAACGCTGACTGCATATGAGGCATTTATCACACAAGGATCCGTGGTTTTGCGCAGAAGATGTGTGATTTTCCAGAATCCCAGCTGCGGCCTCGACAACGTCTCACTTCTGGCGTGCTAAAACTGGGCTGCTATCCAGGATTGATTTGGCTAATTAGAGGCTGCGAGGTTTATATATATATATATATATATCCGCCGAGGTGGTTGTCTGCTCATCAAACTGGGCCCACTAATTAACCAGATGACGCTGAACAATGGTATTGTATTACCTGCAGCTCAATTAGGATGCTCTCAAGCGAATTGTGAGTTGCGTTCTGAAATTACTGGTGATGCAAAATATTAAATTCATATAGCAGAAGCGGCGATGAAGGAAGTGAAGAGGGAAGAGAGAAATAAAATACATACCATGAGAAAGATGTCACATCGTGGAAGATGCACATTTTTCAGCATCCTCTTTGTAATAACAATTTTCTTCACTTATTTATTACTTATGATGAGCTAATAAAATCATCCACGCATATTTCCCCTTTTCTTGGGTTGTGTTTGCATAGTTATCGTTTAACTACCAACTGTTTCCATCAGCGACGCTACAGTAAATGCACTGAAGTAGCAAATTATCTACTTGATAACGTGTTGAGCCTCACTTATCTTTCAAAACAGACTCGATTCGATTTCGCATGAATTCAACGAGGTGCTGATATTGTCCTACAGGCACGCAGTGCGGCAATTACGTAATGAGACTGATTTTTTTAAATAGAAAAGCTGGAAAACTTAAGTGAATGTACACTCATTGTCATAAAAATCCGCGCACCATGAAAAACCGTGCGATTAACGCGAAACTCGGCGAATAGCTACGGGGAGGGCAGACATGCAAATGATTAAAGTTTCGTGCGATTCCGCATGCCCGTGTATTCAAGACCGGCGCTGCAATCGCAATCCTCGGATGTGGAGCCGCGCAGGGGACTCCACGTTTGTGCCGAAGTGCACGGTAAGAGTCAGGTGAGATCTCTGAGCGATAGACATGCCGAGGAGCCGCCTTAGATGTGCGCACGGACAACTGACGATGTTTAAACGATGCCGTATATTCGGGATGAGAGGGGAAGAGTGGCCGGAACGCGGAATCGGCGGCCATTTCAGCCGGTCGGACAGTACGGTGTGATCGTGTAGGGAATAGTTGACGCGGGAAGGCAGCCAGACACGGCGGACTGGCTCTGGACGATCCAGACACGCCACCACCAGAGAGGACTGCGGGATCGTGAGAGCGGCACGCACAAATGCAACGACGTCTTTGTCCAATATCCAGAGACATGTGGCGACTGTACAAGGGACTCCTGTGTCTACCAGAACCATTTCCAGACGCCTGACAGAGGCGAATATGCACTCTCAACGGCACTTACGTTTTCTGACCATCGACGGCCTCGATTGTAATTAGTGTCAGCAGCGAGGAACGTGGAATGCTACGTACTGGCGACGTATAGTGTTCAGCGGCGAATTCCGCTTCTGTTGGGGAACGGACGGCCACCGTGTCAGAGTGTGGAGGACCGCAGGTGAGTGCTGCAATCCCAACCTTAGTGTACAGCGGGACACGTCCCGAACTGGAGGCGTGATGGTCTGTGGAGCCATCGCGTATGACAACCGGATTTCACTCGCAGTGATCCTAGGGACGTTGACAGCCCTGCGCTACGAAACAGATGATGATCCTGCGGCCCCATGGGCTACCTTTTCTGGAGGGGCGGCCCGGAGCCATTTTCCAACAAGACAACGCCCGTCCGCTCACAGCTCGGGTTTTCCAGGACTGTCTACGTCATGCTTCAACGCTTCCATGGCCTGCCAAATCGTCTGGTGTCTCGCCCATCGAGCACGTGTGGGACCAGATGGGACGCCAGCTTTCTCCATGTTCCAGCGTTCGTGATTTGGAGCGTCAGTTGCAAGAAGTGTGGGTAAATCTGTCCCAGGATAACGTACAGCGTCTCTTTGACTCCATTCCGGACCGTATCGCAGCATGTATCCGAGCACGAAGCGGTCCGACGCGGTACTAACGCTGACCGGAATGTGTACCACGAGAAATCGTCCTGCTGCTGTGATATTGTAATCGCTTCTGTCCTTGGTATGTACTATTTCACTACTAAAATCTCATTTCAACCCGACGCCTTCTTTTTGGTGGGCGGATTTTTATTTTATTCGAAGTACGTCCTTCTGCGTCAGTACAAGAAGTGAAACGATCAGCCAACGAAAGGAAGGACTTGCATAGGTCGTCTTTTAGTATGGAGGTGAAAAGCTGATGTCACAGTTCTTTGTATGCTTTCAATGACTTGAAAAACTTTTCCTTTTAAAGCAGCTTTAATTTAGGGAATAGAAAGTAGACACACGGTGACAGATCTGGAGAATAGGGTGATAGTTGAGTACACAAACTTCTTTTCGTGCCAGAAATTGCTGAACACTGAGTGTCACGTGTGTAGGTGTTCTACGTGAAGAGGGAACTATTCCCTGGTTTTATACTCAGGCATGACACGAAAAATTCTCTTCCACAATCGTTCCAAAATGGATGTGTAAGCAATGTTAGTGACGGTTGTACTTTCGCAAATGAACTCGTGATGCAGAATTCCCTTGCTGTCGTAAAAGCACACAAGCGTTGTCTCGATTTTGCATTTCTGTAACCTGATCTTTTTTCCTTTGGGTGACTGTGGCGACTTCCACTGAGCACTCTGACGCTTCGTTTCAAGATCACAACAAAAACACCATATCTCTTCACCTGCCACAATACTTTGGAGAAAATATTGCATTGTTTCAGCAGTCTCCAGGATGTCTTTTGCATACTCTATGCTCGTACATGTTTCTGCTCGTCTGAGAAAGCATGGGGTAATAAACCGATCATAAATTCTTTCCCCCCGAAAAAATCTTGTACTGAAATTTGACGAATCGTCTCCTTATTAACACCCAACTCACATTCGAACAGCCTCAAGGTCACACAGCGATCAGTTTTTACCCTTTCGCGAACTTTGTCAATGACGTTAGACGTGCTCACTGAAAACGGACTTCCGGACCTTTCGTCATTTTCCAGATCCTCCCACCCAACCTTGAAACGTGCATACCGTCAGAATATTTGTGCACAAGATACGCAATTAGTCCCATATATATTACACAACAACTCCAAGTGTATCAGATGCAGTTTCACCGATTTCCAAACAGAAATGGATATTTGCTCTCTGCTCCACGACAGAGCGGTAACAACGTTCTTCCACTGAATGACGTCTTGCGCAGAGTAAATAACCATCTGCGTAATTCTCACGCGAACGCTGTTGCCACCACATAGCTGATAAATGACTTATTAGAAAACAATGCTTTCCCAACCGTGTGTTTTACCAGAATCCCCCTCCCCCGAAATGAGTCAGCTTTATTACTTAATTGCCACACTGTGTATGTCCAATCAAGATGATGGGATGATGTCAGTCATTTCCCGAATATTCTCTGGAGAAGGATCTCTGTTGAGTGGCTCTCGCGATCTCAACCCACAAGTGCTTAGTTGTTCAGATGTATCCAAGGTTTTCTTTCGAGTCGTGCCGGTTGAAACATATGAGATTCTTAATGATGTCGAGGCACGATTAATAATGGAAATAATTGCAACTTTTAAAAGACGATACTTTTATTTGCAATTAAAACCAGCTAAGAACAAGTAGCAAGATCTTTCAAACCTAGTATGGGTTCGTCATCAGACTATGGGTCCATCAGCAAGATCTTTCAAATCCACTATGTGGTCTTGATGACGGACCTGTAGTGGGTTTGAAAGATCTCCCTACTTGTTTTTAGCTGGCTTTAATTGTAAATAAAAGTGTCGTCTTTTAAAAGTTGCAACTATTTCCATTATTAATCGTGTCTCGACAGCATTAAGAATATCATGTATTCAGATGTAGGTTTGAACCCCACTGTCGACAAAAGAAAGATTACATTCGAAAATGTATTTACAGAGGATGTATTTACACACATTTTTAGAACGTCTTTCATAAGAAATTACAGAAAATAAAACAAGTTCAAACAATTAAGACTGGAAACAGCGTGATTAGATGAACGCGAAAGAAACATCAGCTGCTGTTAAATATCATCTGCTAAGGAAATGGCGCACGTAAACAATCTGTGGATAGAAGGCTATGTTTCTGCTCTTTATGAAAAGAAATATTCGCATTCTGTAATTAAAAAACGCAGTGAAAGTCAGGGAATTAGCACTTCTAAATGTAAAATAAGCAATATTATTAATAATAGAGTGGGAAATCGTCAAATATTGCTTTTAACAGGAAAAAGAACACCAAACGAATATTAAAAAAAAGTACGCATTTTTACGACTATTTCAAAAGTAGGGTCTGTGCTCTTAAAAAAAAAAATCCATCGACCCAAAGAGCAATCCCTAAGTCGTTAAAAATCTCTGTATCAACTGAAAACAAGGTAATAAATAAAGACTTTAACCTGAAAAATACCAAAAAAAATATAATATTCACCGCCTTTTGCCCAGGCACCTGGTTGAGCGCAGCACATGGTGTAGATTTCTTTATGAAAATCGCTTAGCCAGAGAGAGATGGAAATTTATTGTGAATAGTGATGAAGCATGAATCTACCTAAACGACAGTAACTAAAAAGGTCGATTTACTATCGCAAAGGAGCATAAAAAGACTTAAAACCCGGTTCCAAGAATCCAGAGAAAGTTTCAGTAAAGGATTCGTGATTACTGCTGGTTTCTCGTACCATGGGAGATTAAAGTTAAGAAAAGTTGAAAAGAATGTTAAAATCAATTCTACACATTACCAAAATAATGTTTTAATTCCTATATTTAAAGAGGAAATAGCATTCCTTTATCCACAGAGCCTTCAAAGAGTAAAACTCCATCAGGATACGGCTATGAATCACACATCAAAGTCTACCACTCAATTTCTTGAAAAAAAAAAAAGAATTAAAAAAGAAACGTGTATCAAGTCTATACCTTTTCCTCATATTCCATCAAAGTCTCCTAATGTGTCTCCAAAGTCTCCAATGAACTATTGTGCCTTCGGACTGCTAAAAGGAGCGCTTTCTAAACGCAGACCTAAAACAATGATTGGACTATGGAAAGCAGTGGAATATAATACCACAACCAATTTTAAGAAATGCCCTGTTATCTTGGAAATCTAGATGTAGGTTCATAGTCCAGAGAAAGGGATATCAGGTAGAACATCTAAGAAAGAAATAATTTTATTTTAAACATTGATTACACAAATGCGCCATTACATTATGACCATCTATCTAATAAGCTGTAGGACCCCCTTTAGCCCGTAAAACAGCGACCACTTGGCGTAGCATCGATTCGATGAGGTGGCGATAGGTATCCTGGGGTATCTTGCACCATAATGTCAACAGCAGGTTCTCTAGTTCCCGTACATTTCGGAGTTGTGGTGATTTAGTGCGAACCCGCTTTTCCAAGTCAAACCACAAATGTTCGATTGGGTTCATGTCAGGCGAATTTGGAGGCCAGGGCATTAACAGAAAGTCACCAGCATATTCCTCGAATCACTCCTTGATGATTCTGGTAGTGTGGAAAAACCATCACCAGCAGGGAATACAGTTGCCATGAATGGGTGAAATTGGTCAGCAACGATGTTCAGATATCCGGCAGCTGTCAGAGATTGTGCTATTGGGATAATAGGGCCTAAAGTGTCCCAAGAAAACATCGCCCAGAGCATAACACCGCCGCCGCCAGCCTGGTTCTTCTCAACAGTGCATCCAGGTGCCGTAGCCTCCGTTAGTAATCGGCGTATCCATGCTTGGCCGTCTACGTGATGCACCAGGAATCTCGATTCGTCAGATCAGGCCACTTTCTTCCAATCATCCACGGTCGAATCTCAATTATCTTGGGCCCGTTTCATGCGTTATTGGCGATGACGTGCATTGAGCATGGGGACCCCGCTGGGTCTTCGGATACTCAGGCCCATCCGCAAAAGACTGCGATGAACTGTGCTCTGTGACACATTGCCCTGATCACCTCTGCGGGTGATTTGTCGCACTGTGACCCTGCGGTCGCTGTGAACAATGCTGAACAATCTCAGCTCCTCTCTGGCATCAATGAGATGTGGGCGACATACGGCTGGACGCCGTTTCGTCGTTTGGCCATCTGTGCACAAGCCGCGCCGATTTCGAGATCGTAGTTCCGAGGCGTCGTGCCATCACAATTTGTCCTTTATCAAACTTCGATAAATCCGCAGCTTTTCCCATTCTGACTCCGAACACTCTACTAACCGAAAGCCGGTCCTCTGGTTGTGTGTATACTGCTCTGTGAACTTCACCTGCGCCACCGTTCGGTCTCCAGGCGCGCTCATTTCTCTAGGCTGGGGGTGGTCATAATGGAATGCCTCATCGCTGCATATTGCTGGAAAATTGTTCTAAAAATGTGCGAACATGATCTGTATTAGCAGGTCTCAATATCACCAGAGGAAAAGTTATTGATTCTTAATATAATTAATGGTTGAGTTTCAGAAATTATTCGGTACACTAGGCTACAATTTAAAGTTATTTTTTATCGATGTTCAAATTTACGTCCGTGAGAATGCATTAATTGCGGAGAAAATGTCGGCAAAAGTTTTTACCATTGGAAACGTAGGGTAAAGTTTTTAAGTGGATTCCCATTAATGCTTTCAGGTGGTATTGGTACTTGCGACGCGTACCTCTAATTTAACCTTCCTTTTGAGCTTCTGCGTCTTATGTTACAGTAGCGAACAAAAATATTTGGCGAAACACTTTTTCGACCATAATTTTGTTTTTCTGCTGGACTAAATCGGGTCATTTTGGGATATGATATGTGTTATTCAGTTGTAAACATGACCCTTATGCAGATGGATCGGAAACCTTAACACAGGTCAGGTACCGAGCTTAATCGCAAAGATCATACAAATTGACCAACAAAGTAGGTGCGTATCACATTCATTTAATGCAACGATAACAGAAAACAAGTACGAGAAAACGACAAAACAATAACTAATACTTAGTGGGATAACCACGAGACTTAATAACAGCTGTGCACAACGGGCCGGCATCGAGTCCACTAGCTTCTCGACGGTGACCTGCGGAATTCGCGCTTATTCTGCAGACAGCTGATCGAACTTCTGGGCCCTATTCCGGCAGGTTTTCTTCGCACATCGTCTCTCCAGCTCCTTCCACATGTGCTCGATGGGGTTGAAGTCTGGAGATTGGCTTGGCCAGTCTAGAAGTGTGACCTGTTGCTGCTAGAAGGCTGCCTTCGCTACTCTGGAGGTGTGCTTCGGGTCGTTGTCTTGCTGCATGATCTATCCGGGTGGCATATTATGGTTTGCCCATGGGAAGACATCGTTGATGACCATGTTCGTGTAGCTCTGCCCGGTCGCTATTCCGTCAATCTTGATGATGGGTCCCATTCCATTGCGAGAGAAGGCGCCGTAAACCATGAGCGATCCTCCTCCGTGCTTGACAGTCGGCTGAATGAACTGGGGGTTAAATCTCTGGCAACACGGACGTCGTACGTATCGGATGCCATCACTTCCGAAGAAGTTGAACTTACTCTCGTCGGTGAAAAGCACCTTACTCCAGTTCGCCGTGGTCTAGTGTCGATGACGGTGCGCGAACGCGACTCTGGCTCGTCGATTCTTGACTCCGACGAGTGGTTTCTTGGCGGGACGTCTTCCATTGAATCCACGAGCAATGAGACGACGGACAAGGTCATTCGGCTGACGTTCAAGTCGTCACTGTTGCAGAAATCGGTGGCGATGTCCACAGCAGTCAAGGTGGGATCAGCACGAGATCGACGGAGGATGCGTCTATCCTGACGCAACGTAGTGGAACGAGGCCTACCACATCGCGAACTGTTCTTGACGGTCCCAGTCTTCTTATAACGTTGCAGGATAGCTGAAATGGACTGGTGTCGGATCTTCAGGGCCCTCGCAATGTCGGTGACGCGCATTCCGGACTCCATCATGTTCACGGCCACCTGGCAAGCTCCAACAAGGATCTCCGCCTTTTTACCCATTTCTGAAAACCTAAGATAGACTTATTATCACACTACAATCACAAAACTCACAAAAATCACAAGAAAAGCATTAATACATGCAGCGAACAAATGGTTAATAATTGGCGACTCTTGAATATGGCCCATTTCGAAAAACAAATTCGCTCTGAGCGAAATACAAACTACGCGGCATTGTAACACACGAATCAACACATATCATATTCCAAAATGACCCGATTGGGTCCAGTAGAAAAAATTACGGTCGAAAAAGTGTTTCGCCAAATACTTTTGTTCGCTACTGTATGTGGTTTCTTCTCGTTAAATATCTTTTAAACTTTACATAGTTTCTCTCGATGAATTTGAAGTTGGCGATCCTTACAGCAATTCAATGGGCAAGCAACGTAGATAAAGATGGCTGGGATAAGAGCTCGGTGTGTGTAACGTACTGTGTGACATGACGTAGATGACGCAATACTGAGGTGACGCATGAGTCATATCAGAAGTAAAGTAGCGATAGCCCTGCCCGTGTAGTTCAATTGGAATAACAGCAGCTCCGAAGTACGAAGATGTAGGTTCGAATCCCACTCTCGTCAAAAGAAAGATTGCATTCGAAAATGTATCTCCCAGGTTTGGAAAATTTGTTTGATGATTGTTCCATACAACGTACGCAATTAATTAAAAACTCGAAAGAGTATCGTGGTACTGTCTGTAGGAAATTTATACTATGCCTCTTTCCCACGCCAAGATCTTTGTGGGTGTGAAAGAAAACGAGTAATTCGAGAGTATACATTTACAGTATTTACGTACAACAAACTGCATTTATTCGAGTCACCCACAGCCACAGTCTGATACATACTAAGTGGAATTATATCATAACAACGAACAGTAAGGTTTACTAATTCCTCACACTGAGAGAGGAGGATCACTGAACTTTATTGTGGAAAAACCAATGAAAGAAAATATGTGAGTTATAAAATTTAATACACTCACGGACAATGAAATTTGAGCACCTAGAAGAAAGCATGCTACAACCGCGAAACTTTGCAAATAGCTAGTGTGCATGCTGATATGCAAATGATCCACGTTTGGTGCGAGTGCGCATGACCGCACACTCTGTGGTGGCACTGCAAGGATGAACCGGCCGCCTTATAAACCGGCGTGTAATCGATGCCCCATGGAAGCTAAAAACACCGGCCGACACAAGCAAGAGTACATAGTGACAACAGTGCCGGGTAGGTGCCAAAGACGTCGATTTACGCAACTTACGGACTTTGAGAGAGGCCGGATCATCGGGCAGAAAGCCACAGGGTGGTCGGCGCGCAGCATAGACCGCCACGTGGATCGTTCTGACTATACCGTCCGACTGTGTTGGGAGCATTGGAAACGTGACGTCACTGCCACACGGCGGAGCGGCTACGGACGGACCAGGAGGACCCCGGTAGAGAGAATCGACAGATCGTGCGCCAGGCACGAACGGATCCCACGGGGACCCGGTCAACTATACGGTAAGATGTAGCGGCTCCTGTTTGCCTACGAACCATTTCCCGATGGCTCGCGGAAGCGAATCTGCGATCTCAGCGCACCTTACGTGTGCTGCCATTAACAGCGGAACATCGCCAGCTCCGTGTGCAGTGGTGCCAGGTCAGAGCGACGTGGAACGCCACAGACTGGCAACATGCAGTCTTTAGCGATCAGTGCCGTTTCGTTTTGGGCACGGTTCAACGGCACAATCCCAACGTCGCTATCGAGCGCCATACCTCTCCCTCTGTAGCCATTATGGTCTGGGGAGCCATTTCCTACGATAGCCGATCAGCTCTAGTAGTGGTACATGAATCATTGACGGGCCAGCGGAATGTGGATGAGATCCTACGGCCTCATGTGCTCCCATTCCCGGCCGGGATTCCAGGTGCGCTATACCCGCAGGTTGATGCCCGCCCGCACACGGCTCGGGTTGCCCAGGACGGCCTACGTCCTGTGCAGACACTTCCATGGCCTGCCCGCTCTCCGGACATGTTCCCTATCGAGCATGTGCGGGACCATTTGAAACGCCGGCTTCCCCCGTGCGGCATTATCCAGGATTTAGAGCACACCGTCCAACACGTGTGGGCCAGTGTTCCACAAGACAGCATCAGGCTTCTGTTCGCCCCCATGCCGGACCGTATTGCAGCATGAAGCGACGCACTATTGAAGATGATCGGACTGCGTGCCACAGATCCCTCTGTAATTGTCCTGCAGCTCTGTTTTTGCCATCACATGAATCATTCATCTGTATTATTACGTCCATAAAATTTCAGTTCAATCCGATGCTTCCTTCTGGGTGTGCAAATTTCATTGTCGGTGAGTGTATTTACTAAACTATGGTGGCGGTAATAATAAGTATTTCGACTCTTCAGTTTTTCAAAAACATTATTTATTATTATTATTATGTTTTATTTAATTTTCTCATCTACAGCAATGGCATCTGTAGTGTGGTCCACTTGTCAGTACGGACATGAAGTCCAATAAAGAAATAGTCACTCGTGGTTTAAAAATCTTCTTACGATGTGGCACTAATCGAGAATTACTGCTTCTTGGATTTTGGGCCTTAGGTGTTGTAGACCTAAAGCATCAAGCTGAGTTATAAGAGTCTGAGGAATTATGCCAGTTGCAGAGATAATCAGTGGGCGAATGTGAACTGTTTTCAGTTTCCACATCTGTTTAATCTCGGCAGCCTGTTCCACATACTTGTTGATTTTTGTTGATTAGGCATTCTGAATATTATGGTATTATTATTATTATTATTATTATTATACGTTATTCAGATTTAGAAGAAAGTAAGAAACGATCCTGACACTGAAGAAATGTGATGAGACTACGAAAGTCCATCTGCGCACGCGCAAGCTAAATCTGGCGTAAAAATAGAAAGGAAATGCGAATCGTAAGAGTGTTAGGGATGGGTATTTGTAACTTTTGGTATAAGATATCCACAGTTACACCCCATCGTATTACACATGACTTAAAATCTCTTGTCAGTAGCAGGTAATCCCTACTGGAAGGAAGGAGTCCAATGGAAGTCAAATTTAACTACGACGCGTCGTTAGTTCTGTCGGGATAGGTGCATAACATCAAAATTCATTTTTGTAATGGCGTCTATCAGATTTAACGTCAGATTCTTTTTTATTTTATTTTTTTTTTTTTGATTGGAGGTTTAACGACCACCGTGAGCAACTCAATGGGCTATAAGCAGTCGCCCGTCCCTAATTTAGGGTCACTGGTTTCAGGGAAGGGAGAGAGCCAGTGCCGTAAGACAAACACAACATCCATGCCTCACCGGGATTCGAACCCAGACCCCTTCGGATGAATGATCAGAGGCCAACGCCTTAGACCACTGCGCTACCGGGGCGGCCGTCAGATTCTTGTAATTTACGCAGAATGAAATGAAATATTTTCATGTTTATGTAAAACGTGATGAAATAATAATCGGCGATAGTTTAGATAAATATAGTGTTGACAAACAATAAAATTAACTATTGTTGCGTCATTTCGTGGGACAGCATGCGGCATCATCAGATTTCAAACAATGATTTTGACAAGAACGCACGGATACCCAATTGCGTTATATCGAAATGTTTTACTTGGGATATACTTTACCATTTTCGAGAAGATGCATTTTTGTAATGTCTTTTGTCACATTTAGCAACCGGTTCTGGTTATTTACAGACACGGTTAGTTTACGACAAGGTTACGCTCATCCAGCATTTCCGGTAGCTGCTTTGTGACGTCACTGTCCAAAATCACCATTGTGAGACTACCTCATCGCCACGTTTCTTTGTATCTGCACCATAACAGCGTGCCAGAATTATTATTTGTAAACCAGCAGGAATAATCTTCATAAATTCTACCAGAATTTTTAATGCATAATGTTTTTAATTTTTATTTTAAAAATTTGAAGAATGTTGCCGAGATATTTTTCCTATTCCTCATAAAGGAATTCCTTATTATATGACAATAATATGTCCTGCTATGCATTTTCCCTTCTACATTTATATAAAAGCAGCAAAACTTCCCCTTGTAACTAAATTAACATTTAAAAGTATAACCGTTTTCCAGCCCTTTAAGTAACAAAAATGTTCGGGAGGTACTTTTGAAATCTCCGTTACTAAAATATTCACATGGCTGTGAATTTCTTCCGTATTTAATGCAAATGTGCTTTTGCATAAGCTTTTGTTCTGTGTTTGAGTTATAGTATAATTTCTCCGTCATTTTTGGTCTACGCCGGGATTCGAACCCGAGTCCGCTTATTCCGGAACAAGTCGCTCTACCAACTGAGCTACGCAGACGTTTGTACTGACTACTATCTGCCTTTATGTCGTGTGCGTCCTGCTGGCAGGTACGTCACATCTCCTGGTACGTTACATCATCTCCCCCTTATTTTTTTTTTATTTTTTTTTTTTTTGAAGTGCTGGAGAAAGGATTCTCTTATTTTTCCTATCTCGCGGTGTGGAAAGAACATCACACCAATGCGAGATTTTGAACGGTCGGGTCATCCGGATAGTTCGGGCGCCATTATAACGAAGTGAATTTCTCCGTCATTTTTATCCGCGCCAGGATTCGAACCCGGGTCCACTCATTCCGGAATAAGTTGCTCTACCAATTAAGCTACGCGGACGTTTTATTCTAATTCCTATCTGCCTTTATGTCGTGTGCGTCCTGCTGGCAGGTACGTCACATCTCCTGGTACGTTACAATAGAAATTGTTGACAAGACATTTTCCTCATTGCTACAGTCCTCAGCTACGATTCTTTTTTTTTTTTTTTTTTATTGGAGGTTTAACGACCACCGTGAGCAACTCAATGGGCTATAAGCAGTCGCCCGTCCCTAATTTAGGGTCACTGGTTCCAGGGAAGGGAGAGAACCAGTGGCGTAAGACAAACACAACATCCATGCCTCACCGGGATTCGAACCCGGACCCCGTTCGGACGAGTGATCAGAGGCCATCGCTTAGACCACTGCGCCACCGGGGCGGCATTAGATAATTCAAGTAACAGAATATTGTAAGGGAATGAAAGACAAAACTATGAAAATGTAATATGTGGAATAAAGAGATGGAGTGGAAAAAGTCGAATTTGGTTGTTTTTGTTGTTGTTTGGGGATTTCACGTCCACCGTGAAGGAATTTCGGTGGGCAGTCGCCCGTCTCTAATTTATGGCCACTGGTTCCAGAGAAGGCACAGAACCAGCGCCGTAAAACAAACACAATATCCATGCCCCACTCGGGATTCGAACCAGGACACATCCTTAACGAATTGTCCGAAGCCAACGCTTATTCTGTGCCACCGTAGCGGCACTCAAATTTGGAGAGAAAGAGATATAGAGAGAGGGTGGGGGAAGAAACAGAAGAAAAAAAAAACTACAAAAAAGTAATATTAAACACAGATCGTTAGACAATAATAGTTCGAGGGAAAACACGATGGGGCAAAAAAATGAGTTCAGAGCGAGAAAGGAATAAGTAAAAAACAGACAGGAAGAATTGTAACGTATACTCTATATTCACTTTCCTTTTGATTTTACTATCTCTGGTTATTTTATTTTTCTATGTAAATTATCTTCTTACTGAACGAGATGTTATTTCACCCGCTGAATGAGATCTGGCAATGAGTGTAAGTCATGACGTGGTGGTAGCCAGTATAAATAGGCGCGTTCAACGATACCCAAAGAGAGCGTTTGTTGTTGTACGGAGAGTGTTGGTTTATGTGAAAGAGAGCGTTTGTTGTTGTACGGAGAGTGTTGGTTTATGTGAAAGAGAGCGTTTGTTTATGAGTATAGAGCTCCGTTCATGTGCAAGGAGCTACGTGTTATTTGAGTAGCTGTGTGTGATGATACCAGTAAAAGTTCATAATAAAAGGCTTTACGTAAGTACGTCTTTCTCAGTTCATAGTACTGTCAGACCTCAGTCTGGCTGTTAGGTTTATTTCAATTAATATTACTAGTAACAACCAGCTTAAGACTTTATTCATCTTAATTACTGCTACAACATTACTACCAGTTATAAGTTTGTTCATTACTATTACTACACTACTAGCAGGTGACTTTATTCATGATCTTAATTAACTAGTAACAACAACCATTTGAATTCACTATTTGAAGCTTAGTACAAGCATATAATTCAGTAGCAGAAGCATTATACTTAGCTTAGTTGAAAGCTTTGTTCATTATAATTAGCTTAGCTGGTAAAAGAGTTTATTCATTATAGAATTACTGATGATTTGAAAAAAACATACAGTAAGCATGGCAATTTCGCTGCCTTTTCCTGACTGTCCTTCTGTACCTCCTTCTGGCATGCAAAACACAAATCAGGGGGAGATGGGAGATTGAGAGAGAGGTGAGGAGGGAGAGATAAAGAGAGGGAGAGAGAGAGAACATAGAAAAAGTGGTATGAAACAAACAGAGATCGTTAGACAATAATATTGGGTTGATGCCAAAGTTCATGACTTTTTTTTTCACAGCACTACAGGAATGTATTACATCAGAAGGGAAAGCGAAATCAATCAAATATGTATCCCCCCCCATCGTTTACGATGGTGTCCCAACGTCTGGATAGGCCTGCAATTCCATTCGTGAAAAAACGTGCAGGTTTTGCTGCGTAGAAATCATCAAGGAAATTCTGGAGATCAACATCATTGTTGAACGTTCTGCCACGGAGCGCATTCGACAGAGATCGGAACAGGTGATAGTCTGAAGGGGCGACATCTGGGGAATAGGCCGGATGTAGAAGGATCTTCCATTTCATGTCCTGAATGGCCATTTTGGTAATGTTTGTACTTGCACTGTGAGGGCGTGCGTTATCATGTTGGAGAAGGACACCATGGCGTCGATGTAGCCGTTTCTGCTGAATTGCTCCCTCCACACGGCGGAGTTTCTCACAATAAAGTGCAGCGTTGATGGTTCGATTTCTCGGCAGCATTTTTCTGTGAATAATACCTTCCATGTCCCAAGAGACACACAAAATGATCTTCGCAGGATGAAGGTCATGTTTTGGACGTGGTGTCGGCGTCTTGTTCGGGCTTAACCATTCCCTCCGTTGCCTGAAAAAACAGGCACCACTTTTCGTCTCCAGTAACAATACGTGACAGAAAGGGTTTCTGTTGCTGAGAACATTTGCGATAACGGGCGAGCAAGGAACCACATATAACAACACACTGATTCATGCTGTTCTCGCTGAGAGTGTGAGGCATTCAAAACCACAATTTCTGGACCTATCCCATACGTTCCAGGTGTCGCATCACTGTGGCGTGATCACAGTCCTTCTCAGTGGCCAATTCGCGTGTGGTTTGACGCGGATCCAAGTGGATGAGATGGTTCAAACGACCTGCGAGTGGAGAGTCATTGAGGTCAAAATTGTCACCTAGGAACCGCTCAAACCATTTGTGGGCTGTCCTCGGAACAATAGCATCCTCCCCATATACAGCACGAATTTGTCGAGTAGCCTCAGCGGCTGTGGATCCCTTGTTAAACTCGTAGACGAGGAGATGTCGTAAATGTTCATTAATCTCTACTTGGCACTCTATAATTCTGGACCTCAAAACCAAACAACCATTAGCCACAAACACACGACGCAATATGATTTAGATACACGATATTACTGGCTACGTTTTAATATACAACTGACCATCTGCACCATCACTGCTGACCTGGGAAACACTCGTGAAATTAAATGGCATGAACGTATGCATCAACCCAATATATTGAGGGAAAATAAGATAGGGAAAAAGCATGCGTGTAGAGCGAGAAAGGAATAAGTAAAATATAGACAGGAAGACTTACTGGTGATTTGAAAAAACCCCATAAGCATGGTGCTTTCTCAGTAATTTTCTGCATGCCCTATCCCTTTTTCATTTCAGAGAGAAAGAGAGAGAGAGAGAGAGAGAGAGAGAGAGAGACGAAGAACGCAAAACGAAAAATGGAGTGAAACAAACAGTGAATGACAGACGGAAACAATGAGAATACGACACAGAGTAAGAGTAAGTAAGGTAAACAATATAAGCGAGAGACTGAGAGATGAGGAAACAGGCAGACTTAACAGGAATATTTCAAAGAAACACAAAATAATAAACTAATGCACAAGGCAATATGGAATATTTCGACACATAAAAATTTCAAGAAATGGAAAGGTTTCAAATAAATTTCGAAGCTACACGAGAACTTCGAAATTAAATAACATCCTCTCCCCCCATTTTTTATGAGTGTTGTCAGATTAGCTTGGAACTTCCTCTTGATCTCCGCATTTTGCAAGTATACATCAGATGTAATGCGCAGGAAAGACCTATACGTATTTGTTCGATTCAAAAGCACTGGCGAATCGAATGCAAACAGAAATCAGCATTTCAAAGAAGTTTCGTGGGAGTTGATAATGAGAATTCTGAGCAGTTCTAAAAAAAAACTGCTTGTGACTTATGAACACACATGCGCCGAATATGTTAATGTTTGTAGCGTTCGAGGTCTGCGTATTCATCGTGGATGTTCAGACGCCATAGATGAAAAGAATAAACGTCCAAAGAGTCAGGATTGTCTGAGATGAGACTGACTTTTTAAATCTTAAGTTTCTTTTCCTCCATCCTTTGAAATGGAAATTCAAATTTTGTTTCGTTTCTGACATTCAATGCGCCATCAATTTCATATAAAAATTATGTACTATATTTTTATTACATTAATTACAAAAAAAAACCAAGGTGAAATCATTAACTCTATTTTGAAAATGCTTAAGTTTTATTAGTAAATTTCGAGTTTTCAATCTTTTTGTGTGTTATCATAAACACTTTTTGCTCAGAATTCTCGCACAAGATAAAGTGTAAACAGTTTACTAATGCAATTTAGAACAGTTATGCGGCAAAATATTGTAAAGCACTTTGATACAGCAAAATTATATGACTTTTATAAAGAATTGTGCAAATGCGTTTATTGGTAGCAATGGCTTTAATTTCCATATCGCAAACCGCATACGCATGTGAACGATATGAAGATTTCTAAACGTGCATTTCAGGTAGCTTTTCCCCCCTGTTTTATTTTTCTCTTGAATAAATATGTGACAACTAAGATAACATTTTTATAACGTGCAACTGGTGCCCCGAAGACTTTTCTGCCTTTTTAATAGCAAACGTTGCGCTTTTTCGCATGCTTTTAGATCATAAAATTCGTGTATTATGCGTGATTAATGCGATGGAAATGTTCGCTGGAATCGTTTCTAAAGTATACGGCTTATGTCTACCTACTCTTTTGCATAATATAATTCTTCCTTCTATTATTTCTTTGAGAAAAGAGCGTAATACTACTCTCCTATTCTGAAGTCTCTGGTAACATAATTTTCTTTTAAAGTGTAGGGGAGTGATAATGATAGAAGAAATTGGTGTCCTTTAGTTTGATTACGATGTTTCTTGATAAATCCAGTGAAATTCCGATTTTATTATTTTCAGGGGACCAACACAAAATGTCGTACGATGCGAGAAAACGTAAAACCGAGGTCGGGGTAAAATAAACTTTATAAGTTTTACAACTTATTAGCGTGTTTTAAAGCTTTTAATAAATATTAACTTCGGGTTGGTGCGAATGAAATGTACGGCAAAGGACCAGCACACGTGCACGGCGAGAACGGAAAAGTAGGCCAACTTACCTAGGCAATATAATCCCCCTCGGCATTGACACATAGTTGTCATCTGTCCGGCAAGGTCATGATCCCGGAACGAAAAAAGTCTTGTGGCTGAGACCCGAAGAAATACTCAACTGCACGTTGAACCTCGTTGTCTGTCGTGAACTGTTTCCCGAACAGGAAGTGATCCAGGCGACAAAACAGATGATAGTCTGTCGAAGACAAGTCCGGGAAATAGACAGGATGAGGCAGTGCTGCATAGGCCAAGGCACGTAGCGTCAGCATTGTTCATTGTGCGACACGAGGACGAGCGTTGTCCTAGAGCAGAAGAACACCATGTCTGTTGACCAAAGCCGGTTGTTTCTGCAGCAATTTCCGGTGCATCTGATGTAATTCAGCACAATAACGTTCTGTAGTGATGGTTTGTCCTCTTGCCAGGAAACTCCAATGAATTATCCCGGCTGTGGACCACCAGACAAGGAGCATCATCTTCTTGGTGTGTAGGGGTGGCTTACGATGCCGTCCAGCAGGCTGTACCTTGTCTAACCATTGTGCAGATCGTAAAGGACCCACTTCTTGTCGCAGGTGGTGACAATTCGATGCAGTAGATGTTCCTGTTTATTCCTGGCAAGAAGCGACATGCAGATTTCCAAAGGGCCTAGTACATTATTGGCAGTTGTCAACTGATGAGGCAGCCACATGTCCAGCTTTCTGAACTCACCCAGCGCAGCCAGACGCCGAGCAACTGTCGTGTGGTGGACACCTGCCTCTGCCGTTTTCTCACGACACGTTTTTCGGGGTCCGCTTCAACCACACGTGACAGAACATCGTCAGAAACAGTGACAGATCGGTAACCACGTGCTTCGTTTTGCAGGTCCGTATCTCCGCTTCGAAACTTCACAAACCATCGCCGAATGGTTTCGTTCTTTGGCTGGATTCTCCCCAAACGCTTTGTTAACGTTTCGAGTGGCAATTCCAGTCGAATGGCCCGGTTTAAATTCATACAGGAAGATTACTCTCAAATTCGGCGTCTGCATGTTTTCTTTGCAAGACACGTTACGTCCAAACAAACAACGCCTGAACCTTGTTCTTCACACACGTGTTAGCTATTTATAGTAACTCTGTGACGTAATACCCGCAACACCCGTGAGTGGTTCCATTCCGCTGCAGTGGGGGCCTGTCTCCACCGCTAGTTAGCGCCGGACACTTCATTTGCATCAACCCAATATTTAGGGGATGTTGCCCGTCCTATGACGTAGTGAAATTTTTAATTGAAGCAGATTGAAATCAAATCAAATAGACGCCGGATTTCTGTAAGGAAACATAGTAAAAAATTTTCCTAATCCTCATTCGTTGATCAGCAGTCTCATCCGGGTCCAATATACACAGTTGAGCAAACTTTCGTTGGTCCCCATATGCTGGGGGCAAAGCTCCTGCTCGATGGTACGTTTGTCCGTTAATTCGGAAAAAATAGGGGTCGTATCCAGGAGGTGGAGCAACGCAAACGCCAAAGCACTACTTATCGATCTTATGTTATCCATGAAATTTTTCGAATGTCGATTCTGCCCTTTCATTAACTGCTGAATGACAGGGTTTGATCTAATAGCATCTAACGTGATTTTGCCTTTAAAAAGTTTGTCCTGTGGCTGCTGTGGAGCAAAATGACAGGGGTTGATCTGTGGAGCAAACGACAGGGGTTGATCAGGGGCAAAATGGCAGGGGTCGATTCTGTCCTTTCATTAACTGCTGAATGACATGGGTTGATCTAATAACATCTAACGTGATTTTGCCTATAAAAAGTTTGTCAGATGGCTTCTGTGGAGCAAAATGCTTTGCATGAAAAGAATTCGCAAATACTGTCCATGAGACCACAGTTAGGAGCGCTGACATTTGGTTTTACAACGTTACCTTAGTCAAGAACAGCTTGGTTTCTACACGGCCGAGTCACATTATTGTGACCACCAGCTAATATCCAGAGTAACCGCTCTATACAGCGCGGACAGCAGCTAAACAAGTGGGAGTGACTCAATAAGGTGCTGGAAGGTTTTCACAGGTATCTGGAGCCATGCTGACTGCAGTGTATTTGACAGCTGATGGAGGATGCGTGGTGGAGGATCTATAGAGCGAACAACACGATCGAGGTGGTCCCACAGATGCTCAAATGGGTTTAAGTCTGGGAAATTAGGGGGCCATAGAAGTACTTTGAAGTCTTCATCGTGCTCTTCCAACCACTCTCGGACATTTCTATCTGTGTGACACGTCACATTGTCGTTCTGGAAGATCCCATCCGCCCCAGGGAAGACAATCAGCATGTATGAGTGTAAGTGGTCTGCAAGGATGTATACATAACGAATACGGCCCATGGGTATGAGTGAACCCAGGGAATTCCACCAAACCCTTCCCCAGACCATAACGCTGCCCCACCAGGTTGTGTTCTTCCAGCAATGGTTGAAGAGTGATTGTTCTCCGATGTTTCTTGCCTTATACGTCAACCTCCATCCGTTCGATGTAGCAGAAAACGTGACTTATTGGAGAAGGCAATCCTTTGCCAATCAGCGGAGGTTCAATTCCGATACTGTCGTGCAAATGTAAGCCTTTTTTGCCGAAGCACCTTCGTTAGCATAGGTGAAGTGACCATCCGTCTGCATCGAAGCCCCACACGCAGCAGGGATCGATGAACTGTCGTTTCAGACACACTTCCGGTAGCGCCCTGGATCATTCGGCCAGTGAGTTGCACCACTGTAGCTTGTCGATCGGCCCACACTCACATTTGCAGCCGACGTTTACTTCTCACATCAATGGCACATGGTGCTCCGCAGTTTCCACTTCGCTTACTCGTAATGGTGCCATTTCTCTAATCACGATACATTTAACCACAGCAACACGCGAACAGTTCACAAACAACGCTGTTTCAGAAATATTGCCACCCTTGGCCCGAAAGCCGATAATCATCCCTTTTTGCAAATCTGATAATCGCTCCTTTTATCCATGACAGCAACGGGTGATATGTTTTCAGAATGCCTACAGCACACCATATATACCCTCCAAGCCAGCTCACGACACGTGGCTTCTTTCATTGGCTAAGCGCTGTTGACGTCAAAAGTAGGAGATATTCACAATAATGTGACTCGACCGTGTAGTTTGTGGATTTTGTCGGCGGATTGCATCACCACGTCTCTTGCGTAATATTTGTGCTTGTGGCATGTTTGCAATTCGGTGTCGTTCCCAACTTTGTTCAATTTGTTGAGGAGTCATATTAGGCAGCTCGGGATCGCATTCTCTTTGGACAACAGTCATACTTTCCCGACGGGCCCTTTCTCGCTCCGCCTTTCGTCTTTTTGCTGCTTCCGTCTGGGCAGCTACTTTCTCATCAGAGTTTTTCGTTTAGGATGCATATGTTCGATGTTTTGATACAAATGAACCACAATATAAATTGCTTGTTTATTCGACGAGAGCCAAAACATAAATGACTTCGAATTATTTATGGGCAAATGCACCAAATAAACTGGAAATTCGTCTCCACGTGGTGATTGTGTGTGGAATTTTTCAAATCAATAAAGTCAGCGTCGTTTGCTCAAATAGCTACACGTTTGTAACGTCATCCTTATCGTGTTCCAAATTTGAAAGCACGTGATGCACTTGATCGTTGATGATCACTAACACGTGCATCACCTATTGTTGATCAAGTATTGTTACGTTTGTTCAGATGTCATAAATTTGTTTCTTGCGTAAATATTTTTTGTGGCACTGAGGAGGGCTCTACTAAATTACATATAATAATATTTAGTCTATTTTTTTGTACACATCATGTGTACAAAAAATAGAAACCAATGGACACTATTAGTACAGTACCATACTAGTACATAATATGTATTGTAGACCCATTTATGTAAGAACCAAAAAATGCAGTATAACTACGTTCGCATTACGTGCTTTCAAATTTGGAAAAAAATCAGAAATTTCCTTTTGCTTTCTGTTCTTAGTGTTTAGCCCAAACAAAGCTTTCTGAATAATTGAAAGGCTTTGCAAGTGTTTTTCTTGAGAATCGTGACCAAGAAAAAAGTTTTCACAAGTTTTAATCCATTTAATTCCGTTTTGAAAGAAGCAGCATTAAATTAAATTCCGAAATTTCGGCTACATTGTCGTCGTCATTATCTTCTTCCGAAGAACAATCCATTACATCGGAGTTTGTTTGAACGACTGCAGCTCGAGCTTGGTATTTAGAGGTAAATTTGTGGCTCGAGCTTGCCTGAACCACGTCATTAAAATTGTTCATCGTAAGGCGTACTTTTCAAAGTCCTTCTCTTATTAGCACATTGAACTAACCTTTACGAAGCAATTTTGATTTACTCTTTCTGTTTTAAAATTGTTTTGAGTTTTGAAACTGATAACCCAAGAGATTTAGCAAATTCAACGTTAGTTCCATAAAATTCGCTCTTTTTGTATAATTGAGGCTTTTTCAGCTAAGGAAAGACATTTGCGCTTCTTACTCGCCCTCTTCACTTTTACGTCTAAAACGCGAGATTTAAACAGACATTAAACTGACCGAATTTCTCTCAGAACTTCACACCGTTCTTGCCAAGCTGAGACGCAGGCCGGCTCAACATGAGGATTTACGACACTGTACGAGGCGCTCCAGCAAAGTTGCTAAGACACGTACAGTCTGAGGAATGCGGCACTGCCCCAACTGGTCGTCACGTGCTTTCAACAAATTCCGGGGAGGAACAACCGGTTTAAGGCAACCTGGTAGCCAGATTCTGCTGAAGAATGCCGCAGAAGTTATGGAAGAACCTGTTTAAAGCAACCTTACATGTACGGAAACCAAGAAAGATACGAAATTAGAGGAGAATCAGGTTTGGCACTAACACTTTAAAACGGGGTTCGATGCGGAAAATCGTGTGATTGGAAAAACGTATAACACGGGGAAAATGTAGCAGAATTATCGAGACTTCAGAAAAACATGGCTCGAAACGTAAAAGACATTATATGCTGGGACTTAAGTAAGACCAGGGTATCACTGTAGTAGTAAAACAAGTTTCTTTATTCAGGTTGTGCGAAACCTGCTTTCCCAGGTGTATTAGTAAGTTCGCCCTTCGGTTCTCATAAAGTCTTTATTTGCCGTTGCCGGGAGACAAGCAAGTCAGTGCCCAATATAAGATCATATTCATTGAATTACACCCAAATTATGCAACGAACAAACTTTATTATTTCAATTAGCACAGCACCCGTCGTTGACAAAGGCACTCTCGGTACAGCAGATATTCACTTCACGTCTGGGCGCTAAGGGGTCTTTCCCTCGATTTTCTGGCTGGCGCTTTACGAGTGCGCTTCCTCCACACACTATTCCGGGTTTTCTTCTCATTGAGGAGGCTCCACGTTCCCTCAGGTGAAAGCACCTTGCCGGGCCAGGTTTTGCTGTATATATATATATATACATAAGGACAACCAAGAGGTAAGCAAACTAAAAAATATATTTAAAACAGTTTTTAAATAAAAAAATAAAACCCCCAAAACTTGCAAAACAAACGGGTAACGAGCAAGCAAAAAAGAAATTTCAACCAGGAGAAAAACAGGGATTGCAGAACATGTGGCAGAATTTTATTTGTGACTGCGTCAGGGACGATCACGAAGAAAATTTCTCACATTTCTACATATACCCGAAAGTGTGGGTTTCTGCTTATTCGGTTTGCAATTAAGGACAAAATTAAAATTAAGGATTTACTCAACTATCAAAAATAGAACAAAACCCCTCCTAGCAAACCGAACAACCACTGCCCGACGCACACTCAACGATGACCGGTTCAAAAGAATTCATGCTAAATATATTACAAAAGAATTACGAACATCCATTACACCACAAACCTAGAGAGAACAACCATTAATTGATAAAAAATTCGTAGAACATTGCTTGAAAATTTTACTTATTTACAAATTATTGTTTAAATCAGTCTTAGGGTTGAAAGACGGGCATAAGCCTAAAGAGCAAGAGTGGAACTTCAAACTAAAAAAACGTGGGTACTGCAACAAAGAAGCCCGTTCGCGGATCTAACTATACCCAGAAAAACTTAAAAAACCACCATACCGAATTTCAAACCTCTAAGGGGTTAGAGGAAAAACCCGAAAAAGCCAAAAATAAATAAAATAAAATAAAGCAGCTCAAACTTACCAAACCAAGGAAGAAATGCCTGAAGCCCAGGAGCCAGCCACAAGCTGCTCCAGCTACTGAAGCCAAAAGAAAAATGACGTCGCAGCGCCACCTAGAGGACAATCGTAGAACCATCAAGAAATGCTGTGAGCAGGGGGCTGCCATTGAGAGAGCCTAAATTCCACTCCAGGAAACGATTTATTATACAAACGGTTTCAAAGTTGCAGATGCAACCCAGAATACTAAAATATTCCCACTGAGAATACACAGTATCGGGATATAGGTGAATTTAGCAACCGAGAGAGAAGCGGACGTCCAAGGAAAACAACACCACGTGATGACAATACCATAAGGCGAATAGTAATGCGTTCTCCGAGGAGTGAGGTCGTACAAAAAAAAAAAAAAAAAAAATCAAGGCCCTTCTGCATGCGTAAGGGTCTGATATTAGTATCAGCACTGTTTCCTGACGTCTTAGCAAAAAATTTGGATTAAAGTCCTATAAACCTGCACATAAGCCTAGACTAACCTCTATCATGAAAGAGAAGGGTTTGCGAAGCGTCATCAATCATGGACTGCTTAAAATTGGAGCCAAGTTCTTTTTTCCGATGAACCAACTGTGCGTCAATTTGAATCACGTGAAGCACATGTTCGACGACCAAAAGGCAAAAGGTTTGACAAAAAATACACCGTGAGACATTCGCCTAGTCAGATGATATGGGGTGCTATGTCAGCATCCGATACAGTTTCATTATCCATTTTGCCGACAGGCACTACCATGGCTGGTCCTTTTTATGTGGAAATGTTACGTGAAAAGTTGTTGACTCATATGCAAGTCCACAGATGCACAATCTTTATGCAGGATGGTGCTCCATGCCACAGATCAAAGACAGTAAAGGACTACCTCCAGAGGGAAAACATAACTGTGCTTGACTGGCCCGGTAACAGTCCCGACTTTGACTCGATCGAAAATTTGTGGACCATTTTAAAAGACAAGGTAGCAGAAAAGCAGCCATCAAATTCCCAAGATTTGATTGACGCGATAAAGTACGTGTGGTACAAAGACATTTCAAGTAGTTACTACAAATCCCTCATTGAGAGTATACCACATTGTATTCTGTCCGTTATAAAAAACAAAGGCGGCCACACAAAGTACTGATTTCGGTCTTTTTGTGTTCTAAAGAAAAAAAGGTATTCATCTGTGGTGTCATTTTTTTCAAATATCTCTGAGTAGCAACTAGTTGTTTCTTTGAAAATCTTAAATTTCAATAAATTATCAGGTGGTCTTAAACTTTTGCAAGTGACTGTATATATGATGTTGCCACAATAAAGTCCTTGAAGTCCCTAGTAAAGTAAAAGAACAAGAAACTCGTTAAGATCGCACTTATAAAAGTGATATACAGCTAAATGCCAAGTAAGACTAGAAGACGTACCATTTATCTTAAGTCTGATGTTTTTGCTAAGGGTTGGTCCAATGCCATTTTCAACTTCACATCGATATACCCCCGAGTCTGTTAGCTCTGTGTTTTTGATCGTCAAAGAGCCATTCTGAGAAACGGTGGTCTTGGAATCGCTGCGAACAAATGTGTAGTCATCTCCATTTTCACCTAAAACGAAAGTAACAATGAGACACACAAGCAACTTCGAAACGTGATTTACATTAATAAAATACGAGCGATCTCTTTCTGCTTCTGAATTCTCTATTTAATAAATGTAGAGATATCAGAACGTACGTTTCATCACAGATTGCAATGTACAGTGGTGGCCAAAACTGTGGACACTTTTCGAAAATTTCATGTTTTGCAAATTTGCGGGCTGATAGGAAATGTTATGTTTCACTAAATTCAAATATTTATATATTAGCTGAAAGAGAATTTAATGCTGAATTCAATACAAACAAGAAAGATGACACCGAATTTTCGGGTGTAATAAACACGTCTTTTCAATCCGTTCTGACGAAAATTAAATTTATGAAAGCTGTTCAAAGTCAACGGAACCGGTATGGAAAACAATAGTATCTAACGGAAGAAAGAAGTTTTTCACTCGGGTTTTTAATCCCTCATATATTGCTGTAAACGGAATCATGAGCTTACGCCCTCTGGTTGCAGACTTGTGCTTTAAGAAAAACATGAATTTATATGAGACACATTTCGCACAGCAAAACGCTCTCCAACACAGAAAGAATTTTTCAAATCGGACTTTTAGAAACAGAGATATCGACAAAAAATAAGATGTGACTTTACGTCCCCTGGGGTGAAAATCATGCATTATTTTAGGAAGAAAGTATTCTCAAAAGGTTTTTCCATATAAGCTTGGAAAGCATTTCAAACGACAGGAACAGCTGTCCGAGAGTTTAGCAGTGGTCGTCCACGAGCAACCACGGCGGCGGACGACCGGTATATTGTCCTACAGGCCAGAAGAGACAGATGACAGACAGAGGGAGAAATCGCAAGTCACATGCAACAGACAACTGGACGTCCGTTATCGAGTTTTACCGTGGCCAGGAGGCTGCTCAATGGTGGTCTATTTGCATGACGACCAGTACGGTGTGTGCCATTAACGCCTGCTCATCGGAGTCGGCGGTTTCTGTGGTGCCAGGAACACAAGAACTGGACACATCAGCAATGGGGTCGAGTTCTCTTTACGGATGAGAGCTGATTTAGTCTGACGAGCGATGGACGTATACACATCTGGAGAGAGCAGGGAACACGCAATCACACCCCCAACATCATCGAAAGGGACCGGTTTGGAGGTGGCGGAGTTCTCGTTTGGGTCGGTATCATGCTTGGTGGCCGTACTGACATCCACATCTTCCAAGGAGGTTCAGTCATTGGTGTCCGCTATTGTACCGAGGTCCTCCTGCCTCACGTGCGTCTGTTTAGAGGTGCTGTGGGTCCTGAGTTCCTCTTCATGGACGACAACGCTACACCTCATCGTACAGTGGCTGCCGCAGAGCTGTTGGAGAGTGAAGATATTCAACGCATGGATTGGCACGAAAGGTCCCCGGACCTAAATCCAATCGAACACATGTGGGACCTTCTCGGGAGACGCTTGGCAGCACGTCACCAGCCACCAGCTGCGATTGGCGCTACAAGAGGAATGGGCCGCGATGCCTCAACAGCTCCTTGACAACCTCGTCCTCAGCATGGACAGACGTAAATCCTGCAACGCGGTCAGGGGTGATCATATCCCCTACTAGAGACTGGATTTTTCTTGGCAGCCGCCTGTCACATGGACGTTTCTGTCTTCTGTCCAGTTGTGCTCGAAGCTACCTTTTCAACAAAGTGCCTTTGTATCCTTTCGATTCCTTGTTTGGACGGTTTTGCTCACTTGCCCCATATATATATATTTTTTATGCTTTCCAACCGTAGGTTGAAGAAGCGTATATGCTGCAGCTTTGTCCGTCTGCCCGCACGATAACTCGCCCAAAAACGGTTCGATTTCGATTAAAGTTTAGTATGCAGTAGGGGACCACCTGGGACGAACCCTATTGAAAATGGGCGAAATGGGGTCAAAGGTTACGACATAGGAGCGGGATCCATTCCATTGCCCTTATCCTTCATAACTTGCGTAAATACGGCTCGATTTCAATGAAATTTTAGTATGTCGTAGGGGACCACCTTCAGACGAACCCTATTGAAAATGGGTTAAGTGGGGTCAAAGTTCAGGACATAGGAGCAGGATGCATTCCATTGTTCTTATGCGTCATAACTTGCGTAAAAATGGTTCGATTTCGATGAAATTTTAGTATATGGTAGGAGACAAACTGAAGACGAAGCCTGTTGAAAATGGACGAAATGTGATCAAAGGTCAGCACATAGGAGCGGGATCTATTCCATCGTCCTTGTGCGTCATACACTGGTGGAAAGTGAAAAAAGAACACCAAGAAGGAGACGTCTGATACGAACGAAATTTATACAGCATAATAACGAAATACAGAGAATAACGTGATCAAAACATTATGGCAAAATACAGATGTATTTTCTGGTAAACTGAAAAATAACATTTCCATGTAACATGGTTAGTACGAGGTTGAACCGCCATGAACTGCCTCACTGTACAATTCTGGCATGGAATCTGTCGTACAGATGTTGGATGTAAGTTTAGGATATTGAGTTCCAAGCATCCTCAACCTGGACGCGTAAATCGGGGATGGTCGTGGCTGGCCGTGGAGACCGGATAAGTCGTTGTCCCGTAAAATCCCACACGTGCTCAATTGGGACAAATCCGGTGAACGTGCCGGCCATGCAAGTTGTCTCACACCCTGAAGTGCATGTTGCGTTGCACGTGCCGTGTGTGGGCGTGGGTTATCTTGCTAGAAAACACCACGATGGACCGACCTTACAAATGGCACAACAACGGGCCGAATGATGTTGTTGATGTAGGAGGGGCTGTTTAACGTACCCAGTACAAACACTAGTTGTGTACGGGAGTGATAGCTGATCGCTCAGCACACCAGGAGACCAGGTGTAGACCCTGTGTGTCGCTGGCGGATGCAGGAAAGGTCGAGACGCTCCCCTGTGCGTCTGCGAACACGCATACGGCCATCGGAGGCTCCCAAGCAGAATCTTCTTTCATCGCTGAACACGACAGATCGCCATTGCGTTCTCCAGTGCAGACGTTGGCGACACCACTGCAGCCGTTCCTGACGGTGGGCTGGAGTCAGAGGTACACATGCCAGAGACACACGTGCACGTAGTTCTGCATCCAGTAAACGGTTGCGGATTGTTCGCACAGTCACCTCAGGTGCAACGGCAGCTCGGATTTGCGTCGCAGTGGATATTCTGCTTGACAACGCCGCTCTTCTTATGCGTCGATCGGTCCGCTCATCAGTCTGTCTGTGACTCCCGGTTCCACGTCTTCTCGTGTGGGAATATTCCTCGGACCATCTACGTCACCATCGTACCACCACCGATACTTCTCGTCCAATTCGCTCCGCAATACGTCGATACGACCACCCGGCCTCGCGGAGTCCGACTAGACGACCTCGCTCAAAGTCCAATAACTGCTGAAATCGTACACGGCTTCCATGTCCAGGCATTGCAGCTTCTTCAGGGTCTTCGCACGTGTCCGTACGCTGACGACTGATTACATTCACTTCGCCGTACTCCTTAAACACCACCGACGATAATTTGCCTATTATGCCGTGCTGTGGCGTAAGCGCTCACCGGTTGGGCCTGAAATTAACATCACACCTACGTAAAATCGACCCCATTAACATATGCAAATTTCATGATCGTCCGCCAATTCCTTCTTGGTGTCCTTTTTTACGCTTTCCAACCGTAGGTTGAAGAAGCGTATATGTTCCAGCTTCTTCCGTCCGTCTGTCCGTCCGTCCGGCTGTCCGTCCGTCCGTCCGTCCGTCGGTCTGTCGGCACGATAACTCACGTAAAAATGGTTCGATTTCGATGAAATTGTAGTATGTGGTAGGGGACCACCTGGGGAAGAACCCTATTGAAAATGGGTGAAGTGGGGTCAAAGATCATGACATAAAAGCGGAATTCTTCAATTGTCCTTATGCGCCATAACTTGCGTAAATACAGTTCGATTTCAATGAAATTTTAGTATGTGGTAGGGGACCACCAGGGGACGAACCCTATTGAAAATGGGTGAAGTGGAGTGAAAGGTCAGGACATATGAGCTGGCTGCATTCCATTGCCCTTATGCGTCATAAGGTGCGTAAAAATGGTTCGATTTCGATGAAATTTTAGTATGTGGTAGGGGACCATCTAGAGAGGAACCCTATTGAAAATGGGACAAATAGATTCAAAGGTCAGGACATAGGATCGGGATCCATTCCATTGCCCTTATCCCACACTATTAAGGTGGACGTCAAGTAATTTTGCTTCCTATATTTCCAATGGAAAACCTCTTGTACACATTTCCTTCACAATTAGTGTATTCCCAAGGATGGAAATTTGAACATCGATTAAAATAACTTCATACTGTAACTTGGAATACTTAACATTTTCTAAAACATAAGCATAATTATATTAAAAAACAATAACGTTTCCTTTGGTGGTGTGGAAACCAGAAAAAAGATGGCGCGACCTGTGCTATGATGACGTCAGTGGACAAATAAATGTTGGATTGCATAATTACGGTTATGGTTTAGAAAATATTAAGTATTCCTAGTTATGAAATGAAGCTATTTTAATCGATGTTCAAATTTTCATCCTTGGGAACGCATTAATTGTGTAGAAAATGTGTACAGAAGTCTTTCCATTGGAAGTATAGGAAGCAAAATTACTTGACGTCCACCTTAAAGTAGCAATTCTTGTATGTATGTATGTATGTACATTTTATTTTGAAAACGGCTCTAAGAATTTTGATGAAAGTCGTTAACCTACCGTTTTCTGGTACTAGAAATCGATTTAGCTTGATCTCGACTTTAGGAGAATTCGTTTAGTGGGTTAAATAACCACCCCGAATTATAACGTTTTTAATGTCATGGCGTCATTCCATTAATGTTACCAATGCTAAGAAATCTTATGACGTCACAATCTCGTGTTTGAGAATATTGGCGCGCGGTCACGCCATCTGTCTCATTACGTCACGCGTTGTGTGTGGATCCTATTAAAAATTTTATGACGTCACACTTTTGCGAGCAGATGGTCCCGAATCCCATCTGCCTCATTACGTCACGCGTTGAGTGCGTATGTCCGTCCGCACGATAACTCGCGTAACAATCGTTCGATTTCGATGAAATTTTTGTATCTGGTAGGGGATCACCTGGGAAGGAGCTCTGTTTAAAGTGAACGAAATGGGGTCAAAGGTCAGTACATAGGAGCGGAATCCATTCCACTGCTGTTATGCGTCATAACTAACGTAAAAAATGTTGATTTCGATGAAACTTTAGTATGTGGTAGGGGACCACCTGGCGACAAACCCTATTGAAAGTGGGATAAATGGGGTCAGGAGCGGAATCACGTCTATCGCCATTATGCGTCATAACTTACGTAAAAATGCTTCGATTTGGATGAAATGTTAGTATGTTGTAGGGGCCTGCCTGGGGACGAATTCTATTGAGAATGGGCGAAATGGGGTCAAAGGTTAGGACACAGGAGCGGGATCTATTCCATAGCCCTTATGCATCATTACTTACGCAAAAATGCTTCGATTGCGACAAAACTTTAGCATGTTATTTCGGAGGTATACCGAACCGGTTTTGTTGAATATAATCGAAATGGGATCAAAGGTCAGGGCACAGGACCGAGATTTCTTCTAAGAGTGATAACTCGAGTAATGATTTCTGGTATGTTGGAAAGCGTTTCATAATCAATGCATTGCATGATTTTACTAACTTGTTTCACTTTCCGCCAGTGTAACTTGCGTAAAAGTGCTTCTATTGTGACAAAACTTTATCATGTCGTTCCGGAGATGTACTGAACCGGTTCTGCTGAATATCATCGAAATGGGGTCAAAGTTCAGGGCACAGTAGCGAGATTTATTCCACAGCCATTATCCTCATAACTTGAGTAATGATATCTGGTATGTTGGAAAGCGTATCATAAGCAATGCATTGCATGATTTTACTAATTTGTTTAATAATAAAATTTGGTTACTTGCTAAATTTTAGTGCCATTTTTAGTGCCACTATTTTGTGAAATCCAGAAGTAATGGTTGCTTATGACCGTGACCATGGAGTATGTTACAAATGGGAATCATTAATTACGATTACACAAATGCATTTAGATTGTTCACTCTTTTCACGCTTTGATGGAGGTGCGCATACTTTCATATGGTCCGTTAGATTTTTGGTTCCATATTCTTTTATTACACCATCGACATCTTTCTTTGTAATCATATACTTTCCACATTTTGAACAACAAGCAAGACCAAACAACACAGAATTATTCACCGGTTCCTAAATGAGACGAAACAATTTCCGGCATTCACTCTTCTCCTTGTGGTTTTCAAGAAGCACGTATTTGTTGGCCTCGACGCCTTTCTCAACCTCTTTAATATGAAATCCATCCATATTAGCAAATAAGGAGTTAATTTTGACATGACATGTCATGAGAACGGGATGTTAGCACATCAATCGAAATCCTCTAAATGCTCAATGTAAAAGATGCGGTGTGAAAAGTAACTCTTAGTCATACAGTGAACTTTGCACAGAGAGAGTGAATCAGCGGAGAAGCAGGCGAATGTCATTTGCCAGTACCTTGCCCTGGAAAATCGCACTGTAAAAGAACGCAAAGGAGGTATCTTTTTACGATATGGTGTCGGTATGTCTGTCATCGGTCGGTGGAAATCTTCGTTGCTTTAAGAAAGAGACGACAATACTTTTGCATGTCAAATCATTATTCACTCCGTGGGCACCAATATCGACTACGGAATTCCTCAACGCGCCTTTTTTCTTTGGAACATATTTTTGCTCTTTTTAAAAATAAAACGGAAGTAAAACTGGGTCAAAATCGGGTCAGGAACACCTTGACCCCACCTCTTGGACCCTCAAGAAATTGTTGACCAGTGATCCGTTTCCATCTCTGCTCGCTACGTCATACTTCCAACAGGAGAGTTCAACCTGCCACACATACAGCACCATTAAGGCCAAAATTGAGTCGTTCCTTGTCGCTAGATAAATTACTGTCTGGTTTTTCCTATGGCGCCTGTAATGTTCGTGAAAAATGGCTGCCTGAACAACTATATAGATCAGTCTCACAACTTCACCTGGAGTGAAATAGGAGTCTTTCAAGTACATTAGGAAATGTTACTTGAGATTAGTCTTTGTTCAGCTCAATATCCTTTAGTACAACTCAGTCTTCAACAATATTAGTGAACTAATCCAATTTCCTTGTGAGGGAACGTTTATCGAAAAAACAAAACACCAACACTAAATATGTATATATTTAATACGCAGACGTCAAGAGACCACAACTTCAGGTAACTTAATTTCGTAATTATAAGTACTATTATATCGTCATACTACCAACATCTCCACATACTGCTGCTACTCATACATTATACAGGGTGATTGTAAACTCCTTCAACAAAACAATAGGAGTGATAGTACACATCAAGACGAACAATATTTGCAATGGAACCTAGGGCAGCATTCCACTCCTAGTACCAGAAAAGAGCACGTTCGAAAAACGTCCAGCAGGCACACGGAGTTCCAATCAGTGCACGAGAAGCACAAGCCGCAAATCAGGTGCGCTGAACACGTACGTATACGATGAGGAGCAAACAATTTAAAACGCAGCCGTACCCGTTCAGCGCTATTACCGTGTGAACATCACATGAGAATTGACGTATACGTTTGACCGGCGCAGCGTACCGTGTGTTCTTGGAGCAAGTGCTTCCCGGTCTGTTGCAGGATGTTCCACTCACCACACGGAGGGACATGTGGTTTATGGATGATGGGGACCCAGCACAATTTGCCACCGAAGTCCGATACTTCCTAAATGCAACATATCCCGGGCGGTGGATTGGACGCGGTGGACTTGTAGCTTGGCCTCCACGCTCCCCGGACCTTAATCCACTGGACTTCTTCTTCTCGGAGCACACGAAAACAAACATTGGTGTACGAGACATCTGTGGACTCCCTGAAAGATCTCGTCGCGCGAATCGCTGTTGTTGCGGACAAGATCAGCATCATACCGGAAGTCTACAAGAGGGTGCGACAGTCCTTCATTCGCCGGTGTGGGTTGTGCAACGACGCCCTTGGACGCCAGTTTGAGCAGCTCCTTTGAGTCTTTCTCTGATGCGATTGGAATTGTGCAACTCATAAATTAGGTGTCTTTTTGTTTTCACTGTTGAAAGCTCAAAGTTAATATGTAACTTTAACAGTGGCCTCAAACAGCCAACAATGCTAGGGGTTGTTGAGATGCTGGCCCTACCTTCGTCATGCTGATAATCATTCCCATTTCAGACTCCGATAAATCCTTCCTTTTCCCCATTGCTCTTTTCTGGCACTAGGAGTGGAATGCGGCCCTAGGTTCCATTGCAAATATTGTTCGTCTTGATGTGTACTATCACCCCTCTTGTTTTAGTTGAAGGAGTTTACAATCACCCTGTATATCGTCCAGTTCTCATCTGACCCATACACATGTCATACGTCCTGACCTCAAGGTGTTGCCAACCGTACTCTTGCGAGAGAGTAGATATTACGTTAAGTTTGAGAAACACAAAGGTGAATGAACTGAAATTTACATAGAGAAAAAACTAAAAAGGAAAGTTAATTAGAGTATACGTCACAGGTCTTTTAAGAGGTTATGCGAACAAGCTACGGACAATCGAGGCACTACAAGAAATCATCCAACTGGAAATTGTGATTTCAGGTACGCTTGCTCAAATTTTCTGCAGCACGAAACGTCGCATTCAAGCGTGCTTGAAGGCAAATGGCGGCCATTTTTAGCATATGCTGTGAATAAGATATAAATTAAGATAGGTCCTGTTCAAATTTTACCGGGATGCATTGATTATTCTTAAAGTTATAAAGAAAATTTCTGTACGGTAAGAAGTGGGGCAAATCTTTGTGTTATTTTCTTTACAAGGGAGACACCTCGAAAGTTTATGCCATCTGAATATTCGCACTCTTTGAAGAATTTCGATATAGCACAGCATTATGGATTAAATAGTACAATATAAGACTAACTTATCTGAAATACTTAATATTACTTTTGCTCTTTCTCACCTACCTCTTAATCTCTTCCACGTGACCTGTGGAGCAGGATGTGCAGTAGCTAAACATGTAAGAATCACCTGATGTCCGGCAACAGCCTGAGAATCTGACGGCTCCTCAATCCACGTAGGAGGCACTGAAAGTAAAAGAATACACATTAGTCCGGTCTAACGTGACAACGGATTAATAATAAAAAGATGTTAGAAGAATACACATTAGCCCTTAACGTGACAACGGATGGATAATAAGAAGATATTTTAAGACTACACATTAGCCCTTAACGTGGCAACGGATGGATAATAAAAGTTATTAGAAGAATATACATTAGCCCTTAATGTGACAACGGATGCATAGTAAAAATATATTAGAAGAATACACATTAGCCCTTAACGTGACAACGGATGGATAGTAAAAATATATTAGAAGAATACACATTAACCCTTAACGTGACAACGGATGGATAGTAAAAATATATTAAAAGATTACACATTAGCCCTTGACGTTACAACGGATGGATAATAAAAAGATATTAGAAGAATGCACATTAGCTCTTAACGTGACAACGGATGGATAATAAAAAGATATTAGAAGAATACACATTATCCGTTAACGTGACAACAGATGGATAATAAAAGGATAACAGGTGATTATATTTTTATATAGAACCTGAAGCTCCTGTTTAAGGCTTCCCTATCACTTCGTCCGTGTTCATTTCGTCCACGCTCACTTCGTCCAGTTCATTTCGTCCAACGCTCACTTTGTCCACTGTTCACTTCGTCCGCTGTTCACTTAGGCCAATGTTCACTTTGTCCACATTCATTTCGTCCACCGTTCACTTTGTCCACATTCATTTCGTCCTCAGAATGAATGGAATACCGTGGAAATTTTCTGTTTTCATGGAGTTTTTGTTATAGGCAGAAGAAAAGGTCAGCGGACATTGCTTGCATGCGATTTTTTTCCTGTCTGAGTTTCTCAATTAAAATATAGCGATTTTAAATGTTATTTAAAGTAAAACAAGAAACTTAACTTTGAAGAGCTTTTTAACTCTTTTGTGTGGTATGACGCAAACACTACAGCATGACTCACGCTATGTTCATAAAAGAAATATAAGGTGGGATATTTTAATAACGCTGCACTTTTACTTAGGCACTAAATATTTACATAAGATGACAAGTTAGTAATATTTCTCTTTTACTTACTTAGGCACTAAATACTAAATACTATGCCTCATGTGTAGGCCCTTTTGACAGTTTTTATTCTTCCGATGTCATATTCAAAACGTTTAAGTATCCACTCAAGGTAATAATATTATTCTTTTACTACTGCACGAAATATTATTTCATATGCCCTAGACCTAGGCCTTTTTCACAGTTTTTATTTTAATGACGTAATATTCATAACATTTACATATCAAATCAGACCTAGGCTTTTTTTACAGTATTTATTCTACGGATGTCATATTCGTCGTGTAATATGACATCCATAGAATAAATACTGTCACGGTAATAATATTGCGCTTTTGCTCAGGCACTAAATATTATTTCATAGTCAGAGTAATAATATTGCGCTTTTGCTCAGGCACTAAATATAATTTCATAGGCCCTAGGCCTAGACCTTTTTCACTGTTTTTATTCTAAGTACGTCATATTCGTAACAATTTATTAAAAATTAAGGTAATAATATTATGCTTTTGCTCATGCACTAAATACTATTTCATAGGCCCTAAGCCTTGGCCTTTTTCACAGTTTACATTCTAACTATGTTGTATTCATAACGCTTACATATCAAGTCAAGTTATTATTAATGTCGCACCTTTACTTTGCCTCTAAACATTAATTAGTAAGCCCTAGGCCTTTTTAACAGTTTTTAAGCCATTACACTAAATATTCAGAGTATTTGCATAACATGTAAAGTTATTAATATTGATATTTTACTTAGCCATAAAATATTAATCATTAGGGCCTAGGACATCGGTATAATAAACACAGTAAAAAGATCCTAGGCCTAAGGCCTATGAATTGATATTTAGTGTCTAAGTAAAAGCGCAATATTACTAAATTTTTATGTCATGTAAACGTAATGAATATGAGATTGGCGGATTAAAAACTGTTAGACCGCCTAGGCCTACGGCCAGTTAATTAATATTTGGTGCCTAAGTAAAAGCACAATATTATTACCATGACTTGATACGTAAACATTATGAATATGACATCCGTAGAATAAGCAATGTAACAAAGGCTTAGGTCTCAGGCCTATGAAATAATATTTAATGACTGCGCAAAAGCGCATTATTATTATTATTACCTTAATTTGATATGCAAACGTTATGAATATGACATCCGTTGAATAAATACTGTACAAAAGGCCTTGGCCTAGGGCCTATGAAATAGCATTTAGTGTCAAAGTAAAAGCGCAGTATAATTAGCTTGAGTTGATACGTGAACGTTACGAAAATTACATGGTCAGAATAAAAACTGTGAAAAAATGCTAGGCCTTGGGCATATTAAATTATATTTACTGCCTGAGCGAAGTGCAATATTATTACACTCATTTGACACTTGAGCAATATGAACATGACACCCGTAGAATAAATACTGTAAAAAAGGCTTAGGCCTAGGATCTATGAAATAATATTTAGTGCATCAGCAAATGCGCAGTATTATTACCTAAATTTGATGTAAAAATGTTACGAATATGATGTACTTAGAATAAAAACAGTGAAAAAGTTCTAGGCCTAGGGCCTATGAAATAATATTTAGTGCCTGAGCAAATGCGCAGTATTGTAACCTTGATTTTGATATGTAAATATTATGAATATGACTTGATTAGAATAAAAACAGTGAAAAAGGCCTAGGCCTAGGCTAGGGCATATGAAATAATATTTAGTGCCTAAGTAAAAGCGCAATAATGTTACTTTGAGTTGATAGGTAAACGTTTTGAATATGACATCCGTAGAATAAAAACTGTGGAAACGGCCTAAGCCTAGGGCTTATGAATTAATATTTCGTGCCTCAGTAAAAGCACAATATGATTACCTTGGGTGGATACGTAAACGTTTTGAATATGACATCGGCAGAATAAGAAATGTCAAAAGGGCCTACACATGAGGCATAGTAATTAGTATAGAGTGCCTAAGTAAGTAAAAGAGAAATATTACTAACTTGTCATCTTATGTAAATATTTAGTGCCTAAATAAAAGTGCAGCGTTATTAAAATATCCCACCTTATATTCCTTTTATGAACACAGCGTGAGTTCCTTGTTTTACTTTAAATAACATTTAAAATTGTTATATTTTAATCGAGAAACTCAGACAGGAAAAAAATCGCATGCAAGCAATGTCGGCTGACCTTTTCTTCTGCCTATAACAAAAACTCCATGAAAACAGAAAATTTCCACGGTATTCCATTCTTTCTGAAGACGAAATGAATGTGGACAAAGTGAAAGGTGGACGAAATGAGCAGTGGACGAAGTGAACATTGGACTAAGTGAACAGCGGACGAAGTGAACAGTGTACAAAGTGAGCGTTGGACGAAATGAACTGGACGGAGTGAGCGTGGACGAAATGAACGGGGACAAAGTGATCCGTCACCCTGTTTAAGCGCATTTAGAGTGTCTCGTTGCAAAACTTTTTCAGAGTGGGGACGCGACCTAACGGTTTTCGAAAGAGGGCGAATTGTTGGAGGCCGGCTAGTTGGTGTCCCCGTGACAACAGTCGCCAGGGTAATGGGGGTATCGAGAGCTACTCTGTCTAGCGTCACGACAGCATACCGTGTTCGTGGCAAAACCTCGTCTGCAAAACAACTGTCTCTATCGTCTGCAACTGTCTCTATCAGTCAGGGCCGGAAAACGGCAGTGACGGATAGAAATAGGGGAGTATTAAAGAGGTTTGTTACCGGTAATAAGAAGACCACGGCGCCGAAAATTAGTGCGGAGCCGTTATATGCTGCATCTCTAGACCCCAGCATATAACGTGTACTGTCGATGCATGGAAGCGAGGAATGTGGTTGGATGAACCCAGATTCACACTATTCCCCATCGCAGGACGTGTTTACGTGTGAAGAACACTGTCAGAAGGATACAACCCATACTGTACACTGTAAAAAAAATTCTGTAGATTTTACGGTTTTAAACCGTTTTCCAGGGTGCCAACACAAAACCGTAAAATCTCTACAGTTTTATGCCGTGTTGGAGCAAAGCTACAGCTTTGCTCCAACACAATCAACACATTCGTTCCAGCCAAATTTTTGTGTTTTCGTGATTATTTGGACTGTGACTCCCTCCAGCCAAATTCTGTTCTGTTTTCTTCATTAAATGCGGTGTTGGAGCAAAGCTATAGTTTTGCTCCAACACGGCATAAAACTGTAGATTTTACGGTTTTGTGTTGGCACCCTGGAAAACGGTTTAAAACCGTAAAATCTACGAATTTGTTTTTACAGTGTATGCTCCCAACACTGCAGCATGGTGGTGATTCTGCATGCTCTGGGCGGTCATATCGTGGTTTTCAGCAGGTTTCTTGACCACCTTGGAAGGATGGATGACTGGCAGGGCGTATGAAGCCATTTTGGCAGACCAAGCCCATCCAGTGGCTCAGGCATTGTCTCTTGCAGGGAATGCCATCTATCAAAATGATAACGCCCCAATTCACAGAGCTCTGAATGTCCAATCATGGTTTGAGGAACATGAGGACGAACTTTCACACCTCCCTTGGCATCCCCAGTCACCAAACTTAAACATCATCGAGCTACTATGGTCTGGGTTGGAAAACATAGAAGGATCCCGTTATCCTCCTCCTGCATCGCTGAAGGACCCGGAGCAGTTTCTGCATGAAGAATGGTGTAACATCCCACTAACCACCATCCTGGATTTGTATGTGTCAATTTCAAGGAGCATTCAGGCCGTTTTGAATGCCAAAGGTGGTCCCACACCCTATTAGGTATGCAACATCTTCTTTTCCTAGGTGTTCACATTATTCTGTCCAACCCCTGTGCTATGCAGGCAAAAATATTCAGACACCTCCACATAGAATCGGACGCGCACGCACGGGGTGTTTTCGGTGCCGTACATAAGCGGTAGCTTTGGCACACCTGTCAGGCAACATAATAAATGTCTTTTTCAGCGCGGAGCTGAACTCACGGACTTTGAAAAGGCGCATGGTTGCTGGATGCCGGCACAGTAAGCAATCAGTGCGCAAACACTGCCTGGCACACCTGTCAGGCAACATAATAAGTGTCTTTTCCAGCGCGGAGCTGAACTCATGGACTTTGAAAAGGTGCATGGTTGCCGGATGCCGGCACATTAAGCAATCAGTGCGTAACACTGCCTGGCACACCTGTCAGGCAACATAATAAGTGTGTTTTCCAGCGCGGAGCTGAACTCACGGACTTTGAAAAGGGGCATGGTTGCTGGATGCCGGCACAATGAGCAATCAGTGCGCAACACTGCCTTCTCTTCTGGAATTCCCAAAGTTTACTGCCGCTGATATTCTTCATCGATGGAAAGTAAACGGTACCACTAAAAGAAAGCCGCGCTCTAGGAGTCCATGATCGTGACACGCGAAGCTTACTGCAGAATGCGAAGAAGGTATGATAGTGATAGATATATTCCTGTTTCTCCCAAATGCTTTACAGGGCTTATTAGAACTCACTGGATTGTGTCGCCGAAACCGCAATCACTGTCAATCAAAACCCTATGCCAGGACACCCAGCAACCCGCCCAATTTTAGTAGCGCGAGATAGGATGAAACCCTCATCCCCAAAAATTGGGAGATCCCCCACCCAGGAACGATGAAAGTATCTTTATTCATAAACCATAAAAGAAAATAAGTATGCAAAAGTATTAACAAATTCGGCTAAACTTGCCGAAGAGAAACAAAGAGTCACAGAATGCTGTTTTTATACACTAAACAATCTGAGTAGTTATAAACTTATTTACATTTTCCAGTGCAGAGCAATGCTCTGTTTAACACTTTCTGAATAAAATGCAGGTTAATTTACACTTTTCAGTTACAAATTCATTTAGAAATCTTATCATCATGGATATTTGACCAATACATTATGTGGACTTTAATATTTCTAATACAGGTTTTCCAATAACTTTATCAAAAAACATGTTCTAACATTCTCAAATAATGAACACTCAAATAAAATATGTGACACATCCTTTCAAACTGTAGCACAGCTACGGCCAACTCTCTTAATGCTGAACCTTTCAAAATATTAGGGACTCACACCATGTTCAGTAAACCCCTGATTAAGGAATTTGTCCCTCTGACATCTCGAATTGGACACCCTCGGAAAAAATTTCGTAGGTTTTTCTCCCTGTAGTACAATCATTCTACTTTAATTGTCACTTCTACAGCATTAGTCCCTTTATCTGCGATTTCATGGTTGCCAAAGGAGGTTTAATTATTACGTCGATATTATCCTTTTTTGTTCCCTTCTTTGCCAATGAATCTACAAACTCATTTCCATGATATCCTATATGACCTCTTATCCAATGAAAATGTATTCGTTGAGCTCCAAGTTCGTGTACTAATGCTTGCATTTTACTAACCAATTCACTTTTAGTCCTAAATGATGAAATGGACGATAGGGCGGCCTGGCTGTCAGAGAAGGTCGAGGTCGTGCATACCGAAGAAGGTATGCACGACCTCCGCCACAGACCTGACCGGCAATGTCGCAGAATCCACTGGAGCAGCTATTTTCAGCACCAGATCAGTCCGTTGGGAACTGACGAATGTTTTAGAACGAATCGGTTGCGAACAATTCGCCTCCATGGAGAAAATCTTTTCGCGATGAGTAAGCCTCTCTTCGCATTAAACGTCACTAAAATTTTGTCCTCTCTGGGTCTAATATCACCCGTCGCCAACGAGCGGAAGATTTATAGAGCTCTACTCTATAAAAATGTTCATCACTATTTATACGATACATTACATATGAATGCAGAATACTTTAAGCTTCGTGTTGTGTTATTTCTAATCTTACGTACATATCTAGAACATTTAAAGAGTTGTGCAGTATGATTGCAAAACTGAGTCTATAAATGTTGTCAGTGAATGCCCACTTTGCGAGATTCTACCTGAGTAAATGTTTAACAGTTTCGAGTTGCGTGCAGCAGAGGAAGACATTACCTTTTACGCAATAGCCGGGAGTTAAGCGCTGCATGGAAGTAGATGACAATTTAATAGCCGTGAGTTAAGCGAATGGATTGCAGCTTAATTGCCGCGAGTTATGGGCAGCATGGAAAGAAATTATTTTTTAATTGTACCGAGTTACGCTCATCACGGAAGGGGATTGTCGTTTAATTAGTGTGACTTATGTGCAGAGAGGAAAGAGGTTAGCTTTAAATTGCTATGCAGCAACACGCAAGGTGTCTGTCCTTCAGTTAACTTCCATATCGTAAGGTAACAACTGAGATATGGCTAAACTTTAGTAGAACGAGATCGATTGAATTCTCAAGTTGGATTTCAGTTACGACTAATCTTAAACGAAATGATCAATCCACGGAATGTCTTCGCTAACCGTTCTTCACTTGATTTAACATGCACATTACAGAGCACACAAATAGAATATTTATATTAAAGGTGTTTTAATATTTTTGTAGACAGGTATTGCACTTGGTGTTATTGAATTCCAACATGGCATCTTTTCTGTTCGTGACCACACAAGAGAAAAGAATTCTGGCGCAAATTTTGTGTTTCCTCTTTTTGGCCCGTTGTAAACAAAAACGACAAAAATCACTTAATATTTCGCTGCTCCACTAGCTTAAATATTGGTGGCAACGATGCCACATTTGATATGGAATGGCATTAAGGGAAGCTATTGCACCTACTGGGAAAAAAAGAACTATAAAAAGCACTTTTTTTATTGGAGGTTTAACAACCACCGAGAGCAATTCAATGGGCTATAGATGAATGTAGACTTTAGTCGTAGTTGCACGATCACATAATAAAACCTAGTGATGAGTTAAAAACTTTCATAAGATAAAAACACATACACATAAGTTAAAATACCATTAGACCTTTCAAGGCTGCATCAGCCTCATCTTAAGATGGAAGAAAATACGTCGTGAAACACACATGGACACATATATATGCAGGGGTAATTTAGAGCAGTTGCCACTCAAAGAGACACAAAGGTAATAATAAAAGTTTTGGTCATGATGCCTAGGTACAAAGGTGAAATGAAATGAAATCTGAGGTCGGTAGACTAGTGAGTAATGACAGTTAGTGACAAATATGCATTATTGACAAAAATATTACCAAAACTTTTATTATTACCTTTGTGTCTCTTTGACTGCTCTAATTTACTCCTGCATATATATCTGCCCATATGTGTTTCACCAGTACCAGAGTTCCTCCAGTCCTTCCAGCAGAAGTTGCACATGCAATCAAGAACATGAAGCGGGGAAAAGCTCCAGGAGAAGATGGAATTACTGTTGACACCATAAAAGAAGCAAGTGGAGAAATCGAAACAGTACTCGCCCAAATTTTCACTCGATGCCTTAATGAAGGAAAGATTCCTGAGGATTGGAACACCGCTACAATGATCCTGCTACATAAGAAAGGTGACATTGAGGATCTCGGAAACTACAGACCTATCAGCCTCCTATCAGTAGTTTATAAAATCTTCACTAAAGTTCTTTCACACCGCTTGAAGGTAACACTGGACATGGCTCAACCGAGAGAACAAGCTGGATTCAGGAGTGGCTACAGCACAATAGATCATATCCACGTGCTGAGAGAACTAATTGAAAGAGCGAGGGAATATGAACTTCCATTGTGCATGGCTTTTATCGATTATGAAAAAGCCTTTGATTCGGTGAAACCATCAGCAGTTACAATGGCTCTGAAAACCTGCGGTATTGAAGATGCATACATTAATATTATTAATAACATCTATGAAAATGCAAGTGCAAAGATTAGGCTGTTTGAAAATACAACACACGTAAAAATTGGAAAGGGAGTGAGACAAGGTGACACTATATCTCCGAAGCTCTTTAATGCCACATTGGAGGGTGTTTTTCAGTCGCTGAGCTGGGAAAACAAAGGGATAAAGATCAATGGAGATTATCTAACCCACCTTCGTTTTGCTGATGACGTAGTCATTTTTGCAACTACCCCATCAGAGCTGCAGAGTATGATCCAGGAACTTGCTGACAAGAGTAAAAAAGTGGGATTAAAAATGAACTTTCAGAAGACAAAAGTGATGTTCAATGCTTTTACAAGAAATGAAGATTTATCGATTGATGGAGAAAAGCTGGAGATAACAGACACGTACGTTTATCTTGGACAGCAGATATCAAGTGAGGGTCACATTGATGAAGAAATTAATCGGCGTACAAAACTTGCCTGGAGAGCTTTTGGAAGAAACAGCATAATTTTCAAGAGCAATATGCCATTATGTCTTAAAAGAAAAGTGTTTGATCAATGCATCCTTCCAGTGCTTACGTATGGTGCAGAGACGTGGACCTTAACTAAAAGAGACATACAAAGGCTGCAGACAACTCAAAGTAGCATGGAGAGGTGCATACTTGGTGTAACCAGGAGAGATAAGAAGAGGAACTCGTGGATCTGAAAAATGACAAGAGTGGAAGACATCATGATCAGAGTTAAATCCCTGAAATGGCAATGGGCTGGACATACTGCCAGAAGGACAGATCATCGATGGACAGCCGAAATTTTAGATTGGATTCCAAGGGACAGGAAAAGACCCAGAAGAAGACCACATGGGAGATGGGTGGATGAAATTCGAAAGTATGCAGGGGTGACATGGAGGAGACTGGCACAAGACAGACCGTTGTGGAGGAAACTTGGGGAGACCTTCGTCCAGCAGTGGATTGATAATGGTTGACAATGATGATGATGATGATGATGTGTTTCACGACGTAGTTTCTTCCATCGGAAGATGAGGCTGATGCAGCCTTGAAAAGTCTAATGGTATTTTAACTTATGTGAATGTGTTTTTATCTTATTAAAGTTTTTAACTCATCACTAGGTTTTATTGTGTCATCGTGCAACTACGGCTGAAATCTACATTCATCTATATACTGCACGAAAATAATCTTCCTATTGCAATGGGCTATAAGCAGTCGCTCGTCCCTAATTTAGGACCACTGGTTCCAGGGAAGGGAGCAAGCCAGTGTCGTAAAACAAACACAACATGCATGCCTCACCGTGATTGGAACCCGGACCCATCTTGGACGAATGGTCATAAACCAGCGATTAGACCAACCACTACGTCATTGGGGCGGCTAAAGCACTTTCAAGAATCGTCTTTCTCTTTTTTGTTTGGGAGTTTAACGACCACCGTGAGCAACTCATTGGGATATAAGCAGTGTTCATCCTTAACTTAGGGCCATTGTTTCCTATTAAGGGAGAGGGCCAGACAAGCACAACTTCAACGCCTAACTGGAAATCTAACCCGGATACATCTCGGATCTATGGTCAGAAGCCAGCACGTAGACTGTAATTTTCGATGCGTTACAGTATATGACATTAAAGAGCGTTGTTGAAGACTTTTGGACTTTATCTGAAATGTTTTTAATTAGAACAGAAGCAGAAAAGTGGTAATTAGATTACAAATTCTGGTTATAAGAGACTGGCAAGCAAGTAACATCAATGTTAAGAAAGGAATTTGGTGTCAGCAACCTTAAAATCAGACCTCTCGCCATATTGACATTGTTCTACAAGGTAATTGACAATAATATGGACCCTGTCAATATTTTTTCCTTGTTTGGATTAAGATGAACCCGATTAATCTGAGCTCCCACGCTGTATTCGACGTGCTAGCATACTGATCTAACACCTGCCAGTCCCCCATCTTTAAATTTTACCGCTTACTCAGCTTTCGAAAAGGCACAAACATTTTCGTGATGAATTACAGAATGCTTAAAGCTGCTTGTTATCGCAACTTCTTTTTTATCAGGGGAAGGGGTTAGCGACCAACTTGATTAGCTATAGACAATCGTTCGTCCCTAATTTAGGGCCACGGGTCCCACGGAAGTGAAATAGACGGTGCGGTAGGACAAACATAACATCCACGCCTCACCAGAATTAGAACCGGGGCCAATCGTGTAGGAATGATCAGAAGCCAGCTCTTAGGACACCGTGCCACCCGGGGCGGCATGTCGCAGCTTCACGGTGTGCTAATTGCTGTACAGCTGCGCACCACACACGGTCGTACCAAAATAATATGACCAGCCCCACAACCAAAGTGTACCTGCCCTGGTGCGTCACAGAGTGCACGTGACAAGGTCGATCACACGGAGATATAACCATCCGGCCAGGACATATGAGCCATAGTGCGTCATGTGAGCACAATGGACAGAGGAAGGGATTTAACGGACGTTGAAAAAGGATTGATAATCGACTACCGTGCCAACGAAGCATCTCAGAAACAACAGACTTCGTGGGCTGCCTGCGAGATGCGGTAGTAAGGGTGCACCAAGAATGGACCACTGGCACACCGAGTACCTCCCAACCTCATAACTGTGGAGCCCCAGAGGCCATGGATCCAGAGGAGAACGTCGCCTCCGTCGATTGGCAAAGAGCAATCGATGGGCAGCAGTGCAGCAATCGACCACACAAATGAACATTAAGGCAGCCAGGTATGCGTCCCCGATAACAATAGAGCGAACCCTGTTACTCATGGGTTTCCGGAGTCAACGCTTGCGTCAAGGCGCCCATGTTAACCCAGATCCATGGGAAACGACGGCTGCAGTTCACATGGGAGTACTGTCAATGTGCAGTGGAAGAGTGGGAAAAGGTTGCTTTCTCCGACGAATCGATGTTTCTACTCCACAGAAGTGACTGACGGTGGCGGATACGGCGTCAGACACACGAGAACCAACATCTGGACACGTTTGTCGGTCAAGTACAGGGATCCGGTGGCAGTGTGCATGTCTGGGGGATGTTTTACCTGGTATGTACTGGGACCACTACTACCACTGAATGGGTGCCTGAACTCCAATGGCTGCCTGTCCATTCTCGCTTACCACATGCAACCTTCATGTTGGACGTTTACCCTGGTGGTGATGGTGTCTACCAACATAACAATGCGCAGTGCCACATCACTAAGGGGGTGCGTGACTGGTTCCAGAAACACGACAGCGATGTCTCCGTTCTCCCTTGGGCGGTGAAATTGCTCGACGTCAATCCCATAGAACACTTGTGGGACTATTATAATTGTTCGACGTGCCGACCCACAACCATGTCATATCCAGGACCTCCGTTCCCTGCTGCAGTCCGAATGGGCACGTGTGCCTCGGGCAACCTTCGAGGGCCTCATTGTGTCCATACCACGCCGTCTCGCCGCTGTCATCCGGGCCAAGTGTGGTTTTTCCCATTACTAGGTAGGTGGTCATATAATTCTGATACGACCGTGTATATTGTATCAGCATGCTTCGTATCAACAATTAGTTTCTCTCCCCTCCCCATACTTCATTATATTTTGCATTGATAATTTTTTTCTCTTTGTTATGATTATTCCACCTCTGTAATTGGGTTGCAGAACATGCTGTAATGTGTATATAAATAAATACATTAGCGAAAAGCCATATATCCCGTAAGGTAACATATGCCCTCAGCAGAACAGTCCGATACAGAACTCAATCCAGTAGATCTTTCAATTGCTGAATCTTGTGATGTTTAATCTCGGATCTCAGTTTCACCTTCACTCATTGCCAGTGGTTCAGACATATCGAGTACCATAATACTAAACAACTGGGAAGTCAGAAATATACTGTCATGATCATCGAACGTAGTAACTCAACTCCATACTAAGATTTTTTCTCATTTTGTTTCTCTCCAATGTGCCTTTTGGCATTCAAAGTTATTTGTCATTCATCATTATCATCGGAAACTTGAGACACTGTCGTTCTGGGTGGTGCGGTGGTTAGCATACCCGGACACTATCTGGGAGACGTAGATTCGATTCTCGCTCCAGGACGACGAAATGTTCAAGTTTTCGGATATTATCTGACTTATCATTCTTGCTATTCCATACCTTGTACGTCATCATACTCGGACATGGGAGCACATGTGCAGCAGCGGCTCTCCTACACCTGAAGACGGGTCGATTGTCGACCTGAAAGTACTAATGGGTTTTTAATCTTGTAAATATCTGTCGTTTTTTAAATTAAACATATCGTGCAAAGACGGTGTAAGTTCTTTAATGTATTGTATATGCACGACATCTTCATTAAGACTGCCAAGGAAATGAGTTGAGAATTTCGATTTAGTTTTGAACTTTAGACTATTGACAAACAAAGTGTGGGGGATCACAATAGGATTAGGAAAGGAAATAAATTTACTCAGTTCTGAGCAAGAAAATAAGTTTTGACGGAATGAAGGTGTTGTGAATAGTTTTAAAATAAACTTTGCCATTTGCTACAAAATGCGGTGTACTCTAACTTGATGTCCAAAAAATTCCATAACGATCAGAATAATCTAACTAAACAGTAAGTTTTCACCCGTCTTTCATCATACACTTACAAATTGCGGTTTCTAAGAAACAAATCTCGGATACATCCAACCACTTAGAAATGAGTTCCCATTTACCGAAATACTTCCGGTAGGGTGAAGTAGATAAATGGTGGTCATCGTTGGACAGCATTAAATTGAAAAGATCGGAAATCTATAATGGAAATCCATTGGAACAGTCGTGTCACTATCTTCTACAGACATTAGCGATTGGACAAAAGGTTATGACTCAGAATACGGCATAATATTGTAGTTTCGATAAATGGCAACAGTAATATATGGAGAATTATTTTCAGAACCTTTTCTGTGATAGACCTGCTAAGCAATCATTTTTTGTTTAGCAGTTCACTACTTTTGCGTAACAAGTTTTCACATTTTTTTTATATTTACATTGTTTCTGGCCATAATGAAAACATTTACAAGGAAACCTCGATTATATGTTTTTCCAGAAGATGGCCTTTAAAAACGTATAAATGTAAAAGATGTAAACGAAATTGCAAAATGTTAAACACTATTGTAAACTTTACGCTTTAAATGAATATAAAACGCTCCTTAATAATGATTTATTATACTTTAACATACAGTATATATAAATGTAAAAAAACGTATAAACAAATTTCAAAACGTAAAATTTACGCTTTAAATGAATATATAAGATGCTCCTTAATAATGATTTATTGTATTTTAACGTATACATGTAAAAAAAGAAAACCAAGAAAGATGACACCGAGTTTTCAGGTGTAATGAGCACGTCGTTTGAATCCGTTCTGACGCGAATTAAATTTATCAAAGCTATTCAAAGCCAATGGAACCGGTATGGAAAACAATTATATCTGACCGAAGAAAGAAGTTTTTCAATCGGGTTTTTAATCCCGCAGATATTGCTGCAAACGGAATTGTGAACTTACGCCCTCTGGTGGCAAACTTGTTCGTTAAGAAAAATTTGAAATTATATGAAAAAATATTTCGCAGTGGAAACGCTCTTCGACAAGAAAATAATTTTTCAAATCGGAATCTTAGAGGCAGAGATATCAACAAATATAAGATATGCATTTACGCCCACTGGCGGGAAAAACATGCATTATTTTAAAAAGAAATTATTCTCAAAAAGTTCTTCGATGTGAGCGGTATCGGTTAGGAAATAGTTTTTTCAGTCAAGTTTTCACGAGCTCACATTTTGCTGAGAATACATCACAAGCAGAAATTAACACTTATGCCAACTGGTGGCCAAGCCATTTTTTACCAAATAATAGAAATTATACATAAAACATTTCCGATCAGGAGATGTATGCGATACAGGAAGAATTTTTCAAATCGGAGTTTTAGAAGCAGAAATCTCGGGGAAAACGCAATTTACCTTAACGCCCCATTGTGGAAAGTCTATGAGTTAGTCGAAAATTTTGAAATTATATGAAAAACATTTCGCATCGGAAAACAAGGAATTTTTAAATATGATTGTTAGAAGTAGAGATATTAACAAAAATAAGATATGCATCTACGCCCACTGGCGAAGAAACCATGCATTATTTTAAAAAGGAAAATATACCGAAAAGAGTTATCGACGTGAGTAGTATTGGTCCACAAACGAATTTTTTTCAATCGAGATTCTGAAGCTTAGATTTTGTGGCAAATACGTCAGAAGCAAGAATTAAGACTTACGCCCCCGGGTGGCCAAACCAATATTTATCAAAAATTGTGAATTATGGGCAAAATACACTGGCGGAAAGTAAAAAAAGAACACCAAAAAGGAATTGGCGGACGATCATGAAATTTACATATGTTAATGGAGTCGAGTTTACGTAGGTGTGATGTTAATTTCGGGACCAACCGGTGAGCGCTTACGCCACAGCACGACATAATAGGAAAATTATCGTCGGTGGTATTTAAGAAGTATGGCGAAGTGAATGTAATCAGTCGTCGGCGTACGGACACGTGCGAAGACTCTGAAGAAGCTGCAATGCCTGGGCATGGAAGACGTGTACAATTTCAGCAGTTATCGGACTTTGAGCGAGGTCGTCTAGTCGGACTCCGCGAAGCCGGGTGGTCGTATCGTCGTATTGCGGAGCGAATTGGACGGGAAGTATCGGTGGTGGTACGATGGTGGCGTAGATGGTCCGAGGAATATTCCCACACGAGAAGACGTGGAACCGGGAGTCACAGATGGACTGATGAGCGGACCGATCGACGCATAAGAAGAGCAGGCGTTGTCAAGCAGAACATCCACTGCGACGCAAATCCGAGCTGCCGTTGCACATGAGGTGACTGTGCGAACAATCCGCAAACGTGTACAGGATGCAGGACTACGTGCACGTGTGCCTCTGGCATGTGTACCTCTAACTCCAGCCCACCGCCAGGAACGGCTTCAGTGGTTTCGCCAACGTCTGCACTGGATAACGCAAGGGCGATTTGTCATGTTCAGCGATGAAAGCAGATTCTGCTTGGGAGCCTCGGATGGCCGTATGCGTGTTCGCAGACGCACAGGAGAGCGTCTCCACCCTTCTTGCATCCGCTAGCGACACACAGGGCCTACACCTGGTCTCCTGGTGTAGGGAGCGATCAGCTATCACTCCCGTACACAACTAGTGTTTGTACCGGGTACGTTAAACAGCACCTCCTACATCAACAACATCATTCAGCCCGTTGTTGTGCCATTTGTAAGGTCGGTCCATCATGGTGTTTTCCAGCAAGATAACGCACGCCCACACACGGCACGTGCAACGCAACATGCACTTCAGGGTGTGAGACAACTTCCATGGCCTGCACGTTCACCGGATTTGTCCCCCATTGAGCACGTGTGGGATTTTATGGGACAACGACTTATCCGGTCTCCACGGCCAGCCACGACCATCCCACGATTTACGCGTCCAGGTTGAGGATGCTTGGAACTCAATACCCCAAACTTACATCCAACATCTGTACGACAGATTCCATGCCAGAATTGCACAGTGTGACGCAGTTCATGGCGGTTCAACCTCGTACTAACCATGTTTCATGGAAATGTTATTTTTCAGTTTACCAGCAAATACAGCTGTATTTTGCCATAATGTTTTGATCACGTTATTCTCTGTATTCCGTTATTATGTTGTATAAATTTCTTTGGTATCAGACGTCTCCTTCTTGGTGTTCTTTTTTCACTTTCCGCCAGTGTATTTCCCATCACGAACTGTATCCGGTGCAGAAAGAATTTTTCAAATCGGAGTTTTAGACGCAGCGATATCGGGGGGAAACACAATTTACTTTTACGCTGTCTAGCGGAAAATCTATGTGCAACTTAAAAAGTGACTATATCTAAAATATTCTTCGACATAAGTGGAATTGAAAGGTGAAATACCTTTTTCAATCGGATGTTTGGAAGCAAATATATGGAATACTATATATTTTGAGTTCGATATCTTCTGAATTTACGCCTCTTTCGGCGAAATTGTACATCGTTAAAACCAAACGAAATGAAGGATCATCATTCGCATCTGACACCGGACGGACGGACGGACAGACGGACAAACTGATTATATAAGCACGATCTATTTTTACCAAAGACGTGCTAAAAAGGTATAAACGAAATTTAAAAATGTTAAATACTATTGTAAAATTTATGGTTTAAAGGGGTATAAGATCCTCGTTTATAATGATTACCTTAGAACAGTCAACACCACTACAGTTCAAACGAACTCAACACACTGAGCTTATGTAATGTGATGCTCAAAGTTTCTCACAATCAATGTAACTTTATCAAATATTTGCCCTCAGTACACAAAACATTAGAGAAAGGGGTGATGGGCAGTTAACATGGGCATCCCCTGCGCAGAGTGAAATAGATCCAAATGGGACGCAGACAATAAATAGACGGACAGCTGGACTTCCAAACAGTGTATTGCAATCGACGAACATGGGTAAATGTGGTGATCTGAGAGCCTTTGATCGTGGAGATATTGTCGGAGCAAGACAGATGGGTCATTCTATCGCCCAAGTGTTAAGAACTCTGGGTTCCAGAGGGCAACCGTATCAAGGGTGTACTCGGAGTATACGGTCGATGGATGTACCAGGGTCCATAGAGCAAGTGGTGCCCGACCACACGCCATTGATGACCGTGGTCAACGTTGACTATCCAGTCTCGTACAGACCGACAGCTTGCCAACGGCTGCGCAAATCACATCCAGGTTAAATGACGGAGGTCCAGGCAGCGTCAGCGAGAGAACGGTACAGCGCACGCTACGTACCCTGGGCTACGGGAACCGACGCCCTACTCTTGTGCTACTGTTGACTGCTCGTTACCGGACATTACGCCTCGCGCCGGGAACATCAAAACTGGAAAGATGCAGAGTGGCCCCGCGTCGTGTGATCAGATGAATCCTGTTTCTATCTGTGCTGAGCTAACGGAAGGACGCAGGTGTGGCGTCTACAGCATGAGGCCATGGCCCCGTCGTTCCAGCTTGGCTATGTTCAAATTGGTGGTTGCTCTGTGATGGTTTGGGGAGCCTTCTCATGGGACACATTAGGTCCCTTAGTATGTCAGGAGAGGTCCTTAAGCGCTTAGCGCTACCAGCTTGTGCTGGTAGCACTCAGCGCGCGGCCTTCGCGCATCCCGCGGCCGATGGTCTATTTCAGAAGGACAACGCGCCGCCCCACCGGGCCGCAACGAATCAGGCGTGGCTCGAGGAACAGTCATCTGAGGTTGGAGCTTTCCAGTTGTCCCCAAGGTCCCCGGATTTAAGCCTTGTGGAAGTTCTCTGGTATACCGTGGAGTGAAACATCAGATCCACAGATCCTGGATCGACATCTCGGCAGAGTTGTTTATAATGATGCAACAAGCATGGCCGGCATTACCCCAGGAAACTCTCGGGAATCTGATGGAGTCGATGCCTCTGCGTGTTTAGGCTGCTATTCGCGCTAGAGGAAGACCAATACGCTGTTTATTAAGTTCGTATCGGTAATGCTTTATCTACTGAGTGCATGTAGCTAGTGTTGACGAAGGTATAGCATACAACGCAACGCTTCATTAATCTGCCCACTCTGAGCCCTGCTTTCTCCACACATTATGTACATCGTTCTAATATTGTCAATAACATACACACGTCATTCAGACCTGACCTCAAGATTGTTGCCAAATAACATTCAGTGAGTGAGAAAATATAACGTTAAGGGTGAAACGCTTAAGGAGAACGAACTCAAAATTTACATAGGAAAGAAACAAATTCAAAAAATAAAATTTTCGGAATGGGATTTGAAAACTCAGACGCCAGGTAAAAATTCTCAGGCGCCATGGCGACTGGGTGCCTTGGATTTGTCTACCCGTACACTTGTCAACATGGAAACCAAAACGACCAGGGCAATGAATCAGCAAATCAGTTTATGTTTGCCAACTTCTTTATTAACTCGTCACTTGCTGTTCAGAACATGGAAACGACTCCTGCCGGAATGTGAACTTTGTTGACTTTAATTCAGACAACAATCACATAATTTATTGTTACTCAGCTTAACGTTCATTTAATAAATCTGCGTAATCGTAACATGCGTTCCTAACAAACTTCTCCCTCTGTAACATGCCATTTTTCTCATAGGCCTCACTTATACATTCAATGTTTGCATTTTAGACTCACTGTCAGTGATGCCAAAATCCGACTCACTTTCAGTGATACCAAAATCCGACTCACTGTCAGTTATGCCAAAATGAAAAAGCCTTCGAAGAAGTAATGTGTCGTTCACCAGAAAACGTTTAAGAAGAATAAACCAAATTTACATATAAACACAGGAACTGAAAAGAAAAGTAATTTACGGACATACATCACACGTCTTTGTCCATTTCTGAAAGAAAACAATCAGAAGCTGCTGTTTGTTAAATTTTTAAAAGTCCAGGGCCCCTCCAACATAATCAAAAGATCATACAAACTCTCAAAATTCATTCTCTTTCCGAAATGAGTTTTCACACGTTTCGTTGATGAGAAAACCCTGTTGCATTTGTGACAAGAAATGCTTGAAGTATATTGACGATTAGGCACAAGTTTGCATGAGTCATACTTTGAATTTCATAACACGTTTCTTAATCACTCCTCATAGCTAGCTCTAAAACTTTTATGCTACGCAAATTTGGGGTGAAAGTTCTATCCCAGTATGAAACGCATCATACTGGTTGAATTATGTATTGCAGTAATGCATGATGAATTCATCATGTTGCTATCCACCAATACCACTCTCACATATTTTTTACCAAAGATAATGTTCGGTAAATTAATTTAGTTGATGCCCTTCCCCGGTAGCCGAGTAGACAGATGTGCAGGCATCTTGTTAATCGGCTGAGTAAGGTTCGAGTTCGAGACCGAGATGAAGTATGGGTGGTGTGTCTGTCCTACGACGCTGGTTCTTTCCCTTCCCTGGAACCAGTGGCCATAAATTAAAGACGGGTGACTGCTTATAACCTTAAACGCTCATAGTAGTCATTGAGCCCCAAGAAAAAAAAATACGTCGAATAACCTTCTATGCAGGGGATATCATATACACATACCGGCCACTGAATTAGAAGCTTTCAATTCCGGGTTGGACCTCCTTCAGTCCGAACTACGGCCAGGGGCGGATTTATTCTGTAGGGGGCCTGTCTCACTGAACCTTTTGGGGGGGGCTCATTTTGAGACACATCAAGGTTCCGGGTATATTTATTATACTACAATTTCAAATGGACTGTAATCAATTTCATCATCATCAAATAATTTTATTAATACAAATTTTAAAGATGCGAGTCCGTTTTCTTTGGTGTAAATATGACATGCATGGTAAGACAGATAATATCAGGAACCTTGAAAATTTCTTCGTTCTGGAGCGGGAATCGAATCCGCGTCTCCCGGATAGCGCCCGAGTATGCTACCCACTACACCACCCAGCACGACCAAGTTTCAAGTTTCCGATTAATTTGAATATAAGCAGCACAGGATTCGCTAGTCGAAGTAACTGGCATTTATGTTTAGAGAATCTGGAGGTTAAGAATTCTATCCCGTAATTGCCCGGGATAGAATTTCGTCGCTCCAAGAGAACGAGATTTTCAAGTTTTCGGATATTATCTGACTTACCATTCATGTCATATTTACACCAAAAAACTGATTCACATCTTGAAAATTTGTATTGTATGGTGTAACCCCGTATTCCATTCATAATTCTATTATTATTCTGCATATATGAAAAGGAAACAGAAACAACAGCTATAACGAAGCCGATTTTACGAATACGGTTAGGTGTTAATAATCACAATATTAAATAAGTAACACTATAATACCACAACGTGGAGATCGAATGGCAACAGAGATTACAAGCGATATTTTGGGTTATGCTGCGATGTTAACAGCGGTCAGTGTCGCCACAACACAAAAATGAAATTACTCTACAGTTAGAAAAATGTTACCCGCTTCACAAGCAGGATAGCCAACTTTACATTTCTTAAGTAGAGAACAGACGGACAAGTACCATATGAAGTTTGAACCACGACTGCTTTTCTAAACTGCTGGCCACCCAAAATGCAACACCAAGAAGGGCACGAGATAGCAAAGCCAGATTTACTGGACACATAACAACAGATACAAAGATGAAACGATTGAGCTTACAGGCCCGTGCGACTTTCGGAACACGTAGGCATCACTAGTTCGTGTGGCCCCCATGGCTGGCAATAAAGGCCGCTACACGCTGCGGCATCCAACGAAAGAGGTTTTGGATGTGGGCTTGGGGTATGGCGGTCCAGGCTGCTTCCACACGTTGCCACAGTTCATCAGACGTAGCCGCGGGTGGTGCTTGCCGGGCCACTCGGTTGCCGATCAGCGACCAGACGTGTTCGATGGGCGACATATCGGGAGAACAGGCGGCCCACGGCAGCGGTGACACCTGGTGGGCCGTGAAGAAATGTTGCACGATGCGTGCCACGTGCGGGCGCACATTGTCCTGTTGAAACGTGGCCGCTGGCAGGTCCTGCAGGAAAGGGAGGACTACAGGCTCCAAAACGTCGGAGATGTAGCGGTGGCTGTTGACTGTACCGGCGATGCGTGCCAGAGGGGTGCGGGTGTCGTATCCACTTGCAACCCAAACCATAACTCCAGGCGACGAACCGGTATGGCGATGCATAATGCAGGCGTCATAAAGTCTCTTGCCGCGGTGCCGCCACACGCGGATCCGACCATCGTGTTGTTGCAGGCAGAAGCGGGATTCATCGGAGAAGACAATGTCGTACCATTCCGTAGTCCAGGTGCGGTGTTCAACGGCCCACTGCCGCTGCACTCGCCGCTGGTGTAACGTCAATGGTAATCGGAGAAATGAGCGCCGTGCGACAAGTCCCCGCTCCTGAAGACGACGTCGAACGGTACGTGATGACACAGGTTGTTGCGCAACACACCCTAATTCCTGCGCTAACGTTCGTGATGTGGCGGTGCGAGCCGTCAGTGCCCGCGGCACGACATGCCGGTCCTCTCGTCCGGTGGTGTGCCGCGGCTGCGGCAACCGCTCACGTCGGTCCATCCGTCCCTCCTGCACCCACGGAATCCAGACTCGCCTCACTGTGGCTGGATGTCGTCCCACACGAGCGCCGATGTCTCGGTACGATAAACCGCTGTCGCGATAAGGCACTATTCGTCCTCTGTCGAACTCCGAAACGTGCTGGATTGACTGCCGTATTCTGCGACGAGGCATCAGAAAGCTTCCCATGCACAGGTCCGGAAGCACAACACACTTCCACTACTTACACCCCACCTTCTGTGCACCCTTCTTTTAGTGCTTCTCGGTGGCGTGCCGGGCCCACATGATTTGCATATGCCCTGCAATGCTATATCGTTTGCATGTCCTCTCGCGGGCAACGCATGCTGCGAATTTCAGGCCAATCGGATGCTCCCTTCTTGGTGTTGCGTTTTGGGTGGCCAGCAGTGTATGAATCCGCAAAATATTATATTCATCAATATAACTTCCCCCACCCCCCTCTTTTTTCCTTTTCGTTGTTTCCTCCTTGCTTTACTTCTCTTTTCACAGGGAATCGGGGGTCTTCCGGGACGCGGGGCTCTTCGGGATTGCGATTTGCGCGACGCCATAAATCCGTCCCTGACTACAGCACATACGTATGTCGTTTGGCATAGATTTCACAAGCTGCTGACTATTTGACTGTTGAGTACTTTGCTCCCAGATCTGTTTTTCTAACATGTTCCATACATTCTCAATGGGATTCAGATCCGGTTGCCAGGTAAAATGGTATAAGTAGCTGCCATGCTCGTTGAACTTCTACTGAACACATCATGCGCGATGGAATGTAGCATTGTTGTCCATGAAACAGGCGCCACCTTCTGGATGAAAATTAAACATTGCAGGATGGACTTGATCGACAACAATGTTCAGATAATCATTGGACATCACCCGACCTTCCAGCAAACAGCAGGTGACCAGTTCCTTACCAACAGAGCCTTGAGTTGTCTTTACAAGACAACTCAATTGCTTTATGGGTATCCCGCCAAACTCTTTGCCTGCCGTCGGTACAGAGCAAGGTGTACCGCTACTCGTCGGACCACGTGGCTTTTTTCCAGTCTTCCAGTGTCCAGTCATGGTGTTCCTGACATCAACATAGACGAACTTTCCGGTTCTTCGCAGAAAGCAGTGGTTTCTGTATAAGAATGAGACTGCCAGTACCGAACCTCTTCAATTCCCTGAGCATAGTTTGTTGAGTTATGAGTCGGGAACAGCTTTCATTGAATGCTCCGGTTAAGTGCTGCACTTAGGAAGTCATTTCTCCTTACAAGCCCTCTGACAACGGCGATCTCACAGACCGTCGTCGCGCCACCGTTAAGGCCTCATGGACAAGCAATGTGGGTTATTTTTCCACTGATTAAAGACCCGAAATATATCTCATCTTTTGAGAAACGAGTCAGCTCTGCTGTTTTGTGGGTGCCCTGCTGTTGCCACTCCAGCCAAATGGGCACACACAAAGAAACCCTTTATCGAATTCCAAAATATCCTTTGTTTTTCCTATTGTGATCAACACTGCTGACGACTACTGACGAACAGCAGTCTTAAATAGCTACGCAGATCAAGTATAGTGACCACGTATTTTGCATTGTGAAAACACTAATTTGTCCGTGACGGGATCAAATCTGCGTCCCCCTCACTCCGGAGTAAGTTGCTCTCCCAACTAAGCTACACAGACGGAATGTGCCGCAGCAGATTTGTCGTCTTGACACGTGCTTTCCCTCTGTAGTACGTCACAGCACTACGCTGCGCAAGTGACATTTATGTACATCTGCATAAAAGTTGCTAATTCAGTAACCGGTGTGTGTATATCAGGTAATACAGGCGATATCTGGCTGTTGTGTAGTACGTACCACAGGTTCAGTTCGCGCCTACAGATCGGGGAGTGAAAGTTGTAATAACGATGGAACAGCTGAGAAAATTAGTGACAGTGGAAATCCAGCGTGCTTTTTTTAAGTTTTGTGTCTTACTGCAGTATTCAAAGGGCATGGCACAAAATCTTCTGCGAAGCGCAATAGGACAAAAAGGCCCTTAAAATAATGGCGATGCACAATTGGATGAAAGGATATAAGGAAAGCATCACCTAAAGTTGCTAGCTACCCCGGTGGCGCAGTGGTCCAAGCGTTGGCCTCTGATCATTCGTCCGAACGGGGTCCGGGTTCGAATCCCGGTGAGGCATGGATGTTGTGTTTGTCTTACGGCACTGGCTCTCTCCCTTCCCTGGAACCAGTGACCCTAAATTAGGGACGGGCGACTGCTTATAGCCCAATGAGTTGCTCACGGTGGTCGTTAAGCCTCCAATAAAAAAAAAAAAAAAAAAAAAAAAAAGGTGCTGTAAGATGAGGTCGACCGAATTCGACTTCCAGATAAGAAGCCAAACAGCTCATCCAAAAGACCGAGTTTAAGTGATCGCCGATTACCCTTATACACAACATGGAATCTCTCACACAACAGTTTATACCGTGCCGATGGAATTTAAGCCTAATGGGAAAACTAGTGACGTGAGTACCGCACACACTAACCACGACACAAACGGAATTTCGCTATGAAATTACTAAGCTCGCGCCGTCGCAATAATAGGGTACTCACAAGGTTCCACTTCTTTGATGAGAGCTGAGTGCAATTTTAGGCACCCAGGCAATGACATCAGTTTCTGTTCTGGGTTGAACACGTGACTTCCGCCGCGTCTTAATTCCGCTCATAGTTGCATGACCGTAAATTCTATTAGTAACTGGCATGGATGTTCGCGTTGTGGCTATTTGGAAGACATACGACGAGTACTTCACCAAGGCATCGGAGTGGTACGAGTCGTTTACAGAGGACCATCTCCCGACATGGGCACTGCGCCATCATAAACAGCGTTCTGTCCTCGTACAAGATAACGCTCGGCTGCTCATTGAATAGAAACGGTTGGGTAGAGCTACTCAACCCACCGTATTCACCCGATACGAACCTCTGTAATTTCAGCTGTTTTGGCCACTTGAAAAGGGAGATGTCTGGTATACGCTACAACAAAAAATATGATTTAGACCGGAATCATATATATTTTCCATAAACTTAATGATACAGTACTTTTAATGGTGTTCGTAAACAACCTACAGTTTAGGAAAGTTTTATTGATAATAAGGGGTACTAATAATAATTACCCTCGAATATTGCGATCATTTCTTTGTTATTATTTGCATATTTCTTTGCTATTTCATCATAACCCTTGCTGAATTTACTCTATGTAGATGATGTCTTAATATTTTGGCCCTCAACTCTGGAAGATCTCAATACTTTTGCCACGTTAATGCCCTCTAAATTTCCTTCTATTAGGTTTACACTTGAGTTGGGAGAACATTTGTTCCTCGCATATTTGGACTTCGTGTTGCGTCGGGACTCTGTTACTAACTCTATTTCTTATTCCGTCTAGAAAAAACCAGCTTCTAATACAACTTTGATCCCTTTTAACTTTTTCCATCCGCTTTGTCAAAAGTTATCATCCTTATGTTTTTTGCTGCGACGAGTAATATCTCATTCATCAGACATTGCCCTGCGCAATTTGGAGTTAACAAATATTACGAAGTTGGCCAGTGACTACGGACACCCAGCTTTTACTGTGGAAAAACTGCTCCGACGAATTTATTTAAACTCCGTTTCATCTTTAATTAGAGATCACCAATCCATCAAATATGTCGAATCTGTTCCTTTTATACCTGGGGTTACCAATACTTAAAAGTTATTTGTAAAAAATATAAAATCGGATTCGGGATCAAGACTAATAAGATTTTAGCAAATATAAAAAGGGAGAGAGACAGAATTGAACTGGACAATCGACATGGCATTTATGCCATACCGCTGAAGGCTTCGCTGGAGGAAGGGCAGAACATGATGTATGTGGGTTCGACCTCTTGTTCCTTGAAATGTAGACTTTCGGAACACAAATATAGCTTTAAAACCTCTTCAACTTCTACAGCTCTCTCTCTCTCCAGGTCCTATTTAGCGGGTACTCATACTCCTATTTGGGAGGCAGCAAGTATACTGAATACCCCTAGAATTCGCTTTACTATTCTTTTCATCGAAAGTTTACTGATTTATAAATACAGTCATCTTTGCTGCAATGAAGATTCTCCTTGTACTATCCCCCTTCCTTGGAAACAGTTAATGGACCGGGAAAAACACCCCGAGTCTGTGCAGAAATTGAGATTGACCAATTATTTCCGCACATGCGTTAAATCTTTTTTTTTTAACATACGTCACTTGTGATACGACTGTCATGGTATATTTAAACACCTTGTCGCTTGTGTGCGCAATTTATTACATCTGAGGATGAGTTTATTGTAAATTCGAAAGGTCTAATGTGTATATATTGCTTAATATTAGAATTTAAAATCGTGCGTAAAACGGCATTGTTTTTTTAACTTAAAGAAAATTTTAGCACGAAAATATCATATGTGATATTACAGAACTTATGGCAAGTTGAATGTGTTAACTTGCTGTCCGGAGTACCTAATATTTGGAGATTATGATTTTAAGAAACTTTTTAGCGTTCTTAAGAGAACTCTGTTCTGTGAATATTAAGACACAAATCGAAGGTGAAGAAAAGACAGGTAAGGCCTAACAGATCTTCAGAGTCACTGGACAAGCGCATACCCATAAGAAACACTGTTTATCTTGTTACTTTAATGCCTTTGTGTTTTGGAAAAGGTTATATAATAAGACACTGTCGAAGAAAAAGGACAATCTGAAAGGGATTCAGCTAGATCTTCACACAGAAACACGACTTAAAAAACCACTGCGTCACTAAAAATTTATCAGAAGCTTGGAAAAACTCATTATACCGACAGCATTTCTAACTAGGATATAGTGGCATAATTACAGCAGTGATAGTTATGATAATTTATCCCTAATCATGAAAATGTCATCCCTAATCATGAAAATTAAATAAGGTAAGACTTTCCTGCTTCGATTTCAAAAGTAATGGATTCACACCTTCAAGAAAGCCTGTGGGCGAAAGTAGCTATGCAATGTCTTCATGGGAATTCGGCCAAAAACAAGATCATCCACATAACGAAAATAATAATAGAGGTTTGTGTGGACAAGATTGTAGAACAGTTTTCTCAAGGTCTTGAAGTAGAATCTCAGCAAGCACGGAGGACAAAAGGGAACCCATAGGGGACCAGCCAGCTGGCGAAAAGGAAATAAAAGAAGTTCAAAGAACAAGCTCTGTAGGTGTAACTAAGCTACAGCGGATGTTCACGCATTAATAGAAGGTATTTGATAAGAAATTACAGGAAATAAAAGAAGTTCGAAGAATTGAAACTGGCAACAGCGTGTTAGATGAACACGAAAGAAATATCTGCTGCAGCTAAATATTGTCTGTTAAGAAAATGGCGCACATAAACAAGCTGTAGGTAGAAGGATAATGTATTTGCTCTTTAGGAAGACAAATATTCGCATTCGATAATTAAAGAACACTGTGAAAATCATGGATTTAGCATTTCTAAATGTAAAATAAGCAATATTATCAATAATACAGAGAAAAATCGTCAAGCATTGCTTTTAACAAGAGAAAGAACACCAAACAAATATCCAAAGAAGGTGCGTACTTTTACGTGTGTTTCAAAAGTAAGGCCCCTGGTCTTAAAAGAAAATCCACCGATCCAAGGAGCAATCTCTAAATCGTTAAAAATCTCTGTATTAACTGTTGTGACGTACCTGCCAGAAGGACGCACACGACATAAAGGCAGATAGGAATCAGAACAAATGTCCGTGTAGCTCAATTGGTAGAGCAACTTATTCCGGAATGAGTGGACCCGGGTTCGAACCCCGGCGCGGATAAAAATGACGGAGAAATTTACTTCATTATAAATGGCGCCCGAACTATCCGGATGACCCGACCGTTCAAAATCTCACATTGGTGTGATGTTATTTCCACACCGCGAGATAGGAAAAATAAGAGAATCCTTTCTCCAGCACTTCGACAAAAAAAAAAAATAAGGGGAAGATGATGTAACGTACCAGGAGATGTGACGTACCTGCCAGAAGGACGCACACAACATAAAGGCAGATAGGAATCAGAACAAATGTCCGCGTAGCTTAATTGGTAGAGCAACTTGTTCCGGAATAAGCGGTCTCGGGTTCGAATCCCGGCGTAGACCAAAAATGACGGAGAAATTTACTTCGTTATAATGGCGCCCGAACTATCCGGATGACCCGACCGTTCAAAATCTCGCATTGGTGTGATGTTATTTCCACACCGCGAGATGAGGAAAAATAAGAGAATCCTTTCTCCAGCGCTTCGAAAAAAAAAAAAATAAATAAGGGGGAGATGTGACGTACCTGCCAGAAGGACGCACACGACATAAAGGCAGATAGGAATCAGAACAAATGTCCGTGTAGCTCAATTGGTAGAGCAACTTATTCCGGAATGAGTGGACCCGGGTTCGAATCCCGGCGTAGACCAAAAATGACGGAGAAATTCACTTCGTTATACTGTAAACAAGGTAATAAACAAAACAGTGATAACCAGGAAAGTTATTCCAAAAGTAAAACAACCCTACAATGAATGAAGAGTTTTATATAACCTAAAAGCAATTATAAAAAGAGAATATCTTATTTCTGTTGCTTGCATTTAAAATTTGCAAATCACGATTTGAGAAATAAGGCTTGTACAGGAGACGAAATTTCAAAGAGAAACGGTATCCTTGCTGTAAACCATATCTCCTCATAATTTTGAATCTTGTAAAAAGACTCCATTCTCAACAGTGAAATGCTACATTTCTTGGAGAGGAACATAATTGAAATACCTTCTTTTCATCGTTATAATATCTTTGCCGCGTATTGATCTCCCTCAGCGTGCTTATCTCAGAATTGATTCTAGATACGACCCACGTTCGCGCCCAGTGGACGACCTGTCTACCTCCAAAAGGTCGTTCTGTCCGTGTCAGCGCATACTCGATACCCAAGAGTGAGAATGACAGGAGACCATGGATTATCAATCATCCTAACCTAGTGATGACCATCATTTATCTTGAGACTGATGCGAAGTAATGCGTATCGCAGACTAACACTTGCGAACTGTTGACAGTTACAGATTGCATGAGATTAAGTGCATCTACGAGAAAGACTAAAACTTCATGTTTTCAAATTCACCGTTTAAAACATAGTTCGTAATTTTGAGATTTAGTTTGGTATGAGTTCATAAAAGAGACGCAACGCGGATGATTCGAAACATGAACAACAGGTAACTTCAAGCAGATTCTTTTCTTTTTTGCATCGGAAGTGGTCGTGTCGATATAATTCTAACAAAACTGTCTGTCAGCTTTGATCTTTAAAGCGGACGATGTACCTGAACAAAAATGGTGCTCCAAATTTTCTGCGGCCACCAAACAGAAACGTACATATCGCTGCCGGGTTTTAGGAAAACTAAAACGAAACACTTCCTTGCTCCCACTCATCTTAACAGTACTGACCATAAACCTATCAAGAGTGATAAGTGCTCTCTTCTAGTCCTTTATTCTCTTCTCTATGACCCAAGGCATGATTGAAAAGTGCTAGTCCCTCTGACGCGGACATCATGACACTAGGAGAAACAAATGACTCAAATACTTTTTCTCTCCTTTCTTAGCTTCATCTTCAATGTATAACGTAAAGCCTTTTCCCCGGTGGTGGAGTTCGAACCACGTCTTCCCGCTCTGGAGCCGGTTAATCTTCCGACTGAACTACACCGACCTTGGCTTATCACTGCCGTTTTAACTCTTGATTCACCTCAGTGATGCATCACATATATTCCTAATTGAGAAAGGCGAAGACACGAAACCACAGGTTTCGGGTCCTCAGCAAACTATGCTTAAAGTAGCTCTCTGTAGAAGAAAGAATTCTGAATAATTTCAGACGATGTGGAAGGAACGTCACACATTATTATCGAACCTCACGTCCAAGAGATTCATTTTTACGCTCGAGCGCAAATATAGCGTAACACTGTTTACCGTTGGTGGATTTAGAAGCCACGCCTTCCCTCTCCGAAGCCGGTTATTCTCCTGACTTAACTACACTGACCTTGGCTTACCGTTGCAACTTGTGGTTCGAATTTTGATTTACTCTAGTTGTTATAGCCCGTTTAACAGGTAATTAGCCAGAGAGGATTAGTTTCAGTCATTCCCCTAAATGATCATAAAAGCTAAGGCGAAAGCAACACTTTCTGATGCGCAGATTCACTCGTTTCCGCCGCGTTCAGCCCAATACTTAAACAGCGAATACATTCGTTCGAGCTGATTTCAGCCCATTTCGCTAACCACGAATTAATCCGTTCCATTCAGTAAACGGGTTAAGAACTCTTACTCCATCATTGAATGATAAAGGTATCCACAAAGTTTCCGTAACGTTTCGTTTTTTGAAAAGTGTTGTGTAGAAATTTCGTAGTACAGTGCTTGCTCTCTGGAGATAACGCCGTCATTTATAAAGCGGACTCGGATATACCGACAATCTTTCGTGTTCCCCGTGTCTGACGCTATGCTATTGCAGCCGTCGGTTACAACGCAGCTATCTTATAACGCGGGTTGGATCCCTACCCGCAAACCAGCGTTATAACCGGAGAGCAGTGTATTTCCGTTTTGCGACTACTGATCTAAAGTGGTAAGTACAACTTTTGAAATTATACAGCATGACTCCTATTGAACGAAATCCATTCATCTAACGGATCATTCATGTTGAACGTGTTAGTTCCGATTTAATCTCTCTCTCTTTCTCTCTTTCTCTCTCGCTCTCTCACACAGACACACTGTCAGAAAAATTACGAACATTTATGATAAGAAAGTGCTAATATACACTGATGAGTCGTTCCAACATGACCACCCTTCGCCTACAGAAATGAACGCATCTGGAAACCGAAGGGTGGCACAGGTGAAGTTCACAGAGCAGTACATATACAACACGAGGACCAGCTTTCGACTATTTGAGTGTTCGGAGTCAGGATGGGAAAAGCTGCTGATTTATCGAAGTTTGATATAGGACAAATTCTGATGGTACAGCGACTCTGAACTACGATCTAGGAAACGGCGCGGCTTGTGGGTTGTTCACGTGCCGCTGTAGTGAGTACGTATCAGGAGTGGTGAGCAGATGGCCAAACGACGAACCGTCGTCCGGCAGTGTGTCGTCCGCAGCTCATTGATTCCAGAGGGGAGCGCAGACGGTCGCGCATTGTTCACAGCGACCGCAGGGCCACAGTGCGACAAATCACCCGCAGCTACAACAGTGGTGATCAGGGCAATGTGTCACACAGCACACAGTTCAGCGCATGAGCCTGCGTAGCTGATGACTCAGCTCGATCCCCATGCCCTCTGCACGTCATCGTCAACAACGCTTGAAATGGGCCCAAGATAATCGAGATTGGACTGTGGATGATTCGAAGAAAGTGGCTTGATCTGAAGAAGCAAGATTCCTGGTGCATCACGTAGACGGACAAGCGCGGATACGCCGATTACTAACAGAGTGCACCTGGATGCACTGTTTGGAGGAAGCAGGCTGGAGACGGCGGTGTTATGCTGTGGGCGATGTTATCTTGGGACACTTAAGGCCACATTATCCCAACAGCATAGTCATTGACAGCTATCAGGTATCTGAGCACTGCTGCGGACTAAGTTCACCCATTCATAGCAACTGTGTTCCCTGCTGATGATGGACATTACCAATATGATAATGCGACATGCCATACTGCCAGAATCGTCAAGAAATGGTTCGAGGAGCATTCTGGTGGCTTTCTGTTAATACTCGGGCCTCTAAATTCACCTGACATGAACCCAATCGAATATTTGTGGTTTGACTTGGAAAAACGGGTTCGCGCTAAATCACCACCACCACGAAATGTACGTGAACTGGAGGACCTGCTGTTGACATTATGGTACCAGATACTCCAGGATACCTACTGCCACCTGATCAAATCGATGCCTCGCCGAGTGGCCGCTGTTTTGCAGGCTAAAGGGGCTCCTATAGCTTATTAGATAGGTTGCCATACTGTAATGGCTTATCGGTGTATGCAAATATAACAGTGACATGAGCTAATGATGTTTTTCATTGTCCTTATAAAGAGCGTACAGATTATTCGGCTGCAGCAACTCGTGAAAAAAAGAAAAAAGAAATGCCAAGGGTCTGTCGGAATTCAAAATAGGTCTAATAGTAGGTTGCCCTTTAGTTGGAGCTTCGATTAATAAAACCAAATAAATTATTGGTTTTCCGAAAGCAAAGCCAAACGTGTTTAGTGACTGGAAGATAAGCTGGTCTTTCATATTCCAAAGGAGCAGCCTGAAAATTAGACTTAAAAAGCGTGAGCGTTATGCTCTAAGAACGTTTCAAAGGAAGAATAGGTCTTTCAGTCTGCAGCAACTGACTGTTAAATTCAACCAATAGGAGCAGCCCATTTTGACCGTAACCAAGCTTAAGGAGTTCAATAAATTAAGTCTTGGAAGTAGAGTGCCCATTCGATAGCTACTAGTCTCAGCAGAAAGCAGAAAAAATATTCTTACAGTAGTGCCGAGAACATCTTGAATGGACGGTAGAGCGATAGAAGGAAATGATTTGGTCAGATCATTCACGCTATACATTGTTTTGCACTGATTGTGGGCAGAAGCTGTGGCGAGGACCTCATAAAGTGATGTATACCTGGCATGCCTTGGGAACACAGCCAAAGCATCCGGTGGTGTCCCCATGTTATGACAAATGTTCTGTTGCAACGGATTGGGTTCGCTGATAGCAGAGGAAGTCAGGATAATATCCAGGGAATACCTGAGATATAAATAAGGATGTCAGGTATTATATGAGATATAAAACCTGGCATCCTACAATTTAAAGGTAAATAAGGCTCTCTCTGTGCGATGTACAAAACTCACTATGTTCAAATTGCAAAGTTAAAAATCTTTACTTACAGTTAAAACACAAGTCAGTTAAAATACCGCAAGCCAAAAACCAACTTGTGTTTTAATTGTAAATAAAGGTTTTTAACTTTGTAATTTGAACATAGTGAGTTTTGCATATCGTACAGAGACAGCCTGGTTTACCCTTAAATTATTTGTTGTACGAAATACTTTAACTGTTCACATCCTACAATGCTACACTCTTTGATGCTATGCATCTTTCCCGATGATGGTAGTAAAGTAAAACCCAAGAAAAAAATTTCGATGTAACGGAAATGGGTAACGGTAGTAGTCAAAATCTTTGCTGAAAACTGTTTTTTGAGTACTGCCCCGTGAAATGACGCAACAATAGTTAATTACATTGTTACTCAACAATATGACGTATTTTACTGAACTATCGCCGAACATTATTTCATCAAGTTTTATATAAACGTAACAATGTATCATCGTAATTTCAGTAAATTACGAGAATCTGATGCTAAATGTGATAAAAGCCATTACAAAACTGCAGTTTTATTTCAAGGAAAACGATGCGTTGTAGGGAAATTTGCTTCCTCTATACTCCAAAAAAGTGGGGGAGGGGAAGGGCGAGGTCGTACCTGTTGTTAACTAGAGCTTTAAAATGTTGTATAACACGATAAGGTGAAACTTGTAGATATCCTAGACGAAAAGTTATCAATCTCCTCACTTGCGATTCAGTTTCTTTCTATCTTGAGGACAGATTTTAGTTTGCGCATGCGCAGATGGAATTTCGTGGCTACATCACTTTTGATAAAAGCCATTTATTACAAAAATGCAATTTTGATGCAATAAAAACGGTGTGTCGTAGCGAAATTTGGCTTCCGCTCGACCGAGAAAGTTACCTGCTGTTGACGATAGATTTTAAATGATGTATAACACTAATTGCAAACAATACCGTCTGAGCACGATTTATTAAAAGATGAAAACTATGTACAAATTAAAACCATAAGTACTTTGAAAATTACGTTCACCTCATCTTCAGATGTATCAGACACGCTAACATAACATCTTATATGCACTGTCCATGTGCACCATGGGTACGTTATTCCAGAGACACGTGTCAAAAACAGGATATTTTTTTTTTTTTTGTGAACAACTTATGCAAATCATGATAAAGAAGGTAAGCTGTGAGAACAAGTTATTCCAAATTAAACACATTATGCCACTTGAAACACAGTTTGTTGCGAAACGTGTTAATGAGGTGCTCCCAAGTTCCAGACAGTCCATAAGGGCTATAAAAAATGGCTATAACAGTTGTTACGAAACGTATTAATGAGGTGCTCCCAACTTCCAGACAGTTCATAAGGGCTGTAATCGTTGCAACACTGGTCTCTGGAGTTACGTACCCGTGGTGCACATGGATAGTGTATATAAGATGTTATGTTGGCGTGTCTGATACATCTGAAGATGAGGTGAACGTCACCTTGAAAGTACTTATGGTTTTAATTTGTACATATTTTTCATCTTTTAATAAATGGTGCTCAGACGGTATTGTTTGTAATTAGTTTGATCCTTTGCACGAAATTTTTCGTCTCGCATTTTGATATAAAACACGATGGGGTGCAACTTGTAGACATCCTAGACCAAAAGTTACCATTCTCCCTCACCTGCGTTTCAGCTTTTCTTTCTATCTTGAGGTCAGATTTTAGTTTGCGCATGCGCAGACGGACTTTCGTTGCTGCATCACATTTGGGAAAAGCCATTGCAAAAATGCATTTTCGATGCTATAAAAACGGTGCGTCGTAGCAAAATTCGGCTTCCTCGCGACTGCTCGAAGGGGGATTACGTGCTATTGACTAGAGAGCTTTAAAATTCTTTATAGCACGATGGGGTGTAACCCGTAGATATCCTAGACCAAAAGCTACCAATCCTACTTATTAACACACTTACGATTGATCTTTCCTTTTTATCTTTAGGTCATATTTTAGCTTGAAATATTCGGTTAAGTATAGCTGTCTTAACACTACATAGACCAGTCTCATAAACTTCCCCTACAGTGGAACAGGAGTCATTCAAGAAACTTCAGAAAATATTACTTACTATTAGTCTTTATTCTTCCGCTAATCTTTTAGCACGAATAATCAAACGAACGTGAGTTAATAATAATAATACTTGGTTAAGAGAACAACACCGACACTAAATTAGAACACACAGCCTTCAAATAGCTCAAATTTAAATTTAACAAACGTCTCTTCCACTCACGATTAACATTATAAATTCTACCGTCACCTAATACTGCTGTTTCTCAAACATTATACAGAGTGATTCAGCTAAGCGTGTACAAACTTCTGGGAGGGATAGGTTGCACAAAGACAAATCGGAATCACATAGCAATGCAGGGTGGGAAACGCCATCTTCATGCGGTAGATGGCGTTGTTCAGCCGCGAGACTGCTCATACGTTCTTTCAGGATACCGTCATTTGTAAACCGCCCGCAGAGGTAGTAGGATGGCTGAGTTCAGGAACGCGGAAATGGCTGATATGCACCTCGCATACGGAGCAGCGAACTGGAACGGAAGAGCCGCCGTGAGACTGTATCAGGAACGGTACCCAATGAGACGAGTGCTAAACCACCAAGTGTTTGCACGGCTGCATCAGAGGTTATGCGACACTAATTCTTTCCAGGGGCCTCCCAGGTGTCGGGAACGATGGGTACGCACTTCTGCCATTGAAGAGAATGTGTTAAGTCATGCAGCAGACACTCCAAGTGCCAGCACACGAGCAATTTTCCATCGGCTCGGTCTGTCCCAATCCACCGTATGGAGGGTTCTGCACGAAGACCAATTGCATCCGTATCATGTGCAGCGCGTTCAGACACTGAGCTCTAAGGATTACTCTCAGCGCATTGTATTGGCGCAATGGTACCTGCAGAAGAGTGCGGCAGAACCCCATTTTTCTGCTTCTGTGCTGTTCACAGATGAAGCGAGCTTTACACGGGAAGGTTGCTTCAATGCACATAACGCGCATGTATGTTACAGCTCATGGTTACAACTTTAAACACTGTCTGTAACCTCAATGCCTTTCGCAAATGTCTTGCTAGTAATAAAAAGCATTTTGTTCTGTAATGAAGCATTTTATAATAATAAGGCATTTTTTTTACGTGTTGCTCTTTCGTTCTTGTCCTCTCTGTACACTAGCACACGAAGATGGCGTTTCCGACCCTGCATTGCTATGTGATTCCGATTTGTCTTTGTGCAACCTACCCCTCCCAGAAGTTTTTACACGCTTAGCTGAATCACCCTGTATATCGGTCTGCTCTTATTTGACACATTCACACGTCACACGTTCTGACCTCACGGGGTTAACAACCATACTCATGCGAGAGAGAAGATATTACGTTAAGTTTGAAAAAAATCTAAAGAGAATGAACGCAAATTTACATAGAGAAAGAAACTAAAATGGAAAGTTAAATTAGAGTACACGTCGCAACTTGCGCGTGCGCAGATAGACATTCGTAGCAACATCACATTTGTCAAAATCGTTCCTTACGTTCGTCTAAATCTGAAAAATATGTAACAATAGTAGTAAAAATAAATATTGTTTTTGAGAAACTGAACAGTCGAAATACTTCCTATTGCCGCCGCCATAGTTTAGTAAATATTTATTTTTAAAAATCACATATCTTCTTTGATTGGTTTTACAATAGCATTCATTAATCCACCTACCTGAGAACCACTTAATGTTAGGAATTAGTAAATATTATTGTTTGTTGTTATGATTTAACTCCACATAGTATACTGGACTGTGGCTGGGTGTGATCGCGAGTAACGGAATAAATGCAATATGTTGCTCGTAAATAAATGTATACTCTGGAATCACTAGTTTTATTAAGCACCCGCAAAATCTTGGCATCCGAAAAATGCATAGAATAAATTATCTACAAAGAGAACTAAGGTATTCTCCCGATTTTTTTCCTGCATGTAATGTCATCTTTGTAGGATGAAATGTAACAAGTTAGTAAAAACATGCAATGCATTCATTATGATACGCTTTCCAATATACCAGAAATCATTACTCAAGTTATGAGGATAATGGCTGTGGAATAAATATCGTTACTGTGCGCTGACCTTTGACCCCATTTCGATGATATTAAACAAAATTGGTTCAGTATACCTCCGGAACAACATACTAAAGTTTTGTCGCAATAGAAGCATTTTTAGTCAAGTTATGAGGATAAAGGCTGTGGAATAAATCTCGTTCCTGTGTCCTGACGTTTGACCCCATTTCGAATATATTAAACAAAACTGGTTCAGTATGCTTTTGGAACAACATACTAAAGTTTTGTCGCAATAGAAACATTTTTAATCAAGTTATAAGGATAATGGCTGCGGAATAAATCTAGCTCCTGTGTTTGACCCCATTTCAATGATATTAAACAGATGTGGTTCAGCATACCTCCGGAACAACATACTAAAGTTTTGTCGCAATAGAAGCTTTTTTAGGTAAGTTATGACGCATAAGAGCAATGGAATGGTTCCAGCTCCTATGTCCTGACCTTTGACCCAATTTTGCCCATTTTCAACAGGGTCCGTCTTCATGTTGACCCATACCACATACTAAAATTTCATTGAAATGGAATAATTTTTAGGTAAGTTATGACGCATAAGGGCAATGGAATGGATCCCACTCCTACGTCCTGACCTTTGACCCCATTTCGTCCATTTTCAGTAGGGTTCGTGCCTAGGTGGTCCCCTACCACATACTTAAATTTCATCGAAATCGAACCGTGTTTACGCGAGTTATCGTGCGGACAGACAGACAGACGGACAAAGGGGGAGCATATACGCTTCTTCAACCTACGGTTGGAAAGCGTAAAAAACAGCATACCGTTCAGGAGTTGCTCAAGAATAGTTGGATGAACACGTGGAGAAATTCCATAGTCACTTTACCTCAGTCCTGTTGAAAATATGTGGTGCATGCTAAATTAGCAGTTCGACGTTGGTGCATGCTTCCATTAACACTAACAGAGTTGCGCGACACTTTGCTGCAGAAATGGCTGTCTTTGGACCAAAGCAACATGAAGTATCTTTTAGAAACCAAGCGCGTCACACACCTGCTGTTAGTCGCAAAAAGGTTGGCACTATTCGTTACCAAATAAAGATTCGAATTTTTTTTTTTTTTTTGGCTAGCGTGTGTAGATCAATAGCGAACAGCAGTTCCACAAGCTTCCATCAAATTCCAAAATATTTCAGCAGTCTTCAAACAGAGAAAGGAATTCCTAAAGAAGAAAAACGGCATTCCTGCGAATACTGCCGTAGTACAATCCTAATATTTCGCTTCAGGATATTAATAGAAATAGCATTCCATTCGCTATCTAGTGACGATATAAATGGAAACAGTAGCCTTTAAGATGACATAATAACATCATGAGTTTTTTCAGTCAAAAAGTGATTTCTTGGAGGGTCAAAAAGTGATTTCATGGAAAAAGAGCTTTATTTCTTGAAGCGAAACACTGCATTTTCGAGTCGCGGGAGCAGGTAGAATTCGCCGCTCAGGTAACCAAAGGCCGCCAGCAATCGATCTGGTATTACGTAAGAGCTACTGAAGCGCCGAAGGGTTGAAAGCAGCTCGTTCGCAAAGAGAATTATTGTTCCCGATGAAACGTGCAAAACAGAGTTGAAACCAGAGATTGGTTCAAGGCTTCTTTTCGGTTCAAAGAAGCAAATCAAGAACTTCCTCACAAATTTTTTATCCACCGCTGTTTGCTCAAAAGTACTTGCTTCGTCCGTCCGCCTATCGACTAGTTCTTTAAACAACTACATCTCAATTTTTTTTCATAGGATATTTTCCATGAGGTGTGTGTTTACTGCGGGCTACGTTATCCCTCTAGAGCAGAACATTTTTGATAGTGTGTGTCTAGATATTTTGGCCCTGAAAAAATCTCTCGAGTGCCCATGATAATTTTGAACGGCAGATTATTATTTTTTATTTTTCTAGTGCTCACTCACAAACAACAGGAGAAAGAAACAAAGCAAGCCAATGACAAGCATTTACTTCTATTATTACCATTGATGCATAAACTGTGTCTGCGAGGATTTCAAAAAGTATCATTGGACTTCACATATTCTCGCAATCGCCCATCTGGTGCCATCCAGCGTGAGACGTTTTCTGTAACCACTTCTCATTGCTCTCCTTGACGCTGAAAAAGACCAAAGGTAAAACAGCAAGTTCCTTTTTCTCCTGGTTCGGAGAGAAAGGTGATCGGCGACTCCTCCGCTCTTTGCTTGTCGACCAATGTCCCTTCGAGTTACGACCGGGGAATATCCTTTCACGCTCCGTCTTAGACGAATCCAGTGAACTTTCATCTTCTTGTTGTCTTGCTAGAGGCCTTTTTTTTTTGGACAATTTCCTCCAAATAAGCACGAAACTAAACAAATATCCCTCCTCAGCCTTTATTGAAATTCTTTAATCTATACCCGACATTCAAAGCTGAATGTCCAAGGTTTGTCCGGAAAGTAATACCACTTTTCCTGGGCCAATCAGAAGGGCCGGAGGGCGAGGTCTCTAGGCGTGACGTGTGGCGGGGTATGTTAGGTAAACGATCGATGTCTCGTCAGTTGGCTCTGAGCTTTTACAGAGTGAGAATCGCTTGCGAAGTGGACAGCTGTGTGAGCGTCACGTAACGGTCAAAATGCAGAAGAGTGTCGAACAGCGATATGCGGTAAAGTTTTGTGCTAAACTTGAAAAATCCGCGACCAACGCTTGCTATGATACAGAAAGCCTACGGGAAGCATGCTTTATCGAAAGCACACGTGTTTCGGTGGCACAAAACGTTCACAGAGGGAAGAGAGAGCGTCGAGGATGAGCCACGCCCAGGGCGCCCTTCAACGTCTCACTCTTCGGACAATGTGGAAAAGGTGAAAGCGGTTTTGGACTCTGACTGACGTCTGAGTGTTAGATTGGTAGCAGAGCACGTGGGACTTGCGAAATCCATTGTGCATGAAATCATCACGCAACAATTGCAGATGCGGAAAGTTTGCGCCAAATTGGTTTTTAAGGTTTTGACCGATGAACAGAGGAACAACCGTGTGTCGATTTCTCGTGAGCTTGTGGAACGTGTGAGGAGTGAACCTGGGGTTTTGGAGAAAGTGATAACAGGTGATGAAACGTGGGTCTTTGATTACAATCCTTAGACGAAAAGACAGGGCTCAGATGGGCTCACTCCCGAGTCTCCTCGACCAAAGAAGGCTCGAATGTGCAAATCGAAGACGAAATCGATTCTCATTGTCTTCTTTTATTGTAAAGGTGTTGTCCATAAGGAGTTCGTGCCACCCGGAAAAACGGTCAATGCTGCATTTTACGTGGAAGTGCTTCAACGGCTGAAGAACAGAGTTGCGCGCGTCCTCCCGGAGATCACCACCACTTGGGTTCTTCACCACGATAATGCGTCGAGCCATGCGTCGCTGAGAGTGAGAGAGTGTCTGGCGAAACACATCGGGGCAACGCTGTCCCAAGCTCCCTACAGCCCGGACTTGGCCCCGGCTGACTTCCTTTGTTTCCCCAGCTCAAATCCAGTCTGAAAGGACACCATTTTGGGTCTGTTACAAACGTGCAAACTGCCGCGACGAGTACTTTGAAAGCGATCCCTGTTCCCGACTTCCAGGCAAGCTACGTGGCGTGGCAGAACCGCTGGCAGCGGTGTATTGATGTTCAAGGATGCTATTTCGAAGAATTTTAATGTTACGTAAGTATAACTTTAATTAAACGTCTGTTATTGAATGAGTCTCATTACTTTCCGCACAGACCTTGTATATATATAGAGAGAGAAAAATTCTTTTAACATCCGATGTTATTCACTTCGCGGAAAACTTTGCAAATTCTCTTGGATGTTTTATAATGCGCAGTTTAGACGCTAGGATGCGTTAGTGCGTAAATATATTTGCAACAGTATCTTCACTTTTAAAAGTCCGATTGAATTTTTTTTTTACCATATACAACTTGCTACCGAATAGATTGAGAGCATTACTCTTTTACATAGTGCGTGGCTTTCCCCTAGAGGCTTACAGGTAAATATTTTCTGTCTCCCTTCTATGCAGCTTTCAGTCGTATTTGAAAAAATATTTTTGCGCTCACTCTCTGCTTTCTTATAATTCAAAATTCTTCCGTCAGGGGAAGTCAGCCTGTATTTCTATTTGTATGTGAGTGAAAGGGTATCTCCGATTTTAAAAATCTCTTGGAAATTCCTTTCTTGACACGATATCTTTCACTATAAAAAGCATGTTTTCATTTCTTTCAAACAACGCAGAGCGCTTTCCCTAGGAGGTGTAAATTATATCGTTTTTTTGCATGTCTCTTCTAATAATTCGATTTAAAAATGTTTCATTGTCGGACATTCTCCGCTTTGAGGAACATTTTTAGTACAGATTATGATTTTTTGTCAACACATTTGTTCCTCCAGTGGGAGTAAGCAGCTGTTTCTATTTTAGGTATTTTAGCGATTGTGGAAGACCGGCCGAATATCCACTATGCGGCCTAAAAGCATGAACTCCTTTCTTTTTCTAAAAATCTAATTGGAAAAACTCTTTCTGTGGAAAAGATTCAAAAGATGTGTGCTCATTATACCCGAGAATTCAATGGTATCTTTCTTGTTCATTTGTATGTTCCAAAACTTATTTCGCCAGCACGAAAAGTTTCACGATCTCCCTCTATACAGTTATCTTTAAACTGCGAAGCAAGTAAACACTATAACTTACGTTAAGTATTTAAAAAAATTATATTCGCACGGCGAAATTTAATCTTAAAATAACTTAATTGTCCAACAACGAGAAGAAAGCCGATTGTCATTCTGTTGACAGTCCCCTGTACAACAGTTTTCTTCAAAAACCTAGTTGCTTAACAGAAAAGCAGCTTATTAAGCTGTATTTACTTAGCTAACGGCGCTGTTGAGCGCGGATAATCAAAATTGCTCTTTGAACTTTTGCTGTCTCTTTTTGCCAGTTATACACGGAAGTGTATATTCCACCAGGATTTTTTCAAACGCTAATGTCGTTAGTGATATTTTAAGACTATGATTGCAAATTATGTAAAACGAATATACATAAAACGATATGATATGATTAGAGGCAGCTTCTTCACACGACGATATAAATATTACATTACACACATTATTATGCATTCAAAAGCTATTAAATACCCTCTACTAATCCCAACAGCGTAAATGGATGATGCGGGCGAATAAGACCTTATGTAAAACAATAACACATAAAACGATATACGATTAGAGGCAGCTTCTTCACACGACGATATAAATATTACATTACACACATTATTATGCATTCAAAAGCTATTAAATACCCTCTACTAATCCCAACAGCGTAAATGGATGATGCGGGCGAATAAGACCTTGTCTGAATTTAGTTAAAAATAAAACAAAGAGAATTTGAAGAGAGTTTGTTAAAAATGTTAGGTGAAAACGCACAGGTTTGGTGTGATTCTTGATACGAGGAGGGAAGGTATGTAAAATTTGTATTTTTCCGTAATTGAGAAATGGCTGTGAAACATGGACAGTGATCCATAGAGATCAAAACAGATTACAAATATGGGAACGAAAGGGTTAAGAAATATCTTTGGCCCAATTAATAAGAATTGACTTTGAAGAGTGGGGAATAAAAAAGAAGTAATGGAGAAATTCAATGACATGGATATTATTACTGAAATAAATTACTTCAGTGAATGAAGATGATAGAACAGCAAAACAGTTCGTCATGTATGGACCCGGTGGATCTAGGCCCAGAGGACGACCAAGAAGAAGATGGCTTGATGACATGGAGGATGATTTAAAGAAAATGAGAATAAATAGCTGGAGGAACAAGGCACAGAACCGTGAAGAATGGAGGGCTGTCCTGAGGCAGGCTCAGGTCCCAGATGGACTGTAATGCCACGTAGTAGTGGTAGTAATCATACATACATACATATCACTAAGCTGTTTTCTGAGCTTCAGAGGTTAGCTCCAAAAAGAAATATAAACTACCAGAAATATTTACTTACTGTTGTCGTATCAAACTTCTCCATTTACAGCGATCTTGACATACAACTAGGGCTTCACTGATATCCATTACACGCCGTACACAAAATCTTTTATACTTCATACTCATAATCTTTTTCTCATGCAGACACTCCTGAATCTGATGCACCCATGTCTTCCTTGGCCTTCATCTGCCTTTCCTTTCTGCCACTTGGGCTTAAATGATTTTCTTAGTAAACATCTCATTATTCATTCTTTCAACATGGCCAAACCACCGAAGAATATTAGTCTCCACCTTGCTAACAACATTTTGCCTCACATCACAAAACTGCAACACATCTTCATTCCTCACGTAATCAGACCGTGTCTTGCCGCCCCCTCCGTAAGTAACGCATTTCTGCAGCACACAAACGACTTTTATGTTTCTTCTGTAGTACCCAGGTTTCACTACCATACATCAGAGTGGGAACAGTTACACTTTTATACATAGTCATGCGGGACTCTCTTGAGAACCCATCATTCCTGTGAAAACATCCACCAGAGCAGCTATGACTTTCAATGAAGAATTCACTCGCCTACTAATTTCACCATCCAATTTGTTCTCTCTGTCAAACATGCTTCCTAAATACACAAACTCACTCACCTGGTCAATCACAGTGCCATTTATACTTACATTACATTCAGTGCTACCAGTTCCTCTCTCAAAGACCATAACTTTGGGTTTTCCCTTATTTATACTCAGTTTGAATTTCATGCAAACTTTGTACATCCTGGACAACATACTCTGCAAATCACTTTTGCTCTCTGCCAACAGGACAGTATCATCAGTATACAACAATCTGCACACACGGATATCACAAAGACATAAACCACTATTATCTATTTTGGCATCACGCGTGCAGTAATCGGGAAGTTAAAAAGAACAAATACTTGACCTTGTTAACATGGTGAACAAACACATAATAAAATCAAAAATAAGCAAAAAAATAGAGCGTATTTCAACTAGCATGAAAAATTATATTTCACGCGCAAATTTCTGAAATAAAAACAGACCCAAATGCATGAGATTAGTGTCATGGAAATGTAGTGAAATGAAAAGCAGAGCGAAATGAAGGTGGAATAACTGGAAAAAAATATATCATGTGTTTTATGTGATAAGGAGCAGAATTTTTAAGGTCTACTGAGACTTGTCCAATTACGAGACCTGCGGAGAAAAAGGTGTAACATAGAAGAAATTAAAATGCGGAGACGCAACGACACTAGAAAAGATAGTATTGTAAACGAGAGGGCAGGAACAGCTTTAGCCTTCCATCTGCGTTGACTTACGTAAAATTTCAGTTGCTTGTCGTAGTTTTCCATACAAAACGCCACGTCTGAACTCCCACGGGTTTGTCTTCTCTGTGCTATGACTGACAGACAGTGAAGTCGTAATGATTAGTAGAAATATAGGGACAACGCAACTTCAATGTCTGTAAGGATCGCGGGTGGCCTTGGGGTTAGAGCAACAGCTTTCAGACCAAATGGTTGCGGGATCGATCCCAGACAGGTTGAGTTGCTCTGAACTTCGTATTAGCCGCACGTCAGATGGGCACGCTAAGATTCGAGATATTGGACTCTCAGTTACAAATGAGGTTATGACGAAGTAAACTCTCCATCATTTTTATGCCACGGGACGGATTCAAACCCCCAACTCTCGGCTCCGGAGCTCCGAGTGCTATTCACTATACTACACTGGCATGTGCTCTCACTGCCTTAACCTCATGTGCGTCCTGCGGTGCAGGCACGTGACACCTACCGGAAAGGGGGCCGCGAGCATGGCCCACGGATCAGCCGGGACCACGCCGCTATGTGATTTTATCAAATCATCTAGCTCTCCTGGTTCTCTGACCTGTCTAGTATTTGTCCTCTCCGAGCCTATAGGCTCATCTAACGCAACTTCGTTTCAAACGCATACATATCACTAAGCTGTTCTCTGACATTCAGAGGTTAGCTCCACAAAGAAACACAAACTGCTAGATAAATTTTTAACTGATTATTCACTTACTGTTGCCGTATCAAACTTCTCCATTTACAGCGATCTTGACACACAACTCGGTCTTCACTGACATCCATCACTCGACGTACACAAGACCTTCTATACTTCATATTCATAATCTTTTTTTCATGCAGACACTCCTGAATCTGATCCTCCTATGACTTCTTTGGCCTTCCTCTGCCTTTTGTTTCTACCACTTGGGCTAAAAAAAATATTCTAGTGGTAAGTATCTCATTACTCATTCTTTCAACATGGCCAAACCACCTAAGAACATTAGTCTCCACCTTGCTAACAACATTTTGATTCACATTATACAACTGCATGCAGCACATCTTCATTCCTCATTTCAAACGCGCAGAAGAAAAATCCCATTGGGATGCAGGTGGTTGTGTGACGCACTACGGAGATGAATCACGTGTCAAGACAACAAATCTGTAGCGGTACATTCCGTCGGTGTAGCTTAGTCGGTCAGAGCAACACACTGCGGAGCGAGGAGACGCGATTTCAATATCCATCACCGACAAACTTGTGTTTTCACATTGGCGCTCGAACGTGAAAATGGATGCATTGGCCGTTGGGTTATTCGAAAAATGTGAGATGTTCGTTCTATACATCGTCTGGAATGAATGAAACTTCCTTGTTCGCTTCAAGAAAAAAATGAAGAGGGAGATGATGTGACGTACTATAGAGGAGAATCGCGTGTCAAGACGACAAATATTCCGTCTTGACACGCGATTCTCCTCTTCCGTCGGTGTAGCTTCGTCGGTTAGTGCAACTCACTCCGGAGCGAGGAGACGCGTTTTCAATATCTATCACCGACAAATTTGATTTCTCACAGTTTCTTCTAGATCTTTTCTGTGGGTGGAATCCCTACGAGACATGAAAGTAGCAGAGGAAAGAAATTAATTGAATGTCTGTACTAACTCAGGGACTTTGCTCCCACTAGTGTGAATTTCGTATTTGAGTGTGTATCATTCATCATCATCATCATTGTCAACCATTATCAATCCACTGCTGGACGAAGGTCTACCCAAATTTCCTTCACAACGGTCTATCTTGTGCCAGTCTCCTCCATGTCACTCCCTCATACTTTCGAATTTCATCCACCCATCTCCCATGTGGTCTTCTTCTGGGTCTTTTCCTGTCCCTTGGAATCCAATCTAAAATTTCGGCTGTCCATCGATGGTCTGTCCTTCTGGCAGTATGTTCAGCCCATTGCCATTTCAGAGATTTAACTCTGATCATGATGTCTTCCACTCTTGTCATTTTTCTGATCCACGAGTTCCTCTTCTTATCTCTCCTGGTTACACCAAGCATGCACCTCTCCATGCTACTTTGAGTTGTCTGCAGCCTTTGTATGTCTCTTTTAGTTAAGGTCCACGTCTCTGCACCATACGTAAGCACTGAAAGGATGCATTGATCAAACACTTTTCTTTTAAGGCATAATGGTATATTGCTCTTGAAAATTATGCTGTTTCTTCCAAAAGCTCTCCAGGCAAGTTTTGTACGCCGATTAATTTTTTCATCAATGTGACCCTCACTTGATATCTGCTGTCCAAGATAAACGTACGTGTCTGTTATCTCCAGCTTGTCATCAGCAAAACGAAGGTGGGTTAGATAATCTCCATTAATCTTTATCCCTTTGTTTTCCCAGTTTAGTGATTGAAAGGCATTTTCCAACGGGGCATTAAAGAGCTTCGGAGATATGGTGTCACCTTGTCTCACTCCCTTTCCAATTTTTATGTGTTTTTTTTTCAAACAGCCGAATCTTTGCACTTGCATTTTCAAGTAGCATTATATCCTGTTAAACATTCTCTCTATTTTACTGCGAGTTGTAGTGGTGTTAATAAATCTTCTCCTTTACTACAAAGAGTCAAAAAACCTGGCCGTAGATCAAATTATTTACCGAGATCAATCACTGAATCCAAAAACCTGGCTGTAGATCAAATTATTTACTAATTTTTTTTTATATTGTGTTTTCGAGTCTTGAATCATTACGAAAGATCTAAGAAACAAGACTGATATGGCGTGGGCATGAATTGAGCAGAAACACTGAGTGGGAGGAACAGAGTTATTTATGAACACAAAGCTACAAGGAAGCGTAGGGAGACCGAAGCTGAGATGTAGAGACTGTTACAACTGTAACAAAGGCAGATAATTTCATGAGTGGGATGACCTGACAGATCTCAGTAGAGAAGAAATATCTGCGAAAGTATCCCATCAAATTGCAGCACTGATAATTTTGAGAGAGGAGAGAAAATCATACTGAAACTAAAACTGAATAAAGCAAAAAGATTGATTTGGGAGATGATTATTATTTTTGTTTTGTTTTGCAACGACCTCTAGGAGCAACACGAAAGGATATAAGCAGTCTCCTGTCCCTAAATTGGGGATATTGGTTCCAGAGAAGGCAGAGAATCAACGCGGTAAGACAAACACACCATCCATACCTTGTTAGTTAGTATATAATTATTATACTATGACAATACAATGCATAAAGTTACTGTACTGTGCCCAGACAACCCATTAAGTTATTATGTTATGCTCATGCCATGTCAGGTACTTCATCTTCTTTTCGAAAAGCTTTGATAAGGTGTGTGGGTGTCATAATATATTCCTTGTCTTGAATGACCTGCATCATCTAATGATGATGTACTTTATATATACTTCCTTTTAGTGAAATACGTATGCTACCCATGGAATTTTATTTGTGTGCACAAGTTAACTCCAAGAGTTTCGCCCCTTCACTTTCCTCGGGACACCTTGCTCAAATAATTTTTTATTTGACTCGCCTTCAGGCAGGATTTACTTCATTATTCATTACTTTCCACTTTTCCATCATTTCAAAACGCGTGAAATCTGCGTGGCTCACTATTTTCAACAATAGACAACACAAAACAAATTTTGAAGATGTGAATCCGTTTTTTTTTATTGTAAATATGACATAAATGGTAAGTCAGATAATATCCAGAAAACTTGAAAATTTCGTCGTCCTGGAGCGGGAATCGAACCTCAGTCTTCCGGATAGCGCCCGAGTATGCTAACCACTACACCACCCAGAACGACCAAGCCTCAAGTTCAGGATTAAGATTAAGATTAATTAATCGGAAACGACCAAGCCTCAAGTTCCCGATTAGGATTAAGATTAACTAATCGGAAACAACCAAGCCTCAAGTTTCTGATTAAGATTAATTAATCGGAAATGACCAAGCCTCAAGTTTCCCGATTAAGATTAAGATGAATTAATCGGACATGACCAAGCCTCAAGTTCCCGATTAAGATTAAGATTAATTAATCGGACACGATCAAACCTCAAGTTCCCGATTAAGATTAAGATTAATTAATCGGAAACCTGAGACTTAGTCGTTCTGGGTGGTGTAGTGGTTAGCATACTCGGGCGCTATCTGGGGGACGCAGGTTCGATTCCCGCTCCAGGACGACAAAATTTTCAAGTTTTCGGATAATATCTGACTGAACATCCATGTCAGATTTCCACCAAAAAACGGATTAACATCTTCAAAATTTGTATTGTATGGTGTAATCCCGTATTCCATTCATGAGATTACACAATATTGTACTGGATACTATTCTATTGTGACTTGTTTAAATGTTGCCCACATGACTGTTTTTATTGAATTTAACCTGCTGTTTGGTCTACGTAGATCGAGAGATTTTGTAATGATATTACCTGGTTGTTTTCTACTGTTGTATATCTTTTTGTCATTTATTACATTTCGTAAATGTTACTTTAACCCAATAAAGTATATTTGGAGCCCATGCCTCGCGAGGAACGTGAACCTGAGTCTCACTCGGAAAACGTATAAGAAACAAACACTTCTGACCACTCGGGCTGCACGATATGAAAAATAAATGCTTATATTTATTTAATTTTAAATAATATTCACCGCTTAGTCTACATTAATGTCTATAAAATATTATCGTGTCTGCCTACACAAAACAACTAGACATTCTCCCCGAACAAAAAGTAAGAACTTCAGCGAACTTTTCTGTGCAGGATAATCGAGCAGACCAACTACTATTTTTTTCCTCAGATGGGGAAATTTGAGGTTGATTTGCGTGATCTGGATTAAATATTAGTCTAATGTTCTAGAACTAGGAAGAAAGTGTAATTTTTATGAGAACAAAAACTGGTCAGATATAAATTACGTTGCCGTACGAATCGTACAGGTCAAAAGAGAAAGCCTAATTATGTGCAGATGATTTTACAATGCTCATGTCTTGAAATATTGAAAGAAATGTTTTAACCGAAAGCGGAGAGAAAACGACTCGTCTAAAATTTATTTCACAAAACTACGTAATAAATATTTCCATCTCTTTTTTTATTAGGGGTATGCAAAAGTTTCCGTAGTTTTAAGGAGAAAGAAGACAGGAACAATCAGGAAACCAGTACACATTTATTCAACGAAATATTGCCCAATAGCATCAATGACCTTTGCCATTTTTCAGGCAACGAATAAATACCCCTGTGATAGAAGGACTATAGGGTTTTGAGCTGAAAAATGTAGTGACGAAATTTTCTACCTCTGCAACTGCGGAAAACCGATGTTGGACTAGGGCATGTTGCATAGAGCAAAACAGATGAAAGTCTGAGGGTGAAATGTCCGGGGAGTAAGCCCGGTCAGGTACCACCTTCCAGGGTAACTGTTCAAGGGTTGATTTCGTGGTAGCACCGACATGTGGTCTGGCATTATCGTGTAACAGGATGGCTGGTGGGCGTCCTTTATCTGTCCATGGGCGTTTTTGCTCGATCGCGGCGTTCAGTTTCATTAACTGATCAACTGATCGTTATATCGTTGTGCAGTAATTGTTTCACCCGGTTTCAACAGTTCGAAGTGCATATCCCACCACACACACACACACACACACACACACACACACACACCACCACCAACAACACCTTTCCCCCGTGGATATCCTGCTTTGTAGTGGATGTTGATGGCTGGTCTGGATTGACCCAGGATCTCTTGCTTTCGGGGTTGTTGCAAAATATCCATTTTTCATCCCCGTGACAACCTTCCACAAGAAATTCTTCCCTTGAAACTTCTTCAGCAACGACGTGCAGATGCCCAGTCGTTGACCAATATTACGCTCCGTTGAAGTATGCGGAACCTACTTACAAATCATCTGGATCTTCCCCAATCCTTTTAGATGCCGAACAACCGTCGACTGAGCCACTGTCAAACGTTTTGCCAGTTGCGTGGTCGATTGTGTGGCATCCCTTTGCAAAAGCAATTTCAGCTCCTCGTCTACCAGTTCCTGCGGTCTACCTACACGTGGCTTGTCTTCCAAGCTTAGACCACCTTTCTTCAACTTGGGAAACAATTATCGACACTATAACGTACAAGTTTGTCCTCGCCGGGTACCGAAACCGGGTCCCCCTCACTCCGGAGTAAGTCGCTCTCCCAACTGAGCTACACGGACATGTGCTCTTACTGCTATCTGCTTTTATCTCATCCGCATCATGCGGGGCAGGAACGTCACCCCCCCCCCCCCCGAAAGAGGGCGAGGGACATGGCCCACGGGTCATCCAGGACCGTGTGTCGCAGTAGGCAGTCATCCCATGAAGAACGTCCATTTGAGAAATCCCAGACAATTTGATGTGTGGAACGTAACATCAAACTGATTTATTTTTCGAAGCACTGGAGAAGGGATTCTCATTTTTCCTGTCCCGGCGTGCGGACAGAGCATCACATCATTACAAGGAACTTAACATCCGGGTCAACCTGGAAGTTCGGGCGCCAATGTGAAAACACAAGTTTGTCCACTTAGCTCAGTTGGGAGAGCGACTTACTCCGGAGTGAGGGGACCCAGTTTCGATGACCGGCGCAGGTAAAATTGTACGTCATATTGACGCCCTAACATCCAGGATGACCCGGCTGTTAAGTTTCTCGCAATGGTGGGATATTCTTTCCCTACCGCGAGACAAGAAAAATGAGAATCCTTTCTTCAGTGCTTGGAAAAAATAAATCATTGTGATGTTACGTTCCACACACCAAATTGTCTGGGATTCCTCCAATGTACGCTCTCCATGGGATGACTGCCTACAGCGAAACATGATCCCGGCTGACCCGTAGGCCATTCTCCCGGCCCTCTTTCGGGGGGGGGCAGATGTGACGTTCCTGCACCGCAGGACGCGCATGAGATAAAGTCAGATAGCAGTGAGAGCGCATATCCGCGTAGCTCAGTTGGGAGAGCTACTTACTCGGGAGCGAGAGGACCCTGATTCGATGCCCGGCGCTGACAAACATGTACGTTATAACACGTCCGCTCACCCATAACCGTTTCGCCATATGCCTGACGTATTAAACCGTATGCTTCACTCGCGCTTTTCCCTAAATTAAACATGAATAACCAACAGTGCGCGCAAATGAACATTATTGACCGCCATGCTTGGCTTCATGTACAAACTGACAGCACGGGTCGCCGGCCGGTTAGACCCCTATAGCGCCCGCTAGCGAGGGCGGCGGAAACTTTTGCATACTCCTAATGCTTACAATAAAGTACCAAATTTTGCATAAGCTAAATTCAGCAAGATCATTATAAATGTCAAAGATAAGTAGTCTCGGTATCAGTGCTAAAACCGATATTCGTTGTTAAAATCGCGTGATGAAATAGTTGAGACTAATACCTGAGTCACATGCAGTAAAGCGCATAAAAACATTTTTACTATCATCAGAAAGGAAGTTAGATTTACAAAGACACGAAAAGGGCATGACGCACACCTCTAAATAACCTTCATTTTGAGTTTCTGTTTTCTTATGAAAATTTCATTACTTCCTGGTTTAACCATTTTTTTGCTGAACGGCACATTCCTTCCCCAAACAGCTTTTGCATTATGGCAAAGCTGAGAGTGGGTCACAGCAGAATAAAATACGACGCCGAAAGAGTACAGTTGTTGGGATTTCGAGAGATTGCGAGTAGATTGTCAAATGTTGACGCCGAGAAAGAGATAAAATCTACACTGATGTCCAAAATTAAAGTGACAAACACAAAATCATTAGTAACGCAAAATCTACACGACAGAGCTTAACCCTTTATCGACCATGACCAAAAATCTTGTATCACTCTAAATACCATAAAGCCCGAAACTGTCCGTTGGTTCATTTCTTGCTTAATAACAACAATAGTGACTAAGCGTGCGACACTTGCTGATCCCTCATAGGTCGTTCATATTGAAGAGCAGGTAAGGGTAGAAAATCTGACTCACTCTAAACAGGCGTTTCGGGCTGCTATGGTCGTTTGTATGTACGGGCATTTTGGGCGTTATGGTCGTTAAAGGGTTAATGGCGGTTGGTTCGGACATACATACACCGATAACGCAGCAATACACAACAGAAAAGAAGGAATGCAATGGCAGTCCAAAAGTAATGCAGCAAGTGGCGCGGATTTGGATTGCTAAGAGGGAGTGCGATTACCACAAACAGCGATACAGCTGGCACAACATGCTGTTTACAAGGTTGTGAATGAGAGTTCGGGGCAATAAATGCCACTCGTCCACCAAGGAGCATCGGAGTTCCAGAAAGGTTCTGGAAGCGTGCTGCCAGCTTATAGTTGCTCTTCACAGGGCGTGCCAGACAGACTGTATCTGGTTCAGGTCCGGAGATCTCGCTGGCCACCCCATCGCGTGAATATTCTCGCTCTCCAGTTATTCGTCCGCTTGCCGAGCCCTATAGAGACGGGCATTACCATGCTTTTCAGAGGACCAGTAGCCCACTGAAAAGCCGTACATAGGGTTCTATGATGGCATCCGTGTAGCGTGCAGCAGTCAGGGTGCACCCTGGAAACATGTACAGCAACGTGTGTCCATCCAACATGATGCCAACCCAAACCAGGAATCCCCCACCACCGTAGTGATCAATTTCCCTAATGTTGGAGAAAAGATTTCGACTTCCGCTTCCCTCCACATGTAAACACTCGAGAATCCGTGTTTAGGTTGTACTGCGACTCGCCACTGAAATGCCCATTGACCACGGGTCCAGGGAAGAAGTCGGAATCAATTCAGACGGAGCCTTCGGTACAATGCAGAGTGTGGGATGCCGACCATTGGTATTATTTCATACAAACCTCTCTCGTGGAGTGTTCTGTAAACTGTTTGCCTTGATATCGCGGTTCCCGTAGCCGAAGAGAGCTCCTGGCTGTCGACTCCCTATGGCGGCGAGCTCCTATAGGAAAATACCGGTCATACAGACTTATTGCGGCTTGTGAAGGTCCTTGTCCCAGCCTTTTGGCTATTGTTCTGTTTTCTGGAGCTCTCTCCTGAGCTTGGAGAATATTTGCCTCGACACACTCAGCCATCTTGCTACCTCAGCTTGCGATTGCTCTGCTTCCAATCTACCGATCACTCTCCACCGTAAAGAGTCTGTTCAGCGATGGCGCGGAGCCATTCTCCCACTAACAGTCCAACTCAAGCTTCAATTGCCTCACACCGCTCAGGGCAACGTTTAGCAATGTTGCGTGACTGCTAGATCGATGACGTACGGTCATCATTTGCGTATTTTCATAGGAGGTAGAACAATGTTTCTTGCGTGCGTCGACTTAGCGTTTCCCCTTACATATGTCTCTGAAAAATCTTTACAGTCGGTCGGCTCGTTTTGGACATACTCTCGAATTTGTATTTGTCGTGTTAATTTTGATCTCCCGCTTATTACAACGGTCGTCCCACAAAAACTGAGAGTAAAATCACACAAAATGAAGAAATATAGGTACAGCAAAATATATGTCATTCTTTCTCAAAGTATCTTCCGTCGGATGGTATGCAACAGTCCCATCGTTCAGTCCACTTTTCAAGGCATTTTGTGGAAGCTGCTTTAGCGACTCCTGTACAGCTTGAATAACGTCAGCATCTGCGTTCAATGTTGTACCACGGAACTTCTCCTTCACTGTTGGGCACAACCAGAAATCGCACGATGCGAGGTCAGGACTGTAGGCAGGCTGTGGCATGATTTCAATACTGCATTTCGTCAGAAACTGTTGAACACAAGCAACCACATGGGCCTTATCATGGTGTAGCAGTCCAACTCTACTTCCCCACCAGATCCGGTCGCTTAATCGATATGTGTCATCGCAGACACTTCAAACTGAAATGCAATATTCAGCATGGATAGTAATTTGTGCAGGGACGGCATGCTGGTAGACTACACCTTTATGATCAAAGAAAATTATCATCGTCACCTTCCCAGCTGATTTGGTTTGGCAGACCTTTTTCCGGAGGAGGCGAGCCCGTGTGTTTCCAAACACTCGTTGCGCGCTTCATGAGGGGTCGAAATAGTGGACCCATGTTTCATCGGCAGTTATCACTGTGTTTAAAAAGTTTGGAGCCTTTGCAGTCATTTGTTTCCACTCATGACACACCTGAACTCTGGCTAACAATTGTTCTCTCGCCGAGCTACCCATCTGCAACACGCACGATGCAGCAGTAATTTGTCGCGTCGAATGCGGAATGCCGACGTTTTTGAAATATTAGTTGACGCCGCTATGTCTTCACAAATCATTCGTCAATCTTCTTGCCCAAAGAGTGTTAACAATACGCTCCGTAAGAACACCTTCAAGTTGGCCAGGACAAGTTCTGTTGACAAACGCTCTTTTTTGAAATTATGGTGCCATCTAAAAATCGTTGACTCACCTAAACATTTATCTTTATAAGCTTTTTGCATTAAATCAAGTGTTTCTGGGGTCGTTTTACCCAAACGATAGCAAAATGTTACTGCACAACACATCACTTTTTAACTGTGAATCACTCACCTCCATAGCTGCATGTATGACGAAATGCAGACATACCTTAAACAACCGCGCTATAACAAAACCAGAATCGTCTGCAGCGTCTAATAACTGTTGCCATAGATACTTCCTTAAATCAGTTGGTCGTTTGCGTGGTTATTTTTCCCTTTCGCACTGTTGCCAACTAAAAAAAATACTCTCTGTTTTTATGGAACGGCCTTTATATATATATATATCATCATCATCATCATCATTGTCAACCATTATCAATCCACTGCTGGACGAAGGTCTCCCCAAGTTTCCTCCACAACGGTCTGTCTTGTGCCAGTCTCCTCCATGTCACCCCTGCATACTTTCGAATTTCATCCACCCATCTCCCATGTGGTCTTCTTCTGGGTCTTTTCCTGTCCCTTGGAATCCAATCTAAAATTTCGGCTGTCCATCGATGATCTGTCCTTCTGGCAGTATGTCCAGCCCATTGCCATTTCAGGGATTTAACTCTGATCATGATGTCTTCCACTCTTGTCATTTTTCGGATCCACGAGTTCCTCTTCTTATCTCTCCTGGTTACACCAAGTATGCACCTCTCCATGCTTCTTTGAGTTGTCTGCAGCCTTTGTATGTCTCTTTTAGTTAAGGTCCACGTCTCTGCACCATACGTAAGCACTGGAAGGATGCATTGACCAAACACTTTTCTTTTAAGACATAATGGCATATTGCTCTTGAAAATTATGCTGTTTCTTCCAAAAGCTCTCCAGGCAAGTTTTGTACGCCGATTAATTTCTTCATCAATGTGACCCTCACTTGATATCTGCTGTCCAAGATAAACGTACGTGTCTGTTATCTCCAGCTTTTCTCCATCAATCGATAAATCTTCATTTCTTGTAAAAGCATTGAACATCACTTTTGTCTTCTGAAAGTTCATTTTTAATCCCACTTCTTTACTCTTGTCAGCAAGTTCCTGGATCATACTCTGCAGCTCTGATGGGGTAGTTGCAAAAATGACTACATCATCAGCAAAACGAAGGTGGGTTAGATAATCTCCATTAATCTTTATCCCCTTGTTTTCCCAGCTCAGCGACTGAAAAACACCCTCCAATGTGGCATTAAAGAGCTTCGGAGATATGGTGTCACCTTGTCTCACTCCCTTTCCAATTTTTACGTGTGTTGTATTTTCAAACAGCCTAATCTTTGCACTTGCATTTTCATAGATGTTATTATATATATATATATGTGTGTGATCGACGAATAAGTGTCATTGTCATACGATTGATGTATGTGTGAATACCAGCGAAATCATATTCTGGCAGTGAATATCGAAGGTGCTTTGAATTTTCCGTGAATTGAGGAAATAGGAGAAAACATTTGCTAAACGCAAGCGCTGATTCTTTTACCCACGCCTTTGTTATGCTTATTCACGTAGTTCTTACAGAAGTAAAATATGCAAGTACGTTCCACGAAGTTCTCTGCAAATATTAGTTAGCTACACGAATATGTGTGTGGCAAATTAATCTGCTGAATCTTTAAACTGAAACTCTATAAGGGATTATGCACTAATTTTAATTAATCTAACCATTGATAATTCGAACAAGGGCACAGATAACTTCAACCCTTTCCTCTACCATAATAAATAGGTACCAATCTACTAGGTATTTCCTGAATCTATCCTTCTGCCGATCCCAGCAGTAGACGCCAGGTTATCGTTTGTTGCGTTTTGCGTATTACTGCGTAGTTAGGAAGATTAGTTCAATTTGTGGTCTAGGTCATCAACTTCAAAGGAAGACGAAAAGATTGATGCAGAAAATCTTAATGAAGCCCAACTAAAAGTGATACTTTTAATAAGAGAACTTTATTCTAACAATGTAATTATTTCAAATTCGGATGCTAAATAGTAGATACCTACATCTGAATGGCAACATGTTCCCTGAAACATTTGCCCGACGGGGAAATTATTCAGAGTTACGGAGGAAGACGGAAGTGATGAGCAGGCGAGAGATGTAGATTTGGCCAGTCAACATATGCTTCACACAATTAGATTTTAAGCGTTTAATACGCGCCTGGCGTGAGCTGACGTAAACAACATCCCGATTTACGAGCTTCTATTATTTCGCCGTCTTCATGACAAGACGTCTATTTAATAGTTAGAAAGTTCATAGAAACAATAACTTACTTTTCTAAAATAAAAAAAAAATACAGGTAGGCTCAGTTCTGATTGAGCCGTAAGTTTGGAACGTATTCCTATGACTCGCAGATCGGAGAGTTGAAATGAGCTAGTCGAGTATAGTTTCAAATCATTTGTTTAATTTCTTATAGCCAACACAGGTCTATGATATAAAAAGGGGCTTACATAATTTTAACAAATAATGCTGGATATATTGCGAACACAAAGCAGAGTTCGAGATGGGCCGGGTATGGGTTCGATCGGTGTGAAAAAAAAAGTGGCTGCTTTCATGCGTTCTCGATACTCTCTAGTTCGTTGGGTTACAGTCTTCTTGTGTTTTTTAGATTCCTAATCACTTGCTTTTGTCTCTCGTTTTGATTTTCTCCACTTTTGCTTGCGTTCATTCTGAGAATTTCCCCGCATTGTCGAAAATGTTAACCCTTTCACACGAAAACAATTTTTACAAATTTTAGTTTAAACCACTGCGATATGTTCTATATATATTTGAATAGATCTCGTCGAGATCTTTAAAACGATACCGCACACAGTGGTTTTGCACTCACGGTTGTCCAGATAAACCACGATATTGTTAAAAGTGTTTACTGGTTCACAAGAAAACTGTTTTTAAAATGTTCAGTTCAAACCACTGCGAAATGTTCTTCGTATATTTGAATAGATCTCGTCGAGAGCTTTAAAAAATTTCCACGCACAGCCGTGTTGCGCTCACGGTTGCTGAGATATACAACACGGCGGCACACCAAGAAATATTGCATCATCTCCCTCGCGCACAGGTAGCGAGGGGAGTGTCGTGCGCAGGATGTATTGCGCAGTACGCGAATTGGACTCCATGCTGTTTACAAATATGCTAACTCGACTATTGTTCGACTCGTATTTTTTCCGCTATAATGATTTCAATTGGGTCCTGTTTCTGTCACAGGCGCTCGGCCGTAAGTCTCCCCATACTATCCGCGGAGTTAGACGTAGTCCCCCGTCAAAAAAGAGCTAATTAAGCAAACCCAATTCCATTTCACGCAGTACTGTATGTCTTATTTTTTTGTTCTTTGTTTCTGCTTTTTAGAGTTTTGTATTATTTTTGTACACTAATAAAATTATTGCTATATTATTAAAAACTACCGAGTGTCCATTATTAAAGTCCACATTTCCGAGGTGGAATTATTACAAAATGACTTTAATTGTGCTACAGGTGGAATTATTAATTTGAATGACTTCAAATTTGGTATGAGAACTCCTGAGGAAATGGCATTTTTTTTTTTTTTGACGGAATAAACAAAAATTAGTTCCAAAACTTACCACCAGGTTGATAAGTGATGCTTTATTATAGTAGAGAAAAAATACAAAGTGCAAAAATCTTACAGTACCGATGGCACGTTCCGTGGTTGCTCAACAATATGTTTGATATGTTGCCCACCGTTTTTTCAACATGCTGAATTCTCCTGATATCGTACTCAACCACAGACTTAAGTGTTTAACTGGAAATGTGAATATGGCGCATAATGATCGCCTCGAGGTCCAAGAACTTTGTTGCGTGTCTACGATGGACGATGTTCTTTAGATGTTGCCAAAAGTTTCCCGGGTTCAAATCAGAGATGGAGACGGGCCATCGGGTCGACAAGTTCTTGCGTGTTAAAAGGGTCGGTTCAAGGTGTTCCTGACCCTATTTCGATCAGGTTTTATTTCAGTTTTATTTTTGAATACAAAAATAATATTTCGAAGAATCCTTCAGAGATGCAGAGTATGATCCAGGAACTTGCTGAGAAGGGTAAAGATATGGGGATCAAAAATGAACTTTCCGAAGACAAAATTGATGTGCAATGCTTTTACAAGGAACAAAGATTTATCAATTGAGAGGGTAAAGCTGGAGATAACCAATTCCTACCTTGGGCAGAAGATATCAAGCGAGGGTCACATTGATGAAGAAATTAATTTGCGTATAAAACTTGGTTGCAGAGCTTCTGGAAGAAAAGTACAATTTTTAAGAGCCATCATGCCTTAAAAGAAGAGGGTTTAATCAATGCATCCTTCCAGTGCTTACGTACGCAGTAGAGACGTGGGATTTAACAAAAAAAAAAAAAAAAGATATACAAAGACTGCAGACAACTGAAGGAAGCATGGAGAGATGCATGCTTGGTGTAACCAAGAAAGGTAAAAAAGAGGAACTCATGGATAAGGAAAATGACAAGAGTGGAAGACATCATGATCAGAGTAAAATCCCTGAAATGGCAATGGGCTAAACATATTGCCAGGAGAACGGACCACTGATGAACAACCGAAATTTTAGGATGGAATCCAAGGGACAGCAAAAGACCCCACGTGGGAGATTAGTGGATGGAGGAGATTGGCCTAAGACAGTCCGTCGTGAAAAAAAACGTGGGGAGACCTTCATCCAGCAGTGAATCGATAATGATTAGCAATGATGACGATATATTCAAGTTTATAGCTCAAAACAGATTTGTGCGGGTCAGGCCCGGGTCCGGTCCGGGTCAAATTTGACCCGTTTCCAACTCTGGTGCAGATATGGTGAGCGCTCCGGCAATGTAGGAGACTGGTGGCTAATTATTCTTTCGTTGGTAAAATGTGTACGCTGCAAATGCTTGACAGGCGTTGCTATGTGAGGAGAAACACCATCTTACATAAAAACTGTTGAATCGAGGCACTGATGCTGTTTTTGGAATCACGTGGTTTGCTGAGTGAGATGCATATCGCTGGTAATTGATAGAGCATATTACGACACCCACAGGATAGAGTTCCTAGAAAAATAAAACAGTCCAAACACGAATTTGCTGCAAACCCACACCAAACGGGGACTTCTGGAGGACAAAAAAGGAATCTCAATAATTGCCCAAATTGTGCAGTTGTGCGCGCGTATTAACAGCACCATGCAGATGAAAATGGGTTTGTCTATCCAGAAAATGTTTCATGGCCATTTGTTGTCTAGTTAAACCCGAGTGTGAAACCAAAATGCGAATGCTTGCCGTGCACTCTGATAAATAGTAAGCAAGTATTGTACATGAGAAAGTTTGTAAGGACAACAGCGTAGAACTCTGTGGACCTATGTCGCCCGTCCCTCATTTAGGGCTACTGGTTCCGCGGGAGGGAGGGAGAGAGCCAGTGCCGTAAGACAAACACAGCAGCCATGCCTCAACGAGATTCGAACTCGGATCCCCGAGATCGTCCACGCTTAGACTACTTCCCCACCGGGGTGGCCAAGAGAGCATTTCGACGTGTGCTACTGCTTCCCGCGACATTCGACATTTTGTCTCCCTTTAACATTGTGGCTGCATCCCTCACGGTCAACTGGCTTCCGTCCGGTGCCAGGTTAGATGTCCAAGTCTCTTCAAACTCCTGGATCATTTTATTTAAACCGTTTGCAGTCGTTGGTCCAATATTTTAGCCTTTCAACGTTCTGCACTTGCAGAGTGCTGTTAAGGAACAGTTATTATTATATCTGGTAAAATAAGTTTACGAGATGTGCACGATCTTTCGAATAGAGTGCTTTAAAATGTTAACTACTCACTAACAGTGAAATGACGCATTCTACTGATTCCTTCATTTACAGCAGCATTTTTGTAGCTTTTATATTTGGATAGTGGCAGCACTTACCTGCACCTCCTTTTGGTTACACGTGATCACAACGCCACTTATTCGCTGGAGGCGTGTTTTGGAACAACTTTTTTTCCCGTCAAACAAAATTCAGTCGTCTCAGGAGTCCTTATATCAAATGCGTAGTCATTCCGAGGAATACTTCCACATTAAACGCTTTTGAAAATGTGAACTTTAACAATGGAACATCCGGTATATTCAGTATTGTAATCCGGGGCTATGCCATGTATTACCCTGGGTAATCGAACAATTCGGTAGTTTAAACGTAATGTACATAAGTGTTTCTGTATTATCACCGCAGCTATGTAAAAACGAAGCTCATTTAGAGAATTTAGGAAACCTGAACTTCAAATAAAAAGCCGTTTTAGGAACTTCATTACATTGAACTTAAGTAACAGAGGCTAAATTATTCCCTATTGAGTGTTTCTGGCGAAAATCTAATTGTTACGGACGAATTCGTAAGATTCTATTCAAGGCTCAAATTATAGGTCGTGCATCATCAAGCCTTGTGAAATGTCTCCACTGAAAAAAGAAACAAGAGGTGCGTTTGAAAATATATCATAAATATAAGCAACGCACCACCTGGAATAAAGGCTTTATTACTCTTAAGAATTCCAAGTACCCTAAGGATATCGCTCGTATCAAGATAACCGCTCATGAAGCACGAAGCAGATGAGAGTATACTGACTGTTAGAAGATTCATCAGCTCCATCTAGCTTTGAGATCTCAGCAAAAATAAACACAAGGCCAATCAGCTTTTGCCTGAAGGATATTTACGACTAGCTGTTTGGGAAATTAAGAGGAGATATCGGAGAACGGAAAAATTGCATTCGAAGTCATTTGGAGAGACAGTAACTCAACTACCCCTACGCGATTAAGAAATAAAGCGATCAGGGTTCAAATTAGACTCTTTGCGAGTAATATATGATGAATTTCCACCACAACCGTTGATAATATTTTTCAGTTCTCAGCGACACGAGTAGTTAGTTTCGGCGAACGCAAAAAAAATGAATAAATAAAAAGAAATGACACCCATAGATTCAAAACTTACAACTAATACACTAACGATACTGAGCAATGGCTATTCTTTGAGAGAGAGAGAGAGAGAGAGAGAGAGAGAGAGAGAGAGAGAGAGAGAGAGAGAGAGAGAGAGAAAGAGAAGAGAAAGAAGAGAAGAGAAAGAAGTAGAGAGAAAGAGAGAAGAGAAAGAAGTAGAGAGAGAGAGAGAGAACAAGAAGAAGAGGGAGAGAGATAGGGAGAGGAGACAAAAAAGAAAGAGAAGGAGAGAGATAGGGAGAGGAGAGAAAGAGAAAGAAAAAGAAAGAGTGACAAGGGAGAGAGAAGGAGAGGCATAGGGAGAGGAGAGAAAGAGAAGGAAACAGAGAAGAGGAAGAGAGAGATGGAAGAAGAGAGATAAGGAGAGAGAAGAGGGAGAGAGGAAGAAGTAGAGAGAAGAAAGAGGATGAGAGAGAGAGAGAAGAGGGGAGAAAGAAGAGAGAGTAGAGTGAGGAAGAGGGATAGGAGAGAAAGAAGAGAGAGTAGAGAGAGGAAGAGGGATAGGAGAGAAAGAAGAGAGAGTAGAGAGAGGAAGAGGGATAGGAGAGAAAGAGAAGGAAATAGGGAAAAGGGAGATAGATAGAGAGAAGGAGAGAGATAGGGAGAGGTGAGAAAGAGAAGGAAATAGGGAAAGGGAGAGAGATAGAGAGAATGAGAACGATAGGGAGAGGAGACAAAGAGAGAGAAAGAAAGAGAGAAGAGGAAGAAATAGAGAGATAGGAAGAGGAGACGAGGGAGAGAGAAGGAGAGATAGGGAGGGAGAGAAAGAAAGAGAGAGAGAGAGAGAGAGAGAGAGAGAGAGAGAGAAGAAAAGAGAAAGAGAGAATGAGAGAGAGAGAGAGAGAGAGCAGAGAAGAGAAAGAGAGAATGAGAGAGAGAGCGTTTATTCCTTCCCAGAAAAAGAAATTCTCAGTTACTAAATCACAACGAAGTTACGCAAAATGTCCTCGACACGAATCGAATATTCTCTCCAAGCGCAAGAAAAAAGCCGGAAATGTCACGTTTTCGCCGGAGGCACAAAGAATGACTGCCTTTTTTCTTCGCTCTGTTTCATTTCGCATTGTCTCCAGCACTCAGAGAAAAATTCATGTTATAATTTATTATTGGAGGTTCATGTTCACTAAGCTATTGTGGCAGTTGTGCAAAGTGAGAGCTCACAATCTTTATTAATTGCACTTTGCGTGACAGACTCTGAAAACTCGGTAGAAAGGTTGTTTTACGTATTAAGAAATGTGTCGCCTGCATTTCGTAGTTTTAATTATTTCCCGACAGTCGTTTTATGGCGTTGGCATTCCTCCAAGAACTCCCCTGTTTGTAACATTTGAAGGCATTTATTTCATTAACGCAATGCTATGCGCACATTTACTTTTTACGGTCATAATTGATGTTCGTTTTTTCTGATGCGTATAACTCTACTTGTCATTCCAGTACACTCTTTAAAGTTATCCTGAAATTACTTAAATTTCAGAAAAATAACTTGCAGTGCTTCTTCTTTCCTGTCATCAGCAGAAAAGAGCCAAGAGTAACAAAATCATGAGACTTACTTTTAGAAAAATAAATTAGAAACTGTGACGCCAGGAATCTAGGATTTTTAGAATACGTTTTCATTCGAGAACGAGGGGATGGCGAAGGAGAAAATGATACGACTCTTTTCTAAATATGTTGCATCACTTTCAGGAAGTTAATATTAAAAAACATCAATCTAATGGGTAGTACCCAGTAACTTTCCATAGGGTTCAGTTTAACAAACGTGATAGCACAGAAGAGGAAGCTTAGAGTGGCCGATGGCATTCATGAGAGTGATGTATTGCTGAATTTCTCTCGGATTAAGCAGTTAGGTTGTAAAGTAAGGTTAGATTGAAATTGTTTCTAGTTGTAAGTTGTAGCTGTGAGGTTTAATTTTAAGGTTTACGTCATCAGTAATGCTGACAGTTTGTCGACTATGAACATCCAATTTGTGCACATAAATACCAAGCACTAGAAAACAGAGAAATCCCTAACGACCTAAGTAATGAATCACTGAACCAACTAACATGGGCCCAGTTTTATCCTCGTCAGTGGCACTTCACAACAACATTATCCAGAATATGAACTTGCTGGTTTCAATCGGTATAGCATTCACAATAGCCTGTAATAGTAGCATGCGTTTCTAATAAGACGTTGTATCAAATGGACTTATAACAAATCGTTCCCATAAATTCACTTCTAACTAACAAGTGGTCCAAGCAAATTCAGAATCTATGTATTCAGTGTTGACGTTATATTGACCTCCGGCTCACTTTCAGTGATGCCAAATTTAGAAAGCTCTTCGGGGAAAACAATGTGTCGCTCAGTTAGAAAACGTTTAATGAGAAGAAAGTGAATTTACATAAGAACATAGAAATTCAAAAGGAAGGTTAACTTAGAGGTATACATTCACAAAGGAGCAGTAGTTTCGTCTAAAATTATTTTCTTGATAAGCATCTCCTCGTTATAATTACCGTAGACTATTAAAAAAACTTATTAATAGAGGTAACGTGGATTTTAACAAAAAGTGTAGTGCTGTCAGATCTGTGTCAGCTTCGTGTGATAAGAACATGCTGTTTGCCATACGAAGCTTTGGGGAACGCACTGTATGAAAATCGCAAACATACACTGACGGAAAAAAATCCCAACACCACGAAAAAATAGTTGTAGAGGAGTGTAATGGCGGCAATACATTTGTATAGGTAACATATTTAATCGATTAAGGTTTCAAGATCACAGCTTATTGTAAGCGCGAGAAGAGCCATTTTAAATGTGAAATGCTGGTACATTAATAACCGGTGTAACCGCCAGAATGTTGAATGCAAGCACGCAAACGTTCACGCATTGTGTCGTACAGGTGCTGGATGTCAGTTTGTGGGATGGAGTTCCATGCCTGTTGCACTTGGTCGGTCAATACAGGGACGGTTAATGCTGGTTGGGGGTGACGCTGGAGTTGTCGTCCAATGATGTCCCATACGTGCTCGATTGGTGAAAGATCTGGTGATCTAACAGGCCACGGCAACATGTCGACACTCTGTAGAGCATGTCGGGTTACAACAGCGGTATGCGTGCGAGCGTTATCCTGTTGTAAAACACCCCTGGAATGCTGTTCATGAATGGCAGCACAACAGGTTGAATCACCAGACCGACGTACAACTGTGCCGTCAGGGTGCGTGGGATAACGACGAGAGTGCTCCTGCTGTCATAGGAAATTGCTCCCCAGACCATAACTCCAGGTATAGGTCCAGTGTGTCTCGCCCGCAGACAGGTTGGTTGCAGGCGCTCACCTGGCCTCCTTCTAACCAACACACGGCCGTCACTGGCACCCAGGCAGAACCGGCTTTCATCAGAAAACACAACAGATCTCCACTCCGTCCTCCAATGAGCTCTAGCTTGACACCACTGACGTCGCAAACGGCATGATTTGGAGTAAGTGGAATGCACGCTACAGGGCGTCTGGCTCGGAGCTGTCCTTCAAGTAACCGATTTGTAACAGTTCGTTGTGTCACTGTGGTGGCAACTGCAGCTCGAATTGCTGCCGCAGACGCGGTACAATGCGCCACGGCCATACGCCGTACACGGCGGTCTTCCCTCTCAGTAGTGTCACGCGGCCGGCCGGAATCCGGTCTTCTTGAGGCAGTACCTTCCCTTGACCATCGCTGCCAACAATCATGCACCGTGGCTACATTCCTGCCAAGTCGTTCTGCAATATTGTGTAAAGAAAATCCACCTTCTCGTAGCCATATTACACGACCTCGTTCAAACTCCGTGAGCTGTTGATAATGGCTTATTCGTCTTCTTAAAGGCATTCTTGACTAACATCAACACCCTACGTCGAATCTCAACGATAACTAACGCTCACGAACGTTACAGCGCGTATTTACAGCAAACCTGCTTTGCATGTTCCGAGGGGCGCTACTAGCGCCACACGTATGCGCCGAGCGCGAAATATGCATAGACGTCATCTTACAGATGTACTCTCACCGCCTACCAACTGTCGTTTATCTAACACAACCCCTTCTTGGTGTTGGGATTTTTTTCCGTCAGTGTATGAGTGCAAGGGTTGTTTAGAAGAAGTAAGATAATAGAAGTAGGGTAAACAGTGGCAATTTCATGATAATTTCAGAAATTTCCATTTTGACCACAAAACTTTATCGCCCATGTTCATGAAACCCTAGTACCCCATACGCAACAAATTTGTACATAATACCAGGAACTTGGAGAACAATAAGACTGTATGTTTGTGTTCTATAACACATGTTTTCGCATAATGTTAACCAGTGGTTATTCTATGATAATCTTGGTAACTTCGTGATAATACTGTGATAATTCCCATAAGTTCGTGATAAGTTGTCCATTTGTACGTACAACATCGCGTAAATGTAAAGAAATAAAGAACTAATAGTATACATGATATATTGCACAGTTTACTCTAGTCAAACATGGAAGAAATATTCAGGGTGTGCCATATAATAGAGGCCCGAGTACAATGAACGACAACAGTCAGGCAATGTTACTATACATGGTAAAAAATAGTTGAAATGACAAAAAACAGGAGTAATTTACCTGCGTTTAGAACATTTGCTGAAAGTGCTGTCCTCCGGCGTCAAGACTCAGTTGCACACGAAGGAACATGTTGTTCGTAACGCGCCACAACTCATCGGCAGTAATCTGGGCTATGGCATCCGTAATGTTCACTTTTAATTCATTAAGGATGTGCGGGTTAGTTTCTTACACTTTCCCTTTCAATGCTTCCTACAGATAAAAGTCACAGGTGGAGAGATCGGGTGATCTGGGTGGCCATAGCCTCTTCGATACAGTTCTGTCCTCCACAAGCAACTTCATGCACAAGCACGAAGACTGTTCCGCGCATTATGCGCCGTTGCACCATCCTTCTGAAAGAAAGCATATGTTCGCTCTTCTTCTGTAAGTGCGGCAACAAATGGGATGAACAGTTGCTGAACATAGCGCTCCGAGTTGATGGTGTCAATGAAAAAGAATGGGCCGACTATCCGCTTCGCAGACACAGCACACCAAACACCTATCTTTTGGTCGTACAGAGGAGTCTCCATTGTCCTCCTGGGATTCGTGTCGGTCCAAATTCTGCTGTTTTGCGCATTGACATACCCGGACAGATGAAACCATGCTTCATCTGTCATGTAATAAAGTGTTGGGTCCATTTCGCCGCTGACAATGGTCTCCTGAAACCACTTACAATATTGCATCCGTTTTGCATAATCAGGAGTTTTGAATTCTTGGAGCACCATAACTTTGTACGGCCGAAAATGCAAATCCAACTTCAGTATGCGTCGGCATGACGTGGCAGATATTCCCGTTGCAGACGATAATCGGCGAATCGACTTCCGAGGGCTTTGTAACATCATTGTGCATACATTCTTGATATTGTCTTCAGTACGAATTGTCTTGGGTTTGTTTCTTTTCCTGTTGCACACCGTGCGGGTTTCACGAAATTTCCGCACTAACTTCTGTACCACTGATTTTGCCGGTGGTGTACAATGCGGAAATTTTTCTGTAAAGAACTCATTTAAAACTTTGTATGAGTTATTTCTGAAATACTGTTCCACAATAAAAATCCGCTGTTCCGTACTTAAAACCATTTCCGTTGCCTTTGTTCTCTCTTCACTTATACTTATGATCGCGTACCTACAGTGCTCTGGCTGTGACTAACCACTCCGGAATATTTGTTTGCAGCTGTACACGCAGAAACCGGTTTGAAGTGGAAAAAAGCGGTTTTAACTGGAAACCCGCCAAACAACTTTAACCCGCCTAACAACGTCTGGACACGGGGCCTTTTTTATACGGCGCACCCGGTATATTTTTATCAATAAAATGCTATTTTTCTCCATAAAGTGCCATTTTTGTATTTTAATTTCAGACACTATCGGCAGCTATCACAGGTGTCGCACATGAATACGTCTTAATTTTCATCGTAAGAGTTTTAGCACCTCATGTGGCGCCATATCATGCAAAAGCTACATTGAATTCACGAATCTCCATTTTTTTTGGTCATCCGCGTTTTAGTTGTGCCCCCAAAATTCGCCATCCCAGGTTTTCTCTTTGCATGGGCTTGTTGAAAAAAACTGTATATATGAGCTATATCTTGTAACACTTTAATTACATCAACTATTACGCATCGCGTAATTACCACCTGTAGGAGATAAATTCTTGATACCTTGGTTACTTCGTGACAGTCTATGATTAATTAATAACTGAAACTGAAGTGTCAATTTGAACCCTAACTATCATGACTGCGATTCAGATTATAGTTTCAATTATGGATTTTTTAAATCAACATAAATGCCTGAAAAAATTAACTCACCAAAGCTAAGGATCATACGCTCGTGGGGAAAGCCTCTACAATCTGCACGCTATTGAGATGCAGATAAATGACTAGCAAGTGCGTTTTTAAACTAGACAGGAATCTAATCAATAACTGTGTTAAGTATTGTTTGCTTACCTCTATTTTTGTACTTGAAATCAGCTCTTCTACCTTGTATACTAAACACCATCCCAAAAGACAATTCAATTCCCACCACACGCTAAATAACTCTCTGTGATACGAACAAAACAACTTACTGGCGATCTCCTTCCGTATTTAGAAACTGGACATCTGCTGCCATTTATGATAAAAAATTGAAACTAATTAGGACAGTAGTTGCTCTACGAACAGCCCGCTTACGCTCTATCACGAATTTACCTATGCCATGAAATTACCAATGTTTACCTATACTACTTGATTACGGAAATACAAAAGGTGTATCTTTCCCTGATTACGGTAAATCGTATAAAATGAACCGAGCTAGTCAGACGTACACGGTTTGTTGCATTGATTGGGTCATATTCTCAAGTTTTTGTTTGTTGCACTTTTGGAACAATAGGTGGCTCTGTACGTCTGCATCGTAGTTTGTTGCTGAAAGCGTCAGTCGGCGAAAGGAGAAAGTCTATGCAGGTGAAAGCTAATTGTGTTCTCTGGTTTCATGAAACCAAATCTGCAATTTCAGTGCAGCGAAAGTTTCGGCGTGAGTATGATAGAGTTCCGCCTGATGTGAAGAGCATTAGGAACTGGTATCAAAAGTTTAAACAGACGGGCAGTGTCGGTGACCGTGCAAGAAGTGGAAGCCCTTCTATTAGTGAGGAAACTGTCAACGCCGTGCGTGATGCATTATTATGAAGCCCGAGGAAATCAATTCGTCATTCCTCTAGTAAACTGGGAATACCTATGACAACAGTGAACCTTTTAAGAAAGCGGCTTCGTTTTTTTGCATACAAATTGCAAATTGTTCAAACCTTGAAATCTAATAATGGGCCCAGAAGTGTGGTATTCGTTATGGATATTCCTGAACGAACAGATGAAAATAATGATTACATGAAGCGGATTTCTTTTTCAGACGATTCAACTTTTCATACATCAGGTAAAGTGAACACGCATAGTGCCCGTATATGGGGTTCAGAGAACCCATATGTGATTTTGGGGAAACAGAGGGATAGCCCTAAAATCAATGTTTGGTGGGGACTAATGCACAACAAAGTAATCGAACCGTTCTTTTTTATTGAGCCCACCATTACACCGGGTGATATGATACCTTGACATGATACAGCTGTATGTTGCACCTCAATTGGAAGAGCTGCAACCATGGTTAATGTTCTAGCAGGACGGTGCGCCCCCGCACTGGGATGTACCTGTACGTTAATTCTTAAATGAAAAATTCCCTAACAGATGGATAGGCAGAGATGGTTCCATACCCTGGCTACTAAGATCCCCAGACATTATGCCCCTTGACTTCTTTTTATGGGGCTACATTAAGGATCAAATTTATGCAACACCAATTGCAGATATTAACATTTTGAAGGGAAGAATAACTGAAGCGTTTGCGACCATCACAGATGACATGTTGCAACGAACATGGAAAGAGATAAAGTACCGACTGGATGTCCTCCGTGTGCCAAAAGGAGCCCATGTTGAGGCATACTGATGAACCGGGAAAAACTCTGGATTTCAGGTAAGCTATATTGAAAAACCGTGTCTAACGAGCGTGGTTTATTTTATACGATTTATCGTAATAAGGGAAAGACTTTAGACTCACCCTGTATTTTATGAGTTGAACGAAGTGCACAAGAGTAACTGCTTCAGTTCCTTAACCTTCCACAAAGTCATCATAGAGACTGAAACTCATATCCCACGATGATGGTAAGGCAGCAGAGGAGAAATCGAAGTCATGTTGATGCAGCCATGCTGATACGGCCTGACCTGTCGCACATTTGCGTCTACATCAAAAATTTAGGGGAATAAGTGTTTATTGAGAGGGCAAAACAGAGGCTCACACCTCTTGAAATGGTCATTATCCCACCATAGCAACAAATGACTCAAATATCTTCTCTGTCGTTTACTAGGTTTGTCGCTATTGTTATTATAGCAGGTAATCAGTCAGAAAGCATTAGTGTCGATCCTCCCCTAAATGACCACTTTGAATTGAAAAAATGTTGAAGAGAAAGCTACGCTTCTGATGCGCAAGTTCATTCGTTCCAGCTGCATTCGGCTCACTTCTTAGACAGTGAATATATCTATTCGGGCTGATTTCTAATCCCGAGTTAATTCGTTACAGCCGGTTAAATGATTAAATCAGAAGATAGTTATTCCGTTATAATAAGACAAGGTCAGCATCAGATGGGGCCTAGTCTTGTCCCGCTGTGTCAGACAAAAGCATATATATATATAAAACTCCCGTTCCATGAAAACTGAGAGTAAAATCACACAAAATGAAGAAATATAGGTGCAGCAAAATATATGCTATTCTTTCTCAAAGTATCTTTCCTCCGATGATATGCAACGGTCCCATCGTTTAGTCACACTTTTCAAAGCCTGTGGCGAAGGCATGTTCTGGAAGCTGTTTTAGCGACCGATGTACAGCTTGAATAACGTCAGCATCTGTGTTGAACGTTGTGCCATGGAACTTCCCTGCATTTTTATGTCTACCATTGCCTTGAGAAAGCCTCCCAGTGGAGTGCGAAAGCGTGGCGAATCGTTGTACTTACTACGCCGTAAAAATAAACGGATTTAATACGCTATTTGCGTCTCTTGAGTATTCTCCTTCATTGTTGGAAACAACCAGAAATCGCACGGGTCAAGGTCAGGACTGTATGCAGGCTATGGCATGATTTCAATGTTGCATTTCGTAAGAAACTGTTGAACAGAAGCAGCCACATGTAGGCGGGCGTTATCATGGTGTAGGGTCCACTTGCCCACCAGTTCCGGTCGCTTAATCGATATGTGTCGTCGCAGACGACACATATCGATTAAGTACCTAAATGCCATAGGTACTTCCTTAATTCAATTAGTCGCCTGCTTGGTTATTTTTTCTCTTCGCACTGTTGCCAACTAAAAAAACATATTCTCAGTTTTTATGGAACTGCCTTTGTATTAATATGTATATATGTTCAGCAGGGGACAGATCCGGTGTTACGGCAAACCATGGGAGGACTTTCATTTGTTGAACAGCCAATATGATAACCTCTTTATTCCTTAGGGTCTTCTAATCCTCACGCCTCCATTACTCACACTAAGATAAAAAGGTCTGCTGTCATTAAACATTATTGAATGACATTCAAGTCTTAGTTTTTTACTACAACACTGAACACGTCCATGACCGTGAGTACGAACGGGAAACAAACAGATCACTTTTGATTTCTCATCGTAGGCACAGCAAACGATTTCAAACTTCAGGGCACAACGTGGGGGCACAAGAACATTCTATAACGAAACCAATTGGTCAGTTGCACCGGTTATGCTTTTCGTCGGTGCTTTTGCAAAGTTCTAGGCATGGTCATGCAGAAAGTATGCCTTCCTTTTCCCATTTTATCCAATATCGATAAACTCTAGACACCTGCCGATTAGCCAGTAAGTTCAATACATTTAAATTAAAAACAATTCGGATTTTTGTTATAAAGAGCAGCTTTTTGACTTTTCCGTTTTTGTTAGCTATAGTGATGACATATCTCATTCCATCTTGGAAGCTCATTCATCATTCACATGAAAGAGTCATTCACGAATGATGCAAATTCCAGGTTGTCATTACGTTCACTGAGTAAATCATTCGTTGCAAGGATACCGCGTTGCGCTTTCAAGACCACAGCGCATATATCATTCCATCTGGGAAGTTGATTCATCATTCCCAAGAAAGAGTCATTCACGAATGATGCAAATTCCACGTTGTCATTACGTTCACTGAGTAAATCATTCGTTGCAGGGATTCCGTATTGCGCTTTCAAGACCACAGCGCTTTTTGCCAAACTGCCCAAGGAGCGCGTGTTCTTCCACCATTCACGATGAGCGAATGGTTAGGGCACACCATTCATATGAATGATATCCACGTATGATTCCCATTCTTAAGTTTCACCATTGTTTCCTAGCTGCCTGCTCACTCACAAAACGGTTAACACTTATTACTTCTTGACATTACTTTTTCTAAACATAGGTTGTTGACTTGGAACCAAAGGGACATTAAGTAGGCTCTACTCTTCCTTTTGTAATCTTGAAAGAAGTACTAGTAACAGTTTCGATGGTCTATAATCCCCACAGCCTAATCCAGGTACACACGTTGAGCACAAAGCGATTCTTCGGCAGAAATGTTTAAAAATCCGTGTCCCACCCACATTTATCACAAAAGAAACATCGATTTAGCGGTACTGGCTCATCGATGAAATTGGTAGTTTATGAGTCAAAATAATGGATAGACTTTGAAGTTGCGTCTATTCAAGGAGGTGGTAATAGCCTTGCGCAGTAGACGATCAGTGACCAAATAAAGACGGATAATTATCTGGTGCAACACCATGTATAACGAAGTAAATTTCTCCGTCATTTCTATCCACGCCAGGATTCGAACCCGGATCCCCTCATTCCGGAATAAGTCACTCTACCAATTGAGCTACGCGGACGTTTTATTCTGATTCCTATCTGCCTTTATGCCGTGTGCGTCCTTCTGGCAGGTACGTCACATCTCCTGGTACGTTACACACGTTAAGCATGGTTTGATGTGTTATTTCAACCATGAGCTGATTTTTAAGTCTTTCACAATTAAACTGCTATTAAAAATTTTTTCACGACTGAATTAGTTTTACAATGCATATTTCAATAATTCTCTTTCTTCCAGGAGTTAACAGAATTTTTTTCATGAGAGAATTTAGGCGGTGTTCCTCTGTGGGTACTTGTGTTTCTATATTGTACCACAAGACTAAATTTCCAGCCTGGTTTCGTCCACCCAATCCGCCCCTGTATACCACAGATCTACAAAAGCTATCTGCATGGAAAACACAGCTTACATCTTCCAAGAATAAAACACCCCACTTTGTCCAGCTAACTCCAGACAATTATATCTCGTTCTTAGCTTGTCAAAGATGTACACGTCATTCACGCTTAACCTCAAGACTGCTGCCAACATAATATTCAGTGAGTGAGAAAATATAACGTTAAGGCTGAAACGCTAAATGGCTGCCCCGGTGGTCTAAGCGATGGCTTCTGACCATTCGTTCAAGGTGGGTCCAAGTTCGAATCCCGATGAGGCATGGATGATGTGTTTGTCTTACCTGGAAACAGTGACCCTAACTTAGGGACGGGCAACTGCTTATAGTCCATTGAGTTGCTCACGGTGGTCGTTAACCCCCCCCCACACACACACACACCAGCAATTGTGTCCCAGTAATGGCGGATCGAATGATCATTCAGAGCAGTGAGAGCGAACCATTCACGGTGAAGAGTCATTCGTTGTGAACGAATCTTTCACGAATAATCCATCACTAATTCGCAACCAGCACTGAATCTTAGAACAAGGTCAAATCCCCCAAATTCTTAGTCATTTATTTCGAGAATACGTTGTGACATACCTACCTTAGAGGTGACGCACATGTCAGTGATTTATAAAGTTGCAGCTATAAATTCCGTCGGTGTAGATTGATTGAGAAAACATTCGGCTCTGGAGCAGAAGAATGTGGGTTCGACAAAATTGTGTTTTCACATTGGGGCCCGGTTGTGGAAATGGATCTATTGGCAGTTGGGTTATTCAAAAAAATCTACGATGCTTCTTCCACACATCGTCTGGGATAAGTGATAATTTCATCTTCTACAGAGAGAAACTTTAAGCACGGTTTGCCAGCTGACCCGGAAACGTAGGATTCCGTCCAAGCCCTTTCTTAAAAAAGGATATATGTAACGATACTATAGAAGTGAAGCACATCTCAAGACGGCAACGTGGCAGCGATGAATTCCGTCGGTGTAGTTTAATTGGGAAAGCATTCTGAGGATGAGGATTCGAGCTCCGACACTGGCAAATGGCGTTTACGCTATATTGGCGACCCAACGTAAAATGAATCTTCTGGCCGTTGTGTTCTTCGAAAAATGTGTGACGATCGTTCCTGACATTATCTGGAATTTATGAGAATTCCTCCTCCTGAAGTGACCTCCTTCAAGCGTGGTTTGCCGGCTGACCCAGAGACCTAAGAATTCGTCCCAACTCTTTCTCAAGGGAGACAGAGATATATCTGACGTACCTACCTCAGAGGTGACATGCATATATATCAAAGTTACAGCGATAAACATCGTCGGTATAGCTTAATCGGTAAATCATTCGGCTCCGGAACAGAAGGATGCGGGTCCAAGGCTCTCCATCGGCAAATTTGGGCTTTCACAACCTCTTGAAATTATGACCGATTGTTTTCAGAATCACATTTCTTATAGAGAACGAGCCCATTTCTGCCGGTGATGGGCTTCGAACCCACCTTTTCCTTCTACGGAGTCGGACACTACGGATATGACTACACCGGATAAGGTTTATGGCTGCAGCTTGCCCTCTGAGGAATGTACGTCACACACTTCAAACTTATGTCCTGTTTCAATGTACTGCATAAAATAAAGTTTTCTACAATCCTGAGTATTAACTTATTTTTGAATAAAATGGGGTTGCTAAACTTCTAAAAGATTATTTAAGCGCATCTCTTTTATAATGTGTTACTTAACTGTTAACATGTCTCAAGCTGAATGACTTGAATGATGTAAAAGGAGCAAAAATAACCTCCTGTGAGAAGCGCGGATGCGGGAAATTGGGCAGAGATTCAGAAGAAGTCTTCATCTGTCAAGATGTTTGATCGGTGCGCTTGTGTGTCACAACATTTAATGTCCCCCAGAATCTTCGAACAATTACCCACGATTCTTCTCTGTCGGAAATTCTTTTGCTTGTCAACAATTCGCCGAGGAAATTTTATTTGACGCCATCCAGACGCTTGATTGGACACATAACTTCCACTCTTTCCGCAGCATTGAAAACAAGCAGGGAAATTGAGAGCTGGTTGTATCAAAAACCAGAGCTCATGTATTATTATCTGCCTGTACTTGGCATATGAAACATCCCAAAATGGGAAATGGAGTTATGATATGAATAAAGAAAAGCAACTACATTAGAGATGAACACAATACGAGTTGAAGAAACTGATTTAGAAATATAGGCTCAGTAGTTTGAAAGACTTGCGTGAGTTAAATATCGACCTTTCAGAGCGCTGTCTGTGAATGATTTGAATTCCTTTTTGTGTGAGAAAGAATTTTTAATGGATCTTCGAGACGAGGAAATCAATAAATATCCTTGAAGAATATACGAAAAAAAAATGTTTGTGATGCGTAAAAAGCCCAATGTGTTCAAGTGATGCATTACATTTTAAGGAAAATTATTTACTATTCAGGAAACCTAACTACTTTCTCGTAATATCTTGTCTGCAGATCTTTCCTATGTATTAAAATAGATTTAAAAAAAGGCTTAGCATGTGACGTATACTCTAATTTAACTTTCATTTTTAGTTACCTTTTCTATGTAAATTTGAGATCATTCTCCTTTAGCGTTTTTCAAACTTAACGTGATATCTTCTCTCTCTCAGGAGTATGGTTGGCAACACCTTGAGTTCGGAACATATGATGTGTGTATGTGTCCGATGAGAACTGGAAGATATACAAAGGTCGTTCCATAAAAACTGAGAGTAATTTTTTTTTAATTGACAACAGTGCGAAGGGAAAAATAACAACGCAGACGACTAACTGAATTAAGGAAGTATCTATGGCAACAGTTGTTAGCCGTGGCAGACGATTCTGGTTTTGTTATTGCGCAGTTGTTGGTACGTCTGCATTTCGTAATATAGCTATGGAGGTGAGTGATTCAGAGTTAAAGTGCGATAAAAGTTTGCTATCGTTTGGGTAAAACGGCTCCAGAAACAGTTGATTTAATGAAACAAGCTTACAAAGATAAATCTTTGGGTGAGTCAACAATTTTTAGATGACACCATGATTTGAAAAAAGGGCGTTTGTCCGCAGAACTCGCTCCTAGGCCTGGTCGACCTGAAAGTGTTGTTACGGAGCCTATTGTTAACACTGTTTGGGCATCCTGCAAGAAGGTCGACGAATAACGTATGGAGACATGGCGGTATCAACTAATATTTCAAAGACGTCGGCATTCCTCATTCTACGCGAGAAATTACTGCTGCATCGTGTGTGTTAGAAATGGTACCTCATCACCTGACGAGAGAACAATTGTTAGCCAGAGTTCAGGTGTGTCATGAACGGAAAAAAATGATTGCAAAGGACCTAAACTTTCTAAACACAGTAATAACTACCGATGAAACATGGGTCCACTATTTCGACCCCCTCAGGAAGCGCGCAGTGAGTGTTTGGAAAAACACAGGTTCGCCTCCTCCGGAAAAAAGTCCGCCAAAGCAAATCAGCTAGGAAGGTGATGATGATAATTTCCTTTGATCATAAAGGTGCAGTCTACCAGCACGCCATTTCTCCAAAAATTACTGTCAATGCTGCGTGTTACATTTCAATATTGATGCGTTTGTGACGACACATATCGGGTAAGCGACCGAAACTGGTGGGAAAGTGGACCTACACCATGATAACGCCTGCCCACATGTGGCTGCTTGTGTTCAACAGCTTCGTACGAAATGCAGTACTGAAATCATGCCACAGCCTGCCTACAGTCTGACCTCACCCCGTGTGATTTCTGGTTGTTTCCAAAAATGAAGGAGAAGTTCCGTGGCGCAACATTCAACACAGATGCTGACGTTGTTCAAGCTGTACAGGGGTCGCTAAAGCAGCTTCCGCAAAATGCCTTCGCCACAAAAATTGGAAAGTGGACTGAACGATGGGACCGTTGCATATCATCCGGGGAAGATACTTTGAGAAAGAATAGCATGTATTTTGCTGTATCTATATTTCTTCATTTTGTGCCATTTTACTCTCAGTGTTCACGGAACTGCCGTTGTATAATGCGTGAGCACAGCAAAGGTGTGGAGAGAGTGGAAGTCATAATGTTAATTGTGGAAGGGATGTTGTCTAATTGAAGTTTGAGCTATTTGAAGGCTGCATTTTATATTCTAGTGCTGCTGTTATTTTCTTAACCAAGTGTTATTATTATCAACTCACATTCGTTTGATTAAGATAGTAATATTAAAAAACAGTTCTAGTTACGCCTCGTTGATTGTCAAAGGATTAGTAGTTGAATAGAGACTAATCGTAAGTAACTTTTCCTCGACGTTTTCTTGAATGACTCCTGTTTCACTGTAGGTGAAGTTTTTGAGAACAGATTTATGTAGTGTGCAGTCAACTATACATACAGCGAACATTACAATCAGTCAATGCAAATTGTATTTGTAGATGAAAATGAAACTGTTCATGTATTACTTAGAAGCTCCGTTCCTTAACCCGTCGTTGGTCGCTACACGTTGAACAACGCCAGGAGCCGCACGTGAGAGTTTTTCTCACACTACCTTTTGGAAAAGGTAGCTCAAAAGTGAACAAAACCGCAGGTGTTCAAAATGCGCTACTAACAAACCAAAAGTTACAAATCAGATTTAACGAAAAACGCACTCGTATAATCGCGCTATCTTTAAAAATACAAAACAACAAATCCCAGTGGTTGCTTGATGAGAAAAACTCTTACGTGACGCCAGCGGTTGCTTGATGAGAGAAATTTTCAACCGAAGCACACGGGAGCTAAGAGCAGACTGCTTAAAGGTCAAGGACTTGTCTATCGCTATCGGAACTGATAACAGATTGTTGAGAGGATTCTAAGTCAGCTAGATCGGGGGTGGTGCCTCCAGGGTCACTTCCAAATAATGGCGCTCTTCATATGCCAGGCGTGAGAGAAATTCTCATAGCACGACCAATGATGGGTTAAAAAGGATAAAATCTACAAATGTCTGTAAAAAAAGAACTGATTGTTATGGACGTCCACCAACCAGTAGAAATCATGAGTCGAAAGTTCAAGGAAGAAATTCGTGGTCTTCAAGCGTTCACTTGTTGAAGAAAGCTCTCACGTGACGCAAACGCCAGCGATAGCTTGACGAGAGAAATGTTAACCCAAAGCACACGGGAGCAAAGTGCAGACTGTTTGAAGGTCAAAGACGAGCCAATCCTTATCAGAACTGATGACAGATTTTTGAGAAGATTCTAAAAGTCAGCTAGAACTGGGTTGGTGTCCCCAGGGCACGGTGTATGATAAGTCAGGAGATACGACTCTCAGTACTGTCAACAGTTTGAAAAACGGACTGTTAACGTCACAGCTCGCCAGGTGGCGTTCAGGAGTTGTGGGCCGATCGTTCATGCTAACCATCATAGGATTACATGGTGTTTATGATTTCATCAGTGCTAAATCGGTATTTCTCTTGAGTATTTTTATTTATTATTTTTTATTTTTTAATTACATTGTATGGAGCCCCAGAAACGTTGAAGTTTCTGTATAGAAGGTAAAGTGCGTCAAATCTATTTTTACTTAACAGGATTTAAATTTATAATTTAGCTAAATGTTGGACTGGGATCTTTTCAATTCTGTTTTATGTATAGGGCAAAAGTGCTTTGTACCAAACTATCGGTTATCGGACAGGTTATGCGACATATAAGGAACTTGTATCACCCTTTAATGACCCAACAGTGCTAGAAAAATGGCAGCAAGCATTAGTATGTGATACATTTTTCCATAGCTTAAAATGTGAATTTTTTTACGTTAAGAGCATTAACCGTTGTTTAAATGTAGGATCACTAATTTTATTCCTTGGTATCAAATATGTTCATCGTGCTATATGCACGCAGGTCGGGAAAGTTCCGCCGAGAAAAAGCGGCCATTTTGCCGCAATGCACTTTCTCTGCCGTCATCACCAGCACAGATGGAGGCACAGCCTTATTCATTAGTATGATCAGGTGCAAAAATAAAACAAATGTGCAAGATATTTTGTTTTTATTACTAAATGAAAACATCAGTAATGAATAATTTCTCGAGGGGAAGATTAATCAAAATTATTTTTTGCAAAAACTTCAGTCAGTTTTCAAAACCAGCAGTTTCCGTTAACGATGCTCCAATGACTTACGCAAAAACAGATATTCCATGTTGATATTGCTCCTCCGAATGTACAGCACCGTCTCATTTTAAAAGAGGTACAATTTTTTTTCACGATAAAAAATCTATTTTCTGTTGCCTCAGCAAAAAAAAAAAAAAAAAACTCAGCATCGTCCGCTACGAAATCGTGGCTTTAAGATTACTCATTCTGTGGCTAATATATATACACTATCTACCAACAAGTAATTGGACACCCCTGCAATCGACGATATCTGCGGTCCTGATACACGTCGCGGCTGCCGCCGTTAAATATCATGTGGGAAACAACAACGCAACCAGTCGCATGCAAGATGCCACGCTGTTCGGAGCTCTCTGATTTCGAGAAAGGTGTAATCGTCGGGTATCACAGAAATGACCGATCCATACGTGACATATCCAGCGAGTTGAAGTACCCCAAATCGACAGTGGCCTACGTGATTGGCAAGTGGAAGATGAGAGATGACTGTCGGATTGTGCCCCGACCCGGCAGACCCGCAAAACTGGGAGTTAGAGACCGACGGGTACTGGCCAGAGAAATTCGGAAGAACCGCACCAAATCGATGGGCAACATCAGCAAGGATTTTTAACAGGCCTCCGGGAGTGTTCTTTCGATGAATACTATCCGTAAGGAAGCCCATCTGCTCGGTTATCATGGACGTGCTGCAGCCCACAAGCCTTTCATCACCAAATCCAATAGCGCTGCTCGGCTAACGTGGTGCAAAGAACGTCGACAGTGGACCGTTGAACAGTGGAAACAGGTTCTCTGGAGCGATGAATCAAGGTTCACCCTCTACCGTTCGGATGGCAGGGTCTGGGTTTGGCGTCTACCTGGAGAACGCTCCTGCCGGGATGTATTGTGCCAACTGTGAAGTTCGGTGGCGGTAGAATTATGCTATGGGGGTATTTCTCCTGGTATGGCACGGGACCCTTGGTCGCAATTCCTGGTAGACTCAACGCCGTGACCTACTGCACAATTTTGGATGACCACGCGCTTCCTACGTTGTGGCAGTTTTACGGGATGGACCCATGTTACTTTCAGGATGACAATGCCACCTGTCATGTTGCGAGGTCCACAATGGCTTGGTATGGTGACAATGGGGTTAATCGAATGGACTGGCCTGCGCAGAGCCCGGACCTTAACCCTATCGAGCACCTCTGGGACGAGTTGGAGCGTCGACTTAAGGAGTGTCCCCACCGTCCGAAACCGGTGAAGGAGCTGACCTGTCTTCACCAAGCCGAGTGGAAGAAAATGCCGCTAGCCGTCGTACAACGCCTGGTTGAGAGTATGCCCTGAAGGGTCGCAGCTGTAATCGCCGCTCGTGGAGGCTCCACCAACTATTGAAGGTGAATAAACTTTGTTTTCCTTTGCTATCACAGGTGTCCAATTACTTGTTGGTAGATGGTGTATATTCGTAAAATACGAATGTTCTGCCGCTTCCTCCCATAAGAAAGCATTGGTTGTATCAAATCTTCGGCCCACAAGTTTGTCGCGCCATCTAGTGGCAAGTGTCGGCTTGATTGTGAGATGGTTGCTATTACTTTGGAGAGAGATTGTTTAGAGGGCTCAGATTGCGGGGATATTGTATAATTAGAATTTGATGTTAAATATCACGTTTCCTTTACCGTTGAAGTCTCAAACTGTTATCGAGTCAATGTGAATTGAAGAGTATTTGGTGTTTCGAATATTGGATTTTTCGGCTATTGAAGCAACCATTGATTAAGTACGATTTAATTGATTTCGGCAATTGATGTTGTGCTGTCATCTAAATTGACTACAGTAGACAAAATAAACAAGTAAATTACTGTAAGTACGGCTTTTTATTTATCTGGTTGTTAGTTCTGTCCATTACTTATGTAGTTATGTGTTACATGTTTTAAGCTATCCGGAATACGACTTAAACTTTATGGTACGTTTCAGTACGAAGAGTATATACAGGGCTTGGACAGAATAATGTGAACATCACGCTCAGAGACGTGACTTTTAATGCAGCTGCGTACGTCGCAATACGCAAAGGTATCCACCACTTTTGTAATAGCTTTGTTTAGAACTTCAAGGTCATGTTTAAGTGCTTTTAAAGTGTCTTGTTGCAAAATTTCTTTCAGGGTGACGACCAAATAAGCGACTAACATTCCAAGGAGGATTCAGGCGGTTTTAAATGCCAAAGGTGGTCCCATACCCTATTAGGTACGTAAAACTTTCTTTTCCTAGGTGTTAACTTTATTCTGTCCAGCCCTTGTACATTGTAGTAATGTTAGTGTTTTGGTGTAACATAGACAATTAACTGCAACCAAATACACTAAGAACATTACAACGTGTTTTAGTGGCTGACTCTGCGTATACAAACATCGATCGGAAAAAGGCAGTTAAGTGTTTTATGACATCGAAAGACCCAGAATAATATCCAATACCCAGTAATTACCGTATTTTACGTGAAATCGTTTTTGCAGCCAAGCTGACCGCTGCCGCAGCTCTAGATACGAAACTAGATCCTTTCCAAGCACGAAATAAAAAAACCTCACGAAGTCGTGAAGTAATTTTATTGTGTGAAAAAATTATGCTTAACCCTTTAAGTAGCCAATGTACTGTGCTTGAACTAAAAGGTGCTCAAAACGTCTGTTCTCTCCAAACAGAAATGTTCATATAGCGACCGGGTTTTACGAAAGCTACAGGAAAGTAATTTCGTATCTTTACCCCCTCTCATCTCAGCAGCAGTGAAAATAAACCTTCATAGGTGATAAGCCCTCCCTTCTAGTCCTATATTCCCTGTTCCATGACCTAAAACATGATAGGGAACGGCTAGTCTCGCAGACACGAACATCATGCAACTGGGTAGAACAATTTACTCAAATGTCTTCTCTATCCTTCTTTAAATTTGGCTCCATTGCCATAACCCTTTCTCAGTTGATTTATCAGAAGGGATTGGTGTCAATCATACGCCTGAATTACCATTCTGAATAACAAATCTATGGGCAAAAGCAACTTTTTTTGATGCTCAAGTCTTAAAAGGTAACTCATACGAGCAGCTTTGGGGCCACTAGACATACCTTGAATGAATTCCTTCCAGTCGCGTTCGGCCCACTTCTTAGACAGCGAATACATTCGTTGGAGTTGAGTTCAGCCCATTTTGTTAACCCCGAGTTAATTCATTCTAGCCGGGTAAAGGGTTAAGGTGATAACTCAAATTCTGACAATTACTGCAGCTATGGTGTTAAAGACGAGAAAGAAGACACCGAATTTTCGGTTGTGTGACGTACTACAGAAGTGAAAACATGTATCAAGACGACTAATCTGCAGCGAGACATTCGGTCCGTGTAGCTCAGTTGGGAGAGCGACTTACTTCGAAGTGAGGGGACGCGGATTCGATGCCCGTCGTGGACAAACTTGTACGTTATATTGGCGCCCGAACTTCCAGGATGACTCGGCTCTTAAGTTTCTCGAAATGATGGGATGTTCTTTCCATACTGCGAGACAAGAAAAATGAGAATCCCTTCTTCAGTGCTTCGAAAAAATAAATCAGTGTGATGTTCCTTTCGACACACCAAATTGTCTGGGATTTCTCAAACGCACGTTTTTCATATGATGACTGCCTACAGCGACACATGATCCCGGCTGACCCATGGGCCATGCCCCCGGCCCTCTTTTGTTCGGGGGTAGACGTGATGTGCCTGACCCCACAGGACTCACATGAGATAAAGGCAGATAGCAGTGAGAGCACATGTCCGCGTAGCTCAGTTGGGAGAGCAACTTACTCCGGAGTGAGGGGACACGGACAAACCTTGTGTTTTCACATTAGCACCGGATTGTGGAAAATGAATCCACTGGCCGTTGGGTTCTTCGAAAAATGTGTGATGTTTGTTCCACGCGTTATTTGGAATTAATGAAATATTCGTACTTCGCTTCAAAGAAAAAAAGAAAAAAAGAGGGAAATGATGTGACGTACTACAGAAGTGAAAACATGTGTCAAGACGTCAGATCTGCTGCGAGATATTCTGTCCGCGTAGCTAAGTTGGGAGAGCAACTTACTCCGATGCCCGTCACTGATAAACTTGTGTTTTCACAGTTGTAATGAGCACGCCTTTTAAAATCCTTTCCGAAACGAAATATATATATATATATATATATCAAAGTTATTCATAGTCACAGGGAAGGATTAGAAAAAAATAGCAGCAAGCGAATTTCTATAATCCATAAAACATCGAGAAATAGAGACAGCCACCAGCGCTAGAAAGTATGTTAAGAAAATTAACAAATGGAGTACAAAAGATTTCTCGTAACAGAACGAATATCAGAGACAAAGAGATTTTCAAATCGAATTGTTAAGAGAAAAATATAGAAGGAAACATGATATAACTCTACGCATTCTAGCGGAGGTATTTCCCATCATGTGGAAAAGTTGAAAATATGCAAACAGCATTCTTCGAGGCAAAAGCTATGCTAAAGAAAAGGAATTTTTCAAATACGTTTCCCCGAACCCGAGCGAGCGAAAAGCAGATTTAGATCTTCTTGCACCCTAATAGCAAAGCTGTGTATTATTTAAAGATGATACTGCTCCCCAACTTTATTGTAGTGAATGGCATACAGTAAAAAAATACATTTTTCAATAGGGTTTCAGAAGCGGAGATGAAGCTGCAAACAAAAGTACACAAACACCACCTAGCGACAGAACTGTGAACTACAAAAACTCCTAAAGTACAAACCTGAAATATTTCAGAACGTAAATGGTATCCGGTGTTAAAAGAATTGTTTTAAATTGGAAATTTAAAAGCAGAGATATCAAGAAAAACAGATTGAATATTTGCTCCTAGCGGCGAAATTTTGCATTATTTTGGAAACGAAATACATGTAAAATGTTTTCATAATTAGTAGTACCTGTCAGAATTTTTTTTTTTTTTTTCAATTGGGTTTTTAGTCCAGCAGATATTGGTGGAAACATGCTGTAAACAGAAACGTGAACTTACACCTCCTAGTGGCACACTTGGCGAATAAGAAAAATTTGAAATCATATGACAAACATTTCGCACGGGAAACGCTCTCCGATAAAAAAAACGATTTTTTCAAATCGGAGTGTTGGAAGCAGAGACATCGACAAAAATATGATATGTAGCTACGCCCCTGGCAGAAAAAACACGCACTATTTCAAGTAGAAGGTAATCTCAAAAGGTTTTCCGAGGGGAGCGGTGCCGGTTTACAAAACAAGTCTCTAGAAGTGCAGATTCTGCTGTAAATGCATCAGAAAGAGAAATAAGGACCTACGCCCCCTGGTGGTCAAACTATTCTCAAAAAATCGGAAATTATATGTAGAACATTTCCCACCAGAAGGTGCATCCGATGCAGAAAGAAGTTTTGAAATCAGACATTTAGAAGCAAAAATAAATATCGGGCAAATCGCAATTTACCTTTAAGCCCCTAGCGGGAAATCTATGCAGTACTTGAAAAAGAAACTGTACCCAAAATAGTCTTCGTTATAAATGGCATCGAAAGAAAGAAATAATTTTTTTCTATCGGATAATGTAATACATGTATTTATATAGATAAGATAAATACGTTTTATATAATGAAGTGCATTTTGAATTTGATAAGCTTCTGTATTTATGTCCTCTAGTGGCGAAGTTATGCATCGGGGGAAAAACCGAAATGCAAAGATATCAGTCTTTGTTTCATGAGACGAAACGTTTTTCTTTAATCCAGAAGCAAAATGCTTACTTTTCTATTGGAGGACCCGAGCCAGGAATGTTTCACTTAATTCACGATGAAAAAAAAGAAAGAAAGAAAGAAAGAAAAAAAAAAAGCCTGGCCGGATCAGGCTCGGGCTTTACGCTCTGGGCTAGGCCTGGCAAATCCTATGCAGTTCTCTACGTGAAATCTTATTTAATTCTAAACGAATCAATCTCATACCCCCTCAACAAATTACGTTAGATCTTACGGATTCTACCAAGGATTTTCCTTCCAAAAATAGTTGCTGAAGGAAGCAACCGACAGGAATGAAACGGGGGAGGTGGCGGGGGGGGGTTAAACATCGTGAGACCTGCAAATGATTCAAGAATCACGCTCGGCCGCGCATGTGACGCAAGCAAAGAGGGTCGTAGCGCTGTGCCTGACCGGCTATATAAGGTCGTCCCGTTGCGCGTGCTTGTCAGTTGTCATTCCGACTCATGCTGTTGTGTTGGTTGCATCCTTTGTAAGTGAAGTATGCCTCGGAGAAAAGTTCGGAAGCAATTCGAGCAGTTGGAGGAGTTAGACAGGGACCGCATCGTCTGGCTCTGGGAAGCCAGATAGTCTTATCGCCGTATTGAGCGCCATACCGGTCGTGTGGATATCACCATAGCACGCTGTTGGCAGCAGTGGATAGAACAAGGCACGCAGCAGCGACAGGAAGGTTCTGGGAGACCTAGACGAACCACGGAGAGAGAGGACCGGATGGTTGTCCGATATGCGTGGAGTGACCCAACAGCCAGGATTTCAGACATTCAGCGAGCAGTGGTGCCCTCTATGCATCGTCCGATTAGTGCCAGCACCATTGGCAGACGGCTGCACGGCGTACGACTACACGCACGCAGATCGTTGTGACGACTGCCTTTAACACCATTGCGTCGTCGTCAAAGACTGCAATGGTGTCGTGCCAGACTGTCATGGAGCCACTAAGAATGGTAGCGGGTGATCTTCATTGACGATTCCCGTTTTTTTTTTTTGGAGGAGACGCCACCGATTCCGTGTGTAGAGGCACCATGGTCAGCGACAAGATGAACGATTTTTTATCCAGCGTCACACGTTCAGAAGGCCTGGTGTCATGGTGTGGGGTACAACTGCCTACGATGCCAGAACACCTTTGGTGTTCATTAGAGGAACTTTGACAGCCCAACGTTACGTTAATGAGGTCCTGCAACCAGTGGCCCTACATTTTCTGAACGCTCACTCCTGTGCAATTTTCCAACAAGACAAGGCTCGCCCGCATACTGCTGCTGTCTCAATAGCTTGCCTTCAAGGCATTGACACTCTGCCATGGCCATCCGCATCGCCAGACCTATCGCCGATTGAAAATGTGTGGGATGCTATTGGACGCGCTATCAACACTCCACCCCTACCGCACAATCTGTAAAAACTGCGTGAGAAGATTCAAGCTGCATGAGATGACTTATCTCAGTACACCATTAGGAACTTGTACAACTCTATGCCAAGACGTCTGGTATGCTGTGGGAGCAAACATGGCGGCCCGACGCCATACTGAGAGACACTACATATTGGAGTGTAGCACAATAAATATTGTATATCAGTCTCAATGTTTAATCATTTATTGTTGCCGGTAACCAGGGCCGGCTGGACCATAGGGGCAACCGGGGCGGTCGCCCCGAGCCCCGCGCCTTTAGGGGGCCCCGCAGTTTAGAAAACAAAATAATTTTCGGTAAAAAAAAAAGTAACTACATTTTTTTTGTAACTTTTGGGGCGCAAGGCCCTTAAAAATATATTTTTGAAGTTTTTTGTTTGTTTCCAATCTCCCCATTTTTGAATACGTTATCCCCCCTGTTCGTCGTACGGACACTGAGATTTGCAGATTCGAAATGATTTTTGTAACCACCTTAATCTTTTCCCCATTCATGAAACAGCAAATTACATTTCATCATTTTGTGATACCCTACTTTCATATATCCAACAATTTGTGTGAAAACCTGTTATTAAAATTTAAGGAAATAAAAAGAACAATATTCGAGATACTTTCGGACTACATATGGAGGCCACTTTTCCAACATTACAAGAAATTAAAAAAAAATGCAACTTTCATATATGAACGCGTATAAAAGTTTAGAATGTCACTAATTTGTCAGTTACTCCACTGCGCATTAAAAATTAATCACTAAACATGTAGCAGGGGAAAAAACTGTTTATACCAATTTATTTTAGAGGGATCCTTATTATATTTCCTATACAAAACTATTCGCAATGAGAAAATATTCGCTAAGCAGGTATCTTTTTATCATTTTGTGAATAAGCTGTTATAAGGGTCACAATGCAACCTAAACCTCTTCCCCCAGGAAAAAAAATCGTAGATTTTAACACTTTTACTTTTCTCTCTCTCGGTTTTTCTCTCTCTTTTTTTCTCTCTCTGCGTCTCATTTTCTCTTTCTCTCTCTCTCTCTCTCTCTCTCTCTCTCTCTCTCTCTCTCTCTCTCTCTCTCTCTCTCTCATTTTCTCTTTCTCTATCTCTCTACCTCTCTCTCTCTTTTTCTCTTTCTTTATATCTATCTCTTTCTCTCTTTCTGTATCTCTCTTCCTCTCTCTATTTCTCTTTCTCTCTCTCTTTTCACTCTCTCTGAACTTTCAGTCCGTATTATGGTCTTTTTTCTTAAGCTTAAAGCAAATACTTCTTTGAGATAATCTTTTTGTCTTTACGGTAGTGTTCGTGTGTCTTCCTCACAAACGATAATTTTCAGAACAACTTTATTAAAATATGAGATTTATTTTTTAGTGCCCACAATGAAATTTTGCTCTGGGCCCCGCAATGAAATTTCGCCCAGGGCCCCGCAAGAGCTCCATGCGGCCCAGCCGGTAACCTTTACCTTCCTCCCGAATAGTATTGCAATCAGACATGTCCTTCTGGGTGCAACTATTTTTTGACGATGAGTGCATACACAAAAGGCACAGAATCCAATTCTCCGTTGGTTATTTACTTAACAATGCCATTAAAATCATTCGCGCAACCATGGGGGAACTTTGTTCCCTCACAGCATTTCGTGCTTGCATATAGAAGCAGAACGTTGTAAAGTCACGCTTAGTAGCGTGTTCCAGATTTCATCACTACTCGCAAAAAAAAAAAAATATATATATATATATATATTCTGCTAAACACTTTTCGTGTCAAAACGGCATTTTCAAACTGATCACGAAAACAAAGTGATACGAGTTCACAATTTCTGCTCTCGCAGTTAACACAAACAGGAAACGTTCTCGAGACTTATTCTGGCCATTTCAGAATTGGTAGCGGAGGACGGGAAATAATCGCAAATGAACCTGGAAATCACCAGTAACCTCAGTCATTTCAAGACGTGCTTTAAACTTCAAACGGATCAAGTGGCTGGTAGTCTCTCTTTTCACACTTACGGGAAAAAGGGTTTGCTGTGTCCTTAATGATCCGCTTCCCATGCCACCGCAAATTAATTCCAACTGACAACTTTGCGCGACATGTATCATTTCGGATTAACTCCCAGCAGCTGGAATTTTGCCACATGCAGCGCAGCACTCTGTTTGACAAAATGATGGCCTTAAAGAGTAAGCAGAGTGCTTACACATATTAATTTTTTTAGGATTAACATTCCACAACAAATTAGTAAAGCAGTAGGTTAAGAATTCTCGGCACTACGTCGTCTCTTATTGCATAACCTTGCGCTTACTTAGAAAGAGTTATATATGTTATCGTTGAAGTATGAAATCCGTTATTTCATAGAATACCTAATTATTTCATGAAATAACTGATCAAGTCAGTTAAAGCGTAAAACTCACATGTATTCTATGGTTTAACTAGTTATTTCATAGAATAACGATCTACACCCCGTTAAAGTGTAAAATAAGCAAGAAAATAAATCCCAAATTCAAAAGGCTGTAAAGTGAGAACCACTGGTCAGAAATAGCACACCATTTTCAAACCACTATAAAGTGTTGTATAATAATAATAATGATATTAACTTTTATGTTTCGTTTAAGAATATGGAAAGTATTACTTTCATTTACACGCAATATTTCTGTAATTAATGATAATTTGCTGAACTTAATATATAGAGATGACTGATCAAGTCAGTTTTTTTTTTTGCGCCAGAGTCTCAGAACATCAACGAGAAACACATTTACCTTCCACCCCTACTGAATTTATGAACTCTTCCAGACCGTAGGGGTCGACTTGTGTGTTGTGCAACTGTTGGCGTGTTGGCACCAGTTGATTCAAGTTAGTTGATTGCGTCCATGTGCCGGCTGCTGTGCGTCTAACGCTGCTTCGATGTGCCAGGTTAAAGTTATTTTCTCTAGTTTCATAATTACGTTAATTTAATTAAGTTTCTTACGTTAAAGTACACATTTTTTAAAACCTAAAGTTGACTTGAAACGACGAATTCTTTAAGTGATGGAAAAAAAAAGACGCAATGAAAGAAAGGTTTGAATCTTTACTAAGTAAGCGTGATGTGAAAGAGAACAGTTCTTTGCTCACTTTGTTTATTTTACACTTTAACTGTCTATCATTAGTTAATTTATAGAATACCTAGTTATTTCATAAAATAACTAGTTAAAGTGTGGAATTATTAATTTATTACACGCTTTAACTAACTTGAGCAGTTATTTCATGAAATGACTAGGTATTCTATGAAATAACTGTATTATACACTTTAACCGCAAATATCTTGTAACCCTTTAAGCGGACGATGTACCTGAACGAAATGCTGTCCCAATTTTATGCTATTCACAAATAGAAGCGTTCACATAGCGACCAGGTTTTACAAAAGATACGGCAAAACAATCCCTTTACCCCTCTCATCTCAGCAGTACCAACCATAAACCTGCTGAGAATCATTCGCTTTTGGCTCTTTACTTTTTGCTCATACGAAGGAGCTAGCCCCCTGACACGGACATCACGCCACTGGGTCGAAACAAGTGACTTAAACAACTCTCTCCTTTCTTACGCTATTGCTGTAGTGTTTTGCCACAAGAGCCTCCCACACTAACAAAATCATTAACATTACAGCGAGCAACGAGATAATAGACCCTCAAGAAGAAATCACATTTCAAGCCAAAAATCCATCTGGGTGATCCGAATAACGGCGGGGTATCCCATTCAACCTTAAAAAATGCTGCGGGAAAAAGGTTAAGTTAACACCGATAAATATGATGAAAAATTGAAGTTTCATTCGCCTAGGATCCATCATTGTTCCAAAAAATAAAGGGAATCAGTAAGTCAATCCAGCTAATATAGCAAACACCGCCCCTGTTCTAAGAACATAATGAAAATGAGCCACAACATAATATGTATCATGAAGAATAATATCTAAAGAAGAACTAGATAACACAACCCCTGTTAAACCCCCATAAACCTGCTGAGAATCATTCGCTTAAGGCCCATTACTTTGTGCTCATACGAAGGAGCTAGTCCCCCTGACACGGACATCCCGCCACTGGGTAGAAACAAGTGACTTAAACAACTCTCTCCTTTCTTACGCTATTGATGTAGTCCTTTTAGCAGGTAATCAGTCAGAAAGGATTAGCGTCAGTCAGCCTCCAAAATGATAGGAAGGGCTAGTCCTCTGATAAGGGCATCATGCCACTGAGTAGAAACAAATGCTTAAATATTTCTCTCCTTTCTTAGGTTCTGCGCCATCATTATAGCTCTTTCAGCAGGTAATCAATCAGAAAGGATTAGTGTCAGTCATCCCCCTAAATGATGGCGAAGGGCTAGTCCCCTGATACGTACATCATGTAACTGGACAGAAACAAGTAGTTCAAACATCTCTTTCGTTTCTCAGGTTCATCGACATTGTTATAGCCCTTTTAGCAGGTAGTTAGTAAGGAAGGATTCGTGTCAATCATCTACCTAAATGATTACTTTGAATAACAAAGCCAAGGGCTAAGCCACGGTTTACGATGTGCAGTTTCACTCCGTCCAGCCGCGTTTAACCCACTTCTCAGACAGCAAATATATGCATTCCAGCTGATTTCAGCTCATTTGGCTAACCCAGAGTTAATTCATTCCAGCTGGTTAAAGGGTTAAACCGAGTGACTTATACCTCTAAACAAACTTTCCCTTTGAGTTTCGACTAAAAATCTTTTAGCCCAATTTGCTACTTCTCGGTTAAAGGTTTTCTTATTAAACGACACATAATATTGTTTGCGGATGGATTGCATTCAAGGAGGTTAAAATAACACTTCTGGAGATAGCTGGTTTCTAAACCGTGAAGCCACAAGGTGTGGGAATTTGACGTTGTTTATATGATACCTGTGTAATTTCAACTGTATGTATTTTGGAATTGCGTATTTTCTGGTTGCAAAACCCGTGTTAATATCAAACCGGAATGAATTATACTTCTTACACGAGTGAAGTTTTCAATTTTAACGTTACGTTTTGTTTAGAATTCGCACTAGTGTTCGTGTATTTCAATTTAAAATAAAAATGGGAATGGGCTTCAAAATAATTAAGAATTTTAAAACCAGCATTTTCTCACTCAGTGGCAGCAAGTTGCGATGATAAATTGAAAACATTTGCGACGAAAGAAGGCGATTCCGCCAACACAAAATGCATTGCAATAACCTTGAAAACCATCAGCTTTCCCACACTTTGACGGCCGTCTCTCGCGGTTATAGGCTTCACGCAAAGTGTTACTGCTTCATTAACAAGGGCATCTCCAAATATCTTATTCTAACCTCCTTGATTGCACCCCGGTTTCTTTCAGATATTAAAAGTGAGAGAGATTTAGACTTTTGAGGACTTTGCTAGTCAGTTGTCAAAACACCATATGAAGAGTGGTAGCATAAATTTAGACTATACATACAGAGACTTTAATTTAGATAACTAACGAAATAAACTGAAAAATAGTTATTGGACAAAATTAAATAAAGATAGGATGGTTTTCGTGTTATTGTGATATGCTCGTTATTCACCAGGCAGTAAAAATTTTAAACTAACTAAAGTTTCTTTAGCAACAAGTTCTGCTATACTGGTCCTAAAAGCGGAAATGTTATTGTGATCAGCGCTGGTTTGCTTTCCAAATAACGACTAAAAATATCTCCGAATTTTGGTGCTTACATGCAGTCTTCTGAGCCACAGGCAATCCACATAAAGATTGATTTTTCACGCACTTTCACTCACACACATTTGGCGATGTTGGTGATATTCTTTTACACAGTTGGAGTCGTCACAGAATTTGGTTGCATTCATACAAATTTGGCGATGTTGGTGTTGCTCGTTGCGGGTATCACTTGATCGAAAGGTATGTAACTACAACGAAGTAAATTTCTCCGTCATTTTTATCCGCGCCGGGGTTCGAACCCGAGGCCGCTTATTCCGGAACAAGTCGCTCTACCAACTGAGCTACGCAGACGATTATTCTGATTCCTATCTGCCTTTATGTCGTGTGCGTCCTGCTGGCAGGTACGTCACATAACGTATACTCTATATTCACTTTCCTTTTGATTTTACTATCTCTGGTTATTTTATTTTACTATGTAAATTATCTTCTTACTGAACGAAATATTATTTCACCCGATGAATGAGATCTGGCAATGAGTGTAAGTCATGACGTGGTGGTAGCTAGTATATATAGGTGCGTTCATCGATAGCAAGGGAGAGCGTTTGTTATTGTACGGAGAGCGTTTGTTATTGTACGGAGAGCGTTTATTATTGTATGGGGAGCGTTTGGTGTTGTACGGAGAGATTTTGTTGTTATAAGGAGATCGTTTGTTGTTATACTAGAGGAGATACGTGTTATTTGAGTAGCTGTGTGTGTTGATACCAGTTGAAGTTGATAATAAAAGGTTTTATGTAAGTACGTCTTTCTCAGTTCATAGTACTGTCAGACCTCTGTCTGGCTGTTAGGTTTATTTCAATTAATATTACTAGTAACAACCAGCATAAGACTTTATTTATCCTAATTACTGCTACAACATTACTACCAGTTATAAGTTTGGTTAAATACTATTACTACACTACTAGCAGGAGACTTTATTCATGATCTTAATTAACTAGTAACAACAACCATTTGAATTCACTATTTGAAGCTCAGTAAGAAAGCTTCATTAATATCATTAGCTAGCTGGTAGAAAGAGCTTATTCATTATAATTAGCTTAGCGCAAAGCAAAATAAAGTTACTTCGTTATAATGGCGCCCGAACTATCCGGATGACCCGGCCGTTCAAAATCTCGCATTGGTGTGATGTTATTTCCACACCGCGAGACAGGAAAAATCAGAGAATCCCTTCTCCAGCGCTTCGAAAAATAAAAATGTGTGATGTTGCATTCCACACAGCAGATTGACTGGGAGTTCTCAAGTGCACGTTCTACAGTGGATGGCTGCCTGCAACGATTCATGGTCACGGCTGACCCGTGGGCCATGCCTCCAGCCCTCTTTCGGGGGGGGGGGGGGGAGATGTGACGTACCTGCCAGCAGGACACACACGACATAAAGGCAGATAGGAATCAGAACAAATGTCTGCGTAGCTCAGTTGGTAAAGCGACTTGTTCCGGAATAAGCGGCCTCGGGTTCGAATCCCGGCGTAGACCAAAAATGACGGAGAAATTTACTTCGTTATAGGTACGTTTCACCGAAGGATCACTTGACCGAAAAGTTCATTTCATCGAAAGGTCACTTCACCTAAAAGCTAATTTCATCGAAAGGACATTTGATCGAAAAGTTCATTTCACCGAAGGATTGCTTTACCTAAAATTTCATTATATCGAAAGATCATTTCACCTAATGGTCAGTATATCGAAAACTTAGAATTTCGTTGTTAGAGATCTGTTGGGGTGTTTGGTGAGGGTTTTTGTAAAAGTGGCCACCTATACATTACCGGATTGTATAAAAAATACACTTTTAATTTCAATGAAACACCTCCCCATGAGTAGGTTTTTCGAAATATAACATTACTCAAAAGGCCTAGATCTGTGTCTTTTTGTCAAATTTTAAACTTCCGAGCACATATTCATAAGGGTTTCATAACAAATCAAGTAAATAATGTTCCACTTTTACTCAACCACAAAACATTAATTTTTTGACCGGAGGCCTAGATACAGGCCATTTTAACAGATTTTAGCCCTACTTATATTCATAAGCATTACATAAAATGTAAAGTAACTTTTTATGTAAACCTTATGAACATGAGCACGCACTGTTAAAATTTGCTAAAAAGGCCTAAGCCGAGACCTAGGGTCCTAAAATTGCTCTTTTGGCCTGAAAAATGTGCAACATTATTAGCTTTACTTTTTCTGTAAACCTTATGAACATGAGCACTGAACATGACTTTTATTTAAACCTTATGAACATGATTAAAATTTGCTAAAAAAGCCTAAGTCGAGTCCTATTGTCTTAAAAGAAAAAAAAAAAGATTTGTCTTAAAACCAAGTCTTTGCCTTCTCTGTGACACGGAGAAATCAAAAGTGCAATTTGAGTATAATCCCCAAACATTTCGGTGGTCTATCTGCCGTGCTTGCACCATGCTTGAACAGATCCTGTAATGAAACCCAAAGTTTTCGATAATCTGACCCTTCGGTGAAATGATCTATCGATGAAATGAACTTTTAGGTAAAGAGACCTTTCGGTGAAATGAACTTTTCGATCAAGTGACCCTTCGATGAAATGAACTTTTCGATCAAGTGATCTTTCGGTGAAATAAACTTTTCGGTGAAGTGATTTTCGGTCAAGTGACCCTTCGGTAAAGTAAACGTCGGGCAAATGAACCAGAACCGCTCGTTGCACAGTTGTAGTCACAGAATTTGGTTGCATTCACACAAATTTGGCGATGTTGGTGTTGCTCGTAGTAGAGTTGTAGTCGTCACAGAATTTAGTTGTATTTACACAAATTTGGAGATGTTGGTGTTGCTCGTTGCACAGTTGTAGTCGTCACAGAATTTGGTTGCATTCACACAAATTTTTCGATGTTGGTGTTGCTCGTTGCACAGTTGTAATCGTTACAGAATTTGGTGAGCACTCGAAATGTTGCACACGTAAGCTGTCAACACTGTATCCGGAGAATTCCGACGTCCCGTATATCTGGCCACGAACACACGCAAACAGACGGCGGCTCTCTCTCTCTCTCTCTTTCTCTGTCTCTCTCACGTTGAATCCAATCCCGCGTTGTGCATCCTCATGCAGCAGTTTTCAGCTCGCCTGTTGCTTCTGGGGCGCGTACGAATAAGTTGGAAGGCTCCAGTGGTCCCTCTGAAAATTTTAGGATGTCACCAAGATTCGTATAAAGGAAACGCCTCTCTTACAAGCCCAGTCTCGCTTTCATTTCCAATCGAAAATATCCGGTTCTATTTTAGCTAAAATTGCACCACTAGGCTCATTACGGACACAGGATGATTTCCTGCCTTCGTGCTTTTCAAGACAGAAATGCAGTCTTTCATTTTCGGGATTTTGGTTTCCCTCTCACAGGCACCCGAAGTCTATATTAGCACCGCTCTTACGCGAGTGTGTCCTTGACCCTCCTTTGCGTGTATCCGTACTTTAGAACGGTAACCAGCAGAATTTCATTCCTATCTTTTGTCCCTGACTTGGTCTGTGTCACAACAAAGCTCTTGAAAATTATATTGTTTTATACGAATCTTGAAAATGGTAATCAATTATTGTACTATTCATTTTACGTTAGTATAAATATCTTAGAAATGCATTTCTGTTCTTCACCTATTGCTTCGGTAATAAGTTTTACGAGTCAGATTAGAGCTTTAAAGTAACAACAAACGCTCTAATCTGACTCGTGAAACTTATTACCGAAGTAATACGTGTAGAACAGAAACGTATTTTAAAGATATTTATATTGAAAATTAAATTATAACCGTCTTGCAATCCCTGTCAATGCCTGTCCGGCCGTTTCACTCTGGTTATCTCTACAGAATTTTATAAGCATTCTCCGCGAGGATGAAGGGGCCTTTTTGTACAATCCGTTCCTGTGTTATTGTGCTAAACTTTGCTTTCTTATCCATCTTCCCAAAAAGCCATTTTCCCCAAACGATATTTGTAACAATACTTTCCCCAACAATCTGTGATTTTTGGTGACACTGACAGTGGGTCAAATGTAAATTAAAAGCTAAGATGGAAGTTTGTTCAGTGGAGAGATAAAAATATTGTGGGGAGTTGACAGGCCTGAAAAGAACGGAGATTTTTACGATCTTGTGATTACGATAACCTGACGATTTATGATTGTCAACTGAAAGTTACACAATGATGAAGCGTATTTGTGGATTCATCTTTATGTTTGTTACCACTTATGAAAAAAAACAGTTCAAAATAAAGCATATTTGTGTTTCTGAGAAAAAAACCCAGCTCAAAATAAAGCGTATTTGTGTCTTCTGAGGCAAACGGGTCAAGATAAAGCGTATTAATGTCTTCTGAGAAAAAAACAAAACAGTTCACGATAAATTGTGTTTATGTCTTCTAAGAAATAAACGGTTCAAGGTAAAGTATAATTGTGTCTTCTACCTAGTCTTACCATAAATACTGTATAACGAAGTAAATTTCTCCGTCATTTTTATCAGCGCCAGGATTCGAACCCGGGTCCCCTCATTCCGGAATAAGTTGCTCTACCAATTGAGCTACGCGGACGTTTTATTCTGATTCCTATCTGCCTTTATGTCGCGTGCGTCCTTCTGGCAGGTACGTCACATCTCCTGGTACGTTACAACTGTTACAAAGTATTCAATGAAATAACAAAAGAAATTTAAAGATAGTTATTATACCCGTGATATGATGTAAGTAGTACACTTGTGAATACATGGCACCAATCACTTTTCAAAATGGCATCCTTTGCCTTCACACAGTCCTTCAGTCTCTGTGGCCACTCATCAATAGCTTTACGCAGGGTCTTCACAAGGAAAGCTGCTACTGCCCGCACCAAAGAGCATTTGAGACTCTCAATACTAGGGTGTCTCTTTCTGCAGGCCATATCCTACAGTGTGGCCCACAACTTGTAGTCCAACGGGCTAAGGTTTGGGCTGTTTGAAGGCCAATCAGCTGGAGAAATGAAGTCTGGCAAATTCGCCTGAAGCCACTCCTGGATTGACTTGGCCTTGTGGGTAGGTGTAGAACCCCGCTGAATGCTCCACTGTCGGTTTTGGAAGAAGGTGTGACTCACATTTTTGACCACTGGCTCCAAAACCCTGTCCTGGTAAGGCTTTGGCGGATGTTTTCACTCCTTTCTCACAGAAATGGAGCTCCGTGGTACCCTCGTAGGAGACTCCCCACCAAACCATGACCGAAGCAGGATGATGGTCCCTCATGATCTTTGGAGCTTTCTCCTGAGTATCTCGCGAGGTTGATGATAAACACCCTGTCATTTTGGCGGTTGAACGCCTCTTCAATAGTGAACATCTTTTCATCAGAGAAAAGGATCTGTCTTTGGGGATTGTCTGCGTAATGCAGCAGTAAACGTTTCGCTTTTAGCACCCTCTGCTGCTTCAGTTGTGGGATGAGGAAGTACCCTGTACGCCGTCGGTAAGCTCTCACCCTTAGGTCACTCCGCAGCACGCGTGACATCGGCATTCTTAAAATGTTCATCTCACGAGCCATCACTGATGGTTTTCTGACAGGATTTCGTCGAATACGGGCTCTCACTGCTTTCGCCAGGCGAGCAGCCCTCACGGTAAGCGGCCGACCTTTTCTGGGGCGGGCAACAACGGTCCCAGTCTCAAGGATCCTTTTTCTAGTTCGGTAAACAAAACTTCGGCTGATTTTCAGCTTCTTCAGTACATTGAAAATCTGGAAAGCTGATTTTCTAACTTTGTGCAGCGCTATTACAGCAACACGATTTTCACAATCGCCCCACTCCAGGGGAAGTACTTAACGAAACATGTTATCTCCTCTGCGACTGAACGTACAACGATTCACTAGCTGCTTCATGCTTCCTTTCTGGTCGGTGATGTTGCACATAGGTTGTGCGCCATCTGTCGAACGTTTGTAACAGTATTTATGCTAAGACTGGGTACTTCATGTTTTACACTACTTCATATTCTGAGAAATAAACAATTCAATACAGACATTTGACGTTTAGCAGGAACATCATACAGAGGTTATGGCTCTTTCCACGTTTATAAGTGAGTCACGGAAAAATTCTAATTGGCCGCCACCGGGAATCGAACACGGGGTCTTCCAGTTACGCGCCGGATATGCTTCCACTGCACCACAGCGGCCTCGAATTACTCCAGGCTCACACACACTAACTTCCAAGCCAATTGGGCAGGTTACTTCTTGGAGCCCCGCACAATGCTGGAGATTCACCACAGATGGTAAGCAGCAACTGAACAAATAATTAGAAGGCGAATGAATAATTAATACAGACATTTGACGATTTGATTTCCGGTGGTGGCCAATGCGAATTTTTCGTGACTCACTTATAAATGTGGAAAGAGCGATAACCTCTGTAAGATGTTCCTGGTCCGGCGAGTAGGCCGGATGCAGTAAAACTTCCCAGTGTAATTGTTCAAAGGTTGATTTCGTGTGGCACCGACATGTAGTCTGGCATTATTGTGTAACACGATGACTGGGAGGCGTCCTTTACCTGTCCATGGGCGTTTTTGCTCGGTTGCGGCTTTCAGTTTCATCAATTGATTGCCATATCGTTGTGCAGTGATGGTTTCGCCAGGTTTCAACAGTTCGAAGTAAAGAACTCCGTGCATATCCCACCACACACACACACACACACACACAACAGCACCTTTTTCTCGTGGATATCCTGTTTTGCTGTAGATGTTAATGACCTGCCTGAATCGACCCAGGATGGCTTGCGTACGGGATTGGCCCAGTAGACCCATTTTTCATCCCCGGTGACAACCTTCCACAAGAAATTCTTCCCTTGAAACCTCTTCAGCAATGACCTGCAAATGCCCAACCGCTGACCAATATTACGCTCCGTTAAAGTATGCGGAACCCACTTACCAATTTTTCTAGATCTTCCCCAAAGCCCGTAGACGCAGTACCATCGTCGATTGAGCCACTTTCAAACGTTTCGCCAGTTACGTGAACGATTGTGCGGCATCCTCTTACAACAGCGATTCCAGCTCCTCGTCTGCGGGTTTCCGCGGTCTACCTGCACGTGGCTTGTCTTCCAAGCTTAGATCACCTTTCTTAAAACTGGCAAACCATTCTCGACACGTCTGCTCACCCATAACCGTTTCTTCATACGCCTGATATTGAACCGTATGCTTCACTAGCACTTTTCCTTAAATCAAACATGAATAACAAACAGTTTCGCAAATGAACTTTTTCATCCGCCATGCTTGGCTTAATATACGAACTGACCGCATGGGTCGCCGGCCAGCTAGACCCCTACAGCGGCTGCTAGCTGGGGCGGCGGAAACTTTTGCATGCCCCTAATAGAAGATACGATTGTGAATACATTGCTTGACATAAAATATTCCACATCAGAAAGCGTTTGTCGGAGTGCCATGCAAATTGGTGGGTATGTGTTGAAAGTTCAATTATGTAAATATTTTCGGTTGTTTACTAATCATGTGATAAGTAAGGGAGATAAAAAGGAAAAACCACTAGGTGTAGCTAAGATTAGTCGTTCTCAACTTGGCGTATAGACCACTTCATCAGAGTGATCTCGGTGGCGAAAGCATGTGAAGGAGTGATAATGCTTGGGTGACGTCATTGGGAATCCTACCATTACACGAACACTTTTATCACAGATTTCATCGTAGGGGGTACAATGACCTATGAAGTGCTGCATACCGAGTTTCCTTGATGCCGTATTTTTACAAGACAAGATAATGCCCGTCCACACAGTGCAACTTTAGCAGATAATGCCTACGAGGTGCCCAACGCGATCTCCAGACTTCTCCCCAGCAGATAATGTGTGGGTCGTCAATGGCAAACGTCTTAACGCCTCTGCACAACCCCTTCGCAATGTCGAACAAGTCAAAAAACGCATGGTTAGCAATGACTCAGGACACCAATCGAAGACTTTACACTCGAAGCAACTGAGTGCTGCTAAATGTATGGGCTAGTATGGCGGTCATACTGACTCAGGCCACATTATTCTGCACCCCCGCTCATCGCATTCATGTAAACTCTCATAAATTAAATCACCTTTTTCTCACCTACACTATATTATCAAAAGTATTCGGACTCCACAATGTTCTGGGACAAATGGATTTACTACGCAATTAGTAGTTAGTCAATCCATTTGTTTTCTTGTATGACAGCGGCACCATGTCGAGGCATACTATCAACCAACTTCCGGTAGGTCTCGACAGAAATGGCTCTCCATTCGTCCTGCTAAAGCTGCTGCCAGGGTGGAAAGTGAATACGGTCGTTGAGGTCGATTTCGTATGTGTTGCTCCAGTTCATCCCAGAGATGTACTGTGGGGTTAAGATCAAGTCTTTTAGCAGACCAGTCTGAGAATTGCCCCTCATTTTTAAGAAACCAGTTTTGCACACTCCGCGCAGTGTGGCAGAGAGCTCGATCGTGTTGAAAGAGACAACGGCCAAATTTTAGAAAATGCCAATCCGTTTTTTGGTGTAAATATGACAAGGATGGTAAGTCAGATAATATCCGAAAACTTGAAAATTTCGTCGTCCTAGAGCGGTAATCGAACCCGCGTCTCCCAGATAACGCCCGGGTATGCTAACCACTACACCACCCAGAACGACCAAGTTTCCGATTAATTTGAATATAACCATCATAAAATTCGCTAGTGGAAGCAACCGGCATTCATGTTTAGCGAATCTGGAGGTTAAGAATTCTATCCCATGATTGCCCGAAGGAGCAGATAAATCAAGAATGGAATACGGGATTGTATTGCAGGGTGTAATCCCGTATTCAATTCATGAGACAACGGTCATTTCCATATTACTGCCACATTGTTGGTAGGGCAGAATTTTCCAGAACATCGAGGTACATTTCGTAGTTCATGGTTTGTGGTATAATGACCAACGGGATGAGTCCCGTCTACGAAAAACAACTCGAAACCATGAGGGTGCCTCCGCCAAACTTACCAGTTGAAAGAACACAATCCGACGAAAATCGTTCGTCGGGCTGTAGCCAAATCTAAACACGCCCATCAGATTGGAAGAGTGAATCACGTGACGCATCACTCCAAAGAACAGCTTTCCAGTTGTTCACAGTCCAGGAACGACGAGAGACACACCACCCTAAACGGCGCTTCGCATTCACGGTGGTGATGTGTGGCTTGTGTGCCGCTGCTCTACCATAATAACTCACACTGCGCAACTCTCTGCGCATAGTTAAGGTACTAGCCGAGCCATTACAAGCATTTCCTACTTCAGTAGTGATGGAAACGGCAGAGGAGGAACGGGATTTCTTAGCATTTCTTACCATGGCTCTTCTGAAACGTTCCTTCAGTTTGTGCTGCCTTCCTGAATGTTTTTTCTTGCTGTAGTTGCAGCGTCTTGTTTCCATCTCATCACGATATCACTTACAGTCGATTTTGGTATGTTTAGTTTATCTGCAATGCTCCGTTTGGAAACGTTACTCAAATGACATCCTATGACCAGCTCACACTGGAACTCGGCAAATTCGCGTCCACGCGGCATATCCGCTTCAAAGTTACTGGTAACACAACAGAACATCTCAGCTTTATATACGTACCTCCCCACTCACAGTTATCTGTATGAAGATGTTACTCAAATGACATCCTATGACCAGCTCACACTGGAACTCGGAAAGTTCACGTCCACGCGGCACATCCGCTTCAAAGTTACTAAAAACACGACAGAACATCTCAGCTTTATATACGTACCTCCGCACTCACAATTATCTGCATTAAGATGTTACTCAAATGACATCCTATGACCAGCTCACACTGGAACTCGGAAAGTTCACGTCCACGCGGTATATCCGCTTCAAAGTTACTGAAAACACGACAGAACATCTCAGCTTTATATACGTACCTCCCCACTCACAATTATCTGCATTAAGATGTTACTCAAATGACATCCTATGACCAGCTCACACTGGAACTCGGAAAGTTCGCGTCCACGCGGTATATCCGCTTCAAAGTTACTGAAAACACGACAGAACATCTCAGCTTTATATACGTACCTCCCCACTCACAATTATCTGCATTAAGATGTTACTCAAATGACATCCTATGACCAGCTCACACTGGAACTCGGAAAGTTCGCGTCCACGCGGTATATCCGCTTCAAAGTTACTGAAAACACGACAGAACATCTCAGCTTTATATACGTACCTCCCCACTCACAATTATCTGCATTAAGATGTTACTCAAATGACATCCTATGACCAGCTCACACTGGAACTCGGAAAGTTCGCGTCCACGCGGTATATCCGCTTCAAAGTTACTGAAAACACGACAGAACATCTCAGCTTTATATACGTACCTCCCCACTCACAATTATCTGCATTAAGATGTTACTCAAATGACATCCTATGACCAGCTCACACTGGAACTCGGAAAGTTCGCGTCCACGCGGTATATCCGCTTCAAAGTTACTGAAAACACGACAGAACATCTCAGCTTTATATACGTACCTCCCCACTCACAATTATCTGCATTAAGATGTTACTCAAATGACATCCTATGACCAGCTCACACTGGAACTCGGAAAGTTCGCGTCCACGCGGTATATCCGCTTCAAAGTTACTGAAAACACGACAGAACATCTCAGCTTTATATACGTACCTCCCCACTCACAATTATCTGCATTAAGATGTTACTCAAATGACATCCTATGACCAGCTCACACTGGAACTCGGAAAGTTCACGTCCACGCGGCATATCCGCTTCAAAGTTACTGAAAACACGACAGAACATCTCAGCTTTATATACGTACCTCCCCACTCACAATTATCTGCATTAAGATGTTACTCAAATGACATCCTATGACCAGCTCACACTGGAACTCGGAAAGTTCACGTCCACGCGGTATATCCGCTTCAAAGTTACTGATAACACGACAGAACATCTCAGCTTTATATACGTACCTCCCCACTCACAATTATCTGCATTAAGATGTTACTCAAATGACATCCTATGACCAGCTCACACTGGAACTCGGAAAGTTCACGTCCACGCGGCATATCCGCTTCAGAACATCTGCTTTATATACGTATACGACTCAAATGAACATCTCACACTTTGGTCGGAAAGTTACGTCCCTCAACTTTATATACACTCACAGCGTACCTTCATGTGCCACGGTTCTTTGCACTTATGAAAATATTTGGTAGTGTCCGAACACTTTTGATATTATAGTATACTTGTGGTACATTTCGTCTCATTTCGTATATTATTTCATTGTGTTGCATTTTCGGCGTATAGCAGTCTATATCGTTATCACAATTCACTATTCTCAATCTGCTATTGGGTATATGAAAGTCTCTCTAAGTTTTTTCCATAACCCTGACTTGAGAGATTCTCTTTCACGACGCATCTGACATACTTTCGAATTCCATGGATCAATGTCATATGGTCCTGTACTGCATTAGAAGTTGTTTAAGAGGAAAAGAAGCTGCTGACTCAAAACAGAAATTTGAACATTTCAAATCAGATTTACATTCGTGGCCAAATGTCCTGCACCAGTACACCGAAAATCAATTTTTGATGTTTGAAGTCAACTTATACAGCATAATGCTAAAGTCAGGAATACATATTATACGTCATTTGAGAGGAAATTTTATGCTGAATTCAAATATTTTTATAGAATGTCATTACCAATAATAGAAGTTAAATTACAAGCAAAAGTACAGCGTCTAGTCATAAAAAGCAAAAAATAGTGAAATTAGTGTACAATGCCTTTAACGTAAAATTACTGTACAGTACATTTTTGAAACTTGCAGGACACTTGAAATAACTTACCAACAGGCAAAATACGCTTTAATATTTAATTGGATAATCACGGTTTCTTAGTAACAAAGTGCACCTTCTTGGCATGGAACTAATGAGCTTCTCTAGTTGTCCATTGGTGATAACACAGTGCCATACGACCCTTACAGACTCAATTAATACTATTTTAGATGTGGGTCCTTGTTGATGTTTCTTTTGCTTCAATCTCACACACAGATTCTTTATGAGATTAAAATCCGGTGACTGTGCCGGTAACTGAAGTTTTCTTATAACGTTTCGATTAAACCACTCGTCAAGCAACTTTGACCGATGTCATGGCGCGTTTATCTGCCTGAAAGATAAAATTCCGCAAACCCATGTCATGCGCAAATGGTAGCAGTTTGTACTCCAAAATATCCACATATTTCGATCCATTCAATGTGCCATCAACAATGTGCAGATGGCCAACACCACTGGCTGAAATACAGGACCATAACATCACCGAATGTGAGTGCTTGATTGTTGGCTGGGTGCAGCATGCATTATATCTTTCACCAGCCTGACGACGCACATAATTATTTCCATTATTAGCGGAAATAGTAAAAGTTGTTTCATCACTGAAAACAACATTTTTCTATTCATCAACTGTCCGATTCTTGTGTGCCATGGCCCAAGCAATTCTTTTGAGATGTTGTTGTTCAGTAAGGAAAGGTTTTCGTGCAGCTTTTCGTACAGTCAGTCCATTTTCTTGTAGCCTACGACGAACTGTACGTGCAGATGCAATAATGCCTACTTCATTCTCCCACTCATCTCTTAAATTAGTGGTTGTTTTAAACCTTGATTTTAAGGAACGACGAATCAACATGCGATCATCACGTTCAGTACACAGCTTTGGTCGACCTGTTCTTTTTCTGTTTCCCACACATCCAGTTTCTGCAACTCCTTTAATGGTGCGCAAGACAGTGGAATGGTCACAGCCTCATTTATCAGCAATTTTGGCATCGTGTTATCACCAATGGACAACTAGAGAAGCTCATTAGTTCCATGCCAAGGAACTAATGAGGGCCACCAATGGCTGCCACCAACGGATCGCTAGCGTACCGTGAGTGGCTGAGTTCAGCCAGCAGTGGCCCATCACTACCAGCTGGTGGTCAGCAGCTTTCCAAGCTTATGGTTTTGCTGGGTTGGTTCAAGTTTTAATGTAAGGGAGAGTAGCAAACCTCTGTAAGATCATAGTTGCTTGTCTCAAGTAGTTAGTTAACTATTGGGCAAGATCAGACCGTCGCCGTTGCGTTCTCGGTACTTGATTCCCAGAAGAAAGTGACCACTGAAATGATACGTGACACAGTGGTGTGTTCTCTTTTCTTTCATGTAAGTGACTAACATTCCACAGATCTGTTCACAGTCTCCTTACCAATTACTTCTCTTGAAGTTTCTTCACGCTCTCAAGCATTAGTAATATAAACTTGGACTTCAGTTTGTTAGAAGATATAGCATAGATTATTCCAGTTCCTTTACTTAAATCTCTTCTCAAAAGCCTAGAATCACTTGTTCCAAAATAAGGTGGATCAGCTTCAGCCTGCAATCATTATGTTGCCAAACGGTGCAGTAATTCAATCCACCAAAAATTAACCTTGGATAATTTAGTTGCAGTGAAATAAATCGTTGAGGAATCGATCTGTCTGCATCCGACATTTCAGTTTTTCTGATATTTATGCCTAAATAATTATGCACAGAGTTAAAAGATATAGGTATGCAAAGTGCAAACGTGGTTAGTTTTAAATTTTTAAATTAAATTAATTAGTTCTTGAAATTTATTGCAAATGCATGTCCTGTGAAGAAACAACTAGAATTTATAAGATTATAATTCCATTTCGAAAACATAGTCGAAATTAAATTATGTTTAATTAAGCTTGATCATTAAGTAATTATACCTTGTTTAATATACATCGATGAGCGATTACATTATGACCACCAACCTAATAAGCTGTAGAACCCTCTTTAGCCAATAAAATAGCAGCCACTTGGCGAGGCATCGATTCGATGAGGTGGCGATAGGTATCCTGGAGTATCTGGTACCATAAATGTCAACAGCAGGTCCTCCAGTTCCCGTATATTTAGGGGTGGTGGTGGTGGTGGTGATTTAGCAGAGAACCCGCATTTTCAAGTTGATTCACAAATGTTCGATTAGGTTCATTGTAACGTATACTCTAGATTCACTTTCCTTTTGATTTTACTATCTCTGGTTATTTTATTTTTCTATGTAAATTATCTTCTTACTGAACGAGATGTTATTTCACCCGCTGAATGAGATCTGGCAATGAGTGTAAGTCATGACGTGGTGGTAGCCAGTATAAATAGGCGCGTTCAACGATACCAAGAGAGAGCTTTTTGTTGATGTGCGTAGGGTGAGCTGTTGTTTATGTGTCAGAGAGCTGTTGTTGTAAAGGTGAGCTGTTGTTTATGTGAGTGGAGCTTCGTTCATGTGCAAGGAGCTACGTGTTATTTGAGTAGCTGTGTGTGAAGTGTGTGTGATGATACCAGTAGAAGTTCATAATAAAAGGTTTTAAGTAAGTACGTTTTTCTCAGTTCATAGTACTGTCAGACCTCTGTCTGGCTGTTAGGTTTATTTCATTGGTTGCTATTTTTAACAACCAGCATAAGACTTTATTCATCTTAATTACTACTACAACATTACTACCAGTTATAAGCTTGTTCATTATTATTACTACACTACTAGCAGGCAACTTTATTCATGATATAATTAACAAAACAACAACCATTGCTAGAAGAAACTAGTAACAACAACCATTAGAAGAAGCATTAGCTTAGTACAAGCATTGAATTCATTATAATATTAGTGAAAGCTATATTCACGATAATTAGCTTAGTAGTAGAAGTTTTTATTCATTATATCATGTCTGGTGAATGTGGGGGTCAGGGCATTAACAGAAAGTCATCAGCATGTTCCTCGAACCACTCCTTGACGATTCTGGCAGTGTGGCATGGCGCATTATCCTGTTGGTAATGGCCATCATCAGCAGGGAACACAGTTGCCATAAACGGGCAAACTTGGTTCGCAACGATATTCAAATACCTGACAGTTGTCAGGAATTGTGCTATTGGGATAATGGGGCCTAATGTCCCTAGAAAACAACGAACACCGTCACCGCCGGCCTGTTTCCGCCCAACAGTGCATCCAGGTGACATAGCTTCCGTTGGCAATCGGCGTATCTGCGCTCTGCCGTCTACGTGATGCACCAGGAATCTTGATTAGTCAGACCATGCCACTTTCTTCCAATCATCCACAGTCCAATCTCGATAATCTTGGGCCCATTTCATGCGATGTTGGCGATGGAGTGCAGTGGGCATGGGGACCCGGCTGGGTCTTCGACTGCGCAGGACCATGCGCAGAAGGCTGCGATGAACTGTGTGCTGTGACACATTGCCCTGATCACCAGTGCTGCAGCTGCTGGTGATTTGTCGTACTGTGGCTCCGAAGTCGCCGTGAACAATGCGCGACAGGTCTCCCCTCTGGAATCAATGAGCTGCGGACGACACACGGCTGGACAACGATTTGTCGTTTGGCCATCTGTGTACCACTTTTGATACGTACTCACAATAGCGGCACGTGAATATCCCGCAAGCCGCGCCTTTTCCGAGATCGTAATCCTGAGGCGCCGTGCCAACACAATTTGTCTTTTGTCAAACTCCGAAAAATCGGCAGCTTTTCGCATTATGACTCCGAACACTCTACTGACCGAAAGCCGGTCCTCGGGTTGTATATACACTGCTCTGCGAACTTCTCTCGCGCCACCGTTCAGTCTCCAAACGCGCTCATTTCTCTAGGTTGGAGATGGTCATAATGTAATGGTACATCGGTGTATAATATTTATTTTACCAAACACATACACTGATTCCCTAAATCACATGACAAAATCATTGGAAAAAAAGGAAGATTATATACACTATCTACCAACAAGTAATTGGACACCTGTGATAGCAAAGGAAAACGAAGTTTATCCACCTTCAATAGTTGGTGGACCCTCCACGAGCGGCGATTACACCTGCGATCCTCCGGGGCATACTCTCAACCAGGCGTTGCACGACGGCTAGTGGTATTTTCTTCCACTCAGCTTGGAGAAGACAGGTCAGTTCCTTCACCGATTTCGGACGGTGGGGACACCCCTTAAGTCGACGCTCCAACTCGTCCCAGAGGTGCTCGATAGGGCTAATGTCCGGGCTCTGCGCAGGCCAGTCCATTCGATTAACCCCATTGTCACCATACCAAGCCATCGTGGACCTCGCAACATGACAGGTGGCATTGTCATCCTGAAAGTAACATGGGTCCACCCCGTAAAACTGCCACAACGTTGGAAGCGCATGGTCATCCAAAATTGTGCATTAGGTCTCAGCGTGGAGTCTACCAGGAATTGCGACCAAGGGTCCCGTGCCATACCAGGAGAAACACCCCCATAGCATAATTCCACCGCCGCCGAACTTCACACTTGGCACAATACATTACGGAAGGAGGCGTTCTCCAGGCAGACGCCAAACCCAGACCCTGCCATCCGAACGGTAGAGGGTGAACCTTGATTCGTCGCTCCAAAGAACCTGTTTCCACTGTTCAACGGTGCACTGTCGACGTTCTTTGCACCACGTTAGCCGAGCAGCGCTGTTGGACTTGGTAATCAAAGGCTTGTGGGCGGCAGCACGTCCATGATAACCGAACAGATGGGCTTCCTTACGGATGGTCTTCATCGAAAGAACACTCCCGGATGCCTGTTGAAACTCCTCGCGGATGTGGCCCGTCGATTCGGTACGGTTCTTCCCAATTTCTCTGGCCAGCACCCGTCGGTCTCTAACTCCCAGTTTCGTGGGTCTGCCGTGTCGGGGCACATTCCGACAGTCACCTCTTATCTTCCACTTGCCAATCACATAGGCCACTGTCGAATTTGGGTGCATCAACTCGCTGGATATGTCAGTATGGATCGGCCATTTCTGTGATACCCGACGATTACACCTTTCTCGAAATCAGAGAGCTCCGAACTGCATGGCATCTTGCATGCGACTGATTGCGTTGTCTTTTCCCACACGATGTTTAACGGCGGCGGCCGTGACGTGTATCAGGACCGCAGATATAGTCGATTGCAGGGGTGTCCAATTGGTAGATAGTGTAGCTTTCTTAAGGCTATGCAGTTTCACTGGGAAACGTTGAATTTCATGAAAAGTATTTACTTTTTAAGCCCGTAACTGAAGTAAACCGAAATCTTCATTTGGTAATGTGATTTTGGCGTGCAAATATTTCTAATCCTTTCCGGTGCCCATTCGCGGTTTTTTTTTTCTTGTGAATATTTACACTTCCAGTGCCAAAAGTAAAGACCACTAGATTAGAAATTCGACCAACTCCAAAACCCAGTAAAGAATATAGATGCTATCACGACACAGGATCTCTTTAAAAAAATTCTCATTTCATTAACACGACGCATGTGGATGGGCATAGTGATATCGTGACGCAGTTGGATCAACAAATATTGAAGGCATTGAAGAAAATTGGATAACATGAAATTTAATACCCCGAAGGAAGAGGATGCTACAAAACGTTTACTCTCTTGGTGTGTCTCCTGGGTGGCAAGGAAAATATTTGCAGGAGAAATTCCAGAATGAAGGAGGGAATTTTTCTTCCCCTCTTTTCAGAAGATGGAGTGCGGTGTACTAAGAGCGAATGCTGACTTGCCGAGTTCTTTGATGGCGAGGCGGCCATCCATCTCAGCGGGCGGGGTGACATCTCCTCTGGATGGCTTTTCGAAATGCTGCCCTTTCAGAATCTGAAGGTTCGTCCTCCTCTGCGTTGAATAAGAGAAGAAAGATGAACTGGCTTTTGGGCTTTGGGTCTAACGCGGTCTGAGATTGCGAAAAACGCACCAGGGGGTTGAGAGAGAGAGAAATTCGATTTGATGGTTTTTGGTACGGAGATTTCCTCCCCGCTTACCCAAAACAAGGAGTCATTTCTGTAGAGATCAAACAGGTTGCCTCATATTTTTCGTCGCGTTCTTAACTCATATTCTCTTTTTTTTATATTTCTAAGAAAGTGAGTTTGATGAAAGTCTAAAAATAAACAAACAAACAAACAAAAAAACAAACAAATAAAAATCCTCAAGAGCCTCATTATTTAAAATCACGTGTAAAATGTAACAAACTTCTGTTTAACCATCCTTTTCAGGTTGTGTTTACTACAACTTTGTTAAACGTTTTTTAACTGAACGGAACATTATTTCCCTAAACAGCTTTTATAATATGGCAACATTGACAGTGAGTACACTACACTGAGGTAGTGGAGTTAGTGGATATTTGTAGAGATGTCCAGAGACTGCGAGTAGATAGTTAGATACTAATATTGCTAAAGCGTTAAAGCCTACTTGAGGTTTATACATATACGTACCAATAATATTCCCCACAACGAACGCCAACATCAAAATAATTTTTCAATGTACATCCTCCTCATTTAAAAGTTACAGACATGTATGTATTAACTACAGGCCCTACAAAATTAAAGTACACACTCTAAAAGTGCCACTAGGTGGGCCGATAGTGGCTGAAGATGGAGATAACATTCTATCAGATTTTTCTCACTACACTTTAACTGTAACCGAATAGGTTAGCCGTTTTAATGAAATCTTGAATTGAATGGTAGTTGGTTCTGCCTTGCTTTCTGTGATTTGCAGTCGTTGTGTGTGGGATTGTGGTGGACTTCGCAGATGTTTTGCCTTCCATGATTTGCAGTCGTCATGTGTGGTATTGTGGTGGACCTTGTATTTGTTTATTATTTAAATTCATGGTTTTTAGACCTAGAGCACACCACAGCATGATATTTTGTTAACACCTATCTTATGCTGTGTCAGAAAGGCCTATACACAAGTCTGCGAGACTCTTGATGAAGCCGACTTGGTTCATTATCGACATTGTTTTTTGTAAGTGTTTCTGGTTAGTTCATTTTTGGTTTCGTGTTTAGTGTTAACGATGGTCCCACTTCTTGTAAAAACATTTTTTGGTATTTCTTGGAGATTATCTGAGGTTGTTTGTGGTGGTTTGGAGCTATGGTTATGTTTCTTTTGGATTTCTAAATTTACTTTTATTTTGAATACATTGCATTACAAAACATACAACTCTTTACAGACAGTCGCACGTGTTTTAAATAGTGACTCTAGAATGCTAAACTTTGCAATATAATTTGCATATATGCTAACTGGTAAAGATAGTTTACAGTGACGTAGTAGAGTATAAAACAAGCACGTAAGAAAATTTCCAAAAAAAGAAATAAAAAAAATATGAGTATTCCAGACGAGATTATTCTGCATTTTGTAACATTAACGAAGCTTTGCACCTAATAGTGTAATAACCACGATATTATTCTATGTGTTTACAGTTTCCAGCAAGTTCATCATGAAACTTGCTTACCGTTTAAGCCTCTCGAAACTCCTCAAAAAAAGAATCGCATCTAATGCTGTAGCGTTTAACCTTGATCTTCATTCCTCTGAAACTTGACCTGTTGCACTAAATACTCTCTCGCTAGCAGAACTACTGGCTGGTTTACAAAATACACGTCTCGCAATGGCAGCTAGCTTAGGAAATTGAGAATTCTTCCATCACGGTAACAAATCCACAGCTTCAAAGTGTGTTTCTCCCATGCGCAATTCCACATACTTACAAATTTCATCTGGATAATGAATTTCAAACTCATCTTCCAATTATTTAAATAAGCCTGCTGATTTTTTTCCGGAAAAACAATCAGAAAAATGAAAAAAAATCATTGCTGAAGAAATCAAGTTAGAGATCTAGAAGTGGCACCACCTGTGTACTTAACACTAGAAATTCTTTAATTTTTGGTAACCAGTTTATAACAATAATATCCAGGGAATTATTTTTTTAATTACAGTTTTTCGTGAAAGTAACTTATAAACAACGAAGGATATATATAAAAAATGTAGTAATGAAATTCAACATGTGTAATGCCGGGCCCGGGCCCTGGGATTTCGGCTCTTAATGAATTCTGAGCCCGACCGAGCCTGGGACGGGCCCGAGCTCATCTCTAGTCCCCGGCCGTAAATATGGTGCAACAGAGAAGGAGATTCAACGAACTAGACGACTTTCTTCCAATCATTGAATGTTCAGTTTCGGTGCTCGCGTGCCCGTTGTATGCGCTTTTGATGGTTAACCGAGGTTACCATGGACACCTGAATCAGTACCATTTTCAGCAGGGTTCGATGTATTGTATGTTGCGACATATTACTTCCGTCACCAGCATTCAAATTACCGACGAATTGCGCCACAGTATCCCTTGTATTGTCTCAAACCATACTGGATAACCTTTGATAACCTCTAGAATCGATGAGCCGTAGTCAGCCCACATCTTTCCGGCGTTACAGGGTTAACCCTCCTCGGACCACTTTTTGAATGCTTTAACTACGGCTGATCGCGAACACCCAACAAGCCTCGCCATCTCTGAAATGCTCTGATCCAGTCGTCCTTCCATTTCAATTTGGCCTTTGTCAAACTCGCTATATATATATATATATATATATATTAAAATCCCATATAATATCCCGCTCTAATCACGAACACTGGGACATGGGGAAAGCTGGCGTCCCATCTGGTCCCACACGTGCTCGATGGGCGAAAGAAAAGGCGATCTGGTAGGCCACGGAAGCATCGAAGCATTACGTATACAGTCCTGGGAAATCCGAGCCTTGTTGGAAAATGGTTCCGGGTCGCCCCGCCAGGAAAGGCAGCACATGGAGCCCCAGGATGTCCTGTACGTAGTGCTGGGCTGTCAACATCCCTCGGATCATTGCGAGGGAAGTCCGGCTGTCATATGCGATGACTATTTTATTAACTGACAGAGGTCGTTCAACATGCACATGTTGTTGGAGTGACTCTTCCTCTATAGTGACCCTTCTTCTTCATTGCAGGTAAATAATGGATTCCAAGCAGAAGCAACGTGCCGTCATTGAGTTCTTGACGAAGTAAGGGTGCAAGCTGTCCGTCATGCACAGAACGCTACAGAATGTTTACGGAGATGACACCATTGACAAAAGCAATGTTCACAGATACATGAAGTTTAAAGAAGGGGAACCAGCATTGAGGACAAACCACGCAGTGGAAGACCATCATCTGCGACCACTGACACGAATCGTCAACAAATGGATGAATTGATTCGCGCGGAGAGACTGGTCACAATCCGTGAGCTTGTTGCACAACTGGACTGTGGTCACAATGACATAAGGAAGATGGTGGAAGACTAAGGATATCGGAAAGTGTGTGCAAAGTGGTACCTATGACCAGCGCGTATTATGAAAATCGAAGCGATTGCAGATAACCGACTGCGCATGTGAGGGTCATCAGACGGTATAAATAACACCTCTACTGAGCTCTGTTCATCTGTGTTATTCTTGTTCTTCAGATGGGAAAGATAGAGGACTTAAGCGAGTTTGATAAAGGCCAAATTGAAATGGAAGGACGACTGGATCAGAGCATTTCAGAGATGGCGAGATTTTTGGGTGCTCGCGATCAGCCGTAGCTAAAACATTCAAAAAGTGGTCCGACGAGGGTTAACCCCGTAACGCCGGAAAGATGTGGGCTGACTACGGCTCATCGATTCTAGAGGTCATCAAAGGTTATCCAGTATGGTTCGAGACAACACAAGGGATACTGTGGCGCAGTTCGTTGGTAATTTGAATGCTGGTGACGGAAGTAATATGTCACAACATACAATACATAGAACCCTGCTGAAAATGGTACTAATCCAAGTATCAATGGTAACCTCGGTTAACCATCAAAAGCGCATACAACGGGCACGCGAGCACCAAAACTGGACATTCAATGATTGGAAGAAAGTCGTCTAGTCCGTTGAATCTCCTTCTCTGTTGCACCATATGGACGGCCGGGGACTAGAGATGAGCTCGGGCCCGTCCCAGGCTTGGTCGGGCTCAGAATTCATTAAGAGCCGAAATCCTATGGCCCGGACCCGGCATTACACATGTTGAATTTCATTACTGCATTTTTTATATATATCCTTCGTTGTTTATAAGTTACCTTTACGAAAAACTGTAATTAAAAAAATAATTCCCTGGATATTATTGTTATAAACTGCTTACCAAAAAAATAAAGAATTTCTAGTATTAAGTACATGGGTGGTGCCACTTCTAGATCTGTAGCTTGATTTCTTCAGCAATGATTTTTTTTCATTTTTATAATTTTTTTTCCGGAAAAAAATTAGCAAGCTTATTTAAAGATTTGGAAGATGAGTTTGAAATTCATGATCCCGATCCAGATGAAATTTGTAAGTATGTGGAATTGCGCATGGGAGAGACACACTTTGAAGCTGTGGATTTGTTACCGTGGTGGAAGAATTCTCAATTTCCTAAGCTAGCTGCCATTGCGAGACGTGTATTTTGTATACCAGCCAGTAGTTCTGCTAGCGAGAGAGTGTTTAGTGCAGCAGGTCAAGTTTTAAGAGGAAAGAAGATCAAGGTTAGGCGCTGAAGCATTAGATGCGATTCTTTTTTGAGAGAGGCTTAAACGGTAAGCAAGTTTCATGATGAACTTGCTGAAAACTGCACACACATAGAATAATATCGTGGTTATTACACTATTATGTGCAAAGCTTCGTTAATATTACAAAATGCAGAATAATCTCGTCTGGAATGCTCATATTTCTTTCTTTTTTTTTCTTTTTTTTTTGAAATTTCTTACATGCTTGTTTTATACTCTACTACGTCACTGTAAACTATCTTTACCAATTAGCATATAGGCAAATTATATTGCAAAGTTTAGTATTCTGGAGTCACTATTTAAAACACGTGCGACTGTCTGTAAAGAGTTGTATGTTTTGTAATGCAATGTATTCAAAATAAAAGTAAATTTAGAAATCCAAAAGAAATAACGAATGGAATTTTTTTTTTGGTTCTAAAAGATTTTCTTATCTTCAGCTTTTGGCTAAATCATTGATTGCCCTGGTATAGTCGAACGGCATGTGCATCGATTATTTATTTATTTTCTAGTCCACATTTTAAACACTTGCTTTTATGCATATTGTTTCGAAGAACATATTAATATTATGAAGTGGATTAACTGAAGTAAACTTTTTAAACTAATGATTTTTAAACTTGATTGGGCCATAGCTTTGGCCTGTGCATAATGTAAGCCTTGTTAAGCAAAATTTTCTGAGAACCATGTCTCCGGCGAGCGCGGTCTTAGCAAGCACATGGAATCACAGAAAGTGGGCTGGACAAGGCTTGGACTGGAGCGGGCCCGGGCTCCTAAAATCGAGCCCGAACTCATCTCTATCGGGGACGTGTGTGGCGTTTACCTTGGGAAGCGTTGGATGCACAGGGGACGAAAATAAGCCGGTGAAGGAATTGCAATGCATTGGGCACTGTTCTACTGGAAAACTCTAGTTCCAGTCATTCATGTGCAGGAAACTACGACGTCTATCACCTACGTAAACACCATTGCAGACCAGGTGCGTTCTTTCATGGCAACTGTATTGCCCTCTTGTGGTGCCTTCTTTCAGAAGGATAATGCGCCATGCTATACTGCCCAGGTTGTTCGAAAATGGTTCGCTGAACATGAAGAACACTTCCAAGTATTGCCCTGGCCTCCAAGTTCCCCAGACATCCCTACAACGCTGTTGGTTGGGAATGTTTCTGTGATGGCTATCCTGGCTCACTACTACTGTACTATAATATGAGGCGAGTGAAATTTCAAATGAATCATGATGGCGACTGTGAATTCTCGATATCGCGTAAGTTAAATGTTATCGGCATCCTGCTGTGAAATCATTATAGTCATCAGTCATTCTCAATCCACTGCTGGATGAAGGTCTCCCCAGATCTGTTGTAGAAATATTTGTCTGGATCCAGTCTCTATGTCACTCAGGCATGCTTTCGAATTTCAACATCCCATTTCTCACGTGGTCTTCTCCTGGATCTTTTCCCGTCCCTTGATATCCAGTCTAGAATTACAACTATCCAACGGAAATCAGTTCTAGCAATATGTCCACCCCATTCACATGTGAGAGTGCTATCCCTCTGTTAAGTTCACTATTGAACTAGAAAATGAATGTTCGCTCCCTTTCTTGGATATTTTAATTACTAGGAATCCCACGAATTCTTCCCTTAGTTTCTCCGTTGACCGTAAACCTTCCTTCATTCCTAATATCATTCTGGTTTTCTCCTCACATCCTACTAAGTACACCGGCGTGCAAAAATTAAGGACGAGACGGTTTTTCGAATGTAACGTCGTGCAGAAGTGCTCTACATCGACTCAAATCATACCATAAGATCCCCAAGATGTAAGATTATGGGACAAGTGAGCAAAACCGTCCAAACAATTAATGCAAAGGATACAAAGGCACTTTATTGAAAAGGTAGCTTCGAGCACAACTGTACAAAAGACAGAAACGTCCATGTGACAGGCGGCTGCCAAGAAAAATCCAGTCTTTAGTAGGGGATATGATCACCCCTGACTGCGTTACAGGATTTACAACGTCTGTCTATGCTGAGGACGAGGTTGTCAAGGAGCTGTTGAGGCATCGCGGCCCATTCCTCTTGTAGCGCCAATCGCAGCTGCGGAATCGTTGCTGGCGGCTGGTGACATGCTGCCAAGCTTCTCCCGAGAAGGTCGCACGTGTGTTCGATAGAATTTAGGTCGGGGGACCTTGCGGCCCGATTCATGCGTTGAATATCTTCACTCTCCACCAGCTCTGCGACAGCCACTGTACGATGAGGTGTAGCGTTGTCGTCCATCAAGAGGAACTCAGGACCCACAGCACCTCTAAACAGACGCACGTGAGGCAGGAGAACCTCGGTACAATAGCGGACACCAGGGAATGAACCTCCTTGGAAGATGTGGAGGTCAGTATGGCTACCAAGCATGATACCGCCCCAAACGAGAACTCCGCCACCTCCAAACCGGTCCCTTTTGATGATGTTGGAGGTGTGATTGCGTGTTTTTTGCTTTCTCCAGATGTGTATACGTCCAGAATCGCTCGTCAGACTAAATCGGCTCTCATCCGTAAAGAGAACACGACCCCATTGCTGATGTGTCCATCAGAAACCACCGTCTACGATGAGCAGGCGTTAATGGCACACACCGTACTGTACTGGTCGTCGTGCAAATAGACCACTTTGTGCATCCTCCTGGCCACGGTAAAACGCGATAACGGACGTCCAGTTGTCTGTTGCATGTGTCTTGCGATTTCTCTCGCTGTCTGCCGTCTGTCTTTCCTCGCCTGTAGGACAATATACCGGTTGTCCGCCGCCTTGGTTACTCGTGGACGACCACTGCTAAACTCTCAGATAGCTGTTCCGGTCGTTTGAAATGCTCTCCAAGCTCGTGAAACGATGCTGTGAGCGATCCCAAACTCCTCGGCTACACTAGTCACACTTTGACCTTCTTCCAACTTCCCAATGACGCGACCTCGGGTAAAGTCATCCATATGTCGTCTATCTACTGGATTGTCTGTTGGCCATATCACACGGTGGCAGCAACTCGACGTCGTTCAAACCGATGTACACCGTGCATTAGCTTTCACTGACTTGCTGAGCGTACATCGCCCGTGTGCTTTATACCCTTCCGATACTCCCCCTCCCCCCCCCGCATTGCTGCATATACACTGACGGAAAAAAAATCCCAACACCACGAAAAAATAGTTATAGAGGAATGAAATGGCGGCAATACATTTGTATAGGTAACATATTTAATCGATTAAGGTTTCAAGATCACAGCTTAATGTAAGCGCGAGAAGAGCCATTTTAAATGTGAAATGCTGGTACATTAATAACCGGTGTAACCGCCAGAATGTTGAATGCAAGCACGCAAACGTTCATGCACTGTGTCGTACAGGTGCTGGATGTCAGTTTGTGGGATGGAGTTCTATGTCTGTTGCACTTGGTCGGTCAATACAGGGACGGTTAATGCTGGTTGGGGGTGACGCTGGAGTTGTCGTCCATGATGCCCCATATGTGCTCGATTGGTGAAAGATCTGGTGATCTAGAAGGCCACGGCAACATGTCGACACTCTGTAGAGCATGTTGGGTTACAACAGCGGTATGCGGGCGAGCGTTATCCTGTTGGAAAACACCCCCTGGAATGCTGTTCATGAATGGCAGCACAACAGGTTGAATCATCAGACCGACGTACAACTGTGCCGTCAGGGTGAGTGGGATAACCACGAGAGTGCTCATGCTGTCATAGGAAATTGCTCCCCAGACCATAACTCCAGGTGTAGGTCCAGTGTGTCTCGGCCGCAGACAGGTTCGCTGCAGCCACTCACCTGGCCTTCTAACCAACACACGGCCATCACTAGCACCCAGGCAGAACCGGCTTTCATCAGAAAACACAACAGATCTCTACTCCGTCCTCCATTGAGCTCTAGCTTGACACCACTGACGTCGCAAACGGCAGTGGTTTGGAGTAAGTGGAATGCACGCTACAGGGCGTCTGGCTCGAAGCTGTCCTTCAAGTAATCGATTTGTAACAGTTCGTTGTGTCACTGTGGTGGCAACTGCAGCTCGAATTGCTGCCGCAGACGCGGTACGATGCGCCACGGCCATACGCCGTACACGGCGGTCTTCCCTCTCAGTAGTGCCACGTGACCGGCCGGAACACGGTCTTCATGAGGCAGTACCTTCCCTTGACCACCGCTGTCAACAATCATGCACAGTGGCTACATTCCTGCCAAGTCGTTCTGCAATATTGAGGAAAGAAAATCCACCTTCTCGTAGCCATATTACACGACCTCGTTCAAACTCCGTGAGCTGTTGATAATGGCTTCTTCGTCTTCTTAAAGGCATTCTTGATTAACATCAACACACTACGTCGAATCTCAACGATAACTAACGCTCACGAACGTTACAGCGTGTATTTACAGCAAACCTGCTTTGCATGTTCCGAGGGGCGCTACTAGCGCCACACGTATGCGCCGAGCGCGAAAGTTGCATAGACGTCATCTTACAGATGTACTCTCACCGCCTACCAATTGTCGTTTATCTAACACAACCCCTTCTTGGTGTTTGGATTTTTTTCCGTCAATGTATGCCCATGCCCTACCGTACCGGACCCTAGTCTATCTCCTGGGTGGTCTTTCGGTCCGTTCTGCCTGCTCCTTCCGCTGTTATGCTAATTTCTCCTCTTCGTCCTTAGTTTTTGCACACCAGTGTATAAACACGCTGCTCTGCGGTTCCTTGTGAAAAGAGCATTTACCCATTCTTCTACTATCCCATTTCGTAAGAAGGAAGTGGTACGAATCCGGGGCATTGCCTGTAATCATGGATATCAGCCTTCTGTTGCCGATGCCCTGATTAAGAAACAACTTCGTGTATCATATGCAACACTCAAGGTGGAATTTACCTCGTGCCATTATGTCGGATCATTTTACTATTATCCACCTATTACTAACTTTCTTAAAAAATCTGCAAAACGTTTGACTTGGGATTTGGGGTGCGAACATGCAACCTATTCTCTTTAATTAGGAGGAATAGAGACCCCACCCGTCTAATGATTCGCCATTAGAGGAGTGTACAATATTCCGTTCCGGTCCACTCTCGGAGAAACGACGGACCTTTGTTACGTGGGTTCTACCCTACGTAGTCTTGATGTGCGCATTGCGGAACAGAAATATTCATTAAGAACTTTGAACCCTCTCTCTCTGCACTAGTAAAAACATTCCGTTCAGGTTCTTACATTCCAGATTACGGGATCTAGACTCTCTTTGCACACGATGGAAAGCATATTTATTATTAAATATGGGGTGAATTGTTGTAATGAGGATCTCCCCTCTATTGTCCTTTCACCTTGGCGAACTTTAATTTCACATCAATCTCGAGCTGATGTTAGAGTTTCCTTGGATAACTATGACAATATTATAACTGGCAACGATGAGTAACTTGTTTGCATAAATACTTGGAAGTGTGTGCTGTATAAGAACTGTATTACCTGCTCGATACATACCCACGCATGATGATGTGGTCAGAGTGACCGCGGAAGATCTCGCATGTGTTTTTAACCTTTTATTGTAAATAAAGTTTTTAATGCATTCTGAAGACAGCTTTTTAATGGGGTTGGATAACAATTTGTTATCGTGCTGAAACAGCTTATGCCTACACCTTTAGGGCGCTCTTTATAACCCAAATGCAATTTATTCCATGATTCTGGATGATCGAAGAATATCCACTAAAAAGATAGCAGAGATTTTTGGATATATACCTAGAATGAGTAGGCTATATTTTTCACGAGATTTTAGACATGAGAAAGTTTTCAGCCAAATGGGTTCCAAAATGCCTCAATGCTGAGCAGAAGCGTGATCGAGTGATCTTTTTCACAAGCCATTTTAGACCGATTTTGGCGGGACCTGTGGGATGTTTGAACCGTGTCGTGACTATGGATGAAACGTAGATCCATGTACAGTATATAATCCAGAGGCCAAAGACGAATCGTAAGAATAGAAATACAGTGGTTCCCCGCGTCCAAAGAAGTTGAAGACACTGAAGTCATCAAGCAAGGTGTTGGCGTCTGTCTTCTTGGACAAAGATGAAATTTTTCTTGTAGATTATTTGGAAAAGGTGCAACCATCACGGCAAAGTACTACATTGCACTTCTTGACAAACTGAAGCAGCGACTGGTCTCCAAACGTCGAGGCAAGCTTTCGAAAGAGATTTTGTTTCTTCAAGACAATGCCTCTCCTCATAAAAGGCCATTACGGAGCAGAAATTTCCTGATCTTCACTTTAAAATTCTGAAACACCCGAACTACTCACCTGATTTGGCTCCTTCTGACTACTACCTCTGTCCTGTCGAGAATTTTCATGTTCGTAAATCTTGGGGAAAGTTGATCACTTCGCTGAGATTTACAAAAAATAAATAGAAAATAAATAAATAAATAAAATACATAGAATGAAAATACTCGACAGTCCACGTTTCAAAATTTTGTTTGGAAGAGGCAGTGACGTGAGGGAATAAATGGCCATGTTCGCTCATTTCTCAGCCCTGACCAAGCAAACAAAATTTCGTGAAAAAAAAAGAAGGAGGAATAATAGGCATTAAACTTCTTTTTTCTTTTGGCTGGATTCCTTTTTACCTTAGTAAGTTAAACAAAAAAACAAGGCGAGCAAAAGAAGACAGCATCAACCCTTTTTAGAAAGCAAAATTATTCGTAGTAATCACGGAATGAAGAGAAAGCATTTCTGTAAATTAGTGAAAAAGAAAATCTTCTTTCAGTCTGCCATTTTAGGCAGAAAGTTTAGAAGAGTTCTAAAATGTGTCACCCAAAGGTTCCCTCAAGCTATTTTTAGCACAACAGTATGCAGAAGGAGATGACTTCCCCGGCGTAGAAGTCAGAGGTCACCTCGAGGCGTGGGAGTGAAGATTCGTGGTGAAAGCCATGTGTGTTTTCTCAACGGTTTTGGCGGGGACCTCTTGGCCAATGGGCAGTGCAACAGTTGGTTGCTAGTTGAAGTTCGACCAATGAGGGGTCAACGGATTTTCGAGCACCCCGGCTTCAAGATAGAGAAGCGTCACTCACTCAGGGCACTCGACTCGACTCGATTCTCTCTCTCTTGACGCTAGTTGAGCGGACCACGATGTAAAGTAAAAATTTTTACGTTAGCCGGGGCTTCGGCCTGGTCGGCAGTAAGAATGGCTGACAGTTGTGTTCCCGAGGCGTAGGGACTCAGCCCGAATCTGACGGCGAAGAAGAAAGGGAATTTTCTGGGAATAAATTACTGGAGATGAAATGAGGCTCACTGATTCAACCCTCTCCTTCTCTCCCAGTGGACGGCCGAGTTTTCTCCTCGCCTTTTGTGGTGGGAAGATGACCTACAGAAAAAAAAAATTCCGGGAAACCTTTGGTTCCCCGCAAAATGATTTTTCTCTAGCAACTTGCTCCATCGGACCGGATGATGATGAGATGACCAGCCCGTCGGAGGGAAAATGGCGGACGTGGACTCCCTGAGAGAGGGGAACCTGTTGATATAACATCTTGGCCCCTGGAAGAGACGCTGCGAAAAAATAATTAAACCCAGGAACTTGTTGCATCAATTTTTTTACGCCGTTGTGTACGTGCCCTTCACCTATCCCTAAGGAATGGGGGTAAGTTTTGTTTATTTTCTACATTGACAACAAGAGTGATGAAGCCGTCAAAAGTTCGTCTAGAAGTGTCGTCAGGAACTTGAAAAGGTTATGGAGTTCGATTAAGAACTGAAGTCATAAATATAAATGTTTTTCCATTCAGGAATTTTTTATGCTAGTGTTATGCTGCGTAAATGTTTACATGTGTAGGGAATATCTGAAATCCAAATTGTATTAAGATATTTTGGAATGAACAACCCCTCAGACCAGTATTTCTCTTAAGTAAAATTTAACTCTTTTTGTGCTCAGTGATTTTTGTATTTGTGAAATAGAAATTGTATTTATGATCTTAGTGTAGGTGCCATGTAATTAGAAATTTTTCTTGTAGGCTGGTTATTATTATTATGGTTTGGTGTTTTGGAAAATTTAAGTGCAAAAATAATTTTTTTTTGTAGTAGTGAGGGCTAATTTCTAGTTTCAGCCCGTGGATTAGAAAAACGGATTTTTATGGGGAAATAATATAGAAATGGGCATACAGGTAGAATAAGGGACATATGTATAGTGTGACGGAGAGAACCCGAATAGCTGTTGTGTTTCTTCAAGAAGATGATTTTTCTAGAAATAGGTGATTTCGAAATATGGTGATTTGTAGAGTTTTCTGGAAATAAAGTAAGGTTTGGTATTGTGTTTCTAGTATGGTGTTATTGAGCTTTCTGGGAAATGAATAGTACAGTGTGTTCCTGGGAAATAAAGAAATACAGTGATTTTCTGGGAAATAAAGGTATGAAGTGATTTTCTGGGAAAAAAGGTGATTTATTGAATTTTCTGGAAATAATGATGTTGAGTGAGCTTTCTGGAAAATAGGGAATGTGATATTTTGGGGGCAAGAGAACTCTTGTGGGATACTTTGACCTATGTGGACATGCCTCGGGTCTGAAAGGGTGCATGAAACAAATTGGGGGATTTGTTTTCTGCCCGAGTAAGCTCGTTGGCTCATAGGAGGTGGTCCCTACCAAAAAGTGGTGTGAGTTGTCCCAAAATCAGAGTGAAGAAACAATACAGGTTGCTAGGTCGCACTTTGCTCCACTACACTGTATAGACTGGGAATGGATTCACGACCCATTCTCGTCTTCAGATTCAAACTTTGTTGTTCTCCCAGAAGGTCGTGTTTTTCTAGAGAAGTGGGACTCATTGGTTGAGATGTTTGTTTGGCTTTATGCCCGAGTTGGTTACTACATGGGGGCTTGTAGATTGGAAAACTTATAGTATGGAATTTTGAAAAATTGGATTTTCATGATGATAGTGTGAATTGAGATTCTTTTGTCAGTGTAGCAATTTAATGATAGCTTTTGAGTAAGGTATCAAGTGTATTAGGTTTTGTATGGTGTATAGAATTGGTTCAGTATAAGGTAGTGATAGATTGTTATGTTATGTTGATTTTAAGGCAAATTTTCCTGGAAGTGTAGAACCTTGTATTAAGGGAACTTTTCATTATGCGTAAAATTTTGGCTCAGTTGTTATGGTAGTTTAAAATTAAAATTGGATTCAGAAAACCGGTCTGAGAATGTTTGTTCGAGGGAGTTAGTTAGAGCAACATAGTGTACACATATTCCTATAAATTTTATTAACAGAGAGAGAGCGAGAGATTTACATTTCGTCCGCTTAATTTACACACCTCGTAAATTGCCTTTATGTGATGTTGATTATGATCAGTAGTATGCCTGGTGTTATATTTTTATTGAAAGCAACTAAGCTGTCAGCTAATTATTTTTATTGGGCCCAGTGGCCAGGTTAAAAGTTTGTGTCCAAAAGAAATGAGCTTGTTAAGTTTTTCAAATAAATATAGGCCAAGTGGCCTTTCAAAAACACAAACCTTAGTGCAGTGAAGTATCAGGTGTCTCAGTTTGAATTTTCATCACATGGTTCAAATGTATCCCCCTCAGCAGTGACTGAGGTGAGGAAAGAAATCTTAGGTAATTGTGGTATAAAATCAATGTTTTTGTCCTAACCATTATATTTGACTTCACCGCCTTCAAAAGTTATTTACACGTTTACATTGTATACCATTAATTTTTAGTGTTTACAAATTTGGTACACATGTAAACAATAGTTACTTTTCTTCCACTTTCAGGTGTATCTACTCATCTAACGCAAACAACGCAAACAATACAATAGTAACTTTTGGGAGTTTCCAAATTCAGTGTTGCATTTTATTTTCCTATTTATGTTTCATGGCTTTAATCAAAATTTCAGTTTTGTTTCGAAATGCCCATCTCCCAAATTCTAATTTTCTGTAATTTATATATGAATTGCAATATTAGCATAAACCATTTTTTAATACCCCAAATCATCCATATAACACCTCTTTCCTAACCTGAAAAAACATCTCAAGGAGACAAAATTCAAACATCGAGAGGCCACAGCAGCTGCGCATGAGTGGCGTGCAGCACAATAGAAATAATCTTTTTTTTTGATAGGTTAAAAAAGTTAGAGCAACGAAGTCATAAGTGCGTGGAGCTCACGGAAGAATATGTAAACAATTTTTTTCAGTCAACTAGCTTGTTGTTTTCGTTACAAAGCCCAAGACTTATCAGCACCTCTAGTATGCTTTGAGCATTATGTTTTGCGAGCACCATGATTTCGAGTACACTGTATTTTGAAACGCTGTTAATGTTTGCTTAAGCGAGCGTTATATGCCCATGTTGTGACGAGCTGAGTTACTACTGATATAGATGTGGCCTAAACTCATTTAAGGACGATAATAGTTTATTACGAAGTGTGTGTAACCAAGTTTTCAATTACTACGACGAAGTTCACCCCAGAGTTATGAAGGGACACTGATGTGTGCAGTGAACCTAACCTGTTGTTGGAGTAACCGTTAAGCTAATAGTTACTTTAAGCTACTTTCATTAATTTAATGGTTTACAGTATACATACATATATAAAACAAAGTGGGAAAATGGGAAAACGTGAGTGCTTTTGTCCGCGAATTGTTCGGCCACTTCTAAATGACCTATAGAGATCTGAAAAGTGGTATGCTCATAGGTCTTAACCTCCGCATATCTAGAAAAGTCTGAAAAAAAAACAACTCCGGCTTTGGAACACTGCATGCTTGAATTTTTTCCCGAATTTTTAGATCACTTCTAAATAATTTAGAAATTTCTAAATTGGCATGCTGATAAGTCTTAAGGTCCGCATTCTCAGAAAAGTCCGAAAATAAAAATGGCAGCTTTGGAACATTCTCTGCTTGAATTTTTCGGGTATCGTTCGACCATTTCTAAATGACCTACAAATCTGAAAATTGGCATGCTGATAGGTCTTAAGCTCCGGATTCATAGAAAAGTCAGAAAAAAATGGCGGCTTTGGAATATTGTCTGCTTGAGTTTTTCTACCACTTCTACACCTAGAAAAGTCTCAAAACCCAAAAACTCAAAAGGGTGGCTTAGCTTTACTGTTCAAAATGCTGAAAGGTTTTAAGATGATTATGCAGGAAGCGTTGAAATGCTTTCAAAATTCTGAGGAATTTTGATTTAAAATTAAAGGGCGCGAAAGCCTGCTACCGTTTTACGTCAAACCATATGCATTGACTTCACGAAGCTATTCTCCGTCGTAAAACAGCTACGGATCTTAATTTGCTTTTATTTCCTTTAATCAATTTTCCCTTTCTTTAATTTTATGTTCAAAAAATGATTTTAACGGGCATGACTGCTAGTAATATTATAAATGACAAATTGCTCTTGGAAATTGCATCATGTACTCCAGTTAAGTTTTATACACTTATTAATTTCTTCTTCGATGTGATGTGACAGTTGTTTGATATCTATTGTCCAAGGTATATGTAAGTACCTGTTGCTTCTAAATTTTCCCAATCAATCTCTTAATCTTCATTCAGTTCTTGTAAAATCACTATTTGTTTTTCGGCAAGTTCATCTTTAATCCTACTTCTTTATTCTCGTCGGCAATTTTCTGGATAATTCTCTACAGCTCCGAGGGAGCACTTGCATGTTCTGCTGCCGACATACTCATTTCTGTAGAAATGAGTATGACGTCAGCAGAACTTGGTGCAACCCACAACAAAACTTTTAACAGTGTACTGGGATTAAAGCAAACGTTATCCAACACTCGCAAATCCACTTATGGCCAACTCCCTATCCGCAAATGATGGTGAAATACACATAGGAAAATATGCTTCTACGTGTTGTTGTGGCTGCAATGATTTATGCAACTATGGATTTTCATGCACCATGCGAACCGAACCCTTCTTATAGTATTTCTTTTGCCGACAGTGGGATTCGAACCCACATATCTACTCCGGAGTGGCTGTTCTTTCAATTGAACTAAACCAACGGGTTTATTGCTGCTCTATTGTACATTTGACTCATAAATCATCATCATCACATACCATAATATATATAAACACCGAAATCCGTCTGTTTGTCTGGAGCGCTTGACGTCACAGTAACGTCTGCATTGTTGCGCCATCACTTATCGAACAATTCGTGTGTGCTCTCGCGATGTCAAAAGGATTGCCTATTATATAATAGCACGCGATCACTTTTAGATGTCAAGGTGATCGCGTGCTAACTTAAAAACATTGGATTATTAATGACACGAGTTCTTTTTTTCAGATCTACAAAAATTTAATTGAATTTATAATATCACATCAAGTTGAGTTTGCACGCGATCACATTGAGATGTCAAGGGGCGTGCTAATTTAAAAACATTGCATTATCAATGACTCGAGTTCTATTTATCTGATCTACAAAACTCGAATTAAAATCTTAATATCACGGCAACATTAATTTAATTTAGTACAATTCGAACATTAATTTGTACGCTTTAATTATCTTTTACTTTTTTAATTTAACTAACTTTCCGAGTTTAGTGCTGATTATATTACACATTTTGCAAAATATTGATCTATCTAAACGCTCTAGCCTACAATAAAAACTGAAATCTTGAGATGTAAAAGTGAGCAAGATTGCATCTAAAAGCAGATGTCGCCCCAACAGCACATTGTCGAGAATTTAAATAGTTCCGATTTGTAATACCAGATATCGCATTATTTTGTGGTAAGAGCTTTGTTATGAAGTTTGAAACTAACCGTCGAATAGGACAGTCTAAAACAAGCCATGAAGGGAATAAATAACAAGTGTGCCAGAGACAAAGTAATTTAACGCGAAAAATTAAAGTAAAAATAATTAAGGTAAATTTACAGGAAAACAACTTTCCGAGTTTAGTGCTGATTATATTACACATTTTGCAAAATATCGATCTATCTAAACGCTCTAATCTACAATTGTTAAATAACAAATATTTCACACAGAATGTTATTTATCTCGAGGTCTTTTAAAAAACGGAAATAAATAGCATATAATTTTTAGTTCTAACATGAATGAGTTCTTACTATATAAGTTTTTACTATGTTTCCTTACAGAAATCCGGCGTCTATTTGATTTGTTTTCATTCTGCTTCAATTAAAAATTTCACTCCGTCATAGGACGGGCAACATCCCCTTTATAATAATAGTTATTTAAAGCTTAAAAACAACCGTCCTAGAACGGGCTATACGCCAATATAATTATATTCTTCGACTTTTGGAAAATCATCTGGCGTACACATCTCAAGAAACGCATAATTTAGTAAAGTAGAGCACAGCCTATATTTCGTAGAAGTTAATCGTGTAAAACAGAAAATTACTGAAATTTTTAAAGCGGATTTTTAGAAAAGTGAAAAAAAAAATAATAATTTGCGTGCGCCCAAGCTACGCATTATTTCAAATATACACGTACATAGTTCTTGCATAGTTACCATTAGAAAAGAAGGATCACTTTCGTTGCAAAGATTCTGTTTTTTTTCGCTTGGAGGAGGAATACCAACTTACACTCGTCAGAGGCAGAAATGTGCGGTACGAAGAATCAGAAATTGAACGCAAAACATTTCTCATCAAGAAAGATATCTGAAACTTGGAGGAGGATTACCAACTTACACTCGTCAGAGGCAGAAATGTGCGGTACGAAGAATCAGAAATTGAACGCAAAACATTTCTCATCAAGAAAGATATCTGAAACAAGAGAAATGTTTCAAGTCGGACAATCAGGAGCAGAAATATGACAAACGATCTAACCTAACTGTGCAAGCTCTACCGATAAAACACTTCGTTACTTAAAGAAAGAAATAGGCGCAAAATATTCTTCATGCCAAAGACATCCGTCGAAGGAACGATTTTTAGAAGCGGATATGCACTTGTAAATAGAATAACACCCCTAGCGGCGGCAGAATTAGACAGTGTGAAAAAAAAAAGAAAATGCGCAAAAAAATGCTTCGTAGTGGGAACAATATGGTTTAAAAATTATATGTCAAATAGTACAACTTTTAGAAGCAAAGATATCAAGAAAAAATTTACACATGTACGCCGCTAACTGGAAAACTGCGCATTACTTAAAGTTAATAATGTTCGCAATCTTTTCAATAGCGAATGGCATACAATGCAATAAAAAAATTCTCAATCGGAGTTTTAGAAGAACAGACACAATAAAAAAAGAAGAAAAGGAAATGCAGACTTACGCCACCTAGCAGCCTGCTTTCTGAAATCCAAAAATACAGATATGATAAATATCATAAAGCATGGACGCTATCGGACGCAAAAAGAATCAAAAATCGGGCATATGGAACGTAAAGTATCATGAAAACGTATCTACCGGGAAAACTGAATTATTTTGAGTAAAGAGGGTACCAAAATTTTTTTCCATACGGATTTTTCAAGCCTTGTTTTCAGGAACTCCAATGCAGCTGCAAATATGTTGCAAACAGAAATATGAAGTTGCCTCTCGTGAGAGAATAGCGCATTGTTGAAAGCTATAAATTATAAACGCAATATTCTTCACCATGAGAGCTATAGGGAGCAAAATAATTTTTCAGTTAGGTCTTCTGAAAGCATGTAACATGAGATTGACGTCACAGAAGGAGGGAACTCATCTCTCTGATGTCATGGCCTTGTACTTTCTAGAGGGTTTTGGTTTAAGAAAAGGTGGAATGTACCCCTTTATAGTAGTATTATTTCACAAAATCCCTAAATATAAAATTTACGCTTGATAGCTATAAAAGCTTCTTTCTGTCTTAAGAGGGGATATCGTGGGAAATTCAGTATGCGTTTCTGAAATTTTAAATACCTTTCTTCAATTGCTTTCGAATATTAACGGTAAAATTCTGTACTGACTTTCCTCCTATCCATATGACGGAAAATTTCCGGTATTATTCGTGAACATACTTGAAGGTTTATTAACTATTCAATTTCAATTTTCTGTATGAGGTGAAAATCTTCCAAATACTTGTAGACAATGTAAATAGACAAAGTCATCGCTCTTTCCACGTTTGATCTTTAATCAACGAACAGCAACCGAAAAATTATCATTCGGACAGCGCTGGGATCGAACACCAGATCTCTCGATAACTAGCCGAGTGCGTTCGTCTTACGCTACGGTGGCCAACAATCCACGGCGCTGTGTGTGTTTATCTGTCAGCATCTGACTTCAGAAATCCGCAGGGATCGGCTCAGCTACTGAGACGTCTCCATCTATTGGGGCTTAACGGCGCAAGCTATTTAATTATAGCTAATAAATCCAATGGGCGAGAGTAAATGAGGAGGACCTAATTTTGAAGTTCTATGGCGCGATCGCATATTGTGGACAGCATTTCGCACGATATATGGGTTGTTGTGACAACGGATATTCCTTCTCCACTCCTTCCATTTGGTGCTCTACCCTGCAAAAACCCAAGTGTTGGGAAGCAGTGATGGGTGACTTCTGGCCGAAATCTGCCGCTCACGGCCCGGGAGCGGTCCTGTGGTGGCAGCGACATCAGTTGGCAGCCATTGATGGCCCTGCAGCATCGCCGTGAAGTGCGGGCCTCCAAGCAAGTGCCACTAGTGGCCCGTAGCTGGCAACCGATGCAACCCCAACACTAGGTGGAAGTAAAGGGATGCGCATGCGCAGAAGCAATACGTGCTATGTCTCTCGTGGTACCAGTTAGTTGAAGACGACGCTATCTCCATTGTGTTACTTTAGCGGACGTTAAGAAAAATAAAAAACCCATATGTAAAGAGGCGAATTAATTTCCTATAATGAAATGCCACGTTGACGAAAATATCAGATTAAGCCATGAAATACTAGATTACAGCCATGAAATGCACCCACTCCATTCCCATGAATAACAAGAAATAATTTCTGTGTAATCTTTCGTTTTAACATACACTAAGCCGCTTGAAATAAAAATCGTAGAAAAACCTTAAAATAACGTTATGTTGGAAAAAAAAAAAAGAAGAATTATACGCTTACAAAATTGATCAATTATTTGAAAAAAAAAAAAAAAGCAACGCTATGTGCATATAATGCACTCATCCATGTGTTGAATACACAAGACTGGAGGAATTCACTTTTAAAAATAACGAGAAGTAAAATAAAATATCTTTCCTCTTTAAAACAAATGTAGCTTCGGACAGCCGAAAGGAAAGATACAACGGTAAAAATGTGACATGAACGGGTAAATATATATTAATTCAACAATCTCCTTTCAGGATGACAAGGACATCCCGAAACTTTGGAAAGCGCCTTTAAGTTTATAGACTCGTTGAGAATAAATAAAGTTCCCTTAAGGTAAAAAAAAAAAAAAGAAATTCCTTACGTTGAAAAAATAAATTTATGAAATATATGAAACTGACATTTATGAAAAATACCTCCCAATATTGTAAAATTAGAAAGAGAACCATTCGTTACACATTCCGCAGGAAAGAGGCTCAGATTGAAGCAAGCGTTCGTTCGTAGCAAATCAGTGCCGTTGGTAGAGCGCCCGCTTCCTACACAGACAGTCCTTGCTTCGTTTCCACCCAGATCCAAGCGGGCGTTTTTCAGGGCCTGTTGAGAAAATTTCCCCAGCGCATGCTGTAATGCGGAAGTTTCGTAAGGCGAAAAAAAAGTAGTTCTAGCTTTGGGAGACTGCCTTATCATTTATTTTTATGGCTACTACTGAGAAACTGGCGGACAAGATTCGGCAAGCCATGAGTTACGTCACGTGATTGCCGGCTTCCACTGCCGGGAAACTGGCGGACCACATTAGGCTAGCCATTATTTATAGCACGTGCTTTCAGGGCCGCTGAAGGGCCACTTGTGGCAGCTATTGTCTGCGATGGATAACTAATGGTCCTGTTCTGGCATATGACAACTGATGGGAATGCCACTGTTGGCCCAATGTGGTGGCCGCCGGCACATTTTATTGACGGTTGGGCGGCGGCAAAATAGTGCTGGGCCACCGCTGGCAGTGCTGGCAGCCAGCAGTGGCCTAGTGTTGGTCCAGCAAGACTGTGTTTTCTGGGTAGCTTTTATGTATTGTGTTACTGCAAGAAACAAGGTACTTAAGTTATTGTACGGTGATTGGATGATATCTATACATGTATCAGTCGTGGACCTCTTAAGACAAAAGCTATTATAGCTATCAAGCGTAAATTTTATATTTAGGGATTTTGTGAAATAATACTATGTAGGGGTACATTGCACCTTTTCTTAAACCAAAGCCCTCTAGAAAGTACAAGGCCATGGCATCAGAGAGATAAGTTCCCTTCTTTTGTGACGTCACTCTCATGTTACACGGCCTGATACGTCGGTTTCGTGTCTGACGTCACACAAGATAGCGTTGGACGCCAATCGGAAGCCTTGGTTTCCGTGTGACATCACTAAAAGAGGGAACTGATCTATTTTGGCCTTATGTTTTCTAGACGGCCTTGCTTAAACACAATTAAGGTCGCTCCGGTGACGCAGTGGTCTAAGCGATGGCTTATGATCATTCGTCCGCGAGGGGTCCGGGTTCGAATCCCGGTGAGGCAGGGATGTCGTGTTTGTTTTATGGCGCTGGCTCTTCCCCTTCCCTGGAACCATTGGCCCTAAATAAGGGACAGGCGACTGCTTATAGCCCGTTGAATTGCTCAAAACATAATTGAAAGTGATTGTTAGCTTAAAAAAGATCTTGAGTTCCAAAACATTTTGTTGCTTCGAAAAATCACGATATAAAAAATATAATTTGTGATAAGGCCTCTTATAGAAAAAAATAAAATTATTATAAACCTATTCAGAAAAGTTATAAACTCCTGGAGAAAATAAAATGACTAATTTACTCGCATTAATAACGAAAAACATTTCAACATCGCGGGATTCGCGTCATCTCAATTTCTGTCTTATACATGGCTACGTATTAAGTGTCTTTCTATGCCACCCAGTCAAGCGTGTGATATGATTAGTTGACATCGCACGTCAGGAAAGGAGTTCTGGCCGTCCCGGTGGCGCAGTGGTCTAAGGCGCTGGACTCTGATCATTCGTCCGTCAGGGGTCCGGGTTCGAATCCCGGTGCATGGATGTTGTGTTTGTCTTACGGCACTGGCTCTCTCCCTTCCCTGGAACCAGTGACCCTAAATTAGGGACGGGCGCCTGCTTATAGCCCATTGAGTTGCTCACGGTGGTCGTTAAACCTCCAATCAAAAAGAAAGAAGTTCTGATAAAAGGGCTGGAAAAGTCAAAATCAAAGTTTTTGGAAAAATTCCTTATAAAAAAAAAAAAAATAAAAAAAAATCCGAACCTGACTTTTCTGAAATAAACTGATTTAGGGACAACAGAAAAAATCTGTCAAAATACTGCAGTTAGAAACGATAATTTTTACAAACGGAAATTTTATTTAAAGACTGAAATCAACCTGCAACATTGCCGAACGTTATTCTCGGGAATTTCCCGTGATTTCACTCCACTTATTTTTTACAGTGTATGTATGCACTTGTTTTAAAGGCATACTGACAAAAAAGTGAAGTATCATACAGTTACAACGTCGCTTATTACGACTCCCTGTAATTCAGGATAGAAAAAATCCTGCTATTCTAATTTTCTTTTGTTTGATTTCATGATTCTGATAAAACCCCGGACACAAGAGAAAAAAAGGCCTTAGCCATTATTAAAAACTACAATATTAAACTTGATATTCGTGATTGGGCTTCTGATTGAATTAAAGTAAAGCAAAGCACACTGCAGAATGAAGAATACCGTTAGATTCCGACGATGCTATTATCGATTTATTCGAAATCAGAGCTGAAGTGTCAAAATTCATTGCCCGCTGGTGGTGGCAAGAGAGATATTTAATTAACAAAAGGCATACGTCACTGGAACGAGATGCAGAAACGAGCTTGGCATCATACTCGTACAACGAAGAAAGGAGGAATAACAATTATTATTTAAGCGAGAAGGCTCAAGATGAAGTGAGTAATAAATTACACAAAAAAAAAAGTTTAATTACGCAAAGTCAGAAAATGTCTCGACATTGTAAATAAAGTTGCTAAATCTTGCTAGCAACACGAAAAATATGTTTTACGCGTTAATTATTGTGAAGAATGAAGATAATGAACTATAATATATAAATAATAGGACAACTAGGGAAAAAAATTCAGATTTTTTCAAAAGTAGAGCATTATCGTGGAGGAATCTTCCTAATTCTGTTCTGCAATAGGGGATCTTATATTAACTGAGATGCTAATTTATTAGCCACACCTGCCCAAAAGCGTGTTCTAAGATTTTGGACATAAAACAGCCAGAATTCGTCAGGGCATGGAACAGATTAAGTAGCGTCATAATTAAGAAAAAAAAAAAAATGGAACGTAAAATGAACGAGTACATTGACCACGGGCTAAGAACTGCAAATGAAGTGACGAACATGCACTAGTGTCTAGATAATAGGACGCCTAAAGGTTAGAAGTGACCGTCAACGTCCTCCTAACCTTTATTACTTAATACTTACGGACAACACTCAAGGGAATTTCTTTGGCTGTTCAAGTGTCCGATAATATCACCTTGCCAGACTACTGTGAGCCATACGGCATTATGAAAGGAATCTCCATCATTTTAGCGGCATGTAGTGAAGTAAAGTACATTAATCCCGGACTATGAACTGCAAGTGAACTGACAACCATACACTGGTGCCAAGACAACAGGTCGCCGAAAGATTACGAGTGGCCGTCAGCGTCTTCCTAACCTTTATTACATAATACTTACAGACAACACTCAAGGGAATTTCTGAGGCTACTCAAGTGTCTGATAATAATATCACGTTGCGAGACTATTGTAAGTCATACGACATCATGAAAGTGATCTCCATCATTTCAGCGGCATGTAGTGAAGTAAAGTACATTAATCAAGGACTGAAAACTTCAAGTGATCTGACAAACATGCGCTGGTGTCTAGATAATAGGACGCCGAAAGATTAGAAGTGACTATTAGCGTACATCTTCAAGAAATACCAGGTCCATCGCTTCATGAGGTTTACCAGTCCCATTTTTAAGACATACCAGGTCTATCGCTTCATGAGTTTTACTAGGTCCATCTTCAAAACATACCGGGTCCATCTTCAAGACATACCGGGTCCATCTTCAAGACATACCAGGTCAATCGCTTCATGAGTTTTACCAGGTCCATCTTCAAGACATACCAGGTCAATCGCTTCATGATTTTTACCAGGTCCATCTTCAAGACATACCGGGTCCATCTTTAAGACATGCCAGGTCAATCGCTTCATGAGTTTTACCAGGTCCATCTTCAAGACATACCGGGTCCATCTTTAAGACATGCCAGGTCAATCGCTTCATGATTTTTACCAGGTCCATCTTCAAGACATACCGGGTCCATCTTTAAGACATGCCAGGTCAATCGCTTCATGATTTTTACCAGGTCCATCTTCAAGACATACCGGGTCCATCTTTAAGACATGCCAGGTCAATCGCTTCATGAGTTTTACCAGGTCCATCTTCAAGACATACCAGGTCAATCGCTTCATGATTTTTACCAGGTCCATCTTCAAGACATACCGGGTCCATCTTTAAGACATGCCAGGTCAATCGCTTCATGAGTTTTACCAGGTCCACCCGCAAGACATACCGGGTCGATCTTCAAGACATATCAGGTCCATCTTCAAGAAAGGTCAATTGCTTCATGAGGTTTACCAGGCTCATCTTCAAGACATACCAGGTCCATGGCTTGATGAGGTTTACCAGGTCCATCTTCAAGGCTTCATCGCTTCAGCGGCTTCATCGTTTCATGAAGTATACTGGGTCTATCTTCAAGACATACCAAGTCCACCGCTTCATGAGGTTCTCGCCACATTCTTTGCAGACTATCAGTGCAAAGCAATGTATACCGTGATTCATCTGACCACAACACTGTCCTCCACTGCCTCACTGTCATCATTCTCGCACCACTGTAAGTGGATTTTTATTTTCCTTTGCTGAGACAAGTGGCTTTCAAATAGGCAGACGTCTCCCAAGGCCCAATTTCTTAACTCCCTTACGCTTGGTTTCGGGTCAAAATGAGCTGTTCCGGCCCCTGGTTGAGTTCAGCAATCAGTTGCTGAACCTGGAAAACCTGCTCTTTTGCACAATCCTCTTCACAGTACGACGATCACGCTCTTGAAGTCAAATTACCCGCCCACATTCATGCCTTTTTGTTATGGAAGATTCTATTTTTCAGTGCCTAAAGATTGATGATTTTTTCTTCAAGTCATGCAATTTACTATTCTCGAAATTTCTGTGTCATTATTTCTGAAACTTCTCATAAGTTTTACAATAAGGACATTATTTTTTAAACTGCATGCAAATCAATATTTTTTAAATTGTATGAAAGTAATTATATTTAAATTGCATGCAAATCATTATTTTTGGAAATGCATATAAGCCACGATTTTCATAATTACATTTTCACTGCTTTTGCAAATTGTCCATTCGTTATCGTTATTATTAATATCCATTTTTTTTAAGTTTGGGATCTTTAAAATTGAATGTAAGTAATTATATTTTCTGAAATTGTTCATTTTTTTTTTTTTTTTGAAATTTTACATGAGGTCTGATCAAAAATGATCGGATCGCATTTTGTTTCTCGTAAACCAGACAGAGTACAGCGTCAAGACTCAGTGGCGCACGGTCTTGGATATTAGTGCGCATGCGTAATGTTTGCTGTGCTATCGGCTGGCTCATTTGGTGCTTGGCAGTGAAAGTTTGGCGTTGTGAGTACGTCCCCGTTGCATTCTTGTCTTGGGCTGCAAAGACTGAGCGATATGAGCAGAAAAACTGCCTCAAATTTTGCCATAGACTCGGCCACACATCAGCCGAAACAATTCAAATGATTAGAAACGCTTTTGGTGATAAAGCTGTTGTAACGTACCAGGAGATGTGACGTACCTGCCCGAAGGACGCACACGACATAAAGGCAGATAGGAATCAGAAAAAAACGTCCGCGTAGCTCAATTGGTAGAGCAACTTATTCCGGAATGAGGGGACCGGGTTCGAATCCCGGCGTAGACTAAAAATGACGGAGAAATTTACTTCGTTATAATGGCGCCCGAACTATCCGGATGACCCGACCGTTCAAAATCTCGCATTGGTGTGATGTTCTTTCCACACCGCGAGATAGGAAAAATAAGAGAAGCACTTCGAAAAAAAAAAAAAAAAAAAGAATAAGGGGGAGATGATGTAACGTACCAGGAGATGTGACGTGCCTGCCAGAAGGACGCGCACGACATAAAGGCAGATGGGAATCAGAATAAAGCGTCCGCGTAGCTCAATTGGTAGAGCAACTTATTCCGGAATGAGGGGAATCGGGTTCAAACCCCGGCGCGGATAAAAATGACGGATAATTTTTTTTTTTTTTTTTTTTGATTGGAGGTTTAACGACCACCGTGAGCAACTCAATGGGCTATAGGCAGTCGCCCGTCCCTAATTTAGGGTCACTGGTTCCAGGGAAGGGAGAGAGCCAGTGCCGTAAGACAAACACAACATCCATGCCTGACCGGGATTCGAACCCGGACCCCTTACGGACGAATGATCAGAGGCCAGCGCCTTAGACCACTGCGCCACCGGGGCGGCACGGAGAAATTTACTTCGTTATAATGGCGCCCGGAACTATCCGGATGACCCGACCGTTCAAAATCTCGCATTGGTGTGATGTTATTTCCACACCGCGAGATAGGAAAAATAAGAGAATCCTTTCTCCAGCACTTCGAAAAAAAATAATAATAAGGGGGAGATTATGTAACGTACCAGGAGATGTGACGTACCTGCCCGAAGGACGCACACGACATAAAGGCAGATAGGAATCAGAATAAAACGTTCGCGTAGCTCAATTGGTAGAGCAACGTATTCCGGAATGAGGGGACCTGGGTTCGAATCCTGGCACGGATAAAAATGACGGAGAAATTTACTTCGTTATACTGTATGGGTGCAACACAAATCAAGGAGTGGTATCGGCGCTTCAAAGATGGACGAACGTCTTCTAAGAGTGATGAGCGTTCAGAAGGCCCTCCACGAGCAAGAACTCCAAAATTATGAAGAAATTGCGTGCTGTAAACAAATTGTAAACAAGAACTACCACCAGACAGTTCTTCGTCGCCTACGATCTGAAGACATATGAGATTAAGCCGAACGGGACACATCAGCTATTGGAAATTCCAAGGAGTGACGATACTTTGGGACGTACCAAGACAACAAATCTGCAACGATACATTTCGTCGTTTAGTCGGTTAGAACAACTGGCGCCGCCCCGGTAGCGCAGTGGTCTAAGTGATGGTTTCTGATCATTCGTCCGAAAAGGGTTCGGGTTTGAATCCCGGTAAGATATGGATGTTGTGTTTGTCTTACGGCACTGGCTCTCTCCCTTCCCTGGAACCACTGACCCTAAATTAGGGACGGGCGACTGCTTGTAGCCCATAAGGTGCTCACAGTGCGCGTTAAAACTCCAATAAAAAAAACTGACTCCGGAGCTAGGAGGCGTGATTCGACAAATTGTGGAAAATGGATCTACTGACCTTTGGGTTCTTCGAAGAATGTGTGAGGTTTGTTCCACACATCGTCTGGAATTAATGAAAATTGTCTTCTTCACTTTAAAAAAAAACTTAAGAAGAAGATGATGTGACGTACTACAGAGGTGAAGACGACAAATCTGCAGCGATACATTCCGTCGGTGTTTTTTTTTTTTGATTGGAGGTTTAACGACCACCATGGGCTATAAGCAGTCGCCCGTCCCTAATTTAGAGTCACTGGTTCCAGGGAAGGGAGAGAGCCAGTGCCGTAAGACAAACACAACATCCATGCCTCACCGGGATTCGAACCCGGACCCCTTACGGACGAATGATCAGAGGCCAGTGCCTTAGACCACTGCGCCACCGGGGCGGCATTCCGTCGGTGTAGTTTAATCGGTTAGAACAACTGGCTCCGGAGCTAGGAGGCGTGATTTCGACAAATCAGTGAATTTTTCATTGGCGCCTAATTGTGGAAAATGGATCTACTGACCGTTGGGTTCTTCGAAGAATGTGTGAGGTTTGTTCCACACATCGTCTGGAATTAATGAAAAATGTCTTCTTCACTTTAAAAAAAACTTAAAAAGGAGATGATGTGACGTACTACAGAGGTGAAGACGACAAATCTGCAGCGATACATTCCGTCGGTGTAGTTTAATCGGTTAGAACAACTGGCTCCGGAGCTAGGAGGAGTGGTTTCGACAAATCAGTAAATTTTTCATTGGTGCCTAATTGTGGAAAATGGATCTACTGACCGTTGGGTTCTTCGAAGAATGTGTGAGGTTTGTTCCACACATCGTCTGGAATTAATGAAAAATGTCTTCTTCACTTTAAACAAACTTAAAAAAGAGATGATAGGACGTACTACAGAGGTGAAGACGACAAATCTGCAGCGATACATTCCGTCGGTGTAGTTTAATCGGTTAGAACAACTGGCTCCGGAGCTAGGAGGAGTGGTTTCAACAAATCAGTAAATTTTTCATTGGTGCCTAATTGTGGAAAATGGATCTACTGACCGTTGGGTTCTTCGAAGAATGTGTGAGGTTTGTTCCACACATCGTCTGGAATTAATGAAAAATGTCTTCTTCACTTTAAACAAACTTAAAAAAGAGATGATAGGACGTACTACAGAGGTGAAGACGACAAATCTGCAGCGATACATTCCGTCGGTGTAGTTTAATCGGTTAGAACAACTGGCTTCGGAGCGAGGAGGCTTCGATCTCCACCATCGACAAAATGTGTGAATTTCACAACTTCAAAAAGAGGAGACTGCGTGGCAAAAATTCATGCATGCGTACTAACGTTCAAGGTCGCGCAGCGCCGAGCTCTGTCTAATTTAGGAGACAAAAACACGGTCGAATACTTTTTAATCTACCTGGTATGCTACTGTTCGTTAAACATTTCGTCATTTATAAAGTAGCTTGTATGTAATGCCCACTAACTTGTCAAGCCAGAAATGGTTCCTAGTTGGTTTACATCCTGTAATAGCCGAGTGTTTTTGATCACATAAATGTTAAAAAGCAAGAGTTGAGTGAACTAATTTTGTTGATGCTGAGCGTTCGCATGGGGCTGATTTTTTCTTTCTTTTTTAAAGAAACGTGGGGGAACATGCAATTTGCTTAGAAGCAGGAAATCTAGACAGAGCCAGACTTCGAAGTTCTGCTTTCGTCCATTAAAGTTATTGCTCGATTTGGTTCCTCGCATTTCCTGTGGTCTAACAGCGCGTATGAAAGAGAACTCCCTGTTTATATAGAGACAAGCGAATAAGCACAAAATCGATAAAAAAAAATTTCCAGAGTAGTTTCGTTTATTTTGATGCACTTTTCTGCTTGATTTTCACCGCTGCAAGTTTTGGAAAAGATCTGATTTCCGCATTGTCAAACACACTAACAACTTCAAGACATCAGGTTCTCGTGCGGGATGAGTCAATCATAAAAGTTTAGGGTAGCAGTCTAAAAAGCACGATAATTAAAACCGTACACAAGCTTCAGATGAAGTGAAGAACTTATTTAATGTATAAGTTAAAAGATTAAAAATAAAGCCATAAGAACTTTCGGTCTTCTTAAAGACCATCACCAGATGGAAGTACTAAACAGCTCTTTGTGTGGAGAGACATAGAAGTAACTTACAGGCTGAACGTGATGTGCTGAATAGGTGATCATGTCGTCAAATATAAATGCTAGTTTTAAATCGATATGTGAATACAAACAATCAAGTGGTCAAATTATCGAATAAATACAAGACAACCAATACGTAGAAAAAGAATAAATGAATGAAGTAAGGCAAATACATTCAATGAGGAGGGAATCTTATGTAACTTACCAACAACAATATGACAAAAAAGTTTTAAATATATTAAATATTTTCATTCCCCGCAACTGGAGGGGGAAGTTTTACTATTAAAACTTGTAGGTTACTTAAGTTTTACTATTAAAACTTTGCCCTCCAGTTGTGGAGAATCAAAATATTCAATATATTTAAAAAATTTTGTCATATTGTTGTTGGACCTAAGTATGCATATCATCCGGTTATTGTAGTTAAGTTACGTAAGATTGCCTCCTCATTGTATGTATTTGCCTTACTTCATTCATTTATTCTTTTTCTACGTCTTACTTGTCTTGTATGTTATTTATTAGATAATTTGACCACTTGATTGTTTGTATTCATATATCGATTTAAAACTAGCATTTATATTTGACGACATGATCACCTATTCAGCACATCACGTTCAGCCTGTAGGTTACTTATATGACTCCCCACCCAAAGAGCTCTTTAGTACTTCCATCTGATGACGGTCTTTAGAAAAACCGAAAGTTCTTATGGCTTTATTTTTAATCTTTTAACTTATACATTAAATAAGTTCTTCACTTCATCGGAAGCTTGCGTACTGTTTTAATAATCATGCTTTTTATACTACTACCTTAAACTTTTATGATTGACACTAACAACTTCTCTACTATCATAATTAAATCAAATGTTCAACTGGTTTCACTGGTAAATTTTTCACTCTTAACATGAATGTTTTTCCTATTATTGTATTAATGTAAAATATATTTCTTTTGTGTGGTTGATCTACTTTGGGGTGATTCAGAACTCACGGGACAAACTTTAATGGGTGGTAGAGCACGCTGCAACAAACATTTTTTGTATAGGAATATATGGGCGCAAGTGACGCGTTGAGGCACAAACACAAGAAATAGGCATGAAAGGAAATATAAATTGTGTACTTACAGCATCGTTGACAAGTGCTTCTTTACAGCAATGTTTACAATAATTGCTCAAAATTGCGTCCACCAACAGTAATACATGCATGCGTGGCATCGTCGACGGAGTGATTGGCGTACAGTTTCAAAGATGCCAGGTATTTCTCACACATGTGCAGCCGCAACGGATATTCGAGTGACGAGGTTCTCAACAGAGTCAACTGGAGTCTCGTAAACGAGGGCCTTCAGATGTCCCCATAAGAAGTAATCGAGGTTCGATAAATCGGGCGATCGGGGTGGCCAACGGACTGGTCCACCACGGCCAATCCATCGCACCCCAAAAGTGGCATCCAGGTAATTGCGCACATTAATGCTGAAATGGGCTGGCGCCCCATCATGCTGAAACCACAGTTTTTGTCGGACGGCCAGTGGTACATCTTGAAGCAGTTCTGGTAAACGCTCTTCCAGAAAAATACGATAACATCTGCCATCGAGTCGCGTTGGCAGTAGATATGGGCCAAGCAGGAAGTCGTTCACAATACCCGCCCACACATTCACAGAGAATCGTTCTTGGTAAGTCGACGCTGCCACGCATGTATTACTGTTAGTGGACGCAATTTTGAGCAATTATTGTAAACATTGCTGTAAAGAAGCACTTGTCAACGATGCTGTAAGTACACAATTTATGTTTCCTTTCATGTCTATTTCTTGTGTTTGTGCCTCAACGCGTCACTTGCGCCCATACATTCCTATACAAAAAATGTTTGTTGCAGTGTGCTCTACCACCCCTTAAAGTTTGTTCCATGAGTTCTGGATCCCCATGTATAATTGTTTGACAAGCTGTTTTAAACATTCACAGTTGCAATGGTGAAAATTGAGTTATATAAGTTCACACGCAAGATATGGTTCCTGACTCGTGAAAATTGGCGCACAAATGAAGAAGACACTGAACTATATAGTCAGTGGCTTGCAAATGTGATAAAAAAATTATAGGGAATATTTTAATATTAAATTCCGCACGTTGGAGTAGTGTTTCATATCGTTAATAGCTTAGGTGGTGCTCTACGTACAACAAGTACTAGAAACGTGGCACTTGCTTACATTTTTCTTGAATATTAAAAGTTTTCATCGAAACAGTAATAACTGAGCGGTTATGAACTTTGTTTCGGATGTCAGTAATTACTTAAATCACTTAATTACAATTTATTGGCTGTTCTATCCGCAAACTTATGTAAATCAGATGCTGGTAATCTAAGATGCTGACAGCAGCTTATTCAGAAATGACCATCTGATAAGGGAAAGACTTCACGAAATGCTCTCACAAAACTAAGACCCCCACAAGAAAGGGTCAAGAACCGCGCGAATTTCAGCATCATCTATGAGCAGAAGGCTGCATTGGATGTGCCTTTATCTCCACCTTAATGACATCAAATAGAATCATTACATTTCCTCATTTAATTTCAGATAGTGCCTCAAGTGCATGCCACGAGGCGTTTTATATTTTAAAAAATGTTGTTGAATTAAGGAAAAGGCGGACCCATAAATATTTTTCGAGGGGAAGCTACCGGAAAAGGAAGTTTTGAAATCCGTAAGGACAAAATAATGAAAAGTAAAACAAAAAATTAAAGCACTATTTTCTAATGTAAGCTGATACTTTTTTATTAAATTAAAGCATTTTTTATGATGTAAGTCGCATTTTAACAAAAATACAAAAAAAAACTTTCAGGGGGGGGGGAGGCAAGGCTCCTTTGCCCTACCTTTAATTACATCCCTGGCCGAAAGGTTACCAGTTAGTGTCCCGCTATTGCCAGACACCCGCTGAGGTTCGGACGTTTCATCACAAAATTTAATTTTTTTTTTTTTTGTAAATGATGATAATTCATGGACATTCGGATGTCCAAATATTAATGAGAGAGCGGTGTATTTCTTACCCGGGATTCAAACCCAGGAATTAAATAACACAAGCGAATAGCAGCCTAGAACACTCTAGAACTGGAGTCACATCCAATATTTACTGCATCTTAACTGCGTCACATTAAAATGGATTAATCATTTTATTTTAAATTCTGAGCAAAAATCAAGTTCTGATACTTTTGATCCAAAATGTTAGCAGACGTGTGGAAATGTTTTTGTTTTTTAAACATTTTTTCTTAGTTTCCTTTCACAATTTTCTGAGAGGTGAAAGCAAAAAGTTTAGATAAGTAGAAAAAAAAAGTGTAAAACACGAAACGAAATGAATAATCACGCGCACACACACACACACACACAGTAGAGCTGAGTTCGGGCTGAATTTTCAGAGCCCGAGCCCGTCCGAGCCCGTGGTATATCAGCCCGAGCCTATCCGAGCCCGAATTTTATATTGCAAGATAGAGCCCGGGCCCGAACGAGCTCGAAAACTGGCTAACATGTTCAACCATTAATAAAAAAAAATGTCCTTTTTCGCACTTCCACTCTCTTCAGCTCCTGCAATTAACCAACATATTTCTCAAATAGGGAATGGTTGGAAGGGACCTCTTATAACGAAGCAAATTTCTCCGTCATTTCTGTCCACGCCAGGATTCGAACCCGGATCCCCTCATTCCGGAATAAGTCACTCTACCAATTGAGCTACGCGGACCTTTGTTCTGACTACTATCTGCATTTATGTCATGTGTTGTCCTGGTAGCAGGTATGTCACATCTCCCCCCCCCGAAAGAGAACAGGTCGCATGGCCCACGGGTCAGCCGTGGCCATGAATCGTTGCAGGCAGCCATCCACTGTAGAACGTTCACTTGAGAACTCCCAGTCAATCTGGTGTGTGGAATGCAACGTCACACATTTATTTTTCGAAGTGCTGGAGAAGGAATTCTCTTATTTTTCCTATCTCGCGGTGTGGAAATAACATCACACCATTACGAGATTTTGAACGGTCGGGTCATCCGGAGAGAGTTCGGGCGCCATTATAACGAAGTAAATTTCTCCGTCATTTTTGGTCTACGCCGGGATTCGAACCCGAGTCGCCGCCCCGGTGGCGCAGTGGTCTAAGGCGTTGGCCTCTGATCATTCGTCCGTAAGGGGTCCGGGTTCGAATCCCGGTGAGGCATGGATGTTGTGTTTGTCTTACGGCACTGGCTCTCTCTCTTCCCTGGAACCAGTGACCCTAAATTAGGGACGGGCGACTGCTTATAGCCTATTGAGTTGCTCACGGTGGTCGTTAAACCTCCAATCAAAAAAAAAAAAAAAAAAAAAAAAGAACCCGAGTCCGCTTATTCCGGAACAAGTCGCTCTACCAACTGAGCTACGCAGACGTTCATTCTGACTCCTATCTGCCTTTATGTCATGTGCGTCCTGCTGGCAGGTACGTCACACTCTATCTATTTTTACAGTGTAACTGGACGATTTTCTTTAACCGTTCGTTTCCAACAGAAGTGCTTCGGGCGGCCGGGCATCCAAAATGACCGGGAGGTGCTGCAATTGTATGTTACTCAATAATGCTAATATTGTCGCGCCACAATGCTCTACAATATGTACGTTGCTAAATAGAATCAGCAGGGAGCTACTGCATGGAGATAAGGGGTAAATTATCGTCGGCATACTATCAACCGTCCAATATCTATAGTTCTTGAAAAAGCCTTTTCTTCTCTGCAGAACACACTAATGTGCGGCCTATGGCATTTTTTACCCAAGTCCGGAATAAATAGCCATCTCGAATGCCCGCTCTCTAATCCGAACCAGTTGCCGAAGAATTCCATTTACCGATTATAAAGTGCCTCATGTGCTAAATCACATAAAATCACATTTATATATATAAAAAAGTTCTCTCGCACTCCTTCTCTCTAAGAGCCCGAGCCCGCCCGAGCCCGAACCACACTTTATATTCTACAGCCCGAGCCCGATTCGGGCCAGGGCTCTGCTTCGGGCTTTCGGGCTCGGGCTCAGCCCGTCTCAGCCCCCGCAGGTGCGTGGAGGCGCAGGCAACGAAGGGACGTACTGCAGCTGCCAGTAATGTTTTTATGAAAAAATCCGAACGCGTTCGAAAACAGACAAACAAATAATTAATCCAAAAATTCATACTTTCCTTTAATACATATATACACTGCTGGCCACCCAAAATGCAACACCAAGAAGGACACGAGATAGCAAAGACAGATTTACTGGACACATAACAACAGATAGAAAGATGGAGCGATTGAGCTTACAGGCCCGTGCGACTTGCGGGACACGCAGACATCAATAGTTCGTGTGGCCCCCATGGCTGGAAATAACGGCCGCTACACGCCGCGGCATCGAACGAAAGAGGCTTTGGATGTGGGCTTGGGGAATGTTGGTCCAGGCTGCTTCCACACGTTGCCACAGTTCATCAGGCGTAGCCGCGGTTGGTGCTTGCCGGGCCACTCGGTTGCCGATCAGCGACCAGACGTGTCCGATGGGCGACATATCAGGAGAACAGGCAGGCCACGGCAGCAGTGACACCTGGTGGGCCGTGAAGAATTGTTGCACGATGCGTGCCACGTGCGGGTGCGCATTGTCCTGTTGAAACGTGGCCGCTGGAAGGTCCTGCATGTAAGGGAGGACTACAAGCTCCAAAACGTCGGAGATATAGCGGTGGCTGTTGAGTGTACCGGTGATTCGTACCAGAAGGGTGCGGGTGTCATATGCAATTGCGCTCCAAACCATAACGCCAGGCGACGGACCGCTATGGCGATGCATAATGCAGGCGTCATACAGTCTTTCGCCGTGGTGCCGCCACACGCGGATCCGACCATCGCGGTGTTGCAGGCAGAAGCGGAATTCGTCAGAGAAGACAATGTCGCGCCATTCCGTAGTCCAGGTGCGGCGTTCAACGGCACACTGCCGCCGCACTCGCCGGTGGTGTAACGTCAATGGTAATCGGAGCAATGGTCGCAGTGCGACAAGTCCCCGTTCCTGCAGACGACGTCGAACGGTACGTGCTGACACAAGTTGTTGCGCAACACACCCTAATACCTGCGCTAACGTTCGTGATGTGGCTGTGCGAGCCGTCAATGCCCGCCGCACAACATGCCGGTCCTCTCGTTCGGTGATGTGCTGCGGTTGCGGCAATCGCTCACGTCGGTCCGTCCGCTCCTCCTGCACCCACCGAATCCATACTCGCCTCACTGTGGCTGGATGTCGTCCCACACGGGCGCCGACGTCTCGGTACGATAAACTGCTGTCGCCACAAGCCACTATTCGTCTTCTGTCGAACTCCGAAACGTGCTGGAATGACTGCCGTATTCTGCGACGAGGCCTCAGGAAGCTTCCCACGCACAGGTCTCGCAGCACAACACACTTCCACTACTTACACCCCGCCTTCTGTGTACCCTTCTTATAGTGCTTCAAGGTGGCGTGGCGGGCGCACAGGATTTGCATATGCCCTGCAACGCTAATCGTTTGCATGTCCTCTCGCGGGAGACGCATGCTGCGAATTTCAGGCCAATCGGATGCTTCCTACTTTGTGTTGCATTTTGGGTGGCCAGCAGTGTAGCTTTACCTAAATAAATGCCAAGTTTTGCTTTTAAAACATTTTTTTGCTCTTTAAAACCTACGGATTGAAACTATTCGGCCCTTGGGCTCCGGGTTGTAATGCGATCGCTCTGGATTGGGTTGTAATACCATCGTTCTCCAATGGATTGTGAGCAATACGATCGCTCTCCAATCGCCCTCTCAGGAATAGTACGAGACAGCCGCAGATCTGAATGTAAAAGAGGGTGATTTTTTCAAGTGATTTACAGTATTTTAGTGTTGTACAAAACTATTACACATTGCTTTGCTCTTAGTTCTTCTTTGTAGTAAGTATATCTATGTCATTTCCTGTGTGGAAACTTTTAACATAGAAGCGAACGTCATCCATTTGCAAAATGTCACAAAAGCGCGCAATTGATGCATAGTATCGGCGAAAGAAAAAAGAGGGCGCGAAGAAACTTCCAAAGCTCGACCAGCTCATTTTGCGTAGAATCAATTAAACCCAAGTGCCGTTTGTGATTAAAAGAATGATGATTTGTTTAGCATGTCAAACTTTAGAGGCAGGCATTTCACATAAACTAACACTTCAGAAACAAGTGAAAGTAAAATGGGTGATTATGAAGTTTTATAGTTATTGACTTTAACCATTAAAGTATATTTTACCGATCTCGTGTCTTGCGATAAAATGTATATTCATGCTCATGCATCAGTCCGCGCACAGTGTTAATCCTGACTGGCTGATTGATAACCTTACATTATGTACTATAACGAAGTAAATTTCTCCGTCATTTTTGTCCACGCCGGGGTTCGAACCCGAATCCCCTCATTCCGGAATAAGTCACTCTACCAATTGAGCTACGCGGACGTTCGTTCTGACTGCTATCTGCCTTTATGTCGTGTGCGTTCTGCTGGGCAGGCACGTCACAGTACTTCTGTTCCGCAAATCTTTTAAAAGTTAAAACTACAGGGCTCTAAGTATCTCACTTACTTTACCAGACATTCTCCTCGACCTCTTGAGCTACCCCCCACCCCTACACACACACAGCGAAAAACACATCATCCCTTGTGTTCGAAATCCTGAGAAAATGGCTGTGCTTAGGGGTGCTGAAGTAAAACTTGCGGGGGTGGGGGGCGCACGTTGTGCTAGTTACGTTACTGACACACAAAAGCAAAAGGGTCAGCTTGCATTAAAATTTAGCCAAGGACAATTCTGAAAACCAGGGAAACAAATCCTATAAAATATCCTGCATTCTTTCAAATTCAATCCAATCCACCTCCCGCACTGTCTTCAAGATCGTTTACCGTCAGTTCCGTCAGTTCTGCTAACAATACATTGTATGTCAGCCCATTGCCAGATCCTTTTACTTTCATCATGATGTCATCAACTCTTGTCAATATCTTGATCTATGAGATTGCTTTCCTATCTTTCTTGGCTACACCAAGCACGCTTCTCTCCATGCTTTTTAGAGTTGTTCGCAGCCTTTCAATATCTGTTTTAGTTCAGGTTCATATCTCCGATCCGTAAGTAAGAACTTCAGGGATGTATTGATTACGCACTTTTCTTTCAAGGCACAATGGAAAATTACTGGTGAAAATTGCATTGTCCGTTATGTATGTACTCGAGCCAACTTTTATACGACTATTCATTTTTTCTTCGATGTACCCTTTGAATGATATACTGTATTATAAAAAATATTCGGACACCCCAATGTTTTTGGGGAGAAATGGCTTTATTATCGCAATTAGTCTGTTCACCTTTTGCTTGTATGAGAGAGGAAACATGTCGACACATACTATCAACAAATTTCCGGTCGGTCTCGACATGAATTGCTCGTCACTCGTCGTGCAAAGCTACTGTCGGACAAGAGAGCGAAGACGGTCGTTGTGGTCGATTTCATATCAGTCGCTCCAGTTTATCCCAGAGGATTTCTATGGGATTAATATCAGGACTTTGAGCAAGCCAATATAAGAATATTCCACCTCATTTTCAAGAAACCAGTCCTGCACAAACGCCGTACAGCAGGGCTGAGATGGGCCGAGCCCGAGCCCGAAAGCCCGAAGTGGAGCCCGGTCCCAAACCGGGCTGCATAATTTTTACTGGAGTTCGGGCTCGGGCTCCGAGAGAGGGAGAGATTTTTTTTTTATTTTTTTATAAATCTGATTTTGTATGATTTAGCACACGAGAGTTTTTTTACACTATAACGAAGTAAATTTCTCCGTCATTTTTGTCCACGCCGGGGATCTAACCCGGGTCCTCTCATTCCGGAATAAGACACTCTACCAATTGACGTTCGTTCTGACTGCTATCTGCTTTTATGTCGTGTGCGTCCTGCTGGCACGTACGTCACATCTCCCCCCACCCCCACCCCGAAAGAGAACTCGCAGTCAATCTGGTTGGTGGAATGCAACATCACACATTTTTATTTTTCGAAGCGCTGGAGAAGGGATTCTCTGATTTTTCCTATCTCGCGGTGTGGAAAGAACATCACAACATTGCGAGATTTTGAACGTCCGGTCATCCAGAAAGTTCGGGTGCCATTATAACGAAGTAAATTTCTCCGTCATTTTTGCCCACGCCGGGGCTCGAACCCGGGTCCCCTCATTCCGGAATAAGTCACTCTACCAATTGAGCTACGCGGACGTTCGTTCTGACTGCTATCTGCCTTTATGTCGTGTGCGTCCTGCTGGCACGTACGTCACATCTCTCCCCCTCCCCGCCCCGAAAGAGACATTGCGAGATTTTGAACGGCCGGTCATCCGGAAAGTTCGGGTGCCATTATAACGAAGTAAATTTCTCCGTCATTTTTGCCCACGCCGGGGCTCGAACCCGGGTCCCCTCATTCCGGAATAAGTCACTCTACCAATTGAGCTACGCGGACGTTCGTTCTGACTGCTATCTGCCTTTATGTCGTGTGCGTTCTGCTGGGCAGGCACGTCACAGTACTTCTGTTCCGCAAATAATTTAAAAGTTAAAACTACAGGGCTCTAGGTATCTTACTTACTTTACCAGACATTCTCCTCGACCTCTTGAGTTACCCCCCACCCCTACACACACACAGCGAAAAACACATCCTCTCTTGTGTTCGAAATCCTGGGAAAACGGCTGTGCTTAGGGGTGCTGAAGTAAAACTTGCGGGGGGGGGGGCACGTTGTGCTAGTTACGTTACTGACACACAAAAGCAAAAGGGTCAGCTTGCATTAAAATTTAGCCAAGGACAATTCTGAAAACCAGGGAAACAAATCCTATAAAATATCCTGCATTCTTTCAAATTTAATCCAATCCATCTCCCGCACTGTCTTCAAGATCGTTTACCGTCAGTTCTTCTAACAATACATTGTATGTCAGCCCATTGCCAGATCCTTTTACTTTCATCATGATGTCATCAACTCTTGTCAATATCTTGATCTATGAGATTGCTTTCCTATCTTTCTTGGCTACACCAAGCACGCTTCTCTCCATGCTTTTAGAGTTGTTCGCAGCCTTTCAATATCTGTTTTAGTTCAGGTCCATATCTCCGATCCGTAACTAAGAACTTCAGGGATGTATCGATTACGCACTTTTCTTTCAAGGCACAATGGAAAATTACTGGTGAAAATTGCATTGTCCGTTATGTATGCACTCGAGCCAAGTTTTATACGACTATTCATTTTTTCTTCGATGTACCCTTTGAATGATATACTGTATTATAAAAAATATTCGGACACCACAATATTTTTGGGGAGAAATGGCTTTCTTATCGCAATTAGTCTGTTCACCTTTTGCTTGTATGAGAGAGGAAACATGTCGACACATACTATCAACAAATTTCCGGTCGGTCTCGACATGAATCGCTCGTCACTCATCCTGCAAAGCTACTGTCGGACAAGAGAGCGAAGACGGTCGTTGTGGTCGATTTCATATCAGTCGCTCCAGTTTATCCCAGAGGATTTCTATGGGATTAATATCAGGACTTTGAGCAAGCCAATATAAGAATATTCCACCTCATTTTCAAGAAACCAGTCCTGCACAAACGCCGTACAGCAGGGCTGAGATGGGCCGAGCCCGAGCCCGAAAGCCCGAAGTGGAGCCCGGTCCCAAACCGGGCTGCATAATTTTAACTGGAGTTCGGGCTCGGGCTCCGAGAGAGGGAGAGATTTTTTTTTAATTTTTTTATAAATCTGATTTTGTATGATTTAGCACACGAGAGTTTTTTTTTTACACTATAACGAAGTAAATTTCTCCGTCATTTTTGTCCACGCCGGGGATCTAACCCGGGTCCTCTCATTCCGGAATAAGACACTCTACCAATTGACGTTCGTTCTGACTGCTATCTGCCTTTATGTCGTGTGCGTCCTGTTGGCACGTACGTCACATCTCCCCCCCCACCCCGAAAGAGAACTCGCAGTCAATCTGGTTGGTGGAATGCAACATCACACATTTTTATTTTTCGAAGCGCTGGAGAAGGGATTCTCTGATTTTTCCTATCTCGCGGTGTGGAAAGAACATCACAACATTGCGAGATTTTGAACGGCCGGTCATCCAGAAAGTTCGGGTGCCATTTTAACGAAGTAAATTTCTCCGTCATTTTTGCCCACGCCGGGGCTCGAACCCGGGTCCCCTCATTCCGGAATAAGTCACTCTACCAATTGAGCTACGCGGACGTTCGTTCTGACTGCTATCTGCCTTTATGTCGTGTGCGTCCTGCTGGCACGTACGTCACATCTCCCCCCCCACCCCCACCCCGAAAGAGAACTCGCAGTCAATCTGGTTGGTGAAATGCAACATCACACATTTTTATTTTTCGAAGCGCTGGAGAAGGGATTCTCTGATTTTTCCTATCTCGCGGTGTGGAAAGAACATCACAACATTGCGAGATTTTGAACGGCCGGTCATCCAGAAAGTTCGGGTGCCATTTTAACGAAGTAAATTTCTCCGTCATTTTTGCCCACGCCGGGGCTCGAACCCGGGTCCCCTCATTCCGGAATAAATCACTCTACCAATTGAGCTACGCGGACGTTCGTTCTGACTGCTATCTGCCTTTATGTCGTGTGCGTCCTGCTGGCACGTACGTCACATCTCTCCCCCCCGCCCCGAAAGAGACATTGCGAGATTTTGAACGGCCGGTCATCCGGAAAGTTCGGGTGCCATTATAACGAAGTAAATTTCTCCGTCATTTTTGTCCACGCCGGGGCTCGAACCCGGGTCCCCTCATTCCGGAATAAGTCACTCTACCAATTGAGCTACGCGGACGTTCGTTCTGACTGCTATCTGCCTTTATGTCGTGTGCGTCCTGCTGGCACGTACGTCACATCTCCCCCCCGCCCCGAAAGAGACTTTGCGAGATTTTGAACGGCCGGTCATCCGGAAAGTTCGGGTGCCATTATAACGAAGTAAATTCCTCCGTCATTTTTGTCCACGCCGGGGCTCGAACCCGGGTCCCCTCATTCCGGAATAAGTCACTCCACCAATTGACGTTCGTTCTGACTGCTATCTGCCTTTATGTCGTGTGCGTCCTGCTGGCACGTACGTCACATCTCCCCCCCCACCCCCACCCCGAAAGAGAACTCGCAGTCAATCTGGTTGGTGGAATGCAACATCACACATTTTTATTTTTCGAAGCGCTGGAGAAGGGATTCTCTGATTTTTCCTATCTCGCGGTGTGGAAAGAACATCACAACATTGCGAGATTTTGAACGGCCGGTCATCCAGAAAGTTCGGGTGCCATTTTAACGAAGTAAATTTCTCCGTCATTTTTGCCCACGCCGGGGCTCGAACCCGGGTCCCCTCATTCCGGAATAAGTCACTCTACCAATTGAGCTACGCGGACGTTCGTTCTGACTGCTATCTGCCTTTATGTCGTGTGCGTCCTGCTGGCACGTACGTCACATCTCCCCCACCCCCACCCCGAAAGAGAACTCGCAGTCAATCTGGTTGGTGGAATGCAACATCACACATTTTTATTTTTCGAAGCGCTGGAGAAGGGATTCTCTGATTTTTCCTATCTCGCGGTGTGGAAAGAACATAACAACATTGCGAGATTTTGAACGGCCGGTCATCCGGAAAGTTCGGGTGCCATTATAACGAAGTAAATTTCTCCGTCATTTTTGTCCACGCCGGGGCTCGAACCCGGGTCCCCTCATTCCGGAATAAGTCACTCTACCAATTGAGCTACGCGGACGTTCGTTCTGACTGCTATCTGCCTTTATGTCGTGTGCGTCCTGCTGGCACGTACGTCACATCTCTCCCCACCCCCGCCCCGAAAGAGAACTCGCAGTCAATCTGGTTGGTGGAATGCAACATCACACATTTTTATTTTTCGAAGCGCTGGAGAAGGGATTCTCTGATTTTTCCTATCTCGCGGTGTGGAAAGAACATCACAACATTGCGAGATTTTGAACGGCCGGTCATCCAGAAAGTTCGGGTGCCATTTTAACGAAGTAAATTTCTCCGTCATTTTACCCACGCCGGGGCTCGAACCCGGGTCCCCTCATTCCGGAATAAGTCACTCTACCAATTGAGCTACGCGGACGTTCGTTCGGACTGCTATCTGCCTTTATGTCGTGTGCGTCCTGCTGGCACGTACGTCACATCTCCCCCCACCCCCACCCCGAAAGAGAACTCGCAGTCAATCTGGTTGGTGGAATGCAACATCACACATTTTTATTTTTCGAAGCGCTGGAGAAGGGATTCTCTGATTTTTCCTATCTCGCGGTGTGGAAAGAACATCACAACATTGCGAGATTTTGAACGGCCGGTCATCCGGAAAGTTCGGGTGCCATTATAACGAAGTAAATTTCTCCGTCATTTTTGTCCACGCCGGGGCTCGAACCCGGGTCCCCTCATTCCGGAATAAGTCACTCTACCAATTGAGCTACGCGGACGTTCGTTCTGACTGCTATTTGCCTTTATGTCGTGTGCGTCCTGCTGGCACGTACGTCACATCTCTCCCCCCCCCCGCCCCGAAAGAGACTTTGCGAGATTTTGAACGGCCGGTCATCCGGAAAGTTCGGGTGCCATTATAACGAAGTAAATTTCTCCGTCATTTTTGTCCACGCCGGGGCTCGAACCCGGGTCCCCTCATTCCGGAATAAGTCACTCTACCAATTGAGCTACGCGGACGTTCGTTCTGACTGCTATCTGCCTTTATGTCGTGTGCGTCCTGCTGGCACGTACGTCACATCTCTCCCCCCCCCCCGGCCCCGAAAGAGACATTGCGAGATTTTGAACGGCCGGTCATCCGGAAAGTTCGGGTGCCATTATAACGAAGTAAATTTCTCCGTCATTTTTGTCCACGCCGGGGCTCGAACCTGGGTCCCCTCATTCCGGAATAAGTCACTCTACCAATTGAGCTATGCGGACGTTCGTTCTGACTGCTATCTGCCTTTATGTCGTGTGCGTCCTGCTGGCACGTACGTCATATAATAGTTTTCCGGCTCGTTTGGGCCCGGGCTCTCTCTTGCAATATAAAATGCGGGCTCGGGCTGATATACGTCGGGCTCGGACAGGCTGGAGCTCTTAAAATTGAGCCCGAACTCAGCTTTGCGGTACAGTGTGGCAGGGAGTTCGATCGTTTTGGAAGAGATAATGACCATTTCCATAATACTTCCATATTGTTGGTAGGGCAGAATTATCCAGAACGTCAACGGACATTTCAGAGTCCATGGTTTGTGGTATAATTACCAACGGGCAGAGTCACATCCACGAAAAACAACTCCATACCGTGATGAAGTCTTGGCCGAACTTAACAGTCGGAAGAACAGACTGACGAATATCGTTCGTCGGGCTGTCGCCGAGTCCAAACATGCCCATCAGATTGAAAGAGTGAAAAGCGTGACTCATCACTCTAAATAACAGCTTTCCAGTCGCCAACAGTCCAGAAACGACGGGAAACACACCAATACAAACGGCGCTTCGTATTCACGGTAGTGATTTGTTCCGCTGTTCTACCGTAATAATCCACACTGTCCCTGCGGATAGTAGAAGCATTTCCTACTTCAGCAGCGAAGTAGGAAGAACGGGATTTCTTAACATTTCTTACCATGGGTTTTCTGTCACGTTCTTGTTCTTTCAATTTGTGTGGCCTTCCTGAACATGCTTTCGCTGTAATTTCACCCTCCTGCTTCCATCTTTTCACGACATCACTTACAGTCGATTTTGGTATGTTTAGTTGAGCTGAAATGCTCCGTATTACTCAAATGACATCCGATGACCAGCCCACACTGGAACTCGGAAAGTTCACGTCCACGCGGCATATCCACTTCATTACTGATGAGATGACAGAACATCTCAGCTTTATATACGTACCTCCCCACTCACAATTATCTGTATGAAGATGTTACTCAATTTATATCCTATGACCAGCCCACGCTGGAACTCGGAAAGTTCACGTCCACACGGCATATCCGCTTCAAAGTTACTGATAACACGACAGAGCATCTCAGCTTTATATACGTACCTCACAATATCTGTATGAAGATGTTACTCAAATGACATCCTATGACCAGCCCACGCTGGAACTTGGAAGTTTACTTCCACGCGGCATATCCGTTTCAAAGTTACTGATAACACAATAGAACATCTCAGCTTTATATACGTACCTTCCCATGACATCGTATGTCCAGCCCACGCTGGAACTCGGAAAGTTCACGTCCACACGGCATATCCGCTTCAAAGTTACTGATAACACGACAGAACATCTCAGCTTTATATACGTACTTCCTCACTCACAATTATTTGTATGAATATGCTACTCAAATGACATCCTATGTCCAGCCCACGCTGGAACTCGGAAAGTTCACGTCCACGCGGCATATCCTCTTCAAAGTTACTGATAACACAATAGAACATCTCAGCTTTATATACGTACGTTCCCACTCACAGCGCACCTTTCTGCACAACCATTCTTTGCACTTATGCAAATTTTGATAGTGTCCGAATATTTTTATAATAAAGTGTATCTGCTATAGATACTTATGGGAGACGTTAAATCATTTCCTCCAAGAATATCAAGCCAAGGAGAAACAGGCAGAAGTATCAGTGCTTTCCGTTCAGTTACAGGCATTCATGATAAGGTGACATTTAAGCTACACTGAAAGGCTGTATGCAACATACTGTACAGTGAGAGGTCAGAAATCATGAGATACGTCGCGTCGTCCCTGTGTAAAGCAATGCTGTCGTCCCTCTCGTTGTTGGACAAACCCCTTGCTTGGCAGATATACTGGTAGGAGGTCATCATTGAATTCATCCAGACTGTAATTCGATGTCAGTACGGATAAACGTCGTGAGTTAACAGAATTTGAAAGAAGGATGATAGTAGGTGCCCGATGCATGAGTCACTCTTTCGCCGAGGTGTTACAGGAATTGCTGCATCCCCGTTCGACAGTATCAAGCGTGTATCGGGAATACAGCATTTTTGGAATAACATCGTATCTTGGACAGCCCTGTGAGCTGAGAAAAGTGGTAGATGAACGTGGTCGTGACGTTTGTCTGGCATAGTCGCAACCAAACAGAGAGCGACAGTGGCTCAAATACCCAACCACTTCAAAGAAGGAGTTGCCAGAAACGTCCTCCCCAAGACCATCAGGCGATCATTAACCACAACAGGTAATGGGGGCCGCCGAATAAGGCCGTCTAGAACGTACAAATCCATGACATTAGAGAGAAAAGTTACCTCTGTTTGTGACGTCACTCTCATTTTACACGGCCTGATAAGTCGGTATCGTGTCGACATCATACACGACAGCGCTGGAAGTCAATCGTAAGCCTTAGTTACCGCATGATGTAACAAAAAGAGGATACTCATCTCTCCATGTCATGCCTTTGTGTTTTCTCGACGGCCTTGCGCCCATCCACTAGAGTCTGATTGCTAATGCGACGTCACCGCTTAAACTGAGTGAAAGAACATCGGCACTATAACTTGGATGATTGGAGATCGGTCTTCTGGTCCGATGAGCCCCATTTTCAGTTATCTCGCACCGACAAGAGAGAGTGGATCTGGCGGAAACCACACAAAGCGATTGATCTAGCATGTCAGCTAACAACTGTTCAGGCTCGGGATAATTGGAGGCGAATCTCCTGGTCCGATGAGTTCCATTTTCAATTATCTCGCACAGACGGGAGGGTGAGGATCTGGCGGAAACTATACAAAGCTACAGATCCAGCATGTCAGCAAACAACTTTTCAGGCTCGTGATAATTGGAGACCAGTCTCATGATCCGATGAGCCCCATTTTCAGTTATCTCACACAGACAGGAGGGTGTGGATCTGGCGGAAACCACACAAAGCGATAGATCCAGCCTTGTCAGCAAACAACTGTTCAGGCTCGTGAATGTTGGGTTGCTTGCTGGTATATGTTCACCTGGCAAACTCTGGTACGTCTAAATTCATATCTGAACGGAATACGCTACGTGTCCATCCTTGTACACGATCTGCATTCATTCATGGTCATGGTGCACCCACAGGGCAATGGACTCTTCCAGAAGGACAATGAGCCTCCTCACAGAGTCGTGGTATCTAGAACATGGTTAGAAGAGAATTTCGCAAAAGTGTTCGTCCAGTAATGGCCCTCTCGTTCCCCGGACATGAGCCCTGTAGAAAATCTTTGGAATATTCTGATAAGGTGTGTTCAAGCTTTGAATCCTCAACGCAGGAATCCAACGGAATTATGGACAGTGGTGCAGCGAGCATAGGTCACCTTTCGCGACCTAGTGGACTCAATCTCTCGTCGTGTGACTGCTCTTATCCAGGCGAAAGAAGAGCCTGCCATTTACTAGGTAGGCTTCCCATAATTTCTCTCCACTCACTGTACAGTACTGATATTAAAACAGCGCAAACCAAAAAAATTCCACAATAACAACTTTTAAACTGACTTCTTAGAATGATTTCCTCTCGTCTGAAACAAAATAGCAATGGAATTAGGGAGGTTTTTCCCTTTCTGCATTCATTCTTGTTTACACAATTTCGTGTTTTATTGTTTCATTGCTCAACTCGCACTCTCTACCTAAGATTTCTTTGATCCACACCTTTCCCTCAGCGATCTATTACAGAATCATTTTACGCAACCTTCCCCATTCACAAGCTTAACATGCCTATACTACCTCACTTGTTTCTTCTTGGTAATGCCGTTTAAATCTTTATCGACTTTTACCAAAGCTCTGACACCCACTTCTTATGTTTTTCTATTGATTTTCTCGCTGCTCGTCGCTAAAAGTCCATCCCTGTGGCAAGTAATCTGTTTTTGTTGCGCTTCTAATAATGCTATGTACTACAGCTTCAAAAATACTTCACTTTTATTTTTCGATGATGTTGTTACTCCAAGAATTGCATTCAACATTCCAATTACTATCGTCCATTCCATCATTTTTTTACCGTTTCTTCATCCGATTACCCGTCGATCTGTGCGATCGATATCGTATTTAAATTTGCCTACCGATCAGTTCTTCGTCGCTATCTTAACATTTTCATTTTTGTTCAAAAATTTACTTTTTAGCACGTCTTTTGTAAAAAAAGATCGTGCTTATGTTACCGATTTGTCTGTCCGTCTGTACCCCCGATATCTCTGCAACAGTGGTGGCCCGTGACTAAAATTGCTGGGGAGGCAAACTACTTTTCAGCCTGGATTCAAATAAATTTATTCAAATTTTGAAGATGACAATCCGATTTTTGGCGTAAAATGTGACAAGGATGGTAAGTCAAATAATATCCGAAAACTTAAAAATTTTCATCGTCCTGATGGGTGGTGTAGTGGTTAGTATACCCGGGCGCTATCTGGGAGACGCGGGTTCGAGTCCCTCCAGGACGATGAAAACAAATTTTCAAGTTTTCGGATATTATCTGACTTACCATCCTTGTCACATTTACGCCAAAAATCGGATTGTCATCTTCAAAATTTGTATTATATGGTGTAATCCTGTATTTCTTTCTTGTTTTATCTGCTATTCCGGGCAATCACGGAATAAGATTATTAACCTCCAGATTCGCTAAACATGAATGCCGGTTGCTTCGACTAGCGAATCCTGTGATAGTTATATTCAAATTAATCGGAAACTTGAAACTTGGTCGTTCTGGGTGGTGTAGTGGTTAGCATAACCGGGTGCTATCTGAGCGACGCGGGTTCGAATCCCGATCCAGGGCGATGAAAATTTTCAAGTTTTCGGATATTATCAGACTTACCATCCTTGTCACATTTAAGCCAAAAATCGGATTGTCATCTTCAAAATTTGTATTATATGGTGTAATCTCGTATTTCTTTCATGATAAATTTATTCAATTTAATGCCATTGTTTTTACAATATAATTTTTTTTATTTACTTTCTCATGTGCGAAGTATGAAATAAGTAACGTGACCCATGAAAAGATTTATAAAATTTTACCAGAAACGCACGTTTTACACGACTTGCCAACACAAAACCTGTTTATGTAAGGCTCCGGCCCTTCGCCTAAATATATTTTTTTCAGTCTGAATTGCCCTCTTGGACTATTTGGGAACTGTTAAGCCAGTTTTAATATGAAATATATTGCATCGAAATATATTTTTATTAAAGAGATCAACAGAAGATAAAAAGCAAGACTGAACTATACATCTGTTTCATCTCAAATGAAATTCTATTGTATGTACGCCTCTGCCTTCACTGACGCCAAACGAAAAAGTCTTGAAGAATTCTGCACACAGCGTTTACCTATACAGCAAGAGTGAAAGCTTACTTTACGCTCATATTGTCTTGTATATGAGGTCTATCTTTCGTTCTTTCTGTTTGGCGAAGTGATTTATTATATGGTCATACCATGTCTGTTCTGCTTCCATCCTCTTCACAAGCGCCTCCTTGATGGACAGAACTGAAAAACTTGACAACCTTTCTTGCCCAATGGAGTTTCTCTTGTAGTTTTTTATCCTCTTCAGGCACGAGAAACTGCGTTCCACAGAGGTCGGTGTTGCAGGAATTGTTATTACGAGGGAAAGAAATGATTTCAATACTGCATTTCGTGAGAAACTGTTGAACACAAGCATCCACATGTGGGTGGGCGCTATCATGGTGTAGGGTCCACTCGCCCACCAATTCCTGTCGCTTAATCGGTATCATTTTCATTGACTTTTATCATTTTCGCTTAATCGATATAATTATATAACTGTTAACTGTTTTAGTCCTAATAAGGAACTTTAAAACACTGCAAAGATATATGTATATACTTAAGAGCAGAGCTGAAAACATAAGAAAAACACTTAAGAATTTAAAACGAAAGTTGCAAAATAACCTAAAGATCAAAACGCGCAACGCAGCAGTTATGAAAATTCAGAATTCACATTCTATCAAGAAGAGACCGAAGCAAAAAAAATTTTTGACTCATACCAAGTACAACATAGAAAAGGTTATATATTGACCGGTGTGAGTAAAAAAAGAAAAAAATAATAGATAAGCAGAATGTAGAAAGTGTCGAGAATACCGAGCCTTGGCTTTATCAAGGACCAGCAAAACTCTGCATTTTCTCACTTCCACAAAGACCTATTTGGAAATGGGTTTCTGCAAAGTCATAGATGCAAGTAATAAGCCCACCAAAAAATTTTTTTTTAAATATATATATGTCATAACCCCCACAGAGTTGTATGACGAAGCTTTAGTTAATATTTTAGCATGCATCCATAACTTTCCTGGCCCAACCCATGCTCTTCATCTGTTACTAACAAACATAAAGAAGATGACCATAGAAAACTCAAGTTGTAAGAGTGACATAATGAATCAGAAATAATGTTCAGCAATAACACATTGCCAAGTTACCTAGTCGCCTAAGAGAGAATTTAAACCTGAATAGCAATAGTAAAGTACTACAAATTCTTAAACATTGCAAAAAAATGGAAATATTAATTTTTTTCTAATAAAGCACAGATTCTTGAAAGAAAACTGGATTACAAAAACCCCCTACTCCACAACTTCTGACAACACAAAAACGAGAATAAAATGAAGACAATAATAAACTAAAGAAATGCTTTGTGTAGGTTATATGACAAAAACAATTAGTTGCAACATGTACAAAGTATTTCAGAAGTGCTTTAAGTGCATAATTAAGTAGGTATTAAGCTCTTAACGACATTGAAAACACATCGTTGACTACAAGAACAAAAAAACGGCCAGCTGCTTAGCCTAAGAGCCCTAAAAAACGAGCAAAGTTACCAAGAAAAGAGAGAGTTAAAATCCGCAAAAAAGTTAATAGACTTGCTAGTGCCTAAATGCTTAAAGCAAAAATTAGAAAAAATGTTCAAAAAGTTCAAACATTGAACTTGGAAAACCCAAAACCTAAAGACAATGAAGATAGCTTACCTCTTATGCAACTTAACTTCTTCCACTCTTGAAGAAAACATGGCCGACCTTTTACCCCAAACTTTCATTCACCCCTGCCACTCCCTAGTCGCTGGGGGGCAGTGTAAGTGGGGCTGAAGGCCTCCACACACTGAAAAAAATCCTACTCGCGGAGATTTTAACTAGAGAAAAATATAATTAAGAATGTGGATTTGTTTGATCAGAAAGAGCAGAATTAAATATTATGAAATACACAAGTAGTGTATTTAATAGCCTTTGCATGTATTTAATCACCTTGGTGAGCTTCTATAGACTATTCAGAATCCTATTAATTTTAATGTTAGTTTTACTATTTTTAGTATAGCTATTCTAGTGAGTGAATAACTAGTTTTCTTTTATATTTATTTTTATTTTCTTTTATAAACAGATTTTTTAAGGGCTTTTTTTTGTGATTTTGTTTATATTATTTAATTTTTTATTTTTAATAGGACCTTCTTATCCATAGCACTAAGGTTCCTTTTTGTAGTTAATATGCATCCTCTAGACCAACTTCCAAAAAAAGGCTTTCATTGGTCAGAATCATATTATTAACTGTGTAGAAAATTAAAGCAGATCTGCCAACCTTACTCTATTATTCAGAATAATTTTTCTTAAAGTTCTTTTGATGAAAGAAGTAGGAATTTTGTTCTCTAGAAAACTTTCTAATAGTATATTAATGTGGTAATTGAAGTCCAAATTGTTGCTGCAAATTCTTGAAATTCTAAGCACCTGAGAAATTAGTACATTCTCAATTACTTTGGTTGATATGTTATTATTCCAGTGTAGATATTTAATTACTTTGAAAGGAAAATTAACTCTTTTATCAAAGAGGCTAATGGATGACCTCTGTTAAGTTTAATGCTTAAGTCTAGGAACTCTAGTTCCTGATTACAGTGGTTGGTTTTACTTTGAAAGGAAAATTAACTCTTTTATCAAAGAGGCTAATGGATGACCTCTGTTAAGTTTAATGCTTAAGTCTAGGAATTCTAGTTCCTGATTACAGTGGTTGGTTTTACTTTGAAAGGAAAATTAACTCTTTTATCAAAGAGGCTAATGGATGACCTCTGTTAAGTTTAATGCTTAAGTCTAGGAACTCTAGTTCCTGATTACAGTGGTTGGTTTTACTTTGAAAGGAAAATTAACTCTTTTATCAAAGAGGCTAATGGATGACCTCTGTTAAGTTTAATGCTTAAGTCTAGGAACTCTAGTTCCTGATTACAGTGGTTGGTTTTACATAAGTTAAGAGAGCTAGGATAGATATTATCAAAATCACTCTCTATAACTTCTGAATTATTTATACACAGCAGATCGTCAATATATCTAAATGTGTAAAGGTAGTTATCGGAGCTAGCGGAGTGATTTTTAATGAATTTATATTCCTTAAAGAACAGGAATAGATTTGCAATACTTGTGGATGTTGACGTTCCCATAGGGATACCGTTTACTTGCTTATAGAGAGTATTATTATTGCATAAGATATGGTTATTTTTTATGCATGAATTGAGATAAGAATTCCAGGCTCCTACATTAACAAATTGGTTAAGTTTAAATTCTGCATACAGCTCTTTAAAGGTAGTGATTATATCTGATAGAGGCAGATTAGTATATAGGTTCTCAAAATCATCCTGTCGGTTAATCGATATGTGTCGTCGCAGACGTTTGAAGACTGAAATGTAATACTCAGCATTGACAGTAATTTGTGGAGGAACGGCATGCTGGTAGACCACACCTTTATAATCAAAGAAAATTATCATCATCACCTTCCCAGCTGATTTGGTTTGGCGGACTTTTATCGGAGGAGGAGAGCCTGTGTGTTTCTAGACATTCGTTGCGACTTCGTGAGGAGGTCGAAATAGTGGACCCATGTTTCATCGACAGTTATTACTGTGTTTGGATCCTTTAAAATCATTTGTTTCCACTCATGATACACCTGAACTCTGGCTAACAATTGTTCTCTCGTCAGGTGATGAGGTACCCATCTGGAACACACAGGATGCAGCAGTAATTTGTCGCGTAGAATGCGAAATGCCGAAATTTTTGAAATATGAGTTGACGCCGCTGTCTTCACACGTCATTCGTCGATTTTCTTGCAGGACTGTCGAAACAGTGTTAACAATAAGCTCCGTAACAACACTTTTAGGTCGACCAGGCCTATGAGCGAGTTCTACAGACGAAGGCTCTTTTTTGAAATCATGGTGCCACCTAAAAATCACGGACTCACCCAAACATTTATCTTTGTAAGCTTTATTCATTAAATCAAATGTTTCAGCTGCCGTTTTCCCCAACGATAGCAAAATTTTACCGCACAACGCATTTCACTTCTTAACACTAAATCACTCACCTCCATAGCTGTATGGAGAAATGCAGACGTACCTTGAACAACTGCGCAATAACAAAGCCAGAGTCGTCTGCCACGGCTAATAACTGTTGCAGTAGATACTTTCTTAATTCAATTAGTCGTCTGTGTGGTTATTTTTCATCTTCGCACTGTCTCCAACTCAAAAAATAAAAAAAAAGTTACTCTCAGTTTTTATGGAACAGATTTTGAATATATGTGTGTATTTGTATGTATACGCAGTTTTTTTTATTTTATATTCATATGTGTACACACATAAATATACACGTACTGGAGTGAAGTTTTTTTTTTATTAATAAGCTGTATCCCTAAAATCTAATATATAAGTGATACGCGTTTAGCTAAATATTCCCAAGGGGTACTGAAGAATAAAAGCTTGAAAACCACTGCCTTATTTAACTGAAAACAATAAACTTATCTCCTTTTTAAATAATCCAACATTGATTTGTGTTCAGTAACAGTTACAATATGGCACTCAGTGTGAGCACTCGCGTAGCTCTTGCATTAACAAACCACTCCCGGACAATCTTATTCAATACTTGATTTTCGCAGTTTTCTCTTCGTCTACTTTTACACTACTGCTTTGTTATCCCGTTCCTTCACTTTAATGTGTCATAAACTTGTGTTTTTAGGCACTGAATTTCTCTGCCAAATGATTGAAACCACTTTTTCTTTTTTCGTGCAGTTCAATAACTTTTGTATGCGAATCGAGAACGCTTTTCTTTGGAGCCATGGCAAGAGAGAGGGAAACGAGCGAACGCCTCTCACAACAAGCAAAGGCTGTGAACGATCATTTCAATGATTAATGTAGAGAATGAAGTCGGTGTGTGTCGTTGAAATCCGAACGAAGCAGCCAGCTGCGAAGAATTTGGACTTTGCATCCAGCAAAGAGAGCCTTGGTCACATGACCCACCCCTGAGTCAAAGAACGTAAAGCTGAACATGAAGAACATCAACTCCCGTTGAAATAACGTAAGACAGGCGATAATAGCGCCCCCACATCCTGGTAGCTTATGTGCTCTGCCGAAAAGCAGACATTCAGGAACAAAAGGCGTTAGGGAACTACGGCAGCTAAGCTTTTCTTTGATTCACGACTGTTTCGTTCGATCTAATGACTATTTGCTTAGAGCAGTTTCTTTTGTTGTTGTTGTTTTCTGATATCCCATCCGTCCCTTATTTTGGTAAAACAAGTATACAGTAGCAATTGATATTACTATTCCAATTAAATTTTAGAAAATTTTGGGACTAAGAATCCGTACAAAATGCAGACAATCCGTAGTATTTGGCATATCTGAAAAACTGAAGAGCAAACAAAAGCCTTAAACTAACGCGATTGGGGCAACGAAACTAACATATCTGTTTTGCAAAGTGATTATGCTACCGAGAAGGCGACAATCATGTGTTGTGAGTAGCTCGGCTGGCTTCCTATACCACATAGCCTGTAACACTGAGCTAGAAACTAAAAGAACTGAAGACAACAAAACAACACAAACACGCATGTGCAATCTGTTCCGTCATCTGCCTGTATATTGGGTTCTGTGCACTGCATCTCGTAATCCAGGATATGTCGGCGCTAGTTATGACTCGCCGAGCCTGAAATTTACAGTTAGATATTCTTTGCCTGAGTTGCCCTACGTGCTTGAAGAAAAGCGAAGGAGTAGGTGTGGTGTAGTGTGTCTTTTTGCATGCAACTCAAAAGCAATCTCTTCCTATTTAATTGTGTTATCTTCAAATTCAAGCACATTTGTTCCGTTCATCATTACCTTTCATCGTGTAATGCTTTGCGTTCAATTAAAATATTGGGTTGTCAGATAAGTTCGTAGGGTTTTATTCTAATTATTGAAATTCTTATTTTTCATGAAAATGTTTACACAAATCCGTCAATAATATATTGTTCTTCATTGTTCACGATCTCTTGCCAACGTTCCACTAGGTTGTCAAGGCCTCGACGGTAGAAATCCCAGGTTTTGACTCGAAGAAGTCATCGAGCCACCATTACAGCTCGACGTCGTTGTTAAGCGATACGTCTCGCAGATTTTTGGAGAGTGACCGGAAAAGGTGATAATTTTAGGGCGCTAGATCTGGAGATTACGGCGGGTACGGTAGAACTTCCCAACCGAGATCTTGAATAGCAGTTTTGGTCCGATCAGCGACGTGGGGGCGAGCGTTGTCGTGTTGAAGAAACACACCATGCTGCCAGTTGGGAGGTTTCAGCTGAATCGCCTCGTTAAGCCGGTGCATTTGCTGAACGTAAAGCTGTGCATTGATCGTGGTGTTCTTTTCAAGCGATTCGTAGTGGATTACACCTTCCCAGATCCACCAAACGCAGATCATTGTCTTGCGTGGATGCAGCTCGGCCTTGGCTCGAGGTGTTGCTTGCTTGTGAGGAATCAGCCATTCTTTCCTCTGCTTCATATTGACATAGAGACACCAATTTTCATCGCCGGTGACGATGCGGTAAAAAAATCTCTGTGTCCACGAAAATAGCCTGGTGTCGAGCGAGCAAACTGTGGGCGTTCTGGAGTTTGTCTCTAGCGTTTAGAGAATGTGGCACTCATGCACCAAGTTTTTGGACCTTACTCATCGAGTGAAGGTGACGGACGACGGTATCATGAGAACATCCCATCTGCTGGGCCAATTCGCTAGTCTAGTGGATTCACGCCGATCCTCGTGGATGAGCATTCAATCCATCCTCATTGAACTTAGCAGGTCTGCCGCAATGGGGAAAGTCTGTGATATTGAATTTCCCGTCCTTGAAGCGTGAATACCATTTGTGTACAGTTCTGTCAGTAATAACGCCTTCTTGGTACACAGCACAAATGTCTCGAGCAGCTTTGGAACCTTGATTGAAAGCGAAGAGAAGCAGGTGTCGAAAATACCCATTTCTGTCTACTTGGCACTCAATCTTTATATGGTTAAAAAGTATTAGACCAAATGTAATATCGAAACCGATGAACAAAAGTTGCACAGAAAGAATAGAGCTACAAAAAAAAAAATAATAATAATAATAACATATGACACTATGATCGACATATTGTTCGTGTTCCTTCTAATAGCATTGGAAAAAACCGAAGGAACTTATCTGACAACCCAATACTTGACAGCATGCGAACTCTCCGTTGTTACAAGGAAAATGTGCACATCTGCCATTTCCGTTTTCGCTTTAGGCAGGCTCCGTATTAGACAGGTTAAACAGTACGTAATTTTCTATCTTCGGTTTCGGGACACAAGAAAAATCCGTTTTAGGTAGGTTTCCGTTTCATGCATTTTCCATCTTAAACAGGTTTATTTTAAATATTGGGTTGAAAAGAAAGTAATGTCTGCAAATGAAAGGCAACAGAAAAGTGCTAATTACCGAATATACAAGTATTCAATTTTTGATGATGGTAATCCGATTTTTGGTGTAAATCGGGACAAAGATAGTAAGTCAGATAATATCCGAAAACTTGAAAATTTCTTCGTCCTCGAGCGGGGCTCGAACCCGCGTCTCCCAGATAGCGCCCGAGTATGTTAACCACTACACCACCCAGAACGACCAAGTCTCAAGTTTCCAATCAATTTGAAAATAACCATCACAGAATTCGCAAGTCGAAGCAACAGGCATTCATGCTTAGCGAATCTGGAGGTTAAGAATCCTATCACATGATTGCCCATGAATTAGCGAATCTGGAGGTTAATCTCGAGGTTCAGCGAATCTGGAGGTTAAGAATCCTATCCCATGATCGCCCATGAATTAGCGAATCTGGAGGTTAAGAATTCTATCCCATGATTGCCCATAAATGCCAGTTGCATCGACTAGCGAATCCTGTGATGGTTATATTAAAATTGATCGGAAACGTGAGACTTGGTCGTTCTGAGTGGTGTACTGGTTAGCATACCCAGGCGCTGTCTGGGAGACGCGGGTTCGAGTCCCGCTCCAGGACGATGAAATTTTCAAGTTTTCGGATATTATCTGACTTACCATCCTTGTAACATTGACACCAAAAATCGGATTGCCATCTTCAAAATTTGTATTATATGGTGTAATCCCGTATTTCTTTCATGATACAAGTATTCAATTTAAATCAGCCCAAAATTTAGTCACCATCGTTTTCCACGACCTGCTCCCATCATCCGGGCAACTGTTGGATACCGTCCCTGTAGAACTGTGGCGGCTTGGACGCAAAGAAGTGAGTAAGTGCGCGTACGACATCGTCCAGGTATCTGTTGGATACCGTCCCTGCAGAATTGTGGCGGCTTGGAAGCAAAGAAGTGAGTAAGTGCGCATTCGGCATCACCCAAGTATCTGTTGGATACCGTCCCTGTAGAATTGTGGCGGCATTGAGGCAAAGAAGTGAGTAAGTGCGTGTTCGACATCGTCCAGGTACCTGTTGGATACCGTCCCTGTAGAATTGTGGCGGCTTGGAAGCAAAGAAGTGAGTAAGTGCGCGTTCGACAATGCCCAGGTATCTGCTGGATACTGTCCCTGTAGAATTGTGGCGGTATGGAGGCAAAGAAGTGAGTAAGTGCGCGTTCGACATCGTCCAGGTATCTCTTGGATACCGTCCCTGTAGAATTGTGGCGGCTTGGAAGAAAAGAAATGAGTAAGTGCGCGTTCGACATCGTCCAGGTATCTGTTGGATACCGTCCCTGTAGAATTGCGGCGACTTGGAAGCAAAGAAGTGAGTAAATGCGCGTTCGACATCGTCCAGGTATCTGTTGGATACCGTCCCTGCAGAATTGTGGCGGCTTGGAAGCAAAGAGTGAGTAAGTGCGCATTCGACATCACTCAAGTATCTGTTGGATACCGTCCCTGTAGAATTGTGGCGGCTTGAAAGCAAAGAAGTGAGTAAGTGCGCGTTCGACATCATCCAGGTATTTGTTGGATACCGTCCCTGTAGAATTGTTGCGGCTTGGAAGCAAAGAAGTGAGTAAGTGCGCGTTATACATCGTCCAGGTATCTGTTGGATACCGTCCCTGTAGAATTGTGGCGGCTTGGAAGCAAAGAAGTGAGTAAGTGCGCGTTCGACATCGTCCAGGTATCTGTTGGATACCGTCCCTGTAGAATTGTGGTGGCTTGGAAGCAAAGAAGTGAATAAGTGCGCGTTCGACATCGTCCAGGTATCTGTTGGATACCGTCCCTGTAGAATTGTGGCAGCTTGGAAGCCAAGAAGTGAGTAAGTGCGCGTTCGACATCGTCCAGGTATCTGTTGGATACCGTCCCTGTAGAATTGTGGCGGCTTGGAAGCAAAGAAGTGAGTAAGTGCGCGTTCGACATCGTCCATGTATCTGTTGGATACCGTCCCTGTAGAATTGTGGTGGCTTGGAAGCAAAGAAATGAGTAAGTGCGCGTTCGACATCGTCCAGGTATCTGCTGGATACCGTCCCTGTAGAATTGTTGCGGCTTGGAAGCAAAGAAGTGAGTAAGTGCGCGTTCGACATCGTCCAGGTGTGGCGGCTTGGAAGCAAAGAAGCGAGTAAGTGCGCGTTCGACATCATCCAGGTATCTGTTGGATACCGTCCATGTAGAATTGTGGCTGCTTGGACGCCAAGAAGTGAGTAAGTGCGCGTTCGACATCGTCCAGGTATGTGTTGCATACCGTCCCTGTAGAATTGTAGCGGCTTGGACACAAAGAAGCGAATAAGTGCGCGTTCGACATCGTACCGGTTGGGGAACCTCTGCACGTCCAGAAAATGCTGCAAAGAAAAGAAAAGGTGGTAGTCGTTTAGGGAAATGTCCGGGGAACAGGTTGGGTGTGGCTGTAGCTCACAGCCCAGGTTCCTGATCATGTGACAGGTCACTCGTGCTGTGTGAGGTGTCGCTCCATCCTGCTGTAGGAGGACTCCCTTGCGGTTCAGCAGTGCTGGCCGTTTTGACGTGAGCGAAGCGTTCAGATCGTCGAACTGACGTCAATACACACCGGCGGTGATAGTGTTATTCGGCAGCAGTTCAAAAGACACGACACTCCGCACATCTCACCAAAAAGTTACCAGGATCTTACGGGGGTGTAAGCCGTCTTTGGGAGTCGGCATGAGCGTCTGTTTTGGGTCCAACCATTGTTTCCGTGTGCTGACATTGTCATACAGGGCCCATTTCTCGTCACCTATCACAATGCGGTACAAGAACGGTTCAACTTGGTCACGTGCAAGAAGGGAAACGCATGCACTTATGCAATTGGCTTTCTGCTTAACTGTGACTTGAGGGGTATCTAAACTCCACTCTTGTGCATCTTCCCAAGTTGACGCATGTGCGTGATAAAACTCGTGTGAGTAGTCACCAGCTGTTAGGCCAACTCTCTTGGGATCACACCTAGGTCAGTCTTCACTAAGATCTTCAGCATGTCCATATCCACTGCTGCGGTCTCTACTAAGGTCTTCAGCATGTCCATATCCACTGCTGCGGTCTCCACTAATGTCTGCATGTTCATATCCACTCCAGCGGTCTCCACTAAGGTCTTCAGCATGTCCATATCCACTGCAGCGGTCTCCACTAAAGTCTTCAGTATGTCCATATCCACTGCAGCGGTCTCCACTAAGGTTTTTAGCATGTCCATATCCACTGCTGCTGTCCCCACTAAGGTATTCAGCATATCCATATCCACTGCAGCGGTCTCTACTAAGGTCTTCAGCATGTCCATAACCACTGCAGCGGTCTCCACTAAGGTCTTCAGCATGTCCATATGCACTGCAGCGGTCTCCACTAAGGTCTTCAGCATGTCCATATCCAGTGCTGCGGGTCTTCAGGCGTTGGGACAGTCTGACATGTCGAATTTCCCTCTCGAAACCGTTCGAATCAACGACAGCACTGACGATGTGATATGGCATTGTGGTACACACCGGAAACATTTCTTACAGCAATTGCTGGGGTGCTACCGTGACGAAACTTATACAGCATGCAATGGCGGATATGCTCCTTGTCCACTTCCATGTTGGCTGGTGTTTACACCCTTTCCCTTCTGACGGCTAAATTTCATTGACTTAAGGCACCTGTTTGCTGATGTCATGCCGGCGCCCTGAGCAATCTCAGTGGCCAATGTTCGCCGTGGCCGGGACTTAGACTTCGGGTACCTCGTCATCGGATATTACTTTCTTTCCAAGATAGCACTAGGAAGTTCTCTAAGAACATTTAGATAAGGACTGAGTTATTGTGAAACCCAAATTTGCCGGTCGCGAGACTCGAATCCACATCCTTCTGCTCTGGTGCTGAATGTTTTGCCAACTAATTTACACCGATAAGGCTTATCACTGCTACTTGCCATCTTGACATGTGCATAATCTCTGTAGTACGTCCCGTATGCCCCCCGAGAAAGGCGGGGGCACGAAATCGCAGGTTTCGGGTCCTCCGCAAGCCATGCCTGAAGTAACTCTCTGCAGAATAAGGAATTTCATTAATTCCAGACGATGTGTGGAAGAAGCATCACACATTCTTCAAAGCGAAGAAGAAATTCGCATTAATTCCAGACGACGTGTGGAAGAAGCATCACACATTTTTCAAAGCGAAGAAGGATTCTCATTAATTCCAGACGATATGTGGAAGAAGCATCATACATTTTTTAAAGCGAAGAAGGAATTCTCATTAATTTCAGACGACGTGTGAAAGAAGCATCACACATTTTTCAAAGCGAAGAAGGAATTCTCATTAATTCCAGACGATATGTGGAAGAAGCATCATACATTTTTTAAAGCAAAGAAGGAATTCTCATTAATTCCAGACGTTGTGTGGAAGGAACGTCAGACATTTTTCGAAGAACCTAACGGCCAGTAGATCCATTTTTACGTTCGGGCGCCAATGTGAAACCCAAATTTGCCGGTGGCGAAAATAGATTCCATATCCTTCTGTTCTGGAGCCGAATGCTTTCCCAATCAAGCTACGCCGACGAGGGTTTATCACTGCTACTTGCCGTCTTAACATGTGCGTCACCTCTGCAGTGCGTCACAAGTTAAGCAAATTAAACTCCAACTATCATAAGCTTAAAATACAGCAAACAACAGTACCTTAAACGTTTTAAGAGAAAAAATAAAACGTCATTACTTATGAGATGACGCAGTACATATATTTTTTTGATTGGGGGATTAATGACCACCATGAGCAACTCATTGGGTTATAAGCAGTCGCCCGTTCCTAATTTAGGGTCACTGACTCCAGCTAGTACCGTAAGACAAATACAACAACTATGCCTCGCAGGGATTCGAACCCGGACCCATCTCGAACGAATGATCAGAAACCATCGCTTAGACCATTGCGCCATCGGTCTAAGCGATGGTTTCTGATAGGCCGCAATATTGTGCGTATTTCTGATTTTATCTTTTTTTTTTTTTTTAAATATGGTAACAGTAATACCCGCTTTGGAAACGCATGGGAAGGGTCATAATCAGTTAAGCACTTTTTGATAACATCAGCCAGATGCAGAAGGGGAGGGGGAGGCTTGTGGTTTATTTCAGCAAATGGAGAAAGTATTTTCTTTCAAATCTCTCCCAGATGCCATCAAAAAACACACTCATTTTCCATTCGAAAAGCAGTCACCATACGGAGAAAGTAAGAACAAAATGTTTCAGGGAAAGGATAGATACAATTACGGCCCCAGTTGGAACAAATCGGGCGGAAGAGCTTCCGAATTCTACTCGGTTGCTCTGCTGCAGCCCTTCAGCGAAGCGTCGGTTTCAATACAAGAAAGAAAAAAAAGGATATCATAAAATATAGAATTCAGAACACCTTGGAGATATTTTTCTTCTTCTTTATTTTTCGCTTTTCGAAGCGTAGAATGGAATGGAGATGCATTGGTAGAATTTTCAATGGTGAAAATTACTTTTCAATAGCGAGGAAAATAGGGTCCCAGGAATTGGAAGTGGAGTGGTACGCAATATGCCATCAGTGGAGAAAACACGCAAATTTACTTATCATTCTTATTTTCGCCATCCTTTTTTTTTTTTTTTTTTAGGGACAAAGTTTACTCTCTACACTTCGAACTTCTTGTCTGTGGTTTAATGCTGTTTCGAAATTTATTTGAAATCCTGTACAACATCTGGAATTCGACGAAGCCGTGGCCGAATAAAGTGGAAACCATGACAACAAAACGGCATTGCGCTTTTCAGCATCTTTCTTTTTTCTATACACCGTTTGGAATTTTTCGTAGAAAGAAAAAGGAGTGACAAATACTTTTCAATTGCAAAACATTCTGAATGAAATGTGGATTTATTTCACAGAAAATTTTGCTTACTTATTTACTGGAATGTTTCGAGTCAAAGCAAATGAAGTTCTTCTTCGAGTGAATAAAGGTTTCATTGGAAACGCAATATTACAAGAAAAACACGATTCTTTGGCGCGCTTTAAATTTTGTTTTACGTCATATTTCTAATTGAATAGTTTCTTAATTAAAGAAAGGGTAAGATAAGGAAACCCATCCCCCGAGCTATTTTCCGGCACACTGGAGAGCACATTCAAGTGTATGCCATAGGAAATTTATAAGATGAAAATTGTTGGGAAAAATCTCAACCACCTGCGTTTCGCAGATGATGACGTCCTGGTTGCAAAAACGAATGAATTCGGAATAATTTTGATTGATCCACATAGAGAAAGTATGAAAAAGGGTTTAGATATCTCACTCTAAATAAAATTAAAATTAAAGCTGATTCTCGAGCAATATCATTAGAAATAAAGAAAGATTCTATTGGATCTCTCTCTCTTTCTCTCTGTGCGGTTTTTTTTCTATTTTGATTGGAGGTTTAACGACCACCGTGAGCAACTCAATGGGCTATAAGCAGTCGCCCGTCCCTAATTTAGGGTCACTGGTTCCAGGGAAGGGAGAGAGCCAGCACCGTAAGACAAACACAACATCCATGCCTGACCGGGATTCGAACCCGGACCCCTTACGGACGAATGATCAGAAGCCAGCGCCTTAGACCACTGCGCCACCGGGGCGGCTTCTCTATTTTGATTGAAGGTTTAACGACCACCGTGAGCAACTCGGTGGGCTATAAGCAGTCGCCCGTTCCTAATTTAGGGCCACTGGCTCCACGGAAGGGAGAGAGAGCCAGTGCTGTAAGACAAACACAACATCCATGCCTCACAGGGATTCAAACCCGGACCCTTCACGGACAATGTGTGACGTATATTCTAAATTAACTTTCCTTTTTAGTTTCTTTCCCTAGGTAAATCTTGAGTTTATTCTCAGTTATTCTTCACTCTTAACGTGATATCTTTTCTCTCAAACGAATACTGTTGGCAACACAATTGAGATTGAATGCACGTGACGTATGCCTGATATTGATAAGAACAAGAGATAAAAGCGACGAATAAATTGTTGCTTAGAGAGGTTGCTTGCGAGGTTGCTTGAGAGCGATTATTACGAGACTGTTGCAGAAAAGAGCGTTGAAAGAGTGCGTTGGTTTAAATATTGATATTGTTCTGTTATGGACGTGCTACAACCTTGAATAAAGCATCTTTTCCGTAAGTTTGACTTCTGTTGTTTACATGTTTCGTCTGGCCGTTAAGGTTTCTTTCATTTAGGAACTATTTCTTAGTATGTTGATGTTTTAAATATAACGCAGAAGTAAGAAAAGACTTCTACGTCATAAATGTCATAAGCCATCGCTTAGATCATTGCGCCACCGGGGCGGCATGTGTGTGTGTGTGTGTGTGTCGTTTTAGAACTACTACACTCATGATTACTTTTGTTTTTACTGCTGGGTTTAACGACCGCCGTGAATAACTCAGTGGGCTATCAGCAGCCGCTTGTCCCTAATTTGGGGCCACTGGTTCCAGGGAAGGAAAAGAGCCAGTGCCTGAACCCTTTAACCAGCAGGAACGAATTAACTCTGGGCTAGTAAAATTGGCTGAAATCATAATACATTCACTGTCTGAGAGGTGGGCCGAATGCGGCTGGAAAGAATTCATTCTCAGCATGTTTAGCGGTTCCAACGCCTCTCGAATGAGTGACCTGCAAGACCCGCGCATCAGAAAGCGTTGTTTCTCCCATTTACTTTTTTGTTCAGGTGGATGATTGACATTAGACCTTTTTGTCTGATTATCTGCTAAAGGGCTATAACAATGGCGACGAACTTAAGAAAGTAGTGAGATGTTTGAATGTCATGGCGGTTTCCGCAAATCGTTCCTTAGATGAGGGAGCAGAGAAAAAAGGACTCGAAGGGAGCGCTTAAAACCCGTCACAGGTATATGGACGGTACTGCTGAGACGAAAGAGGAAAGGGAATTGTTTGCTGACCGTGAAAACAAGCATGCCTATTTTTGTTTGGGAAGCGCAGAAAATATTGAGCCAATACGTCCCGAGTCTACGGTCTTTCAATAATTTCTCGACTTTCACAATGTTTTCATCAGTCACTGATGTTGACGGATGACCGCTTCGTGGGTTATCCTGCACAGTGCGTTTTTCATACTTGAAATGCTTTCACCACTTGCGACCTGCCCAGCGCTTCTGCACCATACGCATCTTGAATTATCTGAAACGTTTTCTGGTCATTTTTGCGTAACTTACACAAGATTTAACCGCTATTATTTGGTAATTAGCGGTATATCGTGCTATCTGACGTTGTAATACACAGTTCATGTGCACAATTGCACTGCACCCACATAGAAAGGCTACGCTTTGCCTTCAATTAACGCAGCACAGATGGGAAAATCTTCTCCCACCGGAAACATGTGACTAGTTTCCATAGCAACGACGCACTGCTGCCAGTCCACGTACTTTCGGAATAGCCTATGTAAGTTAACACATTTTTATTAAATTAAAGCACTTTTTTCTAATGTAAGGCGCATTTTAACAAAAACTACGAGGCAAAGCTCCTTGGACCTGCTTTTCTAAATACTCCCCTGTACGCTGCATTTATTTTGCGTAGATCGGCCGATTAAGGTTTTCAAACACACCACCGATGCTAATGCCGGACGAATGTTTGGAAACCAGCACTGAGACTACGGCACTAACGTGGCGGGTTTGCACTTTTGATAATATTATGACTACATTCGTCCGACATTAGTATGGGTGGTGTGTTTGAAACCCTTAAGCGGCATATCTACGTGAAACAAATGATGCTAACAGGGAAGTATTTGAAGGGGGTCCAGGTTTTGGGTCCGACACAAACCATGGTAGAAATTATTATCGTGGATATGTTTGAAACCCTTAAGCGGTCGATTTACGTGAAACAAATGATGCGGAACATGTTCACGGTGGTCGTTAAACCTCAATCAAAAAAAAAAAAAAAAAAAAAAGATGCGGAACAGGGAAGTATTTGAAGAGGGTCCAGGTTTGGGGACCGACGCAAAACATTTTGAAATTAGTATGGTGGTGTATTTGAAATCCTTCAGCGGTCGATCTACGTGAAACAAATGATGCGGAACAGGGAAGTATTTGAAGGGGTCCAGGTTTTGGGTCCGACGCAAACCAAGGGGCCTTGCTCCGAAATAACAGAAACAATTTGTGAAAAAAAAAATGAAAAGAAGATAATGGTGACTCCTGTTGATCTAATAACTTACGATAAACAAGCAAAAAACTGTTTGCCCCAAAAAATTTCGGGGGGAGGGGGTGGACCCCAAAAGCCCCTCCCCTGAATATGGCCATGAGGTTGGCTACATGCACAGGCCGCTGAATCCTTAGGTCCATCTGCAAGGGCGTCCATTGGATAGTGTGCTCGAAACGTTTTTTTTTACGAACTTGTCGTAGTCTGCATTGATTGAGGGATCGCGAGAGATTCTTTGTTCTGGACAGCACAGGCCAACAGGCTCCCACCTTGACTGTTTCCTCCTTTTTAGCACATTGGGTAGAAGTTGGTTTCTCTTCGGGCCACTTCCGCCACACGTTTACAATGGCGGCCTTCTAACAGCCAATAGTGCGCCGCGGATGGCTTAGTGGTTAGTGTTTCAGACTATCGATGCTGGGTCCCCAGGTTCAAGCCTGGGCTGATCTTTCAGAGATGGTGTGATTTACTAACAATCGCTGAATATCCGCCGTGCATCGGACGAGCACGTTAAGTGACGGCCCCCAGGCTGGACCCACTGGTTAAATGGGTATCCTTTCCTATACCCCACCTGAAATTCTCTCACCCCTCTATGTGCAATATCGTACTTGTACGGTGGCGCCATCTACTGTACTCTAATCTCACTACAAACTGTTCTGTCAAAGTCGCTAGACTTGCTCTCATTCCTTCCGTTTCTGTGTCCTGCCCAAAAGGCGATCTCGCTGTAGGTGGCTGGGACCTAAACTCTACTCCCTGTGGACGGAAGTCCTACAAGAAAAATGACGCTGATCCTGACAGCCAATAGTGCCTGCGTTTGCTTAGAGGCTGATCTCCGTCCTGCTCACTCCGAAAATCATTCCCCGTTCAAACTTCAAGCCATTTCTTTTTTCTGGGCTTCGCACTGGATAGCTGATACGAGCTTCTCGTGGAGTCTATGCATATTCTGCGCCTTTCGGTGACGTTAGTGTTACGCTCTATGTTAGGGGGTGATAATAATAATCTGACACGTGAGTGCAGTAAGCTTAACAGATAGACAAAACAGAACGAGGAAATAGATAAATCCAAGAAAATAAAGCATTCTGACTGCACAGAAATAATTTGACACGAGATCTTTACCTACGTTTTAAGAAAGAGTCTTCAACGCTTGTATCATTACAATATAATTAATGTTTCATTCGAGAGAAAGGGCTATAAGGTAGAACATTTAAGAAAGAAATAATTTTATTTTAAGGTGGACGTCTAGTGATTTTGCTTTCTATACTTCCAATGGGCAAACTTCTGTACACATTTTCTTAACAATTAATGCGTTCCCAAGGATGAAAATTTGAACATCGATTAAAATAACTTCATATTATAACTTGGAATACTGAATATTTTCTAAAACATAACCATAATTATATTAAAAATAAATAACTTTTCCTTTGGTGGTGTTGAGACCAGAAAATAGATGGCGGAACCATTACATTGATGACGTCAGTAGACATACAAATGTTGGATTGCTTAATTATGGTTATGTTTTAGAAAATATTAAGTATTCCAAGTTATAATATGAAGTTATTTTAATCCATGTTCAAATTTTCATCCTTGGGAACGCATTAATTGTGAAGAAAATGTGTACAGAAGTTTTTCCATTGGAAGTATAGGAAGCAAAATCACTAAACGTCCACCTTAAAATAAAATTATATCTTTCTTAAATGTTCTATCTTATAGCCCTTTTTCTCGAATGAACCTACATATAGATTTCCAAGATAACAGGGTATTTCTTAAAATTGGTAGTGATATTTTATTCCACTCCCCTTCCACTGCTGTCCATAGTCCAATCCTTGTTTCAGGTCTGCGCTTAGAAAGCGCTCTTTTTAGTAGTCCAAAAGCACAATAGTCCATTAGTGACACATTAGAGGACTTTGAAGGAATATCAGCAAAAGGTATAGACTTGATACTCGTCTCTTTTTTCATTTTTTTACAAGAAATAGAGTAGTAGATTTGGATGTATGACTGGTAGCCTTATCTTGATGGAGTTCTACTCTTTGAAGGCACTGTGGACAAAGGAAATATATTCCCTCATTAAATATAGTAGTTAAAACATTATTTTGGTAATATGTAGAATTGATTTTAACATTCTTTTCAACTTTTCTTAACTTTAATTTCTCACTGTAGGAGAAACCAGCAATAATCATGAACCTTGGCTTCTTCGAACCAAGTTTGTAAATCTTTTTCTGCTCTTTTGAGATCGTAAATCGACCTGATATTGTTACAGTTGTTTAAATAGATCATGCTTCATCAATAGTTACGCAATACATTTCCACCTATTGAAAATCACTTTAGCCAATATCTCCGGCTAAGTGATTTTCATAAAAAAGTCTTACTCCGTGTTCTACGCTCAGCCACGTGTGTAGGCAAAAGGCGGTGAACATTATGGTTTTTTTTTTTTTGGGGTTTTTTTTTTCAAATTCAAATCTTTGTTTATTACCTTGCTTACAGTTGATACAGAAATTTTTTAACGCTTTAGTAATTTCTCTTTGGGTCGGTGGGTTTTTTTTAAGACCATCAGAGACCTTACTTTTGAAATAGCCGTAAAAGTACATATTTTCTTTGGACAATTATTTGGTGTTCTTTTTCCCGTTAAAAGCAATGCTTGACGATTTTCCACTCTATTATTAATAATATTGCTTATTTCACATTTAGAAAAGCATGCGATTTCCATTACTTTCACAGCGTTCTTTAATTACAGAATAAGAATATTTATCTTCTTAAAAAGCAAAACCTAACCTTCTATCCCCAGCTTGCTCAAGTGCGTCATTTTCTTAGCAGACGATATTTAACTGCAGCAGATGCTTCTTTCGTGTTCATCAAATACGCTGTTGCCAGTTTCAATTCTTTGAATTCCTTTTGTTTTCTGCAATTTCTTATCGGAGACGTTCTAAAAATGCGAACAACCTCTGTATTTAACGTAATATAGGTTTCACAGGAAATAATCGCATGCGCGTATTTTGTACATTTATGTTCAGTCAAGTACATATGTGTATGTCTTTCTATTTGTAAATACGACATTTCTGTGTAAGTGAGTGTATGCTTCCAGAAACTTATTAATATTTTATTTCTTTGCTGTGTGAATGTTAGTTTAAGTACGAACTTTGGCTTACTTTCTTGTTTTTCGTGATGTACAATTTTTCATTCTAGGAGGATTAATTAAGTTTGTTTGTGATGTGTGATTGAAGGTTTAACGACCACCGTGAGCAACTCAATGGGCTATAAGCAGTCGCCCGTCCCTAATTTAGGGTCACTGGTTCCAGGGAAGGAGAGAGCCAGTGCCGTAAGACAAACACAACATCCATGCCTCACCGGGATTCGAAGCCGGACCCCTTTCGGACGAATGATCAGAGGCCATCGCTTAGACCACTGCGCCACCGGGGCGGCGCAGATTAATTAAGTTAGTTGTAAATGAATTTATGGCACCTCTATTCATAGTGTATTGTGGAATAACTTTTTTACGGGTCTTATAGAGGTTATTATTCAAAAAAGTCGGTGGTCAAATTTTCGAACTAAAGCCTAGTTCGCCATCATGACTACGTCACTGGAGTAGTGGCAGCAACTACTCCAGTGACGTAGTCATGATGGCGAACTACTTTAGTTCGAAAATTTGACCACCGACTTTTTTGAATAATAACCTCTATAAGACCCGTAAAAAAGTTAATTTCCCAGTATAATTAAGTTATGTTTTTGTTGAACTAAAATGTTAATTTTCATTCAACAAAAATATAATACAAAAATACTAGGTTTGATAAAATGTTATATTTTTGTGAACATTCATTTAAATACTTATGTTCTCAGGGTATCTCTATTACTAATAGAAAGACTTGGAAATTCCTTTCTGGATCGATTAATCATAAGCGTATCCAAGATTGTTTTTGGATTTTCCTGGAATTCGGTTTGCCGCCCCGGTGGCGCAGTGGTCTAAGGCGCTGGCCTCTGATCATTCGTCCGTCTGGGGTCCGGGTTCGAATCCCGGTGAGGCATGGGTGTTGTGTTTGTCTTACGGCACTGGCTCTCTCCCTTCCCTGGAACCATTGACCCTAAATTAGGGACGGGCGACTGCTTATAGCCCATTGAGTTGCTCACGGTGGTCGTTAAACCTCCAATCAAAAAAAAAAAAAAAAAAAAGAAAAAAAGAAGAATTCGGTTTTCCTGATGTTTAGGTAAATAAATGCTACGGGCAGATGGATGTCAAATTAATCATGCAAGAAGACATACCGCAGAAAACTTGAAAATTACATTGCTCTGGAACGGTAATCGAACATGCAACTAGCGATTTATGTTCGAGTGTGCTGCCGTTACACCACTGAGAACAAAGAATCTCCCAGCAAATGAGGTCGTGTTTTGGGGCTCAGATCAATGGCTCTTCCGTGCGTAAATCGAAGCAAACGAGAGGATGCTGATAAGTTCTTGGCCTCGCCAAGAAGAAAATGGGCTAGAGCCATGAAATTTACAGACTATTCCACATATTCACCCTGAAGTTCAACACACTTGTCACAGTTTTTCTGGAGTTTCTTTAACCCTTCCAAAAAAATCTGAAGTCTGATCACCCAAATACTGCTCTGCTCCTGATATCACCTCCGAATCATTAGAAAAAATTCTTCCTTTTCAAACCTTTTTTAAGGTTTGGAAACAGGAAATAGTCTGATGGAGTACCCCAGATCCCTCAAAACATCCGTTGTCTTACCAGCCGTTTAAGCCAAACCAGCCGTTGTCTTACCAGCCGTTTAAGCCTTTCCGCAGTTTTCCTCTCCTTTTTTCCTTCAACGCCTCATTTAATCGGCACAGCAAGTTGGAATAGTATTCAGCATTTATTGTTTGGCCCCTAGGGAGATAGTCAGTCAGTAAAAAGCCTTGCGAATCTCAAAAAACCGTTGCCATGACCTTTCCTGCAGACCTTTGAGTCTTGAACTTCTTTGACCATGGAGAATCCGAGTGCTGACATTGCAGGGACAATTGTTTTTTCTCTGGATCGTAGTGATGTAACCACGTTTCATCAACAGTGACAAGTCGCTGCAAAAAAATATCACCAGATCGTTCAAAATGCTTCAAAACCGATTTGGAAGTGTCCACTCGTTTTCGTTTCTCATCGGCGTTCAAACACTTGGGCACCCACTTCTCTGACATCTTCTGCATTTTTAGTGTTCATGAATTATGAACCCAAAGCGTTCTCTGGATATATCCAGAATCTCAGCTATTGTTTTAGCCGAGATTCGCCGATCTGACAAAATCAAGTCATGAACACAATCAACCATGTCGGGTGCTGTCACTGTTGAAGGCTTCCCAGATCTTGCTGCATCTTCGGTCTCAAAGTCTCCACGCTGAAAGTTGGCACACCATTTCTTCACAGTGGAATAGTAAGGGCACTTGTCATAAACTCATAGATTTCCTTTGCAGTTTTCTTCTGCAGGAAAAAAAATTTCACGACAGCCCGGAGTTCCACATTCGAAAATTGAACACTTTGCATTGGCATGATTCAGTTCAGGACGTCAAACATCTGCAAAAAAGAAAAAGGAGCTATTAGTCTGAAAATTGACACTTTACAATACAAAAGAACACTCTTTCGAGCTGTAGTGACAAAATAATGCTACAATTACAGGAAACGGGTGAGACCGAGAACTTTTCATCATCCCCTCGTATATGTCAGTTGCCTGGAGGTTCCTGTTCTGGGTGGTGTAACGGTAACATGCTCGAACGTAAATCGGGAGATGCGGATTTGATTCCCGTTCCAGAACGACGTAATTTTCAAGTTTACTGAGGCATGTCTAATTGCATGTATAAGTATGCTAGAATATCTCTGTTTTTTTGAAAATGGTATCCAACTTTTCTTTCTACCCGATAGATGCAAACTTACCACAATCCTATCCAGCTTTCTCATGCTTTCTCACTTATCCAGCTTTCTCGTGCTTTCTCACTTATCCAGCTTTCTCATGAGCGCGGTTATTTTTTGCTGGGTGATGTAAATATATATTTGCCCAAATATTTGCAAGAAGGAAAAATTCGCTTTTGGATGGGACAGAGATAACATTACTAAAAACGTCTATGAAATGAAAGTGTAAAGGTTCGACTGTTCAGGGGGTTATACCGCGTACAACAACTGGACAAGATGTGAGACAATGTGACATCATATCTCCCAAGCTCTTCAGTGCCACACTGCAGGATGTCATCCAACGACTGAATCAGGAATAAAAGGGGATATAGATAAACGGATAGTTTCATCCACGTTCCTTTTGCTGACGGCATAGGCATTTTTTAAAGAAACCCTTCAGAGCTGCAAAGTATGATCCAGAAGCATGCTGGCAGCAAGAGCACATAAGGGAGATTAAACATGAAATTTCTAAAAACAAAATTGATGTACAATGTTATTACAAGAACTGATGTCTAAATTTACCATGGATCAGAGATATCGAACGAGAGCTGTACACAGGAGGATATAAATAGGCTTATAAGACTTGGATGGAGAGCACTTGGAAGAAACAGTACGCTTTTCGAGAGCAATATACCATTGCGTCTTAAAAGAAAAGTCTTTAATCACTGTATTCTTCCAGTTCTTACTTATGAATCAGAGACAAAAATAACAGATATTGCGAAAAAACATGGATGGATGCATGATTGGTGTAACCAGGAAAGATAGGAAGAGTAACTCATGGATAAAGAAAATGGCATGGGTAGATAAAATCATGATCAAAGTAAAGGCCCTCAAATTGCAATGGGGTAGACATATCGCTAGAATAACTGATCACCATTGGACAAACTGAATACCAAGGAAGATGAAAATATCCAGAAGTAGATCGCGTGGGAGACGTGCGGATAAAATTCGAAAGTATCCCGGAGTGACATAGAAGATAATTGCACAAAACATGGAGTTGTGGAAGAGAATTGTTCAAGACATGAAGTTCTGGAAGAGAATTGCTCAAGACATGGAATTGTGGAAGAGAATTGCTCAAGACATGGATTTATGGAAGAGAATTTCTGAAGACATGGAGTTGTGGAAGAGAACTGCTCGTGACATGGAATTGTGGAAGGGAATTTCTCAAGACATGGAGTTGTGGAAGAGAATTACTCAAAGCATGGAGTTGTGGAAGAGAACTGCTCAAGACATGGAGCTGTGAAAGAGAACTGCTCAAGAAGTGGAGTTATGGAAGAGAATTGCTGAAGACATGGAATTGTGGAAGATAATTGCTCAAGACATGGATTTGTGAAAGAGAATTGCTCAAGACGTGGAATTGTAGAAGAGAATTGCGTAAGACATGGATTTGTGGAAGAGAATTGCTCAAGACATGGAGCTGTGGAAGAGAACTGCTCAAGAAGTAGAGTTATGGAAGAGAATTGCTCAGAACATAGAATTGTGGAAGATAATTGCTCATGACATGGACTTGTGGTAGAGAATTGCGGAAAACATGGAGTTGTGGAAGAGAACTGCTCAAGACATAAAGTTATAAAGTTGTGGAAAAGAATTGCTCAATAAATGAAGTCGTGGAAGAGAATTGCTCAGGAAATGGAGTTGTGGAAGAGAATTACTGAAGACATGCAGTTATGGAATAGAACTGCTCAAGACATGGAGTTGTGGAAGAGAAATGCTGAAGACATGGAATTGTGGAAGAGATTTAGGGGGACTTTCACCAAGCATATTGGATTGCGAATGGTTGTTGTTGATGAGATGATAATATACTAGAAAAGCAACATATAAATTATAGAATAATATAAAAACATACTTTCGGTACTTCATATACGTATTTTCCGCTTTTCTAAATGAGCATTCTTTTAAAATTATTTTCTTCTTTTTGGTGCAATAGTATTGTGCTGCTCCAGTGGCGCAGTAGTCTAAACACTGGCTTCTGATCATTCTTCCGATATGGGTCCGGGTTCGAATTCCAGTGAAGCATGGATGTTGTGATTTTCTTACATCACTGCTCTCTCCCTGGAACCGGCGGTCTTAAATTAGGAATGGGTGACTGCTTATAGCGCATCAAATTGCTCACGGTTGTCGTTAAACCTCAAACAAACAAACAAACAAACACGCACGCACGCGCGCACTCACACACACACACGCGCGCACTCACACACACACACACAAAGGCATTGCGATTTCTGAATTGAAAGTTATTCTAGTACTGAACTTATCTGAAAGAAATTCCATTTCCCTTCGTTTATATACACAATTAATTGCTTGATGAAGACTTGTTTACGTTGTTAATTTCATTTGGTTACTTCCAAATGTGTTTGTTTACCTGCGTCTTGTTTCTCTGTTTAGATATCCATAACGGTATTTTTTATTAGTCTCCGTATCATTTATTCTAGGAGTATGTCCAGAAATTTTTGAGCAGGTAATCTTCAGACACGTTTCTGTTGTATTCTTTTTGCTCCGTTTATATGTGATTTTCTTTTCTAGCATTTCCTTTCGTTCGCTGTATTTGTAAGTATTCCATACAGTATAAATGGATGAAGAATATGAAATATTCATTATCTTTTTGAGTCAGCTGTTAGCCCTTTCTTCTCGAAGTGCATTCCCGTTATCATTGAGTGGAATCTAATAATGACCAAGAAATAGTGATAAAACTGTGCCACACAGGTATGAGGAATTGCTATTTGTCCTCACCAACCACCCAAGACAGTACAGAGAGTTATGTCCGGCTTCCCAACCAAGCACAGACGTGACAAGTTTATTAGCGGATAGATAGACTATAGATAGGGTGAAGGGCCGCGCTTTGATACTTTTCCAAGGATTTGTGCTAACACGAAAGGTATGAGAGATTAATTCATTCGCGACACACAAAGTGGTAGTCTTGATAATTACGGAATTAAGACAAAATAATATAATTTATACTGTTACCAAAATCAACGAATATGTTCAGAAGAGGAGAAAGAAGAGAATTAACAGAGTCATCTATGCAATCAGTTCTCTTTTTTATAATGAAATTTATTTCTGCTAATATTGAAGTTCGTGGAGGTACACCTTTAATTTAACTTTCATTTTGAGATTTTGTGTTCTTATGTAAATCTGTCTTTTGTTCTCCATAAATACTTCCTGACATAACGACACATTATTTATCCCAACGAGTTTTCTAAGTTGGCCTTCATTGGCAGCGAGTCAGTGGTCAATAAAACGTGATTACTCAAAGTAGTAAGTGCAGAGTGAGCAGTTTTTTTTTCTTTTTTTCTTTTTTTTTTTTTTTTTGAGATAACGATTTGTTAATGAAATCGCAAATATCATCACGAGATCAGTTTTACATTTAACATTATGCAGTTACTAGGGCTTTATGGCTTAGTGGTTAAGATGCGCGGCTGGTGCAGACCACACTCAATCGGCCCAAGTTCGACCTCTGCCACCGGCGGTAAAGGATTCTCCGGTGTAAATGCTGAAAAATTCAGCAAGTTCGATTTTGCAAAATGTGTGTATAAATACGGAAAAACTTGAAATGTACTTTTACAAAATAAACCGAATTTCTGACTACGGGAAATCTGTGAAAATACGGGTTAAAGAAAACGGGCACATTTAAAAAACGGAAATTTCGTTAAAAGATGGATAATTACCGGTAACTTTGCTGCAAGCCATTGTCAGAAATTTTCCGTAAATTCACACCACTTATTTTTAAAATACAGTGTTCCAAGGCGTGGGAGATGTCATCTTCACAAGCAGACAATATCGTGACTCTCCGACTATGTTGTACTTCACGTTCTAACACAAATATAGGTTGAGCATCTCTTATCCAAAATGAAGTGCCTCGGATTTTTACGGTTTCTGGGGTATTTGCATACGATATAAATATATAATAAAATAGCTTCGGGGTGGGACGAAGTCTAAACACTAAATTGATTCATATTCCGCAAGATTTGAAAATAAATTTAAACTGAAAGTCATTCGCTAACCCAAAGAGTCAACGAACGACAAACGGATCCGTCTCAGAACCAATTCATGAGAGTCATTTCTTGCGAAATCGTTCACCGGAAAAGTCAAAAAACTGCACAAAAGAATCAGTTCGCGAGAGCAGATTTCTTCTGAAACGTTTGTGATGTCAATAACCAGTGAAATGTGTATTCTCGAATCAATCGCTTTATTTCACATCTGCAAAGACCTTGGCATACGAAAGATGCATGTATAACATAAATTATCTACAAAGGGTAGCAGGGTGCTCATAATTTCTTTTCTATTTTTTACGCTTTTTTTAGAAGGTTGTACGCTCCAACTTTGATCAAATGATCTTATGTAGAGGATTTTAGGAAGGGAGTATCTGACCCCAGGTCGTAAACAATTCTTAGAAATAGTAAGCTAAGGAGATTTGGGCTAGATGCCCTATAGGAAAGTCACACGGAAGCGAAGTACAAAGGGGGAGGAAGACGCCCTTATTTATTACTGGGGGCGGAGGCGGTACCTGGGGTCCGACGGCTTAACGTGCCCATCCGACGCACGGATGATATTTAGTAGATCGAGCATTCGTACCTGCCTGGGATCGAAACTGAGGTCCTTTCCGTGGAAGTCACTAACGTTGCCCACTAGGCCACCCGCGGCCCTTTGCTCCAGCTTTTTCTGTCTGTCCGCACGATAACTCGCGTAAAAATGGTTCGATTCCAATGAAATTCTAGTATGTGGTAGGGGACTCCCTGGGGACGAATCCTGTTGACAATGGTCGAAATGGGGTCAAAGGTCAGGACGAAGGAGTGAGATCCTTTCCTTTGACCTTATGCGTCATAACTTACCTAAAAATGCTTCTATTGCGACAAAAATTTATCATGTTGTTTCAGAAATAGACTGAACCGGTTCTGTTGAATATCATCAAAATGGGGTTAAAGGTCAGGGCACAGGAGCGAGATTTATTCCACAGTCATTATCCTCATAACGAGTAATAATTTGAGTAATGATTTCTGGTATGTTGGAAAGCGTATAATAAATCAAAGCATTGCATGATTTTACTAACTTGTTTTTTTATTTTGACGTCTAACCTCGCGGATAGTATGGGGCGACTTATGGCCGACCTCCTGTGACAAAAATAGGTCCCAATTAAAATCATTATAGCGTTAAAAATACGTCCCACACACTAATTGTGTTAGCTTATTCGTAAACAGCATGGAGTCCAATTCGCGTACTGCGTAATAATACATCGTGCGCGCGACGCTCCGCTCGCTCTCTGTGCGCGGGAGAGATGATGCAATATTTCCGGGTGTGCCGCCGCGTTTGACTCAGTCTATCTCGGCAACCGTGAGCTCAACACGACTGTGCGTGGTATCGTTTTAAATCTATCGACGAGATCTATATTCAAAAATACGAAGAACATTTCGCAGTGGTTTAAACTGAACATTTTAAAAATTGTTTTCTTGTGAACCGGTAAACACTTTTGACAAATCGCGGTTTGTCTGGACAACTGTGAGTGCAAAACGACTGTGCGTGGTATTGTTTTCAAGCTCTCTACGAGATCTATTCAAATACATAAGGAACATACCGCAGTGGTTTAAACTAAATATTTTTAAAAATTGTTTTCGTGTGAAGGGGTTAACATTTTCGACAATGCCGCGGAATTCGCAGAATGAACGCAAGCAAAAGTGGAGAAAATCCAAACGAGAGGCAAGAGCAAGTGATGAGGGAATGTAAGAAGCCCAAGAAGACAGAGCACCACGTTGGGTAATTCGTGGCTTTGTGTTCGCAATGTATCCAGCATTATTTGTAAAAATTATGTAAGCTAGTTTTCATATCACAGACCTGTGTTGGCTATTACAAATTAAATAAACGCTTTGAACGCATACTCGACTAGCTCATTTCAACTCTCAAATCTGCAAGTCGTAGTCCTACGTTCCAAGGTGACGGCTCAATCTGAAATGAGCCTACCTGTATTTTGTTATACATTGGGTGTCTGCATTCCTCGCGGCGACGCACAATTGCAGTGTTAAACGTTTGTGAGAGTAGTGGAGTCGAACTGCAGAGAATTTCTGCCATTACTTTGATGAAAGGCTTAGATGAAATTTATATAGGCATGATGGTTTTTATGAGATTGCAGCTGAAAAGAAGAGGCAGGACTGAAAATGAAATCAGATAAATAAAATTAGCAGTATTTAAACATCCATTTTTATTTATTTTCTTATTGCAGGGATATGTGCTGAAAGAAAAATATATCTAGCGTGAGAAAGGACCGGTGTTATGCTGAAAAATAATCTCAAACATAAGTTACATTCAGTCAAATATCGGAAAAGCGGAATGGAGATATAAGTCTGAAGGCCCTAACCGATAAGACCAATGGAATAGTAAACGAATGTACTAAAGCAAAGAGGTCTACGGTTTCCCAAGTTACGAAGTCAATGAGGAAGATATCCTACCAGCAGTCTGGACATAGATAATTAGCTCATCAAACAAAAAAAATGCTCACTTTTTATAATTCTTTCATTCTTTTACAGGGTGGCCCAAAGCATACCTACCAAGTTTAAATCCAATCTGCTCTGCAACTAGTTAGTACGTAAGAAACTTTGCGGACACATTACAGCCATCAAGCCATTTGCGTCTCATGTGTTTTCTTTTCATTTTGCAGGATATGAAAAATGGCAGCCTACACTATGGAGCAGCGAATATTCCTTATCGAAGAGTACATTCGTTCATCAGAAAGCCCCGAAAAGGTCAGAAGAGCGTTTCACGTAAAGTTTGGTGTCAAAGTTGGACCGGACAGGCACACAATATCAAACCCCGTCAAGAAATTTCGCAAGACAGGGTCAGTGTTGGACGATTATTCTCAAGGCGGCAGGCCCTTCACAGCAAGGACTGTATGAAACATTGAAAAAGTTCGAGAAACATTTGAAAGAAGCCAGAAAAAGTCTACCAAGAGAGCTTCTCAGGAGTTGGAGCAGTCTTTAACGAATTCTCAAAGATCTTTGTTTGTTTCCCTATAAAATCTATACACAGCAGTCACTCACAGAGGCGAACATGGCAGCAAAATTGGACTTCGCTCATGCAAAGATCATAAGACTCGAAAACCAAGAAACTGGCCTTGGCCTCATCTGGTCAGATGAGGCACATTTTTGGCTTGATGAGTTCGTGAATAGGCAGAACTGGCGAATATGGGGCACAGAACATCCGGATGTTTCGATTGTTTCAGTCTTCACCTAAAACGCGTGACGTAGTGGTGTGCTTTGTCTAATGCTGGCATTTGTGGACCTGTTTTTACTAAGGGAACTGTATCCGCAGTGAGCTATCGAAACTTGCTTGATAAAAGTTCCATTCCCGTCTTTCAGTGCTTCCATGGTTCTGACCTCACAAGTAACTTTTTCATGCAAGACGGTGCTCGTCCCCATCGCACATAATTTATTTTCCGCCTTCTGAATAAACATTTCCGTGATAATGTCATTGCTTTAGGTTATCCAAATCACTACGAACGCAGACTTGACCGGCCCCGTATTCTCCAGACCTCAATCATTTGGGTTTCTTTAATGGGGACATCTCAAAGACAAAGTGTCAGAGCAACCCAAAGACTTTGGAGGAGCTGAAATCATCTATCGAGCGTGAAATCTCGGCCCATCTAACAGACATCCACCACAAGGTGATGTCCAATTTTGGGATCAGATCGCGCAAGATCGTCGAGATTGAGAGCAAACATATTGAACATGTTGCAATATAAACGGTAGAAGATGTAGATTTTAATACACTTTGGATGAGATTTGTATGCCTTTTCGTTCAGGAATAATACAGTATTAAACTTGGTATGCACGTTTTGGGTCACCATGTATATACATGTTTGTTAAACCATCACCAGCCCCGGCTCAATACATATTTGCTCCCCGATGCAAAATGCCCCTTCGGTGCCCCTTTGTAAACTTTTCTCTGGAGAAAATTTACATAATGGTTTCTAGTTTAACATATTCACGCGCGTTTAGCTGTTCCGCGCCGTTCCACTTCCAAAAATTTAGAGAAAGATATTTTAGTATCTTTCAAGTACTTAGTAACACAAACTATGACGGGGTAAATGGTGAGCTGTGTCTGTTCATTTTTCTTCTGAAGCGCTATTTTTCCACAGCGGCGCAATTCTGAACTATTTTTTTTAGGTAAGTAGTTTTCAAATGCCTTCAGTAACTACGTAGGTCATTTCAAAAGTTTTGCACATTCCGCAGTCACTGCCCATAGGATGATGAAATTGCTCCAATCGTTGCGGCAGTTGTGAGTCAGACTTCATTATACAAAGTTTGCTGGCTAATTTGTTCCTATTCCGAAATATTCTGTCTAGAAATGGAAGAAGAAAGGGGGTCAGGTCATATCTCGCTTAAAGTCCAGAGATCTTACATTAAAATCGAAACATTGGGCGAAAAATCCTCTACCGAATTTCATAAAGTTTTGTGTGAAGTTTACGATCCGTGGTACGATCCATAGTGTAATGGATCGTACCACGGTGTCACTGTGGGCTTCTCGTTTCCTTCAAAGTCGGTAAAGCATCGAAGACGACCCAAGAAGCGGTTGGCCATCAGATGCAACGGACGACACTTCTGTGGTTATCGTCAAGAGCATTTTGGAAGAAGATCGACAGAAAACATGTGAAGAGATTGCATATGAAGTAAACATGTCTACCGCTTCGGTTTTCAGAATCCAAGTGGCTGCCAAATGGATTCCGCATAATCTGAGTGAAGAGCAGCAAGCAGTTCGCAAACGGATCGCAGAAGAATTGCTTCAGCGGTACGAGACAGAAGGCGAACAGTTTTTCGGACAGAATTGTTCCTATAGACGAAATTCTGGATACGAGATTTCGAACCAGAACAGAAATCTCAGTCCGCTCAGTGTAATCATCCAGAATTACCTCGCCGGAAAAAAATTCCGCCGCCAACAATCGAAGGTTAAGCTGATGATAATTATGGCCTATGACAAGGTTGGAGTGATAGCAACACACAGAGTACCCGAGGGGACCACTGTAAGGTAACAACGGAATAATACAGAAGGATTCTGCAAAAGGTTTTGCGCCGAAAGACTCGCCAAAGAAAACCTGGCATTATCGAAGCTGTTGCCATCAATTTGCACGACAACGAGAGGCCGCATATTGCCCGTACAGTAAGAGGCATTATGGAAAAGTATGGATGGGAATTGCTCCCCATGCGCCATACAGTGCTGACCACACTGTGGTCCTGACATGAGCCTACCGGACTATGACTTGTTCCCAAAACTGAAGAAGCCACTCCGCGGGAAACGATTCACTACGATTCAGAATGTGTCTAATGAGGTGACCACAGTAATCCGACGCCTCAACAATGGAAATGTCCTTACTGGTATAAAAGACTTGCCCAAACCTTGTGCCACTGTCATAAAGAAACATGGAGATTACGTCGAAGGCGTGTAAAGGTATGTTGTAAAATAAATTCGTGAGAAAACTCGCAGTGTGCAAAACTTTTGAAATGACCTTTGTATCTACGAAGTTTCGTCGTAATATTTCAAATTCTTGCTTTTCCACAAACCCGAGAATAGGAACACTTATTTTATAGGTATATGTAACATTTAATGGATTGTCTTGCTGCTGGAGTGGTTAAAAGGCTCTGGCTGACAGCTTCAGCCTGCTCAGAGTCCTGCACAGGGCCATTGATGCCTTCCTTCTGGTTACACTCCTCCCTACCAAGGAACACTCTCCAGATAAGGGACGGCCGCTCACATTCCTCCAAATGTTCATGGGGATCGTTACCCCCTCCCACCTTGCAACCAGCATTAAGTAACAGTGTAGTCAAATAAGTGAGTTTTGTATCTTGTTTCATGTAATTTGGACCTATGAAATAATTTCAACGTTTCACTTCGGATGCTCAGGTGCGTGCAGCTGTAGATAATTGGTTACAGAACAGCCTGTCTCCTTCTACGCCGCAGGAATACGGGACTTGTGCAAACGATGAGGCCGCTGTCTGAATGCTGGCGACGATTATTTTTAGGTATGTCGTGTTTAAATCTTTCAGACAGAAATTCGCACTATTTATTAAACAACTCGTATACGTATAAATTTGTCGCTCAATTGACATAATGGATTATCTACAGTCATCAAATGACAAGGGACAAAGGCCAATTGCATCTCTTTCTTTCCTAGAATTGGTGTCTCCAAATTAGGAACTGGCGATTGTTACTTTTGCTGGTCGTCAAACTGCGAAACAAAGGACAAATTTCAATAAATACATACAGCTTACTACTACACTGGTGTGCAAAAAATTAAGGACGAAGAGGAGAAATTAGCATAACAGCGGAACGAGCAGGCAGAACGGACCGAAAGACCACTCAGGAGATAGACTAGGGTCCGGTACGGTAGGTTATGCGCACATATGCAGCATGACGTAGAGGGGAGAGAGGAGTGTTGGAAGGGTATAAAACACACGGGCGGTGTACGCTCAGCAATTCGGTGAAACTTATTACTCGGTGTACATCGGTTTGAACGACGTCGAGTTGCTGCCACCGTGTGATATGGCCAACAGGCAATCCAGTAGACGACATCTGGATGACTTTACCTGAGGTCGCGTCATTGGGAAGTTGGAAGAAGGTCAAAGTGTGACTAGTGTGGCCGAGGAGTTCGGGATCTCTCACAGCATCGTTTCACGAGCTTGGAGAGCATTTCAAATGACAGGAACAGCTGTCCCAGAATTTAACAGTGGTCGTCCACGAGCAACCACGGCGGCAGACGACCGGTATATTGTCCTACAGGCGAGAAGAGATAGACGGCATACAGCGGGAGAAATCGTAAGGCGCATACAACAGACAACTGGACGTCCGTTATCGCGTTTTACTGTGGCCAAGAGGCTGCACAAAGGTGGTCCATTTACACGACGACCAGTACGGTGTATGCCATTAACACCTGCTCATCGGAGACGGCGGTTTCTGTGGTGCCAGGAACACAAGAACAGGACTCATCAGCAATAAGGTTGAGTTCTCTTTACGGATGAGAGCCGATTTAGTCTGACGGGCGATTCTGGGCGTATACACATCTGGAGAGAGCAGGGAACATGCAATCACACCTCCAACATTATCGAAAAGGACTGGTTTGGAGGTGGCGGAGTTTTCGTTTGGGGCGGTATCATGCTTGGTAGCCGTACTGACCTCCACATCTTCCAAGGAGGTTCAGTCACTGGTGTCCGCTATTGTACCGAGGTTCTCCTGCCTCACGTGCGTCTGTTTAGAGGTGCTGTGGGTCCTGAGTTCCTCTTCATGGACGACAACGCTACATCTCATCGTACAGTGGCTGTCGCAGAGCTGTTGGAGGGTGAAGATACTCAACCCATGGATTATCCCGCAAGGTCCCCGGACTTAAATCCAATTGAACACGTGTGGGACCTTCTCGGGAGACGCTTGGCTGAACGTCACCAGCCGCCAGCAACGATTCCGCCGCTGCGATTGGCGCTACAAGAGGAATGTGCCGAGATGCCTCAACAGCTCCTTGACAACCTTGTTCTCAGCATGGACAGACGTTGTAAATCCTGCAACGCAGTCAGGGGTTATCATATCCCTTACTAAAGACTGTATTTTTCTTGGCAGCCGCCTGTCACATGGACGTTTCTGTCTTCTGTCCATTTGTGCTCGAAGCTACCTTTTCAATAAAGTGCCTTTGTATCCTTTGGATTCCTTGTTTGGACGGTTTTGCTCACTTGTCCCATATTCTTACATCTTGGGGATCTTATGGTATGATTTGAGTCGATGTGGAGCACTTCTGCACGACGTTACATTCGAAAAACCGTCTTGTCCTTATTTTTTGCACGCCAGTGTATAATAATATGCGCTTAGAAAATGTTTTGTGTTAACTTACAGGAGTTTGACAGAATAATTTGAACCCACGCTCAGAGACTTGACTTTTAATGCAGCTGTACGTCGCAATACGCAAAGGTATCCACCACTTTTTGGTTGTAATAGCTTTGTTTAGAACCTCAAGGTCCCGTTTAAGTTCATTTAAAATGTCTTGTTGCAAAATTTCTTTTAGGGCGACGACGAAATGAGTGACCTAACGGACTTCGAAAGATGGCTAATTGTTGGTGGCTGGCTAGTTCGTGCCTCCGGGACAACAGTCGCCACGTGAAGGGGGTATCGAAGGCTACTGTGTCTAGCGTCATGACATCATACCATGTTCGTGGAAAAATCTCGTCTGCGAAACGCTAGAGCGGTCGGAAAACGAACCTGACTGATAGACACAGGAAAGCATTAAAGGGGATTGTTACCCGTAATAAGAAAACCACAGGGCTGAAAATTAGTGCGGAGCTCAATCTGCATCTGCAGACCCCAGTATAGATGAAAACAATGTGCAGGGAACTGCGTAAACAAGACATTTATGCCAGAGCTGCTATTGAAAAGCCTTTGGTGACCCGGGTGAATGTACAACGGCAACGGCAGTGTTTCCAGGAGCATACAACGTGGATAGCCTGTGCATGGAGGCGTGTCATGTGATCGGACGAATCCATATTCACACTATTCTCCACCGCAAGACGTGTTTACGTGTGGAGAACATTATCAGAAGCGTACAACCCAGACTGTCTGCTCGCAACAGGGCAGCACGGCGGTAGTTCTGGCATGCTCTGGGCGGTCATGTTGTGGTTTTAACCAGGTTCCCTGATCACATTGAAAGGACGGATGACTGGCAGGGCGTATGAAACCATTTCGGCTGACCAAGTCCATCCAATGGCTCAGGCATTGTTTTATGCAGGGGATTCCATCTATCAAGATGATAACGCCCCAATTCACAGACCTCGGAATGCCAAATCATGACTTTAGGAACATATGGAAGAACTTTCACACTTTCCTTGGCCTCTCCAATCGCCAGACTTAAACACCATCGAGCCATTGTGTTCTGTGTTGGAAAACAGAGTAACATCCTGTCACCTTCCTCTTGCATTTCTCAATGACCAGGAACAGTTTCTGCACGAAGAATGGTGTAACATTAGGACTTGTATGCGTCCATTCCAAGGTAGATTCAAGCAGTTTTGAATACCAAAGGTGGTCCCACAACGTATTAGGTACGTAAAGCCTTCTTTTCCCAGGTGTCCACATTATTCTGTCCAACCGTTGTACGTAACTTAATGTTAATTTGATAGTAACTTAAGTAGCGTATTTATTCGTATTCATCAGTGTTACGGTACCTAAAATCATCAACCTTCCTAAAAACAGAAGGCTTCACTTCTAGCGACGCAATAATTTCCTGTTACAGTAACGCACGCGATTAATTAACTGTTGACGGTCGTCAATAGGTACATTTCTGACTTCTTGGTAGTAGGAGTTTGGGGGGTAATCAACCCTTTAACCGGATAGATATCTCGGGGTTAGCAAAATGAACTGATATCAGCTCGATCGAATATATTCGCTGTCTAGGAAGTGGGCCAAATGCTCCTGGAACGAGTGAACCACCAGAAACCGCTGCTTTGCCCCTAAGCCTTTTTATTCAATGTGGTTGTTAAGGGGATGACTTACGCTAATCCTTCCTCACCGACTGTCTGCTGAAATATTGAGTTCTAAAAGTCTTGACGAATTTTAAAAAGGAGAGTGAAGATGTTTCTTTTCGGTAGTATGGTGTTCGCGTCAGGGAGACTAGCCTTTCCCTCATTATGCTTTGGGTCATAGGGCAGAGAAGAGAGGTTTCAATCTTTTATTGAGCAAAATCAGAGAAAAAGAAAAGGGCAGACGGGCAACATACTACGTCTCAAAGAAAAACAATAGATACGGGTGCAATATAATGAGTAAAACTAATATATACAAATATACAACTATATAATGGAGAAGGGCGGCAACAATTCTAAACAAAAGTAGATTAGAACAAAAAATAAAAATAGCATCGTTTACCACAACCAAAGGTTTATGATGCATCTACTACAGTTTCGCAGAGCGTTTGGCTCGGCATCATTAGGACTAATGGAGCCTAAACATTCAAATAATTGTGACATCATCAGATGGTCACGGTTTTGGTGAATTCTTCCCACGCGCTTGAAAGAAATGGAGTTGACGTCATGTCGTTGACAAGCCGTGAAGCGTTCCTGGAGCGTTTCCAAACAAACATTTAGGGTTATTTTCCTGACAATGTTGGGCTATAGACGACCTATTCAGTTCATAGTTCCGTACGTAGTTGATGTGTATCTTCAACTGGAAACTTAAAGCCCCGCGGGTCTCTCTTATATATGAAAGTCCACATTCACAAGGTATGTGATAGATTCCCCAGGAATTTATGTCTTCGATATCGTCTTTTGATTCGAAAAAATTTATCTTGTTTATGGGTTTGAAAATAACTTTGAAATTAAAACTCTTGAGAATGTTTGAAATTACTAACCAAATCTGAGGAGCAAATGGGATAACCATTCAATTCTGTCTTACTGAGTGGTATATGGGCGTGAGCGAGCCACAAGCTTCGGTTTCCTAAATTTTGGGGTAGTGTTGTCTATAAAGGAAGGTCTGTATCCTTTGTGTACTGCAATTCGTTTGGGAAAATCAGGTTCTTTCTGCAAGGAATCCTCATTTGAGCATATACACGGTCCAGTCACATTGTTGTGATCACCGTGTGCAGCGCAGACAGCAGCTATGCGGGCTGGGAGTGACTCAATAAGGTGCTGGAAGGTGTTCACCGGTATGTGGAGCCATACTGACTGCAGTGCATCTCACAGCTGCTGGAGAGTGCTTAGTGGAGGATCCACAGATCGAACAACGCGATCGAGGTATTCCCACAGATGCTCAATTGGGTTTACGTCTGGGGAATTAGGGGGCCAGGGAGGTGCTTGAAGTCTTCATCGTGCTCTTCCAAACACTCTCGGACATTTCTAGCTGTGTGACACGTCGCATTGTCGTGCTGGAAGATCCCATCCGCCCTAGGGAAAACAATCAGAATGTATGTGTGTACGTGGTCTGCAAGGATGGTTTGAAAACGATTCGGTCCATAGTGCCTTCCTCAGGTATGAGTGGACCCTCAGAATACCAAGAAAACATTTCCGAGACCATAACGCTGACACCGCCAGCTTGTGTTCTGCCAGACATGGTTGAAGAATGTTTGTTCTCCGATGTTTCTCGCCTTATACGCCAGCGTCTATCCGTTCGGTGAAGCAGAAACGTGTGTCATCGGAGAAAGCAATCCTTTGTTAATCAGCGGAGGTCCAATTCCGATACTGTCGTGCAAATATAAGCCTTTTCTGCCGATGGATCTTCGTTAGCATAGGTGCAGTGACCATCCGTCTGCATCGGAGCCCCATACGCAGCAGGGTTCGCTGAACTGTCATTTTAGACACACTTCCGGTAGCTCCCTGTTTCATTTGGCCAATGAGTTGCTCCACTATAGCATGTCGATCGGCACTCACGTACTTTCGAAGCCGACGTTCACCTCTCATATCAATGGCACGTGATGCTCCGCGGTTTCCATGTCGTTTATTCTCAATGGTGCCATTTCTCCAATCACGATACACTTTAACCACAGCAGCACGCGAGCATTTCACAAACTGCACTGTTTCAGAAATACTACCACTCTTGACCCGAAAGCCGATAATTATTCCTTTTTGCCAATCTGATAAATCGCTCCTTTTATTTATGACAGCAACAAGTGATATGTTTTCAGAATGCCTACAGCACACCGTATATACCCTTTAAGCCAGCTCATGACACGTGCCTTCTTTCATTGGCTACGTACTGTTGACGTCAAAAGTAAGAGGTGGTCACAATTATGTGCATCTACAGTGCACGATATACACTGAAGTGCAAGAAAAACTGGCACAGACGAGCTTATGCAAAATTTACCTATGCGCGTACTCGGTTGCGTCCACCAGTGCGTATATAAAGCGATAGACATCCTTGCCAGCTGTCAGAGCTGTTTTCGGCATGAGAATGACAAGCAATAACGATTTAAGCGATTTTCAACGCGGTGTCATAGCTGGCGCTCGTGAGATGGGCCATAGTATTTCGGAGGTAGAAACGAAGTTCGGATTTTCACGGACCACCATTGCAAGGGTGTACCGTGACAACAAGAATTCCCGTAAAACCTCCAACCTACGATACCACTTTGGCCGTAAAAGGACATTGGGTGAACGTGACCATCGTCGGCTGTCAAGAATCGTTTCACGCGATAGGCGTGCAACACTCTCGCAGGTATCATCGGAATTCAATGCTGGAGCCTCAAAAATTATCAGCGTCCGGACTGTGCAACGTACCCTGCACGATATGGGCTTTGGGATCCGACGCCCAACTCGAGTCCCTTTGATGGGTGCACGACACATAGCTATGAGCCTCGCTTGAGCACGGCAAAACCGCCACTGGACACTTGATAACTGGAAACAAGTAGCCTGGTCTGACGAGTCGCGTTTCCAACTGTATCGGGCAGATGGAAGGATTCGTGTGTGGCGCAAACCCCATGAAACCATGGATCCCGCATGTCAACAGGAAACTGTACCACCTGGTGGGGTGGTCCGTAATGGTATGGGGTGTATTTTACTGAACTTCACTGGGACCCCTGGTACGTCTACAAACGTCTGTGACCGGCCAACGCTATGTGCGCGTCCTCTCTGACAAGGTACACCCACCCGTTCATGTCCTGCATTCATGCTGATGGGTTGGGTCTGTTACAACAGGAGAATGCACCTCCACGCAAGTGTCGGGACGCCACATTATGGTTAGAGGAGCATTCGTTTGAGTTTGGGATGTTGCCATTCCCACCCAAGTCCCCAGATCTCAACGTGATAGAACACATTTGGGATGCCATGCAACGCGCTATCGAACACAGGAATCCGAGACCTCGAAATACACCCGAATTGTGGAATGCTCTGCAGGAAGTATGGTGTGCATTGCCTACAGCATATTTCTAGAAGCTAGTGGAGTCCATGCCCCGTCGTATTTCTGCAGTCCTGCGTTCCCGTGGGGGACCTACCAAGTATTAGACTGGTGTACCAGTTTTTCTGGCACTTCAGTGTACGTATGTGTAGAAGGCATACGTATATCGTGCAATACATACTGATGCTAATTTATGCGGTGAACCGCATGCCTAAACCATTCTATAAAACTCTTGTCATTTCAAGCCATTTCCATCTTTTCCATAATTTTGGCTTTTAGCATATACATTGAACCTCAATAAAAAAAAATCCCATCTTATTAAAAAAATGACGGTTTTCAAAATGAACTTCTTGTTTTGAAAACAACATTTCATTCAGGTGAGACAAAAACTAGAATTTCAAAGAGAAGAAATTTTATTCAGCAAGAACAATCAAAGCTGAATTTCGCGGCGCTTATTTTTGTTTTTACAACAACGTTGCCATATCGCTTGCTCCACATTCTTTAACCATTACTTTTGCTCCCTCCTCCCCACAATAGTCCTTCATAAGACAATGAAAAATGACGCCATCCATTTTCTCGGAGTTTCATTGTATAACATCTGTTTTGTCTTTCCTGTAACCGTTCTTCACGGAGGAGACGTAAATGCAGCTATTAGTTCAATCCGAGTTTCAGTAAGTGTAAACTCCTGAAAGGTATGCCATGTAATCGTTTTACAAGAGGCAGATATAAATTGCTGCCATTAATTTTTCAGTATCAAAAACTACACACACAGGTTTGTTTTAGAAACCTACGGCCGCGATTTAAACCACTTTATTGTTTATTTTTTTCTTCCATGAATTGCTTCCACGAAGAGGCAAACAGTATCTTGTTTTTTTTAATGATCCAGTTAACACAATTATCGTTAGCATGTATTGATGTGAAGCTGTTTTGTGGTTTGGAGGAAACTTACTACGAAGCGTGTTCTTCTAAGAAGCCAGACCTGATATTAATAAGTAATTAAAGGCACAGAGAAATAATTGAGTAAAATAAAACTCGAAGCAGGTACAAACAAGAAAGATGACTTCGAGTTTTCGGTTGTAATGAGCGCGTTTTTAGAACCCCTTCCGCGACGCGAATAAAAATTGTCAAAATTACTGAAACTCAATGGAATCGGTTAGGGAAAAAATTAACCGGATTTCTACAATCGATAAAACATCTAGAAATAGAAACAGCTACTTAGTTCCACCAGAGGCTAGAAAGAATGTTACGAAAATTAACAAATGGTACACAAAAAGTTTCTCATAGTTCCAGTAAGGTATCAAAGGTAAAGAGATTTTCAAATCGAACAGTAAAAAGAAGAAATATACAGGGTGTCCGAAAAATAAATGTGCACTGAAAGTAACACCATGTCGAACTGGTTCCTATAGGAGGTATTGGAAATGGGCCTTACCGACGTCCAGACACGTCTGCACACACTTCTGCATGTCGGTGAAGATTTTTCTCAGGGTATGTGGTGTAATTTGCTGGATGTGAGTCATTATTGTAGCATGTAGCTCTTGAAGTATATGCGGCAGTATCCCACAGAGGAGTATTTTGGCTGTTGATGTATACCCGGGTAGATGGTACTACCATGTCAAACTGGTACCTGTAGGAGGTATTGGAAATGGGCCTTACCGACGTCCAGACACGTCTGCACACTCTTCTGCATGTCGGTGAAGATTTTTCTCAGGGTATGTGGTGTAATTTGCTGGATGTGAGTCATTATTGCAGCCTGTAGCTCTTGAAGTTTATTTTCAGTGCCCCACAGACGAGTATTTTGGCTGTTGATGTACCCGGGCAAGTGGTGCCATGCCTCATCTGTAAAGAAAGTCACGTCCAGAATATCCTCACCTTCTTCAGACAGGAACTCTTGGAACCAGCTGCAGTACCGAACATGTGTCACGTGGTCTGTTTCTTTCAGCGGATGCACGGCAGACACTTTGTACTGGTGGAAACGCAACTTCCTTTTCAGAATATCGTGGTCTGTGCTGTTTGGCACATTAGCTTGATGTGACAGCCGCCTCACGGATGTGTGTGGACTCCTCTGTACCATGTCTTGGATACCCTGTACTGTCTCATCTGCCGTAGATGGCGTATGGGGACGGGGAGCATCCAGAGCACTGCCAGTTTCCCTAAAGTTTGCTATGAGCTGACGTATTGCATTACGGTGGGGGGCGTCTGCATAAGAGCCGCGGATGGCTTAGTGGTTAGCGAGTCAGACTACTGATGGAGGGTCCCCAGGGTCAAGCCTGGGCTGATCTTCCAGAGGTGGTGTGATTTGCTAACAATCGCTGAATATCCGCCGTGCATCGTACGAGTACATTAAATGACGGCCACCAGATTACCCCCCCCTCGGTTACGTTGAGTATCCATTCCAACTCCCCCCCTTGATTCTCTCTAATCCCTCTATGAGCAGCATCGTACTTGCACGGTGGCGCCATCTACTGTGCTCTCCCTTACTTACAAACTGTTTTGCTAAAGTCGCTAGACTTGCTCTCACTCCTTCTGCTTCTGTGCCCTGCCCAAAAGGCGGACCCGTTGTAGGTGAATTGGGCCTAAACCTTCTCTGTGGACGGAAGTCTTTCATGAAAATGCGTAGCTGAATCAGTGCCGACTTAGAGATCGCTGTTAGGCGGCTGCATCACGAAATTTTCTGGAGAACTGTTTTTGCACTTCGTCCGTGTATTTTTCATCATGGCGAAAGACAAGTTCCAGACAAAAACACTCTTTGTTCAACCGTCAACATTATTGTCCATGTACCGAGAAGAGTGATCAATCGACTCGTCTGCCTCCGTCGACCAAACGCTCGGGAATGACCTTCGCTCAGAATGACAGCTGTGCGTGCCACGGGGTGGCGACACATGAAAGTTACCAGACACAAAGCACTTCCACGTGGCGGGTCACTTCTACTGTAATTTCATTCAAACTTTCTTTATTATTACATTACTGCAATTCGTACATTCAATGCACAGTCAGTATTCGGACACCCTGTATATTGTTTCACAAGCAGTTACGCAATAAAAAAACTCCTGGACCCCCGAGAAAAATCATTTTGGAAGCCATCTACAAACAAAAATTGGGTTTGCATGCTTCCGATACTTTGAACAAATTGCTACTTTTGATCACGCTTCCATTATGCAACAGACACACGCTTGCTCCATTCTTTAAATACGTAATATTGTTTTATATAATGCGTAAATCAGATTGTTTCGATAATATTACATGAGTTATATAAAAATAATAATCTGGGAGTGAGGGAAGTTTACTCGCACAAAAGATAAATGTGTTAATAAAATACATTCATCGTCAAAAAAATAGTTGCACCCAGAAGGAAGCAACCGACAGGAATGAAACTTGGTGGGTAGGTTTGACATCGTGAGATATGCAAATGATTCAAGTATCGCGCTCGGCCGCGCATGTGACGCAAGCAAGGAGGTGTCGTAGGGCTGTACCGTCGTAGAGGCTGTATAAGGTCGTCCCGTTGTGCGTGCTTGCCATTCTGACTCATGCTATTGTGTTGGTTGAGTCATTTGCAAGTGACCTATGCCTCGGAGAAAAGTTTGGAGTCAATACAAGCAGTTGGAAAACTTCGAGGGGGGCCGCACCGTCGGGCTCCGGGAAGCGGGATGGTTTTATCGCCGTATTACCCGCCATACCGGTCAGTGTTGTCAGGCAGTGGACAGAACAAGGCACGCAGTAGCGACAGGAAGTGTCTGGGAGACCTAGACGAACCACGAAGAGAGAGAGAGAGAGGACCAACGGGTTATCCGACATGCGCGAAGTGACCCAACAGCCACGATTGCAGATATTCAGCGAGCAGTGGTGCCCTCCATGCATCGTTCGATTAGTGCCAGCACCACTGGCAGACAGCTACAAGACGAAGGACTACACGCACGCAGACCGTTACGACAACTGCCCTTAACAACAGTGCATCGTCGCCAAAGACTGCAATGATGTCGTGCCAGACTGTCATGGAGCTACTCAGAATAGCAGCGGGTGATTTTTAATGATGAGTCCCGCTTTTGTCTTGGAGGAGACGACCACCGAATCCGTATGTGGAGGCACCGTGGTCAGCGCCAAGACGGACGGTTTGTTGTCGAGCGTCATACGTCCAGAAGGCTTGGTGTCACGTCCAGAAGATCTGGTGTCATTGCCTACGATGCCAGATCACCTTTGGTGTTCATTACAAGCACTTTGATAGCCCAAATTTACGTTGATGAGCTCTTGCAACTAGTGGCCCTACCTTTTCGGAACGCTCACTCCAGTGCGATTTTCCAACGCTCGTCCGCATACTGCTGTTGTCCCGAGAGCTTGCGTTCAAGGCACTAACACTCTGCCATGACCAGCCGCATCGCCAGACCTATCGCCAATTGAAAATGTGTGGGATGTTATTGGACGCGCTATCCATACTCCAGTCTTATGGCACAATCTGCAGGAACTGCGTGAGAAGATTCAAGTTACATGGAATGGCTTATCGCAGGACACCATTAAGAACCTGTACAACTCCATGCAAAGACGTCTGGTACGCTGTGTGAACGAACATGGCTGCCTGACACCATACTGGGAGATATTATTTATTGGCGTGTAGCTCAATAAATATTGTCCATATCAGTCTCAATGTTTAATCATTTATTGTTGCTGGTAACCTTTATCTTCCTCCTGAATAGCATTGCAATCCGACACGTCCTTCTGGGTGCAACTATTTTTTTGACGATGAGTGTAATAGGAGAGATCTATTACTGAATAGGAAATCCTCCTCACAACAGATCAGCTGACTTCTCGTTTTTGGAAACAGAGGAAGATTCTATATCCTCTACATATTTCAAAAACAGTGAGCATTGCAGTTGATTCTAGTTTGCTAGATTTTCTAGACCTGAGAGTCCATTCACCTGAAAAGCAGTAAAAGCACTAGTTTAGCGCTGGTATGGATTAAACATTATTCTCCTTTATCTAGGAACAAGTTAATCGTACCATCTCTGTCCCGTGTAACGGAAATGTCTCACCAAAATTAGTAATGAATCTTGCATTAAACAAATGGAATTTTGTTTTGGAATATAACTTCAGCGTTATGCAATAATAAAGGAAAGAACTGTTTTAAGATACAGAGGGTAGGTCAAAGGTTTTGTAATATTTACATAAACGCAAGTGCTGCCGCGGGTATGTCACTTTCTTAAACTAGTTCAAGTCGCGCACTGCAGTCAGTCAAAAGGGACATAAAGTGGTTGACGATACTGGGAACAGCATTGCATGTCGTCGCTCTGTCTGTGGTTGGGACGACTAAAAGGCGAACAGCCACAGCCTGCTAGTTAAGGAACTTCTGCTTTACGAGTTTGAACACAACCATAACGCTGCTCAAGCTACACGAAACATTTGTCATGCGAAAGGGGAAGGTTCTGTGGACCACAGCACCGCAACCAGATGGTTCAAGATACTTCACTCAAGTGGCAGAAACCTCGACGATCGACCAAGGTAAGTATAACGAAGTAAATTTCTCCGTCATTTCTGTCCGCGCCAGGATTCGAACCCGGATCCCCTCATTCCGGAATAAGTCACTCTACCAATTGAGCTACGCGGACGTTCATTGTTGCTGCTATCTGCCTTTATGTCGTGTGCGTCCTGCTGGCAGGTACGTCACATCTCCCCCCCCCCCTGAAAGAGGGCCGGGGGCATGGCCCACGGGTCAGCCGTGACCATGAATCGTTGCAGGCAGCCATCCGCTGTAGAACGTGCACTCGAGAATGCAACATCACACATTTTTATTTTTCGAAGCGCTGGAGAAAGGATTCTCTTATTTTTCCTATCTCGCGGTGTGGAAAGAACATCACACCATTGCAAGATTTTGAACGGCCGAGTCATCTGGAAAGTTTGGGCGCCATTATAACGAAGTAAATTTCTCCGTCATATTTGTCCACGCCGGGGCTCGAACCCGGGTCCCCTCATTCCGGAATAAGTCACTCTACCAATTAAGCTACGCGGACGTTAATTGTTGCTGCTATCTGCCTTTATGTCGTGTGCGTCCTGCTGGCAGGTACGTCACATCTCCCCCCCCTGAAAGAGGGCCGAGGGCATGGCCCACGGGTCAGCCGTGACCATGAATCGTTGCAGGCAGCCATCCGCTGTAGAACGTGCACTCGAGAATGCAACATCACACATTTTTATTTTTCGAAGCGCTGGAGAAGGGATTCTCTTATTTTTCCTCTCTCGCGGTGTGGAAAGAACATCACACCATTGCAAGATTTTGAACGGCCGAGTCATCTGGAAAGTTTGGGCGCCATTATAACGAAGTAAATTTCTCCGTCATATTTGTCCACGCCGGGGCTCGAACCCGGGTCCCCTCATTCCGGAATAAGTCACTCTACCAATTAAGCTACGCGGACGTTAATTGTTGCTGCTATCTGCCTTTATGTCGTGTGCGTCCTGCTGGCAGGTACGTCACATCTCCCCCCCTGAAAGAGGGCCGAGGGCATGGCCCACGGGTCAGCCGTGACCATGAATCGTCGCAGGCAGCCATCCGCTGTAGAACGTGCACTCGAGAATGCAACATCACACATTTTTATTTTTCGAAGCGCTGGAGAAGGGATTCTCTTATTTTTCCTCTCTCGCGGTGTGGAAAGAACATCACACCATTGCAAGATTTTGAACGGCCGAGTCATCTGGAAAGTTTGGGCGCCATTATAACGAAGTAAATTTCTCCGTCATATTTGTCCACGCCGGGGCTCGAACCCGGGTCCCCTCATTCCGGAATAAGTCACTCTACCAATTAAGCTACGCGGACGTTAATTGTTGCTGCTATCTGCCTTTATGCCGTGTGCGTCCTGCTGGCAGGTACGTCACATCTCCCCCCTGAAAGAGGGCCGGGGGCATGGCCCACGGGTCAGCCATGACCATGAATCGTTGCAGGCAGCCATCCTCTGTAAAACGTGCACTCGAGAATGCAACATCACACATTTTTATTTTTCGAAGCGCTGGAGAAGGGATTCTCTTATTTTTCCTATCTCGCGGTGTGGAAAGAACATCACACCGTTGCAAGATTTTGAACGGCCGAGTCATCTCGAAAGTTCGGGCGCCATTATAACGAAGTAAATTTCTCCGTCATATTTGTCCACGCCGGGGCTCGAACCCGGGTCCCCTCATTCCGGAATAAGTCACTCTACCAATTGAGCTACGCGGACGTTCATTGTTGCTGCTATCTGCCTTTATGTCGTGTGCGTCCTGCTGGCAGGTACGTCACATAAGGTAGGCCCCGAACCATGGATTCGGGGGCCGAGCTTCAGGACCTCGGCAAGGTCTACAGGAGCTGCCGCATTGTCCGTCGCGAACTGACGCCACCTGCAGCAAACAGCCGAGTGGAAGTGACTCCTAGAGAACACGCGCGACGTACGTTTCATCAAGATAATTGTAACGTGCGATGAAAAGTGGGTCTATTTCCCTAATCTTAACACACAACGGCAGTGGTTGAGCCCAGGCCAGTTTCCAGAACTTGTTGCCAAACGTGGGCGCTTCGAGCACAAGGTGATGCTCTGTGTCTGATGGAATTTCGAGGGGATAATCCATTACGAATTTGTTCCTGACGGTCGGACCATCAACGCCAATCTCTACTCTGAACAGCTGGACCGCATGTATGCCGTTTTGGAGGAGAAGTACCAGGAACTGGTGGACAGAAAGCTCGCTTTCCTACAGCAGGACAACAATCGGCCTCATACCGTGCGAAAGACTCGGGCAAAACTCTACGAACTTGAGGGCATCAAACTGATGCCAAACCCAGCATATAGTTCGGACCTTGCCCCGTCTGATTAGTACTTGTTCCGGTCCATGGCCCAGTTCTTTCGCGGGCGGCACTTCAACAACCAGGAGGAGGTGGCAGCTGGGGTGAAGGAGTTCTTCGCCTCGAAAGACAAGGACTGGTACCGTCGCGGAATCGAAGGACTGGCAGGCGGATGGTAAAAGACGTCGGCATATGCTTCGAATGCTAGTCAGCTTTCGTCGCAAAGGTACGCATGACGACATAAAGTGATCCAAATATTGCAAAACTTTTGACTCACACTCTGCAGCAAAGAAAGCTATGGGAATCCGGAGAACCTACTTGACGCGGATTTCTTACGTGCTTGATTTTCAAACGAGGCTATATTCCATTTTAGTTGTATAGTCAACAGTCGGAATTCCATTTTAGTTGTTTAGTCAACAGTCAGAATGCCTGCTAAATCAACATGGCGTAAGCACGTATGTTCAGGAAAGTCCCAGGTTCGATGTCTGGTGTGAACAAATGCATGATCGGATGTGATTTGGCTTTTGTTCTTTTTTAAGAAAACGGTAAACAAAATGTGCATAAGGATATGCTGAATTTTTGAACCATTACTTTTTGGCATGAGAGTTAGTGTACTGCCATCATCTTCCAACAAGGTGGGCCATCTCTTCAGCCACTGGACACATGTTATTAGCGAACTCTCGACGTAGCATTTCAAAATCGATTCATTCATAGGGACGAACAAACACCTTTGATCAGAAAACTACCAGACTTTGTCGTTCATTCTGGATTCCTTTCTGCAAAGTTGTGCCAAAAACTCGTTCATGCATCAGCTATTCCTGATATCAGGATTATGGTAAAACGCATCAAGGATACAACAGCAACAGTTATCACGCAAATGCTAAAAAATGAATGGTGGGAGTGTAAATATCTTGCATTCGTCTGTGTTGGGTCTGGGTCCGAATACCGGTGAGGCATTGATGTTGTGTTTGTCTTACGGCACTTCCTCCGTCCCCTCCCCTGGAAACGTATATTTTGGGATGGGCGACTGCTTATAGCCCATTGAGTTGCTCACTGTGGTAGTTATACCTTCAATAAAAAAAATCTTTCAGGCAGATTTTATACGTTCCACTAGTGGTGCACATGTAGGAGTTTATTAAGGGAACCAGTCCCTTTTTAGGCATCGCATGTTAACCTTACGAGAGGTTTCGATGTACTTAGGTACATGTTTCTCACGATAGACTTGGCCTATCAATTAAAAACTTGGCATGCATTTTCCTAAGGATATTATACAACACCTGAACTAGAATTATCGCAATCGGTCAATTAATTAATTTTGTATTAACTAATAAAAATTGACGTTTTCATTAGCAATTGTATTTATTATTTCAATTGAGTACATTATTTAGTCATGATTATAGCTCAGGTGGTTGTTGGTATACACAGTAAGGTATAAAAAAAGTTTCAAGCCATTATCTTCAGTGGTTTATGAGAAAAATGTTCCTAAATGTACAAAACCACAACTTTTCAGGGGAGGCAAAAAAAACGATGAAGACCTGTGACTAGAAGCCTCCCGCGTCATACTCCTTTTCTTCTGATTTGCTGAACTTCCTCTGCTTTGCTCAAATGTCGTATACCATTCGATTCAGCAAACTCTGTAGAAAAAAAATTGAAATAAAAAACAATTTACATAATTTTTTTTTGTTTTTGCAGGACTGGTCCCCTTAAGTGCACTAAAAATGTGCCCAAACCTTGCATGCATACCTACTTCTGTTTAAAACTGTATTTAATTACCGGTGTGCATTAAAATGCATGACGTTTAAATCAGGGAAATCGCAAAGGAATACTCCACTATATATTATAAATTAGCAGAGTATTTTTACTTCTATACACCGATAAACCATTACATTGTGACCACCTACCTAAGAAATAGCGACCACTCTAAACAGAAACCCTCAAAACAACGACCACTCGGCGAGGCATCGATTCGATGAGGTGGCGATAGGTATCCTGGGGTATCTGGTATCATAATGTCAACAGAAGGCCCTTCAGTTCCCGTAAATTTCGGGGTGGTGGTGATTTAGCTTGTACCCTATTTTCCAAGTTGAACCACAAATGTTCGATTGGTTTCATATCAGATGAATTTGGAAGCCAGGGCATTAACAGAAAGTCACTGGTATGTTCCTCGAACCCCACCTTGACGATTCTGGCAGTGTGTCATGACGCATTATCATGTTGGAAATGGCCATCACCAGCAGGGAACACAGTTGCAATGAATGGGTGAACTAGGCCCACAACGATGTTCAGATACCTGACAGCTGTCACGGATTGTGCTATTGAAATAATGGGGATAAAGTGTCCCAAGAAAACATCGCCGCCGCCGGACTGTTTACGTCCAACAGTACATCCTAGTGCCATAGCCTCCTCTGGTAATCGGCGTATCCGCCGCTCGGCCGTCTACGTGATGCACCTGGAATCTTGATTCGTCAGACTAGGCCACTTTCTTCCAATCATCCACAGTCCAATCTCAATGATCTTTGGCCCATTTTGTGCGTTGTTGGCGATAAACACTGGCAGTTGCGGACATTTAACGCATTCGGATAAACAACGCAAATGTTATTGGTGGCCACAGTTGCATTGTTCCCCTTATGAAATTCATACAGCATACAATGACGAACATAGCTCTCCTCGTGTTTTATGTCACTCATTTTGTTCTGCAAATCTGGAAGACAAAAACACCTACATAAGTTAAAGGCGAATAGTTCATTCACTTGTGCATACAGTTACTTTGCGTTGAACGTACATAAACACCTCACAACTGCTTCCCAAACTTAGCGCCTCAAAAAACGACATTACTTTTCGGCCCCTCCAATATATTCCTCATAATAAATGGGAAATGGATAGAATATTCAAAGCAAACAGAATATAAATTCTGAATTTTTGTACCACTTATTGGTCATTCACAGATAAATCAATGAAGGAAAACATATGCCTCATAATAAATGGGAAATCGATAGAATATTCAAAGCAAACAGAATAGAAATTCTGAATTTGCTTGTAACACTTACTGGTCATCCACAGATAAACCAATGAAGGTAGAAATATTCCTCATACTACATGGGAAATCGATAGAATATTCAAAGCAAAGAGAATATAAATTCTGAATTTGCTTGTACCGCTTACTGGTCATCCACAGATAAACCAATGAAGGAAGAAATATCCCTCATAATAAATGGGAAATCGATAGAATATTCAAAGCCAACAGAATATAAATTCTGAATTTGCTTGTACCACTTACTGGTCATCCATAGATAAACCAATGAAGTGAAGAAACATTCCTCATAACACATGGGTAATCGATAGAATATTCAAAGCAAACAGAATATAAATTCTGAATTTGCTTGTACACTTACTGGTGTTCCAAGCAAATTCAAAATTTATATTCATGCTAGTATACTAGCATATTCGAACGGAAATCGGGAGATGCGGTTTCGATTCCGCTCCAGAGCGATGAAATATTCAAGTTTTCTGAGAGATGTTGCATGGATCACCAGTAAGTGTTACAAGCAAACTCAGAACTTATATTCTGTTTGCTTTCAATCTTCTATCGATTTCCCATTTATTGTGAGGAATATTTCTTCCTTAATTGATTTTACCGGTGATTTCCGACCTACATCCGTCGCTGGATGGGAGTCGGGTCAAAATGCTATGAGGAAGCAACGATGCTTGGACTACCAAAAATCTGAGGATGTTCAGATTCCTATGCTAAATTTATTTAGCCTCAGTTGCTTGGAACTTCACTGTCCTGGGTGGTGTAACGGTTAGCATACTCGAACGGAAATCGGGAGATGCGGGTTCGATTCCCACTCCAGGGCGATGAAGTTTTCACGTTTTCTGAGATGTTACATGGATGACCAGTAAAGTGATACAAGCAAATTCATAATTTATATTCTGTTGGCATTGGATTTTCTTTACGAAAGGAACTGCGGAAAGGTTTTTGAAAAATCCGAATATTTCTGGCGCACGAAAAATCCGTGAAATTCAGATTTCTTTCCGTCATTTCACGGAAAAAGTTTTATCAGAAATATGCTTCGTTTATTCACGAAAGAAGTCAGGGAAAGTGGCTCGTGAATTTCAGAAATGTTTTCACGGAGAATTTACTACACGGATATACGTCGTCAGCAAATGATGGTATCATTAATTTTTATTTTTTTCGGAAAGGTATTTTCATCGCACACGAAACGTCCTCGATAAAATTTATATCTTAGATTTTCCGTGATCTTATGAACTGAAACACGAAAAACAGTTACCTCAAAACTTTTCGTCTTTTGAATTGACGAGACGTATTCTAAGGCAGTCTTTCCTCCGATAAATGAAATTAATTCATTAAAAAAACCCGAACATGCAGGGGTTTTTTTTCTCAGCACAACGAACAAGTTAGCGACTTCGCCGGTTTTCTTTTTCCTTGACTGAAATGCCGCGAGACTTAATTGCAAATCAGTGTTTCTCCCAAAAAAGTCAAACATTGATCACTGCTTTCACATATGCGAGTGCTTTGCTTTTGAGAAATACTGATTTGCAAATAGGTGGCACAGAAATCGTAAGAGGCGTTTCCCGGAAGAAAAGGAAAGACTAATGCGTTCTGGCACCCTTTGATTTGATTACATCAACCAGCGAGCCGAGTAATTAAAAAGGAATTAACCGGAACACAGCATTGTAAATTTACTTCCTGCATCTTTTATGTAAACTTAGAAGCAGCAGATTGACTAATGACAAAGCCGTGAAAGCTCTTAGTCATGCGCAAGGCTTCCATCAACCCCTTTAATAAACAATTATCACCCCTGGGAGTGGGATTTATATGCCTGTGATCATCTGACTTTATCCAAATCAGGCTAAACCTTGAAATTCCTCTAAATGCTTTGAATGACATCCACTTATAATTTCGAAGGGGTTTTTTCTTTTATCATCATCATCACCAACAACAACAAACATTATCAATCCACTGCTGAATGAAACTCTCCCCAAGTTTCTTCCACAACTGTCTATCTTGTCTCCTCCGTGTCACTCCCGCATGATTCCGAATTTCATCCATCTCCCATGTGGTCTTCATTTTAGTCTTTTCTTGTCCTTTGGAATCCAGTCTATAAATTCGGTTGTCCATCGGTGGTCCGTTCTTCTGGTAACATGTCCAGCCCATTGCTATTTTAGGGATTTTACTCTGATCACGATGTCGTCCACTTTTGTCATTTTCCTTATCCACGAGTTTATTTTCTTATCTCTCCTGGTTACACCAAGCATGCATCTCTCCATGCTCTATCAGTTGTCTGAAGTCTTTGTATATCTTTTTTAGTTAAGGTCTACGTCTCTGCTCCATACGTAAGCACTGGTAGGATGCACTGATTCAACACTTTCTTTTAAAATATAATGACATATTGCTTTTAAAAATTGTGCTGGTTCTCCCAAAAGCTCTCCAACCAAGTTTCTTCATCAGTGTGACATTTGCTTGATATCTGCTGTGCAAGGTAAATGTACGTATCGGTTATCTCTAGCTTTTCCTCATCAATCGATATATTTTCATTTCTCGTAAATGAAGATTTATCTTCATTTCATCATTTCTTGTAATTTCTTGTACATCAATTTTGTCTCTCTGAAAGTTCATTTTTAATCCTGCTTCTTTACCTTTGTCAGCAAGTTCCTGGTTCATATTCGGCATCTCTGAAGGGGCAGTTGCAAAAATGACTATGTCATCAGCAAAAGGAAGGTGGGTTAAATAATCTTTATTAATCATTATCGCTTTGTTTTCCCAGTTTAATGATTGAAAGACATTTTGCAGTGTTCATTAAAGAGTTTGGAAGATATGGTGTCACCTTGTCTCACTCACTTTCCATTTTTTATTGTTGGTGTATCCTCAAATAACCGAACACTAGAACTTGCATTTTCATAGGTGTTAAATAATACCAATGTATGCATCTTCAATACCGCAGGACTTCAAATCCATTGCAACTGCTGATGGTTTCACGGAATCATGATCGATAAAAGCCATACATAACGGGAGTTCATATTCCCTCGTTCTTTCAAATATTGGGTTGTAGGAAAAGTCATGACGTATTTTAGCCATGTTTTGCAAAGGTCATTTATTGATAGAAAAACAAAGATCAATCAATGATATAATGCCCGTTTTGTTCGACAACCTTTTTGCCATCTTTCAGTGAGCTGCAGATTGCCTCATTCATAGAAGAACCTGTCTTTCGTGGCGAAAAACTGTACAAGGTGCTGATTAACAGCCTCATCTGAATTGAACGTTATACCACGCAAGGACTGTTGAAGAGAGCGAAACAAGTGGAAGTCTGACGGCGCAAGGCCAGGCGAGTATGCTGGGTGTGGCAACACATCCCACCCAAGCTCCAATAATTTTTGGCGGGTGATCAAACTTGTGTGTGGTCTCAAGTTGACGTGATGGAACACAACACCTTTACGATGAACGAGCTCTGGACGTTTCTGGGTGATGGATTCGTTCAAACTGTCCAATTGCTGACAGTACACATTCGAATTGATTGTTTGGTTCCGTGGTAGGAGCTCGAAAAACACGACACATATAAAATCCCACCACACTGGGACCAGAACCTTCCGCTGATGAATGTCTGCTTTGGATGTCATTTGAGGCGAAGCAGCACGTCGGGACCAAGACCGTTTGCGCAGCACATTGTTGTACACAATCCACTTTTCGTCACCAGTTATCAGTCGCTTCAAAAAAGGATCGTTTTCTTTACGTTTAATCAGCATATCGCAGATGTTTATACGCGCTGTCAATTGAGCTTCTTTGAGTTCATGATGAACCCATACGTCGAGCTTGCTTACGTATCCCAGCTTCTTCAGGTGGTCGTGAACGCTTGAATGATGGATGTGCAATGTGTCTGCAATCTCTCGTGTCGTGTAACGTGGGTTTGACTCGATCAATGCCTTGATTTGGTCGTCATCAACCTCATTGAGCCTCCCGGACCGAGGAGCATGGTTGAGGTCAAAATCACCAGCACGGAATTTTGCGAACCACCGCTGGCACTGATGTTCTTGTAGAGCATTATCACCGTACACTTTACGCAACTTTTCACAGGCTTGATGCGCGTTCTTCTCTTTACGGAAGTTAAACAGTAAAATATGGCGAAAATGCACATTTTGGTCTTCCATCTTCAACTTGATGTCAAATCTCCGCAAATCAACCAAATCGCTCACCGCTCCGTTTAGACTGCAGCTAGAACTGACACCTGTCGAATGCCATAGCGATAACAGAGCTGCCTCTAGTACTTCGAAAACCACCCAACCGCCATCGGGTGCCAAAATACGTCATGACTTTTCCGACAATCCAATAGTTCCCTCAGAGCTCGGATATGATCTACAATGCTGTAGCCACTCATGAATCCAGCTCGTTGCATCCTTTGAGCCATGTCCAGTGTTACCTTCAAGTGATGTAAAGAATCTTTAAGAATATTTCATATACCACTGATAGGAAGCTGATGGGCCTATAGTTCCCGAGATTCTCAATGTCACTTTTTTATGTAGCAGGATCTTTCTCTTTCATATATATAATAATTATAATAATATACATTCACACTAGCATTACCCGCGCAGACAAGGCCGGATTATATCTTTAAAAATTTCACACTTCAAAATAACTTTTTCAAATAGCAAGCTGGAAATCCTTCTTTCCCTTCTTACTTAACCATTAATAAATCTAGCAGTTGGAAAGTTCTGCCCAGTCTTCTGCGCAGAAGGATTTTTTGTTGTTTTGTTTACTTTCTTCTGGTTTTTAAAAAAGGTATAAAACAACACTTGGGTTACTGTATTGGGTCTGTGCATAAGTTCTACTCGTTTTTGTAGGCTGCAAAGAAAGGAGGAGAACATAACAAATAACATACCTAATATTTCACATAATTGCCATCATTCTGTATGACCTCTTGCCATCTGTCCAGGAGTAGGTGAATTCCACGCCGGAAAAACTCCTGTGTTTTAGAGTAAAAAAAGTCATGAAACGCCGTTTTCACATCGTCCATATCATCGAAGGTTTGGAGAACAAAAGCGTTCTGTAACGTTCGAAAAAGGTGGTAATCCGTAGGTGCCAGGTCAGGGGAACACGCCGGGTGAGGTAACACTTCCCAACCAAAGTCCAGCAATTCTTACCGAGTGATTAAAGCAGCATGAGGCCTGGCGTTATCATGATGAAGGATCACGTCTTTGCGATTGACGAGTGCTGGCCGCTTCGATGTCAGTTGTTCTCGCAATCTGTCCAACTGTTGGCAGTAGAGGTCAGCATTTATCGTTCGGTTAGGTACCAACACCTCCCAGTGAATTATTCTCTGGACATCCCACCAGACGCTCAACAAAACCTTTTTGGGATGAAGTCCTTTTTTTGAGGTGGTTGAGGCAGGTTCCGCATCTTGGCGCACAGTCCGTCGACGCTTTACACCATGGTACATTAGCCATTTATCATCGCCCGTTGCAATTCGTCCCAAAAACGGTTCATTTCTGTGACGACACAGGTACGGTTTCTTTCCTCTCGTTGCTTTGCAGAAAGGTGGTGCGGAACCTAGTTATCGAACTTTGTGGTGAACCAAAGCGCATGCGTCCGTCTTTCGACTGTTGTTCTCTACACAGACAACGCTTCCGCTGTTTCTTAAATGGTTGGATGTGGGTCATGTGTTACGGCCTGGTCCACACCATCATCAGAAACCAGGGATGGACCGTGGTTGATCTTTATAGCTTCTGCGCAGTCCTGGAATTTCCGAAACCAACGGCGACATGTGGTATCATCAACTGCGTCCTCCCCATACACCTGACAGATGTTGCGGCAAGCCGCGGCTGCAGTACTACCTTTATCGAACTTGTACGCATGCCATGTTACACCGTCCGTGATTTCCGTTACGAATGACTTAATCGGACAAACATAGTGCCTCTATATGCTCTACTTCCCCACGCTTTATTGGCCGAAAATTCTGCATCGCAGCGTCATCTGTGACCTAACTACTCCGATCGCAATTTGCATGCATTACAAAAGGGGGTAGAACTTTTACGCACACCCAATAGTTTGTGACGTACTACAGGGGTGAAGTACATGTCAAGACGAGTAGGGGCAGTGATACTCGCCGAAATTGCCTAATCGGTAAAGTACTCGACTCCGGAGCAGAAGGAGGCCGATTTGGGTTCCAACACTGGCAAATCTGTGCTTACACATTAGCGCCCGAGCGTAAAAATGGATATATTGGCCATTACGTTCACCTAAAAATGTGTGATGTCCGTTTCACACACTGTTTGGAATGAATGAAAATTACTTCTTCGCTTCGTAAAGTGTGTGATGCTTCTTCCACCATCGTCTGTAATTAGTGAGAATTCGTTCTTGTGCAGAGTTACTTCAAGCATGGTTTTGCGGTGGACACCTGAAACCTGTGGTTTCGTGTTCCCGACTTTCTTCAGGGGTGGAAGATATGTGTGACGTGCTACAGAGATGACATACATGTCAAGACGGCAAGTCGCAGTGATTGGCACTCGTTGGTTAATTGGGAAAGCATTCAGCTCCGGAGCAGAAGAATGCGGATTCGCGCTTCACCACCGGCAAAATTTGGGTTTTAGTTTCTTATGAACGAACGCAATCTATAAAAGGGAACGGTTTTCTAGGTGTACACCCATCCTATCGGAGACTTCAACACAAAATTACGAAACTATTCTGAAATCGCCAGCATTTCTTCCCCTTTCTCATTTAAAGGTAAATATGAATACCTATAGTATACGCTGAAAGCTTTGCTCCCACCATGGGAGTTACATAGAATTTTTTTAGGAGTGGGCCGACGAAAAATGGAAGTTTTTGAAATCCACTGGAACAAAAATAAAACTTAATGAAAATGGAAGAAAAACTAAAGCATTTTTTAATGTAAGTTGATGCATTTTTATTAAATTAAGGTATTGTTTTTATAACACACTGCTGGACAATTGCTAAGGACGGATCATAAACGGCTATATAGCGCATAAAAAAGTAAGTGTGGTTGGATGCCAAGTGAAATAAAATAATGTCAGAATGCCAGGACATTACAAGAAAGACAATTTATTGTGCTCTGAAATCCAGAAGGCTTTGAAACGTGTTCAAAGGACAAACAGGCAATTTTGTGCAGAATACGTAAACGTGAAAAAAATGCAATTACCGTCCGCAGGCGTTCCGGCGTAAGATGTCAATACGGGATATGGCCACCATGGAGGGCGATGCAAGATTCCACACGTTGTGTCATGCTTTGCACAACATTATCAAGCAGCTGTTGGGGTAATTTATCCCATTCCTCTGTCAGTGCACGGATGAGGGTGTCCTTGTTTGTTGGAGGGCATTGGCGACCAGCAAGACTCCTCCCCAAAGCACCTCACACATTTTCAATGGGATTCAGATCTGGAGAACGTGCTGGCCATACGAGGCGTTGAATATCCTCGCTCTCAAGACACTCCTGGACAGCGACTGTTCCATGACATGTTGCGTTGTCGTCCATGAAAATGAATCTATCACCGACAGCACCACGGAACATGCGAACATGAGGTAGCAGAACATCATTAATGTATCGTTAGCCAGTCATAGTCCCAGTTGGAAGCACATAGAGGGACGTACGGCCATTGATCATGATGCCAGCCCATACCATGACACTACATGTCGGATATCGGTCTCTTTCCTGCATGTTTGCTGGACAATATGCAGTACCACTATCACGCCAGATCAGTTGTCGACAATCAGACGATAGACTGTATCTACTCTCATCTGAGAAGAGGATAGCACACCAGTCGTTATCAGTCCAATTGCGATGTTGATGGCACCATTGCAAACGGGCGGTACGGTGACGTCTGGACAATGGGATGCACACAACAGGACGGCGGGCGTATAGTCCTCCTTCATGCAAACGTCTGGCGATAGTTTTTCGGGAGATCCGCTTGCCAGTAGCAGCCATAAACTGATTTGGTACCTCACTAGCTGTGCTGCGCCGGTGTCTTTTTGTTGATAGCACTATGTACCGATCTTCTGCAGGTGTCGTACTGCGAACACGACCTCCCCCGTGACGTTTGCTACACTTTCCATTTGTTTAAAATGATTTCCAAAGCCTTGAAACAACACTGTGGCTGACGTCGAACTCCCTGGCAACATCTGTTATTTTTCGCCCTTCTTCAATCTTGCCAATAATACGGCCACGCGTAAAATCATCTAGGTGATGTCGGGAAGACATACTGAAAATTGCAAGTTCGTCAATTGATTCTTTCCCTTTCAACTTTGCGTTTGAACAACAACGGTCAATACGCGTCAAATCCTTTACATCTCTTATCAGCGCTATGACGTCAAGAACAAGTTCGGCAATCCAAAATTTGCATAAGCACAACACGTCTTACTGTATCCCGCACTTATGCTAATTTCCACATTTTCCTGCCTTCCATTTTATGGTTGCTATCGTTGCTATTGTCATCCGTTCTTAGCAATTGTCCGGCAGTGTATAAATCTTATTAATCAAAAACGTAAACAACTGAAATACTTTCGATGGGCCAGGGCCCCCTTGGCCCCCCTCTAAACATGCTCCTGGCTCATACCATGAAAATATATTTCTAAACTAAGAATTTGTATTTAAATGCTCCTGAATATAATCTACTATTGTCATCTTTTTAATTAAATCTGAAATTTTTTAGTTAAAAGTTGATTGATTTGGGTAGTCCGGCTATGAAAAGCAAATAAAAATGCTATTAATATTCAAGCAACAATTTAGGTAAAGCAGAACGTGTATTAACAACAAAAGAAATAATAACTGTTATTTTATAGCAATAATAATAGCGACACAGATTTTTTTTTTCTGATGATATTATCCCCATCCGCAACAGAGATAACCTCATAATGTTTCAGTAAAGATAACTGATTGAGAAATAGCTTACGGAAATAGGAAATGTTTTCTGAAAGAGGCAGAAATTCAGTGCCAGCCCGGGCCACAACACGACATAACCCGGCCTTGGAAATTCTTGTTTGATTGCTCCGTATCAAAAACTTCCGTATACAGAAAATGTTCGATCTTTTGATTTTCTTCTGCAATAGTTAGAAAGACAAGCCATCTTCCTCAGGCCTCTGTGGACTGGTGAAGAGCAGTCGACGAGCAACAGTGCAGCAATTGACCACGCAAAAGTACGCTGGAAGGGGGTAACCAAGTACGTGTCCCCGATAGCAGTAGAGCGAGTCCTGTTAAGTATGGGTCCCCGGAGTCGACGCTTCGTCAAGGCGCCCATGTTAACCCAGGTCCACCGGCAACAACACCTGCAGTTCGCATGGGACTACCGTCATTGGACAGTCAAAGAATGGAACAAATGTTGCCTTCTCCGACGAATCGGGGTTTCTACCCCCCAGAAGTGACGGGCGGTGGCGGATACGGCGGCAGACACTAGTGAAACGACACACGGACACGCTTGTCGGCCAAGTACAGGCCTGCGATGGTAGGGTGCATGTCTGGGGGATGTTTTCCTGGTATGACCTTGGACCGCTGGATAAGTCCCTGAACGCCAATGGCTACCTGTCCATCCTTGCTGACCACATACATTCCTTCATGTTGGACGTTTACCCTGATGGCGATGGTGTCTATCAACAGCACAATGCGCCATGCCACGTCGCTTGACCGGTTCCAGGAACACGACAGCGATGTCTCCGTTCGCCCTTAGTTTGCGAAATCGCCCGAACGCAATCACATAGAGCACTTGTGGGACTATTTGGATTGACAGGTTCGGCGTGTAGACCCACAATCACGTCATCTCCAGGACCTCCGTGCTTTGGTGCAGTGCGAATGGACATGTGTGCCTCGGGCAACCATTCCAGGGCCTTATTGCATCCATACCACGCTGTCTCGCCCTGTCATTCGGGCCAACGGTGGTTATTCCCATTATTAGGTAGATGGTCATATTATTCTGATCCACCGTGTCTGTATTTTATTACATATGTGTAATTTTCCATGATAGGATTTTTCATCACAAAACGAATTTACCGAGATTTTACGTCGATCCCGAGCTTCTCGTGTCGTACTGTATTTATCACATTTGACATTAATATTTGAAGAACTCTTCATTATTTGCTTGCCGTTTCTCCTGTTATTATTGCTTTGATTTAACCAACTATCCCCCTCTTTAGCATTGGATATTGAAGCCGTTTCTTCTCAGTGCGCCTCAGAGATCAGATCAGATGGAGAGGATTTTAGGAAGGGAGTGCTGACCCCAAGTCTTAAACAACCCTTAGAAATAGGAAGCTGGAAGATGATTGGGCTAGAGTGACTGACAGGAAAGTCACATCGAAGCGAGGTAGAAAGGGGAAGGAAGACGCCCTTATTTATTATCGGAGGGCCAGTACCCGGTGTCCGAAGGCTTAATGTGCCCATCGGACGCAATGCGGCCATTTAGTTGTTCGAGCGTTCGTACCTGCCTGAGATCAAATTTTGCCTCAAAGCATTGTGAGAATAATAATTTTACCGAAAGGATAGGGAAGAATTTTTGTGCAGAATCCCAAACGCGTGCTTTCTTTTTTTTTTTTTTTCATCTCAGGAATTTTTAATGCTATTGTGCTGAAATACTGGATTTAGGTGTTTTATAATATTTTGCATCACGTGATTTATAAACCAGATCTTGTCATAATACTTTTTTTTTCATAATTACCTTTCATGTTTCATAATTCCTGGTATACAATAATCCTGTGTTTTTACACCGACTCGTATTAGCTGAAAGTATTTATTGTCTTCTGTCCCAACACTAAATCAGTCGCATCTGTCATCGACAATTTGATACGAATAGAATTTTATTTATTTATTTGGGAGTTTTATTTATTTATTTATACGTCCGTGAACGATTCGATGGGTTGCAAGCAGTCACCTTTCCCTAATTTAGAGCTAGTTCCAGGAAAGGGAAAGCGCCAGTGCCGTAAGACAAGCACAACATCCATGGCTCACCGGGATTCGAACCCATCTCTCAAACCGAAAGCAACTTCTGTAGTTTTACATTAGCTGCATTGTTTTTTTCCTGGCGTACTGTGCTCCTGTTTAACAACCGATTCGGGCGAAAATTTCTTTTTAAGGCTTTTCAATGCAGATAACCGGATGCGCTGAAAAAATAATACTTGTCCTATGGAAAAGTTTTGGGACAGTTTGCTAATTAGCATGTTTCTCTACATCACGCGATAGTTCGCTTTAAGTGCTTTCTAACGGTACCTTACTTTTTGCATGTGGCCAACTGTTAAAAAATTGGAAGAGACGGCTCGATTTTTCTTTCGGTGTATATATCTTCTGGTAAAGAAATCGATTAAATGTCCGTCATATTCTAACATTTAAATTTAAAAGAATGTTTATCACAAAATTAATACACTGGCGGAAAGTGAAAAAAGAACACCAAGAAGGAGACGTCTGATACCAACGAAATTTATACATCATAATAACGGAATACAGAGGATACCGTGATCAAAACATTATAGCAAAATAAAGCTGTATGTGCTGGTAAACTGAAAAATAACATTTCCATGTAACATGGTTAGTACGAGGTTGAACCGCCATGAACTGCGTCACACTGTGCAATTCTGGCATGGAGTCTGTCGTACAGATGTTGGATATGTTTGGGGTATTGAGCTCCAAGCATCCTCAACCTGGACGCGTAAATCGGGGATGATCGTGGCTGGCCGTGGAGACCGGATAAGTCGTTGTCCCATAAAATCCCACACGTGCTCAATGGGGGACAAATCCGGTGAGCGTGCAGGCCATGGAAGTTGTCTCACACCCTGAAGTGCATGTTGCGTTGAACGTGCCGTGTGTGGGCGTGCGTTATCTTGCTGGAAAACACCACGATGGACCGACCTTACAAATGGCACAACAACCGGCTGAATGATGTTGTTGATGTAGGAGGTGCTGTTTAACGTACCAGGTACAAACACTAGTTGTGTACGGGAGTGATAGCTGATCGCTCCCCACACCAGGAGACCAGGTGTAGGCCCTGTGTGTCGCTGGCGGATGCAGGAAGGGTCGAGACGCTCCCCTGCGCATCTGCGAACACGCATACGGCCATCGAAGGCTCCCAAGCAGAATCTGCTTTCATCGCTGAACACTACAGATCGCCATTGCGTTCTCCAGTGCAGACGTTGGCGACACCACTGCAGCCGTTCCTGACGGTGGGCTGGAGTCAGAGGTACACATGCCAGAGGCACGCTTGCACGTAGTCCTGCATTCAGTAGACGGTTGCGAATTGTTTGCACAGTCACCTCAGGTGCAACGGCAGCTCGGATTTGCGTCGCAGTGGATGTTCTGCTTGACAACGCCGCTCTTCTTATGCGTCGATCGGTCCGCTCATCAGTCCGTCTGTGACTCCCGGTTCTCCATCTTCTCGTGTGGGAATGTTCCTCGGACCATCTACGCCACCATCGTACCACCACCGATACTTCCCGTCCAATTCGCTCCGCAATACGACGATACGACCACCCGGCCTCGCGGAGTCCGACTAGACGACCTCGCTCAAAGTCCGATAACTGCTGAAATCGTACACGCCTTCCATGTCCAGGCACTGCAGCTTCTTCAGGGTCTTCACACGTGTCCGTACACCGACGACTGATTACATTCACTTCGCCGTACTCCTTAAATACCAACGACGATAATTTGCATATTATGCCGTGCTGTGGCGTAAGCGCTCACCGGTTGGTCCCGAAATTAACATTACACCTACGTAAAGTCGACCCCATTAACGACCCCATTAAGATATGCAAATGTAAAATCGACCCCATTAACATATGCAAATGTAAAATCGACTCCATTAACATATGCAAATTTCATGATCGACCCCATTAACATATGCAAATTTCATGATCGACACCATTAACATATGCAAATTTCATGATCGTCCGCCAATTCCTTCTTGGTGTTCTTTTTTCACTTTCCGGCAGTGTATCTTAGGAACGAACCGTCCAGTCAAATACCATCTACGTAAATACAAGGTGATTCACTCTGGACTGAGCACTTATTGTTTTAATCAAATCACGATTGCAAAGGCACATTTGAATGAAATTAATGCAAAACATACCTTGATGCATGACAAAAAGGAATGACTCATAGAAAATGCTGGAAGTGTCCACCAACAGCGGCCAGGCACATTTTCACCCCACCCGACGCTTCATATTGGCGAATGTGCAATTAGCGACGTCGATGGCAGCAATTTCACGTGTGATTTTGTCTTTCAGTTCCTCAATCGACCTTGTCTTGTTGGCATAAACTTTGCTTTTTAAAAGTCCCCAGAGAAAGAAATCTGGGGGTGTCAGGTGGGGAGACCTGGGCGGCCACAGGTCTTTGGAGATAATCATGTCCTGAAAAAAGCTGCGAATTTCTGCCATGCTGTTATTGGAGGTGTGGCACGTTGAACCGTCCTGTTGAAAGTAACCATCTGTAAGTTCCTGATCATCCAGCAGGTTCACAAACTTATTAAAGATTTCCCAGTATCGGTCGGTATTCACCGAGTCTTTAAAAATGTTGGTCAAATAATACAGCGTCGAGACTCCGCACACCAGACATCGATTTTCATCGGAAGCAATGGCTCTTCGTGTATAATAACATGGGGATTATCATTGGCCCACACCCGTGTATTTTGCGAGTTTACATAGCCGGATAAAGGGAACCATGCTTCGTTAGTAAAAAATGTTATGTCCAACAGGACGGGATTTCCGGCGAAAACTTTGGCAAACCATTGACAATATTGGAATCGCTTCGCAAATTCCGGTGGCTGTAACTCATTCACAGCCATAATACGGTACGGCTTAATCTCCGCCTATTTGGCTGCTCTTTGATATGTCGAATACTATCGTCGAGTCTCTTGGGATAGCGGCTGAACAGATTTTCGTGGTGATGCCAATAACCGCTGCTTCATATCCTCTACTGTGTCCTCCGCCATCTGGGGTCGTCCGCCTGTATGCGGATCCACCAAGCTTCCCGTTCTCTCCAGCTTCTTCGCCCATTTCGAAATGGTGGCTCTGGTGGGTGGGTTACGCCTACCAAATTTCTTCAGAAACTCCTTCTGACATTGTTTGAAGGAACCGGTTATCCAGTAATGACGCACAATGAACATACACTCTTCAATTAAGCATACCATTTTATTTCTACCTCCTCGCTTAAACTTCCTGCGGAGACGCGCTATTCCCCCACCACTACTAGTCAGATGGAGCGTCAGTGCGGCGTCATTCAGCTGCCCTGGAGACATTTTATTCACATGTAATGCATGTCGACTGCTTCGTCAGGGATAAAAAAAACAGCTCCGTTTGGGATTCACGCTCATCGTATATATTCCCCCATCTCATATATTCCACAAAATAAGTGTTCAAATAAGTGTTCAGTCCCGAGTGATTGGTGTGCTTCGTCCATCTTAGCAGTCCAATGCGAGAGTTCCACTCAGAGGACATCATGGCAGACAGTACCTGCAACAAAATTCCAGTCAGGTGACACCATGACTGCAAGTATAAACAACAATAAGAAGGGCACTATGGAGGAAATTGGTGGCCTTCCGAGAGACGCTTGATACAAAAAGTGATGATGTGTCAAGGTCATGTCCATGAATCGGCCGAACGCAAAGAGCAAGCAAATGTTTCCAGAAAGTAAGAGGAAATTCGGGGAAGTGACGTGCCGTTCAGAAAGAAAAATCTAACGGAGAAAAAACAAAATTTTCATTACAGGAACTCAAAAGGGAAGGCTAAATTACAGATATACGTCACGCACACTATGCTACAATATCTCGGATATTTTTAAAAACATGAAGGAGACTTTACCCCGCTTCACTGCCCACATCAATTACCGACTTCAATCCCATGGACCGCTTATGGGATGAAATAGAATGGGGTATCAGAAGTTTGGAACCACTGCCATTCAATTTGCGTGAATTGGAAAGTATTGTTTGACGCTGTAATGTTTGTGAATATATGCCTGACCGAACACTACATAAATCAGTTCTTAAATACTTCAGCTACAGTGAAACAAGAGTCACCCAAGAAACTTCAAAAAGGGGTTACGTACGTTTGTCTTTATTCAGCCAACACTCCTTTGCCACTTTCAATAAGACAGAACTACAACTCAATTAACTTAACCTAACTAATGTGAGTTAACAATCAGAACGTTTTACGTATTAAGCGTATAGGATGGTTGTTTTTAAGCTTTATATAAATGTTAATATATAGGGGATGTTGCCCGTCCTATGACGGAGTGAAATTTTTAATTGTGAAGCAACCTGAAAACAAATAAAATAGGCCACGAATTTCTGTAAGGAAATACACTACATTGACAAAAGCAACCGGACACCCCTTCAAAAGCAAATGAACGGATCAGCTGCGTTGTTAAGATGCGCGGTACAACTGCAAACGGTATAAAAAACAAGCCTGCAGCTGACGCGATCATATCGCACTGTGAGGTTGAGTAAAAATGTCGCCGCGGGAGAGAACTGACTCTGAGAAAGAAAAGATTGTTGGGGGTTATATTAGTGGGTTGTCCATAAGAGAAACCGAGAGGCGTTTAAACATACCCAAGTCAAGTGTTTTGGATGTACTGAATAAGTGGTAAACACATGGCGTGCCTGAAGCAGCAAAACGTACCGGCAGACCAAAGAAAATCAGTGATAGAAGACGTCGAAACCTCAGGAGAGTGGTTACAGCTAATCGAGGGAAGTGCAGCACAAGAGCTTAGTGTTCAGGTGAGTAACAATGCTGGAATCTAGGTATGTACACGTACCATTCGCAAAGAACTTCATCCCATGGGTTTCCGTGGTCGTGCTGCTGCTCATAAGACTTTCATCTCCACTCGGAATGGTATTCGTCGTTTTCGCATGGTGTAAAGAACATTTATCTTGGACCGTACATCAATGGAACTGATGAATCCAGATACACGATCAGTCCTATGGACTGATGAATCCAGATACACGATCCATCAGTCTGATGGCCTTGCGTGGGTTTGGAGGCAGCCGGGGGAACGCTATTCACCACAGTGTACTGTTCCTACGGTCAAGTTTGGAGCTGGCAGTGTACTCGTGTGGGGGTGTTTTTCGTGGTATGGTCCCGTCCCATTAGTTATCGTGGACAAACCTGTTAACCAAAACGTCTACCTTGATATTCTGGACAATTATGCCCTACCGACTCTATGGCAATACCATGGAATCGAGCCTGGTTGGTACCAGCGGAATAATGCACCTGGCCGTAAAGCAAGGACTGTTACGGCGTGGTTTCACAATAATTCCGTATCGTGTGTGGATTGGCCAGCACAGAGCCCTGATCTTAATCCCATAGAGCACCTATTGGATGAATTAGAGCACCGCATAAGAAGTTTGGAACCAAGGCTTACTACTAAACAACAGTTATCGGCAGCATTATGTACTGAAGGGAAGAACATACCTATCGCTGTGCTCCAAAACCTTGTCGAATGCATGTCTCGAAGGGTCAGTGCATGCATTAAGTCCATAGGTGGACCGACACCGTAATAATGTATGTCAAAAAATGCTATGTTATTTTTCTCTTCTAGGCGTCCGGTGAGTTTTGGCCATATAGTGTATAGTAAAAACTTATATAGTAAAAACTCATTCATGTTATAACTACACTGCTGGCAACCCAAAATGCAACACCAAGAAGGAAGCATCCGACTGGCCTGAAATTCGCAGCATGCGTCGCCCGCGAGAGGACATGCAAACGATTAGCATTGCAGGGCATATGCAAATCATGTGCGCCCGGCACGCCACCGAGAAGCACTATAAGAAGGGTGCATAGAAGGCGGGGTGTAAGTAGTGGAAGTGTGTTGTGCTGCAAGACCTGTGCGCGGGAAGCTTCCTGATGCCTCGCCGCAGAACACGGCAGTCATTCCAGCACGTTGCGGTGTTCGACAGAGGACGAAAAATGGCTTATCGCGACAGCGGTTTATCGTACCGAGAGATAGACGCCCGTGTGGGACGACATCCAGCCACGGAGAGGAGAGTATGGATTCGGTGGGTGCAGGAGAGCCGGACGGACCGACGTGAGCGATTGCCACAGCCGCGGCACACCACCAAATGAGAGGACCAGCATGTTGTGCGGCGGGCATTGACGGCTTGCACCGCCACATCACGAACGTTAGCGCAGGAATTAGGGTGTTTTGCGCAACAACCTGCGTCAGCACGTACCGTTCGACGTCGTCTGTAGGAGCTGGGACTTGTCGCACGGCGCCCATTGCTCCGATTATCATTGACGTTACACCACCGGCGAGTGCGGCGGCAGTGGGCCGTTGAACGCAGCATCTGGACTACGGAATGGCACGACATTGTCTTCTCCAACGGATCCCGCTTCTGCCTGCAACATCACAATGGTCGGATTCGCGTGTGGCGGCACCGCGGCGAGAGACTGTATGACACCTGTATTATGCATCGCCATACCGGTTCGTCGCCTGGCGTTACAGTTTGGGGCGCAATTGGATATGACACCCGCATCCCTCTGGTACGCATCACCGGTACATTAAACAGCCTCCGCTACATCTCCGACGTTTTGGTGCCTGTAGTCCTCCCTTACCTGCAGGACCTGCCAGCGGCCACGTTTCAACAGGACATTGCGCGTTCGCACGTGGCACGCATCGTGCAACAATTCTTCACGGCCCACCAGGTGTCACTGCTGCCGTGGCCCACCTGTTCTCCCGATATGTCGCCCATCGAACACGTCTGGTCGCTGATCGCCAACCGAGTGGCCCGGCAAGCACCACCCGTGGCTACGCCTGATGAACTGTGGCAACGTGTGGAAGCAGCCTGGGCAGACATACCCCAAGCCCACATCCAAAGCCTCTTTCGTTCGATGCCGCGGCGTGTAGCGGCCGTTATTGCCAGCCATGGGGGACACACGAACTATTGATGCCTGCGTGTTCCGCAAGTCGCACGGCCTGTAAGCTCAATCGTTTCATCTTTGTATCTGTTGTTATGTGTCCAGTAAATCTGGCTTTGCTATCTCGTGTCCTTCTTGGTGTTGCATTTTGGGTGGCCAGCAGTGTAAAAATTACATGCTATTCACTTTCGTTTTTAAAAAGACCTCGCGATAAATAACATTCTGTGCAAAATATTTGTTGCTTAAAAATTGTAGATTAGAGCGTTTAGATAGATCGATATTTTGCAAAATGTGTAATATAATCAGCACTAAACTCGGAAAGTTGTTTTCGGGTAAACTTACCTTAATAGCTTTTTCTTTGATCTTTCGCGTTAAATAACTTTTTCTCCGGCACACTAGTTGTTCTCTTCACGGCTTGTTTTAGGCTGTCCTATTCGACGGTTAGTTTCAAACTTCGGAACAAAGCTTTTTCTACAAAACAATGCGACATCTGGCATTACAAATCGGAACTGCCGTTCCGGTGGCGCAGTGGTCTAAGGCGCTGGTCTCTGATCATTCGTCCGTAAGGGGTCCGGGTTCGAATCCCGTGAGGCATGGATGTTGTGTTTGTCTTACGGCTCTGGCTCTCTCCCTTCCCCTGGAACCAGTGACCCTAAATTAGGGACGGGCGACTGCTTATATCCCATTGAGTTGCTCACGGTGGTCGTTAAACCTCTAATCAAAAAAAAAAAAAAAAAAATCGGAACTATCTAAATTCTTGACAACGTGCTATTACAGCGACATCAGTTTTTAGATGCAATCTGCTCGCTTTGACATCTCAAGATTTCAGTTTTTATTGTAGGTTACGGCGTTTATATACGTCGATATTTTGCAAAATGTATAATATAATGAGCACTAAACTCGGAAAGTTAGTTACATTAAAATTGTAAAAAGTAATTAAAGCGGACAAATTAATATACGAATTGTGCTAAATCAAATGAATATACAATCGCAACTTGCCGTATTATTAAGATTTTAATTCGACTTTTTTGATCGGGTAAATGGAACTCGAGTCATTGATAGTCCAAAGTTTTTAAATTTGCACGTGATCACCTTGACATCTAAAAGGGATCGTGTGCTATTATATAGCAGACAATCATTTTAACATCGCGAGAGCACGCATGAATTGTTCGATAAATGAGGGCGCAACAATGTACACGTTGCTGTGACGCCAAACGTTCCAGAGAGATAGACCGATCTGGGTGAAGATATAACACACAGCCTTGAAATAGGTCAAACGTAAATTAGACCAAGCCGTTTCCTCGATTACAACATTATAACATCAACCATCTCCACATCGTTGCTGTTGCTCAAACATTATATATCTTCCCGTTCTCATCGGACACATACACACGCCATACGTTACGACCTCAAGGAGTTGCCAACCATTTTCTTGCGAGTGAGAAGATATAACGTTAAGTTTGAAAGACGCTAAAGAAGAATGAATTTAAATTTACATAGAGAAAGTAAATAGAAAGGAAAGTTAAATTGGAATATACGTCACAACACACGTGGGCCAATATTGCACCTGAACGTTACCAAGACTTAGTAGAACTAAGGCTGAGGTGAACTGCTTCTGTTCTGGAGGTCAAAGATCGTCCAATTTTAGGTCGGTGGTCCTAATATATTGGACAGCGAGTGTATGTACATCATGCAGCAGGGAGAAATGATATTTTACTTTCATATTTGAAAATTAGATAAATTTATTCCTTACAGTTCCTCTTATGGGAATTCTTTTCAGTGAAGCGAATTTTTATTTAATATATTAAATTATTAATTTTAGTGTTCCCGCATGAGTTATCGTAAAATTATTTTAATGTTTTCATTCTTCTCACACACGGTAAGTAGATTTAACGGAGAACTGTCACTTTTTTGACAAAATAAAAGAAAAGACATGCATCGAATAAAATTAATACCCATCTAATTTCTCGCTATCCTTCATTTCAAATAACTCATTTTCTCTTTTCATATTTGAACTTATTTAATACTTCATCTACATAAACTGAAGCATACATTTTTCTTTTCTCCCACGTCTTTATTTTTATCTGGTCTCCATTTCTGATTATATGTACTGAATCGTGAATTATTCCCCAAACCTTTTATTTCTTTTTATTTAATCATCTTCTATTTTCTGATGTCTGGAATGTCAGTCCTTTCCAGCTTACTTAAATGAAGTGAATCATCGTACCTTTACTGCACTTTGACATAAATTAAATTATCATTTCTTCTTTAGTTTAGATACGTTGAACGATGATTTAATTGTGGCTTTATACCTCTTTTCACGTGCGTAGAATTGTAAACCTTTCCCTTTGCTTTTATATAATACTCGTTGAATCAAATCTCATTTCCATGTTCTTTCGTTATCGATAATTTAATAAAAAAATTTGTATACTTTATCACTCCAACTGAAAACCTTCAAAACAAAATTATAACAGCTTCACAATGGCGGGAGTAACAGGTTTCTGAAGAATTTTTATGAAATCTCTGTTTCACATTGTCTCGCTTCTGCAGAATGTCTTCCATTCTCTCTAAACGACAAAAACAGGCACTTGCATTTATTATTATGCAGGAGAGCCTAACTTTAGTTTTTTTCTGTGAAGGCATATACTTGATATACATAAATATCAGTGGTGACGGGTGCCTATTTAGTTTAGGTGTGCGCTGTTATGGGAAAAAACACGCAAAAATTGTATTATGTATCCCAAGCTGCAAAATTCACGCATTGATTTTGAACATACGAAAACATTTTTTTTAATTTAGCGGTCGTCTAATTACTTATGGTAAATATCTTTGCATTCACTCCATTGTAAGAAAAATCTGAATTTCCTGTGCAAATACAGTACTAGAGTGATGAACGAATTTTCGGTATTTTTTTATGATTTTTAAATACAGGACGAGGTTTACCTTCCTTAACTACACTGCTGGCCACCCAAAATGCAACACCAATAAGGACACGAGATAGCAAAGCCAAATTTACTCGACACATAACAACAGATACAAAGATGAAACGATTGAGCTTACAGGCCCGTGCGACTTGCGGAACACGCAGGCATCAATAGTTCGTGTGGCCCCCATGGTTGGCAATAACGGCAGCTACACGCCGCGGCATCGAACGAAAGAGGCTTTGGATGTGGGCTTGGGGATATGTCAGTCCAGGCTGCTTCCACACGTTGCCACAGTTGATCAGGCGTAGCCACGGGTGTTGCTTGCCGGGCCACTTGGTTGCCGATCAGCGACCAGACGTGTTCGATGGGCGACATATCGGGAGAACAGGCGGGTCACGGCAGCAGTGACTACCTGGTGGGCAGTAAAGAATTGTTGCACGGTGCGTGCCACATGCGGGCGCGCATTGTCCTGTTGAAACGCGGCCGCTGGCAAGTCCTGCAGGTAAGGGCGGACTACAAGCTCCAAAACCTCGAAGATGGTGCGGTGGCTGTTGAGTGTACCGGCGATGTGTACCAGAGGGGTGCGGGTGTCGTATCCAATTACGTCCCAAACCATGACGCCAGGTGACGTACCGGTATGGCGATGCATAATGCAGGCGTCATACAGTCTCTCGCTGCGGTGCTGCCACACGCGGATCCGACCATCGTAGTGTTGCAGGCAGAAGCGGGATTCGTCAGGAGAAGACAATGTCGTGCCATTCCATAGTCCAGGTGCGGCGTTTAACGGCCCCCTGCCGCCGCACTAGCCGGTGGTGTAATGTCAATGGTAATCGGAGCAATGGGCGCCGTGCGACAAGTCCCCGCTCCTTCAGACGACGTTGAACGCTACGTGCTGACACAGGTTGTTGCGCAACACACCCTAATTCCTGCGCTAACGTTCTTGATGAGGAGGTGCGAGCCGCCAATGCCCGCTGAACAACATGCCGGTCCTCTCGTTCGGTGGTGTGCCACGGCTGCGGCAATCGCTCACGTCGGTCCGTCTGGCCCTCCTGCACCCACCGAATCCATACTCGCCTCAATGTGGCGGGATGTCGTCCCATACGGGCGCTGATAACTCGGTACGATAAGCCGCTGTCGCGATAAGCCAATATTCGTCCTCTGTCGAACTTTCGTCCGAAACGTGCTGGAATGACTGCCGTATTTTGCGACGAGGCATCAGGAAGCTTCCCTCGCACAGGTCCGGCAGCGCACCACACTTCCACTACTTACACCCCGCCTTCTATGCACCCTTCTTATAGTGCTTCTCGGTGTCGTGCCGGGCACACATGATTTGCATATGCCCTGCAATACTAATCGTTTGCATGTCCTATCGCGGGCGACGCATGCTGCGAATTTCAGGCCAATCGGATGCTTGCTTCGTGGTGTTGAATTTCGGGTGGCCAGCAGTGTATATATTTACATAATCTTTAGAAGCTCTGGTAGAAAGTAGGACACTTAGTACATCTTCAGCACTGTTCCGCATCCTAAATGCGTATCAAAACTCAAATTGTATATTTAAATCTGTGCTCACAAACACATCGATTCACACAGCCACGAAAAGACAGAAAAACAGTATCTCTTAGCAGAACTTTGAATTGTGTTTCTGACTTCGTGCCATTCAAAACGCAACCAAGTATGACCAGTGGTACTGTTTTTAAGGGCGCACACTCTGGAAAGTTTAGCATCTGCGTTGAAATAACAAGGAAATAAAAACATCTGGAGAGCTTTGTATTACAGTTGCTTGAACGACCTGGGATGTCTGAAAGTAACACAGCACTCCTACAGCTGCAAATATTACTTACAATGTTTTGTTTACTGAACAAAGCAGTGGACCTTCTCCTCTTCGTGAAAATATTGCACAAAGGAATTAATTTCAGTCACACACGCAAAGCCTAAGGACAAACTTTGGCGAGTTTTATTAGAAATACATAATATATATATATATATATACTGAAGAGCAAAACTGAAGACTAAGGAAAAACTTTAGAATTTAAAACGAAAGTTGCAAAAAAACCTGAAGATCAAAACGCGCAACGCAGCAGTTTTGAAAATTCAGAATTCACATTCTATTAAAAAGATACCTAAGCAAAAAAATACATACATAATTTTGACTCACACCAAGTACAACATAGAAAAGGTTATGTATCTACCTGTGTGAGTAAAAGGAGAAAAGATAAAAATAAAATAAAACAACTGAATGTAGAAGGTGTCGATAATACTGAGCCTTGGCTTTATCAAGGACCAGCAAAAACTCTGCATTTTCTCACTTCCACAAAGACCTAGTTGGAAATGGGTTTCTGCAAGGCCATAGATGCAAGTAACATTCCCACCTAAAATTGTTTTAAAAAATATATATATGTCATGTCCTCCGCAGAGTTGTATGACCTAGCACTAGTTAACAATTTCGCTTGCATTCATGAACCTTCCTGGCCCGACCCATGCTCTTCATCTGTTACTATTAAACAGAGAGAAGAAGATTAAAGAGAACTCAAGCTGTGAGAGTGACATAATAATTAGAAATAATTTTCAGCTATAACGAAATTCCAAGTTCGTTTGAGAGAGAATTTAAACCTGAAAAACAATGCAAAAGAAATCCAAATTTTTCATTGCAATTAAAAAAGGAAATATTAATTTTAAAAAAACAGATTTTTGAAAGAAAACTTGAGTCTAAAACACCCTACTCTACAACTTATGACAGCACGAAAACGAGAATAAGTTAAAGACAATAATTAACTAAAGAAAAACTTTGTGAAAGTTATATGACTTAAACAGTTAGTTGCAATATGTACAAAGTATTTCAGCAGTGCTTTAAGTGCATAATTAATTAGTTATTAAGTACTTAACTACTTTGAAAATACAGCGCAAAGAAAAGGAACAAGCTTAGCCATCTGCTGTTCCTAGGTTCCCTAAAAGACGCGCAAAGTTACAAAGAAAAGAAAGAGTTAAAACTCGCAAAAATGTTAACAGACAAGCCAGTGCCTAAAAGCTGAAAAGCAAAAAATCAACAGAGAAAAAGTACATGAAGTACAAACATTGAACTTATAAAACCTAAAACCCAAATACAAGGAAGAGAGCTTACCTCTTGTGCGACGAAACTTTCTCCTCATAAGAGTAAAACATGGCTGACCTCTTCCGCCACTCCCTAGTCACTGGGGGTCAGTGTGGGTGGGGCTGATGGCCTCCTCATACAGAAAGAAACCAACTCGCGGAGATTTTAACCGGAGAAAAAAATATATAAACTTAAGACTGTGGATCTGTATGATCAGAAAGAGCAGAATTAACTCTCCAGAATACATGAGAAATATTATAAAATACACGAGTAGTGTATTTAATAATCTTTGCATGTATTAAATCACCTTAGTGAGCTTCTAAAGATTAATCAGAATCTTATTAATTTTAATGTTGGTTTTACTATTTTTAGTATAGCTATCCTAGTGATGAATAACTAGTTTTCTTTTTTTTATTTGTTTTTATTTTCTTTATAAACGGATTTTTAAGCTTTTTTTTTTTTTTTTTTTTTATTATTTAATTTTTTGTTTTAATAGGACCTTCATATCCATAGCACTAAGGTTCCTTTAGGTAGTTAATAGGCATCCTCTAGCCAACTTCCTTACGGCTTTGATTGGTCAGAATCATATTATTAACTGTGTAGAAAATTAAAGCAGATCTGCCAACCTTACTCTATTATTCAGAATAATTTTTCTTAAAGTTCTTTTGATGAAAGAAGAAGGAATTTCGTTCTCTAGAAAACTATTTAATAGTATATTAATGTGGTAATTGAAGTCCAAATTGTTGCTGCAAATTCTTGAAATTCTTAGGACCTGAGAAATTAGTACATTCTCAATTACTTTGGTTGATATGTTATTATTCCAGTGTAGATATTTAATTACTTTGAAAGGAAAATTAACTCTTTTATCAAAGAGGCTAATAGATGGGTTACCTCTGTTGAGCTTAATGCTTAAGTCTAGGAACTCAAGTTCCTGATTACTGTGGTTGGTTTTACATAAGTTAAGAGAGCTAGGATAGATATTATCAAAATCACTCTCTATAACTTCTGAATTATTGATACACAGCAGATCATCAATATATCTAAAAGTGTAAAGGTAGTTATCTGAGCAGGTGGGGTGATTTTTAATGAATTTATATTCCTTAAAGAACAGGAATAGATTAGCGATATTCGTGGACGTTGATGTTCCCATGGGAATACCGTTCACTTGCTTATAGAGAGTATTATTATATAGGATATGGTTACTTTTTATGCAGCAATTGAGATAAGAGTTCCAAGTTCCTACATTAACAAATTGGTTAAGTTTAAATTCTGCATACAGCTCTTTAAAGGTAGTGATAATATCTGATAGAGGCAGATTAGTATATAGGTTTTCAAAATCATAACTATTAATATCTAGGGGACAAACTTTGAGTATAGTAGAAATTACTTCTGCATTATTGTTAATTATCCAGAAATCTCTGTACATCAAGTTAGTACAGTTTCTAATGTGTTTCAAAACCTTCTTTAAGACATCTTCAAAAGCAAGATCTATTTTCTTTTTATGACTCCTTACTCCACTAGCTATGAACCTGAACTTCACAGGATCCTTATGAAACTTAACCGTTGCAAAAAGAAATGGAAATTCAGGCTCATATCTTCTAGTTTGTGGAATTTTAAGTTTCTTGAAGAATGCCTTAAACCGATTTTCTAACTGCTTGGTAGAATAACTTACGGGCTCGTATGTTACTCTATTATTGAGTTCCATAGTTAACAATTCAAAATAGAACTTCTTACAGATAATTGCAAAATTATTGCTAGCTTTATCCGTAGTGGTAAAAATAAATTGGTCTTGTAGTTTGGAGAGTGACCTTTTAGCTTCTCCAGAGAAAAAGAGATTTCTGTCGAAACAAAAGTCCAGACCTGCCAACTCACCGGTGAAGCTATTGATTATATTATATTTCCATTCTGCGAAGGCCTCAATAGGCTGATTGTACGTTAAACTGGTTTTTACAATGTACCTATTAACATCTTGAGTGAAGCTCTCAAGAATCCTTTCTTTTGGAAATTGTGAAGGAAGGTCTGAATTTAGAGCCAAACTCTAATAAATTCCTAAGCTTTTCATTTTCAACAAAACTCAAGTTTCCGGTGATAATATGGTTGTAATTCTTATTATAGTGAACTGTTTCTCTATGTTCATCACAAGAACATGTAGTAATTACAGGAATGTAGCTCGAAGAGTTAAGTTTGTAGTTTTTAACTATTGACCCTAAGGTCTTAACATATTTAAAACTTACAATAGACTGGTGCCTGTGGATGGGAAAAAAATTGCATTATTGTAGAACAGCTTCCTTACATTGAGATTATCGTAGGCTTTATTTAGAAACCTGATGGTTACAAAATTACTGGAAAATTCTTTTAAGAGAAATTTTATCTTTAAGAATATGTTTAAGAATGTCCAGAACCAAAGCAAAAACATGCTTATCAACATGGTCAGCAGTTTCATTCCAGAATTTGAAAAAACTTTTAAGGACAGAGTGCTTGAAGGACTTGAGAATTTTGTAAGTATTTTTAACAAAATTAGTGCCAGTTTTACTGCCCCCCAGTGACTAGGGAGTGGCGGAAGAGGTCAGCCATGTTTTACTCTTATGAGGAGAAAGTTTCGTCGCACAAGAGGTAAGCTCTCTTCCTTGTATTTGGGTTTTAGGTTTTATAAGTTCAATGTTTGTACTTCATGTACTTTTTCTCTGTTGATTTTTTGCTTTTCAGCTTTTAGGCACTGGCTTGTCTGTTAACATTTTTGCGAGTTTTAACTCTTTTCTTTTCTTTGTAACTTTGCGCGTCTTTTGGGGAACCTAGGAACAGCAGATGGCTAAGCTTGTTCCTTTTCTTTGCGCTGTATTTTCAAAGTAGTTAAGTACTTAATAACTAATTAATTATGCACTTAAAGCACTGCTGAAATACTTTGTACATATTGCAACTAACTGTTTAAGTCATATAACTTTCACAAAGTTTTCTTTAGTTAATTATTGTCTTTAACTTATTCTCGTTTTCGTGCTGTCATAAGTTGTAGAGTAGGGTGTTTTAGACTCAAGTTTTCTTTCAAAAATCTGTTTTTTAAAAATTAATATTTCCTTTTTTAATTGCAATGAAAAAATTTGGATTTCTTTTGCATTGTTTTTCAGGTTTAAATTCTTCTCAAACGAACTTGGCATTTCGTTATAACTGAAAATTATTTCTAATTATTATGTCACTCTCACAGCTTGAGTTCTCTTTTAATCTTCTTCTCTCTGTTTAATAGTAACAGATGAAGAGCATGGGTCGGGCCAGGAAGGTTCATGAATGCAAGCGAAATTGTTAACTAGTGCTAGGTCATACAACTCTGCGGAGGACATGACATATATATATTTTTTAAAACAATTTTAGGTGGGAATGTTACTTGCATCTATGGCCTTGCAGAAACCCATTTCCAACTAGGTCTTTGTGGAAGTGAGAAAATGCAGAGTTTTTGCTGGTCCTTGATAAAGCCAAGGCTCAGTATTATCGACACCTTCTACATTCAGTTGTTTTATTTTATTTTTTTATCTTTTCTCCTTTTACTCACACAGGTAGATACATAACCTTTTCTATGTTGTACTTGGTGTGAGTCAAAATTATATATGTATTTTTTTGCTTAGGTATCTTCTTAATAGATATATATATATATATATATATATATATATATATATATATATATATATATATATATTATATATATATATATTATATATATATATATATGGGATGTAAGGTCAGGTTATGCGCAACATCACAGCCTCTCCTTGACAAATGTCAACCCCGCCTTCTCGTGGTACATCCTGTTCCCACTAAAGGGGCTCTGACGACCGCCAATAGCGGTATAACTATACCATCGGGATTAGAGGAAATGCCATGTCCTACACTCACCAACCCGCTTGGCCAGCGTGGTGAGTTATGGCCAAACCCCTCCAAAATGACTCCACAACTTAAATCTTGGCCCTCAGTCTCCGGCAGCTGGAATGTACCTGGCCAAGGCAGCGGCCAGTCCGACATGAAGGCAGATGGTGCTAAGAATCCCCTGAGGACCGGACTAGGCTGCCATCTGATGCTGACCTTGGCTACGTATAATGGACGCTCCCTATCTTCTGATTCAAGGCTTCTTGAATTGGAAGAAGAACTACAAAGGATCAAGTGGGACATCGTCGGGCTTAGTGAGGTAAGGAGAAAAGGAGAAGATCTCATTGAACTGAAAAGTGGACATCTCTTCTACTATCGTGGGACAGATACTGGCAGAACTAGTGGTGTTGGATTTATAATAAACAACAAACTGCAGGATAAAGTTGTAGAAGTTGAAAGTTTCTCGGACAGAGCGGCACGACTCGTTATCCAACTATCGAGAGGATACAAGGTTCAGATTATTCAAACTTATGCACCCACCACAAGTCATCCTGAAGAAGAAATTGAGGAATTTTATGAGGAAATTTGTCATCTAAATTATAAAGGTAAGCAGCACTTGAAGATAATTATGGGAGATTTCAATGCAAAAATATGGCAACGGCAACAGAATGAAACTTCAGTAGGTAAATTCGGTCACGGCAACAGAAACAAGCGTGGTAATACTCTCATTGAGTTTGCAGAGGCAGAAGGGTTTTTCATCTCGAACTCCTTTTTCAAGAAAAAGCCACAGAGCAAATGGACATGGAGACATCCAAATGGGACGACAAGTGAAATTGATTTTATTATGTGTAACAAAAAATTCGTCATAGAAGACTGCAGTGTGCTAAACAAGTTCAACACAGGTAGTGACCATAGACTCGAATGTGGCAAGCTCATAAGACAAACAAAATGTATTGACAAAACCAACCTTAAAAAACACCATAATACTTTCAAGTTGGAACTGAATAACAGATTCTCTGCTTTAGAAGGCCTAACATCGGAAGAAGTGGATATTTCTGAAGTTAACAGAAAAGTAACCAAAGCTTTTATGGAAACAGCAACAAAATTAAATGGGTCTAAGAACAAGTTCCATGTGAACAAATTATCAGGAAAAACCAAAATGTTCATGCAAAAAAGAAGAGAGATGAGGACAACTAAAGAAGATGTGACTTCCAAAGTGGAATATATAGAGCTATGCAAGACAGTACGAAAAGGTATCACTGAAGACGTAAGGAAATTCAACTGTGAACTAGTGAGGAAAGCAATTGAAAACAACCAAAGCCTAAAGATAGCAAAGGGACAATTGAAAACAACCAAATAATAGGGAAGAAAACAGATTATGGCACTCAGAAAAAAAATGGGTTTGTAACAAGAAACAGAGGCGAAATTTTAACAAGAGTGAAAGATTCATACTCCAAATTATATGAAAGGGATGATACATGTACTCCAGACATCATGGAATTACTGTAGACATCATACAAGAAGCAAGTGGAGAAATCGGAACAGTACTCGCCCAAATTTTCACTCGATGCCTTAATGAAGGGAAGATTCCTGAGGATTGGAACAACGCTACAATAATCTTGCTACATAAAAAAAGGTGACATTGAGGATCTCAAGAACTACAGAAATATCAGCCTCCTATCAGTGGTTTATAAAATCTTCACTAAAGTTCTTTCACACTGCTTGAAGGTGACACTGGACATGGCTCAACCGAGAGAACAAGCTGGATTCAGGAGTGGCTACAGAACAATAGATCATATCCACGTACTGAGAGAACTAATTGAAAGAGCGAGGGAATATGAACTTCCATTGTGCATGGATTTTATCGATTATGAGAAGGCCTTTGATTTGGTGAAACCATCAGCAGTTACAATGGTTCTGAAATCCTGCGGTATTGAAGATGCATACATTAATATTATTAATAACATCTATGAAAATGCAAGTGCAAAGATTCGGCTGTTTGAAAATACAACACACATAAAAATTGGAAAGGGAGTGAGACAAGGTGACACCATATCTCCGAAGCTCTTTAATGCCACATTGGCAAATGTCTTCGAATCACTGAACTGGGAAAACAAAGGGATAAAGATGAATGGAGATTATCTAACCCAACTTCGTTTTGCTGACGACGTAGTCATTTTTGCAACTACCCCATCAGAGCTGCAGAGTATGATCCAGGAACTTGCTGACAAGAGTAAAGAAGTGGGATTAAAAATGAACTTTCAGAAGACAAAAGTGATGTTCAATGCTTTTACAAGAAATGAAGATTTATCGATTAGTGGAGAAAAGCTGGAGATAACAGACACGTACGTTTATCTTGGACAGCAGATATCAAGTAAGGGTCACATTGATGAAGAAATTAATTGGCGTACAAAACCTGCCTGGAGAGCTTTTGGAAGAAACAGCATAATTTTCAAGAGCAATATGCCATTATGTCTTAAAAGAAAAGTGTTTGATCAATGCATCCTTCCAGTGCTTACGTATGGTGCAGAGACGTGGACCTTAACTAAAAGAGACATACAAAGGCTGCAGACAAATCAAAGAAGCATGGAGAGGTGCATGCTTGGTGTAACCAGGAGAGATAAGAAGAGGAGCTCGTGGATCCGAAAAATTAAAAGAGTGGAAGACATCATGATCAGAGCTAAATCCCTGAAACGGCGATGGGCTGGACATACTGCCAGAAGGACAGACCATCGATGGACAGCCGAACTTTTAGATTGGATTCCAAGGGACAGGAAAAAGACCCAGAAGAAGACCACATGGGAGATGGGTGGATGAAATTCGAAAGTATGCGGGAGTGACATGGAGGAGAATGGCACAAGACAGACCGTTGTGGTGGAAACTTGGGGAGACCTTCGTCCAGCAGTGGATTGTAAATGGTTGATGATGATGATGATGATGATATATGTATATATATATATATACTGAAGAGCATTCTATTAAGAACAGACCTAAGCAAAAAAATATATATATATTTTTGACTCATACCAAGTACAACATAGAAAAGGTTATGTATCTACCGGTGTGAGTAAAAGGAGAAAAGATAAAAAAATAAAATTAAAACAACTGAATGTAGAAAGTGTCGAGAATACTGAGCCTTCACTTTATCAAGGACCAGCAAAAACTCTGCATTTTCTCACTTCCACAAAGACCTAGTTGGAAATGGGTTTCTGCAAGGCCATAGATGCAAGTAATAAGCCCACCAAAAATTGTTTTAAAATATATATATATGTCATGACCTCCGCAGAGTTGTATGACCTAGCTCTAGTTAACAATTTCGCTTGCATCCATAACCTTCCTGGCCCGACCCATGCTCTTCATCTGTTGCTATTAAACAGAGAGAAGAAGATTAAAGAGAACTCAAGCTGTGAGAGTGACATAATAATTAGAAATAATTTTCAGCTATAACGAAATGCCAAGTTCGCCTGAGAGAGAATTTAAACCTGAAAAGCAATGCAAAAGAAATCCAAATTTTTACATTGCAATTAAAAAGGAAAGATTAATTTTTTAAAACTCAGATTTTTGAAAGAAAACTTGATTCTAAAACCCCTACTCTACAACTTCTGACAACACAAAAACGAGAATAAATTAAAGACAATAATTAACTAAAGAAAAGCTTTGTGAAAGTTATATGACTTAAACAATTAGTTGCAATATGTACAAAGTATTTCAGCAGTGCTTTAAGTGCATAATTAAGTAGTTATTAAGAACTTAACTACTTTGAAAATACAGCGCAAAGAAAAGGAACTATGCTTAGCCTTCTGCTGGGCCTAAGTTTCCTAAAAGACGCGCAAAGTTACCAAGAAAAGAAAGAGTTAAAACCCGCAAAAATGTTAACAGACAAGCCAGTGCCTAAAAGCTGAAAAGCAAAAAACAACAGAGAAAAAAGTACAAGAAGTACAAACATTGAACTTATAAAACCTAAAACCCAAAGACAAGGAAGAGAGCTTACCTCTTATGCAACTAAACTTTCTCCACACAAGAGAAAAACATGGCTGACCTCTTCCCCAAACATCCTAACACTTCTGCCACTCCCTAGTCGCTGGGGGGCAGTGTGGGTGGGGCTGATGGTCTCCTCATACTGAAAGAAACCAACTCGCGGAGATTTTAACCAGAGAAAATATATATATATACTTAAGACTGTGGATCTGTATGATCAGAAAGAGCAGAATTAACTCTCCAGAATACATGAGAAATATTATAAAATACACAAGTGGTGTATTTAATAATCTTTGCATGTATTAAATCACCTTAGTGAGCTTCTATAGATTATTCAGAATCTTATTAATTTTAATGTTAGTTTTACTATTTTTAGTATAGCTATCCTAGTGATGAATAACTAGTTTTCTTTTTTATTTGTTTTTATTTTCTTTTATAAACAGATTTTTAAGCTTTTTTTGTGATTTTGTCTATATTATTTAATTTTTTGTTTTAATAGGACCTTCATATCCATAGCACTAAGGTTCCTTTAGTAGTTAATAGGCATCCTCTAGCCAACTTCCTTACGGCTTTGATTGGTCAGAATCATATTATTAACTGTGTAGAAAATTAAAGCAGATCTGCCAACCTTACTCTATTATTCAGAATAATTTTTCTTAAAGTTCTTTTGATGAAAGAAGAAGGAATTTCGTTCTCTAGAAAACTATCTAATAGTATATTAATGTGGTAATAGAAGTCCAAATTGTTGCTGCAAATTCTTGAAATTCTTAGGACCTGAGAAATTAGTACATTCTCAATTACTTTGGTTGATATGTTATTATTCCAGTGTAGATATTTAATTACTTTGAAAGGAAAATTAATATCTAAATGTGTAAAGGTAGTTATCTGAGCAGGTGGGGTGATTTTTAATGAATTTATATTCCCTAAAGAACAGGAATAGATTAGCGATATTCGTGGAGGTTGATGTTCCCATGGGAATACCGTTCACTTGCTTATAGAGAGTATTATTATATAAGATATAGTTATTTTTTATGCAGCAATTGAGATATGAGTTCCAAGTTCCTACATTAACAAATTGGTTAAGTTTAAATTCTGCATACAGCTCTTTAAAGGTAGTGATTATATCTGATAGAGGCAGATTAGTATATTGGTTCTCAAAATCATAACTATTAATATCTAAGGGACATACTTTGAGTATAGTAGAAATTACTTCTGCATTATTATTAATTTTCCAAAAATCTCTGTACATCAAATTAGTACAGTTTCTAATGTGTTTCAAAACCTTCTTTAAGACATCTTCAAAAGCAAGATCTATTTTCTTTTTATGACTCCTTACTCCACTAGCTATGAACCTGAACTTCACAGGATCTTTATGAAACTTAACCGTTGCAAAAGAAATGGAAATTCAGGCCCATATCTTCTAGTTTGTGGAATTTTAAGTTTCTTGAAGAATGCCTTAAACCGATTTTCTAACTGCTTGGTAGAATAACTTACGGGCTCGTACGTTACTCTATTATTGAGTTCCATAGTTAACAATTCAAAATAGAACTTCTTACAGATAATTGCAAAATTATTGCTAGCTTTATCCGTAGTGGTAAAAATAAATAGGTCTTGTAGTTTGGAGAGTGACCTTTTAGCATCTCCAGAGAAAAAGAGATTTCTATCGAAACAAAAGTCCAGACCTGCCAACTCACAAGTGAAGCTATTGATTACATTATATTTCCATTCTGCGAAGGCCTCAATAGGCTGATTGTATGTTAAACTGATTTTTACGATGTACCTATTAACATCTTGAGTGAAGCTCTCAAGAATCCTTTCTTTGGAAATTGTGAAGGAAGGTCTAAATTTAGATCCATACTCTAATAAATTCCTAAGCTTTTCATTTTCAACAAAACTCAAGTTTCCGGTGATAATATGGTTGTAATTCTTATCATAGTGAACTGTTTCTTTATGTTCATCACAAGAACATGTAGTAATTACAGGAATGTAACTCGAAGAGTTAAGTTTGTAGTTTTTAACTATTGACCCTAAGGTCTTACCATATTTAAAACTTACAATAGACTGGTGCCTGTGGATGGGAAAAAATTGCATTATTGTAGAACAGCTTAATTACATTGAGATGATCATAGGCTTTATTTAGAAACCTGATGGTTACAAAATTACGCGAAAATTCTTTAAGAGAAATTTTATCTTTAAGAATATGTTTAAGAATGTCTAGAACCAAAGCAAAAACATGCTTATCAACATGGTCAGCAGTTTCTTTCCAGAATTTGAAAAAACTTTTAAGGACAGAGTGCTTGAAGGACTTGAGTATTTTGTAAGTATTTTTAACAAAATTAGTGCTAGTTTTAAAGCTTTCCAGAGTTATTAGCAAGTTAGCAAAATCAACTTTGCTTGATGTGCGAAATAACCTCTGTCCTCTATTACCTCTAGTGCAGCTCTTATTATTAACAAGAAAGAAGAGTTCACGTATAGAAAATTCATGCTGATTATGCTTATTGTCAGATAGAGTGGAATTAAGACCATAGGGATAAAGAGACTGATGCTGCAAAATTTCAAGGGATTCAGTTTCTAACCGAGCATAGAGGTCAGGGATAATATGCAGTACCTCTATTTTCACTTTGTCAAAACCATGAGTATGGAAATAGGGGCTCTGACGACCGCCAATAGCGGTATAACTATACCATCGGGATTAGAGCAAATGCTATCCCACACTCACCAACCCGCTTGGCCAGCGTGGTGAGTTATGGCCAAACCCCTCCAAAATGACTCCACAACTTAAATCTTGGCCCTCAGTCTCCGGAAGCTGGAATGTACCTGGCCAAGGCAGCGGCCAGTGCGACATGAAGGCAGAGGGTGCTAAGAATTCCCGGAGGACCGGACTAGGCGGCCATCTGATGCTGACCTTGGCTACGTATAATGGACGCTCCCTATCTTCTGATTCAAGGCTTCTTGAATTGGAAGAGGAACTACAAAGGATCAAGTGGGACATCGTCGGGTTAAGTGAGGTAAGGAGAAAAGGAGAAGATCTCATTGAACTGAAAAGTGGACATCTCTTCTACTGTCGTGGGACAGATACTGGCAGAACTAGTGGTGTTGGATTTATAATAAACAAGAAACTGAAGGATAAAGTTGTAGATGTTGAAAGTTCCTCTGACAGAGCTGCACGAATCGTTATCCAACTCTTGAGAAGATACAAGGCTCAGATTGTTCACACTTATGCACCCACCACAAGTCATCTTGAAGAAGAAATTGAGGAATTTTATGAGGAAATTTGTCATCTAAATAATAAAGGTAAGCAGCTCTTGAAGATAATTATGGGAGATTTCAATGCAAAAATAGGGCAACGGCAACAGAATGAAACTTCAGTAGGTAAATTCTGTCACGGCAACAGAAACCAGCGTGGAAATACTCTCGTAGAGTTTGCAGAGGCAGAAGGGTTTTTCATCTTGAACTCCTTTTTCAAAAAAAGCCACACAGGAAATGGACATGGAGAGATCCAAATGGGACGACAAGTGAAATTGATTTTATTATGTGTAACAAAAAATTCGTCATAGAAGACTGCAGTGTGCTAAACAAGTTCAACACAGGTAGTGACCATAGATTGGTGAGATGTAAGATGCACCTCAACACTAAACTCGAACGTGGCAAGCTCATAAGGCAAACAAAATGTATTGACATAACCAACCCTAAAAAACACCATAATACCTTCAAGTTGGAACGGAAGAACAGATTCTCTGCTTTAGAAGGCCTAACATCAGAAGAAGTGGATATTTCTGAAGTAAACAGAAAAGTAACCAAAGCTTTTATGGAAACAGCAACAAAATTAAATGGGTCTAAGAACAAGTTCCATGTGAGCAAATTATCAGGAAAAACCAAAATGTTGATGCAAAAAAGAAGAGAGATGAGGACAACTAAAGAAGATGTGACTTCCAAAGTGGAATACATAGAGCTACGCAAGACAGTACAAAAAAGTATTACTGAAGACGTAAGGAAATACAACTGTGAACTAGTGAGGAAAGCAATTGAAAACAACCAAAGCCCAAAGATAGCAAAGGGACATCTCAGTAAGGGACGAAAACAGATTATGGCACTGAGAAAAGAAGATGGTTCTATAACAAGAAATAGAGGCGAAATTTTGACAAGAGTGAAAGATTTCTACTCCAAATTATATGAAAGGGATGATACATGCACTTCAGACATCATGAAAGGTACCAGTACCAGAGTTCCTCCAGTCCTTCCAGCAGAAGGTGCACATGCAATCAAGAACATGAAGCGGGGAAAGCTCCAGGAGAAGATGGAATTACTGTAGACATCATACAAGAAGCAAGTGGGGAAATCGAAACAGTACTCGCCCAAATTTTCATTCGATGCCTTAATGAAGGGAAGATTTCTGATGATTGGAACAACGCTACAATGATGCTGCTACATAAAAAGGTGACATTGAGGATCTCAGGAACTACAGACCTATCAGCCTCCTATCAGTGGTTTATAAAATCTTCACTAAAGTTCTTTCACACCGTTTGACGGTAACACTGGACATGGCTCAACCGAGAGAACAAGCTGGAATCACGAGTGGCTACAGCTCAATAAATCATATCCACGTACTGAGAGAACTAATTGAAAGAGCGAGGGAATATGAACTTCCATTGAACGTGGCTTTTATCGATTATGAAAAAGCCTTTGATTCGGTGAAACCATCAGCAGTTACAATGGCTCTGAAATCCTGCGGTATCGAAGATGCATACATTAATATTATTAATAACATCTATGAAAATGCAAGTGCAAAGATTCGGCTGTTTGAAAATACAACACACATAAAAATTGGAAATTGAGTGAGACAAGGTGACACCATATCTCCGAAGCTCTTTAACGCCACATTGGAAAATGTCTTTCAATCACTGAACTGGGAAAACAATGGGATAAAGATTAATGGAGATTATCTAACCCACCTTCGTTTTGCTGATGACATAGTCATTTTTGCAACTACCCCATCAGAGCTGCAGAGTATGATCCAGGAACTTGCTGACAAGAGTAAAGAAGTGGGATTAAAAATGAACTTTCAGAAGACAAAACTGATGTTCAATGCTTTTACACGAAATGAAGATTTATCTATTGATGGAGAAAAGCTGGAGATAACGGACACATACGTTTATCTTGTACAGCAGATATCAAGTCAGGGTCACATTGATGAAGAAGTGAATCGGCGTACAAAACTTGCCTGGAGAGCTTTTCGAAGAAACAGCATAATTTTCAAGAGCAATATGCCATTATGTCTTAAAAGAAAAGTGTTTGATCAATGCATCCTTCCAGTGCTTACGTATGGTGCAGAGACGTGGATCTTAACTAAAAGAAACATACAAAAGCTGCAGACAACTCAAAGTAGCATGGAGAGGTGCATGCTTGGTGTAACCAGGAGAGATAAGAAGAGGAACTCGTGGATCCGAAAAATGACAAGAGTGGAAGACATCATGATCAGAGTTAAATCCCTGAAATGGCAATGGGCTGGGCATACTGCCAGAAGGACAGGCCATCGATGGATAGCCGAAATTTTAGATTGGATTCCAAGGGACAGGAAAAGACCCAGAAGAAGACCACATGAGAGATGGGTGGATGAAATTCGAAAGTATGCGGGAGTGACATGGAGGAGACTGGCACAAGACAGACCGTTGTGGAGGAAACTTGGGGAGATCTTCGTCCAGCAGTGGATTGATAATGGTTGACAATGATGATGATGATGATGATATAACAGCAATTCGCATCACAACGTTGAATTGCACTGCTCCGTGGGACTGCAATCTGTGGTCATTTTGGCTAGCACACCCTGAAAGTTCCGCTGTTACGTTTGAAACCACAGGAAAATAACAACGTGACCTGAAGCGCCATCTGGAGAGCGCTTGTATCACAGTTGCTTGACATCGTCGGATGTGCACTCGCGAAACCTCACACCCGAGGATCTTAGCGCAAATGCGACAGGCTTACTGAACGAACGTTCTGCTCTTAATGAAAACATTATGTGGGGAAATTAATTTTAACCACCGCTCGAAGCCTTAGGACAAACTCTGAAGAGTTTTACTAGAAATAAATCCGAAAAAATAATATCGATAATGTAGGTTAAATTGCTACTCTGTGTGGGTGTGTAACGCACACCTAGCTCGCCCTTAAGACGTTTAAGATACGTAGGCTAGAAGTTCTTGTGCAAAGGAGTGGCAGCAGCTGGCGACATCTTGATTACAGAGCTTGTACGGCAACACGTCGTCGTGTGTCCTATGTGAACAGCGTAAATTAAGCTCTTTCACCTGGGCGAAAGAAGGAATCTTACGTTGTTATAATACTGCGTATTAATTTTTTTTTCAATTGCGCATAAATTAGACATTGCACCTTTTAACTTACGATTAAAGAAATATTCGTTATCGTTATTTTGGAGGGGGGGGGTTCAAATAACTGAGGGGAAACGTCGCTTGTCCTACGTGTAAAATATATTTCGGCTTCAGTTGCTTGCAAACTGCGTGATCTAGTTGCATGAAATTCGCATTTCACATTCTAAGTAATGTCAAAAATCATTTTAATGTGGCCATTTGTTTATTCTTGAGAGAAGTTGCCGAGAACAAAACTTTTAATTTTGGAAGTTTTTCTCGCAGTATTATGAGATCGTAATAGCTACTCAAGGGGAGAATCGCAGGGAGCATTCGTCCGTAAGGGGTCCGGGTTCGAATCCCGGTCAGGCATGGATGTTGTGTTTGTCTTACGGCACTGACTCTCTCCCTTCCCTGGAACCAGTGACCCTAAATTAGGCATGGGCGACTGCTTATAGCCCATTGAGTTGCTCACGGTGGTCGTTAAACCTCCAATAAAAAAAAAATCGCAGGTTTAGCCAGAAACCTTCACTTTACTACAGCCATACATAGTCTCTTGAGTGACACAAGACTATAGTAAAAACTGAGTCCCTCAACTTAATATTTAGAGATAGCCCATTGAGTTGCTCACGGTGGTCGTTAAACCTCCAATAAAAAAAAATCGCAGGTTTAGCCAGAAACCTTCACTTTACTACAGCCATACATAGTCTGTTGAGTGACACAAGACTATAGTAAAAACTGAGTCCCTCAACTTAATATTTAGAGATAGCCCATTGAGTTGCTCACGGTGGTCGTTAAACCTCCAATAAAAAAAAAAAATCGCAGGTTTAGCCAGAAACCTTCACTTTACCACAGCCATACATAGTCTCTTGAGTGACACAAGACTATAGTAAAAACTGAGTCCCTCAACTTAATATTTAGAGATAGCCCATTGAGTTGCTCACGGTGGTCGTTAAACCTCCAATAAAAAAAAAATCGCAGGTTTAGCCAGAAACCTTCACTTTACCACAGCCATACATAGTCTCTTGAGTGACACAAGACTATAGTAAAAACTGAGTCCCTCAACTTAATATTTAGAGATAGCCCATTGAGTTGCTCACGGTGGTCGTTAAACCTCCAATAAAAAAAAAAAAAATCGCAGGTTTAGCCAGAAACCTTCACTTTACCACAGCCATACATAGTCTCTTGAGTGACACAAGACTATAGTAAAAACTGAGTCCCTCAACTTAATATTTAGAGATAGCCCATTGAGTTGCTCACGGTGGTCGTTAAACTTCCAATAAAAAAAAAATCGCAGGTTTAGCCAGAAACCTTCTCTTTACTACAGCCATACATAGTCTGTTGAGTGACACAAGACTATAGTAAAAACTGAGTCCCTCAACTTAATATTTAGAGATAGCCCATTGAGTTGCTCACGGTGGTAGTTAAACCTCCAATAAAAAAAAAAATCGCAGGTTTAGCCAGAAACCTTCACTTTACTACAGCCATACATAGTCTCTTGAGTGACACAAGACTATAGTAAAAACTGAGTCCCTCAACTTAATGTTTAGAGATAGCCCATTGAGTTGCTCACGGTGGTCGTTAAACCTCCAATAAAAAAAAAAATCGCAGGTTTAGCCAGAAACCTTCACTTTACTACAGCCATACATAGTCTGTTGAGTGACACAAGACTATAGTAAAAACTGAGTCCCTCAACTTAATATTTAGAGATAGCCCATTGAGTTGCTCACGGTGGTCGTTAAACCTCCAATAAAAAAAAAAAATCGCAGGTTTAGCCAGAAACCTTCACTTTACCACAGCCATACATAGTCTCTTGAGTGACACAAGACTATAGTAAAAACTGAGTCCCTCAACTTAATATTTAGAGATAGCCCATTGAGTTGCTCACGGTGGTCGTTAAACCTCCAATAAAAAAAAATCGCAGGTTTAGCCAGAAACCTTCTCTTTACTACAGCCATACATAGTCTGTTGAGTGACACAAGACTATAGTAAAAACTGAGTCCCTCAACTTAATATTTAGAGATAAAGTAAGTACAAAAAATTACTAGCTAACTATCTTGCACTTAAAATATTAAAACACCTCTATTATTTCCAGGGAAAGATCAGAAAAGAAGGTGAGAAGCCTAGATTGAAACTTCAAGTTCCGGCAACATTGCTGGGGCTAGCGCTTAAATCCCGATGGAAATATGAATATGTTTTTTTTTTTTCTTTTTTTTTTTTATCTTACGCTGTTTTCCGTTTTTCCTTGGGGACAACTTGGCCCTCGCACTTCTCTTTTCTATTACCAGACAGGGGATACCGGCATAGTGAGACCGCAAATGTGTGTGATATCCGTTATTTAATGGCAATCGTCAGATTTGGGCTTGGCTTGGCTTGTCTTCGTTTCCAGTTAGCACGTCTTACAGCATTTACCGACTTCCCCAAAGTATCACAATTAATATGAAGAAACCTATTAAATGTTGTTTGGCAAAATGTAAAGCTCTTTTAATTATAGTAGAAAAAGATCTTTAAACGGTGGTAGAAATTTTTTAAATGGTTATTTCTTGCGTAGCTTACATCCGTACCCTACGCAAGATATAACCATTTTAAAAATTTGTTTAGCTCATTAAACCTGGCTATATTATTTTCTGAAATATTTTACAATATATACACACTATTTATAAAAACAAAAAACAATAAATCTTACTGGTTATATACACTATATTGACAAAAGTCACCGGACACCTAGAAGAGAAACACAACTGTGACGTACCTGCCAGGAGGACGCACACGACATAAAGGCAGATAGCAATCAGAATGAACGTCTGCGTAGCTCAGTTGGTAGAGCGACTTGTCCCGGAATAAGCGGACTCGGGTACGAATCCCGGCGTAGACCAAAAATGACGGAGAAATTTACTTCGTTATAATGGCGCCCGAACTTTCCGGATGACCCGACCATTCAAAATCTCGCAATGGTGTGATGTTCTTTCCACACCGCGAGATAGGAAAAATAAGAGAATCCCTTCTCCAGCGCTTCGAAAAATAAATGTGTGACGTTGCATTCCACACACCAGATTGACTGGGAGTTCTCAAGTGCACGTTCTACAGTGGATGGCTGCCTGCAACGATTCATGGTCACAGCTGATCCGTGGACCATGCCCTCGGCCCTCTTTCGGGGGGGGGATGTGACGTACCTGCCAGCAGGACGCACACGACATAAAGGCAGATAGCAATCAGAATGAACGTCTGCGTAGCTCAGTAGGTAGAGCGACTTGTTCCGGAATAAGCGGACTCGGGTTCGAATCCCGGCCTAGACCAAAAATGACGGAGAAATTTACTTCGTTATACAACATAGCATTTATTGACACACATTAGTACGGTGTCGGTCCACCTTCAGCCTTAATGCATGCACTGATCCTTCGAGATATGCTTTCGACAAGGTTTTGGAACACAGCGATATGTATGCGCTTCCATTCTGTTCATAATGCTGCCGCTAACTGTTGCTTTAGTAGGCTTTGGTTCCAAACTTCTCATGCGGCGCTCTAATTCATCCCATATGTGCTCTATGGGATTAAGATCAAGGCTCTGTGCTAGCTAGTCCACACACGATACGGAATTATCGTCAAACCACCCCGTAACAGTCTTTGCTTTATAACTCGGTGCATTATCCTGCTGGTACCAACAAGGCTCGGTTCCATAGCATTGACACAGGGTTGGTAGGGCATAAAATGTCCAGAATATCGAAGTAGACGTGCTGGTTAACAGGTTTGTCCACGATAACTAATGGGCCGGGACCATACCACTAAAAACACCCCCACACGAGTACACTGACACCTCCAAACTTGACCGTAGAAATAGTACACTGTGGTAAATAGCATTTTCATGGCTACCGCCATACCTACATAAGGCCATGGGACTGATGGATCGTGTATCTGGATTCATCAGTCCATATGACCCGTTTCCATTGATCTACGGTCCAAGATAAATGTTCTTTACGCCATGCTAAAACGACGAGTACCATTCCAAGTGGAGATGAAAGGCTTATGAGCAGCCGCATGATGACGGTAACCCATGGAATGAAGTTCTTTGCGAATGGTACGTGTACATACCGAAGTTCCAGCATTGTTACTCACCTGTACAGTGAGGTCTTGTGCAGTGCTCCGTCGATTGGCTGTAACGACTCTCCTTAGGTTTCGACGTCTTCTATCACTGATTTTCTTTGGTCTGCCGGTACGTTTTGCTGCTTCAGGCACGCCATGTGCTTACAACTTATTCAGTACATCCAAAACACTTGACTTGGGTATGTTTAAACGCCTCTCGGTTTCTCTTACGGACAACCCACTAATATAACACCCAACAATCTTCCCTTTCTCAAAGTCAGTCCTCTCTCGCCGCGAACATTTTCAATCAATTTCACAATGCAATATGATCGCGGTCAGCTGCAGGCTTGTTTTTATACCGTTTGTAGCTGTACCGCGCATCTTAACAACGCAGCGGATCCGTTCATTTTGAAGGGGTGGACGGTGACTTTTGTCAATATAGTGTATATAAAAAATGGATGTAACTAATATAAACACGTGAACACCTTTAGTAAACAACGAGATGTGACAGATTCTTGCCGTACAACGCTGAACTTCAAACATTCACACGGTTAACTCACGGTTTCCTAGTCTATGTATCTTAAAGGTCTTTGGCACACCCCGGAATATTCACCCCTGATGAATATATCTCATCATCGTCTACATCACCAACCATTATCATTTCACTGCCGTATGTAGTTTCCCCCAAATCTGTACCACAACTTTCTATTTTGAGCAAGTCTTTTCCAAGTCATTTTAGCATTTTTTCGAATTTCATTCACCCATCTCTCCACGTGGTCTTCTGCTGGATCTTTTCCTGTTCTTTGGCATCCAGTGTAGTATCAAAGTAGAAGGCATCGCTCTTTCCACATTTTTAAGTGAGTCACGGAAAAATTCTCATCGGCCGCCACCGGGAATAGAATCCAGGGTCTTCCAGTTACGTGCCGGACATGCTACCACTGCATCACAGCGGCCTCGAATTTCTCCAGACTCACATACGACAAACTGCTAAACCACCTGGCAGGTTGCTTTCTTTGGAGCACCGCACAATGCTGGGGATTCACCAAAGATGAACAGCAGCAACTGAACAAATAACTAGAAGGCGAATGAATAATAAATACACAGTTGACGTGGATTGGGAACATCAAAATAGAAGTCATCGCTCTTTCCACGTTTTTAAGTGAGTCACTGAAAAATTCTCATCGGCCGCCACCGGGAATCGAGCCCAGGGTCTTCCAGTTACGCGCCGGACATGCTTCCACTGCACCACAGCAGCCACGAAATTCCCCAGACTCACATACGACAAACTTCCAAACTGCCAAACCAAGTTGGCAGTTTATGATATGTGAGTCTGGGGAATTTCGTGGCTGCTGTGGTGCAGTGGAAGCATGTCCGGCGCGTAACTGGAAGACCCTGGGCTCGATTCCCGGTGGCGGCCGATGAGAATTTTTCAGTGACTCACTTAAAAACGTGGAAAAAGCGATGACTTATGTTTTAATGTTCCCAATCCACTTCAACTGTGTATTTATTATCCATTGTAGTGTTTCATTTGTCCAACGCTGTGATCAGTTCTTCTGGCAATAAGTCCATCCAGCTGCCACTTGAGGGTTTTTGCTTTGATCATGACGTCATCAACTCTTGTCATTTCCCTAATCCACGTATTTCTTTTCCTAATTTTTCTGGTTATTTCAAGCATGAATAACTCCATTCTTTTTCCATTTGTTAGCTGCTTCTGAAAAACTTTTTCAGTTAAACTCCGTGTCTACGATTTGTAAAATCCTTTACGGATTGCTTAGCCTGTCCTCTATCACTGTATTATGGTGCAAAGCTTAGTAACGGATAATTACCAGGTTGTAAAGTAAGTATCCGGGAAATAGAGAAGCAAGTATTTCAAGCGTAAAATATTGTATAAAACACTTCACCTAATCGTCCAGGTAATCCCCATTGGAACTGATGACCTTGTTGCCCCGTTACGAGTTGAAATGTGTCCTTGCGATACAAGTCTGGCCAGCGGGAGAAAGGTCTCAAAACAAATGCTTTCATGGATTAGGGTTAAGGGGAAATAAGGACAGCAGGCATAATTAATGTCTTTCTCCTCTTTAACTTCTCTCCTTAAATCCAGCAACCTTGTCTTGCCCTCATCTCTTCCGAATATGACGGCCGCCACGTCTTTCTGCCTCGCTACCCAGGAACAGGCTTAAGAGAGGCTCTGGTGTAGCATCAGACTCCTACTTCCGTGCTAGAATCCCTATTTAGTAGCACAAACAGCAGTGCATTAGCAATGAACTTCCTCAGCGAATTCCTATCCATCCCTCTTTGTCGCCCTTGGCCCTACTAACATGAGAAAAAAAGACTTTTACTAAGGGCTTGGAAGAGTGGAGAATAAATGTATTCCCATGGCTCTGTGGAGGCTATTTTAATAACCTTTCTACGGAGAAGTAAACAACGCGCGCACTTCTTTGGGGAAAACACGTAAAGCTACACGAAGAAAAACACGAGAATCATTATTACTTGGCTAAGTTTAGATTATATTTTACAGTTAAAAAAATGAAAAATGGCACATCTTGAACTGGGTGGCAAGAAAAAATGTATGATAGGCTCTAGCCAAGGCCGTCTAGAAAACACAAGGATATGACATTAGAGAGATGAGTTCCTTCTTTCAGTGTGTCACACGGAAACCAATGCTTCCAATTGGTTTTCCAGCGCTCTCGTGTATGACGTCAAACACGATGCCGACGTATCAGCATGTGCAACATGAGAGTGACGTCACAAACGGAGGGAACTCATCTCTCTAATGTCTTGGCCTTGTGTTTTCTAGACGGCCTAGCTATAGCCCACTCTCGCACACTTATGGCGACATCCCTAATTGTATTGCAGATCAGTGTATTTATGTATCAAGTGAAATATATGGAGAGTTTAGAACATATGTCCTTATCAGACAAAAAAGCGTACAGCTTTTAAATTAAAGAGGTATAATTTTAACCTAAAAGCGTACAACTTTTAGGATAAAATTATTTTAATTAAACGCTTCAGGCAAATGATGTGAAAAATATGGATAATAAAGGAAATTAAAACTATATTTAGCATTGATCTGTAAGGTACTGCATTAATACACTCTTTGCGATTAACAGATATGGAACTGTATTTCTTGTACTTATTTAGAAAAGAAATATATTAAAACTTTTTACTTGTGTGTATGGCAGGCCTTCCTTCGTCAAGTGCTGCTCTGTTATTTTTTCTTGTCACTTCATCCGTCAACCAACCTGGTCCTTTCAAAAATTGAGTCTCCACATAACTGAAATTTCCTCTATGAAATGTGAGGCATACTTTTTTTTCCTCTTATCGATTTTTTCTTCCCTTCCCTTTATTTCATCGCAGCTTAGATCTTAGCTTTCATCTGTGCTGACCTGCTATTGATTTTTCGGAGCTTTTACGCTATTCACTCTTACTGACAGTTTTTATTTTTAATTTAATACATTTTTCTTCTATAGTTGTAACTGTCTCTTCCAGCGGAATGTGTTCTTAAAACGTTTTAATCTACTAGCTCCACTGGTAAGGAACAATGCACGGACATAATGATAAACCAAATTTTAGAATTCACTATGAATATAACTACTTTAGAAAAGGCGATAATTATGTTCTTGACGTCAGTTTGAAGAGTAAGACAGTCATCAGGAGTCTGTACATTGTGATAAAGCTTGAGTTCATCAGCGAACAAGAGACAAGGGCCATAAATACAAAATGGAAGGTCATTAATGTATATGGAAAACAAAAGTGGTTCTAAATTAGAGCCTTGGGGAATTCCAGACTTGACAACATAGAGATCAGAAACATGGTTGTTATAAATAAGCGACTGGGGTCGGCTCAAAAGAAAGGACATAAACAAGAACATCAGATTATTATTGAGGCCAAGACAGTTCTATTTCTTGAGTAAGATGCCATGATGAACTTTGTCAAGAGCTTTAGCAAAGTCAGTGTAAATAACATCAACTTGTGATCCTCTGTCAATAGATGACGAAATATCCTCTGTGATAAGCGTTTCTTCACAAAACCACGCTGTGCAGAGTTGAGGACACGTTTGAAGTGATCATATAGCTTAGAATAAATAAGAGACTCAACGATTTTCGCTAGGACAGAAATTATTGTAATAGGTCGGTAATTCTCAATAGGCTGCCTTTTTGCAAACAGAAATAATTTTCGCTTTTTCCAGATCTGGAGGGAAAATTTGTCTCTGGAGCAGAAGGACGTGTGTTCAAGTGACACCACCGGCAGGGAAAGGATTTGAATTTCATTTCATTTCATTTATTGATCTTTCTTTAAAAATTAATAATTCTGAATAGTTAAGCACATATTTACATTTTAAAATTAATAATTCTGAATAGTTAAGCACAAACATAAAACTAACAGCAGGCAAGATCAAGGAAAAGGCCTCGAGGAGACCTGAACAGCCTTGATCTCCCTAGGTTAAAGTCAAAACAAGAACATTGATATAACAGTAACAAAGTCGAAAAAGGAAACAAATATCAAATTAAACATTTAATCATAATATTGAATTAACAGCATGTCAAGGGAAAAGTAATGTTAAAGTAATGAAAAACATGACTTGTCCCCCCCCCTGCCCAATCCTCATTGTATAGATCTCCCGTCCCTTGGTCCCTCGCATTCCCCCCTCAGTCAAATAATCCCGGTCAATCAACCTCCCATCTTGTACTAATAAACGGATATCATTTGTTAAGTAAGTAGTGTTTTAATTTCTTTTTAAACAAATTAAAGTTATTAATAGATATTAATTCTGCAGGCAAAGAGTTCCAAAACTCCGGACCAGAATAATCTAGGCTTTGTTTAGTAGTTTGTGTTCTAGGTGGAGTTAGTCTCACAACACAGTGTTAATACTCAGAAGTTATGATAAATAAAAGCTACTATTAAAAAACAGATTGAACATATGAGTTTTAGATGGAAAATTTCAGAAATAGAAGTAATAAAAAGAGGGCATGTTTTAGAATTTCTTCTGAATATGTTCTTTTACAGAAAACTTTTTTTTTTCTTCCTTTGGTATTTCATAAAGAATAGAATAATTTCCTTTTTCTCTAAAGGTTTTCTTTCATGATAGCAGTTTGTTTTAAATTTTCAGAAGAAAACATGACTTTATTTTGCTCTTTCATAAGTCACAGAAATATACCGGTGAGATGCATGAACACTCAGATTTTTCTCCTCTTTTATCGCCGTTTTTCCCTTCCAATGTTTTCTATTTTTTCCTCTTCATTCCGTTTTATTTACTGCTGCTCCACTATTTTTCAGTAACTTTATTTCCATATGCACAACGGCATTTCATTTTCTCTCGTTTTAACTTTTACATGCCCCCCCCCCCCAGCCCCCTTTTTTTTTTGTGTGCGAGTGTGTTTTTTCTTTCCCTTTCTCTCCTCACCAGTTTATTTCTCAGAAAAGTTTATACTAAGCATTTAAAGGCTTTGCATATGTAAATTACTGATTAAGAAGGAATTACGTAGGAAAGCATTCTCTGAAAGGGATTTCAAAGTTTTATTCTTACATGTGCTAAAAATAACCACGTTTCTAATCAAAATGTTTTCTTCCAAAGTAGCATCTTTCCTTGATTCTAATGAAAGAGAAAATAAATATAAAAACCGATGGTAATTTCCTCTTGCACGTCTTGCCGAAGGGTCGATGCTCCCTCATTCTATTGTCATGGCAATGAAATACGCAGATGTGGAATTCCAGCAATCCACTGACTGAGAGGGAGAGTGGGTGTTGTTAGGATGGCGAAAATCGATGTTCCCGAGAAAGGAAACGAGGGAGGAAGCTTTGTTGGATGGACTCTGCTAGCCTCGTCAGGCAGCAACAGCTGAACACAAAAGGAGGAAGGGGGGGGGAATCCCAGGAAATCCTCCAGAGCTGCCTCAGGTGTTTACCTCCCTCGTAGGGCATTTGTCGCACACCCACTTGTCAACACGGAGCTAATAATGCCAAAGTAATCTCGCCGCTAACGCGCTTCACACACTCCGTTGCTTGATTAAACAAAACGTATTAATGTCAGAAGTAGCGGAAATCAGCCCTTGCTATGAAATGCTCATTTCGTAAAAATTATTCAGAGAATGTTAATTGAGGGAGGACATGATGGAAAGCTGTGGATATTGATACCCTCCTCATAGAAAGAAAAAAGAATCAAAGAAAGCTTTCTTTGTTCTTTTCTACAAATGCATTAATCAACCAGAATTCATTAAGGAAGTAAAAGCGATCTTCTAAAGATGAGACAAGGAAGAATTAATCCCCTAATTCATTATTTCTATACACTACAGATTAAGTCTCATAAATCTCCACGAGGATTAAAGGAACATGTTGAATTTCAGATATAAATTACTCTTCTATTATTCCTTAAGCTACTCTACGGTCAGTGTTATACACTAAGATAAGGCTTTTCTTCCCTCAAGATTTTGGTAAAATCTGTACAGTAATTAAAATTTCTTTACTTCAGTCTTTCTTCTTTTCTATAAATGCATTAATAAATATTCATTATTGAAGTAAAAGCGATCTTCCAAAGATGAGACAAGGAAAAATTAATCCCCTGATTCATTATTTCTATGCACAACGGATTAAGTCCCATAGATTTCCAAAAGGATTAAAAGAACACCTTGAATTTCAGATTTCAGTTATTCTCATATTATTCCTAAATCCTTTAACGGCCTGGAATGAATGAATTCGGGCTTAGCAAAGTAAGCTGAAACCAGCTCGAACGAATATACTAGAGGTGGGTACAAAATCCCGTCACAGTTACTTTGTAACGTTACTAAAATGTCGCTGTCACGGTTTGTGATCAGCGGCAAAAATCACCGTTTCAAAATCACGAGAACACTTAGTTTCCTGAATTGTTCAAAATTCATGCTACTTTCGTGGTACGACAGGTACGTTACAAATCAAGCATTCCCAAATCAAGCTACTTTCGTTAACCGCTCCAAAATCACTGGATATTAAATATAGAAATCGGGGAGAAAGCAATTTATGTTGGCTCAATGCAATCCAAGTGAAGCTAGCGAAGCGTTATGTCTGTGACGTCACGGCAGCCGTCTTAAGACTGACATGAGCAGACTATGCAATAGCTGTTAACGCTGTGCGAGGCATGAAGTTGGCAATTTGCTTTTAATATAATAAATTTGCCCTTCTTTATTATATTAATCGTTGATATACTGTTCTTGAGGATATTATTAGTTGATTTATCAATGTTCAGGGCGTTACGGCTATTTCCAGGTATTCAGAATTTAGGAAACATTTCGGCTGGTTCTGGGGGATCAGCATAGGTACAAACTATTATCAAAAACTATTTAATATTTATTGCTGTTTTTCGTATTATTCCTACTGACCGTTACCATACGAACCACCTTCATTTCCCCGCTCAGGTTTGGTAAAATTTACTATGGTTACTGTTTAATGTTCAGTCAGCATTTTGGTGCACTTAGACTTTCCCCCGACCAATGCCCTCTGTAGGGTTCATTTTTGGGAGTGTTGAAACTTTTTGTGGACCAAAAATGTAGTGTATGATCTCTTTTAGCTTTTGGTAGTAATCAGGTCTCATTAACTGTTCTGGTTTCTTCCAGGAGAGCTAGAGCACATTGGCTCATGAGCTCAATTTCCAGGTTTTTCACTCATTAATTTTACTTTTAACGCTATTTGCCTGACGGTGTTGTGGTTTTTGTTTTATACTCCACTTATATAAGCTATTAGACACCAACCGTCCGTTGTTGTATTAGAGCACCAAGATTATTTGATTTAGGGCTGCTGAACATACTTTTGCAGGAAGGTGCAAAGATGTGTTGTTGAGAAGTGACTTATAATTTTGGGTTAGGCTTTCCCCTCTTGTTTCTAGTTTTTTTTTATAAAAACTAGTCAATATTTATTGCTGCATTCTGTTTTCCATTATTCTTACTGATGGTTTTCATACGAATCACCTTCATTTTCCTGTTCAGAACTGGTAAATTTCCTATATCTACTGTTTAATGCCCAGTCAGCACATTGACTACCTAGGCTTTTCCCCGACCAATGCCTCCTCAAGGAGGATTTTTTGGGAGGTGTTGAGACTTTTTTGGGGTCTAAAATGTAGTGTATGACCTCCTTCACCTTTTTCGGTCTCCTTAACCCTCTGGTTTTTTAAGGAGAGTTAGAGCACACTGGCTCCTCAATCATACAATCTTATTTTCTCGGCTTTTTACTCAGTAATCTCACTTTTAAAGCTATTTATCTGACAGTGTTGGGAGGTTTTATTTTAAACGACATTTATCTGTGCTATTTTGCACCCAAACCATCGTTCAATGAAGTTCTAGAGCACCAAGAGTTTTATTTTAGGGCTAGAGCACAAATTTTCAGAAAAATGAAATTATTGGCTAAAAATGTAGCCCAAATAAAAATATTTTTGGTGTTTAGGTCTGTTTACAGACCAACAGACAGAATAAAGGAATTATAAGTAATAAATCATTTATCTTCCATTTGAAATTTTTTCATATACGAACTTGACTACTATCTGCTCTTCGGGAGTTAAAAGAATTCATATTTAATGTTTCTCCGTTACTTACCTATGGAAAGTAACTAAACGTACAAGTGCCTAATTAGTCTGTCAGTGGAAATCTTCAAAATAGCATCAGCACGAATCCTCTTGACAGCTCAGGACGAGAACTGCGAAGCGAAGTGCCGACTGCCGAATAACGATTAATGAAACGTTCCTGTGGATTGTGATTTCGCCCCGTGGCTAATTTGAACATACAGATACAGGTGTTCGTTCTTGTCACAAGCAGTGACATTGTCACCGTTACTTGTCCCGGTTACTTCTTTGGAACGTCACGGTTGGAACGTTACCGAAAAGTCACTGTTAAGCCCATCCCTAGAATATACATATTCGCTGTCTAAGATGTGGACGTAACGCGGCTGGAACAAGTGAACCTTCCAATCAGACAGCGTTATTCTTCCCATTAGCTTTTTTATTTAATGGACTCATTTTTAGGAATGATGGACACTAATCCTTCCTGACTATTACCTGCTGAAAGGTAGTGGCGGCGACTCCATCGGAGCACATGAGCACGTGAACCCCCAATCGAAAATTAAAATTTAGTAGTCAAATACTACAAAATTCTTATACAAACACCCTAAGGTAAAAATAAATACTTGTTATTTACTTGTTGTTTGCTGAAGAGAAAGACATATGCGAACCAATTTTCGAAGAGAGCTACGGTGTACGGCTCGCTAAAATAGATTTCCGAGAAACACCTCATGGCTTTGAGTAAATTAACATTTTCAGAACTAAAAGAACTTATACTTTCTAGCTTGTCGTTGGAAAGAAAACTGGAAATAAAGCAGAGTAGCAGACCAACGTCTCTGCTAAACATAGTGCAAATAACTAAATAAAAAAAATTGGGATTTCAAAATAGAGTTTATGCAGGATATTTATGAAATAAAAACAAACTTGTAGATCTATGGATGTGAAGTACCCAACCGACTATATTGTTTTTCCTGCATACCGTTTGCAAAACAAAGTGGTGAATCCAATTCGATGAATTTTGGTGTCTCTAATTTGCCTCACCTAACTCAAAAAACAAAGAAACATGAATGCGCACTATCACATTTAAACTGTACTCTGGAGTTCAACCTTTTGAGAAAGATAGACATTCGCCAACAGCTTGACATCGCCTATCGTCTAAACATTAAAAGACATACCAGCAAGTTACAAAAAATCGTTATATCCTTTCAAAAGTTATTGATTGTATAAACTTTTACGGAGCGTTTGAACTAGCATTTCGAGGTAATGATGAAAGTGAGGAGTCCTTAAGGTGGAGATAAAGGCATATCCAGTGCAGCCTTCTGCACATAGATGACGCTGAAAATCGCGCTGTTCTTGTGACCCCTTCTTGTGGGGTCTTAGTTTTGTGAACAAATTTCGTGAGGTCTTTCCCTTATCAGACGGTGATTTCTGAAAATGCTTCTGTCAGCATCTTAGATTACCAGCATCTGATTTCTGATTTACATAAATTTGTGAGTAGAAAAGCCAATAAACTGTAATGTAAGTGATTTAAATAATTACTGACATCCTAAACAAAAGTCTATAACCGTTCAGTTATTACTGTTTTTATGAAAACTTTTAATATTAAAGAAAAAAGGTAAGCAAGTTCCACGTTTCCCGTACTTGACGTACGTAGAGCGCCACCTATTAACGATACGCAACACAACTCCTACACGCGGAAATTTAATTTAAAAATATTCCCTATCATTTTTTTCTCAAATTTGCAAGTCACTGACTATAGTTCAGTGTCTTTTTCCTCCGTGTGCCAATTTTCACGAGACAGGAAGCATTTTTTGTATGCGAACTTATGTAACTCAATTTCCACCATTGCAAATATATCGGCGCATTTTCCCTTGACGTCCACCTTAAATTCTGGCGCTTTTAGAGGTCTTGTGAATTTTTCAACAGAACTTGATGCATCTTTAAAGGACCACCTTACTAACGAAACGCTCTTTATAGGAGCATCTACAGAAATTCAGAATGATATGCTAGATTATTCTTACTATCTCTCAAGAAAATAGCAGAACAGAAATCACAAATGCAAGTTTTGTTTCAGTGATCACAGATGATACAATTTATGTTTCATTTGCATTCCAACTGGTTATTGTTTTTCACTGCGTATTAACTAATGGACAGCCTGTTGAAAGATTCTGGTAATTTGCTATTCCCTTCAGACATGATGCAGCATCAATTGCTGGATATATTTGTGCTGCTTTGGAAAGCGTTGACAATCCTGAAAAAGTAATATCCCAGAGCTATGATGGTGCTATAGTGTGATGAGTGGGCATCACGGGGTTGTGCATGCTATTATTCAGCAACATTATAAACATGTACATTTCGTGCATTGCTATGGACACCAATTAAATTTGATTGTGGCACAGTCTGCAAGTCAAAAATAACAAGTTCTGGTGTTGTTGATTTTTCAAATTTGATTGGTGTAAAAAATTTGTTTGCCACTCTTCCCAGATGACTGCTGTTCTGGGTGAGGTTGTTGTCAAAAGAATGCCCATGTTTTTGCCACAAGGTGGAATTTCAAGAGTCGAACGGTCAATACTGTATATGAGTATATAATACAGCTGGTTGAATGTATGTAGAAAATAGAATCATCATCCAAGCAGTCAACAGTAATTAACCTAGTAGGAGCCATTCGATGCATGCTGGATGATCAAGTGTTTGCATTTTGGATCACATTCTTTCACAATATTTATGTAACCATCTACAGAAATAGAGTATAACTGCCGTGCAATTCAGAAAACGTGTCCACAAAAGTCAGTCGAGAATGAAAGATGTAATGCGGACCAAGTAAGAATACAAGTCGAAAAAGCAGTGCCAGAGCCACCTTCGAAAAAAAGAAAAGTAGAAAATGTTCACTTGAATAGAACTGTGGCAACCAAAAAAGTGTGTGATGTGCTTATTAATCAAATAAAGACAAGATTTTCTTTTACGAAGTACTACTCTGCTGTAACCCTTTTTGATGCCGAAACATTGGAGGAACATGAGAAGCAATTACCGGTTCAAATTCTTGAACAATAGAAGTGCATCCGTTTTTGGGAAAAGATCGTCTAAAAATTGAATTGGGATTTACAGTATGTACAGACGACAAGACTTCCGGAATATGACTGCAACAGTAAACCTTCCGCAATTTGTCATAGAAAGCAATTTGCAGACCATGTTTTCAGAGACATACAAACTGCTGATGATTGTTTTCACCATTGCAATGGCTACAGTTCTAAGGGCTACTGCCAAGGCTGAAAGTTCGTTTTCATCTTCGTAGCGGATAAAAACATTTTTAAGAAGTACCATGAATGTGGATAGACTGAGTGTATTAGCCATGTTTTTAATATAAAAAGACATGATTAATATCTTACAAATTTTTAAAGAAAGTGTTAATGACTTGCTTGCCTCTAAGAAAGATAGAAGAATGGATTTTGTGTAAAAGAATTGTACGTGAGTATTTTTATCTCATACTGATAATACGTTTCCTTCATACTTTTCACCCTTTGGAACACCTTGTTTCTTCTTTTGGGCTTGTAGAATTATAGTTAATTTAAGAACTGTTTGTAGTATCAAGTGTTATCCTAATGTTTAGTTTGTTTCAGTGCAAAACATTAACTCAGAGCCTGATAGGTTTACGTTAACGTTTGCTATTAGCTTCGCTGTAATACTTTAAGGCATTTTGCCTTAGCTTCACGATTTAGAGCTTCTTAACTCATTGCTCCTGTACACTCCAATTCCAGCTGAAAGTATTAACTAGTCATGAAAGAGCTAATTAGGCACTCAAGAATAATAACGTCGAGATAGAATCATAAGACAGTAATTACAAGATCAACTACTTTCTTAGTTCTAGTCAAGTAGTACGTCGCTTTTCGGGCACTTCACTCGATTATCGATAACATGTTCATAACAAATATCCAACTAGCACAATAGCACAAACCTCTCTGCTCTTAACAATCAGCAGTGCACAATTATGAGCTCGCTTTTCAACAATCGCACGTGGCAAAACGTCGAGCGTGATGAAAATTAGAACTTCAAAGACATAGTATTCTCGAAAACATCGTCAAACCATAGTGGGACTGACACATTCAAAATAGCAATTATTATCTCTAACTTGAACATGAGTCATTTACTTCTGACTTGTTGTCATGCTTTCCATACTTAAATTCGTCGAGAGAGAATCTGTGGCGTTGAGTTAGAAAAGGGTTTTACGAGAATAAACCAAATTTACACAAGGAAACAGGAACTCAAAAGGAAGGTTAAATTAGAGTATACGTCACAGTAGGGCCGGATTAAGGCATTAGTGGGCCCCTAGGCTAAGACTTTTCAGTGGGCCTCCAAAGAACTTATGGTAGGGAATCATTATGAAGTCCGTTAAAACATGGAACTGTAGCAATATTCTTGTGATACGCAGTGCGTTCTTCAAAGAAATAAATTATCTACAGAATTTCCATTATACACTGAAGAGCAATTGAATTAGAGATACCTGTCTAGTAACGTGTAGCACCACCTTTCGCCTGATGACGGTGGCGATTCGTCTCGGCATGGACTCGACAAGACACCGGAAGCGTTGGGAAGCCATACGGATCCACGACCCCTGAACAAGCTCATACAGTTCACGAAGATTTGATGGAGGGGGTCAGAGCCTCGAACATCTCTCTCGATGGCATCCCAAATGTGCTCGATGGGATTGAGGTCAGGTGACCTAGCTGGCCAAGGAAGCGAGGTCACGTCGGTGCAGTGTTCATCCAACCATTCGGATACAATTCGGGAGCTGCATTGTCTTGTTGCAGGATGAGGTCCCCAGTGGGATGTTGAAGACGCACAAACGGAACCAAATGGTCATCCAGGATATCCCGGTAACGTTGATCTGTGAGGAACGATGTCAAACGTACCAGGGTTCTCATTTCAGTCCATGTAAATAGTCCCCAGACGAGAATGCCACCTCCAACAGCTTGAAGAGTGCCCTGCTGGCAAGAAGGATCCATCGCTTCATGTAGTTTGCGCCGTACTCGTATCCTGCCATCCGCATGTACCAACGTGAATCTCGACTCATCAGTCCAGGCAACATTTTTCCACATGTCTAGGGTCCAGTGACGATGTTCCCGCGCCCATGCTAATCTTTGCACCCTGTGATGTGCGATCAGCAGCGGTACCCTCGTGGGACGATGGTTTCTGTACCCCATAGCGAAGAGATGTTTCTGAATGGTGTGGCTGCTTACACGTTTTTGTGCACCAGCGTTAAATTGCCGAGTGAATTCTTGCACTGTGGCCCGTCTATCCGCTGTTACAATGCGAGCTAGCCGACGACGACCCCGCTCATCCACACGCTGTTGTCCATGGCAGTTGGCCCCTGCAGGGATGGTTTTACCGGACTTGATGTACTCGCGGTGCACCCGTGACACAGTGGCTCGTGAAAATCCAAGTGACTGCACGACTTCAGAGATGGAGTAACCCATTCGTCGGGCCCCGACAATTTGCCCGCGATCGAATGCGCTTAGATCCTTCGTCTTACCCATACTGCGTCCGACTCTTACTGATTCCCGTCGCATCACTCCTTATATTGTCGGATCGCTGCATACGTCATGTCGCTTCCGTTTACAGGGCTGCTCACAGCTCCACATTTGCATAACGCCAGCTGTCTCTAATTCAATTGTTCTTCAGTGTAAATCACTAGAGGTGGGACGAATCCAAAATTTTCTCGAATCCGAATCCTAAAAGGTTCTCGAATCCCTCGAATCTCGTATCTCTCGAATTCTTCATATAAGAATAATTATACGAAAAAAAAGGGAAAGAAAATACTTCTACTGAAAATTAAAAGCTTTTAATTGAAGCAAAATTTAATGTCTGCGTTTAATGAAAAACAAATTAAAGAATACAGTTTTCAAAAAATATACCCATACATACTTATTAAGAAGATACAAATGAAATTTATAATTTACATTTACTAGATGAAGTACAGAACTCTTGAGTCTTGAGATTCATTTTTCATTTTTTGAAGATAATTTGACAAAAAAAATATTTGAGTAACAAATTCACATTTTTGACATTTTTCTTTAATAGCAGAAAGTTCCAAAACCTTTTTAAATCAAAGCAAGTGTAGAAGTGGGGAGGATTATTTCAAGAGTTAATGTAGATAAACACCAAACATGGAACACTAAATTGAGTAAATTCTTTCCACAAAATTAACAAAAATCAAAAACATGTTTGTTTTAAGAGTTAATAATAATACAAACACTAAACGCTGAACTCTTTCAAGACAATGTAAAACAATCAGAAACCTTTAATGGAGATTTCATGCGCACAAAATTTCGTCATGCTGACAAAATTCGAACAAATATCGCTCTACAACAAGCACCAAACGCCAAGTTTTTTAGGTTAAGATTCGAATGACAAAAAAAGCGCGAAGATTCGAGTTTTCGAATCTCGAATCTTTTTCAAGATCCGCAGGATTCGAGGATTCGAATGTCCAATTCCTATAAATCACTGTATTTTCCATTGTTCTCATAAGAACATGAATCAAATCCTTCAGATTCCTAGATTTTGTATTGGAATTTCTAAGGATTTAGCATGGCACACGTTTTTTAGGACATCTTTTTTGTTATGCAATGTGAAGGCATAGGGGATTTCGACCATTCACGGTTCCAAGTGCAAATTGGGAGGTGTGGGTGGATGATAGTGAGAAGGCTGAAACGGTTTTGCCGATACACAGCGACATGAACCTTTACCCTTGTTGAGTCACTGCCTTGAAATCTGTCGGTCTTCCAGCCTCAGACCAAGTGGAAATCATACGAGACAAAAGTAAAACTATTTTATAAACATCTATCTATCTATCATTTTCTCAGGCATGCCTCCTGGGCCCTTGGTAATAGTGGGCCCCAAGATTAAGGGGAGGCCCCTATAGACCTCCCCTTAATCCGGCCCTGCGTCACAGGCAATGAGTGGCTGTCAGTCAAGCCATGAGAACTGAATTCCTCCCTCTCTAAATTTTTTTAGTTTCCTTTCCTATTGAGTTTCCTTGCTTTGATCTAGTAGCTTACAATTTGTAAAAGAACAGTTTTAGACTTGCGGTACGACACTCCCTTACTAAAACTACATTATGCATTACGCATTGAAGGAACTGATTAGAACACCTTGCTCACGTCAGTTTTTACTACGTCTACGAATCTTATATCCTATGCTGTCAAATTTTCGATGAGTGTCGTTATCGTACACCGTCAAATCTTCGGTACAAGTGCTGTAACTACATGTTGCCAAATCTGTTATGCTATTATTGTTATTATATGCTGTCAAGTCAGCGATAACGCGACTTGTTGTACACTGCCGGGCAATTGCTAAGGACGGATGACAATAGCAACGATAGGAACCATAAAATGGAAGGCAGGAAAATGTGGAAATTAGCATTAGTGCGGGATACAGTAAGACGTGTTGTGCGTATGCAAATTTTGGATTGCCGAACTTCTTCGTGACGTCATAGCACTGATAAGAGATATAAAGGATTTGACGCGTATTGACCGTTGTTGTTCAAACGCAAAATTGAAAGGGAAAGAATCAATTGACGAACTTGCAATTTTCAGTATGTCTTCCCGACACCACCTAGATGATTTTACGCGTGGCTGTATTATTGGCAAGATTGAAGAAGGGCGACAAATAACAGATGTTGCCAGGGAGTTCAACGTCAGCCACAGTGTTGTTTCAAGGCTTTGGAAATCATTTCAAACAAATGTAGAATGTAGCAAACGTCACGGGGGAGGTCGTGTTCGCAGTACGACACCTGCAGAAGATCGGTACATAGTGCTATCAACAAAAAGACACCGGTGCAGCATAGCTAGTGAGGTAGCAAATCAGTTTATGGCTGCTACTGGCAAGCGGATCTCCCGAAAAACTGTCGCCAGACGTTTGCATGGAGGAGGACTATACGCCCGCCGTCCTGTTGTGTGCATCCCATTGTCCAGACGTCACCGTACTGCCCGTTTGCAATGGTGCCATCAACATCGCAATTGGACTGATAACGACTGGTGTGCTGTCCTCTTCTCAGATGAGAGTAGATACAGTCTATCGTCTGATTGTCGACGACAACTGATCTGGCGTGATAGTGGTACTGCATATTGTACAGCAAACATACAGGAAAGGGACCGATATCCGACATGTAGTGTCATGTTATGGGCTGGCATCATGATCAATGGCCGTACGTCCCTCTATGTGCTTCCAACTGGGACTATGACTGGCCAACGGTACATTAATGATGTTCTGCTACCTCGTGTTCGCATGTTCCGTGGTGCTGTTGGTGATAGATTCATTTTCATGGACGACAACGCAACATGTCATGGAACAGTCGCTGTCCAGGAGTGTCTTGAGAGCGAGGATATTCAACACCTCGTATGGCCAGCACGTTCTCCAGGTCTGAATCCCATTGAAAATGGATGGGATGCTTTGCGGAGGAGTCTTGCTGGTCGCCAATGCCCTCCAATAAACAAGGACACCCTCATCCGTGCGCTGACAGAGGAATGGTATAAATTACCCCAACAGCTGCTTGATAATGTTGTGCAAAGCATGACACAACGTGTGGAATCTTGCATCGCCTCCCATGGTGGCCATATCCCGTATTGACATCTTACGCCGGAACGCCTGCGGACGGTAATTGCATTTTTTTCCCGTTTACGTATTCTGCACAAAATGGCCTGTTTGTCCCTTGAACACGTTCCAAAGCCTTCTGGATTTCAGAGCACAATAAATTGTCTTTCTTGTAATGTCCTGGCATTCTGACATTATTTTATTTTACTTGGCATCCAACCACACTTGCTTTGTTATGCGCTATATAGCCGTTTATGATCCGTCCTTAGCAATTGTCCAGCAGTGTAGTTGTTTTAAGCCTTCGAACTCAACGAAAAAATTCATTACTCCGAGGATTGGGTTATAAGGGCAATTCGTTTGCGTTTGTGTGTGTGTGTGCGAGCCCGCTCATGCACCGTTAGCATACCAGTGAATCCTGAAACATTGCAACATCGTCTCATAAATCTTCACAAGGATTAAAAGAATGCGTTGAATTTCAGATTTAAATTACTTTTGAAGTACCAATTACGCTACTCCACGATCAGCGTTATGTAACATACTGAAGCTCTCCTTAACTTCGGTGCAAATACCTTGTCTTAGACGAAATTATAAGTTTGTACAGTAATTAGAATTTCTTTACTTCAGTCTCTTATTTTAAGACATATTTTTTTAGGCTCTCTGAAGAATGACATACGTGGCCGTGGCGCGGTGGTCTAAGCAATGGCTTCTGATCATTCGTCCGAGATGGGTATGGGTTGAATCCCGGTGGGGCATGGATTTTGTGTTTGTCATACGGAACTGGATCTCTCTCTTCACTGGAACCAGTGGCCCTAAATTAAGGACGGGCGACTGCTTATAACTCACTGAGTTCTCACGCTGGTCGTCAAACCCCCAACAGTGATAATAATAAAAAAAGAATAAAACACGCAAAAAGATGAACGTTTTTATTCGTGGAACAACATACCTACAAAAAAATAATTTAATGATAAGTTTTTGATGTAGATTAAAGTGTGGAATTTTGCTGCTCTGTGTCCATGCCTAGTCTTACAAGCATATAAAATACGCTAAGAATATCGCCAAAAATTTCCATCATACAGTTCACTTAAATAGGATTAACCTTTTAACGACCATAACTCCCAAAACGTCCGTACATACAAACGACCATAGCTGCCCGAAACGCCTGTCTAGAGTGAGTCAGATTTCCTACCTTTACCTGTTCTTTAAATTTGCACGACCTATGAGGGATCAGCAGGAGTCACCGTCAGTCACCATTGTTGTTACTAAACAAAGAAGTGAAACAAAAGGCAGTTTTGGGCGTTACGGTATTTAGAGTGACACTAAATGTTAGGATCATGATCGTTAAAGGGTTAATACAGCTGCTTATAATATCATAGGATATATTGCGATCGGAGTATTAAATTCAAGTAGAGAGAAAGAGAGAGGAAGCTTAAAGAGGGATATTAAATAATAAAGCTCCCAATGCCAAAAATCAAGAACTGTGCGCAAAATTTAATGACATGGTGTAATCCTACGAATGTAATGGGTTGATGCATAAGTTCATGCCGTTTTATTTCACGAGTGTTTCCCAGGTCAGTAGTGACAGTGCAGATGGCCAGTTGTATATCAAAATGTAGCCAGTAATATCGTGTATCTAAATCATATTGCATTGTGTGCTTGTGGCTAATGGTTTTTTTGGTTTTCAGGTCCGGAAGTATAGAGTGTCAAGTAGAGATGAATGAACATTTCCGACATCTGCTCTTCTACGAGTTTAACAAGAGATCCACAGCCGCTGAGGCTACTCGACAAATGTGTGCTGTGTATGCGGAGGATCTTCTTGCTCCAAGGACAGCCCGCAAATGGTTTCAACGATTCCGAGGTGGCAATTTTGACCTCGACGACTCTCCACGCTCAGGTCGTCCATCGCACTTCGATGAGGATCGTTTGAACAATCTCATCCACTTGGATCCGCTTCAAACCACGCGCGAATTGGCTTCTCAGATGGAGATCAGGTCACATTGGTACGACACCTGGAACGTATGAGAACGATCCAGAAATTGAGGTCTTGGGTGCCTCACACTCTCAACGAGGACAACAAGAATCAGCGTGTGCCATATGTGGTTCCATGCTCGCCCGTTATCGCGGGTGTTCTCAGCAACACAAACCCCTTCCGTCACGTATTGTTACTGGAGATGAAAAGTGGTGCCTGCACGTTAGTTTCAGGCATCGGAGAGAATGGTAAAGCCCAAACAAGATTCCCACACCACGTCCAAAACATGACCTTCATCCTGCGAAGATCATGTTTTGTGTCTGCTGAGACATGGAAGACATTGTTCACTGGGAAATGCAGCCGAGCTATCGGACCATCAACGCTTCACTCTACTGTGAGCAAATCCGCAGTGTGGAGGGAGCAATTCAGCAGAAACGACCTCATTGGTGTCTTGGTGTCCTTCTCCAACATGATAACGCACGCCCTCACAGTGCAAATATGACCAAAATGGCCATTCATGACATGAAATGGGAGATCCTTCCACATCCGGCCTATTCCCCAGATGTCTTCCCCTTCAGACTATCAACTGTTCCGGTCTCTGTCGAACGCACTCTGTGGCAGAACATTCAACAATGATGCTGATCTCCAGAATTTCCTAGATGATCTCTTGGCAGCAAAACCTGCACATTTTTTCAAGAATGGCATTGCAGACCTATCCAGACGTTGGGACACCATTGTAGACAATGAGGGAGAATACATAGTTGATTGATTCCGTTTTCCCTTCTGATGTAATACATTTCTGTAGTACGGTGAAGAAACGGGATGAATTCATGCATCAACCTAATGCATTTCTTAAATAAAATATTTCTTATTTTGGGGTTGGGGATATTGTAATGGCTCCCTGTGAACATCTAAAGGTGCTCACACAGATTTACTCCTGAGTGTCACGTTTGAATGTCAAGCCAGAAACTGGGGGCGGTTTGGTGCCCGAGGAGGAGTGTGAAATGGAGGGAAACAGGAGTGAAGCTCTTCAGCGCCTGCCTGAAATCTTGACCTTGAGAGAGACATAATTACAGTTCTAAGATTTTTTTTCTATCCGTTTTCAGCTTTTTGTTTATCAAAATAGTCATAGGTAAAACTTTATAGTAATTTTCTGGCTTCAGATATTTTTTTTTCTTGTACAGAATCACAATGAAATATCAGCACAAAATCAAAGAGTAGCTTTGTTTGCATGAGCTGCCCCCTATGAGTAACATATAAAATTTATCAAAAGTAATATTCTTCATGATGGTATTTTATTGTTATTTTATACATATTTCACATGAAAATCATGATTCAGATTGATCGTATGTTTTCCCATGAAACTGGAAAATTATGGTATAGTAAATAATATTCTTTGCTAATTTTCGGCTTTACCATAACGTGTCAGACGGTGTCCTCAATCGTGTCCTCATTTTGAAACGAAATTATCCACAATTTTGTATTGAAATTGAGAACAACATGTCATTTTGTCTTCAATTATGTTCTCAAAAATCTGGACAGCTTATTATTGTAAACAGCACTTGAAATCAAAGAAGTTTTGCTCAGGTGCATTCATAGCTCAATGTATCCATGAAAAAGAAAACATGTTTCGTTGCTGCTGATGCAAAAATGAAAAAGAATGTGAACGTTTAGAGCGCATGTATTGTAATTCAAATCTTTGCGGAAAATTCCCGAAACATGTTTCTCTGAAAAGGACCTGAAATGTTAACAGCAGATAAATATATTAATTATCTTCTTATTCTTTAAGAACCAGAAACAAGCATTTTTTTTTTTTTTGTTCTTAAGAGGTCCCCTAAATTGTTTATTGCTGAGCCCACGAATTTCCGATGATGTTTACACCACAAACTTGTGCCTAAGATAATGGAATTTCCGTGAAATGTTGTTTTTACCTGAATAAACTTACTTTACACCATAGCGATTAAGTTGACTGTGTCCACAGTACTAATATGTTTTTTTATTTGGGTCATATACAATTGGGAAACGAATTTCCGGCAAGGAAATTTAAAGCAAGTGAACATAGATATCTGAGAACCTTCAGATTTGTGCTTGTCGAAGCTATTCCTGCCACATCGTAGTGTCTTACGACTTTTTTTTACAAATTTTCTGGAGGAAATGGTTACATGGAATGCAGTGAAAATATACCAATAACAGCATTTTATTTGGATATTCAGAGATCACCGTGAGCATCTCAATGGGCTTTAAAGCAGTCGCCTGTCCCTAATTTAGGTGCTCTGGTTTCAGAGAAGGGAGATAGCCAGTACCGTAAGAGAGAGAGAGAAACGCAGAAACCATACCTAACGGGATTCGAACCCGGACCCATGCCAAAAAAACGGTGCCGCCCCGGTGGCGCAGTGGTCTAAGCGGTGGCTTCTGATCATTCGTCCGAGATGGGTCCGGGTTGGAATCCCGGTGAGGCATGGATGTTGTGTTTGTCATACGGCCATGTTTCACTCCCTCCTTTGAACCAGTGGCCCTAAATTAGGGACGGGCGACTGCTCATAGCCCATTGAGTTGATCACGGTGGACGTTAAACCTATTGGGTTCTCGGAAAAGTCATGACGTATTTTGTCACCCGATGGCGGGTGGGCAGTTTTGGAAGTACTAGAGGCATGCGCAGCTCTGTTATCGCTATGGCATCCAGCAGGTGCCAGTTCTAGCTGCAGTCTAAAAGGAATAGTCAGCGATTTGGGTGATTTGCGGAGATTTGACATCAAGTTGAAGATGGAAGACCAAACTGTGCATTTCCGCCATATTTTACTGTTTTACTTCCGTAAAGAGAAGAACGCGCGTCGTCAAGCTTGTGAAAAGTTGCGTAAAGTGTACGGCGATAATGCTCTACAAGAACGTCAGTGCCAGCGATGGTTCGCAAATTTCCGTGCTGGTGATTTTGACCTCAACGATGCTCCTCGGTCCTGGAGGCCAACCGAGGTTGATGACGACCAAATCAAGGCATTGATCGAGTCAAACCCACGTTACACGACACGATAGATTGCAGACACATAGCACATCCATGATTTAAGCATTCACGACCACCTGAAGAAGCTGGGATACGTAAGCAAGCTCGATGTGTTGGTACTTCATGAACTCAAAGAAGCTCAATTGGCAGCGCGTATAAACATCTGCAATATGCTCATTAAACGTGAGGAAAACGATCCTTTTTTGAAGCGACTGATAACTGGTGACGAAAAATGGATTGTGTACAACAATGTGCTGCCAAACGGTCTTGGTCCCGACGTGCTGCTTCGCCTCAAACGACATCCAAAGCAGAAATTCATCAGCGGAACGTTCTGGTCTCAGTGTGGTGGGATTTTAAAGGTGTCGTTCTTTTCCAGCTCCTACCACGGAACCAAACAATCAATTCGAATGTGTACTGTCGGCAATTGAACAGTTTGAAAGAATCCATCACCCAGAAACGTCCAGAGCTCGTTCATCGTAAAGGTGCTGTGTTCCATCACGAGAACGCGAGACCACACACAAGTTTGATGACCCACGAAAAATTATTGGAGATCGAGTGGGATGTATTGCCACACCCAGCATACTCCCCTGACCATGCGCCGTCAGACTTCCACTTGTTTCTCTCTCTTTAACATTCCTTGCGTGGTATAACGTTCAATTCAGACTAGGCTGTAAATCAGCACCTTGTACAGCTTTTTGCCACGAAAGACAAGGTACATTTCACCAGCCCCCCCCCCCCACAAGGTAGGTCGTTCTATGAACGAGGCATTCTGCAGCTCACTGAAAGGTGGCAAAAGGTTATCGAACAAAAAGGACATCATACCATTGATTAATCTTTGTTCTTTCTATCAATAAATGACCTTTGCAAAACATGGCTAAAATACGTCATGACTTTTCCGACAACCCAATACAATAAAAAAAAAGAGAATGGGCGGAAGCCAGTGCTTAGACAACTGAGTCATCGGGTATGCAGATAACAGAATTCTAATTTATTGTGCAAAACCAGCTGTATATTTAAGGATCCGCCAGAGAATAAATTCGCCTGTTCCTAATTTAGCGTTCTATGAAGTTCAGGAATCAGCATTATAAGGAAAAACAAAATAGTCATGCCTCACGCGGGATTCGAAATCAGGGCAGCAATACAAAGCACCATAACCTTCGACATAGAAACTTGAATACCGCCAGATTAATGACTTTTTTTTTTTTTGTGAAAAATGTGAAAAAAAGAAATAAAACGTCACCGATTCAGAACACTATGATTCGGATTGTTTGAACTGATTTTCTTTTCTGTCTTAAAAACTGAACACCACTTCGTCCTCCAGTTTCATTCTTGAGAAGCGGAAAATTGATGTCAGAGAAAAACTTTTTCTATATACGAGGCATAGATGCGTAAAATTATTGAGTTGTCGGAAAAGTCATGACACATTTTAGCCATGTTTTGCAAAGGTCATTTATTGATAGAAAGAACAAAGATCAATCAATGATATGATGCCCATTTTGTTCGATAACCTTTTGCCATCTTTCAGTGAGCTGCAGAATGCCTCGTTCATAGAAGGACCTGTCTTTCGTGGCGAAAAACTATACAAGGTGCTGATTTACAGCCTCATCTGAATTAAACGTTATATCACGCAAGGACTGTTGAAGAGAACGAAACAAGTAGAAGTCTGACGGCGCAAGGTCAGGCGATTATGCTGGGTGTGGCAACACATCCCACCCAAACTCCAAGAACTTTTGGCGGGTGATCAAACTTGTGTGTGGTCTCAAGTTGACATGATGGAACATAACACCTTTACGATGAACGAGCTCTGGACGTTTCTGGGTGATGGATTCGTTCAAACTGTCCAATTGCCGACAGTACAAATTTGAATTGATTGTTTGGTTCCGTGGTAAGAGCTCGAAAAGCACGCCACCTATAAAATCCCACCCTACTGAGACCAGAACCTTCCGCTGATAAATGTCTGCTTTGGATGTCGTTTGAGGCGAAGCAGCACGTCTGGACCAAGACCGTTTGCGCAGCACATTGTTGTACACAATCCGCTTTTCGTCACCAGCTATCAGTCGTTTAAAAAAAAGATCGTTTTCCTTACGTTTAATGAGCATATCGCAGATGTTTATACGCGCCGTCAATTGAGCTTCTTTGAGTTCATGAGGAACTCACACATCGAGCTTGCTTACGTATCCCATCTTCTTCAGGTGGTCGTGAACGCTTGAATGATGGATGTGCAATGTGTCTGCAATCTCTCGTGTCGTGTAACGCGGGTTTGACTCGATCAATGCCTTGATTTGGTCGTCATCAACCTCGGTTGGCCTCCCTAACTGAGGAGCATCGTTGAGGTCAAAATCACCTTCACGGAATTTTGCGAAGCACCGCTGGCACTGACGTTCTTGTAGAGCATTATCGCCGTACACTTTACGCAACTTTTCACAAGCTTGACGACGCGCGTTCTTCTCTTTACGGAAGTAAAACAGTAAAATATGGCGGAAATGCACAGTTTGGTCTTCCATTTTCAACTTGATGTCAAATCTCGGCAAATCAACTAAATCGCTCACTATTCCTTTTAGACTGCAGCTAGAACTGGCACCCGTCGAATGTCATAGCGATAACAGATTTGCGCATGCCTCTAGTACTTCCAAAACCGCCCAACTCCCATCGGGTGCCAAAATACGTCATGACTTTTCCGACAACCCAATACATTAAACAAGAGGGAGTGTTTATGCAACTGAAGAAGAGAAGTGCAGAAACGTGCACATTTATATTTTCAAGACCCAATTCCAAATTCTGTTTTTAATCCTCATGGTGTATAAACGGGAGAGATTTAAGGGGTTACTCTCAAACACATTGGAATTGTATCATCAGTGGCGGCATAGAGGAAAATAGTAATAGAAGTTCAAATGGAAAATTCCACAGAAGCGAAAAGCTAAAAAACGGAAGAACAAGAAAGTGAGCAAAAAAGGGTCAGTTCACCTCCAAACACTTCAAAAATATTGTAAATCCTGACAGGGAGATCGAAAAAATTGACTATCTAAAAGAAATGAAGGTCAAGACAACAATAAAGATTTTACTCAACTGAAAATGTACGGTTTCTTCTTTTGAGAAAACACTGTTGTACATGAAGCTAATGTATTCAATTAAATATGCATTTATTGATGTTTGACGCATTATTTAAATACCTTGTTTGAAAAATCCTGCTCGCTGTCTTCCATTTGATTTGAATTCTCATCATCCTTTCTTATAATTTTGATTTTCTTTTCTTTCAGTTTTATGATATGATTTATAGAGCTATGACGAAAAGAAAACATAAACACTTAATGGCTGTCATGAATAAATTTGGTTATGAATAAACCTGTATAAAGTTCTGTGAAGGATTGGAGGACATCTCCCTCAAGCGATGGATAATGAATGATTTGAGATCATTTATGTATTCGTAGCTGAAAGTTTTACTAATATATCAAAAAATAAAAATTTACAATTAACATGTTCGACTCTTTTTTTTTTCGCTATCAGTGATTGCTCCACTTTAATTAAAGACGCGATGGAGCACTGTTGCCGAATATTAGAAAATGTGATGCATACTAGCTTTCTAAATTGACATTTTTGTTGACTTATGTAAATTTCAATTACTCTTCAGTATGGTTTTCACACTGAACGTCACCTCTGAGCTGAAATGAGTTCCTTTTTTCTCTGAGCTAAGACTAGCATGCAGTCAAGTGATAATGTATGGTACAAATGCAGGGACCATGTAACTTGAAATCCTGTACTGACTACGAACTTTACTCATGCTACTGATTAATCTATATACGAGGGTTGTTCCGAAAATAATGCAAAAGTGGGCATAACGTTTTTATTAACTGACAGAGGTCACTCAAATTGCACATGTTGGTAGAGTAACTCTTCCTCTATAGTAAACTTTCTTCTTCATTGCAGGCAAATAATACACTGACGGAAAAAATCCCAACACCACGAAAAAATAGTTGTAGAGGAATGAAATGGCGGCAATACATTTGCATAGGTAACATATTTAATCGATTAAGGTTTCAAGATCACAGCTTAATGTAAGCGCGAGAAGAGCCATTTTAAATGTGAAATGCTGGTACATTAATAACCGGTGTAACCGCCAGAATGTTGAATGCAAACACGCAAACGTTCATGCATTGTGTCGTACAGGTGCTGGATGTCAGTTTGTGGGATGGAGTTCCATACCTGTTGCACTTGGTCGGTCAATACAGGGACGGTTAATGCTGGTTGGGGGTGACGCTGGAGTTGTCGTCCAATGATGTCCAATACGTACTCGATTGGTGAAAGATCTGGTGATCTAGCAGGCCACGGTAACATGTCGACACTCTGTAGAGCATGTTGGGGTACAACAGCGGTATGCGGGCGAGCGTTATCCTGTTGGAAAACACCCCCTGGAATACTGTTCATGAATGGCAGCACAACAGGTTGAATCACCAGACCGACGTACAACTGTGCCGTCAGGGTGCTTGGGATAACCATGAGAGTACTCCTGCTGTCATAGGAAATTTCTCCCTGCCGCCCCGGTGGCGCAGTGGTCTAAGCGATGGCCTCTGATCATTCGTCCGAAAGGGGTCTGGGTTCGAATCCCGGTGAGGCATGGATGTTGTGTTTGTCTTACGTCACTGGCTCTCTCCCTTCCTGGAACCAGTGGCCCTAAATTAGGGACGGGCGACTGCTTATAGCCCATTGAGTTGCTCACGGTGGTCGTTAAACCTTCAATCAAAAAAAAAAAAAAAAAAAAAGAGAAATTGCTCCCCAGACCATAACGTAATCGATTTGTAACAGTTCGTTGTGTCACTGTGGTGGCAGCTGCAGCTCGAATTGCTGCCGCAGACGCGGTACGATGCGCCACGGCCATACGCCGTACACGGCAGTCTTCCCTCTCAGTAGTGCCACGTGGCCAGCCGGAACCCGGTCTTCTTGAGGCAGTACCTTCCTTTGACTACCGCTGCCAACAATCCCGCACAGTGGCTACATTCCTGCCAAGTCGTTCTGCAATATTGCGGAAAGAAAATCTACCTTCTCGTAGCCCTATTACACGACCTCGTTCAAACTCCGTGAGCTGTTGATAATAGCTTCTTCGTCTTCTTAAAGGCATTCTTGACTAACATCAACACACCACGTCGAATCTCAACGATAACTAACGCTCACGAACGCTACAGCGCGTATTTACAGCAAACCTGCTTTGCATGTTCCGAGGGGCGCTACTAGCGCCACACGTATGCGCCGAGCGCGAAATTTGCATAGACGTCATCTTCCAGATGTACTCTCACCGCCTACCACCTGTCGTTTATCTAACACAACCCCTTCTTGGTGTTGGGTATTTTTTTTCCGTCAGTGTAGATTCCAAGCAGAAGCAACGTGCCCTCATTGACTGTTCTTGATGAAGGAAGGGTGCAGGCTGTCCAACATCCACAGAAGGCTACAGAATGGTTACAGAGATGACACCATTGACAAGAACAATGTGCACAGATGGATGTAGTAGTTTAAAGAAGGGGAAATCAACAGTGAAGACAAACACCCAGTGAGAGACCATCATCTCCGACCACTGACACGAATCGTCAGCTAGTGAATGAAGTGATTCGCGCGGAGAGACGAGTCACAATCCGTGAGCTTGTTGAACAACTGGACTGTGGTCACAATGCCATACAGAAGATGGTGGAAGATCAAGGTATCGGAAAGTGCTAGTAAAGTGGGTATCTCGGCAGTTGACACCCGATTTGAAGGAGAGAATGATGGAGGTCTGCTCTGATCTGCTAGAAGTGTTTGAAGCCAATGAAGACACGTTTTTGTTTTCGATCTGGTGACAGCGAATGAAACTTGAGGGTATCTTTTCGATCCGGAAACAAAGAATCAATCCATGGAATGGCGTCCCACCTCTTCATCAAGGACTAAGAAGTTCAAGAGCCAGCGATCAGCACAGAAATACTGGGGTTTTTTTCGGGATGACAGGGGTGTCATTCACTTTGATTTTTTGGAACGCGGTTGTACCATGGCCAGCGAGCGGTACATTGAGATACTCAAGAAGCTTAGAGGGACCATAAGGAGGAAGAGACCGAAAAAGAATCTAAGAAGGATCCACATTCACCATGACAATGCGAGACCACACACGTCTTTGGCAACAAATCACAGGAGATCAGCAAATTAAGTTGGTCGGTGGTCCCCCATCCACCATACAGCCCGTATCTGGTGCTCTCCGACTTCCACGTGTTAGGGCCAGTGAAGGATAGTCTCCAGGGGACAACGTTTTGATGACACAGATGAGGGGAATGTGGCTGTGAAGAAGTGGGTACACAGTCCGCACCTGAATTTTTTCAAAGAGGACTCCAGAATTGGGTCCAACGATGGCGCAAATACATTGCTTGTGATGGAGACTATGTTGAATAGTACCTTTGCATAGAGAAAGAGTTACTCTACCAACATATGCAATTTGAACGACCTCTGTCAGTTAATAAAAAAGTTATACCCACTTTTGCATTACTTTCGGTACAACCCTCGTATTATACCCTAGATGTATAAAATTTAATGTCTACCTAACTAGAATTTTTAGTAGTGTAAGACCTTCTACGTTACTACGAGTTTGTAGTGGTGATGAAACTTTTAAGTTACTAAAAGTCTGCAAATTATTGAATGTTCTACGTTTCTGCGAATTTGTAGTAGGATTGAATCTTCTGCATAACTACGAGTTGGTATTAAATCTTCTACGTTACTACTGGTTTAGTAGTGGTGTTGAAATTTATGTGTTACTGAAAGTTTGTAAGGGAGATAAATCCTCCACGTCACTACGAGTTTGTAGTGGTATCGAATCTTCTTCGTCACTGCGCGATGGTAGTGGTGCTTAATCTTCTACTTTACTACGAGTTTGAAGTAATGTTAAGTCTGCGTTAACCAGAGTTTGTAGTGGTACTGAAACTTCTGCTTTACTAGCGGAGCTGAATCTTCTACATTTCTGCGAGTTTGTAGTGGTATCGAATCTTCTTGGTCACTGCGCGATGGTAGTGGTGCTTAATCTTCTACTTTACTACGAGTTTGAAGTAATGTTAAGTCTGCGTTAACCAGAGTTTGTAGTGGTACTGAAACTTCTGCGTTACTAGCGGAGCTGAATCTTCTACATTTCTGCGAGTTTGTAGTGGTATCGAATCTTTTACGTCACTGCGCGTTGATAGTGGTGCTTAATCTTCTACTTTAATACGAGTTTGAAGTAGTGTTAAATCTACGTTACTACGAGTCCGTAGTGGTGTTGAACCACCTACGTTACTACGAGTTTGCAGTTATGTTGAATCTTCTGCGTTACTAGGAGTTTGAAGTAATGTTAAATCTACGTTACTGCGGGTTTGTGGTGGTGTAGAAACTTTTACGCTAGTACAAGCTTGTAGTGGATTTGAATCTTATACGTCATTACGAGTTTGTACTGGTGTTAAATCTTCTACTTTACTAAGAGTTTGTGGTGCTGTTTAATATACATTACTATAAGTTTCTAGTGGCGTTGAATCTTTTATGATACTATACGAGTCTGTAGTGCTGTTAAATATTCTATGTTACTATGAGTTTGTAGTAGTGTTAAGTTTTATCCTTTACTACGAGGAATAAACTAGTGACTCCGGAGACCTAGCTGTAAGTCGACAGTACTTTATTTCAGAGTACTTTCGCAAACTGAATGATCTAATTGATTTACCTCTGCCTAAGGTCGCTGGATGAGTTATCTGAAACATTGTTGGTGGTTTCATTTATACTTCTTGCGTTTCCGAACCTAGTAATCAAAACCAGGGATCAAGCCACTATCTAACTTTCGATTTTTATAAAATTCAGGCAACCTTAAAAAATGTTGGATAATATATTTAAAAACACTATGAAGCTTGATCACCGTCGACACATTCTCGGACAATGAGGGAAATACACTGCCGGACAATTGCTAAGGTCGGATGACAATAGCAACGATAGCAACCATAAAATGGAAGGCAGCAAAATGTGGAAATTAGCATAAGTGCGGGATACAGTAAGACGTGTTTTGCGTATGCAAATTTTGGATTGCCGAACTTGTTCGTGACGTCATAGCGCTGATAAGCGTTATAAAAGATTTGACGCGTATTGACCGTTGTTGTTCAAACGCAAAGTTGAAAGGGAAAGAATCAGCTGACGAACTTGCAATTTTCAGTATGTCTTCCCGTCATCACCTAGATGATTTTACGCGTGGCCGTATTATTGGCAAGATTGAAGAAGGGCGAAAAATAACAGATGTTGCCAGGGAGTTCGACGTCAGCCACAGTGTTGTTTCAAGGCTTTGGAAATCATTTCAAACAAATGGAGAGTGTAGCAAACGTCACGCGGGAGGTCGTGTTCGCAGTACGACAACTGCAGAAGATCAGTACATAGTGCTATCAACAAAAAGACACCGGCGCAGCACAGCTAGTGAGGTACCAAATCAGTTTATGGCTGCTACTGGCAAGCGGATCTCCCGAAAAACTATCGCCAGACGTTTGCATGAAGGAGGACTATACGCCCGCCGTCCTGTTGTATGCATTCCATTGTCCAGACGTCACCGTACCGCCCGTTTGCAATGGTGCCATCAACATCGCAATTGGACTGATAACGACTGGTCTGCTGTCCTCTTCTCAGATGAGAGTAGATACAGTCTATCGTCTGATTGTCGACGACAACTGATCTGGCGTGATAGTGGTACTGCATATTGTCCAGCAAACATACAGGAAAGGGACCGATATCCGACATGTAGTGTCATGGTATGGGCTGGCATCATGATCAATGGCCGTACGTTCCTCTATGTGCTTCCAACTGGGACTATGACTGGCCAACGATACATTAATGATGATCTGCTACCTCGTGTTCGCATGTTCCGTGGTGCTGTCGGTGATAGATTCATTTTCATGGACGACAACGCAACATATCATCGAACAGTCGCTGTCCAGGAGTGTCTTGAGAGCGAGGATATTCAACGCCTCGTATGGCCAGCATGTTCTCCAGATCTGAATCACATTGAAAATGTGTGGGATGCTTTGGGGAGGAGTCTTGCAGGTCGCCAATGCCCTCCAATAAACAAGGACACCCTCATCCATGCACTGACAGAGGAATGGGATAAATTACCCCGACAGCTGCTCGATAATGCTGTGCAAAGCATGACACGACGTGTGGAATCTTGCATCGCCCTCCATGGTGGCCATATCCCGTATTGACATCTTACGCCGGAACGCCTGCGGACGGTAATTGCATTTTTTCATGTTTACGTATTCTGCACAAAATGGCCTGTTTGTCCCTTGAACACGTTCCAAAGCCTTCTGGAATTCAGAGCACAATAAATTGTCTTTCTTGTAATGTCCTGGCATTCTGACATTATTTTATTTCACTTGGCATCCAACCACACTTACTTTTTTATGCGCTATATAGCCGTTTATGATCCGTCCTTAGCAATTGTCCAGGTGTGTAATAGAATGGAGGGAAAAGTAGTGCTTTCCCTGTGTCTTAACTCAGATGAGCATTAATGGGCCTGGGAGACTAAATATTTTCCCCTGAACCATGCTCCTTAAAAATGGCTCCAAGTCTCCAGTCCGAAATTGCTATTTATCGATTTAGAGGAACTCATTAGCAGTGGACTGTGAAACCTGCATATAAGTCCGGGGCCTCTGCGTTTCGCACCAAATTTGTTTTCCTTTTTTCCATTTTCCTCCAAAACTGACTTTTTTCATGTATTTTTCAGTTTTTTATGATATTTTTAATTACGGTGGATATGCTATATCGGAAGTGCATTTTTTATGCGCAGCAGTCTTCGATCCAAGACCCCAACTGCGCATGGTGCGCTCACAAGCACACGAGGTCGTTGGTAAACTCTGACTTCAGAATTGTTCGTAACCCCAAAAGTTTGAAATTCTCAGAATTATTCAAACATTTTGGAATTTTAAGAAAACGACACAATTTTTATAATTTTACCAACTGTAGAAATGGAAAAGCGTGGTGAATTAAGTACTGGAGAGTTCTTAATTTTTTGAATCTTGAGTATCTACTTCAAATTGTTACGAAAACTTCGAAAGTTATCTTATAGGTTATGCTTCACTGGGAAACAAATCTGCCGTATGGTTTCGGTATTTATTATAAAATTAATAAAATCAATGAATTTTTTGGATAGAAAATTAAAGACTAAAGATAGCTTTGCTGCTCTTCCTCATAGGCAGTAGGTCAGCAAATACCAAGTACCAAAATGTAGCACAACACATGTGTTTGTATTTATGCTGTAATTTGTGATATATAATATCAGATATCAAGATACCAGAGTTGTTATCCATAGTATATATTTCCATAATATTCACTACATGAAATATTTACTCACTGGTATCTGTTCATAAATTGTATATACCATCTTTTCCTTATTCACAGTTGTTTTATATCACATGCACTTTATTTCGCATCACGTCACTTTTCATATCAGTTTACAGCACAACCAGTCTCTTTTAACAGTCATGTCTAACGGGTTTTTCACACACTCGACTTGACTGGAAGAAACTTCAGAGCAGTGCAAGCAATATGGCTAACATTTTTGCAGGTTTCTAGTTTTTATTTCTATAGAAATACTATAAAAATAAAACTGTATGGGTATTTTTTGTTTTTTAATCCGAATGTCGAAGTTTAATTCAAAAATGAGGAAAAATAATTATTTCCTCAAAATTGATTTCAAAATCCCATAAGGCATTTTAAAATTCATTACGTACATTTCTTCGGGATATAATTACTTAAAATAAAATACCCTTTCCATATTCTTTGATATTATATAGTATTATATTAGTGCCAGTTTTTAAAATTTGGGCTAAAATAAGAGAACTTCATTGAATCATTGGCAAAACTTTGCCATAGACTTATTCTTCATGCTTAAATATTTTGTTTATCTATCTTATTTAACAAAATGGCAGGTTAGAATATTTTATGGAACCACAGTAGCTTTCCTTTTTTGAAGAAAAAAGAGAGAAATCGTTCATGAGTGATTGTTATTTATATGGGAACTACCGCCCCCCGGTGGCAGAGTGGTCTAAGCGATGGCCTCTGATCATTCGCCCGAAAGAGGTCCGGGTTCGAATCCCGGTGAGGCATGAATGTTGTGTTTGTCTTACGCCACTGGCTCTCTCCCTTCCCTGGAACCAGTGACCCGAAATTAGGGACGGGCGACTGCTTATAATCCGTTGAGTTGCTCACGGTGGTCGTTAAGTCCCCAATAAAAAATGAGAACTGAACGGAATTCTTTGCGGGGTTATGAGAGCAGTGATGACGTCATTGTCGTCAGATCCCCTGAAGTGGCAGATTTTATGCCAGCAATATCTGCAGTCGTTCACGCCAGCCGTTCAGAACTAGGTGAGTTATTAGGGGGTGCAAAGTATAATTGGGGAGGTGCACAAATTTTGAAGTGTTTGGGCAGAAATCTTGACAACCAAATTTGTCTGACGTGCATTTTACCCTACGCTGATAATGTCATCCCTAATAAAAAAAGTTTTCAAGTGAATACTGTACGTCGTATTTATTCAGTGTATGTACCATGGATGCGACTCACTATGGCAAGTTACTATTTCTTCGCAATTTTGGCTTACTTAGGTCATTATTTTGCTTTCATAAGGCTGTATGAATTTCAGTTTGTAACCTGACATGGAATCTCTCTCTCTCTCTCTCTAATCGTTTAAAATTATAATTAAAAAAAACGATGTTTCTACGATTCTCTTAGAAATTCGTTCAGAGGACTCCCTCCATTTCTTATAAGTACAAACACTAGTTTTAACAGAGAATTCATTTTATATAACAAAATTTCAGTGAATTCGGGAAATTCATATACATTTATCCAAGTTCCCTGGAATCTTAAATGATTGCATCCGCCATATGTTCCAACTGCTTAAATAATTTTGGGGAAAGAGGGCTAAAGTGGGGAAGGGGGGGGGCTCAAAGCCCACCCGTAGCGTCGCGCCTGAATATCTGCTACAAAAATTCCGATAAATATTCTCGAAAATTCTTATGTAACGGAATTTGATGTGATCCATTTCGGTATCAGCCACTTTTCTTTTTCTTTCTTTCTTTGCTCAAATCCAACACACATGACTTGTAACTTTCTTTGCAAAACCGGCCATTGGTTCTCCGAATTTATGCATTCCGTGATGTAATGCCGTTTTCTGGTGGAGAAAATTCGAGCAGATACACATTGAAAATGGCTGAAAAGCTCAGAGAAACTGACGTCTTCCTCCTGTGCAAGGCATTGGCGTATATTATATATATCGGATAACTGTCAGCTTTGGGCATTTTCTGTTGGTAACACTTACGACTCTTATCTTAGTATAGCACGAGTGCAAGCTCTTTCTGTGTGTGTGTGTGTGCGCTTTTCGTAGCAGACATTCCAGCAGGGCGTAATCAATTCAAGCCAGCGAGCTCAGTCAGTGTGAGTGGACCTTCGTGCCTGGCTAAGCTCAATAAATTAATGATAGAGCTCCAGCATCTACGGCACATTAATATTGATGAAATTAAATAGGAAAGAGACAACTTTCACGAATACTTCGCATTAATACGAAGCGCTTCTATCTCGGAGATTTCATTTGAAATTGAGCGAATAATCGAAAGGGTGACCCGAAAAGTGCATTCAGATAGAGAACCACAGATTAAGCGAATTGTACTGTGTTAAAAATGTGATAACTTACTTCGCGTTACATATAAATGTATTTTAACTTACTTCACGTTAGATATAAATGCATTTGGGGATGCAAAATGTCTTGCTTGTATTATTCACAAGCATGATATGAGCTTTATGTTCAAAGGAAATACTCATTAATTACTTCATAATTTGTTCAAACTCCTACACAAGTTACACAGAGACTAGACAACATGTTAGAACAATAAGATATATCTTTTTCGTTCTTTTGATCCTTTTGGTTTCTTGCGTCACATGCACCACCAAGCCTCAGAGATCATACTCAGTTAGTAAAGAATAAAAAAACAACCTTAAGACAAATTTCTGGGAATATTTCGAGAGATCCTTTTGTCCATCAGTGAATGTAGAAAGATGATATACTTTCCCATTTCTTCACCTTTCATACATTTCTACACTGTACGTACAACAGCCGTTCCATAAAAAATGACAGTAAAATCATTCAAAATGAAGAAATATAGGCACAGCAAAATATATGTTATTCTTTCTCAACGTATCTTCCCTCGGATGATATGAAACGGTCACATCGTTCAGTCCACTTTTCAAAGCATGTGGTAAAGGCATTTAGTGGAAGCTGCTTTAGCGATCCCTGTACAGCCAGAATAACGTCAGAATCTCTGTTAAATGTCGCGCCACGGAACTTCTCCTTCATTGTTGGAAACAACCAGAAATCGCACGGGGTGAGATCAGGACTATAGACAGGCTGTGGTATGATTTCAGTACTGCATTTCCTACGAAGCTGTTGAACACAAACAGCCACATGTGGGCGGGCGTTATCATGCTGTACGGTCCACTTGCCAACAAGTTCCGGTCGCTTAATAGGTATGTTTCGTCGCAGAAGCTTCAAGACTAAAATGTAATACTCAGCTTTGACAGCAATTTGTGGATGAACGGTATGCTGGTAGTCTAAACCTTTATGATAAAAAAAATTATCATCATAACCTTTTTTCGGAGGAGGCGAGCCTGTGTGTTTCCAGACACTCGTTGCGCTCTTTGTGAGGAGGGTCGAAATAGTGGACCCATGTTTCATCGGCAGTTATTACTGTGTTTAGAAAGTTTGGATCCTTTGCAATCATTTGCTTCCACACATGACACACCTGAACTCTGACTAACAATTGTTCTCTCGTCCGGGGATGAGGTACCCGTCTGGAACACATACGATGCAGCAGTAATTTGTCGCGTAGAATGCGAAATGCCGACGTTTTTGAAATATTAGTTGACGCCGCTATGTCTTTACACGTCATTCGTCGATCTTCTTGCAGGATTGCGCAAACAGTGTTAACATGGCTCTCCGTAATAACACTTTTAGCTCGACGAGGCCTATGAGCAAGTTCTACCTACAAATGCCCTTTTTTGAAATCATGGTGCCATCTAAAAATCGTTGACTCACCCAAACATTGACCCAAACGATAGCAAAATTTTATTGCACAACGCATTTCATTTTTTAACCCTGAATCACTCACTTCCATAACTGTACGGAGAAATTCAGACGTACCTTAAACAATAACAAAACCAGAATCGTCTGCCACGACTAATAACTGTTGCCATAGATATTTCCTTAATTCAGTTAGTCGTCTGCGTGGTTATTTTTCCCCTTCGCACTGTTGCCAACTCAAAAAATACTCTCCGTTTGTATGGAGCGGGCTCTGTATGTACGCTGTTCTTCAACATGCAGTGGGAAACTTCATCATTAACTTTTACCGTAAATTTCCTCATTTTCTACTGGACATTTCCAATTTTTACTCTGTTTTTACTGCATACACACGCATCCAGGAAGTTCTGCAGCAAAATTAGCAATTAGAATTATATATCTATATACACTACACTATCAAAAGCACTTGGACGCCATAATGTTTTGGGACAAATTGCTGTAGGATCGTGATTGGTAGTTAGTCGGTCCACCTTTTGTATGTGTGACAGCAACGACACGTTGAGGCATACTATCAACCAACTTCCGGTAGGTCTCGACAGAAGTGTCTCGCCATTCGTCATGCAAAGCTGCTGCCAGAGTGGAGAACGAAGACGGACGTCGTGGTCGATTTCGAATCCGTCCCTTGGGTTCATCTCAAAGGTGTTCTATGGGATTAAGATCAGGACTTTGAGCAGGCCAGTCTAATAATTTTTTTTTCTCGATTGGAGGTATACCGACCACCGAGAGCAACTCAATGAGCTAATATAGGGTCACTGGTTCCAGGGAAGGGAGAGAGCCAGTACCATAAGACAAACACAACATCAATGTCTCACCGGGATTTGAACCCGGACCCCTTTCGGACGAAAGATCAGAAGCCATTGCTTAGACCACTGCGCCACCTGGGTAGCCTAACAATTCCACATCATTCTCGAGAAACCTGTCCTCCTGCCCACCCCGTGCAGTGTAACAGGGAGCTCGAACGTGTTGGAAGAGACAACGGTTCATTTCCATAATACTACCACATTTTTGGTAGGTCAGAATTATCTAGAACGTCAAGGTTCACTTCAGAGTTCATGGTTTTGGTATAATAACCAATGGGCCGAGTCTTATCCAAGAAAAATAACTCCATAGCATGATGGAGCCTCTGCTGAACTTGACAGTTGGAAAAACACAGTCCTTCTAAAATCGTTCGCGGGGTTATCGCCAAACCCAAACACGCTCATCAGATGGGAAGAGTGAAAAGCGTGACTCATCACTCCACAAAGCACAGCTTTCCAGTCGCTCACAGTCCAGGAACGACGGAAGACACAACACTTCAAACTACGCTTCGCATTCACTGTAGTGATGTGTAGCTTGAGTGTCACTGCTCTACCATAATAACCTACACTGTGCAACTCTAAGCGGGTAGTTATGGTACTAACCGAGCCATTAGAAGCATTTCCTACTTCAGCAGCGATGGAAACGGCAGAGGAAGAACTGGATGTCTTAACATTTCTTACCATGGGTCTTCTGTCACGTTCCGTCAGTTTGTGCGGCCTTTCTAAACGTTTTATTGCTGTAGCTGCACCGTCCTACTTTCGTCTTTTCACGACATCACTTACACTTGATTTTGATACTTTTAGTTTAGTTGCAATGCTCCGTATGGAAACGTTATTCGATTGACATCCCATGATTAGCAAACACTGGAACTCGGAAAGCTCACGTCCATATGGCATATCAGCTTCTAAGTCATTGATAACATGACAAAACATCTCAGCTATATAATATACGTCCCCGAGCAGCCATTCTTTGCACTTCTGCACATATTTAGTAGTGTACGAATGATATATATATATTGCAAAAGCCACCGGACACCCCTTCAAAAAGCAAATGAACGGATCCGCTGCGTTGTTGAGATGCGCGGTACAGCTGCAAACGGTATAAAAACAAGCCTGCAGCTGACCGCGATCATATCGTACTGTAAGGTGAATGAAAATATCGCGACGGGAGAGAACTTACTTGGAGAAAGAAAAGATTGTTGGGTGTTATATTAGTGGGCTGTTCATAAGAGAAACCGAGAGGCGCTTAAGCATACCCAAGTCAATTGTTTGAATAAGTGGAAGACCCATGGCGTGCTTGAAGCAGCAAAACGTACCGGCAGACCAAAGAAAATCAGTAATAAAGGACGTCGAAGCCTCAGCAGAGTCGTTACAGCTAATCGCCAGAATACTGCACAAGACCTCAGTGTACAGATGAGTAAAAATGCTGGACCCTCGGAATGTACATGTACCATTCGCAGAGAACTTCATTCCATGGGTTACCGTGGTCGTGCGGCTGCTCATAAGCCTTTCATCTCCACTCGGAATGCTACTTGTCGTTTAGCATGGTGTAAAGAACATTCATCGTGGATCGTAGATCAATCGAGCGGGTCCTATGGAGTGATGAATCCAGATACACGATCCATCAGTCTGATGGCCGTGTGTGGGTATGGCGGCAGCCGGAGAAACGCTATTTACCGCAGTGCACTGTTCGCACGGTCAAGTTTGGAGCTGGCCGTGTACTTGTGTGGGGGTGTTTTTCGTGGTATGGTCCCGGCCCATTGGTTATCGTGCACAAAGCTGTAAACCAGCACCCCTACCTCGATATTTTGGACAATTATGCCCTACCAACTCTGTGGCAATACTATGGAACCGAGCCTTGTTGGTTACAGCAAGATAATGCACCGAGCCATAAAGCAAGGACTGTTTACGGCATGGTTTGACGATAATTCCGTATCGTGTGTGGACTGGCCAGCACAGAGCCCTGATCTTAATCACATAGAGCACCTATGGAATGAATTAGAGCGCCGCATAAGAAATTTGGAACCAAGGCCTACTGCTAAGCAACAGTTAGCGGTAGCATTATGTACTGAATGGAAGCGCATACCTATCGCTGTGTTCCAAAACCTTGTGAAAGCATATCTCGAAGGGTCAGTGCATGCGTTAAGGCCAAAGGTGGACCGACACTTTACTAATGTATGTCAATAAATGCTATGTTGTGTTTCGCTTCTAGGAGTCCGATGATTCTTGTCAATATAGTGTATATATACATGTCGATTTTCAGGAAGAAATGACCCGTCTCTTGCCTCCTTATATGTGCGCTCATGAGTATCGTGAGATCTGGAGATCATCTCCGTTGGGCGTTTGACAAAAGATATGACGACGATCAGAAACATGAAAATTTTCCAGCCAGTTCCGCCGCTCTCGATGGCCGAACAGTCAGAAGCGCAGTTTTCTGGCTATTCATCTGAGTCGGGTCTTGAATTCTGGGTGAGACGACAGATTTGCCTTAGATGCTCATAAAGTTCGCTAAACCTGATTAAAAAAAATCTAAAAAATTACAAAACTGGTACAACACTTAGTTGTTACCCAGGCCTGCCTATACCCATGTCTATGCCCAACATTGTGAAACCCCGTTTTTGGAATAAAATTTCAAGACGAAAATGTTGGCTGAAACTTTATAATTACGCTCTTAAAGACATTATATCGGAAATGAATTTCTCGAATATAAGAGATTTTTTTTCTAAGTGGAATAATTATTTTATAAGTAACATTTGGATTTTGGTAAATAACATAATGGCTCGATGAAGAGGCATTTTCATTTACACCATTTTTGTAGCATTTGTATTAAAGAAAGCAAATCCTTTGACGTTTCAAATAATGGGGAAATAAATAATAACCAGCCTTTCTGGTTGGCATGAACATGTTTTTTAGCACGTCTTTTGTAAAAAAAGATCGTGCTTATGTTATCGGTTTGTCCGTCCGTCTGGAGACACGATATATCTGCAACTATTAGTCCGATTTGAAAAATTCTTTTTACATTGGGAAGCTTGAAATATACGAATGATGATCCTTTATTTCGGTTTTTTTTAACGATGTACAATTTCGCCGCTAGAGGGCGTAAATGCAGATAACATCGAATTCAGAAATACATTTATTCCACATATTTGCTTCTAAACATCCGATTGACATTTGATTTTTATCTTTCGATTCTATTTATGTCGAAGAGCATTTTAGGCATGGTTACTTTTTCAAATTACGCATAGATTTTCCGCAAGGTGCGTAAAAGTAAGTTACGTTTTTCCCGACATCTCTTCTTCTGAAAATCCGATTTGAAAACTGTTTTCTTTAGCGGATACAGTTCCTGATGGAAAATCGTTTGCATATATTTCTAATTTTTGGTAAAGAATACTTTAGCCACCAGGGGAGTAAGTGTTAATTTTCGATTCTAATGTATTTGCAGCAAAATCTAGGCTCCTGAAAACTCGTCTCAAATTTTTTTCTCTTGGACCGATACCTCTCATATCTAAAAACCTTCTGAGAATACCTTCTTCCTAAAATAATGCATGGTTTTTCTACCAGGGGGCGTAAAGTCACATCTTATTTTTGTCGACGTCTGTGTATCTAAGAGACCGATTTGAAAAATTCTTTCTATGTTGGAGATCACTTCCGCTGCGAAATGTTTCTCATATAAATTCATATTTTTCTTAACGCACAAGACTGAAACCAGAGGAAGTAAGCTCAGGATTCGGTTTACAGCAATACCTGAGGAATTTAAAAACCCGATTGAAAAACTTCTTTCTTCTTTCAGATACTATTGCTTTCCATACCGGTTCCATTGACTTTGAATAGCTTTAATAAATTTAATTTGCGTCAGAACGGATTCAAAAGACGTGCTATTTATACATGAAAATTCGGTGTCATTTTTCTTGTTATTTCTCATTTTGTTACGTAACAGCATGTAATAGCCACAGAGGTTAGAATAAGACTTCTGGAAATACCCTGTATTGTTTAACCTGAAGCCGCAGGATTTGGGGATTTTGAGGTTATATACATGCTACTTACGGAGTGTCATGAGTTTCAGCTGCGGGATATTTTTGAATTACGTGGTTTTCGGTTGCAGAACCCATGTTAATACCGAACCGGAGAGCGTTATGCTTCGCAGAAGAGCAAAATTATTTCAATCTTAAAGTTTTATTTTTAACTTTAACTAACGTTTCATATACACTGCTGGACAATTGCTAAGGACGGATCATAAACGGCTATATAGCGCATAAAAAAGTAAGTGTGTTTGGATGCCAAGTGAAATAAAATAATGTCAGAATGCCAGGACATTACAAGAAAGACAATTTATTGTGCTCTGAATTCCAGAAGGCTTTGGAACGTGTTCAAGGGACAAACAGGCCATATTGTGCAGAATACGTAAACGTGAAAAAAAGGCAATTACCGTCCGCAGGCGTTCCGGCGTAAGATGTCAATACGGGATATGGCCACCATGGAGGGCGATGCAAGATTCCACACGTCGTGTCATGCTTTGCACAAAATTATCAAGCAGCTGTTGGGGTAATTTATCCCATTCCTCTGTCAGTGCACGGATGAGGGTGTCCTTGTTTATTAGAGGGCATTGGCGACCAGCAAGACTCCTCTCCAAAGCATCCCACACATTTTCAATGGGATTCAGATCTGGAGAACGTGCTGGCCATACGAGGCGTTGAATATCCTCGCTCTCAAGACACTCCTGGACAGCGACTGTTCGATGACATGTTGCGTTGTCGTCCATGAAAATAAATCAATCACCGACAGCACCACGGAACATGCGAACATGAGGTAGCAGAACATCATTAATGTATCGTTGGCTAGTCATAGTCCCAGTTGGAAGCACATAGAGGGACGTACGGCCATTGATCATGATGTTAGCCCATACCATGACACTACATGTCGGATATCAGTCCCTTTCCTGTATGTTTGCTGGACAATATGCAGTACCACTATCACGCCAGATCAGTTGTCGTCGACAATCAGACGATAGACCGTATCTACTCTCATCTGAGAAGAGGACAGCAGACCAGTCGTTATCAGTCCAATTGCAATGTTGATGGCACCATTGCAAACGGGTGGTACGGTGACGTCTGGACAATGGGATGCACACAACAGGACGGCTGGCGTATAGTCCTCCTTCATGCAAAAACGTCTGGTGACAGTTTTTCGGGAGATCCGTTTGCCAGTAGCAGCCATAAACTGATTTGCTACCTCACTAGCTGTGCTGCGCCGGTGTCTTTTTGTTGTTAGCACTATGTACCGATCTTCTGCAGGTGTCGTACTGCGAGCACGACCTCCCCCGTGACGTTTGCTACACTCTCCATTTGTTTGAAACGATTTCCAAATCCTTGAAACAACACTGTGGCTGACGTCGAACTCCCTGGCAACATCTGTTATTTTTCACCCTTCTTCAATCTTGCCAATAATACGGTCAGGCGTAAAATCATCTAGGTGATGTCGGGAAGACATACTGAAAATTGCAAGTTCGTCAATTGATTCTTTCCCTTTCAACTTTGCGTTTGAACAACAACGGTCAATACGCGTCAAATCCTTTATATCTCTTATCAGCGCTATGACGTCACGAACAAGTTCGGTAATCCAAAATTTGCATACGCACAACACGTCTTACCGTATCCCGCACTTATGCTAATTTCCACATTTTCCTGCCTTCCATTTTATGGTTGCTATCGTTGCTATTGTCATCCGTCCTTAGCCAGCAGTGTATTTTAATTTAAAATATCAATGAGAAGGTGGCTCAAAATCATGAACAGTTTTGTAAATCCAGCATTTTCTCACACATCGGCAGCAAATTAAGATACAAAATTAGAAACATTTACGACGAAATAAGGCGATTCGGCCAACACAAAATGCATTGCAATAGCCTTGAAAGACACCAAGTTTCTCATACTAGCCGCCGCTCCGATATTGGAAAACTGTTGAAATCTCGATTCTTATCTCGAGCAACAAAGTTAACCTTCTATAAAACTTTAATAAGACCTGTGCTTACATATATGCCTGAGAAACATGGACACTAACTGGGAAAAATAAACGAATGTTGGATACATTTACAGGAACAATTCTCAGAAGAATAAATGATTCAATATTTGACGCTGGATTCTGGCGGAAACGCTATAATAAAGAATTATATTTCCTTTATGCACCGATGAGTCACTACATTATGACCCCCCCCCCAGCCTAGAGAAATAAGCGCGCCTGGAGACCGAACGGCGGTGAAAGTGAAATTCACAGAGCAGTATATATACAATCCGAGGTCCGGCTTTCGGTTAGTAGAGTGTTCGGAGTCAGAATGGGAAAAGCTGTCGATTTATCGGAGTTCGGTAAAGGACAAATTGTGAAGACACGGCTCCTCGGAACTACGGTCTCGGAAACGGCACGGCTTGTAGTTTGTTCACATGCTGCTGTAGTGAGTACGTATCAAGAGTAGTGAACAGATGGCCAAACGACGAACCGTTGTCAGGACATATGTCGTCCGCAGCTCATTGATGCCAGAGAGGAGCAGAGACTATTGCGCATTGTTCACAGAGATCGCAGTACCACAGCGGTGATCAGGGCAAAGTGTCACAGTACACAGTTCAGCGCAGCCTTCTTCGCATGGGCCTACGTATCCGAAGACCCAGCCGGGTCCCCATGTTTACTACACGTCATCGCCGACAATGCATGAGATGGGCCCAAGATCATCGAAACTGGACTGTGGATGATTGGAAGAAAGTGGCCTGGTCTGACGAATCAAGATTCCTGATGCATCACGTAGACGGCCGAGCGGAGATACACCGATTATCAACGCAGGCCATGGCACCTGGATGCAATGTTGGGCGGAAACAGGCCGGCGGCGGTTGCGGCGGTGTTATGCTGTGGGCGATGTTTTGTTAGTACACTTTAGGCCCCATTATCCAAATAGCACAATTCCTGACATCTGTCAGGTATCTGAGCATGGTTGCGGACCAAGTTCACCCATTCATGGCAACTGTGTTCCCTGCTGATGATGGTCATTACCAACAGGATAATGCGTCATACCACACTGCCAGAATCGTCAAGGAGTGGTTCGAGGAGCATGCTGGTGACTTTCCGTTAATGCTCTGGCCTCCAAATTCACCTGACATGAACCCAATCGAACATCTGGGGTTCGACTTAGAAAAGTGGATTCTCCCTAAATCACCACCATCCCGAAATGTACGGGAACTGGAAGACCTGCTGTTGACATTAAGTGTACCAGATACCCCAGGATACCTATCGCCACCTCTTGGAATCGATGCCTTGCCGAATGGCCTCTATTTTACGGGTTAAAGGAGGTCCTACAGCTTATTAGGCAGGTGGTCATAATGTAATGGCTTATTGGTGTAACGACTCTACTGTTGTTGACATGATTGGGTTATCAAGTTTGAGGTGGGATGGCCATGTAGTGCTAATGGAGGAAAGTGAAGCCCCTTAGAAAGTATTGTTCGAACATCCTTAAGGGCACAGAAGACAAGGACGACCAAAGACTAGGTGGATAGATGGAGTATTGGAGGACACAAAAAGCCTGAGCTACCAGAACTGGAAAATAATGGCCCGAAATAGGGAACAATGGCAAAAACTTGTTGAAGAGGCCAAGGTTCACACTGAACTGTAGAACCAAGAAGAAGAAGAACCGCCGCTTGCGGCTGTAAAGTCTTATAAGGTTCACGCGAAGTGGTACTATTCCATCGACGATGGAATCTCCAGATATCATTCTAACCTCCTTGGTAACAACGCAAGCCCCCGTTCCTGATTTTTAATTGCTGGCCACAGGAAACGCCAAGAATCATAACAGAAGGACAAACGTAAAAAAATGTGTTTATTCTCCTTCTACTATTAGCCGATTTTATTTTTGACTTGGTGTACACCTTTTCGCACCCTTCTCATACAATTACGATAATAGCTCTCGCAATAGTGTTAATCTCGGTGCGTCAGATAGATCTCTGCCATAGATTTATTTCCACAGCTTCCACTGCCTAGAAATCTCATTCAATGAGATGTGAAATTGCTTTCCTCTAAGCTAATTACGAAAATGAGGTAATTTATCTGTCTCATTTTAAACCGCTCGCTTTGATGTTAAGTTTTGCAAATCTCAAATTCAGGCCTCGTTGAAAGGTTCAAGTTTTCACAGTAAAGAGGTGTTACACAAAATGAAGCAATTATACGAGTGAAGTCTTCTGAAAGCGTCCAGTATGAAAGAAAAAACACACACACTCACATAGAAAATGAGTGATCTTTTTTTTCACTGCCATCGTTCCATTAATTAAAAGCTATTTAATTCGAAAAGGAACTTTGAAAACATTTTGCTGTTCTTAAGTATTTTTAAGAGTTGTCTTGGAAGCAAAAAAGTATGAAGCTGCCAGAACTTGATATTTTTTTGAAATATCGTAGCTTTTCAGTGGAACGAATCACAAACGTTTATCAGTGTTTTTTTTAATGCGACTTGTTCCCTATGCAGATTTGTGATACAGTATTCGTAGTAATGTAATTTTGCTTCTTAATTAAGCAAGGCTGGCCATCTCGGGGTCGCCGCTGAAGGAATAGGAGGGAGTGAAAGCTTTAAACTGGCTATGTATAAAAAAAGGGTAATTCAGTTTCAGTTTTTGAAAATTTTCATGGAAGTGAAACCAGATTTTAATTCCTAATGCGTTTCTTGGATTATATTTAACATTTCTGAATTGTTAAAGTGTTGATCTAACTGCCATACTGGATCTAATACGGCGGAAAATTTCTTCAAGAGACGTGATTCCTACACAAAAACGAAAACTCTTCCCTTAAAACTGTGCGCAAGACTTAGCAAGGAAAAGAACTTTAATGCCACATTTTTTTAATGACCACTGAAGCCACTTTAGGCGCACTTCTTGGACAGTGTATATTATCATACGAGCTTTTTCAGTCTATTTTGCTGATCTCGAGTTACAGTAATTTTTTTTATCCAACAAAGCTAAACAAGAAGTTCAAAAACTTCTTTTGTTGCGATACTATCTTACCTTTAACTGGCTGGAACAATTTAACTCAGGATGAGCAAACTAGACTGAAATCAGCTCGTAAGAGGATATTCGAGTGGGCAGAAAGTGGCTGGGACGAGTGAACTTGTGCACCAGAAAGCGTTGGTTTCCATTTAGCTTTGTAATTCAGAGTGAAGATTGACACTACTCCTTTCTGTTTGATTATCTGACGAAAGAGCTATGGCGTAGAAGCTATAATATAGGAGCGAGAATATGTTTGAGTCAATTGTTTCTGTCCAGTGGCATGGTGTTCGAGTCAGAGGGACTAGCACTTCCCCGTCATGCCTTGGGCCATAGAGCAGAGAATAAGGGAAGGGAACACTCATTAGCAGTAATAGGTTTATGGCCGTGCTGCTGAGATGAGACGGGGAAAGACATTTTTTTGCAGTCGATTTCGAAAAACCCGGCCGTTATGTGAAAACTGTTTGTGGAGCGCAGAAACTTTGAGACCCATTTGGTTCAGGTACAACGACCACTTAAAATATTAGAAATGGAATGAATTTTAGGTTGAACGATAATTTCGATAAAATCTTTCGGTCGTATGAACAACATTTCAATGAAATGACCCCGGTAAAAGAACCTTTCGGTGAAAGGATCCTTTCAATCCGCCAAGTGACCTTCGGTGAAGTGATTTTTCGGTCAAATGAGTGATGATACCCTTCTCAAATTCATCATCACTTGTTAATCGCATTTCAGAAATGTGGAGACTTAAGTATTTTAAATCGTTTCCCTCTCTCTAAGAATCTATTCCTAAATTCGATTGAAATTAGGTGATGACAGTGAGGTCATTGTCTTCACTAATTCATTGCGTAGATTAATCAATATCCACCACCACATTTAGAGGAAAGAATTAAAAAACTACGAGGACGGTTTTATGAAGATATCCGAAAAAGAACTGCATTACAATGGATTATTGAGCAAAATGAAGCGTTTGAATAAACTGACTCTTCGGTGAGTGAAATGAACTTTTAACTGAACTAGCCGTTCAAAGAATTGAACAATTTGAAAACGTCGCCTGCCCGTGAATGAACAATTCGGTAAAGTGAATTTTCGGTGAAACAGTCCTTCGCTAAAGAGATCATTTTGATTAAATGACCCTTCTGTACAGAAGAAGTCGTCGAGGAAACGAACTACGCACAAGATGGATCAGGTAAATTCTGTAATGCATACATAGCCACCCTTTTTTTTTTATTTCAATAATCTCATTAATATCTTGGACTGGTGGAGGTACCTACTTCCGAATTTAAAATTCCTGAAAATTTCCTGGGAGATGTGACGTATACTCTAATTTCACCTTCTTTTTTTTTTATTTCATGTAAATTTGGTTTATTCTCGTTAATGGTTTCTTAAGCTAAGGCTAAATTTTCTCTCTCGGCGAATTTAAGTTTGGCAACCCTGACATCAGGTGATAAAGCAGTGACGCATGCTCAAGTTAGGTATAAAAACTGTTGCTTGAATGCTTCGAATACACTATGTCTTTGAACAAGCAATTTTGCTGGATTCTACAAGTGGTTCGTTAAGTGCATTCTTTCCCCCAGTTCAAATTATTGTCGTGGGTGCAAATCCTTTGGCTTGTAATGGAAAGTCCTGGCACGGCTGTCCCAGAGACAGAGAAAAGAGGAAAACTTTGTGTAACCCTGCTGTAACCCCATCAAGATGGCAATGAGCTTCAGGTCATCGCAATTCTGCCACTTATACTGATTGATGGTATGTAGCAGTTGTTTCATGCTGTATGTTTCTTTCATGCGGACTGCATAGCCGAGTGGAACAGATGGTAAAACGTTACCATTATGGAGCATCACAGCTTTTAAGTTCAACTTGGACGAATTAATGAACAACCTCCAATCGTCGTCTCTGTAGTCGGTTTTGTTGTGCTGCCATTAGATCCACTATATGAGCGCAAGCATCTGTCACCTTGAAAACTGGAAGCAGATCTTCTTGCCCAGCACGAAGCGCAGACACATGCACATTCTCTTCTAGAAGATTCCATTGCTGCAATCTGGACCCCAACAGCTCTGCTTAATTGTTTGGAAATTCCAAATCTCTCACCAGATCATTCAATTCATTCTATGTAATTTTATGTGGCTTTGCAGACTCTCCAATAGATGCACGAAATCAGGATCTCTTGATGTTGATACTTTCACAGGTGACGGATTTCGAATGGCCTTACGTGACGGATTTCGAATGCCGGATTTCGAATGGCCTTATGGCCTTATGATGAAGAAGACACGTTCATATTCGTGTCTTCTTCATCATCCACAGTGTAAGAATATGGTGGATCCGGAATATCAAGTCCAACCGCGTGAGGCATTGAGCGCATAGCAAAGGGAATATTCGGATAAGTCGAAGACCGCTTTTTGTCTCAGAAATACCACGTTCAATTGGAGGAGTCATGTTTGTCTGTTCCTTCCACACCATTGGAACTACAAAACGCATCTATCGTTCTTTTCCAGCGATGAGTCATAGCACAGAATTGGCAACATATGTGTGTGGCCCACTACCAGTTCTAGTCACCGACATCACAACCAAAATAAATGCTGTAAGCTTACTTTATCATCGGTGTAATGAGTCGCCTTTGTGATAGCAAAGTCATTTTTCCACAAATACAAAAAAAAATTATCCGCACTGTTTACACATTCACAAGGCATCTTGAACGATGCGACTGCACTAACAGAATCCACAACGCAAATGATGACAAGTAGGAAATGTGGATGCAATGATTCTACAGATTATGTCATCCAATTGGCGCTCAAGGTTATGAGTCTAGTGGGGAAACATGCGCTCGACATATCTGACTTCCGGTGCAAACTGTCCATTCCGACTGAAACACTTCCACCCCCGCACCCAGTATCTTAAAAACTAGAGCTGATTCTCAAATTTTAGGTTCATATTCGTGATCAGCATGTCCAAAGTAGTTAAAAATAGCTACTTTTGTCTCAGGTACATTTTGGATGTTATACAAGGTAATTAATAAAATTTAATATTAAAGGCAATTCAAAATTATTTGGACTTGCAATAATTTGCGAATAAATGAGATTTCACCGAGAGCACTCGACAAGCCTTGCTGTCTCGGAAATGCTCTGACCCAATCGTCTGGACAGAGCATTTCCGAGATAGCAAGACTTGTCGAGTGCTCTCAAAAATTTAGGCTTGTCGAGTGCTCTCAAAAATTTCCGAGACAGCAAGGCTTGTCGAGTACTTTCAAAAATTTTGGCTTGTCGAGTGCTCTCAAAAATTTCCGAGACAGCAAGGCTTGTCGAGTACTTTCAAAAATTTAGGCTTGTCGAGTGCTCTCAAAAATTTCCGAGACAGCAAGGCTTGTCGAGTACTTTCAAAAATTTTGGCTTGTCGAGTGCTCTCAAAAATTTCCGAGACACCAAGGCTTGTCGAGTGCTCTCAAAAATTTCCGAGACAGCAAGGCTTGTCAAGCGCTCTCAAAAATTTAGGCTTGTCGAGTGCTCTCCAAAATTTACGAGACAGCAAGGCTTGTTGAGTGCTCTCAATCGTCTGGGCAGAGCATGTCTCGGCTGCCTTTCCCATCTGAAGAACAAAAACAAGAAAGATGACACCGAATTTTCGGGTGTAATAAGCACGTCTTTTGAATCCGTTCTGACGCAAATTAAATTTATCAAAGCTATTCAAAGTTAATGGAACCGGTATGGAAAACAATAGATCTGACGAAAGAAAGAAGATTTTCAATGGAGTTTTTAATCCCTTAGATATTGCTGTAAACGGAATCGCGAGCTTACGAACTCTTAGAAACAGAGATATCGACAAAAATAAGATCTGACTTTACGTCCCCTGATGGGAAAACCATGCCGTATTTTAGAAAGAAAGTATTTTCAAAAGGGGTATCCATACAAGCGGCATCGGTCAAAGGAAAAAAATTAGTCGAGTTTTCAGGAGCCCAGATTTTGCAACAAATACTTCAGAAGCAGAAATTAACACTTATGACTCCTGGTGACTTCTTTACCAAACATTAGAAATTATGTGAAAAATATTTTCCATCTGTTTTTGTGTACGATACAGGAAGAATTTTTCAAATCAGATCTTTAGGAGCAGAAATAACGCAGAAAACGCAATTTACCTTTGTGCCCCCTAGCGGAAAGTCTATGATTTACTAGAAAAATTTGAATTTATAGGAAAAACATTTCGCATCAGAAACACTATCCAACAAAGAAGGAATTTTTCAAATCGTACTCTTAGAAGTAGAGATATTGACAAAAATAAGAAATATATCTACGCCCCTTGGCGTAGAAACCATGCATTTTTTCAAGAAGAACATTTTCCTAAAAGGTTTGTCGATATGAGACAAATTACTTTTTTTTAATCGAGATTTTAGAAGCTCATATTTTGCTGCGAATACAACAAAAGCGGAAATTAAGACTTACGCCACCTGGTGGCCAAACCATTTCTTACAAAAATTACAAAATATGTGCAAACGATTTCCCATCAGAAGCTGTATGCGGTGCAGAAAGAATTTTTCAAATCGGAGATTTAGAAGCAGAGATATATTGGGAAACGTAATTTACATTTACGTTCCCTAGCGGAAAGTCTATGAATTACTTGAAAATTTTGAAATTATATGAACCACATGTCACACTAGAAACACTATCCAATAAAGAAGGAATTTTTCAAATCGGACTCCTAGAAGTAGAGATATTGACAAAAATAAGATATACATCTACGCCCCCAGGCGTAGAAACCATGAACTATTTTAAGAAGAAAATGTTTCTAAAAGGTTTGTCGACATGAGTAGTATCGGTCAACAAACGACGTTTTTTTCAATCGAGAATTTAGAACATCATATTTTGCTGCAAATACAGCAGAAGCGGAAATTAAGATTTACGACCCCTAGTGACCTAGCTATTTTTTTTACAAAAATTACAAAATATGTGCAAACGATTGGTGCAACGTATCCGGTGCAGAAATAATTTTTCAAATCGGAGATTTAGAAGCAGAGATATATTGGGAAACGCAATTTACCGCTACGCCCCCTAGCAGGAAGTCTATCAACCAACTTCATGATTCTTTCCGGAGAACTGAGTCAATGGAAAGAATCGTGAAGTTGGTTGGTTTATATGTGTTTACTGGCACAACGGCCTCAATGGGCCGAAGAGCGACAATTCCAATGGTTTAAAATAGTAAAGAAAACAATATTGAAACATAACAAAAAATGGATGTCACAACAGAACTGTAAATGGTGTAAATGGCCGATAAAACAGTAACGTACTACACAAAACGAAAAACACTGGTACCACAAAGAAAAGAGAACACAGAAGAACATTGCAATGATCATTTAAAAGATGACTGGGGTTTCTGAGTCGTTTGATAAAGTGGGTAAAAGCAGAAAACGAAAACATTCACAAACAAAAACGACGAAACGGACGTATAAAACAGTCGGAGGACATGTCTCACACATAGAAAACAGTCGGAGGACATGTCTCACACAAATGCCGCCTCACAGCACATAGCGGTGAGTGAAACGGCAATGTCCAGTGCGAAGACCTGCTAGTACAACCTCCTCCCGGCGACAAGCTAAAGTTCAGACTCAATTGACTGGATATCATACAGTTTGTGTTCAACCTGTTGGTCCCACATAGCCTGACACATTCCCTTGATATGATCACGAAAGAGAAAACTCCAATCCCGGTGATGCGACGGCAAGATTGTGATAACCAAAGAGGAAACAGGCACAGCAGCAGCTGACTCGCTGATATTCTAACGTGGCTGGGAATACAGCATCTTCGGATCTAGAAACCGGCCTGGAGCAAAGAAAAATTCAGACTCAACTGACTGGATATCATGCACTTTGTGTTCAACCTGTTGGTCCCACATAGCCTGACACATTCCCTTGATATGATCACGAAAGAGAAAACTCCAATCCCGGTGATGCGACGGCAAGATTGAGATAACCAAAGAGGAAACAGACACAGCAGCAGCTGACTCGTTGATATTCTAACGTGGCTGGGAATACAGCATCCTCGGATCTGGAAACCGGCCTGGAGCAAAGAAAAATTCAGACTCAACTGACTGGATATCATGCAGTTTGTGTTCAACCTGTTGGTCCCACAGAACGTACTACATTTCCTTGATATGGTCACGAAAAAGAAACCTCAAATCCCGGTGGTGCAGTGGCAAGATTGATACAGCCAAAGAGGAAACAGACCCGGCAGCAGCTAACTCGTTTTCTGATATTCCAACGTGGCTGGGAATACAACAGAATCTGATCTGGAAACCGGCCTCGAGCAAAATGTCTCTCGTTAAAAATAAGCATGGAAGAAATCTACGTTTGGTATAGCAAGAAAGGACAGAAAATGGAAATCATGGATCCAGAAAATAAGAGCAGTGGATGACATCATGATCAAAGTAAAGGACTTCAATTGATAATCGGCCGGACATATTGCTTAAAAAACCGAATACTGTTGGACAAATGAAACCAAAGGGACAGGAAAATACACTATTGTTTGAAAAAATTGCAACGCTAAAAAGAATCGCCCTATTCAACTGAAATTGATATCATGTTTCAGGAGAGCGATACAATATTTTTTCGCTTTAAAACTAAACTCAGTAACGTGCGAAGCCATCTCGAGCAATAATAACATCCTCTACACAACACGGCATTGAATGGAAGGGGTTTTTCATTTTCTTCTGGGGAATAGCCTGCCACGCTGCTTCTATGAGAGAGCAGATTTCATTTGTGGTGATTGGTGGTGGAACTTGACTGGCCAATCGCTTATCTACTATGTCCCAGATATATACACTATATTGACAAAAGTCACCGGACACCCCTACAAAAGCAAATGAACGGATCCTCTGCGTTATTAAGATGCGCGGTACAGCTGCAAACGGTATAAAAACAAACCTGTAGCTGACCGCGATCACATCATTCTGTGAGGTTGAGGGGAAATGTAGCGGCGGAATAGAACTGACTTTGAGAAAGGAAAGACTGTTGGGTCTATATCAGTGCGCTGTCCATAAGAGAAATCGAGAAGCGTTTAAACATACCCAAGTCAACTGTTTTGAATGTACCGAATACGTGGAAGACACATGGCGTGCCTGAAGCAGCAAACCGTACCGGCAGACCAAAGAAATCAGTAATAGAGGACGTCGAAGCCTCAAGAGAGTCGTTACAGCTAATCGACAGAGTACTGCACAAGATTTCAGTGTACCGGTGAGTAAAAATGCTGGAACCTCGGTATATACACGTGCCATTCGCAGAGAACTTCATTCCATGGGTTACCGTGGTCGTGCGGCTGCTCATAAGTCTTTCATCTCCACTCGGAATGCTGCTCGTTTAGCATGGTGTAAAAAACATTTATCGCGGACCGTAGATAAATGCAAACGGGTCCTATAGACTGATGAATCCAGACACACGATCTATCAGTCTGATGGCCGTGTGTGGGTATGGCGGCAGCCGGGGTAACGCTATTTATCACAGTGTACAGTTCCTACGGTCAAGTTTGGAGCTGGCAGTGAACTCGTGTGGGGGTGATTTTCGTGGTATGGTCCCGGCCCATTGGTTATCGTGGACAAACCTGTTAACCAGCACGTCTGCCTCGATATTTTGGACAATTATGCCCTACTGGCTCTGTGGCAATACTATGAAACCGAGCCTTGTTGGTGCCAGCAGGATAATGCGCCGAGCCATAAAGCAAGGACTGTTACGGCGTGGTTTGACAATAATTCCGTATCGTGTGGGTAGGGGCCATCAAGGAGCCCTGATCTTTATCCCATAGAGCACCTATGGGATGAATTAGAATGCCACATAAGAAGTTTGGAACCAAGGCCTACTGCTAAGCAACAGTTAGCGGCAGCATTCTGTACTGAATGGAAGCGCATACCTATCGCTGTGTTCCAAAACCTTGTCGAAAGCATGTCTCGAAGGGTCAGTGCAGGCATTAAGGCCAAAGGTGGACCGACACCGTACTAATGTATGTCAATAAATGCTATGTTGTGTTTCTCTTCTAGGTGTCTGGTGACTTTTGTCAATATAGTGTGTGTATACATATATAGTAGGTTGAAACAGAAGTAAATGCAATAACCACAAAAATATATGTGAAAGGTGTAACTGAAAAACTATGAATTTTAACTGGAAAACGAAAATAAGAAGCCAATATCTCGGTTGCGCAGTATGCAGCAGACTTAAGGAATTAGCGAAAATATAGAATAGTGAAAAACAACAAAGGATACAAAGTAATATTGATTAAAATTATTAATGGTGAATTGAAGAACGTAGAGAACAAAAACTAAAATAAAAAGCTTTTTTTTTTTTTTTTTGAATGGAGGTCTAACGACCACCGTGAGCAACTCAATGGGCTATAAGCAGTCGCCCGTCCCTAATTTAGGGTCACTGGTTCCAGGGAAGGGAGAGAGCCAGTGCCGTAAGAAATACACAACATCCATGCCTCACGGGATTCGAACCCGGGCCCCTTTCGGACGAAAGATCAGAGGCCGTCGCTTAGACCACTGCGCCACCGGGGCGGCCCAGACTGCCTTCATCAGGAGTGCATCAACCTGGGGGCGTGGCTTTCTGGTATCAATAAACGACTAGGAAAAACCAATAGTCGACTGACCATGCTCCCGAAGCCACTGAAATCCAAACCAAATGGAATAAGAACTTCCAAATGTTACAAAACTACAGAAACTATAATAAAGTTAGAGGACAATAACTTACCCGAAGACGGTGTGAATCGCCGCCCCGGTGGCGCAGTGGTCTAAGCGATGGCCTCTGATCATTCGTCCGAACGGGGTCCGTGTTCGAATCCCGGTGAGGCATGGATGTTGTGTTTGTCTTACGGCACTGGCTCTTTCCCTTCCCTGGAGCCAGTGACCCTAAATTAGGGACGGGCGACTGCTTATAGCCCATTGAGTTGCTCACGGTGGTCGTTAAATCTCCAATCAAAAAAAAAAAAACGGTGTGAATCCTGTAGCGGGACTGAGTAAGTCACCTTAACTTCGGTGAATTACGAATGGACGGAATACGAAAGAAATAACACTGAATAGGTTTAAATAAAAGTTAAACAAATAAAGGGTAACCTAATTAGCCGAAACAGGTGAGGGTAATAATAGATGCAAGACTGTGTATGTAGATGTTCTTCAGCCACAGGAAACCTGTCAAGTGGCACTTGGTATTTCCTGCTGAAATTAGAATTGTAAGGTTCTGTGTTAATACAGAGTGTTGATGTGTAATTTATAGCTGGAGGAGGTTGAATTAAAATTAAGAATTAATTGATTTAAGTAACGTCTGAGAAAGTGGATTGGAACATTATTAGATTTAAATTTATTGATTACTATGTTGAAGTTTTTGATACTATTTTCTTTGTTAGAACATATTCTGACTATTCTGTGAAACTTAAATATAATTACGTTACGGTGTATACCAATTGAGACATTGGAAGACCAGTGGGCGAAAAACTTTATGTCAAAATTAAAATCCTGTCTCTTATTAAAAAGTTCGATCTGAAAACCCATTTTTTTTTATCTTAATATCTAGGTCCAGAAAGTTCATGTGGTTGGATGCACTGTTAGTTTTTTCCAGGGAAAGGTCATCGTAATGAATTGCCTCACTCATTTATAAAAAACGAGGGTTGTTGAAGACAATAATATCATCGATGCACCTCATAACAAATCCAAGATCAGAAGACTGAGTAGCGAGCAATGTAGTTTCGAAGTGGTGCAAGTAAAGATTAATCAGACTGCTTGAAAAACTGCTACCCATTGGTATCCCACGAGTCTGCAGGTAGAGTTTGTTGCCTACGACTGCATAATTATGGTTAATGCAGAAGTCTGTGTGGTAATGCCAATATTGCGAAGTGATGCTGTTATTCAGTGAATCGAACAGGTCTTTGGTCACTAGGAGTCAGCCCGGTAGTGAAATGGATGTGAACAGGTTCTTGAAATCGTAGGTATCGACAGAAGTGATACAATTAAGCTTATTTAAGGTCTCAATCACCCTTGCATTGCTGCATATAATCCAAGTAAAAGTTGTTGTTTTTTATTATGGCAGAAAGGAAGCACTGAACAACTTACCTGCTTTGCTGTTATAACAATTACGTCCGCTGGTGATGAAACGAAAGGACACCGGCTGTTTATGGAATTTCGGAATGCCGTAAAATATATATATATATATATATATATATATATATTCTATTAAGAAGAGACCTAAGCAAAAAAAAAATATATATATTTTTGACTCATACCAAGTACAACATAGAAAAGGTTATGTATCTACCGGTGTGAGTAAAAGGAGAAAAGATAAAAAATAAAATAAAACAACTGAATGTAGAAAGTGTCGAGAATACTGAGCCTTGGCTTTATCAAGGACCAGCAAAAACTCTGCATTTTCTCACTTCCACAAAGACCTAGTTGGAAATGGGTTTCTGCAAAGCCATAGATGCAAGTAATAAGCCCACCAAAAATTGTTTTAAAAAATATATATATATGTCATGACCTCCGCAGAGTTGTATGACCTAGCTTTAGTTAACAATTTAGCTTGCATCCATGACTTTCATGGCCCAACCCATGCTCTTCATCTGCTACTACTAAACAGAAAGAAGAAGATTAAAGAGAACTCAAGTTGTGAGAGTGGCATATTAATTAGAAATAATGTTCAGCTATAACGAAATGCCAAGTTCGCCTGAGAGAGAATTTAAACCTGAATAGCAATGCAAAAGTATTCCAAATTTTTACATTGCAATTAAAAAAGGAAATATTAATTATTTAAAACTCAGATTTTTGAAAGAAAACTTGATTCTAAAACCCCCTACTCCACAACTTCTGACAACACAAAAACGAGAATAAATTAAAGACAATAATTAACTAAAGAAATGCTTTGTGAAAGTTATATGACATAAACAATTAGTTGCAATATGTACAAAGTATTTCAGCAGTGCTTTAAGTGCATAATTAAGTAGTTATTAAGAACTTAACTACTTTGAAAATACAGCGCAATGTAAAGGAACTATGCTTAGCCAGCTGCTGGGCCAAAGTTTCCTAAAGAACGCGCAAAGTTACCAAGAAAAGAAAGAGTTAAAACCCGCAAAAAAGTTAACAGACTAGCCAGTGCCTAAATGCTAAAAAGCAAAAAACAACAGAGAAAAAAAGTACAAGAAGTACAAACATTGAACTTATAAAACCTTAAACCCAAAGACAATGAAGAGAGCTTACCTCTTATGCAACTAAACTTTCTCCACACAAGAGGAAACATGGCTGACCTTTTCCCCAAACGTCCAAACATCTCTGCCACTCCCTAGTCGCTGGGGGGCAGTGTGGGTGGGGCTGATGGCCTCCTCATACTGAAAGAAACCAACTCGCGGAGATTTTAACCAGAGAAAAAAATATATATATTTAAGACTGTGGACCTGTATGATTAGAAAGAGCATAATTAACTCTCCAGAATACATGAGAAATATTATAAAATACACAGGTGGTGTATTTAATAATCTTTGCATGTATTAAATCACCTTAGTGAGCTTATAGATTATTCAGAATCTTATTAATTTTAATGTTAGTTTTACTATTTTTAGTATAGCTATTCTAGTGAGTGAATAACTAGTTTTATTTTTTATTTTTTATTTGTTTTTATTTTCTTTTATAAACGGATTTTTAAGCCTTTTTTGGGATTTTGTCTATATTATTTAATTTTTTATTTTAATAGGACCTTCATATCCATAGCACTAAGGTTCCTTTTAGTAGTTAATAGGCATCCTCTAGCCAACTTCCATACGGCTTTGATTGGTCAGAATCATATTATTAACTGTGTAGAAAATTAAAGCAGATCTGCCAACCTTACTCTATTATTCAAAATAATTTTTCATAAAGTTCTTTTGATGAAAGAAGAAGGAATTTCGTTCTCTAGAAAACTGTCAAATAGTATATTAATGTGGTAATTGAAGTCCAAATTGTTGCTGCAAATTCTTGAAATTCTTAGGACCTGAGAAATTAGTACATTCTCAATTACTTTGGCTGATATGTTATTATTCCAGTGTAGATATTTAATTAATATCAGCCAAAGTAATTGAGAATGTACTAATTTCTCAGGTCCTAAGAATTTCAAGAATTTGCAGCAACAATTTGGACTTCAATTACCACATTATTATACTATTTGACAGTTTTATAAGTTCAATGTTTGTACTTCTTGTACTTTTTTTCTCTGTTGTTTTTTGCTTTTTACCACTTTTTACCATTTAGGCACTGGCTAGTCTGTTAACTTTTTTGCGGGTTTTAACTCTTTCTTTTCTTGGTAACTTTGCGCGTTCTTTAGGAAACTTTGGCCCAGCAGCTGGCTAAGCATAGTTCCTTTACATTGCGCTGTATTTTCAAAGTAGTTAAGTTCTTAATAACTACTTAATTATGCACTTAAAGCACTGCTGAAATACTTTGTACATATTGCAACTAATTGTTTATGTCATATAACTTTCACAAAGCATTTCTTTAGTTAATTATTGTCTTTGATTTATTCTCGTTTTTGTGTTGTCAGAAGTTGTGGAGTGGGGGTATTAGAATCAGGTTTTCTTTCAAAAATCTGAGTTTTAAATAATTAATATTTCCTTTTTTAATTGCAATGTAAAAATTTGGAATACTTTTGCATTGCTATTCAGGTTTAAATTCTCTCTCAGGCGAACTTGGCATTTCGTTATAGCTGAACATTATTTCTAATTATTATGCCACTCTCACAACTTGAGTTCTCTTTAATCTTCTTCTTTCTGTTTAGTAGTAGCAGATGAAGAGCATGGGTTGGGCCATGAAAGTCATGGATGCAAGCTAAATTGTTAACTAAAGCTAGGTCATACAACTCTGCGGAGGTCATGACATATATATATTTTTTAAAACAATTTTTGGTGGGCTTATTACTTGCATCTATGGCTTTGCAGAAACCCATTTCCAACTAGGTCTTTGTGGAAGTGAGAAAATGCAGAGTTTTTGCTGGTCCTTGATAAAGCCAAGGCTCAGTATTCTCGACACTTTCTACATTCAGTTGTTTTATTTTATTTTTTTATCTTTTCTCCTTTTACTCACACAGGTAGATACATAACCTTTTCTATGTTGTACTTGGTGTGAGTCAAAATTATATATGTATTTTTTTTGCTTAGGTATCTTCTTAATAGAATGTGAATTCTGAATTTTCAAAACTGCTGCGTTGCGCGCTTTGATCTTCAGGTTATTTTGCAATCGTTTTAAATTCTAAAGTTTTTCCTTAGTCTTCAGTTTTTCTCTTAAGTAACTAATTTCAATTTATTATTTAGCAGCTCATGCGCAAATTCTAGTTGAAATGTTTTATTATTATTTTTTTTTATTACTATTTTTTTTATTTGAGGTTTTTTTCATTTTCTATTTATTTACAATTCACTCTTATTTTTATTTCTAATTTTCTTTTTAGTATGTTTTGGATGCAGCCTTTTGGAGTGTAGTTTATACTCGAGTTTGGTCTTTGCTTGGACTGCTTATTTCTAAAAAGTTTTTCCTAGTTGGTTTGCTCAGAATTTGTATGTTTTGGCCCAAGTGGAGTTCTAAGGACGATGAAAGGATTGGAGGTCAGCTCAGATATTTTAAGTCCTCCCGCTCGGTTAGGCTAGCACCCTTTCCCATAGTGTATGAACTCGCTGGCAAAGGTAATCTAAAGTTATGAAATGACAAACGTTGTTTGACATGTAAATCTGCAGATCCTAACCTGTATTCTTCTGTTGAGGATAATTGCTCCAACAAGTTTTGCAAAGCCTACAATACCATCTATATGCTCACCTGTACTGTCTGCAACCTTAGCTATATTGGCCAAAGTAAAAATCCTCTTCATCTTAGGATTAATGGTCACAGGTCTCTAGTTAACAAGTTCTCTAATTCAGGAGTGAACCCCTCCACAAACGCCAACCAGTACTCTACCTTTGAACTAGAGCATTTCCATACTCATGGTTTTAACAAAGTGAAAATAGAGGTACTACATATTATCCCTGACCTCTATGCTCGGCTAGAAACTGAATCCCTTGAAATTTTGCAGCATCAGTCTCTTTATCCCTATGGCCTTAATTCCACTCTATCTGACAATAAGCATAATCAGCATAAATTTTCTTTTCGTGAACTCTTCTTTCTTGTTAATAATAAGAGCTGCACTAGAGGTAATAGAGGACAGAGGTTATTTCGCACATCAAGCAAAGTTGATTTTGCTAACTTGCTAATAACTCTGGAAGGCTTTAAAACTGGCACTAATTTTGTTAAAAATACTTACAAAATTCTCAAGTCCTTCAAGCACTCTGTCCTTAAAAGTTTTTTCAAATTCTGGAATGAAACTGCTGACCATGTTGATAAGCATGTTTTTGCTTTGGTTCTGGACATTCTTAAACATATTCTTAAAGATAAAATTTCTCTTAAAGAATTTTCCAGTAATTTTGTAACCATCAGGTTTCTAAATAAAGCCTACGATAATCTCAATGTAAGGAAGCTGTTCTACAATAATGCAATTTTTTTTCCCATCCACAGGCACCAGTCTATTGCAAGTTTTAAATATGTTAAGACCTTAGGGTCAATAGTTAAAAACTACAAACTTAACTCTTCGAGCTACATTCCTGTAATTACTACATGTTCTTGTGATGAACATAAAGAAACAGTTCACTATGATAAGAATTACAACCATATTATCACCGGAAACTTGAGTTTTGTTGAAAATGAAAAGCTTAGGAATTTATTAGAGTATGGCTCTAAATTCAGACCTTCCTTCACAATTTCCAAAGAAAGGATTCTTGAGAGCTTCACTCAAGATGTTAATAGGTACATCGTAAAAACCAGTTTAACGTACAATCAGCCTATTGAGGCCTTCGCAGAATGGAAATATAATATAATCAATAGCTTCACTGGTGAGTTGGCAGGTCTGGACTTTTGTTTCGACAGAAATCTCTTTTTCTCTGGAGAAGCTAAAAGGTCACTCTCCAAACTACAAGACCAATTTATTTTTACCACTACAGATAAAGCTAGCAATAATTTTGCAATTATCTGTAAGAAGTTCTATTTTGAATTGTTAACTATGGAACTCAATAATAGAGTAACATACGAGCCCGTAAGTTATTCTACCAAGCAGTTAGAAAATCGGTTTAAGGCATTCTTCAAGAAACTTAAAATTCCACAAACTAGAAGATATGAGCCTGAATTTCCATTTCTTTTTGCAACGGTTAAGTTTCATAAGGATCCTGTGAAGTTCAGGTTCATAGCTAGTGGAGTAAGGAGTCATAAAAAGAAAATAGATCTTGCTTTTGAAGATGTCTTAAAGAAGGTTTTGAAACACATTAGAAACTGTTCTAACTTGATGTACAGAGATTTTTGGATAATTAATAATAATGCAGAAGTAATTTCTACTATACTCAAAGTTTGTCCCCTAGATATTAATAGTTATGGTTTTTTTTTTTTTTTTTTTTTTTTTTGGTTGGAGGTTTAACGACCGCCATGAGCAACTCAATGGGCTATAAGCAGTCGCCTGTCCCTAATTTAGGGTCACTGGTTCCAGGGAAGGGAGAGAGCCAGTGCCGTAAGACGAACACAACATCCATGCCTGACCGGGATTCGAACCCGGACCCCTTACGGACGAACGATCAGAGGCCAGCGCCTTAGACCACTGCGCCACCGGGGCGGCAGTTATGATTTTGAAAACCTATATACTAATCTGCCTCTATCAGATATAATCACTACCTTTAAAGAGCTGTATGCAGAATTTAAACTTAACCAATTTGTTAATGTAGGAACTTGGAACTCTTATCTCAATTGCTGCATAAAAAATAACCATATCTTATATAATAATACTCTCTATAAGCAAGTGAACGGTATTCCCATGGGAACATCAACGTCCACGAATATCGCTAATCTATTCCTGTTCTTTAAGGAATATAAATTCATTAAAAATCACCCCACCTGCTCAGATAACTACCTTTACACTTTTAGATATATTGATGATCTGCTGTGTATCAATAATTCAGAAGTTATAGAGAGTGATTTTGATAATATCTATCCTAGCTCTCTTAACTTATGTAAAACCAACCACAGTAATCAGGAACTTGAGTTCCTAGACTTAAGCATTAAGCTCAACAGAGGTAACCCATCTATTAGCCTCTTTGATAAAAGAGTTAATTTTCCTTTCAAAGTAATTAAATATCTACACTGGAATAATAACATTTCAACCAAAGTAATTGAGAATGTACTAATTTCTCAGGTCCTAAGAATTTCAAGAATTTGCAGCAACAATTTGGACTTCAATTACCACATTAATATACTATTAGATAGTTTTCTAGAGAACGAAATTCCTTCTTCTTTCATCAAAAGAACTTTAAGAAAAATTATTCTGAATAATAGAGTAAGGTTGGCAGATCTGCTTTAATTTTCTACACAGTTAATAATATGATTCTGACCAATCAAAGCCGTAAGGAAGTTGGCTAGAGGATGCCTATTAACTACCTAAAGGAACCTTAGTGCTATGGATATGAAGGTCCTATTAAAACAAAAAAATTAAATAATATAAACAAAATCACAAAAAAAGCTTAAAAATCTGGTTATAAAAGAAAATAAAAACAAATAAAAAAGAAAACTAGTTATTCATCACTAGGATAGCTATACTAAAAATAGTAAAACCAATATTAAAATTAATAAGATTCTGATTAATCTATAGAAGCTCACTAAGGTGATTTAATACATGCAAAGATTATTAAGTACACTACTCGTGTATTTTATGATATTTCTCATGTATTCTGGAGAGTTAATTCTGCTCTTTCTGATCATACAGATCCACAGTCTTAAGTTTATATATTTTTTTCTCTGGTTAAAATCTCCGCGAGTTGGCTTCTTTCTGTTTGAGGAGGCCATCAGCCCCACCCTCTCTGCCCCCCAGCGACTAGGGAGTGGCGGAAGAGGTCAGCCATGTTTTACTCTTGTGAGGAAAAAGTTTTTGTCACACAAGAGGTAAGCTCTCTTCCTTGTTTTTGGGTTCTAGGTTTTATAAGTTCAATGTTTGTACTTCATGTACTTTTTCTCTGTTGATTTTTAGCTTTTCAGCTTTTAGGCACTGGCTTGTCTGTTAACATTTTTGCGGGTTTTAACTCTTTCTTTTCTTTGTAACTTTGCGCGTCTTTTGGGGTACCTAGGAACAGAAGATGGCTAAGCTTGTTCCTTTTCTATGCGCTGTATTTTCAAAGTAGTTAAGTTCTTAATAACTAATTAATTATGCACTTAAAGCACTGCTGAAATACTTTGTACATATTGCAACTAACTGTTTAAGGCATATAACTTTCACAAAGTTTTCTTTAGTTAATTATTGTCTTTAACTTATTCTCGTTTTCGTGCTGTCATAAGTTGTAGAGTAAGGGGTTTTAGACTCAAGTTTTCTTTCAAAAATCTGTTTTTTAAAATTTAATATTTCCTTTTTTAATTGCAATGTAAAAATTTGGATTTCTTTTGCATTGATTTTCAGGTTTAAATTCTCTCTCAAACGAACTTGGCATTTCGTTATAGCTGAAAATTATTTCTAATTATTATGTCACTCTCACAGCTTGAGTTCTCTTTAATCTTCTTCTCTCTGTTTAATAGTAACAGATGAAGAGCATGGGTCGGGCCAGGAAGGTTAATGGATGCAAGCGAAATTGTTAACTAGTGCTAGGTCATGCAACTCTGCGGAGGACATGACATATATATATTTTTTAAAACTATTTTAGGTGGGAATGTTACTTGCATCTATGGCCTTGCAGAAACCCATTTCCAACTAGGTCTTTGTGGAAGTGAGAAAATGCAGAGTTTTTGCTGGTCCTTGATAAAGCCAAGGCTCAGTATTCTCGACACCTTCTACATTCAGTTGTTTTATTTTATTTTTTTATCTTTTCTCCTTTTACTCACACAGGTAGATACATAACCTTTTCTATGTTGTACTTGGTGTGAGTCAAAATTATATATGTATTTTTTTGCTTAGGTATCTTCTTAATAGAATGTGAATTCTGAATTTTCAAAAGTGCTGCGTTGCGCGTTTTGATCTTCAGGTTATTTTGCAATCGTTTTAAATTCTAAAGTTTTTCCTTAGTCTTCAGTTTTGCTCTTAAGTATATATATATATATATATATTCACCTCTATACTGTATATATATATATATATATATATATATATATATATATATATATATATATATATATTTTCTTTACGGCATTCCGAAATTCCATAAACAGCCGGTGTCCTTTCGTTTCATCACCAGCGGACGTAGCTGTCATAACAGCAAAGCAGGCAAGCTGTTCAGTAGCTTCCTTTCTGCAATAATAAAAAAAAACTTAAATAGATATATAGTGGTGAAATTTTGACAAGTGAAATATTTCTACTTAAAACTATATGAAAGAGATAATACATGTACTCCAGACATTACAAAAGGTACCGGAGTTCTTCCAGTCCTTCCAGCAGAAGTTACACGTGCAATCAAGAACATGAAACGGGGAAAAGCTCCAGCAGAAGATGAAATTACAGTAGACATCATAGAAGAAGCAACCCAAGTTTTCATTCGATGCATTAATGAACGGAAGATTCCTGAGGATTGGAATAATGCTACAATGATCCTGCTACATAAAAAAGGTGACATTGAGGATCTCAGGAACTACAGACCTATCAGCCTCCTATCAGTGGTTTATAAAATCTTCACTAAAGTTCTTTCACACCGTTTGAAGGTGACAATGGACATGGCCTAACCAAGAGAACAAGCTGGATTCAGGAGTGGCTACACCACTAAAAATCATATCCACGTACTGAGAGAACTAACTGAAAGAGCGAGGGAATATGAACTTCCATTATGCATGGCTTTTATTGACAATGAAAAGATCTTTGATTCGGTGGAACCGTCAGCAGTTACAATGGCTTTGAAATCCTGCGGTATTGAAGATGCATACATTAATATTATTCATAACATCTATGAAAATGCAAGTGCAAAGATTCGGATATTTGATAATACAGCACCCATAAAGATTGGAAAGGGAGTGAGACAAGGTGACACTATATCTCCAAAACTCTTTAATGCTACATTGGAAAATGTCTTTCAATCACTGAACTGGGAAAACAAAGGGATAAAGATTAATGAAGATTATCTAACTCACCTTCGTTTTGTTGATGACGTAGTCATTTTTGCAACTACCCCATCAGAGCTAAAGAGAAAATCAGAGCTAAATCCAGGAACTTACTGACAAGAGTAAAGAAGTGGGATTAAAAATGAACTTTCAGAAGACAAAAGTGTTGTACAATGCTTTTACAAGAAATGAAGATTTATCGATTGATGTGGAAAAGTTGGAGATAGCCAATATCTACCTTTATCTTGGATAGAAGATATCAAGTGAGGGTCACATTGATGAAGAAATTAATCGGCGTATAAAACTTGGATGGAGAGCGTTTGGAAGAAACAACATAATTTTCAAGAGCAATATGCCATTATGTCTTAAAAGATAAGTGTTTGATCAATGCATCCTTCCAGTGTTTACGTATGGTGCAGAGACATGGACCTTAACTAAAAGAGACATACAAAGACTGCAGACAACTCAAAGTAGCATGGAGAGGTGCATACTTGGTGTAACCAGAAGAGATAAGAAGAGGAACTCGTGGATCCGAAAAATGACAAGAGTGGAAGACATCATGATCAGAATTAAATCCCTGAAATGGCAATGGGCTGGACATACTGCCAGAAGGACAGACCATCGATGGACATCCGAAATTTTAGATTGGATTCAAAGGGACAGGAAAAGACCCAGAAGAAGACCACATGGGAGATGGGTGGATGAAATTCGAAAGTATGCGCGAGTAACATGTAAGAGATTGGCACAAGACAGACTGTTGTGGAAGAAACTTGGGGAGACCTTCGTCCAGCAGTGGATTGAGAATGGTTGACGATGATGATGATAATGATGATATACGGTATATAAATATATATAAAGTACGAAAGGGTAAGTAGGAAATAAGCCTCTTACGCACGGCGGAAATACATTTAAAAGCTATTAAGCCAACTAGTTCCTTTCATATATTCTGCTCCTCGACATAAAAAAACTACCACAATCAGCACTTTTAAAGCATGCATGCCACAATTTGTTTTTAATTGATTTAGAGTGCAAAGGAAGAGATAGTTTTACCTTCCACTAGGAGCTGGCCGGATGCTGTGTCGGATCCAGCGCTGTTGCTGACCATGCAAGTGTAATTACCCACATTTTCCGGACGTAGATGATCCATGACGTACACTGATGACTTATGATCATACGACGTCACTTTCCCCTTTTCACTGGGTCCACGGATCTCTCTTCCGTTGAAGAACCACTTAAAAGTAACGGGGAGGGCTCCCCTCCTCAAAGTGCAGATGATATCCGCCCTCTCTTCTAATCGAAGCTCTGCTGGGATCAGGAGAGGCTTTTGTAGGAGGGGACTCTCTGAAAAGGAAGATGCAACATATCAATGAAAATCTCCTGCAAGCCGGAACCACGATAAGACAGGAATAAGTATACGCATTACAGAAGCAGCACGTACAAGATGTTCCGATAGATTCATGGGTATACTGAGACTTAAATTCTAAAGAATTCTTTGCAGTAAAAAAGTCATTCGAGGAAATAAATTTAGTAAGCTCAATAGCAACAATGGGTTTACGCAGATATAATAAAATAGTATTATATATATTCGCGCTTAATTAAATCAGCATCACACTTTCTACTCTACCGTATTTTGCAACAAATTTAGTTGCAAAATACTGTACAGCCTTAATTATCCGTTTCCTAAGAGATGGCCTTAAAAAAACGTATAAATGTGAAAAACATATAAAAGAAATTTCAAAATGTTAAATACTGTTGTAGAAATCTGAAAGCCTCTAGAAAGAAAAAGGAAGGAAAAAGATCCACATAATTTTATAAGACATACACTGAAGTGCCAGAAACACTGGTACACCAGACTAATACTTGGTAGTTCCCCCACGGGAGAGCAGGACTGCAGAAATACGAGGGGGCATGGACTCCACTAGCTTCTGAAAATATGCTGTAGGCAATGCAATACTTCCTGCAGAGCGTTCCACAATTCGGGTGTATTCCGAGGTCTCGGATTTCTCTGTTCAATAGCGTGTTGTATGGCATCCCAAATGTGTTCTGTCACGTTCAGATCTAAGGACTGGGGGGGGGGGTGGAAACACCCCTAACTCAGATGAATGCTCCTTTAACCATAATGTGGCGTCCCGACACTTGCGTGGAGGTACATTGACATGTTGGAACAGGCCCAACCCATCAGCATAAATGCAGGACATGAACGGGTGTACCTCGTCAGAAAGAAGGCATACATAGCGTTGGCCGGTAACAGACGTTTGTAGACGTACCAGAGGTTCCAGTGAAGTCCAGCTAAAATCACCCCATGCCATTACGGACCCCCACCAGCCGGTTCATTTCCCTGTGGACAGGCAGGATCCATGGCTTCATGGGGTTTGCGCCACACACGAATCCTTCCATCTGCCCCATGCAGTTGGAAACGCGACTCGTCAGACCAGGCTACCTGTTTCCAGTCATCAAGTGTCCAGTAGCGGTGTTGCCGTGCCCAAGCGAGGCGCATAGTTCGGTGTCGTGCACCCATCAAGGGGACTCGAGTTGGGCGCCGGCTCCCATAGCCCATATCGTGCAGGGTACTTTGCACAGTCCGGACGGTGATGCTTGTTGAGGCTCCAGCATTGAATTCTGATGATACCTGCGAGAATGTTGCATGCCTATCACGTGAAACGATTCTGGACAGCCGACGATGGTCACGTTCACCCAATGTCTTTTTACGGCCACACCTGGTATCGTAGGTTGGAGGTTTTGCCGGAATTCTTGCAGTCACGATGCACCCTTGCAATGGTCGTCCGTGGAAATCTGAATTTCGTTTCTACCTCTGAAATACTATGGCCCATCTCACGAGCGCTAACTATGACACCGCGTTGAAACTGCTTAAATCGTTATTACTTGTCATACTCATGCGGAAAACAGCTCTGACAGCTGGCAAGGATGTCTGTTGCTTTATATACGCACTGGAAGAAGCAACCGAGTAAGCGCATAGGTGACGTTATAATGAATTAGCTTTATTCACTTTCCGCTAAGCTAATTATTATGAATGATTCTCTTCCTACCAGCTAGCTAATGATTTACTTGTACTAAGCTTCAAAATAATGAATTCAAAAGGGTGTTGTTACTAGTTAATTACGAACTTAAACAAAGTCTCAACGCTGGTTATTTATAGGAATCAAATAAATGTTATAAACCTAACAGCCAGACAGAGGTCTGACAAAAACTATGAATTGAGAAAGACTGAACTTACTGAAAACTTCTTTATTTCAACGACTCTTGGTCAACTAAGGCACACACAACACTTGTAGAACAATAATGAATAATCACTCCTCGTAATATACACGCTCTCGCTTAACGACCACAAGCTCTCCTCATAACAACACAAAAGCTCTCCTAAGTCTCGATGAACGCGCCTATATACTAGCTACCACCACGTCATGACTTACACTCATTGCCAGATCTCATTCAGCGGGTGAAATAATATTTCGTTCAGTAGGAAGATAATTTACATAGTAAAATAAAATAACCAGAGATAGTAAAATCAAAAGGAAAGTGAATATAGAGTATACGTTACAACGTTGCTATGTATTTTGCATATGCTCGTCTGTATCAGTTTTTCTGGCACTTCAGTGTACATACATACATACATACAAGGGTTGTCCAGAAACAACTGAGAATGTTTTTTTTTAAAATATGCCTACCTTAATTATCAAGGAAGTCGTCATCGTTTTCGAAATACTCTCCATTGCATCGAATGCAGGTGTCGCAACATTCCTCCCACTTTTTGAATGTCTTCTGGAATTATTCTTCTGAAATATTGTTAAAGCACTCCTTCGCAGCTGTAATAAGTTATCGATCAGTCTCAAATTGTCGTCCCCGAATGCCTTTTTTTAAATGGGGAACAACCAGAAGTCACATGGTGACGAGTTTTGGACTATATGCGAATTGGGGCATCAACTTAATATTTATTTTCTCCAAATAAGAAGCGACAGAACTGGTCATGTGTGGCCTTGCATTAGGCGCCACGGGAAAAGAAATCGGGAAACGAAGTTGAACATACTCGTTTCATGTCTAAATGCTCGGTTAAAATTCTGTGAACTCACGATTTTGAAATGTGAACCATATCTTCGATTTCTCTAATTGATAGGTGTCTGTCTTCCCGTATAATAACACCCAGAGGTCGCGCTGTCGATCACAATCTTCGCAATTTGCGCAAAAAAAAAAAAAATTTTGGCGATTTATAAGAAGTTTTGGCGAAAATATTGGCGATTACTTTTTTTTTTTTTTTTTTTTTTGGTGAAGTCCGAGCGAAAACAATCATTAATTTTATACGATTTGGTAATAGAAAAATGAAATTCAAATGTTAATTTTTTTTCATTGTTTATAATCAAGAAGAGCTTACAGCGTAGTAAAATCCGTTTATTTGCTGGTATAAGACGTATATGGATTCGCTAAGCTTTCGCACTCCACTGGAAGGCTTTTTTAAGACGACAGGGAGACATAAAATATCTACCTATTGCCTTGAAAAAGCCTAAAATAACTACCCATTGCCTGAAAAAGCCTCCCAGTGGAGAGCGAAAGCTTGACGAATCTATACACGTCTTATGGATGGATTTTACTAGGCTATAAGGGCATTTTGATTGTGTACAGTCTGGTGTACTTTGAGCTAACATTCATTGTTTACATTGCGCGTGAGACAGAAAGGGATTACGTGAAAAGGGTGACAAAATCATTGATGTAAGATCTATTATAACACTTCATATATTATTTATGGTTTTGGTAATTCCAGTAAAGGGTGGAAAAATACATTGGCGACTTCAGATTACATTTGGCGAAAACAATTGAATTTGGCGAATGGTTTGGCGAAAACTTTAAAAGATCAAACAGAAGTCATCGCTCTTTCTTTGTTTATAAGTGAGTCACGCAAAAATTCTCAGTCGCCACCACTGGGAATCGAACCCAGGGTCTTCCAGCTACGCGCCGGATATGCTTCCCCAACACCACAGCGGCCTCAAATTCCTCCAACTCACTTATAAACGTGGAAAGAGCGATGACTTCTGTTTGATGTTCCTAGTCCACGTCAAATGTCTGTATTAATTATTCATTCGCCTTCTAATTATTTGTTTATTTGCTGCCTACCATCTTTGGTGAATCCCCAGCATTGTGCGAGGCTCCAAGAAGCAATCTGCCAATTGGCTTGGCAGTTAGTGTATGTGAGTCTGGAGGAATTCGAGGCAGCTGTGGTGCAGTGGAAGAATATCTGGCGCCTAACTGGAAGACCGTGGGTTCGATTCCCGGTGGTGGCCACTGAGAATTTTTCCGTGACTCACTTATAAACGTGGAAAGAGCGATGACTTCTGTTTGATGTTCCTAGTCCACGTCAAATGTCTGTATTAAACTTTAAAAAAGCCAGAGCAACACCTACTGTATTGATGTTTACTTTTGTAACACTCTTTGAAGGTCTTCCTCCACAAGCGATTAAAGCCGCCGACTCACGGTCATTCATAAATTCTTTATGCCATCTGTAAATTGTTGATTTTCCTAGACATTCGTCTTTATAAGCCTCTGGTATAAAACAGAAAGTCTCTTCGACAGACTTCTTAAGTCGACAGAAAATTTAATGGCGCATCTTTGTACCTCTTTCGCATCCAATATTTCGAAAAACACAGCGCTTGTTAGGAGTTCACGAAGCAGCGCTTATTAAACTGCGCACTACCGACGACGCGTGCGTGATAAACAGTTGTGACTGATTGCTATGACTACTACAACGACAACCATTTTTTCGAGACTCGTACCAAGGTCGAACACAGTATTGCACATTTTTTATAAAAACATTCTCAGTTGTTTTGAGACAAGCTACTGCTACATACATACATACATACATATACATACTTTGTTTGTTACATTGGGTCCATGTGTATTTTGAGTTTTGTATTAAATCTTTTATTTTAATTTCACTCTGAAAACTAGGTTGAGAAATTTTGCATATTTTCGTATTTTCATAATATAAAAAAAAAAAAAAAGAAAGAAACCTTGGCTTTGAAACACAAGTAGTAAATACGAATACGATTTTTATCTTATAGTCAATACGCCTATTACACATCCTTTACTTAAAAGCATCGCTTTTTTCTCTCAAAGCAGTTCGTCCACTACTTGATTTAGTGTTAGGACCAAGTCAAATATTTACTGATCTTTGCTTGTTTCAAAGTTCTTCAATTCCGACAAGAAAGGAAACTGTGAATGTTATTCAGTAAATTTTTATATGCATTTTCTATTTCATGGCTGCAGTGCTGGAAATGGAAATTTTGAGCTGCCGGTATGTTCATATTTAGCTAAAAATCCTCCGGAAAAAATACCTTCGCCAGAAAATTTCCAAAACTAAATAAGAAAAAAAATCCCCGAAAAAACAAAACTCCTTTGTTTGAAAATGTAATTGGCAATTCCGTAGAATACTATTGCGCATTAAGTCAGAAACGATGCCGGTCGATTAGAGTTGGTTGGTTTGTGGACACCAGCGGGTAATACTTATTCTACATCGAAGACTGGGGTTAGATTTGTTTATAACGAGGAGTCTCTATCCCGGGACCAACGGATTAACGAGACTTCTGAACCTCGGCTAATCATTAGTGATTCAGCTGAACTTGAACCCAGAACTTTAAGGTTCCGAGCCGAGAAGGTAGTCCCCTTCCAATGTGGACTTTATCGAAATAGAAAGTCGGACAATTTGAACTCTGCAGTCAGAATGAATATTCTGTCTTAGATTAATAGCAATCTCGCCGTCCTCCAAAAGCGTACACCCCTCCCCTACCTTTTACGATTCCCACATAGCTATTTCTCAAGGGCACGAGGTACATAAGGTTTTTATGTTAAAGAATGCGCGCTGGTAAGTCAGGGGCAAAAAAAAAAAAAAAAATTGCAGTTCTTAATACTAAAATTAGTGCCAGTATGCAAATTCCGGGGGGGGGAGTGCCGGCATAAAATAGAAGTTAGTAAAATCATGCAATGCATTGATTATGATAAGCTTTCCAACATGCCAGAAATCACTACTCAAGTTATGTGGAATAAATCTCGCTCCTGTACTCTGACCTTTGACCCCATTTCGATTATATTAAACAGAATTGGTTCAGTATATCTCCGAAACAACACACTAAAGTTTTGTCGCAATAGAAGCATTTTTAGTCAAGTTATGAGGATAATGGCTGTGGAATAAATTTCGCTCCTGTGCCTTGCTGACCTTTGAACCCATTTCCATGATATTCAATAGAACTGGTTCAGTATAGCTCCGGAACAACATGATAGTTTTGTCTCAATCGAAGCATCTTTACGTAAGTCATGATGCATAAGGGCGATGGAATGGATCCCGCTTCTATGTCTTGATCTTTGACTGCATTTCTCTCATTTTCAATAGGGTTTGTCCCCAGGTTCTCCCGTACCACGTACTAAAATTTCATCGAAATCGAATTATTTTTACGCGAGTTATCGTGCGGACAGACGGACAAAGCTGGAGCATATACGCTTCTTCATCCTACGGTTGGAAACCGTAAACTAGGAAAAACAAGTTAGTAAAATCATGCAATGCATTGATTATGATACGTTTTCCAGCATACCAGAAATCATTACTTAAGCTATCACTCAAGTTATGAGCATAATGGCTGTAGAATAAATCTCGCTCCTATGACCCGACCTTTGACCCCATTTCGATGATATTCAACAGAACTGGTAAAGTATACTTCCGGAACAACATGAAAAGTTTTGTCTCGATCGAAGCATTTTTACGTAAGTTATAACGCATAAGGGCAATGGAATGGATCCTGATCCTATGTCCTGACCTTTGATCCCATTTCACCTATTTTCAATAGGGTTCGTTCCGAGATGGTCCCCTACTACGTACTAAAATTTCATCGAAATCGAACCATTTCTACGCAAGTTATGACGCATAACGACAATGGAATGCATCCCACTCTTATGTCCTGACCTTTGACCCCACGTCACCCATTTTCAATAGGGTTCGTCCCCAGGTGGTCCTCTACGACATACTGAAGTTTCATTGAAATTGAACCATATTTACGCTATGACACATAAGGGCAATGGAATGAACCATATTTAAGTTATGACACATAAGGGCAATGGAATGGATCACGCTTCTATGTCGTGACCTTTGACCCCATTTGTCCCATTTTCAATAGGGTTCGTTCCCAGGTGGTCCCTACCACGTGCTAAAATTTCATCGAAATCGAACCATTTTTACGCGAGTTATCGTGTGTACAGACGGACAAAGCTAGAGCATATACGCTTCTTCAACCTACGGTTGGAAAGCGTAAAAGAAGTGTCGGTATGCCTAGCCTGCGTATACCGACCGGCCCATTTGGAGCACTGCATGGTTGCAAAAAAAGAACTGTTTCGATTTTCTCAAAGTTATAAAATATAGGGTTACGTATAAAAGAATACAAGAACCGTGTATTTTTGATAATCTAAAATTCTAAATTTAACGTATAATCTCAAAAAGCCTACAAATGTGTTACGTATAACCGAACAGACGAACACGGGAAACGAAAATGTTGTCCACCTACACTAGTGGCATAATTCAATGGCATAATCCCAAATCCAGTCAGTTTAGTTATACAATATATACAAACGACGACAGTATGTAAACATCTGCTATTCGTATATAAAGAGTGGAAGAAATATTCTTCTCATAATACGTGGCAAATACGTCATGATAATTAACGCAGTAATCAGACATCGCTGAATTGACTGCAGAATCTGCATTAATCAAGAACGCGGTCGGAGAATATTCCGATGCTCTTAACACACAGATACTTGCGAATTCGCCGTCGTGGGTGGTGCAACGGATAGCATGCTCGAACGGTAATCGGGAGATGCGGATTCGATTCCCGCTCCACGGCGATGAAATTTTCAAGTTTTCTGATGTGATTTGATTCACGTGTGAAACAGTACTTGCAGTCAATTCAGCGATGTCTGATTGCTGTGTTAATTATCATGATCTGCTATTCGGTGTGTTTAGTCTCTACCTATTCTCGTCGAGAGACGAACGCGGGAAACGAAAATGTGGTCCACCTATGGTGACGTCAGAAACTATTTGTTGGCATTTATTTACAAAGGGCGTAGGCTATAATATTCTTTCATTTATTTACAGATCCTCGTAACCACAAAAACATTTTCGACCCCTAAGCTTGTAAATCTTGACCGCAGTGCAGTAATAATATCTTTACAATAAATGAATATAAATATTAGTATATTCACGTGGATGCCACATTGTCTACTGTTCCCCACGAAGCCATCTTCAGAAAACTTAAAAATGGCATCACCATCTAACAGAAATCGAAATAATTTGTATTGTAAAATCTGGCAGAACTTTGGCTGAGACTTTTGTATTGTAAAATCTAGCAGAACTTTGGCTGAGACTCGTCATGCCAACTTTGGCTGAGACTCGTCATGCCAACTTTGGCTGAGATTCGTCATACCAACTTTGGCTGAGACTCGTCATACCGACTTTGGCTGAGACTCGTCATACCAAACGTTATTTGGCACAACTTGGCCAATTTTGGAACAACTTCTGCTGAGACTCGTCATACCCAAATCGTCAGCAACAATTGACTGAACTGAACCGAAACTAATGGATGATGTTGAAAGGTTCTCAGCCTAACCCACATCCTGTAACTGTAGCATTATTTTGTCACTGCAGCTCAAAAGAGTGTTCTTTTGTATTGTAAAATCTGGCACAATGTTGACCAAATTTAGGCACAACTTTGGCTGAGACTCGTCTTACCAAAAGTTATTTGGCACAACTTGGCCAATTTTGGAACAACTTTTGCTGAGACTCGTCATACCCAAATCGTCCGCAAGAATTGACTGAACTGAACCGAAACTACGAGGTGATGCTGAAAGGCTCTCGGCCTAATCCACTTCTTGTAACTGTAGTGTTATTTTGTCACTGCAGCTCAAAAGAGTGTTCTTTTGTATTGTAAAATCTGGCACAACTTTCGCTGAGACTCGTCATACCAAACGTTATTTGGCACAACTTGGCCAATTTTGGAACACCTTCTGCTGAGACTCGTCATACCCAAATCGTCAGCAACAATTGACTGAACTCAATCGAAACTATGAGGTGATGCTGAAAGGCTCTCGGCCTAACCCACTTCTTGTAACTGTAGTATGCCACCCCGGTGGCGCAGTGGTCTAAGGTGTTGGCCTCTGATCATTCGTCCGAAGGGGTCCGGGTTCGAATCCCGGTGTGGCATGGCTGTTGTGTTTGTCTTACGGCACTGGCTCTCTCCCTTCCCTGAAACCAGTGACCCTAAATTAGGGACGGGCGACTGCTTATAGCCCATTAAGTTGCTCACGGTGGTCGTTAAACCTCCAATCAAAAAAAAAAAACTGTAGTATTATTTTGTCACTGCAGCTCAAAAGAGTGTTCTTTTGTATTGTAAAATCTGGCACAATGTTGACCAAATTTAGGCACAACTTTGGCTGAGACTCATCTTACCAAAAGTTATTTGGCACAACTTGGCCAATTTTGGAACACCTTTTGCTGAGACTCGTCATACCCAAATTGACTGAACTGAACCGAAACTACGAGGTGATGCTGAAAGGCTCTCGGCCTAACCCACTTCTTGTAACTGCAGCATTATTTTGTCACTGAAGCTCAAAAGAGTTCTTTTGCATTGTAAAATCTGGCACAACTTTCGCTGAGACTCGTCATACCAAACGTTATTTGGCACAACTTGGCCAATTTTGGAACAACTTCTGCTGAGACTCGTCATACCCAAATCGTCAGCAACAATGGACTGAACTCAATCGAAACTACGAGGTGATGCTGAAAGGCTCTCGGCCTAATCCACTTCTTGTAACTGTAGTGTTATTTTGTCACTGCAGCTCAAAAGAGTGTTCTTTTGTATTGTAAAATCTGGCACAACTTTGGCTGAGACTCGTCATACCAACTTTGGCTGAGAGTCGTCTTACCAAACGTGTTTTGGCACAACTTGGCCAATTTTGGAACAACTTTTGCTGAGACTCGTTATACCCAAATCGTCCGAAAGAATTGACTGAACTGAACCGAAACTACGAGGGGATGCTGAGAAGTCCTCGGCCTAACCCACTTCCCGTAACTGTAGCGTTATTTTGTCCCTGCAGCTCAAAAGAGTGTTCTTTTGTATTGTAATTTTCAGACAAATAGCTCCCCCCCCCCTTAGATGTTTGACGTCCTGAACTGAATCATGTCAATTCAAAGTGTTAAATTTTCGAATGTGGAACTCCGGGCTGTCATGAAATTTCTGTTTTTTTGCAGAAGAAAACTGCAAAAAAATCTATGAGTATATGACTCAAACATTAAGTGACAAGTGCCGTTCCTATTCCACTGTGAAGAAATGGTGTGCCAACTTTCAGCGTGGAGACTTTGAAACCGAAGATGCAGCAAGATCTGGGAGGCCTTCAACAGTGACAACACCTGAAATTGTTGATCGTGTTCATGATTTGATTTTGTCAAATCGGCGAATCTCAACTAAAACAATAGCTGAAACACTGGGGATATCCAGGGAATGTGTTGGGTTCATAATTCGTGAGCACTTGGATATGCAGAAGATGTCAGCGAAGTTGGTGCCCAAATGTTTTAAACGCCGATGAGAAACGAAAACGAGTGGAAACTTCTAAATCGGTTTTTCAGAATTTTGAGCAATCTGGTGATAATCTTTTGCCGCGACTTGCCACTGTTGATGAAACGTGGTTACATTACTACGATCCAGAGACGAAACAACTGTCACTGCAGTGGCAGGTTCTCCACGGCCAAAGAAATCCAAGATTCAAAGGTCATGACAATGGTTTTTTGGTATTCGGAAGGCGTTTTACTGATTGACTATCTCCCGAAGGGCCAAACAATAAATGTTGAATACTATTCCAATTTATTGTGGCAATTCAAGGAGGTGTTGAAGGGAAAAAAGGTGAGAAAAACTGCGGAAAGTGTTATCTTCTTGCTGAACAATGCGCCGGTTAACAAGGCTGGCAAAAGACAATGGATGTTTTGAGGGATCTAGGGTTTAAGTGCATAGACCATCCACCCTACTCACCAGACCTTGCTCCATCGGACTATTTCCTGTTCCCAAGCATTAAAAAATGTTTGAAAGGGAAGCATTTTTCAAATGATTCGGAGATGGTATCAGCAGCAGAGCAGTATTTGAATTATCAGAATTCAGATTTTTTCTTTCGGAAGGGTTAAAAAACTCCAAAAACGCTGTGCCAAGTGTGTTGAACTTCAGGGTGAATATGTGGAAAAGTCTGTAAGTTCCATGGCTCTTGTCCATTTCCTTTTTCGTGAGGCCGAGAACTTAAAAGCATCCCCTCGTAAGGTTTAAGTCTTCACATAAATCATTTCGGCGATTTTGCCGCACAACTGTGCGCACAAGTTCGACACTCTTTTCACATCCGTTGGTTGCAGGCCTCTCAGACCGTTCGTCACCCTCAAAACTTTCACGACCTTCTTTAAAACGTTTATACCACTCATAAACTTTTGTGTGCACGTGTCATACGTACAATCTCCCCCAAAGACTTTCTGTAACTTTAAGTATGAGTATTTGCAAGTTTCACCAAAATTTTGACAAAATCAGATGCAAATTCGTCGATCATTTTTTTCCCGACATGAAAAATGCAACGAACAGCTTCACACACATAAGAAGAAAGCACTACTGTATATATATATATATATAAAAGCCGAAGAGCACGGAAGACGTGAGTCACGGCACATGGCACATGCGTAGTGGGTTCCAAGGTCAGTCTGTGTCAAACCGTTTCCCGCTGGGTCACGCGATTCCGAACTTATGCAACCAGTCTGGATACTTCTTCATTACAATTCGTATGGCCAAAAGCAGAGACCGACAGTCCAACCAAAGGAACAGAAAAAGAGCCAATGCCATAAAACAAACACAACATCCATGTCTCACAAGGATTCAAACCAATCTCGGAAGAATGGTCAGAAGGCAACGCTTAGACCACTGCACCACCGGGGCAGCACTGGCGCACCACCGGGGGCTTTGGGGCTTAAGCCCCCCACCCCCAAAGCCAGCCCCAAAGAGATTAAGAACAACGTACGTCAACTCTTTTATCTATATATCTATCTATCCAGACTCCTGTTGTGGGGCTATATGATGTATATATATATACCCTATCTAACAACAAGTAATTGGACACCCCTGCAATCGACAATATCTGCGGTCCTGATACACGTCATGGCCGATCCATACGTGACATGTCCAGCGAGTTGAAGTACCCAAACTCGACAGTGGCCTACGTGATTGGCAAGTGGAAGATGAGAGGTGACTGTCGGAATGTGCTCCGACCCGGCAGACCCACAAAACTGGGAGTTAGAGATCGACGGGTGCTGGCCAGAGAAATTCAGAAGGACCGCACCAAGTCGATGAGCCACATCCGCGAGGAGTTTCAACAGGCATCCAGGAGTGTCCTTTCGATGAATAACATCCGTAAGGAAGCCCATCTGCTTGGTTATCATGGACGTGCTGCCACCCACAAGCCTTTGATCACCAAGTCCAATAGCGCTGCTCGGCTAACGTGGTGCAAAGAACGTCGATAGTGGAAGCCCATCTGCTTGGTTATCATGGACGTGCTGCCACCCACAAGCCTTTGATCACCAAGTCCAATAGCGCTGCTCGGCTAACGTGGTGCAAAGAACGTCGATAGTGGATACAGTGGAAACAGGTTCTCTGGAGCGACGAATCAAGGTTCACCCTCTACCGTTCGGATGGCAGGGTCTTTGTTTGGCGTCTGCCTGGAGAACGTCTTCTGCCGGAATGTATTGTGTCAACTGTGAAGTTCGGCAGTGGTGGAATTATGCTATGGAGGTCTTCCTCCTGATATGGCACGGGACCCTTGGTCGCAACTCCTGGTAGACTCAACGCCGAGACCTACTGCACCAGTTTGGATGACCATGCGCTTCCTACGTTGTGGCAGTTTTACGAGGTGGACCCATGTTACTTTCAGGATGACAATGCCACCTGTCATGTTGCGAGGTCCACCATGGCTTGGTATGGTGATAATGGGGTTAATCGAATGGACTGGCCTGCGCAGAGCCCGGACCTTAACCCTATCGAGCACCTCTGGGATGAGTTGGAGCGTCGATTTAAGGGGTGCCCCCACCGTTCGAAATCGGTGAAGGAACTGACCTGTCTTCTCCAAGCCGAGTGGAAGAAAATACCTCTAGCCGTCGTACAACGCCTGGTTGAGAGTATGCCTCGGAGGGTCGCAGCTGTAGTAGCCGCTCGTGGAGGCTCCACCAACTATTGAAGGTGAATAAACTTCGTTTCCCTTTGCTATCACAGGTGTCCAATTACTTGTTGGTAGATAATGTATATCCGCGTGCTTTCGAATTTCATCCACCCATCTCCCATGTGGTCTTCTTCTGGGTCTTTTCCTGTCCCTTGGAATCCAATCTAAAGTTTCGCCTGTCCATCGATGGTCTGTCCCTCTGGCAGTATGTCCAGCCCACTGCCATTTCAGGGATTTTACTTTGATCATGATGTCTTCCACTCTTGTCATTTCTCTAATCCACGAGTTCCTCTTCTTATCTCTCCTAGTTACACACCAAGCATGCATCTCTCCATGCTGCTTTGAGTTGCCTGCAGTCTTTGTATATCTCTTTTAGTTAAGGTCCACGTCTCTGCACTATATGTAAGCACTGGAAGGATGCATTGATCAACCACTTTTCTTTTAAGACATAATGGCATATTGCTCTTGAAAATTATACTGTTTCTTCCAAAAGCTCTCCAGGCAAGTTTTATACGCCGATTAATTTCTTCATCAATGTGACCCTCACTTGATATCTGATGTCCAAGATAAATGTAGGTAATCAATCGATAAATCTTCATTTCTTGTAAAAGCATTGTACACCACTTTTGTCTTTTGAAAGTTCATTTTTAATCCCACTTCTTTACTCTTGTCAGCGAGTTCTTGGATCATACTTTGCAACTCTGATGGGCTAGTTGCAAAAATGACTACATCATCAGCAAAACGAAGATGAGTTAGATTACCTGCACTAATCTTTATCCCTTTGTTTTCTCAGTTCAGTGATTGAAAGACATTTTCCAATGTGGCATTAAAGAGTTTGGGAGATAGTGTCACCTTGTCTCACTCTCTTTCTAATTTTTATACATAGATGCTGTATTCTCAAATAGCCGAATCTTTGCACTTGCATTTTCATAGATGTTATTAATAATATTAATGTATGCATCTTTAATACAGCAGAATCAAAGCCATTGTAACTGCTGTTGGTTTCACCGAATCAAAGGCTTTTTCATAATCGATAAAAGCCATGCACAGTGGAAGTTCATATTCCCTCGTTCTTTCAATTAATTCTCCCAGTACGTGGATATGATCTATAGTGCTGTAGCGACTCCTGAATCCAGCTTGTTCTCTGGGTTGAACCATGTCCAGTGTTACCTTCAAGCGGAATCTCCTGAATCCAGCTTGTTCTCGGTTGAGCCAAAGCTTAGATCACTGGCTTCTGACTATTTATATATATATATATATATATATATATATATATATATATATATATATAGTCAAGAGCCAGTGATCTAAGCTTTGAATATTCAGTATTCAGAAGCCATTGATCTAAGCTTTGAATAGTCAGAAGCCAGTGATCTAAGCTTTGAATAATCAGAAGCCGTTGATCTAAGCTTTGAATAGTCAGAAGCCAGTGATCTAAGCTTTGAATAGTCAGAAGCCAGTGATCTAAGCTTTGAATATTCAGAAGCCGTTGATCTAAGCTTTGAATAGTCAGAATCCGTTGATCTAAGCTTTGAATAGTCAGAAGCCAGTGATCTAAGCTTTGAATAGTCAGAAGCCGTTGATCTAAGCTTTGAATAGTCAGAAGCCAGTGATCTAAGCTTTGAATATTCAGAAGCCGTTGATCTAAGCTTTGAATAGTCAGAATCCGTTGATCTAAGCTTTGAATAGTCAGAAGCCAGTGATCTAAGCTTTGAATAGTCAGAAGCCAGTGATCTAAGCTTTGAATATTCAGAAGCCGTTGATCTAAGCTTTGAATAGTCAGAATCCGTTGATCTAAGCTTTGAATAGTCAGAAGCCAGTGATCTAAGCTTTGAATAGTCAGAAGCCAGTGATCTAAGCTTTGAATATTCAGAAGCCGTTGATCTAAGCTTTGAATAGTCAGAATCCGTTGATCTAAGCTTTGAATAGTCAGAAGCCAGTGATCTAAGCTTTGAATAGTCAGAAGCCGTTGATCTAAGCTTTGAATAGTCAGAAGCCAGTGATCTAAGCTTTGAATATTCAGAAGCCGTTGATCTAAGCTTTGAATAGTCAGAATCCGTTGATCTAAGCTTTGAATAGTCAGAAGCCAGTGATCTAAGCTTTGAATAGTCAGAAGCCAGTGATCTAAGCTTTGAATATTCAGAAGCCGTTGATCTAAGCTTTGAATAGTCAGAATCCGTTGATCTAAGCTTTGAATAGTCAGAAGCCAGTGATCTAAGCTTTGAATAGTCAGAAGCCAGTGATCTAAGCTTTGAATATTCAGAAGCCGTTGATCTAAGCTTTGAATAGTCAGAATCCGTTGATCTAAGCTTTGAATAGTCAGAAGCCAGTGATCTAAGCTTTGAATAGTCAGAAGCCGTTGATCTAAGCTTTGAATAGTCAGAAGCCAGTGATCTAAGCTTTGAATATTCAGAAGCCGTTGATCTAAGCTTTGAATAGTCAGAATCCGTTGATCTAAGCTTTGAATAGTCAGAAGCCAGTGATCTAAGCTTTGGTGACTGACCATTCGTATATATGTAAAAAACTGACGAGTGTGAGTAAAATCACACAAAATGAAGAAATATAGGTACAGAAAAATATGTTATTCTTTCTCAAAGTATCTTTCCTCGGATGACATGCAACAGTCCCATCGTTCAGTCCACTTTACAAAACATGTGCCGAAGGTATTTTGTGGAAGCTGCTTTAGCGACCCCTGTACAGCTTGAACAACGTCAGCATCTGTGTTGAATGTTGCGCCACGGAACTTCTCCTTCATTTTTGGAAGCAACCAGAAATCGCACGGGGCGAGATCAAGACTGTAGCGTAGGCTGTGGCATCATTTTAGTGCTGCATTTCGTAAGAAACTGTTAAACACAAGCAGCCACATGTGGGCGGGCGTTATCATGGAGTAGGGTCCACTTGCCCACCAGTTCCGGTCCCTTAATCGATATGTGTCATTGCAGACACTTCAAGACTGAAATGTAATAAACAGCATTGATAGTAATTTGTGGGAGAATGGCATACTGGTAAACTACACCTTTACAATCAAAGAAAATTATAACCATCACCTGTCCAGCTGGTTTGGGTTGACGGACTGTTTTCGGAGGAGGCGAGCCTGTGTGTTTCTAGACACTCGGTGCGCGCTTCGTGAGGGGATCGAAATAGTAAACCCATGTTTCATCGGCAGTTATTACTGAGTTTAGGAAGTTTGAATCCTTTGCAATCATTCGTTTCGACACATGACACACCTGAACTCTGGCTGATAATTGTTCTCTCGTCAGGTGATGAGGTACCCATCTGGAACACACACACGATGCAGCAGTAATTTATCGCGTAGAATTGCGGAATGACGACGTTTTTTAAATATTAGTTGACGCCGCTATATCTTCACACATCATTCGTCGATCTTCTTGCAGGATTGCCCAAACAGTGTTAATACGCTCCGTAACAACACTTTCATGTCGACGAGGCCTATGAGCGAGTTCTGCCTACAAACGCCCTTTTTTGAAATCATGGTGCCATCTAAAAAACGTTGACTCACCGAAACATATATTTCTGTAAGCTTTTTTCATTAAATCAAGTGTTTCTGGAGCCGTTTTACCCAAACAATAGCAAAATTTTATCGCACAACGCATTTCACTTCTTAACACTGAATCACTCACCTTCATAACTGTATGGCGAAATCCAGACGTACCTTAAAACAACTGCGCAATAACAAAACCAGAATCGTCTGCCACGGCTAATGACTGTTGCCATAGATACTTCCTTAACTCAGTTAGTCGTCTGCGTGTTTATTTTACCCTTTCGCACTGTGGCCAACCCCCAAAAAAAATATTCTCAATTTTTATGAAACGGCCTTTGTATACATATATAGCTATAGCTCCCCCCCCTCCATCAGGAATTCCTGGGCGCGCCACTGCGGAAGGTGAACTTATTCTTCACCTCAAAACTTATGTCACCCAGTAAACCGAGGATAGAATGGGAAACGAAGTGTACAAATACTGTCTGGACAACTTTAATAAAATCTGATGCATATGACGATTTTGGTGATTCTGTATTTCTTCTAAACGAAGAAGAAAAATTCCGCTTTTATATCCTCTGTGCCTCACACACTAATGAGGAGCTTATTTGCAACAAAATTAGGTCTCTGAATGAGAATTTCTCAGAAGTTATTCCGCGCTGTTATGTTTGCTTTTCTTCGAGCCTAAGCATCAAAATGTAATTACTTTCTTATTGCGTCTTTCAAGTGTGTGTCATTTATTTTAATGACTTTCTGAAAACGTTAGCAGAAGTCGGGGCATGGGAGATTGCACGTTCTTTTCGGGAGAAGAGACAAACGTTGAGTGGATGAAACTCAAAATCGAGAAACTTTCTCTCTCTCTCTCTCTCAGAAAGTTGTAGCTGGGTTGCTGACAAGTGCTCGTTTAAGAATCATCGGGATATTCCGGCTTTTGTTCTCATATTTTAGTTCGTTGAAAATGTATTTATTTTAACTTTCTGCAGCCAAATTTCCATACTTTCCAAACTTTGAAATTATTGACTTATTTCCTTCATACGTAACTTACTCTAAGATGCTTTCTCCATTTTTAGATTCTGGTCAAATCGCCGTTTTATCTAAAGAAATTATTTTACTTTCTTTCATGGGGTGAACATTCCATAAAATATTGGCTCAAATGGTAAGAGAATTTCGTAAACTGGAGGAATCTTCCTTCTGAAAGCTTCTATATTTTTTAATTACAATTTATTTAAAAAATTTCTCCGGCCAGTGACACAGTACACAAAAACATCTCCTCACCATGTAATTCTTTACGATGAAACATAAAAAAATACACTTAGCTGGAAAATACTGATCGCAAAAAGGGACAATTTACAAAATTGGAGTAGTAGAAGAAGTAATCTTTTAAGTCATAATGGACAGCTGGAAAAGAAATCTAGTCAAAGTGAAGAGAAAACTGAAGACATCGGCATCAATCGCGGAATGTTTCAGAAAGACCAGCAAGTCCTCTTTAGTTTGTCTTGCTCATTGTTCTCTCCAGTTTGCCAAACCAAACTGTATTAATTTTATGAGATGTCAGTGCAGTTACCCATCTGTAGTTCATAGAACAACATATGTTATACACTGAGTGGCCACTTTATTAATCCCTCCCCCTCAGTATTTCGTTAGGCCATCTTTTGCCTTTAATACTGCGTCGATTCTTCGTGGCATGGACTCCTCGAGATGTTGATAGGTGGTTTGTGGAATCTGAGACCATGCTTGATGAATAGAACTTTCCAGGAGTGTGAGATTGCAGAGTTGTGGATCCAGCTGCCTGATGGCTCGTTCAACTTCATCCCACAAATTCTCAATGGGGTTGAGATCTGCAGATTGTGGGGCCTCCTAAGCAAAGTAAACTCACCGGCATGCTCCTGAAACCAATCCTGTACAATACGAGCACTATGGTAGGACGCATTATCTTGTTGAAAAGTAGCCATCGCCATCGGGATAAACCATCCACATGACAGGATGCACTTGGTCCGCAACGATGTTTAGATATGATGTGCCCGTCAGACGTTGATCAACACGAATTAAAGGGCCCAAAGCATGCCAGGAAAACATTCCCCAAACCATAACGTTGCCTCCACCAGCTTCAAGGGTTGTAGCAATGCATTTGGGGTCCATGCTTTCGTGCTGTTTCTGCCAAATTCTCACTCGGCCATCGGCATGGTGCAACTGAAAACGTGATTCATCGGACCACATAATTTGTTTCCAATTATCGACTGTCCAATCCTTGTGCTCCTGTGCGAACTGGAGACGTTTTTTATTGTTAACTGCATACATCACAGGTGTTCGAACAGGCCTTCGGCTGCTATATCCCATCCGATGCAGTGTATGGCGAAGAGTGCGTGCAGAGATCATTTGCGGAGATCCTTGATTAAGATGGTCTGTAATTTGCTGCATTGTTGTCCTTCTGTTGTCTGTTACCAGTCTGGACACTCTCCGTTCCGCCCGAGCAGTCACTAGTCGATGACGACCACACGTTGCACGTAGAGACCCAGTTTTTTGTCTGACAGTCCAGTCTTTAAGCACTTTAACAACAGCTGCTCTGGAACATTTCACTAATGCGGGGTTTCGGTGAAACTCGCTCCATGGCTCCGAGCTCCTACAATCATCCCACATTGAAAGTCTGTCAAATCGCATTTTTTACCCATCTCGTCACCCAAAAATCCCTTCTACTACTGTCGCAAGCACTAAGCTTTCCCTTTTTTACGCTTTCCAACCGTAGGTTGAAGAAGCGTATAGGCTCCAGCTTTGTCCATCTGTCCGCACGATAACTCACGTGAAAATGGTTCGATTTCGACGAAAGTTTAGTATGTGGTAGGGGACCACCTGAGGACGAACACTATTAAAAATGGGCGAAGCAGGGTCAAAGGTCAGGACATAGGAGCGGGATCCATTTCATTGCTTTTATGCATCATAACAAAGTAAAAATTGTTCGATTTCGATGAAATTTTGGTATATCTCTATTGAAAATGGGTTAAATTGGGTCAAAGGTGAGGACATAGGAGCTGCATCCATTCCATTGCCTTTATGCGTCATAACTTGCGTAAAAATGGTTCGATTTCGATAAAATTCTAGTATGTGATAGGGAACCACATAGGGACAAACCCTATTAAAATGGGTGAAATAGGGTCAAAGGTCAGGACATAGGAGCTGGATCCATTCCATTGCCTTCATGCGTCATAACTTGCGTAAATATGGTTCGATTTCGATGAAATTTTAGTATGTGGTAGGGAACCACCTGGGCACAAACCCTATTGAAAATAAGTGAAATGGGTTCAAAGGTCAGGCAGGGCATAAGAGCGGGATATATTCCATTGCCCTTATGCGTCATAACTTGCGTAAAAATGGTTCGATTTCGATAAAAATTTTAGTATGTGGTTGGGAGCCACTGAGGACAAACCCTATTGAAAATGTGCGAAATGGGGTCAAAGGTCAGGACACTGGAGTGAGATCCATTCCATTGCCCTTGTGCATCATAACTTACCTAAAATGCTTGGATTGTGACAAAACTTTATCACGTTGTTCCGGAGGCATAGTGAACCGGTTCTGTTGAATATCAACGAAATGAGGTCAAAGGTCATTGCACAAAAACCAGATTTATTACACAGCCATTATTCTCATAACTTGCGTAAAACTGCTTCTATTGCAACAAAATTTCATCATGTTATTCCGGAGGTATAGTGAACCGGTTCTGTTGAATATATTCGAAATGGGGGCAAAGGTCAGGACACAGGAGCTTGATTTATTCCGCAGCCATTACCCACATAACTTGAGTAATAATTTCTGGTATGTTGGAAAACGTATCATAATCAATGCATTGCATGATTTTACTAACTTGTTATACTAGCTTTACCCTCTGGCGGCAACAGCGTGCAGCCATAGCTCAGTTGCTTAAAACTGTCAGGTGGTCATAATAAAGTGGTCACTCAGTGTATAGTAAAAGAGCTCAAAAAGGGACAATTTACGAGATTGTAGTAGTTGTATAAGTAACCTTTTAAGTCATTACGCCCGCAAAGATCTTGCACGGAAGAGCAGTCCAGTCCAAGGGAAAACTGAAGACATCGCTATCAATCACGGAATGTTTCAGAGTTTGCCAAACCAAACTGTATTAATTTTAGTAAGTGTCAGTGCAGTTACCCATCTGTAGTTCGCAGAATAATATATGCTATATAGAGACGGAAATCAACAAATTAATTTACACATGCCGCCAGTGTGGCCTAGTTGCTTAAGACGCTGGCCTATGACAGGTTGCCCAAGATGGACCACGGTCAACCAAAATTTCGATGTAACGAAAATGGTAACGGAAGTAGTCAAAACCATTGCTGAAACATGATTTTTTAATGCTGTCACATAAAGTAACTCAACGATAGTTAATTTCGTTATTACTCAACAGTATATTTTACTAAACTATCGCCGAACATTATTTCATCATCACACTTTATAAACGTAACAATATCTCATTCCAAACTGTGTAATTTAAGGGAATCTGCTGCTGAATGTGATAAAAGCCATTACAAAAATTAATTTTGATGCTACGTATCTTTCCCGGGATGTAAGGTCAGGTGATGCGTAACATCACAGCCTCTCCTTGACAAATGTCAACCCCGCCTTCTCGTGGTGCATCCTGTTCCCACTAAAAAGGCTCTGACGACCGCCAATAGCGGTATAACTATACCATCGGGATTAGAGGAAATGCTATCCCACACTCACCAACCCGCTTGGCCAGCGTGGTAAGTTATGGCCAAACCCTCCAAAATGATTCCACAACTTAAATCTTGGCCCTCAGTCTCCGGCAGTTGGAATGTACCTGGCCAAGGCAGCGGCCAGTGTGGCATGGAGGCAGAGGGTGCTAAGAATCCCCGGAGGACCGGACTAGGCTACCATCTGACGCTGACCTTGGCTACGTATAATGGACGCTCCCTATCTTCTGATTCAAGGCTTCTTGAATTGGAAGAGGAACTACAAAGTATCAAGTGGGACATCGTGGGGCTAAGTGAGGTAAGGAGAAAAGGAGAAGATCTCATTGAACTGAAAAGTGGACATCTCTTCTACTATCGTGGGACAGATACTGGCAGAACTAGTGGTGTTGGATTTATAATAAACAAGAAACTGAAGGATAAAGTTGTGGAAGTTGAAAGTTCCTCTGACAGAGCTGCACGACTCGTTATCCAACTCTCGAAAAGATACCAGGCTCTGATTATTCAAACTTATGCACCCACCACAAGTCATCCTGAAGAAGAAATTGAAGAATTTTATGAGAAAATTTGTCATCTAAATAATAAAGGTAAGCAACACTTAAAAATAATTATGGGAGATTTCAATGCAAAAATAGGGCAACGGCAACAGAATGAAACTGCAGTAGGTAAATTCGGTCACGGCAACAGAAACCAGCGTAGAAATACTCTCGTTGAGTTTGCAGATGCAGAAGGGTTTTTCATCTTGAACTCCTTCTTCAAGAAAAAGCCACACAGGAAATGGACATGGAGACATCCAAATGGGACGACAAGTGAAATCGATTTTATTATGTGTAACAAAAATTTCGTCATAGAAGACTGCAGTGTGCTAAACAAGTTCAACACAGGTAGTGACCATAGATTGGTGAGATGTAAGATGCACCTCAACACTAAACTTGAACGTGGCAAGCTCATAAGACAAACAAAATCTACTGACATAACCAACCTTAAAAAACACCATAATACTTTCAAGTTGGAACTGAAGAACAGGTTCTCTGCTTTAGAAGGCCTAACATCGGAAGAAGTGGATATTTCTGAAGTTAACAGAAAAGTAACCAAAGCTCTTATGGAAACAGCAACAAAATTAGCTGGGTCTAAGAACAAGTAGCATGTGAACAAATTATCAGGAAAAACCAAAAGGTTGATGCAAAAAAGAAGAAAGATGAGGACAACTAAAGAAGATGTGACTTCCAAAGTGGAATAATAGAGACAGTAAGAAAATGTATCACTGAAGACGTAAGAAATTTCAACTGTGAACTAGTGAGGAAAGCAATTGAAAACAACCAAAGCCCAAAGATAGCAAAGGGACATCTCAGTAAGGGACGAAAACAGATTATGGCACTGAGAAAAGAAGATGGTTCTATAACAAGAAATAGAGGCAGAAATTTTGACAAGAGTGAAAGATTTCTACTCCAAATTATATGAAAGGGATGATACATGCACTCCAGACATCATGAAAGGTACCAGTACTAGAGTTCCTCCAGTCCTTCCAGCAGAAGTTGCACATGCAATCAAGAACATGAAGCGGGGGAAAGCTCCAGGAGAAGATGGAATTACTGTAGACATCATACAAGAAGCAACTGGGGAAATCAAAACAGTACTCGTCCAAATTTTCATTCGATGCCTTAATGAAGGGAAGATTCCTGAGGATTGGAACAACGCTACAATGATCCTGCTACATAAAAAAGGTGACATTGAGGATCTCGGGAACTACAGACCGATCAGCCTCCTATCAGTGGTTTATAAAATCTTCACTAAAGTTCTTTCACACCGCTTGAAGGTAACACTGGACATGGCTCAACCGAGAGAACAAGCTGGATTCAGGAGTGGCTACAGCACAATAGATCATATCCATGTACTGAGAGAACTAATTGAAAGAGCGAGGGAATATGAACTTACATTGTGCATGGCTTTTATCGATTATGAAAAAGCCTTTGATTTGGTGAAACCATCAGCAGTTACAATGGCTCTGAAATCCTGCGGTATTGAAGATGCATACATTAATATTATTAATAACATCTGTGAAAATGCAAGTGCAAAGATTCGGCTGTTTGAAAATACAATACACATAAAAATTGGAAAGGGAGTGAGACAAGGTGACACCATATCTCCGAAGCTTTTTAATGCCACATTGGAGTGTGTCTTTCAGTCACTGAGCTGGGAAAACAAGGGGATAAAGATTAATGGAGATTATCTAACCCACTTCGTTTTGCTGATGACATAGCTATTTTTGCAACTACCCCATCAGAGCTGCAGAGTATGATCCAGGAACTTGCTGACAAGAGTAAAGAAGTGGGATTAAAAATGAACTTTCAGAAGACAAAAGTGATGTTCAATGCTTTTACAAGAGATGAAGATTTATCGATTGATGGAGAAAAGCTGGAGGTAACAGGCACGTACGTTTATCTTGGACAGCAGATATCAAGTGAGGGTCACATTGATGAAGAAATTAATCGGCGTACAAAACTTGCCTGGAGAGCTTTTGGAAGAAACAGTATAATTTTCAAGAGCAATATGCCATTATGTCTTAAAAGAAAAGTGTTTGATCAATGCATCCTTCCGGTGCTTACGTACGGTGCAGAGACGTGGACCTTAACTAAAAGACACATACAAAGGCTGCAGACAACTCAAAATAGCATGGAGAGGTGCATGCTTGGTGTAATCAGGAGAGATAAGAAGAACTCGTGGATCCGAAATATGACAAGAGTGGAAGACATCATGATCAGAGTTAAATCCCTGAAATGGCAATGGGCTGGACATACTGCCAGAAGGACAGACCATCGATGGACAGCCGAAATTTTTGATTGGATTCCAAGGGACAGGAAAAGACCCAGAAGAAGACCACATGGGAGATGGGTGGATGAAATTCGAAAGTATGCAGGGGTGACATGGAGGAGACTGGCACAAGACAGACCGTTGTGGAGAAAACTTGGGGAGACCTTCGTCCATCAGTGGATTGATAATGGTTGACAATGATGATGATGATGATCTTTCCCGAGAGTAGTAAAGTATGCGTCTAGCAAAATTCGCCTTATGCTACGCCCCTACTCCTCAAGGGGAGTTTTCTGCTATTGACAAGAGCTTTAAAATGATGTATAGGGTGTAACCTGCAGATATCCTATAGAACAAAAGTTTCCAATCACCACACATTTCGATTCAACTTTTTCTCTATCTTGAGATCAGATTTGAGCTTCATGGACTTTCGTAGCTATATCGGGTCTGGTTCATTTGCCCGACGTTTACTTCACCGAAGGGTCACTTGATCGAAAATCACTTCATCGAAAATATTGTTTCACCGAAAGATCACTTCATCGAAAAGTTCATTTCACCGAAGGGTCACTTGATCGAAAAGTTCATTTCACCGAAAGATCTCTTTACCTAAAAGTTCATTTCATCGAAAGGTCATTTCACCGAAGGGCCAGTTTATCGAAAACTTTGGATTTCATTACAGGATCTGTTGAAACATGGTGTAAGTTTGGAAGACAGACCACAGAAGCGTTAAGGGATCATACTGATATTGCACTTTTGTTTCTTCGTGTCACAAAGAACGCAAAGTTTTAGTTTTAAAACAAATCTTTTTTTAAACAATAGGCCTCGAATTAGGCCTTTTTAGAAAATTTGAATCATGTTCATAAGGTTTACACAAAAGTCATGTTCAGTGCTCATATTCATAAGGTTTAGATAAGAAGTCAAGTTAATAATGTTGCACATTTTTTTCAGGCAACAAGAATCAATTTTAGGGCCCTAGGTCTTGGCTTAGGCCTTTTTAGCAAATTTTAACCATGCGTGCTCATGTTCATAAGGTTTACATAAAAAGTTACTTTTCATTTTACATAATACTTATGAATATGAGTAGGGTTAAAATCTGCTAAAATGGCTTGTATCTAGGCCTACGGTCAAAAATTTAATGTTTTGTATTTGAGTAAAAGTGGAACATTATTTACTTGATTTGTCATGTAACCTTTATGAATATGAGCTCGGAGGATTAAAAATTGACAAAAAGGCACAGATCTAGGCCTTATAATTAATGTTATATTTCGAAAAACCTACTCATGGGGAGGTGTTTCATACAAATTAGAAGTGTATTTTTATATACAATTCCATAATGTTTAGGTGGCCAATTTTTCAAAAACCCGCACCACACTCCAACAGATCTCCAACAACAAAATTCTAAGTTTTCGATAAACTGACCATTCGATGAAATGATCTTTCGATATAATGAACTTTTAGCTAAAGTAATCCTTCGGTGAAATGAACTTTTCAGTCAAATGTCCTTTCGATGAGATGAACTTTTAGGTGAAGTGACTTTTTGGTGGAATGAACTGTTTGGTCAAGCGACCCTTCGGTGAAATATACCTTTCGATCAAGTGATTTTCGGCGAAGTGATTTCGGTCAAGTGACCTTTCGATCAAGTGAACGATACCCAGCTATATCACATTTAATCAGTGTCAGTGTCGTTTCTTACGTTCTTCAAAATCTGAATAATGTATAATAATAAAAATAAATACTATTTTTGAAAAACTAAACAGTCGAAATACTTACCATTGTCTGCGCCATATTTTAGTAAATATTTACTTTCATGACTCACATATCTTCTTTCATTGGTTTTACGACAATAACACCCATTAATCCACCCTCGCTCAATGTCAGGAATTAGTAAACCTTATTGTATGTTGTTATGATTTAATTCCACTTAGTATGTACCACCATGAGCAACTCAGTGGGTTATAAGCAGTCGCCCGCCTCTAATTTAGGGCCACTGGTTCCAGGGAAGGGAGAGAGCCAGCCCCGTAAGACAAACACAACAACCTCTGGCTGTTAGGTTTAACGACCACCGTGAGCAACTCAATGGGCTATAAGCAGTCGCTCGTCCATAATTTAGGGTCACTGGTTCCAGGGAAGGAGAGAGAGCCAGTGCCGTAAGACAAACACAACAACCTCTGGCTGTTAGGTTTAACGACCACCGTGAGCAACTCAATGGGCTATAAGCAGTCGCTCGTCCATAATTTAGGGTCACTGGTTCCAGGGAAGGGAGAGAGAGCCAGTGCCGTAAGACAAACACAACAACCTCTGGCTGTTAGGTTTAACGACCACCGTGAGCAACTCAATGGGCTATAAGCAGTCGCTCGTCCATAATTTAGGGCCACTGGTTCCAGGGAAGGGAGAGAGCCAGCCCCGTAAGACAAACACAACAACCTCTGGCTGTTAGGTTTAACGACCACCGTGAGCAACTCAATGGGCTATAAGCAGTCGCTCGTCCATAATTTAGGGTCACTGGTTCCAGGGAAGGGAGAGAGCCAGCCCCGTAAGACAAACACAACAACCTCTGGCTGTTAGGTTTAACGACCACCGTGAGCAACTCAATGGGCTATAAGCAGTCGCTCGTCCATAATTTAGGGTCACTGGTTCCAGGGAAAGGAGAGACCACCATGAGCAACTCAGTACCAGTGCCGTAAGACAAACACAACATCCCGGTGAGGCATGGATGTTGTGTTTGCCAGTGCCGTAAGACAAACACAACATCCATGCCTCACCGGGATTCGAACCCGGACCCCGTTCGGACGAATGATCAGAGGTCATCGCTTAGACCACCGCGCCACCGGGGCGACAACTTCTGGCTGTGAGTAACGCGAATAAATGCAATGTGTTGTACATAAATAAATGTATACTATCGAATCATTCGTTTTATTCCACGCCCACAAAGATCTTGGCACGCGAAAGATGCATGCTATAAATTTTCCACAAAGAGTATCAGGCAGCCGATGGCGCTGTGGTATAAGCGTTGGCTTATGACCATTCGGCCGGGTTCGGATCTCGGTTTTTCTTTTTTCTTTTTTTTTTTTTTTTATTGGAGGTTTAACGACCACCATGAGCAACTCAGTGGCCTATAAGCAGTCGCCCGTCCCTAACTTAGGGCCACTGGTTCCAGGAAAGGGAGAGAGCCAGTAAAACAAAACTGGCTAAGACAAACACAGCATCCATGCCTCACCGGGATTCGAACCTGGACTCAACTCGGACGAATGATTAGAAGCCACCGCTTAGACCACTGCGCCACCGGGGCGGCTGCGTTTGTCTTACGGTACTGGCTGTCTCCGTTCCCTGGAACCAGTTGCCCTAAATTAGGGACGGGAGACTGCTTATACCGCTATGGTATGTGCCCATGATGGTCACATACCATAAGTACAGCAATTCATAGTGTCGGCAAACCAAATGCAATTGCAAATATCTCTTTGCAATCACTTGCAAGCAGATTTTTCGTTTGGTCTTAAAATCTCTGCCTTGTTTCTCTCTCCTGAAGAAACACTTATCAATAAAAAATAATCAATAAAAAAAGTACCATGGTACTCTCTCTATTTTTTTCTTTTGGTTTAACAACCAGTATTAGCCTATTGAGCAACTTGTTCCAGGGAAGCGAAAGAGCCAGTACCGTACAACAAACATACCACCCATGCCTCATCCGGGACTCTAATCTGAGCCATACCGGACGACTAACCAGAAACCTACGCTTCTGACCACTCTTCCAAAACCAGATGATTAAACTATCCAGGTTTTAAATTTAGGGGGTCCTGTTTTTAGTGCAGTTATATCATAAAAAATATCATGACAAACATCTACAGCTCGTGTTCCACACATACACAGTCTTATCAGAATAATACGACCACCCCCGGAAACGCAGTGTACCCGCCAAGACGCGTCACAAAGTGCACGTGACACGGTGTGCCACAATGTGATATAAGCGACAGGACTGGACAGATGAGCCATAGTGCGTTACGTGAGCACAATAGGAAGAGGTAGTGATTTAACAAGCGTTCAAAAAGGACTGATCATCGGCTACCACGCCAAGGGTGAAAGCATGTCAGAAACAGCAGACTTCGTGTACTGTTCGCGAGGTGCTGTAGTAAGGGTGTACCAAGAATGTACCGCTGGCACACCGAGTACCTTCCGATGTCATAACTGTGGAGCCCCATAGCCATCGATCCCAGAAGAGAACGTCCCTACGTCGACTGGTAAAGGGCAATCAACGCGCAACAGTGCAACAATTGACAACGCAAATGCACGCTGGGCACCCAGGTACGTGTCCCCGATAACAGTAGAGCGAACTCTGCTACACATGTGTCTCAGTAGTCGACGCTGTGTCAAGACACCCATGTTAACCCAGGTCCATCGGCAACGATACCTGCAGTTTGCATGGGACTACCGTCATTGGTCAGTGGAAAAGTGGGAAAAGTTCTCCCTTGGCCGGCGAAATCACCCGATTTTAATCCTATAGAGCACTTGTGGAACTATTTGGATCGACAGGTGTTCGACGTGCAGACCCAAAACCATGTCATTTCCGGGACCTCCGTGCTCTGCTGCAGTCCGAATGGGCACATGTTCCTCGGGGAAGATTCCATGGCCTCAATGCGTCCATGCCACGTCGTCTCCGCCGCTGTCATCCGGGCCAAGGTTGGTTATTCCCATTATTAGGCAGGTGGTCATATTATTTTGATACGACCGTGTATATTTTCCATTAACGTTTTACGGCAATGTGAATGCTCACAAAGTACTGCCCAATAGTGATCAAAATAAAGCAAAGGTTTGCTGAGCTGGAGGTGAAAGTAATTAAAAAAAACGAAATCGAGGACTTTATTGAGTCTCTGAGAAGCGACCGTTCATCGGAATAACATCAGCTCTTGAAGTGCACGCACCTGATGTTTTACTTTCCTTCGAGATTTCAACATCCTTAATATTCATTAAAGTGAATTACGAACACTTGCATTTCTTATCAAGAATTTAATTATGAACGCGGTACATTAGACTTGGATAAAATAAGCCACTGCGGAGAAATTTCGCTGCTCTAATTGCATGTTTTAATAAAAAACAATTAATTAGATCTCCGATTACAAACCTGTCACCTGAGGCTGGATGCTTCAAACAGAAATTTTTGTTTTATTTAAAATATTCATGAAAGTTTTTTTACGCAGCTACTAATAATAAGACAATCGACTAAGAAGAAAAATCACTCACTAAAACATAAAGAACCATTTCTTCTTCCCGCATGGACCCAATAGTTTTTAAGCTAGACTAGCTAATCCAATTTATACGTGGATCTTATCATTACGTTTTCTTGAGGTGACAGATTTGAATGAAAACTGGGAAACACGTTTTGGGGGAGCCGTTCGTTTTCTCTGCATCCTTGGTGTCAGTTGCCCTCCATTGGAAATGGGGGAGGCCTTCTTTCGTCGTCGAATTAGAAAAGCTTTTGCCGTCTCCTCCGATGTTCGTTCTAGACAATGCGAACTACACAAGAAATGTCTTTGAAATGGAGACAGAGATGAAAATGGGTCACGGTCGACGGGCCAACGGGTCGACAATTTCTTGCGGGTCATACGGGTTGGGTCAAGGTGCTTCTAACCCGACTTCGACCTGGTTTCATTTCCGTTTTATTTTTGAAAATAAAACTATTTCAAAGAAAAATGCGTACTGTGGAACTTTATGCTCGATACTGGTATCAGTGGAGTGAAAAATGATTTGTGATGCAAAACTGTTGCCGTCTCTTTCTTAAAGCAAAGATTACCACCGACCAACGATACCATATCGTAAAACAATACTTCCTTTGAGTTTGTTTTTAGCGCGATTGTCCAGAGCAAGTTACAGTCTGTCGCCTCTTTCTCAGGTGATTCTCTCTCACACACCCCTCGTGTTACATTGTAAGACTGAGAGTTACTTTTCACATTGCATGTTTTGCGCTGAGCATTCAGAGCTTTACGTTTGACGTGCTAACATCCCATTCCATTGCATGTGGTGTCAGAATCAATGCCTAATTTTTTAATATGGATGAATTTAATATTAAGGAGATTGAAAAGAGCCTCGAGGCCAACAAATACGTTCTTGCTGAAAACAAATCAGTAAAATCATGCAATGCATTGATTATGATACGCTTTCCAACATACCAGAAATCATTACTCAAGTTATGAGGATAATGGCTGTAGAATAAATCTCGCTGCTCTGACCCGACCTTTGACACCATTTAGATGATATCCAACAGAACCGGTAAAGTATATTTCCGGAAGAACATGAAAAGGTTTGTCTCAATCGAAGTATTTTTACGTAAGTTATAACACATAAAGACAATGGAATGGATCCCGAACCTATATCCTGATCTTTGACCCCACTTCACCTATTTTCAATAGGGCTCGTCCCCAGGTGGTCCTCTACGACATACTAAAATTTCATTGAAATCAAACCATATTTACGCAAGTTATGACGCCTGAGGGCAATGGAATGCATCCCGCTCCTATGTCCTGACCTTTGACCCCACTTCACCCATTTTCAATAGGGTTCGTCCCCAGTCGTCCCCTACCACATACTAAAATTTCATCGAAATCAAACCGTTTTTACGCGAGTTATCATTCGGACAGACGGACAAAGCTGGAGCATATACGCTTCCTCAACCTACGGTTAGAAAGCGTAAATAAAAAACGAAAGACTGAATTATTAATTCAAGCACTTGACGTGGATCAGGAACACCAAACATAAATGATCGCTTTTTCCACGTTAATAAGTGAGTCGCGGGAAAATTCTCATCGGCCCCCCACCGGGAATCGAACCCAGGGTCTTCCAGTTACGCGCCGGACATACTACCACGGCACCACAGCGGCTTCGAATCCTCCAGACTCACATGTGATTAACTGCCAAACTACAAGGCAGGTTGCTTCATGGAGCCCCGCACAATGCTGGGGATTCACCAAAGATGGAAAGCAGAAACTGAACAAATAACTAGGAGGCGAATGGATAATTAATTCAAACACTTGACGTGGATCAGGAACACCAAACACAAATCATCGCTCTTTCCCCGTTAATAAGTGAGTTGCGGAAGTTTGGCAGTTAATCACATGATAGTCTGGAGAATTTTAGGCCGCTGTGGTGTAATGGTAGCATGTCCGGCGCGTAACTGGAAGACCCTGGGTTCTATTCTGGTGGCGACCGATGTCTGCAAGGATGGATTCATACCGAATTCGGCCCATAGTGCTTTCCACAGGTATGAGTGGACCCAGAGAATGCCACGAAAGCATTCCCCGGACCATAACGCTGTCCCCACCAGCTTCTGTTCTTCCAGCAATGGTTGAAGAGTGTTTATTCTCCGATGTTTCTCGCCTTATACGCCAACGTCCATCAGTTCGATGAAGCATAAAACGTGACTCATCGGAGAAGGCAATCCTTTGCCAATCAGCGGAGATACAACTCCGATACTACCGTGCAAATGTAAGCCTTTTCTGCCGGTGCACCTTCATTGGCATAGGTTCAGTGACCAACTGTCTGCATCGAAGCCCCATATACAACAGGGTTCGCTGGACTGTCATTTTAGACACACTTCCGGTAGCTCCCTGTTTCATTTGGCCAGTGAGTTGCTCCACTGTAGCTTGTCGATCGGCCCTCTCGCACCTTCGAAGCCGATGTTCACCTCTCACATCAGTGGCACGTGGTGCTCCGCAGTTTCCACGTCCGTTATTCGCAATGGCGCAATTTCTTCAATCACGAAACACTTTAACCACAGCAGCACGCGAACAGTTCACAAACTGCGCTGTTTTAGAAATGCTGTCAGCCTTCTTCCGAAAGCCGATAATCATCCCTTTTTGCAAATCTGATAAATCGCTTCTATTATCCATGACAGAAACGAGTAATATGTTTTCAGAATACCTACAGCACGCATTATATACCCTCCAAGCCAGCTCACGACACGTGCCTTCTTTCATTGGCTACGCGCAGTTGACGTCAAAAGCAAGAGGTGGTCACAATAATATGACTCGACTGTGCATATACTGCAGAAAATAAGAGGTGTGAATTCACGGAAAATTCCTGAAAATATCGTGTAGCAAATTCGCCGGTACGTGTCCGTCTTTTAACTAAATTTCCGTTTTTAAAATTCTTCTAACTTCAGTATTTTGACAAAATGTTTGCTGTCCAATTCCTTTTTTTTTCAGTAAAGTCCGTTTCGGGTTTTTTCATATTTATACAGAAATTTCGCAATTTTTTCTATTTTGACATCTTCAGCACTTTTACGAATCCTTTCCCTCGGGTGGGTTTCGGAGCAGCAAATTTTCGACGGAAATCGTGCGTGCTACCGTTGAACCAGAAAGACACGTAACGCCCAGTCACATATGAAGTAGAACTCTTATCGCATGATGACGAAATGCTTTTTTTTTTATTAATGAGGGTGAATTAGTCATTTTATTTGCTGTGGGAGCTCATTATTTTTTATAGGTTTGCAATAATTTTATTTTTTTCTTTCGGAGGACTTATTACAAATTACGTATTTTTTTCATCGTGAGTTTTCGAAGCAGCAGAATGCTTTAGAAGTTGAGATCATATTAAACTGGCAATGGCTTTCAATTACCTTTAAGAAAAGGTGAAATGTACTGCTTTATATTATTACAGTGAAACCTCTCTTAGCGACCACCATTATTTGACGACCACCCCTCATTACGACCATTTTTCTGCTGAAACGATTTCAAAACCCATAGCGCTAATACTAACCTTCCCCCTATTAAAAGACTACTCATTCTCCTCTTAACGATCATCTTAGCGTAAGGAACACAGCACAAAAACTGCGTTATGCGGATTACCACTCCCGCTGAAAATTTTCTCCATACCCCGAAACCATGAAACAGTAAATTAAACAAATGGGCATTAGCATGGAAGGGTCACTTTAAATGGCTAGGAAGTTTCCTCTTGCACGGAAGTGAGAGATGTGTAACTGTACTACATATGCTGTAGTATTTTTTTTAATATTTATACAGATACATACATCATCATCAACAACAACCATGGGCAACAATCCCGTAGGTGCCTGCTGCTATGGGGTATCAGATTTCATTCGTCTTACATTGTTTTACTACCAGTGCATCGACACTCATCTGGTAAACCCGGGCATCCCAAGAAACAAGGACAAAGTGTGTCCGGGGCCGACTTGAGAGGGAACCATCCACGCATTCATGTCCCCAAACACGACGAGTCTGGGGAAACCCCCGGAGAAACCGCAGACTGGATGGCGGTATAGAACCGTTATTCATACTCCTGTCAGAAACGTCCACCTCCCACACAATGCATAGCGACTTAACCAATGCGCTATGCCGATGGTATACATACATACTATACTGTAAAACAAAACTGGAATGCATCATGAGTACGTAATTCATAAAAGTGGTGCAAGAATTTACAAAGGTTTGAACTCAAAACTTTTCATTGGATATGCCATTAGAACCTTTCTCTATTTAGCGACCACCCCTTTGAATGACCGTTTTTTAGAAGAACCAGCAGTGGTTGCTTTAGAGGGGTATCACTGTATTTCACAAAATTCCTAAATACAAAATTTACTCTTGATAGCTCTAATGGCTGTTGTCTTAAGGGGTCCCACTCCTAAATACAAAATTTACTTAGAAAATTTACAAATTGCCTTAGGGGCCCACTCCTAAATACAAAATTTACTCTTGATAGCTCTAATTGTTGTTGTCTTAAGGGGTCCACAAACGAAATACAAAATTTACTTAGGACATTTACAAATCTTCTCAGGGGTCCACTCTTAAATACAAAATTTGCTCTTGATAGCTCTAATGGCTGTTGTCTTAAGGGGTCCACAAACTAAATACAAAATTTACTTAGAAAATTTACAAATTTTCTTAGGGGCCCACTCCTAAATACAAAATTTACAAATTTTCTTAGATAGAGGCCCACTCCAAAATACAAAATTTACAAATTTTCTTAGATAGAGGCCCACTCCAAAATACAAAATTTACTCTTGAAGCTCTAATGGTTGTTGTCTTAAGGGGTCCACAAACTAAATACAAAATCTACTTAGAAAATTTACAAATTTTCTTAGGGGTCCCACTCCTAAATACAAAATTAACTCTTGATAGCTGTAATGGCTGTTGTCTTAAGGGGTCCACAAACTAAATACAAAATTTACTTAGAAAATTTACAAATCTTCTCAGGGGTCCACTCCTAAATACAAAATGTATTTTTGATAGCTCTAATGGCTGTTGTCTTAAGGGATCCACAAGCTAAGACATCATGCAATCGCCTGTACAATTATTATTTAAGCACCCGGTTTCTTACGGTAACACAACATACAACAGCTGGTGCATAAAATGAGGGAAGCGAGAGGAATATCCTGCACCACGATAACCCAAATTTCCTGCGGTATATTATCCACAATATCTTAAATCAAGTCTTCCGGCAGACGCTTGAAATTTAATAGTTTATCAAACCTCAAGTATGTTCCCGTGAATAGCTCCTATTACCGGAAATTTTCCCTCACATGGATACGAAGAAAGCGAAAACAGAATTGTTCCGTTAATATAAGAAAGGAACTACGGAAAGGTTTTCAAAAATTCAGTATTTCCCCTTTAACATCTTTTTTTTTAAAAAAAATAAGCAATTTGTGATCAATATGAGAAAGAATTGCGGAAAGCTTTCTGAAAGTTTAAAATTATCCTGACTTACGAAAAACCAATGAAATTCAGATATTTTTCCTGCCATTTCACGGAAAAAATTGTATCACGAATATGCTTCGCTAATTTATGAGAAGAATCACGGAAAGGGCCTCGTGAATTTCAGAATTTTTTACAGAATTATTCTTACTAATACGGGGGTCATAACAAACATTCTGCACACTTTTCATTTTTGAGAAAAGTGTGAAGTAACGGAGAAATTTTACCTTATCGCCATTCAGTGTTTTCCCCTCCGCTCCTAAGCGGAGAGGTAGGTCGTGGATGCCCAGTAGTATTCAATCTGTGTCGTATTACTCGGGTCACGTCCAATGGCAGTTCATCCAGAGCTTCGTAGCGGATGCCACGGAGACCATTTTTTGATTTTGGGAAAAGATCAATGTCGGGTGGACTGAGATCAGGGCTGTATGGTGGGTGGGATAAAGTTTCCCAGCCATATTTCGACAAAAGTTCCCGTACTGACGCTGCACCATGACACGACGCGTTGTCATGGTGCTCCCGCTTCCAACACGGTGGGGCGATTTTGACGAATTTTCTGTCTCAATTTTGTCCTCAGAAAGAAATTGTGCTTCTCTCAAGAGTTCCTTCCCCACAAACTTCTTGCAAGGCAGTGCCGATTTTTGTCGGAGTTTTTCCCCACAGAGCTTTTATTTTCACGTACGAGCGTTGGTCTAACGCTGTGACTCGACCTGAGGAGCTGCACGCTTCCATTTTTAAACTCTCTCACGTCCACACAGTAAATGATAGCGCGTCGTTCTGACACCACTGCGTTTCTGAGAGTCTGACCTTGACATGACGCAATCATTTTCCCGATTGCATCATCCGCTTCCGTTTTAGATTAACGGGTGCAGAATTTCTGTTATGACCCTCGTACAATATGAGAGTGTCCAAATAAGGCGGCAAGGCAGAGTGAAATGTCTCTCAAGAGAAGGAAAATTATTGTTCTTACAAATTTATTTCAAAAATTTCAAATTCTTTAACCTTTGTGTGTTCACCCCATAAATAAACCACAAGGCCAGATTATTTATTTTCTTTCCTCTATATAAGACGAGATTTCATAATCTATTCATCAGATGATTTACTTTACTTGTCATGTACGGAAATTAATTTGCCACTGGTATATAATGTAAATAAAAGTTTATGCTTTTTTCCTCAATAATCTCACTCAACAAACACTTGAACGTCTGGGGAAAAAAATAAACGCACGCGCTGAATAATGGAAAACTTTACGTTGTTGCCTCAAATCCCTTTCGATTTGCATAATTTCAGAATCTTGGAAAGTTGCCAACGACAGCGATGCTCGCCAGAAAAGACAATCGCGACGAAAATTCTTACAGAATGTAGCCAGACGAGCGCTTTGGTATAAGAGGTTAAAGCTCACCATTTATTTTCAATTTTTGCTGGCGACTGGCTTTTAATTTTCCGACGTAAATATCGCCAATATTTTCTTAGGACTGCATCAACGTGAAATTTTTGGTCCGTTACTTTGCTCTGAGAATCTTCGCCATTGATCACATGGGATGCTTCTCTTGATTAATTCTCCATGTAAGAAAAGAAAAAAAAGAAAGAAATAAAGGGAGGGAATGGCCTCGAGTCAATATTAACTTACGATTCCATGGTAGAAACCGAACCGAAACGGTGCCGAGAAATGAAAAAACCAAAAAAAGGGTAGTATAAAAAAAAAAAAACAGGAAAGAAAGCTGCAAAGGACGGAAAAGGGCATCCCAGTTCTCCGTTTCCGTGAACATCCAGTGTAGCAAAATCGATAACACTCTGTAGTAATTATGTCCCAGTTCCGACGTAATCGCCGTGTAACAAACGCCAAGCTCGAAGCGAGGGATGCTTTGGTGTCAGGCGTTGTTTTCGGCTGCGGGATTTCCTGGCAGATCAATTAAGAGGCAACACGGATAACGGGAGAAATGAGCAAAGCAGAAGCATCCATATTCATAAATTGGAAGAGAAGGTTTTTTTCACAAAGTATTTATTCAAGGAATGTACATGAGACGAGCAAGAGAAAAACGTCTCAAAAAAAAAAAACAGTGACACATGAATGCACTATTTACAGATGGCAGTAGATACCTATTTACAATATATACATGACATTCAGATGTAAACAAATCTTGAGGAGATCGTACACACTAGGTTGAGCAGATATGGCAAGAGTTCAGGTAGAGCAGCACAAAGTAAAATGTTATATTATAGTCTTATGAGCACTAACTGTACTGTGCAGCGAAGGTGGAGTCCCAGCAACCCCAAGGCCTCTGGGGACCATGGAAAGAAGAAGCTGGGTACACTTGAAGATTCAACGGCACCGTTATGAAAACAAGATAAGTACATGTACATGAGACGAGCAAAAGTAGAATGACCCGATAATTGTGCCATAGAAATGGGACATGTACAGATGACTGTAGAAACAAAGCGACCTTATAGTTGCATGACATTCAGATGGAAATAGATGTTCAGGAATCTCGTGGAGATAAGACATATCTTGATGAGCAGGTGTGACGAAGGTTCGGATAAAGAGTCACTGTGTTAACTGTTAAATAGTCATACAAGCACCAACTGTAAGATGCAGTGAAGTCGGTGTCCCAGCGAACCATGGGGCCGCTGGGGACCATGTAGAGAAGAAGCTGGGTTCACTTTGTCGAGCAACGGCGGTGTGGTGTTCACAAAGTATTTATTCAAGGAATGTACATGAGACGAGCAAGAGAAAAACGTCTCAAAAAAACAGTGACACATGAATGCACTATTTACAGATGACAGTAGATATCTATTTACAATATATACATGACATTTAGATGTAAACAAATCTGGAGGAGATCGTACACACTAGGTTGAGCAGATATGGCAAGAGTTCAGGTAGAGCAGCACAGAGTAAAATGTTATAATATAGTCTTATGAGCACTAACTGTACTGTGCAGCGAAGGTGGAGTCCCAACAACCCCAAGGCCTCTGGGGACCATGGAGAGAAGAAGCTGGGAAGGTGCTCAAGCCCAAATGTCTTGAAGATGCATAAATTATGACGCCGCGTTTTAGTCAACTTCCAACTACTAAAGCGACAGGAAGAATGTTTTGCAGCACGAACTGTAACACTTAAAAAGCATGGAAGCTGGGCGTTCTCTTTTTTTTTTTTTTTTCACACACTACGGAATCCTCAAAGGGAATGGGTAAATGCCGAACCTCTAATTGAATTGAAATACTTAAAAAAACATTGTCCTTTATTTTAACCACCGTAAAATAAGGGGGTGTGCCCTCCACAAATGGCCACAGCAGGAGCGAAAATTCATGCTCTATGGGGACTAAAAAATCGAAATGCACAGTGTGTGAATAAAATTACTGCAAATTATAGGTCAAAAAATTTTTATAACATATAATCTTTTGCCCGTGGTGGCATTCAAATCACGTCATCCTACTCCGGAGCAGCTATTCTTCCAACTGAAGTATGCCGGCTGTGTTTTTTGTTTGCAGGTTTAACGATCAGCCTGAGCAACTCAATGTGTTATAAGCAGTCGCCCGTCCCTAATTTAGGGTCACTGGTTCCAGGAAAGGAAGAAAGTTAGTTCCGTAAGACAAACACACCATCCATGTCTAACCGGGATTCGAACCCGAACTCATTTGGACGCACGGTTGGAGGCTAACGCTTAGACCACTGCGCCACTTGGGGCTGCCGGCTGGCTCGCTGGCTTATCGCGGCAACACTTCTTATTTGACTCATGCGTCACTTCAGTAGGGCGTTATCTACGTCATGCCACACAGTATGTTACATCATCGCCTCCTCCCAGAGTAGATCGTTATCTACGTCATGCCCAATGTTCCATCTAAGCTGCGGCCGCGCTGCGACTTATCTTCCCCCGAGCAGTAAGGTTTTAGATTAAAATTCCCAAATCCTTAATTAATTTTCATATATCGAAAATCAGTAACCTGCAAAAATAATAAATAAATAATATCCGGGCTTTCAAAAGTCAAAACACCTCTTTTCTTAAATGCCGTTCGTTTCATTGTCCTCTTCATTCTCGAAGGCTTCTTACAAAGTAGCCTCGAGCGAGCAGACAGTGAATACGAGAATGCGTATTAGTGAATTTCGCACGAGGATTAAGAGGCAGATATTGAGTCTAATGAAATGTTTCTAATATTTTTTTTTTTTTTTTTTTTTTGCTTAAAATCAGTTGCGAAAAGAACGGCGATAAGTTCCAACTTGTACTGCATTAGTAAGAGAAGCTAAGAAAATAAAATTTGTTTGCCCAAGTGGTTTTGATGCCTGCCCAGCTCATTGGGTTAGGTGCGCATTGCTCATGGTCGTTTAGAGGGAATATTGGTCATGCAACGCAGTATGTTACATCATCCTCCCCTCCCAGAGTAGGGCGTTATCTACGTCATAGCACGCAGTATGTTACATCATTCCCCCCTCCCAGAAAATTTCACGAAATCGAAAGGTTTCAGATCAGCCCATGCTAGAAAATCTATCTCACGGTAGAAGAATTAATTTTATTAATTACATGCGTTGTGCGAAAGACACATTTCACAAATTTTTCAAACCTCAAGGGCAGAAAATTCACTTTCTTTTGGGCGCCAATATAACATATAGCATTGATCGACAAAATTTTACTTTTCTTATGTAAAATGATCTGATACGGAGCACCTTATAGTACATATTTTTAGCACGTCTTTTGTAAAAAAAGATGGTGCTTATGTTACCGGTTTGTCCGTTCGTCCGTCTGTACCCACGATATCTCTGCAACTATTAGTCCGATTTGAAAAATTCTGTTTGCGTTGGGAAGCCTGAAATATGCGAATGATGATCCTTTATTTCGTTTTTTTTTTTTACGATGTACAATTTCGCCGCTAGAGGGCGTAAATACAGATGATGTCGAATTCAAAAATACGTTTTATTCCACATATTTGCTTCTAAACATCCGATTGAAAAAATCTTTTATCTTTCGATTCCATATATGTTGAAGGGTATTTTAGATACAGTTATTTTTTCAAATTACGCATAAATTTTCCGCTAGGGGGCGTAAAAATAAATTACATTTTTCCCGATCACTCTTCTTCGAAAACTCCGATTTGAAAAAATTTCTTCAGCGGATACACCTCCTGATGGAAAATCTTTTGCATATAATTTCAAATTTTTGGAAAAGAATACTTTGGCCACCAGGGGGCGTAAGTGTTAATTTTTGCTTCTGATGTATTTGCCATAAAATCTGAGCTTCTAAAACATCGATTAAAAAAATTATTTTTTGGACTGATGCCACTCACATCGATAAACCGTTTCGGAATATTTTCTTCTTAAAATATTCCACAGTTTCTCCGCCAGGGGGCGTAGATGTATATCTTATTCTTGTCAATATCTCTACTTTTAGGAGTCTGATTTGAAAAATTCCTTCTTTGTTGGATAGTGTTTTCAGTGTGACATGTCTTTCATATAATTTCAAAACTTTCAAGTAATTCATAGACTTTACGCTAGGGGGCGTAGCAGTAAATTGCCCCCCACCCCTATATCTCTGCTTCTAAATCTCCGATTTGAAAAATTCTTTCTGCAGCGGATACAGCTCCTGATGGGAAATCGTCTGCACATAATTTCTAATTTTTGTAAAAAAATGGTTTGGCCATCAGGTGGCGTAAGTCTTGCTTTCCGCTTCTGATGTATTTGCAGCAAAATATGAGCTTCTAAATTCTCGATTGAAAAAAAAGTCGTTTGTTGACCGATACTACTCATGTCGACAAACCTTTCAGAAACATTTTCTGCTTGAAACAATGCATGGTTTCTACGCCAGGGGCGTAGATGTATATCTAATTTTTGTCAATATCTCTACTTCTAGGAGTCCGATTTGAAAATTCCTTCTTTGTTGGATAGTGTTTCCGATGCGAAATGTTTTTCCTATAAATTCAAAATTTTCAAGTAAATCATAGACTTTCCGCTAGGGAGCGCAAAGGTAAATTGCGTTTTCTGCGCTATTTCTGCTTCTAAAACTCCGATTTCAAACATTCTTCCTGTACCGCATACAAGACCTGATGGAAAATATTTTTCACATAATTTCTAATGTTTGGCAAAGAACGGTTTGGTCACCAGGGGGCACAAGTGTTAGTTTCTGCTTCTGATGCATTTCCGGCAAAATCTGGGTTCCTGGAAACTGGACTCATTTTTTTTTTTTCTTGGACCGATATTGCTCATATGGAAAAACCTTTTGAGAATACTTTTTTCCTAAAATAATGCATGGTTTTCCCACCAGGGGGCGTAAAGTCACATCTTATTTTTGTCGATATCTCTGTTTCTAAGAGTCCGATTTGAAAAATTATTTCTGTGTTGGAGAGCGTTTCCGGTGTGAAATGTTTCTAATATAAATTCATGTTTTTCTTAACACACAAGTCTGCAACCAGAGGGCGTAAGCTCACGATTCCGTTTACAGCAATATCTGAGGGATTAAAAACCCGATTGAAAAACTTCTTTCTTCCGTCAGATTCTATTGTTTTCCATACCGGTTCCATTGACTTTGAATACCTTTGATAAATTTAATTTGCGTAAGAACGGATTCAAAAGACGTGCTTATAACACCCAAAAATTCGGTGTCATTAATTTGATGCATATTAATTTGTTTTAGATGCATATTAATTTGTTTAAAACTATTCCTCAAGTTGAAAATATCATCAGTACATTACCTTCTTCTGATCAAGACTCAGTCAGAATCAAGATAGCAAAAGCTATCACAAACCTGAAACAAAGAAGTACAACAAGGGACCGCAATACACAATTTGCCAAGGAACAATTTCAACTCAAGAACTTGAAAAATTAACCTGACATAGCAATAGTAGCTGCCGACAAAACAAATAAAATCGTTATTATGAATAGAAAGGATTACCATACTAAGGTCTTAGAAGCCATCAACAAAATTCCTCATAGTGTCATAAAATCAGATCCTACAGCAGCAACTGTGAATGCTTTAAGCAGATTGAGAAATCACAGTAATTTACCTACATCGTTCACCCGAACTTTATAAACAACAATTGGACCTAGAATCCCAGAACTTTTCGGAAGACTAAAAATCCACAAAGTTGGTTACCCGATTCGTCCACTTGTCTCAGGTGTCACTAACCCTCTGAGACCGCTTGAGAAAGCTCTAGTACAATTGTTATCACCTTTAACTTCTAATTCAACCTATTCAGTACCCAGTTCTGTTGCAGCTTTAAAGAAAATTAAAGACTTTGTATAAGGGAGCTCTCCATTTTGGTTTGCGTCACTGGACGTCGAGTCATTGTTCCCAAGTGTACCGATAACATATGCACATGAGTTAATAGAAGAAAAACTACAATCCTTGGGAACCATGAATGATCTGGAAATCCAAGCTTTCCTGGAAGCACTGAAATTGGTTTACAAAAGAACTTATTTCAAATTTCAAGATGTCATTTACCAACAAAAGGAAGGAGCACCTATGGGCTCCCCACTCTCACCTTTCCTGGCAGAAATTGTATTACAAGATTTAGAGGAAAGAGTTTTACAACTTACTCCTGTAGCTCCGTGCCTATATCTACGATACATAGATGATATTCTTGTCTTTTGGAACCATGACGTAGATTCCTTATATAAATTTGCTGAACTGTTGTCTTCGCAGATTACCTCAATTAATTTTACAGTTGAACTAGAAAAGAATTGTACTATCCCTATTTTAGACTTTCTGTTAAAGAGAAACCCTATATCACAAATTATTTCTTTTTCAGTATACCGCAAGCCCAGTGCAACATCAGCAATTATACCATATTATTCAGCACATCCTAATACATATAAACTATCTGCATTCCAGTTTCTCATCCGTAGAGCATACACACATTGCTCAAGCGTTACTGCTAGGAGACGAGAATTAAATGAAATAAATGCCATAGCAGACGAATATGGGTACCCTAGAAATATTGTAAACCGGATCCATCGAAAAATAAGAAGCACAAACTTTTCTACATTAACTAAAGAATCCAGTCAACGCAAATATGTTGGGCCACTGGATTATATTCCGAAAGTTATGAATATACTTAAATCTTCCTGTAAAAAATACAACTTGAATTTTGGAATGAAAACAAACAACCTAATGTCAACTATTAAAAAAGATCGGGACCCAATTCCGAGTAATAGCAGATTCGGAGTTTACAAAATACCTTTACAGGCCCTGGATACTGTTGACATAGATCGAATTTATATTGGATCCACCATGAGGAATTTGAACTTTCGTATTGCGGAACACAAGTACAGTGTCAAAACACATTCAAACTCTACAGCACTTGCAAGATTAGTTAACCAGGGAGCTCACATCCCTCTGTGGAATGAGGCAAGAGTTATTTCTTCTCACAAAAACAAAAATGCGACTTTGCTAGCGGAGAGTTTACACATCGTCAATAACGCTGATAAATGTTGTAACGATGAAATACCCAGATTCATACCTCCAACTTGGATGCAGTTAATTTCGAACAAGAAGAAGCAAATAAACCAATAACTCGAACTTGATTTCGGAACTCACCCAATAACAATTAAGACACAACAATCATAAGTCAGAGTATGGTGACGTTTTTTGAAGTCATTCGTGTGCTGAACGCGATGTATATAAACAAAAGCGACGTTCCACGGTGGACTCTTTTTCAAATTTTTACGATACCTGTTTTAGAATTCACCTGAGGATGTGCTGGGAGCCAGCATGAAAGATCTAGTGATGTGATTTTGACTTTTAGCTTTTGATTCAGTGTAATAAAAAGGCAATTTTCCATCGTTAAATTTGAATTTCATCTTATATCGTGCAACGACGGCATTCTAGCAATTGATGATTGCCATGCCCTTGCCTCAGACTCATTCAAGCGTCGCTCAAACTCTAGATCCTTCATGAGCTCTCTTATTTGACAGCATATGTCAATCCAAGTTTAATATGAAATGGTGGAAGGTATACTTTCTTAGGGTTCACAAGAGGGTGTCAAACAACATTTCTCTCTCAAGGTGTTAGGCTTTTCCTCTTCGGCCATTGCTTTTTTGATGAAGTGGTTTTTCCTGTTCCTACTATCCCACTCACACAAAAAGCAAGAGAACTTAGTGTAGCAGCTACGGTGGCCCAGTGGTCTGAGCGCTGGCTTATGACTTTTCGTCCGAGATGGGTTCGGGTTCGAATCCCAGTGAGGCATGGATGCTGTGTTTGTCTTAAGGCACTGGCTCTTTCCCTTTCCTGGAACCAGTGGTCCTAAATTAGGGACGGGCGAATGCTTATAGCCCATTGAGTTGCTCACGGTGGTTGTTAAACTCCCAATCACAAACACACACGAACTTAGTGCATCGAAGCTGAAGTCCCAGTACAAGAGCTATCACCTTCAGATCTCAACAAATGTGCCAAGAATACTCCTCACACTGTATCATTGCCAGTAACAATTTCATATTGTCATACGACTCCTTCATGTGCTCTGCATATACACTGACGGACAATGGAATTTGCGCACCATGAAGGAAGCATCTCATCGAACTGAAATTTAAGTAATGATACAGAAGAATGATACACATGATGGCAAAAACAGATCTGCAGGACAATTACAGAGGAATCTGTGGCACGCAGTCCGGTCGTCATCTTCAATAGCGCGCCGCACCGTCTCGATCGGGAATACATGCTGCAATACGGTCCGGCATGGAGGCGAACAGGCTCCTGATGTTGTACTGCGGCAGACTGGCCCACACGTGTTGGACGGTGTCCTCCAAATCCCGGATAATGCGGCACGGCGGCAGCCGGCGTTTCAACTGGTTCCACACATGCTCGATAGGGAACATGTCCGGGGTGCGGACTGTCTATGGAAGTGTCTGGACACGACGTAGGCAGTCCGGGGTAGCCTAAGCCGCATGCGGGAGGGCATTCTCCTGCTGGTATAGCGCACCTGGAATCCCGGCCAGGAATGGGAGCACATAGGGCCGTAGGATCTCATCCACATACCGCTGGAACCGTAAGTGATCCACGTACCACTGCTGAAGCTGATCGGCTATCGTAGGCTATGGCTTCCCAGACCATAATGTCTGCAGTGGGGGAGGTGTGGTGCTCGATAGCGAGGTTGGGATTGTGACGTTGACCCGGAGACCTCCACACCCGGTCACGATGATCATCTCTCCCCAAAACGAAGCGGCACTCATCGCTAAATACCACACGTCGCCAGTCTGTGGCGTTCTATGTAACTCTGACCTGGCACCATTGCTCACGGAGCCGCCGATGTTCCAGTGTTAATGGCAGTACACGTAAGCGGTGCTGGGATCGCAGATTCGCTTCCGCGAGGTGTCGGGAAATGCTTCGTGGGCATACAGGAGCAGCTACATCTGCCTGTATAGTGTACCGGGTCCACATGGGATCCGTTCGTGCCTGGCGCACGATACGTCGATCCTCTCTACCAGTGGTCCTCCTGGTCCGTCCGCAGCCGCTCCGCCGTGTGGCAGAGCCGTCACGTGTCCACTGCTCCCAACACAGTCTGACGGTATGGTTAGAACGATCCACGTGGCGGGCTATACGGCCCGCCTACTACCCTGCGGTTTTCAGCAGGATAATCAGGCCTCTCTCAAAGTCCGTAAGTTACGTAATTCGACGTCTCTGGCGTCTACCCGGCATTCTTGTTATTCTGTACTCTTGCTTGCGTCAGCCGGTGCTTTTCGCTTTCATGGAGCATCGATTACACGCCGGTTTATAAGGCTGCCGGTTCGTGTTTGCAGCGCCACCCACAGGGTGTGCGGTCATGCACACTTGCACCAAACGTGGATCATTTGTATACCCGCACGTATTCTAGCTATTTGGAAAGTTTCACGGTTGTAGCATGTTTTTGTTTTTAGGTGCGTAAATTTCATTGTCCGTGAGTGTACAGAGGGGACTGACGGATTGTCATTTCCATTATGAAGGCTGGCGGCTTTCGAAATTGCTTTTGAACATTCTATAAAAAGTCTCCATTCTTCAGGAATTCTTCTTGATTACTACCTTGGTCAGTCTGGAACTGTACATCACCAACGTGTTCTTCTGAATGGAAACTTCATACTTTTGGTGGCACTGGAATTGGTAGCTGTGCATCGTGAGGAACAGGCCTGATGGCAGAAGGAATATTAGAATTTTTAACTAAATTCTTACACTTGCTTGTGATTCCACTGAGTTTTGTGATACAAAAATAGCAGTCCGTGGAGTGGTCCTTTGGTTCTCTCCATACCATGGGAACTGCAAATGGCATATGATGAGATTTCTCATTCAGCCAACTACTTAGCAAAGTTTCACACGAAGCACAAAAGATGTGACGGGCCCCAGATTTGTCCATATCTCTAATTTCACAGCCAAAGTGGAGCTCATGCGATTTTGGCATCAAAAGAGTAATGTTTCTTCTTTGAGACTTGAAAGTTAATCACACACGTAACAAAGACTATTTGGGTGATTTATACAATTACGAGGCATTTTTATGAAGTGTGTGTACCACATACTTACACGTATATCCCACAGGGAAGTACGCAAAAAAAAGAACACTATTTATAAACGTACCTGACAAAAAATTAGTAACCCCTAACAGAAATGACAGTAGGAAGTTACCGGTTGCACATAGGGCGCCGTGATAGCATTGCTGGGATATAAACAGCACTGACGTGGTCTACAGGATCATTTCAATTTCGTGCAGTGATGAAGAGCAACGTGTGTGTTGAATTTATTCTGCAATATGAGTCATAAGACAGACGTTACTGAGTGGCAAAAAGGAGACATCGTGTTTGACCGTGCCCACGGACACAAGTGAATGAAGTCGCCCAATTTGTTGGTTTGTCGAAGCGTACTGTCCAGCGGGTCTACAAACAGTGGTGTAGTTCGCAGTCAACTGAAAATCGGCGACGTAACTGTGTCCGGAAAACAATTCTCACCAACACGGACCGCGGCCATGCTTCACGCCTAGTAACTGCAAATCGGTTTCAAATTAGGCAACAATTGCTCCAAACAGTCAATGAAAGCCTACTCTAACCAATTTCCGAAGGGACATTGCGGCAGAGTATCACGGAGGGGCCTCTTTATCCAGCAAATCACAAAGTCGCAAGTCATCAATGGGCTCAAAGGCACCAAAACTTTACTGTAGAGTATTGGAAACGAGTAATTTGGTCTGATGAGTCTCATTTGTGTTTGTACTCTAATGATGGGAGGCAACGAGTTCATCACAGGCCCAATGAAGCCTTTAGTCTTGATTGTGTCGAAGGTGTTGTTCAAGCTGGAGGGGGTTCTGTGATGTTTTGGGGATGTTTTTCCTACCTCGAAGTGGGTCCTCTCGTTGCAGTGACGACAAATTTGAACCGGCATGTGTACCTGCGCATTCTGAATGACGAAGTGTTGCCCTTTGTCCTACATCTCCAGGAGCATCATCAAATTGTCACTACTGTCTTCCAAGACGAAAACTGCCGTGTGCACAGGACTGAAACTGTGTCTGAGTGGCACGACGAACAATCAGCAACACTGCCTCACTTCGACTGGCCTCGCAAAATCCCCAGATTTAAATCCTATTGAAAATCTGTGGGATCAGTTGAAACAGAAGTTGAAACACCGGAATAGAAACCCACGTACTCTTGCGGAACTTCGGAACCAATTGACACAAGAGCGGCTGCAAATCAATGTTCAATACATCCACAACCTCGTGGAGTCTCTACCATCACCTGGTTCATGCTGTTATCAAGGCAAGAGGCGCTGTCACCCGTTATTAGGTAAGATCTTCTAGGGGCAACTAACTTTTTGTCCGGTGTGCTTACTTTTAGATCCCAAGAAGAAGTAGAATTGAAACACGAGACAAGCTCACAAATGCCAGGTGTTGTTCTCGTGAAAACCAGCGTTCGACTGAAGCTCTAGTAAGCCACGCTATGCAAGATGGTTTTATCTTAAATGACGCGTGGTGATTTATTGGTTTGCCACATTTCCGATGTGGCGCCGCTCTTATATAATTTGTCATGCACAGCAAATTCCTCTACTTGCTTTTCTACTTAGACTTAAATAAATGATTCATAAGAAATAGCTACTGCACTTAAAATTATGTTTTACTCATTATAAAATCAACTTTTTAAAATTATTATTTTCTTTGAAACACAAAGAAAATAATAATTTTAAAAAGTTAAAACACCAACCATACAACGAGCTGTTTTGAGCAAAATGTATAAGTTGTTTAAAAACAAGTATGTCGGTTACAAAAGAAGTGGTGTCCATAGAACAAATTCTTACCTCTTTTTCGGAATCAGCACCCAAAAATACATCGAAATCCGCCAAAATTATCCATTTAACACAATCATTGTCGACCAGTGTAATTTGCCGGTGGTAGGATTCTAACCCACGACTCTAGAGCGGCTGTTCTCCCAGCTCAACTACGCCGGCTGGCTTACGGCTGCAACACTGCCGATTTGACTCAGTAGTACGCTATCTACGTCCTGTCACGCAGAGCGTTAAAAGTCACACACATTTTCTTTTTTCAAAGATTTTAGTTAACCACATGTAGTGTTTCGCGCGCGCAGCTGAAGAGGTTGCAGAATAATCTACAATATCAGACTTTTATACACATGTAAAGAAATATCCCAAATAGCGGAGAGATACGTGTAAAACACTATGCGGATATGCCGAACCTCCGTGACCTTTCTTAATAAGCCTTACGGTTGAAGAGCTAATTAGTCATCTGTAATTTGTCGCAGAAATCCCCACTGGGTATTTAACCTTCAACAGATTTTTTCCAAGCCCTACACCGAAAGTATCTTCCGATTGCTAAGTTCACTACCTCATACTCGTTCTGTGCTGGTTTGTTTTCCATTCTGAATTTCTGCGAATTGCTCTGTAGTTGGCGTTCACGTAAATTTTACGCCTTACTTTATGTTTACAACGGTTGGCTGTTGGGTATTTACCTAGTTCTCACATTTTTAGTAAAATTATGTAAGAAACTCGAAGTGATCAGCATAATATTTTATTATTACTAATATTATAGATTTAACCACCACCGTGAGCAACTCAGTGGCCTATGAGCGGTCGCCCGTCCCTAATTTAGGGCCACTGGTTCCAGGGAAAGGATAAAGCCATCGCCGTAAGACAAACACAACATACATGCCTTACCGGGATTCGAACCCGGGCCCATCTCAGACGAATGATCAGAAGTTATTGCTTAGACCACTGCGCTACCGGGTCTGCCGCAATACTTCCTGTAACAGAGGTGTGAGAAAGTAAAACCTGCGTACTCTTTCAAGTGCAAGTGGAGAACTTTTGAATTCGAAAAGGCGTAACCTGAATTGTCGCCCTATCAGACTACAAAAGCTTATTTAGGCCCTGAGTAAATGGGAATATTTTTTGAAATATTTTTATTTAAATTCCGCCTCAAAAAAACACGAGTTGCTTCAGTGGCGGCTCGTGGTTGGAAAAATAGGTGAAGAGGTACAAGAGCAGTATGAAAAGATATATACTGTCTACAATGAAAATCCCTTAATGAGGACTTACTTATTTTTTGTATATTAAATCAATTTTTCTTCCTTTTAAAGCTGCAAATTTGTTGATTATGTCGTCATAAGATGGTTAGATGGTTGTTTCTTCGTGAGCATCAATAAAATGTCTTCCTGAATAGAAATATTTGCCAGAGAAGCAAGTCTATCTTGGGAACAAGTGTTTCTTGAGCAAGTTTGTATTCTTTTAAGAAAACTTCTTTCCACTGGCACACTTGTAGATGGAATTGTTAAACTGAGGAAAACCAATTTATAATCTTCTGTAAAAATGTCTTTGTCTGCGTGAAACACTCGAAGGAGTTCTTGAGTCAATATATTCCTTAATTTTTCATCGGCATATACAAGACTCAGTTCATTTTTAAGGCGCTGTGTTTAGTAAATATGTTTCCGTAAAATTGTAGATTTTCAAGAGCGCGAGAAGGAAAGCATGCATTAAATTATTCCAATTTGGCTGTGTCAGCAAGTCAGACAAATTGAAGTTTCTTACAGTCTTGAAATCTTATATCCATTTCCATAAGAAAGTGGTCCAAAATTTTAAAATACAATTGTTTATAATTTTGAAAAATTGTTTCCTGTGTAAGAGCAGCATATTCCCGTGCTTATTTCTGTGATTTTGCTAGCTTTTCCAACCTGTGTTTCAAATAACTCATCGTTCCTTTTATGGCTCAAAATTTCACGAGTTTTTTTGTTTTTTTTTTTAATTTGAGTTACACAATAGTTTATGTTTAGTTATGTTTTCTTCAAAAGTTCGAATAATAGATCGGTGGAGCCAAAAATGTAAATTCGAAAGTGTTAATATCATTCAGAAACCCCTTGGCAAGATGAATTGATTTTTTGTCTGATTATTCGCTATTCGTCAGAAATCCGAACACTTCCTTCAATTTATTCCAATCTTTAACAACTGCACTTACTAATTTCGAAGTGGAGGACCATCGAGTTTCTGCTATGGTTGGTCTGCATCTTGCGGTTTTGCCGCCCCGGTGGCGCAGTGGTCTAAGCGATGGCCTCTGATCATTCGTCCGAACGGGGTCCAGGTTCGAATCCCGGTGAGGCATGGATGTTGTGTTTGTCTTACGGCACTGGCTCTCTCCCTTCCCTGGAACCAGGGACCCTAAATTGGGGACGGGCGACTGCTTATAGCCCATTGAGTTGCTCACGGTGGTAGTTAAACCTCCAATCAATCAACCAATCATCTTGCGGTTGTTGATATAAGTGTATAAGACCGCTTCGCAGAATGGTGAACAAACGAAGCAATTCCACTGAGGCTTGCAAAAAGTATTCGACACTTAGAAATTTTAGAAAAACTCTGGTGTAATACAAGATTCAAACGATGAACTAAGCAATGAACAAAAACAGCTTGAGAAGCTTTATCCTTGACGTTTTTTTCTGTAGTTCATTTAAGTGTCCAGACATTATACTTGCCCCATGGTAACATTGTCCTATTTATTTGTGTTGGTAATCAGACTGTTCCAAAATTTTGTCTAGCATTTTGTATAAAGCTCATGACGTTCTATCTTCCTTCACATCATGGAAACCCAAAAATCCCTCAACCAATACACCTTCCGAATCAACAATAAAAAATTATTTAATTTTTGACGTGATCGTTTATATATTCAGAAATACATTCAATTAATTCATTTTTAATAGTTTTTTATCCTTTCGTATTGATTTTCAATGTCTAAAGAACTTCTTCATATCAACAATGAAAGTAATTCAATGAAATTTCCACGATTTATCGAGCCCATGCTTTCGTCATGGCCATGGAATGCTAGTTCTTGTTTGCTCAAATACAGTATAGACTAATACTGCATCAATCACTGTCTGTAGGAAAAGTCTATTTAAAGGAACGTTTTCGTTAAAATGCGTTTTCAAAAGCCTAGCATTCTTCCTCAGGGCATCGGCAACGGTGTTTTTAATTTTTTCAAAATTCCTTAACATTAATCCGCATTTCAGGTGTTTGCTAGAAACACGATGTTTATGAAGTGACAGTGTTACGCTTAATAAATCTGAGAATCCGTCTTTATTCCACGCCGAATGTTTATTACTAAACAGTAAGCAGGCCCAAAAAATAAATAAATTAACACCCGCTCCATCGTGATCTCTCACGACTTTACGCTCAAAAACTGAAAGATGCAGAGGTAAGGCGCGTGAAGCTGAAACACTTCACTTGAGCGAGCAGATTGGGGAGGGTGACGTCACGGTTACCATGGCAACTCGGCGGAAAACTGCAGACTTCTAAGCATTCTCATTTCGGCTCTTCACTTGCACTGTTTTGCGTATAAAGATTTGTTTTTCGTATTGAGCGCCATGTGAATTAATATCTATTCCAAATTTTGAGTATTTTGGAATTGAATAAAGGCAAAAAAGAATATATTTAAAAAAAATACTGAATAAAACTTTATTTTGAGTAAAATAGGTGAAGAGGCACTTCACCTGAGAAGCCGCCGCTGAGTTGCTTTCAGGTACGTATTATTCATTAACATTAATTTCCTAAGAAAATGTGTACGCAGGTATATTACAAATCGGTGAACTACCGTAATGCAATTTTTATCTAAATCTTTCCAACTACATAAAGTATGCATTTACGATTAAAATTTGAAATCCTGTGACTCATTGTTTTTATAAAAGAGATTATTTTACATATCGTGCAACATAAGTACGACCACACACTGATTTCCATAAATTAAAGAAAAAAAACTGAAATTTTGAAATGTTTCGAAAACTATAAGAAGATTTCATATGAAATATTAGGTGCTTGAATTAATTCCCGCTGTTTTTTGCCACACAAACACCTGTGTTGCCACAGAACGGTTCAGGATAGTCTATTCAAAGTAGTGTCCGTTGGCAACTACGACCCTTTCCCACCATTGGGGTAACAAATGAATTCCGCGGTAGAAAAATGCTGGTTCTTTCGAGGCGAACCATTCATCGAGCCATTTTTGAATATCTGCGACAGAAAGGAAGTGCTGCTCTGACAGGCCATGTTGTAGCGACCGGAACAAATGGAAGTCCGAGGGAGCAATGTCCGGGTAATAAGGCGGGTGGGGTAAGAAGTCCCAGCCAAGTGCCTCCAAGAGTTCCTCCACGGATTTGGCGACATGAGGTCTAGCGTTGTCGTGGAGAAGAATAACCTTGTCATGTGGGATCCACTTTCCAAGCTTCTGGATCATTCCCATTGCCTTTAAACGTTTGCTAACCGTTGACTCATCGACCCGTAGTGTTTCAGACCACTCGTGGAGCGTCTGACATGAATCCTCGTCCAATGAGGTCAGCAATGCACCATCTTCGAACTTTTTCGGTTACCCAGGGCGCTCTTTCTCCTTCGCGTCATATTCGTTGGATTTGAAACGTCGGAACCACTCTCTGCATGTTGTTTCCGATAGGGCATGTTCCCCATAGGCCTGCACTAGCAAACGATGACTTTCCGCTGCAGATTTCTTGAGATGAAAGCAGAAGAGTAATGCTTTCCGCAAGTGCTCCTTTTTTAGTACAAAACTCGACATCGTGAATGCGATACAAACTCGTGTTCTGTGCCCTCCGATCGAATGTCACACACTGCTTCGCCCAGACTACGGACGGTACGTGCGTGCGCAAAGGAGGTCACGTGTGGCCCGGGTCACAGCGCACCATTGCTGCGCTCTATTGGGAAACAGCAGGAATTAATTCAAGCACCTAATATGAACAAAACATGTAATTTAATATGATCTTTCACATTATATGTACAAAATAAGAAAACGTATTATTAATTAAAGAATAAATAGCGAGTAAGCATTCCTGGTCAGATGGTCAAACGTGAGTCAATATGGAGTGTGGTCACCCCTCACAACAGTACATGCTTCACAGCAACGTTTCATGCTCATAATGAGAGTGTCCAGAAGCTGTCCTGGAAACAAAAAACATTACTCAAAGGCGCTTCGAAACTCCTGCAATTTATGAAAAGGGGTTCGAGATCTGAAGCAAGTCTGCCAAAAGGATCCCAAGCATGTTCAATAGGGCTCAGGTCAGAGGAAAGAGCTAGCCCCCTCCATACACACGATCCAGCCATATTATTGTGACTACCAGCTAATACCCAGAGTAACTGCCGTGTGAAGAGCGGACAGTAGCTAGACGGGTTAGAAGTGATTCAATAAGGTGCTGGAAGGTGTTCACAGATATGTACACTGAAGAGCAATTGAATTAGAGATACCTGTCTAGTAACATGTAGCACCACCTTTCGTCCTGATGACGGCGGCGATTCGTCTCGGCATGAACTCGACAAGACACCGGAAGCATTGGGAAGCCATACGGATCCACGACCCCTGAACAAGCTCCCACAGTTCACGAAGATTTAATGGAGGAGGTCATCTCTCTCGATGGCATCTCTGATGTGCTCGATGGGATTGAGGTCAGGTGACCTAGCTGGCCAAGGAAGCGAGGTCACGTCGGTGGAGTGTTCATCCAACCATTCGGATACCATTCGGGAGCGATGGCACGGTGCATTGTCTTGTTGCAGGATGAAGTCTCGAGTAGGATTTTGAAGACGCACAAACGGGAGCAAATGGTCGTCCAGGATATCCCGGTAACGTTGACCTGTGAGAGTTGATGTCACACGTACCAGGGGTCCCCTTTCAGTCCACGTACACAGTCTCCAGACGAGAATGCCACCCCCAACAGCTTGAAGAGTACCCTGCTGGCAAGAAGGATCCATCGCTTCGTGTGGTTTGCGCCGTCCTCGTATCCTGTCATCCGCATGTACCAACGTGAATCTCGACTCATCAGTCCAGGCAACATTTTTCCACACGTCTAAGGTCCAGTGCCGATGTTCCCGCGCCCATGCTAATCTTTGCACCCTGTGATGTGTGGTCAGCAGCGGTACCCTCGTGGGACGATGGCTTCTGTACCCCATGGCGAGGAGATGGTTCTGGATGGTGTGGCTGCTTACACGTTTTTGTGCACCAGCGTTAAATTGCCGAGTGATTTCTTGCACTGTGGCCCATCTATCCGCTGTTACAATGCGAGCTAGCCGACGATGACCCCGCTCATCCACACGCTGTTGTCCACGGCAGTTGGACCTTGCAGGGATGGTTTTACCGGATTCAATGTACTCACGGTGCACCCGTGACACAGTGGCTCATGAAAATCCCAGTGCCTACACGACTTCCAAGATGGAGTGACCCATTCGTCGGGCCCCGACAATTTTCCCACGATCAAATGAGCTTAGATCCTTCGTCTGACACATACTGCGTCCGACTCTTACTGATTCCCGTCGCATCACTCCTTATATTGTCGGATCGCTGCATACGTCATGTCGTTTCCGTTTACACGGCCGCCCACAGGGCCACATTTGCATAACGCCAGCTGTCTCTAATTCAATTGCTCTTCAGTGTAGAGCAGTGGCGTATATTCCATGCTAGCTAAACTAGCTGCGAAGCCCAGAGAGTGCACAAATAAAAGTTAATTAAATATACACAAATAAAAGTCAATTATCAACGGTATTAAGATATGTCATTGGTTTCGATGCGAAAAAAGCATGAGCGGATTCGCTTCTTTCGATTATGAGAATCAGTCAGGCGAGCGATGATCAACGGCATCAACGTAACGCAAATAGGTCTTTGAGAGACTCGCTGTTCTGATGCGAAGAGCTTCAATACTATCCCCTGCTAGCGTTTCCATGACAACGTGAAGAGCTACAGAGCCCGTGAGTGGCCATTGCCTTGGCCAAGGGTTCGTTCCAAAAAAAACGAAGACTTCGGACTATATCAGTCCCTTCATGCTTCCAGCGCGTGTTTCGCGAGAGTTTTTTCAGTTTGTGTGAAGTGTCAATGAATTAGGTTGGTTGGTTATATTATATCTTAAATTCGTGGCTTTGTTGGATTCGAACTGTTTTGATAAATTTTGTGAAAGCTTCCTGAACATCTACTATCAGAGCTTAAAGAACTCTATGTTTCAAATTTTGATACAGCTCGATTACAAAATGAACTGAAGGTGTTTAATTCCCTTGATGAATACAAAACAAATCAGTAAAAAACATTACTTGCTACATAAAGTTGAATAATTGGACATAGTGTTTATTGAGGTGTACAAATTAGCAGATCAATATTAAACTGTTCATCAATAACTGCAACTGCCGAAAGAAGTTTTTTCCGTATTAAAAAGAATCAAAATATATCTTAGAGCCACACAAGGACATGCACATTCGGGCAACTCGGCCGGTTTGTTAACAGAGAAAAACATTATTTTTAAATATGGAAAAGTACTCGGAAGAAACATTTTTGTGAAAACGTAACACTCAAGTTCATACAAAAGGAAAGAAGAATGGAGTTCATGTACAAATAAGTGTTCAAATCCTAATCCTCATAATTATTTGGTATCATGTTAGCAATAGCATGTACCTAAAATTTAGAAAAAAAAAATGTTACTTCTATTACTTAACAATTAAAAAATAAACTTCGCAATTTTTCAAAAACAGTACTGTGGGGGGGGAGATAGCCCAGATCTCGGATCGATCCAAGATACGCCACTGCTGTAGAACCATGCGGACTGCAGTGCATCTGACAGCTGCTGGATGGTACTTTATGGAGGATCCATAGAGCGAACAACACGATCGAGCTGGTCCCATAGATGCTCAATCGGGTTTAAGTCTGGGAAATTAGGGGGCCATGGAAGTAATTAGAAGTCTTCATCTTGCTCTTCCAACCACTCTCGAACATTTCTAGCTGTGTGACACGTCGCATTGTCGTGCTGGAAAATCCCATCCGCCCCAGGAAAGACAATCAGATTGTATGGGTGTACGTGGTCTGCAAGGATGGCATTACGAATTCGGCCCATAGTGCTTTCTACAGGTATGAGTGGACCCAGAAAATGCCACGAAAATATTTCCATAACGCTACCCCCACGAGTTTGGGTTCTTCTAGCAATGGTTGAAGAGTATTTGTTCTCCGATGTTTCTTGTGTTATACGCCAACGTCCATCCGTTTGATGAAGCAGAAAATGTAACACATCGGAGAAGGCAATCCTTTGCCAATAAGCGGTGGTCCAATTCTGATACTGCGGCGTAAATGTAAGCCATTTCTGCCGATGCACATTCTTTAGTATAAGTGCAGTGACCATCCGTCTGAATCGGAGCCCCATACGCAGCAGGGTTCGCTGAACTGTCGTTTAAGACGCACTTCCAGTAGCTTCCTGGTTCATTCGGCCAGTGAGTTGCTCCACTGTAGCGTGTCGATCGGCCCTCACGCACCTTCTTAGTAGAGCACTCCTTAATCCGGCCCTGGTGGCAATGGAAAAGTTTCGCCTTGTTTTTTTGTTTTTCTTTTTTTTTTTTTTGGGGGGGGGGGGTTGGACAGAGGAATGAGTTATGCTTCCCATTACTCAAAACCTTTCAACTCGCTCACGACATCATCGTAAGTGGACCGTATGCTTGTTTCCAATGTGCGTCTGCTGACGAGAATAGAAAAAGATTAAGTTGTAGGCTGAACAGACGGATATTTACCAAAGATATTAGAGGAGCATATACTGGTAAATACTAATGCTAGCGGTTCTGGAACAAAGGAGACCAATTGAACGCGCAGCGCCATTTATAAATGAGGGGCACTTAGCTGTGAACAGATGCCTGTTGGAAAGCACGAGTGCTTGATTCAGTTTATAATGTACTGCAGAAAATACGAAGAAAGAATGTTGGCATAAACCCTAGAGCTTCTAGATCAAGTTGCAGTTAGTAAGTTCTCATATCCGAGAGAAAAAAACAACTGAACTAGTAAGCAGGAAAACACACTCACGCACAATGAAATTTGCTCACCTACAAGAAAACATGCTACAACCGCGAAACTTCGCAAAAATCTAGAGTGCGTGTTGGTATGCAAATGAACCACGTTTGGTGCGAGTGCGCATGACCGCACACCCTGTGGTTCACGAACCGGCAGCCTCATAAACCGGCGTGTAGTCGATGCCCCATGAAAGCGAAAAGCCCCGGCCGACGCAAGCAAGAGTACAGAGTGACAAGAATGCCGGGTAGATGTTAGAGACGTCGATTTAAGCAAATTACGGACTTTGAGAGAGGCCTGATCATCGGGCTGAAAACTGCAGGGTGGTCGGCGCGCCGTATAGCCCGCCACGTGGATCTTTCTGATCATATCGTCCGACTGTGTCGAAAGCAGTGAACACGTGACGGCTCTGCCACACGGCAGAGCGGCTCCGGACGGACTAGGAAGGCCACCGATACAGGGGTTCGGCGGATCGTGCGCCGGGCACGAACAGATCCCGCGGAGGCCCGGTCGACTATACAGGCAAATGTAGCGGCTCCTATGTGCCCACGAACCATTTCCCGACTCCTAGCGGAGGCGAATCTGCAATCCCAGTGCCCCTTACGTGTGCTGCCATTAACACCGGAACATCGCCGACTCCGTGTGCAGTGAGGCCGGGCCAGAGTGACGTGGAACGCCACAGACTGGTGACGTGTGGTCTTTAGCGATGAGTGCAGCTTCGTTTTGGGGAGAGATGATCATCGTGTCCGGGTGTGGAGGTCCCCGGGTCAACGGCATAATCCCAACCTCGCTATCGAACGCCACACCTTCCCCACTGCTGGCATTATGATCTGGGGAGCCATTGCCTATGATAATCGATCAACTCTAGTAGTGGTACGTGGGTTATTGACGGGCCAGCGGTATGTGGATGAGATTCTACGACCCCATGTGCTCCCATTCCTGGCCGGGATTCCAGGTGCGCTATACCAGCAGAATAACGCCCACAACGCACACGGCTCGAGTTGCCCAGGACTGCCTACGTCATGTGCTAACACTTCCATGGCATGCCTGCTCCCCGAACATGCCCCCTATCGAGCATGTGTGGGACCAGCTGAAATGCCAGCTGCCACCGTGCCACACTCTTCGGGATTTGGAGCACACCGTCCAACACGTGTGGGCCAGTCTGCTGCAGAACATCAGGCGTCTGTTCGCCTCCATGCTGGACCATATTGCAGCATGTATCGCCGCACGAGGCGGTGCGACGCGCTATTGGAGATGACAGGACTGCGTGCCAAAGATCCCTCTGTAATTGTCCTGCAACTTTGTTTTTGCCGTCATGTGTATCATTCATTTGTATCATTACGTCCGTAAAATTTCAGTTCAATCCGATGTTTCCTTCTTGGTGCGTAAATTTCATAGTCCGTGAGTGTACAAGGCTATATCGCGGCCGGCCATATACACAGAACAGATAAATAAAAAAATTACTAAATAGAAAAATTCCACGTCACATGCATTAAAATCTTAAAGATATGTCAACATCTTTAAGATTTAGAACTCAAATACCTGCACAAACACATCAACACACTACGTGCAGTTACGTCCTTCAATGGTGGCTTTCAATATATGCCGGACGTAGCATGCTTTTTGCCAGTCTATTCTTCTCTAATGTCCTTGATTTTTACATGTAGTCATCATTTGTAGCATTTTGTGCTTCAAAACTTACTGGATTTGTAATGTATTGGGTGTGTACAAAAGTTCTACCCGTTTTTGTAATAGATGCAAATTGTGATCGGAATAATTACGTCACAGATGACGCTGTGATGCCGAATTTTCGGCCAATAAGGCATGAAGCAGTAGAGCATATAGAGGCACTAGGTTTCTCCGAGTAAGTGATTCATAACCGAAATCACGGATGGTGTAACATGACAGACTATAAGGAGTACATTAGATATTGTTTACTGTACGAGTTCGATAAAGGCAGTACTGCAGCCGCGGCTTGTCGCAACATCTGTTTAGTGTATGGGCAGGAAGCAGTTTATGATAGCACATGTCGTCGTTGGTTTCGGAAATTCCGGGACGGAGACAGAAGCGGTAAAGATCAACCACGTTCTGGACGCCCATCCGTGGTTTCTGACGAGGATGTGGACCAAGCCATAACAAATGACCCACATCCAACCTTTCAGGAATTAGCGAAAACGATGACGGTACATAGAACAACAGTCGAAAGACGGATGCATGCGCTGGGGTTCATCACCAAGTTCGATAACTGGGTTCCGCACCAGCTTTCTGCAAAGCAACGAGAGGAGAGATTTCGTACCTGTGCTTCTTTGCTTTCTCGTCACAGAAATGAACCGTTTTGGGGACGAACTGTAACGGGTGATGAGAAATGGGTACTGTACCGTAATGTAAAGCGTCGACGGACTGTGTGCCAAGGTGCGGAACTTGCTCCATGGACCTCAAAAGGAGGACTGCATTCCAAAAAGGTTTTGCTGAGTATTTAGTGAGATGTCCAGGGAATAATCCACTAGGAGGTGTTGGCACCTAACTAAACGATAAATGCTGAGCTCTACTGCCAACAGTTGGACAGATTGCGAGAACAACTGACATCGAAGCGGCCAGCACTCATCACTCGCAAAGGCGTGCACCTTCACCATGATAACGCCAGACCTCATACTGCCTTAATCACTCGGCAAAAATTACTGGACTTTGGTTGGGAAGTGTTACCTCACCCGGCGTATTCCCCTGATCTGGCACCTACGGACTACCACCTTTTTCGATCGTTACAGAATGCGTTCGCTTTCTAAACCTTCGATGATGAGGACGATCTGAAAATGGCATTACATTACTTTTTTGACTCTAAAACACAGGAGTTTTTCCGGGATGGGATTCATAGTGACAAGAGGTGATATAGAATGATGAAAGATGACTAGAGGTCATACAGAATGATGAAAGATGACTAGAGGTCATACAGAATTATGACAATTATGTGAAATCCTAGGTACGTCATTTGTTGTGCTCTCCTTTCTTTGTAGCCTACAAAAACGGGTAGAACACACCCAATACTACAGCTATGGAGCGCTGAGTTATATCAGTAACAAAGATACTTATGTTTTAACGTTATTTTTTTTCAGAGTTTAGTGATAGGTATATAAGCAGTCGCCCGTTCCTAATTTATGGCTAATATTTTCTCAATGCCTCGCCGCGTGATTGCCTTTACCGGAAGAAAGGTGGGCCTACCCATTACTAGGTAGGTATCTCATGATTTCTGTCCACTTAGTGTATACAAAATTTAGGGAAAAGAAGCTTAAGATTGTGCTTGAGGACTAAAGAGTTCTTCAAAATCATTAATGAAATGGGTTATCAGATTTATCAGATAATGAGCGATGTGTACAATTGATGTTAACAAATCTAAGACGTGAGCTTAGATTGGGAAAAGTAAACACAAAGCCGTAATTACGGTAGCAAAAGTCTGAGGAAACATCTGAAAATCAAAAAATAATTTTGGAATTCTATTTTTCTATCAGAGACACGGCGTGTTTGTGAGATAAATTTTATTGTTAGGATTTAAACTTCCGTTAAAATTGCTTCGACAACAGTTAAATCGTGTTTCTGAACATTGCTACTTGCATTTTAATAAGTTTCTCCTAAATCCTTTCGTTGTTTATTGTTCAATTTCAGTTTGCAACAAAGTTACGCTTAATAAACTTTTCAGCTTCTCTAAAATGCCTCGGCATCACGATGTGTGTATGTATAATAGAGTCCCTCGGCATCGTGCATATATTTGCAAATGTGCTTTTACCTAACATCTCTTTCTTGCTTTCATTTACTTAAGATTGCCTCGCACCTCAAAACAAATAGCTATGAATTTAATGCTACGTGGTCATGAAGAGTGTGACACCGTTTGTTGACAAATGACATTCGTCGTTCCATTTGTTAGGGGCGCAGTGGAGCTTCTTGAACTTATTTTGCAAGCTAGCTCATTTCGTTTGCCAGATTCGTGGATGAAAAATGCGTCGAGTTTTATGAGCTTCTGCACCACAACAACCGCCGCGTGGTGGCGCTGCAGTCACTTCCTGTTAATAAATGGCGAATGAGCCAGCGTCCGAGGTGCAATTTATCAGCATGCACTGCAGCTGCTTATCACGGGCTTCTCTTCAGCTCGGAAAAATGTTTGAGTTGCCAGATTCGGTGGATGAAAAATCAAAATACCCAGAGTTACTCGGAAATTAATTTGCTCTCAGAATGCTAAATAGAAAACTCTGTTATCTAGAAATTAAATGTAAACTACAAAAACCATGAAAAGAAAACCACTTCACAAAAAGGTGAACTGTGTAACAATTTATCGCGCTAAAATAAAAATAAAATGCAAGCCGATATAATTATGAGAACAAAATTTGCAAACGAGAGCAGCAGAAATTAATTATTAGTTAGACTTAACTGCGAAACTTCACTTTAATGCATCCTGAAACGTAGTTAATTTAAGGAACATAAATTACAGAAAGCTTTTACTTCTTTCTCGCTGGATTTTGGACTGCTAACAGAAAATCTGAAGTTTGTTCGGGCAAACTATCATAAGCAGTAGCATGCCACCATATCGAGATGGCATTTAACAGTAAAATAAAATAAAATAGTAAATAGTACTATTAGTGTATATAGTATATATATATATATATATATATATATATATATATATACACTCAGTGGCCACTTTATTATGACCACCTGATAGTTTTAAGCAAATGAGCTATGGCTGCACGCTGTTGCCGCCAGAGGGCGAGACTAGTATAAAAAGGGAAGGCTTAGTGCTTGCGACAGAAGTAGAAGTGATTTTTGGGTGACGAGATAGGTAAAAAATGCATTTTGATGGACTTTCAACGTGGGATGATTGTAGGAGCTCGGAGCCATGGAGCGAGTATCACCGAAACCGCCACATTCGTGAAATGTTCCAGAGCAGCTGTTGTTAAAGTGTTTAAAGACTGGACTGTCAGCCAAAAAACTGGGTCTCTACGTGCAACGTGTGGTCGTCACCGACTAGTGACTGCTCGGGCGGAACGGAGAGTGTCCAGACTGGTAACAGACAACAGAAGGGCAACAATGCAGCAAATTACAGACCATCTGAATCAAGGATCCCCTCAAATGATCTCTGCATGCACTGTTCGCCGTACACTGCATCGGATGGGATATGGCAGCCGAAGGCCTGTTCGAACACCTGTGATGTCTACAGTTAACAAGAGAAAACGTCTCCAGTTCGCACAGGAGCACAAGGATTGGACAATCGATATTTGGAAACAAATTATGTGGTCCGATGAATCACGTTTTCAGTTGCACCATGGCGATGGCCGAGTGAGAATTTGGCGGAAACAGCGCGAAAGCATGGACCCCAAATGCATTGCTACAACCCTTCAAGCTGGTGGAGGCAATGTCATGGTTTGGGAAAATGTTTTCCTGGCCTGCTTTGGGCCCTTTAATTCGTGTTGATTAACGTCTGACTGGCACATCATATCTAAACATCGTTGCGTACCAAGTGCATCCTGTCATGTGGATGGTTTATCTTAATGGCGATGGCTACTTTGAACAAGATAATGCGTCCTGCTATAGTGCTCGTATTGTACAGGATTAGTTTCAGGAACATGCCGGTGAGTTTACTTTGCTTAGGTGGCTCCCACAATCTCCAGATCTCAACCCCATTGAGAATTTTTGGGATGAAGTTGAACGAGCCATCAGGCAGCTGGATCCACAACCCTGCAATCTCACACTCCTGGAAAGTGCTATTCATCAAGCATGGTCTCAGATTCCACAAACCACCTATCAACATCTCGTGGAGTCCATGGCACGAAGAATCGACGCAGTATTAAAGGCAAAAGGTGGCCCAATGAAGTACTGAGGGGGTGGTCATAATAAAGTGGCCACTCAGTGTATATGCATAGACTACTGTTTGTGAAAATTGCAGCCCTAAGAAGGAACCATGCGATTCGAATGAAATTTATACCTCACATTACTAATATGACTGTAAATAAGTGATTTTATTTTCAGAACAATACAACAATTTATACCTGCAAAAAACAGTATCTTGTGAAGCCTCCGCGAGCTGCAATAAGAGCATCTAGACGGCGTGGCATTGAATCGAAAAGGCGTTGGATGGTGTCCTGGGTAATTGCTTGCCAGGCGGCATGTGTGCGAGTCCACAAATCATTGGTACTGACCGCTGGAGAACTTTGAATGGCCAGTTGCCGAGTGACCATATCCCAGACATGTTCAATAGGCGATATGTCTGGCGAACGTGCAGGCCGTGAAGAAGCAGTATCTGCTGTGCTGCGAAGAGAGCTTTAACATTCCTGGCAACATGTGGTCAGTCATTGTCCTACTGGAATATAGCACCAGGAGTGCTCTGAAAGAAGGGTATGACTTCTGCCTGCACAACTTCCCTGAGATAGCGGTCGCTGTTGAGATTGCCATCAAGTCTTAACAGCCTAGATTGCGAATGGGACCCAATGGCACTCAACACCATCATACTTGGCGTTAGGCCAGTATGACGCTGAACAGTGCATGCTGGAAGACAGCACTCGCCGTAATACCGTCTAATACGTGTGCGGCCATCATCATAGTCAAAGTTGAATCTGGAATAGTCCGAAAACACGCCACGTTGCCAATCAGCACTCCATTCTCTTTATTGAAAACCTCATTCCAGCCTGAGGCGTCTATGATTCAGGGTCAAAGGAATCCGCCACAAAGGGATGCATGCCATCAGTCCTTTGTGTAGTAGACGGCGTCGAACTGTGGAAGCAGACAATGTTGCAGTGATCCACTGTTGTGCTAACACTTGCGAAGATGCGGAACGGTTCGTCACTGCCATGAGGATGGGGTGCCGATCATCCAGCGGTGTCGTTACATTTCTCGGTCGACTGCCGGACTGTCGTTGCACCTGGTTCTCCTCGGTCCACTCCCACGACGCATGCATCACTGTGGCGGCGTTATGTACCGTCCGAGCCTCAATGTCGCGGTATGAAAATGCACTTTCCCGCAGAACAAGCATTCGTCCCCGTTCAAACTATGTCGTATGATGATATTTCGCCCTTCGTCGTCACCGAGGCATTATCGAATTCTGGAGACCCATTTACAACTTGTTCTCAGCGAAGCACAACTGGTGTGTATCCTAAACAGCACTCTCTTTACACCCATCACTCGACAATCTAGAGGGCGCCGCCAAGAAAAGACATGCGCAATGACTCTGCACTTCTAATCAGTTGCATATCCTTCCCTGCTCTGCATATCCTGTAAGTTTCACGTGATTACCATCATTCCGTCATGGTGTTGCAATTTTCACAAACAGTAGTTTATAAGTATTTATGGGTTAATATTATTCGTCTAAGCTAAACTGAAAACAAACAAAAGTTGTGATAATCTTTTGTGTATCTTTTCTTTGCATATATTCTCTAGCTTGTACGCCAGTGTAGTACAAGTTGAGTTCAGCAGCGGTTCGTACGGTTGTTCAATTTGTGTTCAGTAGCGGCTCGTAGGGTTGTACAATTTGTGTTCAGCAGCGGTTCCTACGGTTGTACAATTTGTGTTCAGTAGCGGCTCGTAGGGTTGTACAATTTGTGTTCAGCAGCGGTTCCTACGGTTGTACAATTTGTGTTCAGTAGCGGTTCGTACGGTTGTACAATTTGTGTTCAGTAGCGGTTCGTACGGTTGTACAATTTGTGTTCAGTAGCGGCTCGTAGAGTTGTGCAATTTGTGTTCAGCAACGGTTCCTACGGTTGTACAATTTGTGTTCAGTAGCGGCTCGTAGGGTTGTACAATTTGTGTTCAGCAGCGGTTCCTACGGTTGTACAATTTGTGTTGAGCAGCGGTTCGTACGGTTGTACAATTTGTGTTCAGCAGCGGTTCGTACGGTTGTACAATTTGTGTTCAGCAGCGTATAACGAAGTAAATTTCTCCGTCATTTTTTGGTCCACGCCGGGGATCGAACCCCGAGCCCACTTATTCCGGAACAAGTCGCTCTGCCAACTAAGCTACGCAGACGTTAGTTCTTGCTGCTATCTGCCTTCATGGCGTATGCGTCCTGTGTGGCAGGCACGTCACATCTCCCCCCCGAAGAGGGCCGGGGGCATAGCCCACGGGTCAGCCGTGACCATGAATCGTTGCAGGTAGCCATTCTCCGTAGAACGTGCACTTGAGTCAATCTGGTGTGTTGGAATGTAACGCCACACACATTTATTTTTCGAAGCGCTGGAGAAGGAATTCTCTTATCTTTATTATCTCGCGGTGTGGAAACAACATCACCCCATTGCGATATCTTTAACGGCCGGATCATCCGGGAAGTTCGGGCGCCATTATAACGAAGTAAATTTCTTCGTCATTTTTGGTCCACGCCGGGGATCGAACCCGATTCCATTTATTCCGGAACAAGTCGCTCTACCAACTGAGCTACGCAGCCGTTCGTTCTTGCTGCTATCTGCTTTCATGTGGTGTGCGTCCTGTGGGGCAGGCACGTCACAAGCGGTTCGTACGGTTGTAGAATTTGTGTTCAGCAGCGGTTCGTACGGTTGTAGAATTTGTGTTCAGTAGCGGTTCGTACGGTTGTAGAATTTGTGTTCAGCAGAGGTTCGTACGGTTGTAGAATTTGTGTTCAGCAGCGGTTCGTACGGTTGTAGAATTTGTGTTCAGCAGCGGTTCGTACGGTTGTAGAATTTGTGTTCAGCAGCGGTTCGTACGGATGTAGAATTTGTGTTCAGCAGCGGTTCGTACGGTTGTACAATTTGTGTTCAGCAGCGGTTCGTACGGTTGTAGAATTTGTGTTCAGCAGCGGTTCGTACAGTTGTAGAATTTGTGTTCAGCAGCGGTTCGTACGGTTGTACAATTTGTGTTCAGTACCGTTTCGTGCGGTTGTACAATTTGTGTTCAGCAGCGTATAACGAAGTAAATTTCTCCGTCATTTTTTGGTCCACGCCAGGGATCGAACCCCGAGCCCACTTATTCCGGAACAAGTCGCTCTGCCAACTAAGCTACGCAGACGTTCGTTCTTGCTGCTATCTGCCTTCATGGCGTGTGTGTCGTGTGTGTCGTGTGTTGCAGGCACGTCACATCTCCCCCCCCGAAAGAGGGCCGGGGGCATGACCCACGGGTCAGCCGTGACCATGAATCGTTGCAGGTAGCCATTCTCCGTAGTACGTGCACTTGAGAACTCCCAGTCAATCTGGTGTGTTGGAATGTAACGCCACACACATTTATTTTTCGAAGCGCTGGAGAAGGAATTCTCTTACCTTTCTTATCTCGCGGTGTGGAAACAACATCACCCCATTGCGAGATCTTTAACGGCCGGGTCATCCGGGAAGTTTGGGCGCCATTATAACGAAGTAAATTTCTTCGTCATTTTTGGTCCACGCCGGGGATCGAACCCGATTCCACTTATTCCAGAACAAGTCGCTCTACCAACTGAGCTACGCAGACGTTCGTTCTTGCTGCTATCTGCTTTCATGTGGTGTGCGTCCTGTGGGGCAGCACGTCACAAGTGGTTCGTACGGTTGTACAATTTGTGTTCAGCAGCGGTTCGTACGGTTGTAGAATTTGTGTTCAGTAGCGGTTCGTACGGTTGTAGAATTTGTGTTCAGCAGAGGTTCGTACGGTTGTACAATTTGTGTTCAGCAGCGGTTCGTACGGTTTTAGAATTTGTGTTCAGCAGCGGTTCGTACGGTTGTACAATTTGTGTTCAGCAGCGGTTCGTACAGTTGTACAATTTGTGTTCAGCAGCGGTTCGTACGGTTGTACAATTTGTGTTCAGTACCGTTTCGTGCGGTTGTACAATTTGTGTTCAGCAGCGTATAACGAAGTAAATTTCTCCGTCATTTTTTGGTCCACGCCAGGGATCGAACTCCGAGCCCACTTATTACGGAACAAGTCGCTCTGACAACTAAGCTACGCAGACGTTCGTTCTTGCTGCTATCTGCCTTCATGGCGTGTGTGTCCTGTGTTGCAGGCACGTCACATCTCCCCCCGAAAGAGGGCCGGGGGCATGACTCACGGGTCAGCCGTGACCATGAATCGTTGCAGGTAGCCATTCTCCGTAGTACGTGCACTTGAGAACTCCCAGTCAATCTGGAGTGTTGGAATGTAACGCCACACACATTTATTTTTCGAAGCGCTGGAGAATGAATTCTCTTATCTTTCTTATCTCGCGGTGTGGAAACAACATCACCCCATTGCGAGATCTTTAACGGCCGGGTCATCCGGGAAGTTTGGGCGCCATTATAACGAAGTAAATTTCTTCGTCATTTTTGGTCCACGCCGGGGATCGAACCCGATTCCACTTTTCCAGAACAAGTCGCTCTACCAACTGAGCTACGCAGACGTTCGTTCTTGCTGCTATCTGCTTTCATGTGGTGTGCGTCCTGTGGGGCAGGCACGTCACAAGTGGTTCGTACGGTTGTACAATTTGTGTTCAGCAGCGGTTCGTACGGTTGTAGAATTTGTGTTCAGTAGCGGTTCGTACGGTTGTAGAATTTGTGTTCAGCAGAGGTTCGTACGGTTGTACAATTTGTGTTCAGCAGCGGTTTGTACGGTTGTAGAATTTGTGTTCAGTAGCGGTTCGTATGAGCGGTCGGTTGGCCTGTCAGACTTCCAAAGAGGACAAATTGTGGGTGTCCATTTAGCAGGAGCGTCTGTAACCATAACAGCCAAATTGTTCTGTGTTTCAAGAATAACAGTGTCCTCGGTTAGAACTGTGTGCACAAAGCATGACAAGACTTCGTCATCGAAGAAGAATAGTGGGCGAAAACCGTGACTGACTGAGAGGGACCGTCAAACACCAACAAGGATCGTGTCCAAACAACACAGAACTACTTCAGCGAAAGTGGCAAAAAAAACCCTCGATATCCTCCTGGAAGACACTTTTTTCTCAAAAAGCAGTCCGCAAAGAAATTCACAAAGCGAACATCCATGGAAGAGCTGCAACTTCTAAACCTTTAATCGCAGAAACCAACGCTACCATTAAAAAAAAGATGGAGGATAAAACCTAGACAGCTGATAACTGGAAATGTGTGATATGGTCCAATAAATTCTTATTTACATTATTCCTAACAGTAGGTCGGGTTTTTGTATGGTGACCCCAAGGAAGCGTAATTCGGAATGTTTGGTTCCAACTGTTATACATATGTATATGGAGGTGGATCTGTGATGATTTTGGCAGCCAATCTTGGTATTCGGATGGCCCCATCATTACACCACATAGTCGAGTTACTGCCAGCAAATACTTGGACATCCAGCTAGTCAGGTGCATCATATGGTTCAAATGTTGTTTCCCAACAATGATGCAATTTTTTCAAGATGATAGGTAATGTGCACATACGCACAGCCAGAACAGTTCAATCTCGGTTTGAGGAAGCACCAAGATGAACTTCTACATCTGTCCTGACCAGCTCAATCACCTCACTTGAATATCATCGAACCACTGTGTGCAGTTTTGGAGAGCAGAGTGAGATGCAGATTCCCTCCTCCAACATCTCTGAAGCAATTAGCTCATGTTCTCATTGACGAATTGTGCAACATTCTGCTAAAGGCTATTCAAAAGCTGTATGAATCTATTCCAAAGTTGGAAGCTTCATTGAAGGCAAATGGTGGTCCAGCACTTTAATAATAATAGCATATCGCCTGTTTCCCACAGGTGTTCACATTATCGTGCAATATATGTGACACTGCTCACTCAATACAATACAGGTAGCACAGAATTGCAGTTTAACATTGGCCCAACACTGATCCACCATCTTTTATGAATAGAAGACGGTGACTCAGTGTTGGGCCTACGTTGAATTGCAGGGCTGTGCTACCTGGGAAGACACTTAACGACAACAAATCGCTGGTACAAAGATTGTCCAACATCTGTACATTTGTGTATCTCTCTCTCTCTCTCTCTCTCTCTCTCTCTCTCTCTCTCTCTCTCTCTGTCTCTCTCTCTCTACATGAATGCACTGCTCATCGTTCATTGTACATAAAATACTGCACACTGAACATTGCACTTTCGTGAATCTCTCGCTCTCTCTCTCTCTCTCTCTCTCTCTCTCTCTCTCTCTCTCCATGAATACAGCTTGATTAATTTTACATTTCCGTGAATCGCTCAACCAATATTACTCATAGCTCACTGCTCATAGAATACTGCTCAATCAACACTGCGCACTGAGCATTTCCAACATCAATTTCATCGGATGAAGCTCTGTGACGTTGGGAAAATATTTAACGAGAAGAAACTATATTTACATAAGAACACAGGAACTCAAAAGAAAGATTGAATTGGAGGTATACACTGTACGTCACAAAGTTAAAGAGACTTCAAAGCACAATCGTAAAAGAAATAGAACTGGAAGTGAGTCCGTCTTTGGGTAGCAATCATGTTGCTGCCTAGGGTGTTTTTGCGATGTGATCTTTAATATAGTCAAGTTTTGTTAATGAAGTATTGTTTGTACATCTAACGTACTTATTTATCTAGCCACATAAACTCACAACCACCGAAAGTTACGTAAGTCCTGAGCAGTCGTCATGGTGGGTAATCAACTATTCCTCATGAAGAAAAGCTTATGAGGAATAGTTGATTACCCACCCTGACATGCAAGTGAAGAAGCTGGAGATATTCCACTTTTCACCTAATTGTCAAATACCTACCACGCTGGATCGATAGTATTTAAATCGGGCAATTCTGCAGGCTATTGAAGGCGCGCTGAATATCTAATCACCACTTGACACATTCATCTATGTGGGGTTCGTCACCTAGAGAGGTGGCACAGTGTCGTAAGTGAGGTAATCTTCTGCAAACTTTTTGCCTCGATATTCTTCTCTAAATTCTTTGCCTCGGTATCCGTCTCTAAACTGTTTGTCCAGGTATTCTTCTGTAAACTGTTTGTCTCGGTATCCTTCTGTAAACTGTTTGTCTCGGTATTTTTCTGTAAACTGTTTGCTTAGGTATTCTTCTGGAAACTGTTTGCCTAAGTATTCTTCTGTAAACTGTTTCTATCAGTATTCTTCTGTAAACTGTTTGCTTAGGTATTCTTCTGCAAACTTTTTGTCTCGGTATTCTTCTGTAAAATATTTGCCTTGGTATTCTGTAAACTGTTTGTCTTGGTATTCTTCTGTAAACTGTTTGCCTAGATATTCTTCTGCAAACTGTTTGCTTAGGTATTGTTCTATAAACTGTTTATCTCGGTATTCGTCTGTACACTGTTTGCTTCGGTATTCTTCTGTAAAATATTTTCCTAGGTATTCTTATGTAAACTGTTTGCCTAGCTATTCTTCTGTAAACTGTTTGCCTAGCTATTCTTCTGTAAACTGTTTGCCTCGGTATTCTCCTGTAAACTATTTGTCTCGGTATTCTTCTGTAAACTGTTTGCTTAGGTATTCTTCTGCAAACTTTTTGTCTCGGTATTCTTCTGTAAAATATTTGCCTCGGTATTCTGTAAACTGTTTGTCTTGGTATTCTTCTGTAAACTGTTTGCCTAGATATTCTTCTGCAAACTGTTTGCTTAGGTATTGTTCTATAAACTGTTTATCTCGGTATTCGTCTGTACACTGTTTGCTTCGGTATTCTTCTGTAAAATATTTGCCTAGGTATTCTTATGTAAACTGTTTGCCTAGCTATTCTTCTGTAAACTGTTTGCCTAGCTATTCTTCTGTAAACTGTTTGCCTCGGTATTCTCCTGTAAACTATTTGTCTCGGTATTCTTCTGTAAACTTTTCGCCTCGGTACTCTTCTGTAAACTGTTTGCCTCGACATCGCGGTTCCTGTAGCAGAAGAGAGCCCCTGCGAGAGTTGTCCGGCTGCCGATTTCCTATGGCGAGCTGTTAAGAGTCAAATACCGGTCATTTTGACTTGTGGCTCGTGTGCATTCTCGTCCGGGCCTCTGGTTATTGTTTCGGTTTCCTGGAACTATCTCCATAGATTAAAAACCACTTGCCTCGACACATTCAACCAACTTGCTATCTCATCTTGCGATTGCCCTGCTTCCAACTACCGATCGTCTCTCTACTGTAAAGAGTATTTTACGCGATGGTGCATAGCCATTCTTTCCCTACCAGCCCAACTCCAGCTTCAATTGACTTACCCGCTCAGAACAACGTTTATCAAGGTCTCGTGCCTGCCATCTTGGTGATGTACGATCGTCATTTGTATATTCCATGGGAGCTACCACAACGTTGCTCGGGTACATCGACTTCTTGCACATGGGTACAACGTCTCTCTTGTACATGTCTCCGGAAAATCTTTACAGAAATCGGTGGTTTCGTTTTGGACATCTTCTCGAATATGTATTTTCCACGCACATTTTTGACACCAGTTTATATAACTATATACATATATACAGCTCTACAATATATGTCGGAAGGTCATTTCTGGAATTGTTAGATTAAACCGTTTACTGCTGTAAATTTTTAAGTCAAACAAAATTTCTTCTGGTGTTCAATAAAAAGAAAAGGCACATGTTTCTTTATCTGTAATATCTCGTTATTTATTATTTTTGTTGCCGTTTTCAATTTATCCCGGTTTTAAATTTGTTTTATTGGCACAAATTTTCTTTTAGATCATCGTATGTATACATAAAATAGCCCTCCATCTTCCACCACGATCAATTTCGACTAAAGTGGCACAGGCGCCACTTATAACGACTTCTGGCGTTTACAGATTGCCCAACGTCACATTGTTGGATAAAAAAGATTAACCAGTAGTTAAGCATTCTCATTGCAACAGCATGAAACAAGGTACGAAACCGGACAGCGAATGGAAATCACAAAGTGAAAGATCGCCTTGGAAGATCACGTATTTTCCAAAAACAGTTCTGCAGGCTATTGCACGTGTTGTCAGGAAGTTTCTCAGGAAAAGCTATAGGCACATGTAGGAAGAGAGGAAGAACTTGAAGAAAGGAGTGCCAGTGTTCGAACTCTGGGCAGAGCGAAGGTTTAAATGGTGCGCACAACAGAGAAAGATGAACTTATCTCACCCTATAACTTGTTCATAACGATAACTTTACCAGAAACTTTTCAGTTATGGTACTGTTATTAAAAAAAGAGTACACAATAGTAAAAACATCATCGTTCTTGAATGTTGCACAAGTACGAGTGTCAGAAGAGATGCAATATGTGGTCCCCGGAAACAGGTGCCGTCGGTCGGAAGTCACACGCCTCTCGCCTGACAAACATTCTTATCTGTCTTTCTGTATCTATCTCTTACACACACACACACACACACACACACACACACACACACACACACGAGTCACGTGAGTCCATGTTTCCGCAAGATGTACTTTGGGTTTGGCCAGTGTTTCTTTCAGGACTTTTGGGTCGGGGGGTGGTGGAATGGAACCCTTAAAAGGGGCAAGTTTTCCATTTGCCATATATAATGTATATAATTATATATAATTTTAATTACTAAATTTACATATAATAGAAGTAATTACTATACACTGAAAAGCAATTGAATTAGAGATACCTGTCTAATAACGTGTAGCACCATCTTTCGCCCTGATGACGGCGGCGATTCGTCTCGGCATGGACTCGACAAGACACCGGAAGCGTTGGGAAGCCATACGGATCCACGAACCCTGAACAAGCCAACACAGTTCACGAAGATTTGATGGAGGGTGGTCAGAGCCTCGAACATCTCTCTCGATGGCATCCCAGATGTGCTCGATGGGATTGAGGTCAGGTGACCTAGCTGGCCAAGGAAGCGAGGTCACGTCGGTGGAGTGTTCATCCAACCATTCGGATAGAATTCGGGAGCTGTATTGTCTTGTTGCAGGATGAGGTCCCCAGTGGGATGTTGAAGACGCACAAACGGGAACAAATGGTCGTCCAGGATTTCCCGGTAACGTTGACCTATGAGGGACGATGTCACACCTACCAGGGGTCCCATTTCAGTCCACGTAAACAGTCCCCACACGAGAATGCCACCCCACCAGCTTGAAGAGTACCCTGCTGGCAAGAAGGATCCATCGCTTCATGTGGTTTGCGCCGTACTCGTATCCTGCCACCCGCATGTACCAACGTGAATCTCGACTCATCAGTTCAGGCAACACTTTTCCACATGTCTAGGGTTCAGTGGCGATGTTCCCGCCCCCATGCTAATCTTTGCACCCTGCGATGTTCGGGCAGCAGCGGTACCCTCGTGGGACGTTGGTTCTGTACCCCATAGCGAGGAGATGGTTCTGGATGGTGTGGCTGCTTACACTTTTTTGTGCACCAGCGTTAAAGTGCAGAATGATTTCTTGCACTGTGGCCCGTCTATCCGCTGTTACAATGCGAGCTAGCCGACGATGACACCGCTCATCCACACCCTGTTGTCCACGGTAGTTGGTCCTTGCAGGGATGGTTTTACCGGATTCGATGTACTCACGGTGCACCCGTGACACAGTGGCTCGTAAAATTCCCAGTGCCTGCACGACTTCCGAGATGGAGTGACCCATTCGTCGGGCCCCGACAGTTTGCCCACGATCAAATGCGCTTAGATCCTTCGTCTTACCCATACTGCGTCCGACTCTTACTGATTCCCGTCGCATCACTCCTTATATTGTCGGATCCCTGCATACGTCATGTCGTTTCCGTTTACAGGGCCGCCCACAGCGCCACATTTGCATAACGCCAGCTGTCTGTAATTCAATTACTCTTCAGTGTATATATACATAGTAATTACTTCTTCAAATATTTCAAGAACGAACTTTCTCCTGCTAACGAAGGGACAGGATTTCAAAATATTGCATATTGGACAACAGCCACAAAATCTTATTCGGAAAACAGTCGATCACGAAATAAAAATATATATTTAAATGCTGCCACATAAGTGGAAATCCAGTTAAAGTGTGAAGTTTAACTTGCAAATTTTCTATAAAAATTATTTTGTTTTCACCAACAGAGCTTGCAGAATAGAGCAGCCCTGTAAAATAACTTTTTTTTTTCGTCTTTCTCCGGCTTTCCATCATTTCCTAATGCTTTTTTGTAAGACGTAAATGTAAATGAAACCTTTATGAACACTCCGCGAGTTTTTTGCCAAATGTTTACATCGTTATGAATGTTTCACAGAGTTTACAAAATGCATCTCCTAGGTTTTTATCTTCGTACATCCAGGCATATTTTTTTCTCACAAGCTTTATTATAGAACCGCCTTTCTTTTCCTTTACTGGGTATGTTCTCAGCTGAAATTCCGGTTGACGTTGACGCTAATGAAGTGGATTCTTCCGATAACGCTGGAACATTTTTCAACTCTGCTTCCTTGGCACAAGACAAAGCTCTCTGAATTTTAACAGAAGATATCATAGATGATTGCGCAAATTTCCTTGTGGTAGACATTGTTATTCATTATAAAATCACAGGATTTATTTCGACCACTAGTAAAAATATGGAATCTTTCCGGAGCTATAGCGATGAAGAAACATAAGTTGTTTTGCCGTCCTGATATTCCAGCTGACTATTTTAAATTGAGGTCTTCCTCACACCAGCCAGTGGGAAAAACGCCGTTGGGTCTGCATTGTGATGTGTGACTTACTGATACCTTCGGTCTCCCTGAGGTAGAGTGAACTTCCTGGTTATTAAGGGCAGCATACTATTGGATGTGAGCAACCCGTACGTTACTTCGGATTCAGGGTGTGGATGGTGGTTTCGGCTGGATAAACTGGGGTTTTCTTTACACCAGCCAAGGAGAAAAACGCACTAAAACTGAGAAAAACGAGGTCTTCTTCACACTATTTGTCGTCACTAAAACTGAGAAAAACGAGGTCTTCTTCACACTATTTGTCGTCTTCTTCACACTAGTGAGAAAAACGAGGCCTTCTTCACGCCAGCCAGTGAGAAAAACGCACTAAAACCGTCCTGATTCCAGCCGACTATTTAAAACTAAGTTCTTCCCACCAGCCAGTGGGAAAAACGTCGTTGGGTCTGCATTGTGATGTGTGACTTACTGATACTGTCGGTCTCTTTGAGGTAGGGTGACCATCCTGGTTATTAGGGGCAGCATACTCATGGATGAGAGTATCCCGTACGTTACTTCGGATTCAGGGTGTGGATGGTGGTATCGGCAGGATAAACTGAGGTCTTCTTCACACCAGCCAGGGAGAAAAACGAGGTCTTCACACCAGCCAGTGAGAAAAACGCACTAAAAATGAGAAAATCGAGGTCTTCTTCACACTTTTGTCGTGAGAAAAACGAGGCCTTCTTCACGCCAGCCAGTGAGAAAAACGAGGCCTTCTTCACGCCAGCCAGTGAGAAAAACGAGGCCTTCTTCACGCCAGCCAGTGAGAAAAACGCAATAAAACCGTCCTGATTCCAGCCGACTATTTAAAACTGAATTCTTCACACCAGCCAGTGGGAAAAACGTCGTTGGGTCTGCATTGTGATGTGTGACTTACTGATACTGTCGGTCTCTTTGAGGTAGGGTGACCATCCTGGTTATTAGGGGCAGCATACTCATGGATGAGAGCATCCCGTACGTTACTTCGGATTCAGGGTGTGGATGGTGGTATCGGCAGGATAAACTGAGGTCTTCTTCACACCAGCCAGGGAGAAAAACAAGGTCTTCACACCAGCCAGTGAGAAAATCGCACTAAAACTGAGAAAAACGAGATCTTCTTCACACTATTTGTCGTCTTCTTCACACTAGTGAGAAAAGCGAGGCCTGCTTCACTCCAGCCAGTGAGAAAAACGCAATAAAACCGTCCTGATTTTAGCGGACTATTTAAAACTGAATTCTTCACACCAACCAGTGGGAAAAACGTCGTTGGGTCTGCATTTTGATGCGTCACTTACTGATACTGTCGGTCTCTTTGAGGTAGGGTGACCATCCTGGTTATTAGGGGCAGCATACTCTTGGATGAGAGCATCCCGTACGTTACTTCGGATTCAGGGTGTGGATGGTTGTATCGGAAGGATAAACTGATGTCTTCTTAACACCATCCAGGGAGAAAAACGAGGTCTTCACATCAGCCAGTAAGAAAAACGCACTAAAACTGAGAAATACGAGGTCTTCTTCACACTTTTTGTCGTCTTCGTCACACTAGTGAGAAAAACGAGGCCTTCTTCAAGCCAGCCATTGAGAAAAACGCAATAAAACCGTCCTACTTCCAGCCGACTATTTAAAACTGAGTTATTCACACCAGCCAGGGGGAAAAACGTCGTTGGGTCTGCATTGTGATGTGTGACTTACTAATACTGTCGGTTTCCCTGAGGCAGGGTGACCATCCTAGTTATTAAGGGGCAGCATACTATTGGATGAGAGCGTCCTGTACGTTACTTCGGATTCAGGGTGTGGATGGTGGTTTCGGTACGCTAGAAATTCTTATCTATTAAAATGTATTCAACAAATTCCTGATCGTGAATCGCTATTCCCTGACTATGAACTATGATTAGTCTACTTATTATACAGTATTTAGAACAACGGCATGCGTGTTCATAAACCTTTTAAGCAAAATACCGTATTTTTCCATGTATACCACGCACCCATCTATAAGACGACACCTGCTTTTTGGAACCAAAAATTTAGAAATAAATATTTTTATTACAAAAAAGGACACATGATGTTTTTTATAAATTAGGTATTATCATTGAAATACATTTAGAAATTAGGTAATATCACAGACAAAGTCTGTGGTGATACATAAAAAAAAGAAGTTCGAAAATTTATATTATTTAGAAATTAGGTAATACACCCTGATTTATAAAGAAGTATACAGATTCCAGATGCTGTAAAACAGCAACAGTTGAAGACACGAACCACAACTGCGAACCGTTAGGGAGATGTACTCATAAAGTTTATGTCCCGCTACTGAGGGAAGTCACGTAGGCGAAAGCGTGCGTGTCACGTGACTAGTCAGTCAAAATGGTAGCGTCTGCAGTGGAGAAGGCGTTTCATGTTCTTGAATTGAGCAAAACAGAATCTGTCACTGTTGTGCAACAGCATTTTCGATCACGGTTTGGGAAAGAACCTCTAACCAAAAAATCTATCTACGATTGGCATAAAAAATTTGAAACTACGGGCTGTATGTGCAAACTTAAAAGACCTGGACGACCGCGTGTATCGGAAGAAGTCATCCATAGTGTTTGCACCGCCATTCAACGAAGCCAGGGAAAATCAACGCAGAGGGTGAGTCGTGAAGTGAAGATTTCCTCCTCCTCTTCCTGTTGATCTAGCGGAGCTGAAACGGCGTATCACAGCCACTATCACTGCACTTGATTCAGATATCTTACCTCACGTTTGGGCGGAAATGGATTACCGGCTCGATGTGTGTCATGTGACTTAGGGTGCACACATAGAACATCTGTGACTGTCTAACAAAAAAACTTAAAACAATCCCCTACAATTATGTTACAGGTAACATAAAATATCTTACATTGTTCTTGTTTTACAGTGCGTTGAAACTGTATACTTCTTTATGAACCCCCCTGTATTTTTAGGATTCAAACTATGAAATAATGCATCACTTTCATGAAGCTTAACAAAAATAGCTGTAACTCAGTGCGCAGGTGGCTCAGTAGATTGGTAAGTCGTAGTTAGGAGAGGGGATAGGAAGTACTGGTAATTTCGCAGCGGTGACCGCAGGGTTCTCTCAACCGGTTACCCCGTGTATAAGACGACCCCCAATTTTTAATCTAAAAATTCTGTAAAAAAATATCATTTTATACACGGAAAAATTATTAATATCTGAACAGCTATTAAGAAAATTATAACTGGAGAAATATTTGTAGCATCAAAAGAAACGAAACTTTCTTTTTCATTATAACCTAAATTTATTAGCGTTAGCTCGGTAACATAAAATGTCTCGGGGGGGAGTGGTTTCCGAAGGGACATCGCCCTCCCCCTAATGTATGCTGACAGGAACACTGGATTTGGTCCTTAATTAAACAGAAAAGCTCTGTGTGTACATTTGGATGAAAATCTTCGTCATTCATAAATCTCCACCTGAGCATGTATCCATCGGAATAATCATACTGTAAAAAATGCGTATGAAATCTTTTTTTACAAAAATCGACACGGTTGAATCATATTATTATGACCACCAGCTAATATCCAGAGTAACCGCCGGGTGCAGCGGGGACAGCAGCTAGACTGGTTGGGAGTGACTCCATGAGGTACTGAAAGGTGTTCACGGTATGTGGAGCCATGCTGACTGCAGTGCATCTGACAGCTGCTGGATAGTGCGTGGTGGAGGATCCATAGAGCAAACAACACGATCGAGGTGGTCCCACAGATGCTCAATTGGGTTTCAGTCAATCAGCACCTATGGATGCACGTGGTCTGCAAGGATGGATTCATAACGAATTCGATCAACAGAGCCTTCCACAGGTGTCAGTGGACCCAGAAAATGCCCCGAAAATATTCTCCAGACCATAACGCTGCCCCCCACCAGATGGTGTTCTTCCAGCAATGGTTGAAGAGTGTTTGTTCTCAGATGTTTCTCGCCTTATACGCCACCGTCCATCCGTTCGATGAAGCAGAAAACATGACTCATCGGAGAAGGCAATCTTTTGCCAATCAGTGGAGATCTAATTCCGATACCTGCCGTGCAAATGTAAGCCTTTTCTGTCGATGCACCTTCGCTAGCATAGGTGCATTGACCATCCGTCTGCATCGGAGCCCCATACGCAGCAGGATTCTCTGAACTGTCGTTTTAGGCACACTTCCGGTAGCCCCCTGGTTCATTCGACCAGTGGATTGATCCACTGTAGCGTGTCGATCGGCCCTCACGCATCTTCGAAGCCGACGTTCACCTCTCACGTCAATGGAACGTGGTGCTCCGCAGTTTCCACGTCGCTTGTTCGAAATGGTTCCATTTATCTAATCACGATACACTTTAAGTACAGCATCACGCAAACAATTCTCAAACTGCAGTGTTTCAGAAATACTGCCACCCTTGGCCCAAAAGCCGATAATCATCCCATTTTGCAAATCTGATAAATCGCTCCATTTATCCATGACAGCAACGAGTGATATGTTTTCAGAATGCCTACAACAGACCTTATATACCCTCCAAGCCAGCTCACGACACGTGCCTTCTTTCATTGGCTACGCGCTGTTGACGTCAAGAGTAGGAGGTGGTCACAATAATATGACTCGACTGTGTAGTTATTATATGCACTCTCCATTTTATTTTGAGTTTCCTTTTAATACCACGCACTGAATCGACGAAGCCGAAAGTACAACTGGATTCGAGAGAGTTAGTTTGCTGTATAGATTCCTAACAGCTAGGATGTTTATAGCAAACTTAAAAATAAACTACTGGAAGTGGAGACCGAGTGAGACAGAGATTGCAATTATGTTTCATTGAATAGTGTTTCTGAAGTGCGCCCTGTCTCAATGCTATTTTTGACTTTTATTGATTAGCAAACTGTTACGCTGCTGACTGGACGCGTTCTAAACTTTACTGGATGAAAGGAGAACGAACAAAGGTTCTGTTACTAAAAGAAATAAAAGACGTGGAGAAAAAGAAAAATGAAGTACTTAGAGGATTTGCTACCGACGTAGTTTGAGAAGAGACTTGACAGTTTAAGACCATGAAACACGGAGCGACCTTAATTGGTCGAACAAGTGTGCTTTTCCGCGCAATCAGTTCACACGACTCAACGTTGAAAATCTTACTACGTATCTCTCGTGAGTTAAAAATGTTCAACATCCTAGATATATAAAAACAAGAAAGATCACACTGAATTTTCGGTTATAACGAGTACTTCTTTTAAATCCTTACACGAAAACTGTATTTCATAACAGATTTTTCGGAAATCTAAAAATTCTGCAAAAAAAGAAAACACCCTTACACCACCTAGGGAATAACTGTGAATAATTTAAAATACAGTGGTTGGAAAGAATAATGTGAACACCTTGAAAAAGAAGGTTTTACGTACCTAATAGAGTGTGTGGGACCACATCTGGCATTCAAAACCGCCTAAATCCTCTTTGGAATGGAAGCATACAAATCCCGGATGGTGATTAGTGGGACGTTACACCGTTCTTCATGAAGAAATTTCTCCAGGTCCTTGAGAGATGCAGGATAAGTATAACGAGAGCTTAATCCGTTTTCCAACAGACCACGGTGATTCACTGATGTCTGGTGATCGGGCAGGCCAAGGAAGGGGTGGAAGTTTGTCTTCGTGTTCCTTAAAGCATGATTGGGCATTCCGAGCTCTGTGAATTGGGGCGTTCTCATCTTGATAGACGGTATCCTCTACAGGAAACAACACCTGCGCCATTGGATGGACTTGGTCGGCCAAAATGGTTTCATACGCCCTGCGAGTCATTCGTGATTTCAAGGTGATCAGCGGACCTGCGTAAACCACGATATGACCGCCCAGAGCATGACAGAACCACCACCATTCTGCACTGTTGGGAGAAGATAGTCAGAGTTGTAAGCTTCTGGCGGTGTTCTCCACATTTAAACACGTCCTGCGGTGGGGAATAGTGTGAATGTGGATTCATCCGATCACAGTACACGCTTCCATGCATCGGCAGTCCACATTGTATGCTCCTGGCACCACTGCCGTCGCCGTTGTGCATTCACTCCGGTCACGAGAGGTTTTGCAATAGCTTCTTCTTCTTCTTCTTGGTTAATCAGTCCAAGGACTGGTTGTTCAGTAGATGTACTCTGTCTTTCAATTCCTCTCTATTCTTCGTCGTTCTCTTCAAATCATAGAATGTCCTAGTCTTGGTATCTTGGAGTAACTGTGCGACAAAACTATTCCTTGGCCGTCCTCTTCCTCTCTTGCCTTGACTTTTCCCTTCCAAAACTTTCAGAAATGTACTCTGTCTCTCCATTCCTCTCTATTCTTCGCCGTTCTCTTCAAGTCATAGAATGTCCTAGTTTTGGTATCTTGGAGTAACTGTGCCACAAAACTATTCCTTGGCCGACCTTTTCCTCTCTTGCCTTGAATTTTCCCTTCCAAAACTTTCAGAAATGTACTCTGTCTCTCCATTCCTCTCTATTCTTCGCCGTTCTCTTCAAGTCATAGAATGTCTTAGTTTTGGTATCTTGGAGTAACTGTGCCACAAAACTATTCCTTGGCCGTCCTCTTCCTCTCTTGCCTTGAATTTTTCCTTCCAAAACTTTCAAAAATGTACTCTGTCTCTCCATTCCTCTCTATTCTTCGCCGTTCTCTTCAAGTCATAGAATGTCTTAGTTTTGGTATCTTGGAGTAACTGTGCCACAAAACTATTCCTTGGCAGTCCTCTTCCTCTCTTGCCTTGAATTTTCCCTTCCAAAACTTTCAAAAATGTACTCTGTCTCTCCATTCCTCTCTATTCTTCGCCGTTCTCTTCAAGTCATAGAATGTCTTAGTTTTGGTATCTTGGAGTAACTGTGCCACAAAACTATTCCTTGGCAGTCCTCTTCCTCTCTTGCCTTGAATTTTCCCTTCCAAAACTTTCAGAAATGTACTCTGTCTCTCCATTCCTCTCTATTCTTCGCCGTTCTCTTCAAGTCATAGAATGTCTTAGTTTTGGTGTCTTGGAGTAACTGTGCCACAAAACTATTCCTTGGCCGTCCTCTTCCTCTCTTGCCTTGAATTTGCCCTTCCAAAACTTTCAGAATCGGGCCTCCATGGCGCAATGTGTGTCCCATCCATAACATTCTTCTTTTTAACATGAGCAATAGCAGCCATGAATATCAAGTTTATGCAGTTCCCCGCGCATTGTTTTCTTTGATACTGGGGTTCTGGAGAGGCACATTGAGCTCCGTACTAATTTTAGCCGTCGTGGTCTTATTACGGGTAACAACCCTTTTTAATGCTCTCCTGTGTCTGTCAGTCAGGGTCGTTTTCCGGCCGCTCTTGTGTTTCGCAGACGAGGTTTTCCCACGAACACGGTATGCTGTCATGACGCTAGACATAGCAACTCTCGATGCCCTAGCTACCCTAGCGACTGTTGTCACGGCGGCACCAACTAGCCGGGCACCAACAATTAGCCCTCTTTCGAAGTCAGTTAGGCCGCTTATTTCGTAGTCACACTGAAAGAAATTTTGCAACAAGACACTTCAAATGCACTTAAACAGGACCTTGAGGTACTGAACAAAGCTATTACAACCAAAACGTGGTGGATACTTTTGCGAATTGCGACGCAAGCAGCTGCATTAAAAGTCAGGTCTACGAGAGTGGTGTTCACATTATTTTGTTTAACCCCTGTACGTAATGAAAACAGACTTTTCATAGCCAACTGAACCGGTTAAAAAACCAGCCAGATTTCTACGTTCGATAAAACATCCAGAAATAGAAATATGTACTTGCACACACTAGTAGGTGAAAACTATAATGTTACGAAAAGTAACAAATTGTGCACAAAAATTTCTGATTTTAGGAAGAAAGATATCAGAGACAAAGGAGTTATGAAATTCAGCAGTTAGAAGAGGAGACACAAAAAAAAATTATATAACTTTACGCCCCCTAGCGGAAAAGCTTTGTGTTACTTAAAAGAAAAAATGGGTTCAAAATACTCTTCATAATTAAGAGTACCATAACAAAAACAAAAACGTTTTCCCTAAGGGACTTTTAGAATACAGTTAACTCTTTCAAACAGAGAAATACCAGGTGCGCCATATAAAAGAAGCCCCGTGGCCAGACGTTGTTAGGCGGATTAAAGTTGTTTAGCGGGTTTCCAGTTAAAACCGCTTTGTTCCACTTCTAACCTGTTTCTGCGAGTACAGCTGCAAAGGAATTCTCCGGAGTTGTTAATCACAGGCAGAGCAGTGTAGGTACGCGATCATAAGTGTAAGTGAAGAGAGAACAAAGGCAACGGAAATGGTTTTAAGCACGGAACAGAGGATTTTTATTGTGGAACAGTATTTCAGAAATAACTCATACAAGGTTTTAAATGAGTTCTTTACAGAAAAATTTCCACATTGTGCACCACCGGCGAAATCAGTGGTACAGAAGTTAGTGCGGAAATTTAGTGAAACCGGAACCGTGTGCAACAGGAAAAGAAACAAACCCAAGACAATTCGTACTGAAGACAATATCAAAGATGTGTGCACAATGATGTTACAAAGCCCTCGGAAGTCGATTCGCCGATTACCGTCTGCAACGGGAATATCCGCCACGTCATGCCGACGCATACTTAACGTGGATTTGCATTTTCGGCCGTACAAAGTTATGGCGCTCCAAAAACTTAAAACTGCTGATTATGCAAAACGGATGCAATATTGTAAGTGGTTTCAGGAGACCATTGTCAGAGGTAAAATGTACTCAACATTTTATTTCATGACAGACGAAGCATGGTTTCATCTGTCCGGGTATGTCAATGCGCAAAACACCGACACGAATCCTAGACGGACAATGGAGATTCTTCTGTACGACCAAAATATAGGCGTTTGGTGTGCTGTGTCTGCGAAGAGGATAGTCGGCCCATTCTTTTTCACTGACACCATCAACTCGGAGCGCTGTGTTCAGCAACTGTTACCGCACTTACAGAAGAAGAGCGAACATATGCTTTCTTTCAGCAGGACGATGCAACGGCGCAAACTGCGCGGAACAGTCTATGTGCTGTGCCTGAAGTGTTTGGGGAGGACAGAACTGTATCGAAGGGACTATGGCCACCCAGATCACCCGATCTCTCCAGCTGTGACTTTTATCTGTGGGAAGCACTGAAAGGGAAAGTGTACGCAACTAATCCGCACATCCTTGATGAATTAAAAGGGAACCTTACGGATGCCAAAGCCCAGATTACTGCCGATGAGTTGTGGGCGTTACGAACAACATGTTCCGTCGTGTGCAGCTGTGTCTTGATGTCGGAGGACAGCACTTACAGCAATTGTTGTAAACTCAGGTAAATTTCTCATGTTTTCTGTCATTTCAGATCAGATCACATGTAGAGGATTTTAGGAAGGGAGTGTCGGACCCCAGGTCTTAAAAAACCCTTAGAAATAGGAAGCTAGGAAATTTGGGCTAGAGTGCCTGATGGGAAAGTGACACGGAAGCGAGGTAGAAAGGGGGGGGAGACGCCCTCATTTATTACCGGGGGCCCAGTACCTGGGTTCCGACGGCTTAACGTGCCCATCCGACGCACGGCGGGTATTTAGTGGTTCGAACGTTCGTACTTGTCTGGGATCGAACCTGAGACCTCTCCGTAGCAGTCACCAACGATGACCACTAGACCACCTGCGGCCCGTCATTTCAACTATTCTTTACCATGCATAGTAACATTGCCTGACTGTTGTCGTTCATTATACTCGGGCCTCTTTTATATGGCACACCCTGTATAAACTGATGCCACTGGCTGCAGAAATTTTAATAATCGAAAAGTAGAAAATATGCTAAAAATATTCTTCATAGCAATAGCTTTCAAATACGTCTCTTGGAAGCAGAGATAGCGAGAAAAATATTTAACATTTATGCCACCAAGAAAAGAAATTGTGAACTATATAAAGATGATAATGTTCCCCGTCTTTATTGTAGGGAATGGCATTCAGTAAAACAAAAACTTTTTCAATGAGATTTTTCAAAGCGGAGATATTGCTGCTAACATAAATACGTATTAACACAAGCTAGCTCTAGAACTACGAACTATATAAAAGCACAAGTGTTCCACAACGGAAATAGAACCCGATGTTAATTTTTTTTTTTAATTTGATTTTTAGAAGCAGAGATATCAAGAAAAACTGTTGAAATATTGAGACCCCTAGTGGGGAAATCGTGCATTACTTTGGGGATGAAATGCACACAAAATATTTTCGTAGTTAGTAGTATCTGACCAAAAAATGACTTTTGCAACAGAGTGTTTTGTCGTGCAGGTATTGCTGTAAATGCGCTGTAAAAGGGGACGTGAATTTATGTCCTCAAATAGCAAACTTGTGCGTTAAGAAAAATTAGAAATAACATGCAAAAATTTAGCATCTGTAACGGTCTCTGACAAAGAAAGAATTTGTCAAATTGGACTATTAGAAGCAGAGATATCGAGATAAGTAAGATAAACAACAACTCCCCTAGCGGGAAAACTAAATATTACTTTAAGCAGAAGGTATTATCAAAAGTTTTTTTGTAGTGAGCGGTATTTGATCACAAAAGAATTTTTCCAGTCGAGTTTTCAGACGCGCAGATATTGCTACAAATACATCAGAAATAGAAATATTCACTTATATAGTGGCAAAATCGTTGTTCCGAAAGATTAGAAATTATATGCAGAACGTTTCACACCAGGAAATATATCCGATACAAAAATAATTTTCAAATCGAACTTTTGGAAGCAGAGATATCAGGGAAATCGCAATTTAACTTCACGCATTGTAGCAAAAACACCGGGCACTACTTGAAGAAGAAACTATATCTAAAACAGTCTTCGTTACAAATGGTATCCAACAGAAGGAATTTTTACAATCGGATATTTAGAAGTAATGATATGGAATAAAATGTATTTTGAATTCGATAGCATTTGCATTTACGCCCTCTAGCGGCGAAGTTATGCAACGGAAGAAACCAGAAAAGAAAATCGCTTATATAAAATTAAAAAAAAAATTCAGCCGAGTTTTCAGACGCGCATATAGTGCTTCGCTACGAAATACAGCGAGTTCTGTCGATTGCGCTTGGGTTCGAACTCCAAGAGACAGCAGGAATTCTAAATCGCTGTAATCCACAAAGCACACGTCTGCTGTCCCCACTGCTCTATCTGAATACGCGTATGCTATTATGCAGTGAAACATTTATTTATTTATTCATTCATTTATTTTACTTTTATGCTTTTCTGGGGTTTGTTTTATGAGCTACCTACTGGATGTACAGTAGATAACCATTTTATTATCACTCAGCGAAATATTTTTACTTATTTCAATCTTCAGGTTGTTTTTTGAACAACCAAAATGAATAGTAGTACTTCACTTCATCTACTGTGGTTTTGTGACGTACTACGGAGGTAAAGCACGTGTCAAGACGACAAATCTGCAGAGCTACATTCTGTCCGTGTATCTTAGTTAGGAGAACTTACTCCGGAGTGAGAGGGCGCGGTTTCGATCAACGTCATGGTCAAATTCGTTTTCACAGTTTCCATAAATCAAAAGGGGGGGAGTGTCGCTATTGTTTGCGAAAAGAGAACTAGAAATGCACGAAATTTGGGTATGTGACATGAAATGCAATGCATATCATATGCAAATGAGGCTATGGCATCGGTTTATGCGAATGAGCTGCAGCATTAAAGGGGCTGTTGCGGAGGCGTGTGTTACAACGTTTTCAGAGTGTAAAGAAAGGAATCTGAGATAGCAGCTTCGTTGTAATGGCTTCGAAACATCATTTAACAGGTGAGCTGAGGTGGAAAGTGATCGGAAGACTAGGCAGTCCAAAGTCAGGTGGAAGTTGCAAGATGGCTGCGTGTGAGTCCTTCTGTGATCCGGGCGGCGGATAGCCTAGTGGTCATCGTTGGTGACTGCTACGGAGAGGTCTCAGGTTCGATTCCAGGCAGGTACGAACGCTCGAACCACTAAATATCCACCGTGCGTCGGATGGGCACGTTCAGCCGCCGGATCCCGGGTACTGGCCCCTTGGTTATAAATAAGGGCGTCTTCCTCTCACTTTCTGCTTCGCTTCCGTGTCACTTTCCTATCGAGCACTCTAGACCAAATCTCCTAGCTTCCTATTTCTAAGGATTGTTTAAGACCTGGCTGGGGTCAGACACTCCCTTCCTAAAATCCTCTACATACGATCTGATCCTTCTGTGATCCGTGGAGCCAGTTTCAAAATACGTAATCAGCTTTCCATTGGTACAGAGAAGGAAATCCCGCGGCTACAAAATCTGTGGACGACCGATGTCTTCGATTAACTGAGCGAAGGAACAGTACCCAGTCACAGCTGCAATCTGCCCTTGCGACGGCTACAGGAAATGTGGTTTCTGCTTCTACTGTGCGCCGCAGGCTTCACGAATGAGGTGTTTATGCAAGGCTACCAGCATTCTCTGTATCCCTTACCCAATCACAGGATGGAACGTTGCAATTGGGCAAGACATCACGTCAGTGGAACTGAAAAAACAATGGTGGTCGGTACTCTTAACAGCCAAGGACAGATTTGCATGGCAGAGAGATTCCATGCCTACTTTGATCGGGAGAGAATGAGGGAAACGCTAAATAACCTATGAAAGGGAAACTTACAGTGGTGGTATCGTGCTAATTTGGGGTGGCATCTATTGGGTGGACGCACAGACCTCTATGGGCTTCCAAGTGGAATCATTAAAGCTGTCTTTGAATGAGTGTTAGGGTTCATCTTTTACCCTATATCTGCAATGTAAATTCTTTTGTTCACATTAGACTATTACTTTGTTGTGTTTTAAATTTTGAACACAAATAAAAACGATCCATAGCTAATATATGCCACAGTTATTATTTCGAAAAATATTTTAGATTTTTTTAATTCAGTTTATCTGACTCGAAAGCATTCCAATTTGGCGGTAGATGGCGGGGTAAGTTAGCATAGTAATGTTTCTGTCTGGAAGCAACGAAATCTCTTATTTCTGCTTGATTTTCTAATTATCTGAGCCAAATAGAAATCAATGAATAGGGGCAAAAGTGAGATTGGAATCTTCACTTAAATAGATCATCTTAAATTCTATTGTACGTTCATTTTTTTGAAGAAGAAATGTGTACATTAGCAGATAATCTCTGAATTTGAGCTATAGAATCTCCGCCTACTTACTGAGCTCCACGCCCGAATAACGTCATTGTTCAAAACGTAACAGAGCGTATTTTGTCTTTTCACTGTGGGGGCAACGACAAACCGCTTCCATTGTGAATATGGTGAGATCTGCAGTGATTCGCTAACGCCACCTTCTGGGAGAGTCACTCAAGACGTAAAAGCCACGCCCAAGGAGTGATTTTTTGCGCCACCTATCGTAGAAGATGAACCCTAACACTCATTCAAAGACAGCCTTAAGGGATGATGTTGTCTTATACCCCTATGTTTGCTCTTATGCAGATTTCATAAGAGATACATTTCTCCTACAAGGCGATAACTCTCGTCCCCACAGAGCGAAGCTAGTGGAACAATATCTTCAAGAGAAGACTATTGTCGGTATGGATTGACCAGCCAGGTCTCCTGACCTTATCCCGATCGAGCATGTCTGAAATGCTCAAGGTAGACGTGTTGCAGCCCTCAACCTCCTTCCGTAAGACCTAAAGAAGCTTAGACAAGCTTTGCACTAACAATGGTCGTTGCTACCTACGGAGCAACGACACACCATCATCAACAACATGAAACAGGATATTTACAACATCATCAACTACACATGATGAGAACCTACATTTACTGTGAGGGCTGACTACACTCCCTATTGAAGTACTTTGGCTATTTCATTTTGGTTCTGTATGTGGTCATTTTTGTCGAAATGAAGTGTTTCTTATGAAATGTTTCAGGGTTTTTCTTTAACGTACCACGTGATACATATTTTTTGCCAAATTTCATATAATTTCTTCATGAGTTTTTTGAGTTATTGAGATTTTTCTGTTTTTTCCTTAATTTATGGAAGCAAGTGTATTTCGAATATTAATATCGCGAGTAAATGTGCTTGTGTGATTACAAGTTTGCTGATTTTATCTTTTTCTGCCACAAATTATGATGAGAGAAAAAAAAACAAAAAAGGAAATATTTGAGAAAAGTAGATTCACTCCTTCGCTAAAAGCATTAAAAAAATCCACTAATATAGTCCGCCACTTTCACAATTCTTGGTATTCCAATTATTTGTGGCTGAGAAAAAACAAACAAAAAACAACAGATTTTTTGCTATTGGCCGATTTTTCTGTTTTTTCCAGAACCAAACTCTTGGATTATAATAGATCAGTGCACGACTTGGGCAGTTTCAAAATCTTGAAATGTGTAGTGAGATATTTCTTGCACAGGTTATAACGAAGTAAATTTCTCCGTCATTTTTATCCGCGCCGGGGTTCGAACCCGGGTCCCCTCATTCCGGAATAAGTTGCTCTACCAATTCAGCTACGCGGACGTTTTATTCTGATTCCTATCTGCCTTTATGTCGTGTGCGTCCTTCTGGCAGGTACGTCACATCTCCTGGTACGTTACATCATCTTCCCCTTATTTTATTTATTTTCGAAGTGCTGGAGAAAGGATTCTCTTATTTTTCCTATCTCGCGGTGTGGAAATAACATCACACCAATGCGAGATTTTGAACGGTCGGGTCATCCGGATAGTTCGGGCGCCATTATAACGAAGTAAATTTCTCCATCATTTTTGGTCTACGCCGGGATTCGAACCCGGGTCCACTCATTCCGGAATAAGTTGCTCTACCAATTAAGCTACGCGGACGTTTTATTCTGATTCCTATCTGCCTTTATGTCGTGTGCGTCCTTCTGGCAGGTACGTCACATCTCCTGATACGTTACAAGGTTTAGTCAATAGATAGCTTGATTCACTCTGGAAAAAAACCTACATTGTAAAAAAAAATTCTGAAATTCACGAGCCACTTTCCGTCGTTTCTTTCGTGAATTAACGAAGCATTTTTTGATACAACCTTTTCTATGAAATATCAGAAAGAAAACTGAATTTCACGGATTTTTTCGTACCACGGGAAAATTGTGAATTTTCAGACACCTTTCCACAGTTTCTTTCTTATATTGACGGTAAATTACCGTTTTAGAGATGTGTTAACGGAAAATTCTAAATTTTAAGAAACCTTTCCGCAGTTTCTTTCTTATATTGACGGTAAATTACCGTTTAAGAGATGTGTGAACGGAAAATTCTAAATTTTAAGAAACCTTTCCGCAGTTTCTATCTTATATTGACGGCAAATTACTGTTTTAAAGATGTGTTAAAGGAAAATTCTGAATTTTCAGAAACCTTTCCGCAATTCCTTTCGTACATAAACGGAAAAACTCCGTTCTCACTGTTTCCGTATCTGTATGACGAGAAATTATCGGTGATAGGAGCGATTGGTGAGAATACTTGAGGTATGATTAACTTTTAAGTTTCAATTGTCTCTCGAATTTTGAAGTTCCGTAGCGAGATCGGATATTGTGGATAGCATATCGCATGAATTTTGCTTATTGTGGCACAGGAATTATTTTACCCTCTCCCATATTTTTTGCACCAGCTATTTATTATATATTGTGTTACAGTAAGAAACCGGGTACTTAACTTATTGTACAGATGATTACCCGATGTCTATGAATCAGTCTTTGGACAATTTAAGATAAAAGTTTTTATAGCTATCAAGAGTAAATTTTATATTTAGAAGGGGTTTTTTTTTGTGAAATAATACTATAAAAAAAAGTACATTTCACCATTTTTTCAAAGATAACTGAAAGTCATTGCCAGTTTAAATTTGTTTTGCGATGTACGTGATTCGGATTTCCGAGTGTTTGCAGCTCAGGGGTTAAAGATGTGCGTTACCTTTTGAACCAACCGAAACGACGGGGGTTCGATCCTAACTGCAGCGGAAGGATTATCTGGGGTAAGGGCTGAAAAATGCAGGGTCGTCGATTTTTTCTGAATTTCAGTTTAAATACGGAAAAACCTTAAACTTTTCTGAAAAAAAAAACGGAATTTCTGACTACGGGAAATCTGTGAAAATACGGGTTAAAATAAACTGACAGTTTTAAAAACGAAAAATTTCTGAAAAAGACGGACCCCTACCGGCAACTTTGCCGCATGTTATTTTCAGAAATTTTCCGTGAATTCACACCACTTATTTTTTACAGTGTAATATAATTTCATTTGAGCTCTCTCTCTCTCTCTCTCTCTCTCTCTCTCTCTCTTTCTCTCTCTCTCTCTCTCTCTGTCATTTAATTTCCATATCCACTTTCAATTTCTTTAACTGGAGAATCATCACGGCAGTTCTTGTGTCAAGAATGCGTGGTTGTGTTTTATACTTTTCTAGAGACAAAGTTTCCGAAAATAAAATACAAAGCTTTGAGCTTATACATAAATACGAGATCTGTTCAAGAAGTTTACGAACTTCCGGTTGTAGGCGGAAGTTTCAAGTCACATCGAAATCCTGCAGGTATCATGTGACAGCGGAGTTCTTGTTCTAAAAATAGACACGAAGCACGACGCTCTATCTTGTTAACAGAGCGTCGTGTTTCGTGTCTATAGACACAGTTGCCAACTTGGGGGAAAGGTCGTTAAATGTAGGGGATTTTGGGATTGGAGTTAGGGACAAAAATATTATTTTGGGTATAGCGCGTTTTTTAGGGGATTTAGTTATGTGTTTTAACGGTTTCAGGTTCTTTTTGTATTACGATTTCTAGGATTTAAAAAGCGGTTTTTGAATAATCGTAACGCTTGTTGGATGCAATCCCCCCCCCCCCCGTCTTCGCTTTTATCAGGCATAGGAAGTATGCCCGCCCGTACCCAATGAGTTTGCCTGCGATTCCTTTCGCAGTGAGTGCGATGGTAGTGAAACTTCAGTGTTTCCATTTGTAAAACTATTGCATTATTGAGTGGAGCTCTCTTTACGAGACTCGAGACAATTAGTTGTTCGGGCATAGGTACGAGATGACACATCTGATCCCCGTGATTTTTTTGCATGCAATTGGTCATTATCCATGGTCAGGCTTTCACGTCTTCCGATTTCCGAAATTCCGTGTCATTGAGGAATAATCGTCCAAAAACTTGCATTTTTAGCGGGTTTTCTGGGTTTTGAGAAGGGGTCGTTTGTTACCTCTCTCCTCCAAAGATCTCTAGCCGATCGCGGAGACACTGCCACAGAGAAAGGGAAGAATATGATGAATGATATGGGGTTGGTATCATGGTGATTTGTCGTGTCGTATAAAAATGATGACCATTAAAAAACTGGCCAATTTTAATAATAATTGAAAAAAATCCGCTCTCTGTACGAGACTTAGGACAATTAGATGTTCGGCCATAGCTACGACATGGCGCATCCGATCACCGTGATTTTTTGGCATGCGATTGGACATTATCCATGGTCAGGTTTCCACGGCTTCCGTTCCCAAAATTCCGTGTCATTGAGGAATTTCAATTAAAACTAGATGGCCTTTTTACTTGAACCGTTTCATGAAAGTCGGCTCACTAACATTAATTTAAAAAAACTCGTTTGAATTGAAAAACGAAGAAATGGAAAGACTCCGTCTGTTACCTCAACACTTGCTTAATCTATAATAATAAAAGGAAGTTTGTGTATGTGTGTGTGTGTGCCTGTCTTTCGCGATACAAAATGAAAAAACGTGGTTCCCGATCTGGGTGTGTCGTTCCGCTTTGTTTACATGCAACCTGATCACAACCAACATGAAGGCGTGAAGGAAAGTAGTTCATAATAAATTTTAGGCATTTCTTTTTTAGAATGTTTCGTACTTTTTGCTCTGGAAGTCATAAATTTTACGCGTTCGTTTTTTGTTTTTTTTTAGAATTTGTTGTAATGGACGTCTTAATGAGCTTAGATTTTGCAATAGCTTCGCTCAAAATTTGGCAACTGTACCCGAGTTATCGGTTACCGTTGGCAAGCCGCCAATGGTCCTAGTTAAAACAAAAGTTCAGTTTTACCTAAATCAAAAAATCAATGACCAAGAACTGAAAAGAAAAGATTTTTATTTGTAAGAAATAATTTCATCTTCAACGCAATAACATATTGGTCCACCACTTTTTCTGGTTGGTTTGCAGGTTGAACGACCACCGTGAGTAACTCGATGAGCTAAAACAGCCACCCGCCTCTAATTTAGAGCCACTGGTTCCAGGGGAGGGAGAGAGTCAGTGCCGTAAGACAAACACAGCATCCATGCCTCACTAGAATTCAAACGCAAAATCTCGGACGAATGGTCAGAAGCCAGCGCTTAGACTACTTCCCCAACAGGGCGGCTACACCAGATTTTGTATACTAACTTCATTAGTATACCAATAAACTTAGCATGCAATTCATTTTAGCCATTTAAATATTGTTACCGTATCTTTTCATCCTAAGTTCATAACAGAAGCCATATTAAGTAGCAATGGTATCACATTCACATCTTTTTATATTATTAATTTAAAGTATCAAATAAATAATAATATTAACGCATCATTAAATTTTAAAGGTCATACAGATAACTGCAAACATTTAACATGATTTAAATATTTTTGGGGACCTCTTTTTCACCTTTGAAGACTTTTTACAGTTGATTTGGAGACTTTTAGAATGGCTGAGCTGGCAACATTGCTCGTTAATTCTTTTGTTCAGAAAGACTTCATCTGTGAGCGTGTAAGGTGTGGTTTGCGATTTTTCAAACTGGCTGATCATCGTGAACAGCATGTGAATGCAAAATTTTGTTTTAGGCTCGGAAAATCGTTCAATGAAATGTTAAAGCAAGTTCACACTCATGAGTGTATGAGTCATACACTCCCCCGTTGAAAAGGTAACGACTTGCCACTGGCGTGTTTGTGTGGCATAAAAATCTACTGTTGGAAATATCCAACTATTATTGATTCATCATACAATAAGAACTTATTTCTCAACATTTATATTTTGCTTTACGTCTTCATCACAGCTCTTTCCGTAATCATAGCGTCGGTGGAAAGATGAATTTCCAGTCCTCGTAGACAAAACCTTAATTTGAGAAACAGTACATGATCGTATCAGAATAATATGACCACTCCCGAAATCCCAGTGCACCCGCCCAGGCGCATCACAGAGTACGCGTGACAAGGAGCACGACAAGAAGACATGAGCGGCCGGCCAGCACTGATGAGCCATAGTGCGTTATATGAGCGCAAATGGCAGAGGCATTGATTTGACTGGCGTACAAAGGAATGATCATCGGCTACCGCGATGATCATTGGGAGCATCACAGAAACATCAGACTTCGTGGGCTGTTCGCGAGGTGATGTAGTAAGGGTGTAACAAGAATGGGGCACATCGAGTACCTCCCGACGTTGCAACTGTGGAGCCCAAAATGGCCATTGACCTCAGAAGAGAACGTCGCCCCCGTCGACTGGTAATGGGCATTCGACGCGCAACAGTGTAGTAATCTTACCACGCTAATGAACACACAGGTACGTGTCTTCGATAACAGCAGAGCGAACCTTGTTACGCATGGGTCTCCGAAGTCGACGCTAAGGTGCCCATGTTAACCCAGTTCCATCGGTAACGACGCCTGCAGTTCACATTGGACTACCGTCATTGGACAGTGGAAGAGTGGGGAAAGGTTACCTTCTCCGACGAATCGAGGTTTCCACAGAAACGACAGGCGGTGACGGATACGGTGTCGGACATACGAGAAACAACATCCAGACACGCTTGCCGGTCAGGTACAGGCCGGCGGTGTCAGTGTGCATGTCTAGGGAATGTATTCCTGGTATGACCTGTGACACCTTGTAACGTATACTCTATATTCACTTTCCTTTTGATTTTACTATCTCTGGTTATTTTATTTTACTATGTAAATTATCTTCCTACTGAACGAGATATTATTTCACCCGATGAATGAGATCTGGCAATGAGTGTAAGTCATGACGTGGTGGTAGCTAGTATATAGGCGCGTTCATCGAGACTTAGAGAGAGCTTTTGTGTTGTTATGAGGAGAGCTTTTGTTGTTGTTATGAGAGAGCGTTGTTGTTTACAGAAAGCGTTTGTAATACGAGGAGAGATTGTGTTGTTATGAGGAGAGATTCTTCATTATTGTAAAACAAGTTGTGTGTGTGCTTTAGTTGACCAAGAGTCTTATAATAAAGAAGTTGCCGTAAGTTAGTCTTTCTCAATTCATAGTTTTTGTCAGACCTCTGTCTGGCTGTTAGGTTTATAACATTAGTTTCTTACCATAAATAACCAGCGTTAAGACTTTATTCTCGTTCGTAATTAACTAGTAACAACCATTTTGAGTTCACTATTTTGAAGCTTAGTACAAGTATATCATTAGCAAGCTGGTAGGAAGAGCATCATTCATATTAATTAGCTTAGCGGAAAGAAAATAAAGCTAATTCATTATAACCTGGTACCACTGGATGGGTCTCTGAACGCCAATGGCTACCTGTTCATCCTCGCTGACCATATGCATCCCTTTATGTTGGACGTTTACCCTGGTGGTGATGGTGGGCACGCTAAGCCGTCGGTCCCCGGGTACTGGCCCACCGGTAATAAATAAGGGCGTCTTTCTCCCCCTTTCTAACTTGCTTCCGTGTAACTTTCCTATCGGACACTCTAGCCCAAATCTCCTAGCTTCCTATTTCTAAAGGTTGTTTAAGACCTGGGGTCAGACACTCCCTTCCTAAAATCCTCTACATATGATCTGATCTGATCTGATCTGGTGGTGAGGCTGTCTACCAAGAGAACAATCCGCCGTGCCACGTCGCTAAGGAGATGCCTGACACGACAGCGATGTTTCCGCTCTCCCTTGGCTGACGAAATTGCCCGACCTCAATACCACAGAGTACTTGTGGGACTATTTGGATAGACAGGTTCGACGTACCGACCCGCAGGAACCACGTGATCTCCGGGATCTTCGTGCTCTGCTGCAGTCCGAATGGGCACGTGTGGCTGGGGCAATCTTCCAGGGCCTCATTGCGTTCATGCCACGCAGTCTCCCTGCTGTTATTCGCGCCAATGCCGCCCCAGTGGCGCAGTGGTCTAAGCGATGGCCTCTGATCATTCGTCCGAAAGGGGTCCGGGTTCGAATCCCGGTGAGGCATGGATGTTGTGTTTGTCTTAAGGCACTGGCTCTCTCCCTTCCCTGGAACCAGTGACCCTAAATTAGGGACGGGCGACTGCTTATAGCCTATTGAGTTGCTCACGGTGGTCGTTAAACCTTCCAATCAAAAAAAAAAAAAAATCATTCGCGCCAAAGGTGGTTATTCCCATTATTAGGTAGGTAATATTATTCTGGTACAACTGTGTACATCTGAGTCAATGTAAAAAGAGTTAACTTCATTATCTGTTCATAGTGATATCATGTTGAAGACAAAGACGTCATTGACAAATGTGGAAACATGCCCGCAAAAATAAATCTTATTTCTTTTAAATTAGGTGAGTGAAATCCGTTTCTATAATTTTTGTCAATTATTTCTAAAGGGAAAAATAATTTTATCAGTCGCGAATTCGGCATGCTGACCAAATTATACTAGGCAATAAAAAAAATTATTGTTTTTTCGTTTTTCTTTAATTTCAATTTTGACCAAGTAGATTTCAAAAACTTTTATTTTTTTCAGCCCTCCCAAAAAACAATTCTATATACGCCCCTGCATTCTAATTTAAACAAATCATGCAGCAGTGGAGATGACACAGTACACCAAATTTATGGGCATTATTACACTGCTGGCCACCCAAAATGCAACACCAAGAAGGACACGAGATAGCAAAGCCAGATTTACTGGACACATAACAACAGATACAAAGATGAAACGATTGAGCTTACAGGCCCCTGCCACTTGCGGAACACGCAGACATCAATAGTTCGTGTGGCCTCCATGGCTGGCAATAACGGCCGCTACACGCCGCCGCATCGAACGAAAGAGGCTTTGGATGTGGGTTTGGGGTATGTCGGTCCAGGCTGCTTCCACACGTTGCCACATTTCATCAGGCGTAGCCGCGGGTGGTGCTTGCCGGGCCACTCGGTTGCCGATCAGCGACCAGACGTGTTCGATGGGCGACATATCGGGAGAACAGGCGGGCCACGGCAGCAGTGACACCTGGTGGGCCGTGAAGAATAGTTGCACGATGCGTGCCACGTGCGGGCGCGCATTGTCCTGTTGAAACGTGGCCGCTGGCAGGTCCTGCAGGTAAAGGAGACTACAGGCTCCAAAACGTCGGAGATGTAGCGGTGGCTGTTGAGTGTACCGGCGATACGTACCAGAGGGGTGCGGGTGTCATATCCAATTGCGCCCCAAACCATAGCGCCAGGCGACG